>CM053029.1:457216915-458590665 GCA_028564925.1 Lithobates sylvaticus | reverse complement strand
AGAAAACTATTCCTTTTTTTTTTTTTTACAAGACTCTCTTCCATAGTGAAATGGAACATTTCTAGGAGGACACAACCTGTTTTTTTTTAATTATCATTATCATTATTTTCTAAATCAGCACTGGTTCTTTAAAGCAAAACATTCATCCATTACATCTACACTATAGATCAGGGTTTCTCAACCAGGATGCCATGGAACCGTAGGGTTCCACCAGAGGTTGCTAGGGGTTCCTTGAGCAATAAGCAACTTCTGCCTCTTAGATAAGCTCCCACTAACACCATTGATCTTTTTAGCTATCTGTAAGGGGGTAATTCTTCCCAATGACCACAAGTGTAAGGGACATTCTTCCCTCTGACCATCACACTAATGTATTATTAGTTGTAGATATAGTCATTTTTAGCAGGGGTTCTTTTAGACCGTAAAGTTATTTAAAGGGTTCCTTGAGTTGAACAGGTTGAGAAAGGTTGCTCTAGATGATATCTAGGCATCAACCCCCACCACACACTCCTCTAACTAATCACAATGTTGGTTAAAAAAATCCTAATGTAAGAGCCCACTTAAATTCCATAAAATCTGTGGCCACTTAATGTGCCTAGTCCCATGACTTCTCTCCTCCTCACCATGGAGTGGGAGTTTTTTTTCATGATGTACATGTTGCTGCCAGGGTAAAGAGGACAATTTTTATTTGCTCTCCAATGATGGGGCCCTCTCAAGTTCTGAATTCCACAGAAGCTTGATGACATTATGTTGAAGGGACTGATTAGCATGGGCACAGTCTGCAGTGGGGGATCATGGGCCTCCACTCCTGGTAGAGGCTCTGGCGAGGGACATATGATAGTGGATGTAGATAAGTAAGAAAAAAAGAGGGTTAACTTGCCTGATGTTGAGATGCACCCATGAAGTACATCCTGTCTTCTAAGTGATTCGTTTTTTTTGTTCAGGCATTGTTGTAGTGCACTAGCCCACCCCACTTCCTGTGATGGTAATCTAAAGATCTTAGAACCCCCTATTTTGAAGCTAGAGAAGTATTATCAAACACACACATGGTTGGCCCCTTGCATTCCGAAAGCCACAAAGAAAAAAAAAAGCCACAGGTTTCCCTTTGCTACCTTTCAGAATTAGACCTGCCTTGGAACTTTGAATCTGATTGGAAACTTTGAATCTAAGCAGAGAAGAGAGTAAGCTGTGACTTCAGAAAATCAAATTATAATGGCCCATAATCCATGGATTATGGCTGAAGTTGATCACATAGAACTGAAATTAATTACTATCTAAATGGGCAGTAATAGCTCCTTGATTATTATTTTTTTTCTCTGAAATGACTCCAATATTCCCAAATATGCAAAATGCTAAAGATTCTGACGGGGGTTGTATCACTTCAATGAAAGTTGACAGTAGGGTCTGAGAACTGAGAAAATGTATAGCTTCATTGTTTTCTACTTCAACATTAAATGATGTTCGTATAGCATGGGGTGTTGTGTGTGAGAACTAAAAAAGGCATGTTGAAGTGTCACAATGGTTAAAATAAACCCATTGCTTTGCCCTGGATGGGAAAAGTGAACATTCATTTTAAAGTGCTTGTATTCATTGCCTGCCAACATAGTGCTGTGATTTTCCCTGTTTCTAGTGATGTATACTTAGGTCTTTACACCTTATCATGGACCCACAATTTTAAAGGAGAAGTAGGGCCAAAGCTTTTTTGACCCTACTTCTCTTATGGCTCACAAGAGTGCAGAATAAACCATTTTCAGCCGACAGTGGGATAAAGCCTGCTGTTGGTTGATGTCACTCAGCCAGTCCAGGAGCTGAGTTGTTTCCAACTTTACAGTTGGGAAACACTCAGCAGCTAGGACCAGCAGCTGGCTCAGCCTCTCAGCGAGAGGCCCCCTCCTCACCCCCTGCACAGCTCAGAGCCCCAGTGAGTGCTGGAGGGGCAATGCAGAGAGCCGGTGACTGACAGTCACGGTTCTCTGTTCAGAGCAGAGGAGAGAATCTCTGGTGTTTGATAGCTCAGTTCTCAGTATGGAGACAGCGGGGAACAGATGCAGCATTGGATCGATGCTGCATCCACCTAGGTGATTATAATTTTTTTCTTTTTTTGGGGGGAAACCCATACTTTTTTTCTAAAGACCAAATATGTTAGTATACACCCATAACATGGAATGTAACCCAAAACTGCCTATAATGTTTTAGAAAACATATTCAAAGGATCTGCCTATTTCTTTTAGAGCATTCAGCTGCAGCACTTATCTGACATAATGTAGTTCTTCTCTTCAGAAAATAGCTGAACATAATTCTATCATATAATTCATATACACACAACACAATATCATTTTTCTTCAGCACATAGCTGAGCAAATATCTGTCTGCTCCTGTAAAAATGGCCAGAACATTAAAATACAATGTGATAGTACACTGACTATGACAGCTGGGCTTCCCTCTTCTCCATAGAACGGTAAAGAATTATCCTCTCCCACGCTGGGCTGGACAATCTGCCTGTTTACATTATAGATATAAATTGCATGTATTTTCATACATGCAAAAAAAATAAAAAATACTGAAGATATAGTTTAAGAAACAATGTAACCATTTCATATTACATCCTCTATTCTATCAGCTTCCAATGATGAAAAAAATAATATAGATAGCTATATATCTATCTATATAGATATATATCTATAGATATAGATATATATCTATATCTGCTTACACCAAGCTTGCATATTACAAAAGTCTATTGTAACCAATCAGATTTTAGTTTACTGCAGTTAGATCAATGATAGATGATTGGTTGCTACGGGCTACTGCACTTTTTACGTTGGTCTTTGCTTTATTGAACAAGTGTGCTGAAGTCAAACACTGTTTCTTAACTGACCTTATCCGTTCAGCAAAAGAACTGATCCTTTCATTTAAGTTTCATTGATTTCTTTCTTTTTTTTTTCTCCCAGGCGCCTGTAGAGTAAGTGATAACAAAACAGGGATAAGGTTATATAAAGGTTGACCAAAACATCAAAGTCACTTTACTACTTAAAGTTTTTAGTGAGTTTTTTTCTTTTTCCTTAAAATTACCCAGGCAAGGCTATAATTAAGGGTATTTTTGTACATCACAGTGGAACCCACACACGAATTGTTCAGAAGACTGCAGTGCTGGTGCATTTTTGATCATGTACCTCATGCTGAGCAAGCAAAATCATTTATAGCACTTGTAATCTTTGAAGTAAATACATTTAATTCCAGGCCTATGTTTACTGTTATACAGTTGCTAAACTTAATTGCTTTTTCTTTTTTAATTATATTTGCATATTTACTTCATTTCTTTTTGGCTTTTTCAAATTTTAAACTTAAAAATTAAAAATTTGTGGCCTTTTCATATAGTTTGATATACATAAATTTCATAGTTCACTTTACATTGGCACAATCTAAATAACATACAGTATATGTTGAAATGGCCCTGGTTTTTGTGTGATGAAATTATTTGAATTCTTATAACAATAGCACATCCTTTTAAGGTTTATTGGTTTATTCATATAGACCTAAAGAACCTCTAGCCACTTCAGTGTTTCATATGGGTGATTTTTTCAGCAGAAAAGGATATATTTGGTATGCAAAGTCAGTCTTTCGCTGGGTATTAATGATTTCTTGCTGCCCAATGTACTGCTTGGGTGAGGATTAGATCTCTTACGGGTGCCCCTAGCAAGCAATTTTGAAGACTTCCAGTATAAGAATTGCTTAAAATTGCTCATGGAAAAAAATGACAATGGAATGGCAGGCTTAGAATAGGGGTGTCCAACATTTTGACCTTCCTGAGGCACATTGGAAGAAGAGAATTTGTCTTGGGCCACACATAAATTACACTAATGCCCCGTACACACGATCGGAAATTCGGCCAGCAAAAGACCGATGAGAGCTTTTGGTCGGAAAATGCGACTGTGTGTATGCTCCATCAAACTTTTCCCGCCAGCAAAAGATTGAGGGCAGGTTCTCAATTTTTCGGTCGGAAAAAGTTTTGATCCAAAATTCCGATCGTCTGTACCAATTCTGATGTGCAAAATTCCTACGCATGCTCGGAAACGATTCCACGCATGCTTGCAAGCATTGAACTTAATTTTCTCGGCTCATCGTAGTGTTGTACGTCACTGCATTCTTGATGGTCGAAAGTTCTGCAAACTTTTGTGTGACCACGTGTATGCAAGTCAAGCTTGAGCGGAATTCCGTAGGACAAAACATCCAAGATTTTTCCAACGGAAAATCCGCTCATGTGTTTGCGGCATTACAATAAAGCTGTGTACACACTATCCGAATGTCGGCCAGTTCAGCAGGAATCAGTCTACATTAGGTATGTGTGCACAACTGCCTGTCAGATAGAAGCCAACCACATAACCAGCTTCTGTCGAATGGGCATGTTGGAAAACCAGCATCCAACCAGCAGCTGATCCCACTAGTAATAACTTTTTTAATTAAAGTTCCTTCAAATTATGCTGGGTATAGCCTTTAGATATTTAGATAATTTGTCATTTAACTGAACAGTGAACTTTTCTTAGTTAATACCTTTTGTCCTGTTAAATGTACGGTACCTTAAATTGGTTAGGTTATACTGTATCTGTTCGATTAACAAATACCCGTTATGTCCAAGAGTCGAATTAGCCCTCGTAGTTCTTATCTTGAACCACAAAATAATTTGTATCTATGTATTAGAGATAGGAGAGTGTCAGGGTGTGAGTAGTTTAGCAAAAGACAACTTGGCAAGGTTTACAGTAGCCCACAGATGATACAGTTATTTTCTTTCAACCAGCAGGTTGAACAAAGTAAACTGACTTGATGAGGGAATCCCCCCTCTGAGCTATTGTAGTCTGATAGTGGGGATACTTTAAAACCATCAGAATACACTGATCAGCACTGCCGACTGTAGCCTGTGGCGCTGATTCAGCAGAGAAACTTCAACAGGGTGGTTATACAGATGATTGATAGATCAACTTCTGTACAACCTCCATGCCCATACTGTACATCATGGAATAACCACTTGCCTACAGAGCACTTTCACCCCCTTATTGCCCAATGCTGTCACAATTTGAATGACATTTGTGCGGTCATGCAACGCTGTACCCTAACAAAATTTTTATGAATTTTTTAGATAGATAGAGCTTTCCTTTGGTGGTATTTTATCACCACTGGGTTTTTAATTTTTTGTTAAAAAAATGAAAAAAGACAGAACATGTTGAAAAAAAAAAGTTTCTCTTAGTTTCTGGTATAACATTTAGTAAATAAGTATTTCTTCTCCTTCACTGAGGTGCACTGATGAGGCTGCAATGATGGGCTCTGATGAGGCGACACTGATGGGCACTGATGAGGAGGCACTAATTAACAGTACTGGGATGCAGCACTGATGGGCACTGATAGGCGACACCGATAGGCAGCACTTATTTACACTAATAGGCAGCATGGATAGGCACTGATAGGTGGCACTGATGGGCACTATTGATGGGCACTGATTGATGGAAATCATACGTAGCACTGATAGGCATCACTGGTGGGTACTAAAAAGGAATCACTGGTTGGCACTGATGCTGCACAGTGCTGTTTTTTGGACTCGGTTCACAAATGGTCAGAGGACTAATGGCTTTGCATGGATTGCAGCAAGAATTGGTAAAGAGACAAAAGAAAGGGAACACTGCATTGAGAAAGGAGAAGGGAGACACAAGAAACATTTTATGTTTTTCATTGTGTTTTGCCACAAGTCCAAATCATTTCCATCAAGGTGCCCTGCACGTTCCCAGGTCTCATGGGACCTTAGCCATGCCCCCAATGTTCAAATAACAGATTTTCACTTATATGCTGTAATGGCAGAATATATGTAAAAAGAGAGAGAGATTTGGCATTCTTTTAAACTAATCTGAAACTCTGTGATTGTGTTTTAAATGTTCACATTTTTTTTAAATGGGACAATGGATGATAGGTAGATAGGAACAAATAAGAATGGAAGATAGATATATAGGAACAAAATCTGTAATGATAGCCCCAATTATTACCTTCCTAAAAATTCACTCTAACAGCCTAATTTATTAAAGCAGTGAAGACTTAGGTGAAGTACAGTGAGCAGACCTGAAGCTGATGTATGAAATTAGGTGAAATAACTTCAAAGGGTCCAATCATGTGAACAAAAACCTCTATTTTTTTTTATTCTTCTAAAGGTGATTGGATCTTTGGAAGTGCACACTGCACACAGACTCACTATTTCTCACCCAAACATCGTAACGCCAACTTCTTTTCTGCTCTTCATCTAACTTCACACCTTAGTAAATCTTTTCCCAAATGTGAATAATCTTAAAAAAGGATATTCGAGATGCACATTGCTTCAGAAGAGCTCATACAGCTATTTTTAAATATATAATTCTTTTTTTTTTAAGATCAGTTTTCTGTGCACATAAATACTGCAAAATGTTTCTAAAGCATAAAATAATATTAATACTGAACAAGTTTGAATTAACAATATCCAGTGTTGTAGGTATTCAGCTAAGAATTCTAGAATTGTGCACTGTTAGCTCCATACAGATGTGGACTTATGGAAAGTTTGATATTGGCATTTATGAATGTTACAAGTGACATTACATGGATCAGTTTTTATTTGGTGTTTTGTGGCACTTCAGGGTTAAGTTGGCTCTTATGCATTTACCCGAGTTCTTTATGCTACAGTAGATATCACAGTTCAGAGTATAATAAAAAGTTACCAAACATCTGGTGTGAAGGAGATTACAGCAATGGCTATGAATGAATGGTTAGTTATATACTATACCTATTTTAGACTGGGTATAACAGTGTGCCTTCATGTAAGACTTGCTAGAAATATAATTTAAATGGTTCAAACAAATAAAATTTGGCAAATTTTGTTTTATTTCACAGATGGGGAACTATATTCTGGGACTGCAGCAGATTTTATGGGAAGAGATTTTGCTATTTTCCGCACGCTTGGAAATCATCATCCAATTAGAACAGAGCAGCATGACTCCAGATGGTTAAATGGTAAGCAGAACACCTATTATAAATCAAAGTGGATGTGGAAACACTTAGATTTTAGGTTTGGAATGAGCCATACAGTATTGTTAAAAAAAAAAAATATATAAAAATCAAAATGCTTAGTTGCCTATCTTTTTAATACACTTTATTCAAATCTATAGAACTAATGAAACTTACTGAAAAAAACTGATAATTGTATAGCATTATGATGTTCATTTACATGTTATTTCTGGAATTTCTAGAGACAAGAATGTTGAGGTTTTGAGTTTTATTGAAGGCTAGCTATTTAAGGGAGGCTAACTATTCTTGCTCTTGGACGCAAGAAGAGTCACTGACAACCTCATGACTAGAAATGAGGTTTGATTCACCAAGGATTGAACAAATCCATACAACAAGCTGCAAACTGTGAATTCCTCTGCTAACTCCATTGAAGTCCAATTTTCATGAGAAAATGTTACCTCCTGATGGTCTGCTTTGCAAATTATTGTCAAACAAATAACATGGGTAACCATTGGGGACAACCTGTGCTAATGCAAAAAAAAAAAAATATATATAATATATATATATATACAGTGGCAGATAACCTTTTTATGTGGCTTTGAGTGCAACATGAAAAATCATTTAAATTAGGAGTTTAGGTGATGCCTTAAAGATTTACTTGGGTGGCCTCAAGGAAGGGGTACTTTGGCAGCATATTTTGGCTGTGGATTTTTTTTGTTATCAATGCTTCTGTAGTTGATGTTGATGGATTGGTCAGCCACTTCGTGTGCAGCCTTATCACCATTTTGAGCTGCAGGACCTGCTCGCCTCTCAACTTCCATGGACAACATTTCTGCCTCTCATTTAGGCCCATGTGTTTTTTTTTTGGTGATTGTGCTTTTATTTAAAGTGGTTGTTATGATCCTGTCTGGTTTTACCTTCCCCCCTGTAAACTGACCATGGTTTATCAGGGCTGCTGAGCCCTGATACCGTGGTCAGTTTACACACCCCTGTTATCCGCTCTCTCCTCTGCCCCCCTCTCCCCTCTCCCTCCCTGTCTGTGAGCTAGTGAAAGTGCCCATCCCTCCCCTCCTGCTGTGAAATTACTTTAACATTTTCATATAATCATCTGTGGTTAATAATGATAGGTGCCCCAGTGTCTGTGTTTTAAAAAAAATGCCATTCTATAGCTGATTTCAGAGCACCACTCGGCGCTCACGTGACCGGTCACCTTTCTACTCTCTCTGACAGCAAAAGCGGGAGGGCAAAAGCAAGAGGGGCTGAAGATCCCCACTGACGTCAATTGGGAGGAGAGGAGGAGAGCGGCAGCTGGTCACGTGAGCGCCAAGAGGTGCTCTGAAATCCGGTATAGAATGGCATTTTTTTTTTCATAAAAAGCACACACACTGGGGCATCTATCATTATTAACCACAGAGGATTATATGGAAATGTTAAAGTAATTTCACATCACCAAAAAAAAACACATGGGCCTAAATGAGAGGGAGAGGGAGGGGGTCCAGGAGAGAGCGGATAAGAGGGGTGTGTAAACTGACCACGGTATCAGGGCTCAGCAGCCCTGATAAACCGTGGTCAGTTTACAGGGAGGAAGGTAGAACCAGACAGGATCATCCAGGTATTTCAGGTTATACAGGGGACCAAATTACACAGCACAAGCACTGTGCTGTATAACATGCTTTAAAGAAACAGGATCCTTTTTTTAGGGAAACAAACGCTTTGAGCTATGGAGAAAATGGCTGAATGTCTAGTGAATTTAGTGAAAATTGTTTACCTCACAGCAATACAATGGTTTGCTGCATATAAAGGGCAACATCCACGAGCAGTACATGCCTGTCATCATCTTTTAGGTTAGGTGTATGCCTAACTTTTGTTATTATTATGGCCATGAGGTTATACATTGAATGTAAGCAATGTGACATGCTTTTGTCACACACTGGGGTTAATTTACTAAAACTGGACAGTGCAAAATCTGGTGCAGCTCTTCATAGAAATGAATTAGCTTCCAGTTTTTATTTTGTCAAAGCTTAAGTGAACAAACTGAAGTTAGAAGCTGATTGGTTACCATGCACAGCTGTACTCTCCAGTTTTAGTAAATCAATCCCATTGCTTTGCTCAACAATACCGTGGTGTGGAACAACAGTTCCAAGAACAGTTATTAGAACATTTTGTTGCATTGGTGCATGTTCCCCAGGGTAGTGACCACCCCATGCCATTTTACACCCCCTTGCCCATTATCTTAGAAATTGTCCATTTTAAAATTTAGCTGATTCAGCTCCTCTTCAGAGATTGTAGCTTGAAGCTTGTGGGCACCGATGCAAAAGTTGACCTGGGGCCCCCATACTACCACCTGCCACTGTGTGCCAAGTTACTCCCAGCATGCCCCAAGAAACTCCAAGTGGCTAAAGAGTTATTTCAGATCTTTATTTACATATTGAGAGGGTAATTCAAAAGATTTTTGAGAAACTGTCCACATTGTTGACTCTTCTTTAGAATACCGGTACAACTTCAACTCTTCTGGGAAGGCTGTCCACAAGGTTTAGGAGTGTATCTATGGGAAAGTTTGACCATTATTTCAGAAGCGCATTTGTAATGTCTAGCACTGATGTGGACGAGAAGGTCTGGCTCACAGTCTCCCCTCTAACTCATCCCAAATGTGTTCTATCAGGTGCAGGCCAGTCAAGTTCCTCTACCCCAAACTCGCTCATCTATGTCTTTATGGACCTTGTTTTGTCCACTAGTCCAAATAATTTGGTGGAGGGGGGATTAGGGAGTGGGGTCGTTTTTCAGGGGTTGACCCCGCATTTCCAGTGAAGGAAATTCTTAAGGCATCAGCATACCAAGACATTTTGTGCAATTTCATGCTCCCAACTTTGTGGGAACAGTTTGGAGATGGCCCCTTTCTGTTCCAATATGACTGTGCAAACAGTGCATAAAGCAACGTCCATAAAGACATGGATGGGCAAGTTTGGGGTGGAGGAACTTGACTAGCCTGCACAGAGTCCTGACCTCAACCCGATAGAACACCTTTGGGATGAATTAGAGTGGAGACTGCGAGGCAGGCCTTCTCGTCCAAAATCAGTGTCTAACCTCACAAATGCGCTTTTGGAAGAATGGTCAAACATTCCCATAGACACACACCTAAACCTTGTGGGCAGCCTTCCCAGAAAAGTTGAAGCTGTTATAGCTGCAAAGGGTGGGCCAAGTCAATATTGAACCCTGCAGAATAAAACCGAGGGTGCCATTAAAGTTCATGGGCATGTAAAGGCAAGTGTCCCAATGCTTTTGGTAATATAGTGTATATATATATATATAGTCAACCCTTAAGAAGATCAGCAGTACAGTATGTACCAACACCCTCACAGTTGGGCACTGCACTGTAGGGGGAGGCAAGGAGCACTGCACACACTCAGGAAAACACCTTCCCCTTCCCCTGCTTTCACTTTGCTGAGTGCATTCAGAGTCTGATTGAGCTCCCTCACAGCTGATGTACAGTTCTGCCAGTCTCATCTGGCAGGCATTCTCTACCAGCTGCAAGGGCCTCCTGGAGCATGGGCTGGGTTGTCATTGTGACCCCTATAGCTACGCCGGTGCTCATTTCAGTGGGGATTTCATTCAGCATCTGAACCAGGTTTGCCAACTGTCAGTACATTTACAGACAGTTTGTAAAAATCAGTGATTTTTACAACTGTCTGTTAAATCAGGGACTGATAATTTGTCATGCTGTGTTGACTTTTTAAGTGTAAACCAAGCAAATTACTTGTTATGGGTATTGTCGGTGTTTCCATGTTGTATTTATACCACTTGCCTTCACCCCCTTCCTGCCCAGACCATTTTTCAGATTTCAGTGCTGTTGCACTTTGAATGACAAATGCGTGGTCATACAACACTACCCAAATTAATTTTTAATAATTTTTTTTCACACAAATAGAGCTTTCTTTTGGTGGTATTTAATCACTGCTGGGTTTTTTAGTTTTTACCAAAAATTTTAAAAAAGTTATTTTTT
Source organism: Lithobates sylvaticus (assembly GCA_028564925.1). Classification (NCBI taxonomy): domain Eukaryota; kingdom Metazoa; phylum Chordata; class Amphibia; order Anura; family Ranidae; genus Lithobates; species Lithobates sylvaticus. The sequence continues at coordinate 458,579,654 of CM053029.1, read as the reverse complement.
TCTTCATTCGACGCATGCTCAGAAGCATTGAACTTCATTTTCTCAGCTTGTCAGCTCAGCTCGTCGTAGTGTTGTACGTCACCGCTTTCTTGAGGGTCGAAAATTCAGTGAACTTTTGTGTGACTGTGTGTATGCAAGACAAGCTTGAGCTCGTGTGTACGCGGCATTAGAATGCTAGGTCTTTGTGAAAAAAATGTAAGTGAAAGTCTTTAGATTGATATGTTTGGGTTTTAAGTCTATCATGGACCCTGCAAACTGTACTGGCCAATTGTTGGCCCTATACTGCAAAGCAGGTGCCTCTAAAACACACCAAATTTCAATATTCATCTGATATACACAAAAGCTCAACTTCAGAAAAACACAGCAACCAGCAGGGCAGGAGACTTGTTTTTTTTTTTTCTCTGCTGCAGTTAAATAATACTTCCAGGTCTTCCTTCGCTGCCCTTGTAAAATGACTCTAAATAGGAAGCAGCGTGTGATGAGCTCATCTCCCTGTCACTCTGTTTTCTGTTTTCATCAGCATGCTCCTTTTGTTGTTTTCCCTCTCCCAGTCTGAGCCTTGTTGGACAGGGACTGTGAGTGGGTGAGTCCAAATAAAATTCAAGCACTTATACGGCTTACAATAAAAAGTAGATTTAATGACATATTAATGAATACAGAGTTGTGTTAAATTGTCCCTTTTATATTTGGCTGGCGTTTAGCTGTAAATCGTGTGACAGGTGGCTTCAGTCTATCTTCTCTACTTGATTGTAATAATTCTAAATGCAAGCTGTTTTGCTCCTACGTTATATATGAAATGCCAGACTAGCCTTGTCTATGTGTGGGGTCAAATGAAGCGGTGATTTTCTATCTTCTTAGTTGTGGTCAAAGGTTATTGTCTTGTTGGTGTCCTTGTGAGATTACTACAAACCTTATTCAATTGTTAATATTTGTCTTTTTTCTGATGTATATTTTCTGATTTCTAAAATATATTAATGCATTGCTTGGCATTTCCAGACTGACCAGTATCCACTTAGACACACCAACTATACTTGAAAACATTAATCTATATAGTATTTTGCACATGGTTAACTAGGATTATATGTTGTTAGTGTTAATAATGAGCTTGGTTGCAATAAGAAATACAAAAAAATCAATGATTGAGAGATATAATTCTTACCATCTTCAGTAAATCATCTTCATTCAGACCACCACATTGAACCTTTATCTGGTGTTCAATGGAGATTTACTCTTGATAGGGTAATTTGAGTTCATGTGCATGGGGGAAGTTAAGAATCTTACCAGAAGGAAGATGTCATGACAATGCATGTCACTATGGTGTGACTGGCTTAACTGACATAGCTTTGTAAAGATCTCCTTCTGTGAAAATAAGGCCCATTTGCAAATTAATTAGTTACTGGCGGCAGCCTGATAGCTGACCTAAAGTTTTTAGAATGGAAAAACAATCGGATTAGTGTGTGCTTTACAAAAAGCCATTGCAGCATTGGAGTGCTGTTTTTTCCAATCTACTGAAGCCAAATTGAAGGAAACTCTCTTGCTATGGAGAGGCAGCAATGAAGGTTAAGTGTGAAATAACTATAGTAACAGAGAGACAGAAGAGCCCTATGGTCCATTGAGTTTGACCATCCCACTTGATTCTTGCCGCACTGTGTGTGTATACAATGCAGCTGCAAATGGAACCCCACATGATATGCAAATTATCCCTACATTCATTAGCTGGTTACAAAAAAAGATGCTAAAGAGGTTTGACTGTTGGATACGTCTTCAGAAATTCAAATGTGATGCCTAGTCCATACATCTGGGCTTGCAATCAGTGTTTTTTTCCATGTCACAGTATATGCAAGGACAAGTTATATCCTTATGACATGTAACATAAACAAATTCAATATTAGTAATCCTTAAAAAGTGTAGCATCATTTATTACAAAGTACTCTTGCACAGTACATTTTATTTTACCCTGGTATTTCTTCTTTTTACCAGGTCACTTCTTTGAACATCTTTTGCTTTTCATTATCCTGTTGTACTAGGAACATATAGGGAAACTGATTCTATGCAGTCCTAATAAGGAAGTATATCAATTCTACTAATTAAAACAGTGATGTCATACAATCTTAAGAAACCTTAATGCATATTTTTTTAAAGGTATAACAAATTTCAAGGTACCCCATTCCACAGTTATCCTAGAACATATCAACCCAACTGCTCACATGATATCAGACTTTTTTTTTAATGTGAGTATTTACTAGACATGTGCGCCGTCAATAAATTTGTTGTTTCGTTCCGTTTCGTATTAGAATTAATTCATATTTCGTAATTCGTGTCCTAAATACGAATTTTCGTAAGGTTTGTTAACTTTTCATAACAATTACCAATTTTCGTTATGATGAATTTATCATTATGAGGGGCTCCCACCATCCCTATGCTGTGCTGACTTCCTGGGTTTTTAACTTTTAGGTTCGTTAACTTTTCGTAATAATTATGAATGTTTGTTAAGAATTTGGATCCGAAATTCGTAAACAAAATTTTGTATTTCGTACAGGATTCGGAAGCATAGCAATTCGTATTTCGGATCCTCCCGAATGAACGAATTTACGGAAATTCCTTAGAAAATATTTGCACATGTCTAGTATTTACTTATTCTCTGTCGTACTGCTCCTGCAAGTATTGTCACTTTTCACTAATGTCTAACCCAACTGCGTTTTATCTTAATCATACCACCTCACTGGTTGACTGGTTAACGCAGCATCAAAATAATATTATTAGTTCTAATTTATTAAGACTGTTTCTTTGTATATATAGGGGAGATTTGCTATAACTGGTGCACACATAATTTGGTGCAGCTGTGCATTGTAACCAATCAGCTTCTTACTTCAGCTTGCTCAATTAAGCTTTGACAATAAAGCCTAGAAGCTGATTGGTTTCTATGCAGAGCTGCACCAGATTCTGTATGTGCCAGCTTTAGTAAATCTCTGCCATAATGACTTGTTCCTCAAATAATATCTCCACCATTTAATTTATATTGTAAGCTCTAGATGGCCTTTTCACCTTTTGGTTAATAGTTAATATGTTAGGTCTTGTTCACCCCAGGTTCAATGAGCTGTGTTGATCATCATCATTGATTAATGAAGGCTCAACACAAAATATAAAAAAGCAATGGTTTTCTGAGTGCTTGTTCACACAGTACATGGGTGTTGCTGTGCATTGTGTAAAAATGCAGACTTGCTGACACAAAAACACATGTCAAAACACTGTAGCGCATCTCATGTGCTATTATGAAAAAAAGTACAATGAAGCTAAAAAAAGGAAAAATGTAAACACTACAATGTATTGTAACAACCAACCACCTACTGTACACAACTCACACCAGCACATCCATTATGCAGACCATAAAGCACAACGACTCGTGTGAAGTGAACAGACTGTTAAAATACACCAGCCAGGCAACTGGGCTTTTAAGAAGGAGGTTAAAGATGGTATTCCATATGCATCTATTGTAACAGATGTATGATAATCCTTGTATGTTTTTATTTGTGATTTATTCAGCTTAAAAATGCTGCAGAATATTTTAGATCTATATACTGTACATCAGTGGCCACCAACCCTGTCCTCAGGGCCCACTAACAGGCCATGTTTGTAAGATAACTGAAATACATCACAGGTGATATCATTTGCTGCTCAGTGATTGCAGTATTCTAGTATGCATCTCCCTAGGTAATACATAAAACCTGGTCTGTTAGTTAGTGGGCCCTGAGGACAGGGTTGATGACCACTGCTGTACATGACCTGTGTACTGTGAACAGCAAGTGCAAAGATATTCACTTTTGAACATTGTGGATATGTGTCCCTCGCGCTACTTGGAGTATATATAGTAGTCAAAATAAATAAATAAGTGGTGCTCTGCTGCAAAATGTAGTGTGTTCACAAATACACAAAATAGTAATATATTCTTTTATATATATATATATATTTATATTTATATATTTATATATATATATTTATATATATATAAAATTCTTTTATATATATCACTTTTGAACATTGTCCTAGTAGTTTATTGTGGTACTGCAACAATCTTTTTGGACAACTTTTTTTTTACAAACATTTAACCTGACCATAGACAGATTGGAATCCAGCCATTTCAGCAGGGACTGGTTACATTTTGATCCATGTGTGGCTGTCTCCATGCAACAGCCCATCATTACATTGACTTCTGTTGAATGGACAAGCTGGACCCCTTTTATCAATCTGCAGCTGCTGATCAGTGTATTTTAAGTCAGAATGCAATGTTTTTGGCGGGGGATTCCTCCATCCACTTTACCTTCATGGATGGAGGAATCTGTTTTTTGTTAGTTTTATTCACCCAGCAGTGAATGAAAAAAAAAAACAATCTATGGTTAGCTTTACTGCTTTTGTAGTTATCCTACATTCTACTGTTACTATAAGTAATTTATTAATCACTTCTTTTTTATTATAGTTTGTATACATGGCAGAAAATAAAGTTTGGCAGGCTACAGCAGGTTGTATAGCTTTTTGGCAGCTACACTGTTGTTCACCATATAAGTTGTTTGTAAATCTGTGTGGAAGTAGTAGTCCTTTTATAATCGTCATGAAAATTATGATGCCCCAGGTCTGCAAGCATTAAAGTCACTACGTTTGTGTTTATTGGCCGACAATTCCTTGCTGTTTCTATGCAAGACAAAATCCAGGCACACGCCTTTGGACAAAAGTCTGAGGTTTTGTCTGTGGAAAATCCGATCGTGTGTACGAGGCTTAAGTAATCCTGCTTACCAGCTTCCCGTGACCACTATAAAAGGGTCTCACCAAACACAGGGAAATAGGTCTCCCCAGAAACCTTTGGCAGTGACCAGGATCTCTGAGACTTATGCTTCCAAGGCCAGTTTTAAGAAATCCTGGAGCTCATGGAAAGGAAGCATGGCTCCAGGATTTTTTAAAACTGGCCTTGGAAGCATAAGTATCGGAGATCCCATCCACTACCAAAGGATTCTGGGGAGACCTATTTCCCTGTGTTTGGTGAGACCTTTTTTAGTGGTCACGGGAAGCTGGTAAGCAGGATTACTTACTCTCATGTGGATGTGGAGCAGGATTTATCTTATGTGAAGGATCATCACCTTTCCCCTTACCTGTGGCTTTTCCATCTATATGAAGCACAGATTTTGGTTTCTGCTGCTCTCTCCTACATACATGGACTGTGCATTTGGGACTCATTTGTTTTCCTTTTTTCAGTCTTTTTTTTTACCTACACAATTTTAACTGTATTAGCGCTGCAGTTAATTTTGTATTTTATATCTATTGAGTTTGTATCTGACTTGAAGGTGCTAGCAGCTGTATCTTATATTCTATATTTCTAGCGCAGCATTAGCCTTTGGGCTAGAATATTTTGCCATTAAAGATCACTGTTGTGCTAGTTATTTGCAGCAATTTGCAATAGGAGTTAATTAAATGATTTCTCATGCCCCATACACACAGTCGGAATTTCCGACGGAAAATGTCCTATCGGACCATGTTGTCGGAAAATCCGACCGTGTGTGGGCACCATCGGACTTTTTCCGTCGGAAAAAATTTGAGATCCTGCTCTCAAATTTTCCGACAACAAAGTCTGTTCGGACTTTTTCCGATCGCGTGTAGCGAATTCCGACGGACAAAGTGCCACGCATGCTCAGATCAAATTACAAGACCAAAGCTATTGGCTACTAGCCTCTACGTAGTTCCGTTGTACGCAAGGAACGTCACCACATTCAGAATGATCGGATTTTCCGACAACTTTGTCCGACCGTGTGTATGCAACACCAGTGTTGGACAAAATCCGTCGAAAAAAATCTGACGGATTTTTTGGTCGGAATTTCCGACCGTGTGTATGGGGCATTAGAGTCATTTTTTTGTTCTAAAGGAACCAATCACAACTGGATTCATGATATCAATATTCAATCTTTAACTATTATAAGGATGCATGTCAAGGGGTCCAAGGCACCTGAAGCCTGACATTTGCTTCCTTGCAACTACGTCTTTAGTCAGTGTGCTCTGAGAAGGTGTATAAGGTCAGGAAAATAACAAGCAGCGATTATCAGGCTTCAGGTAACCTCTGACCCCATGATTGCAATGGTGACCAATTTCTTTTTTGATTCACTTCCCTGTATGATCATTTTTTTCACAAAAAAAATCACTTCACAATATTAACTGAGGACTGTGATGTCTTCAAAGAACATGTCTGGGAATTCAGTTCAGGGAAGGCATTTTGACAATTGCAGTTTAAAATTAACTACTCAATAACTCTTTCAGTCTGAAAATTGTTCATTTATGGCCATTATTTTATTGTTTGGAATAAACCATGTAAAGAGCTTTTTCAAAGTTCTGTTGTTAAGTTAATGATGCGTTAAAGATGAAAAAGTGTCTAATGTTTGTAAAATGAGTACAAACACACATATGTTTTTGTTTAGACATTTTGCTGCATTAGCGTAGGTATTTTGCTCAGTACAGTTGAAAGGCTCTCAGACATGCAATGCACTGTTGATGTCTGGAGGTTCCAAACATAAAATACAACTTAGGATCAAATATGACATAATATTTTACAACAGACTGAAAGATAGACAGGCTAAGTAAGGCATGCTGCTTTCATCTGATCTTAACTCTCCATGTTTCTGTTTCTCGTCTTTTTAAGAAAAGCATTGCTTGTTTGTTATTCCTTGTCAAAAGCTGATTGTATTGGTCTGACTTTTTATTATTTACAGTGTTTGATGCAAACCTAATTTTGCTGTACGTGTGTACATGTATATACCAAAGGAAATTTGTACAGCAGGTTACCATTTAACCACTTCAATACAGGGCGCTTTTAGCCCATTCCTGCCTAGGCCAATTGTCATCTTTCAGCGCTGTAGCACTATGAATGACAATTGCAGCGCTGCACCCAAACAAAATTTTTATATATTTTTTTTTTTTTAGACAGATAGAGTTTTCTTTTGGTGGAATTTAATCACCACTGTTTTTTTTTTTTATTTTTTGCTAAACAAATGAAGAAATACTGAAAATGAATTTCTTAGTTTCTGTTATAACATTTTGTAAATATGTAATTTTTCTCCTTCACTGATAGGTTGCACTGATGATGTGGCACTGATGGACACTAATAAGATGGCACTGATGGGCACTGATGAGGCATTTATATGTAGCACTAATGAGCACCGATAGGTGGCACCAATGGGCAACATTTATGGGCACTGATGGGCAGCACTGATGCTCACTGATAGATGACACTGATAAGGAAGCACTAATGAACACTGACAGGCATCACTGATGGGCACTGAATGGCAGCACTGATGGGCAGTGATTGGCATCACTGATGGGCACTGATTGTCATCACTGGTGGGCACTGGTGGGCATTACTTGTGGGCATTACTTGTGGTCACTAACAGGCATCACTGATGGGGCTGCACTGATAATCATTGCATTGATTAACAGTGCAGATGTCTCCACTGAGGAAAGCCGCTTATTGTCTCTCCTCTCCCCACGAGCTGTCAGGCTGAGGCAAGGAATGCCGATAAACGGCACTTCCTATTTACACTGTGATCAGCTGTGATTGGAAGTGCTAACCACTTAGCCATTAAGCATGGCAGGGCCAATTTAGAAAGGAGTTAATCTACCAGCATGCCTTTGGAGTGTGATAGGAAACAGGAGTACCAAGAGGAAACCTATGCAGGCACAGGGAGAACATGAAAACTCCAGGCAGGTAGTGCCATGGTTGGGATTCAAATCAATGACCCTAGTGCAACTAGGTGGAAGAGCTAACCACTAAACATGGTACAAAATGTAAATTTAACTTTTTTACACACTGTGAAGGTAGATATTTTATGTTTGTTAAAGCTTTGATTGGGATTTAACCTCTAAACATAACAATGAAGAACCTATGCTACCAGCTTTTCAAATAGTCACAGTTTGTAGTAGTTTTAACAGACTAGTAACATTAATTGTCAGGATGCAGGGAAAAAAAATGGCTTCCCTGTTTTGGCTAGATAGTGACTTCCTTGCAGTGAATCAAGTTGCTGATCAGCTGTCGGGTAGTGTATGACAAATCCTTAAAGGGGTTCTATGGTCACAGAATACACCTTCATTTTCTACAACTTCCTGGATTTCCTGAATGCTTTGCAGCTTCTTCTCTGTTGTTTACTATCAAATTCCAAGGACTACATATCCCATGGTAACTTTTTGCCTGCAAGCAGTGATTGCTTTACTTACCCCACCTCCTGAAACTCCTGCTCTTAGCACCTCCTTAGTTCAAAAGGCAGGCTTTGTTTGATATGTGACACAGCAGTGCCTATTTACAGGGCATAGTGAACACGGAATTCATGGAAGTAAATGTGAGGGGATCCTCTCAAAGTAAGTTCACAAACTTGAAGATCCTTCTGATTAATACAAGTCAGCCAGAAATAATTGACATTCAATGTGAAAATGAATATAATAATTTTACATTTTGACCATAGATCTGTTTAGTGGAGGCATATTCACCTAATTCCACGAATTCCACTTTCAGCAAGCAAACCCTTTCTAACTAACAGTGCTTGCAAACCGTAGTCTTGCGACTGGCTTTATCGTTTATTTTTTATTTTTATATACAGCTCTTCTGACACTAATTCAACATGTGCTAGTGGATGTGAATTGCTTATATGAGAGTTTGAGTCACTGGTGGATTGGTCTGAAAACCTTGCATATGGTTACCTTACATTGTAGCCTGTCAAACCTGTGTTTTTCTGCATCTGCATCTGTGATAAAAATGATTGAGTTCGCATCTTCTACTTGCTTGCCAGGGTCACCAAAATTCACATTTCTATGCAACATACTTTACTTTAGTGAAGGGTCTGTGCTGAGGAGAGATGAAAAGGGGCAGCATATTTTCTGCTATGCTTTCTTTGACATAACTTTATATATATACTTATGTATCTGCATTCAGCCCTATAACCCATTCTCACCCAGCCTCAGGAGGGTGGGACAGACTTCCTAATCACACGACCACTGTTATTTTCTGTCTGTGAACATGACTCACGACCAGCTAAGTCACTGTGCTTGGAGTGCACAATGAGTGCACTCTCAGCATGGACACCTGACCATCCATGGATTCAGTCCTTGGACTACATAGCTTTTGGAGATCAGATTGCAATGTTTATAAAAAGCCCAAGACAGATTATTTCATTTTTACCAAACTATTTGGGGTATATAAATTGTTCAATAATATATATCACTGAAAGTGAAAGAAAATCCCACATTTTAAGTTCCTGAACAGGAATAGAGTGGAAACTGTTTTTGGTGACTACCATGGATTTCCCTTAATTTTCTGTTGTGACTATGGAAAAAAAGTGAAGGGAAATCTGCCTAATGAGACACCAATGGGAATAAAACCTGTAGGTGTTATAATCCTCCCTTATGTTATCCAAAGTGTAAAAAGTTTTTGCCTTAATTTCTAATGTAAGCAAGTCCAACACATTATGTACCCACTAAAGTAATCCAAATCTTCAGATCAAACATAGCTCTTCCATTTGTACACACCTTTCTTTATCTTGTATGCACTGTTTAACATTACAAAGATTTTTTTTCCCCCCAGAATTAAACTGGTATTTAGAATGTATTACTTTCTTTTTGCATTGCTCTAATATCTTTTCAAAAGTGAATCAAGCTATTACATTTTTTCTTCTTATTAAATTTTATTAACTTTAAATTGACATTGTTGTCACATGTAGAGATTTTGAGCATATTAAGACTCGTACACACAAACTGATTTTCTGCAGACAAAGTGTCAAACTTTGTCCAAAGGGCATTGGCCCGGAACTTGTCTACAAACGGCACCCAATTTTCAGCCAACAAAAAGGAATGTAGCGAGGTACTACATGGTTTTTCATCTTTTTAGCACCACCCTTTGGGCACCTTCTGCTAATGTTGTGTTTGGTGAGCATTGATTCTGAGCATGTGTGTTTGTACTTTGGACTTTTGTTCGATGGACTTGTGTACACACGCTCAGAAAATCCGCCAACAGACCGTTGTCTGAGGAAAATTTATAAACCTGCCATCCAACATTTGTCCACGGAAAGTTGGCCAACAATTGTCTGATGGAGTGTACAAACGGACGGATTTTCCGCCAACAGCCTGTCGTCACACAATTACGCCGGAAAATTCGATCGTGTGTACGAGGCTTTATAAACCTAGAGAATAAGGAATTCCTGTTAGATTTTCCAAAGCAAGAAGAAATCCTGTATGCTGAAAATGTTCTGGATCATGATCTGCTATTTGTTAGCAATAATGGAAACCGGAAGTGTTAACCCTCGGAGTCCATTACATTAGCACATGCTCTGTTAAATAATTTTGAACACCTTCCAAGTTTCATTTAAGATTAAGAACCAGGTGGTGGAATTCATTGGAAATATGAATTGTTGGTCATTCTGGCACAAGTAGTAATTTTTATGAGTTTATAGGGAATAGTAAAACACCAATGAGTGAAGGAGTTACAAAGCAGATTGATTTTTAGAGCTTTTATTATGACCAAGATACTTTAAATAGCAGATATCCTGTCTCAAGTGCTTAACAATGCAAACAAAGTCATAAAAAGCAAAATAGAAAAAGTCAAGACAAAGTCAAATTGTCTGAACCTGGAAAAAGAAAATCCATCATTGCATTCATTGTTTTTTGCCGGGGAAATGAATAAAAATAAATGCTTTCAGTTGCTTTTGTAGCAAGCTGTAGCTACAAATGAGTTTTCATTGTGCTTGAAAGATGAATTAGGCACCAGGAAAGATTCAGCTAGTAATCAGTCAATGTCTATTTTGGCAAGTCAAGTGAACAAGAAATGTGTGGTGTCATTGTACATCACAAGTAAATGGGGATGCCACCCAAATACTTCACATACAGAGATTTGTAAGTTGAACATTTACCTTATGCCAAATGAGAAGTCCTAGCCAGGCAACCACTAATGGGATTCTCTTGTTTCCTCCCTTTCCTTTGGACTTGATGCTTGGCAAATGTAGTATTACTTTACTACCATCCTAAATTAAGTTAGTGATTCAAATGTTCTGTCTAAAGCTAATGTAACCAATGAAACTGTAAAAACTGTGGGCACAATGCAATTTGTTTACTTTGTAACTATTCCACTTTTCAGTTTTAAAATTAGATTATCTTTTTTTTTTTTTTTTACATTTTAAAGTTTGCTTTGTTTAGCTTAGCATATTTCTGATTGTGTTTTTTTTTCTCTGGAAATATGGAGGATTCCCAGATACTGTTTTCCAAAAAACATGAATGATCTTGGTACTCAAAAATCTTTATCCAGGTGTTTTTTTTCATATATGTGTCTGCATGTGTTATTGTGTTAAGCTTGTGTTTTATTTAAACTGTGGACAGTATATGGCTTATAAATATCTAGTCTAGCAAAGCAGGGTATGTGATGAAAATCAGTTCTTTTGTTGCATCATATATTTTATTTTAATATTAAATATTTTAATTATACCTGCATTACTATGAACCTGATTATCCTTCATTTGATATTTTTTTATTTCAGATTTCAACAGTTTGAAATAATAAATTAAAAAGGGTACTCACACAAACATGGTTCTTTAAAAATATTATACATACTGTACGTTGGAGAGCTGAAATGTGTCATAATTTCTAGCAACAGTAGCTTTATTTTAAACATGCAAAAAGAGAAAAAATACTGTTTATACTGTTTATCATATGCTGGGTAGACCCTTTACACACATAGCACTCTGCTCATTGATTTAACCTATAACATATAAAACTCAGTATATATAGTATTTATAATTCTATATACACATTTTGATATATATGAACATGCTATAGACTGGAGAACACCTTTGACCACATGTCTTTAGGGTTGGTGCCTTAGTTGGCTCTCAGACATTTCCCCTCTACCTTAATGAACCATCCTTTCATGGGCCCCACCATGAGGTGTTTCCAAGAGGTTTGCAAGAAACTCATGGGCTCTTCATTTCTCGTCCCTCTGACTTCCCGCTGCCTCCATCCTGAATTCTCCTTGGGATGTCAAGGCAGTTACTTTCTGGTATTTTTACCCCAACAATGGATCTTAGCTAAACACTTCTATTGAGCATCAATCACTGACCTGCCTAATGTTATGACAATCATTCCCTCCCTGGACCTACATCCAACTGCACCACTTTCTCAAAAACTCAGACCAAATGAACTTCTAGGTCCATCATCTTACTCCCTTCCAATCCCTGTGCTCTAGAAATACACCTCAACAACATTTGGCTTGTAGTATATACAGTATATGCTCCTATATAGTGCTCAATCACCAAAGGCAAGCAAGGCATGTTTGTCTTAGGAAAAAGTCCTGGCTCTAGACTTATACGAGGGGACATTGCAATGCATTCATACTTCCACTATCCACAAAGGCTCGGCAAAGGTGACAGTCCAGGAAAATGGCTACAAGATGCCATTTCATTGGTACAGAACTCCGATGCAGATCCACAAGTTCTCACCTTCCACATACAACCTTTTCTGTAGATGTGATTCAGAAATAGGCTCCAAAATATATATCTGGTGGGCCTTTCCAACCCCAGCCCTTCTGGTTCAAAGTTCACCATAGAATTTATTTGGTCACTAACTACACTCTAGACTTCTTTGCAGCCCAATTCCTTTTGCATTACCCTTCCCTCTCCAGGAGATGACACTTCAAATCACTGGCAATGCATATAGTGAATGCAGCCAAGCTTTTATTCCAGTGCTTTGGGGCTTCACTCAGGCCCAACTGCCCGGGAAGGGCTCTTGAGACTTCACAAAAGAGCAGAGATGGGAGAATAAATCTTTATATTACACCACAATCCCTCAAAATTCACAATGAACTGATCCTGCTGGCGTCACTTTCAAACAGTTACGGAATGCATCTGTCTTACAGGTAATTCCCCTTGAACCAGTACTTTTTCAAGAAAATGTACACTGGGACAGATGTCCCTCATCCCTATGCTACTATCGAATGCACCCGGGTAGCTGCAGTATTCAGCACAGATGGCAAGGACATAGGGGAAGTTGGCAGTGAGCTCCTCCTTTCCCCTCCTCTACAATTTTTTTTTCCTCTTTTTTTTTTTCTTTTCTTTTCCTTCTACCCCTCCTCCTACTTTTTCTTACCCCTTTCTTCTTGATCTTCTCCACACCCTCCCTTTTTGACTTTACCACTCCTCTTTCCCTTCTTCCCTTATGGGGTTACCTGCTAGACTGTCAGTCCCTCCACACAAGGTCACCTTTTTGACTGACAGTTGTCACTGATTTGCCAATCATGAGCAATTTTGCTCCAAGATTAATGCTTTCCCTATAGCATCAGGTCTTCTGCTTATTGCACGCTGTTCATTATTTTGGGAAATTGTGTTCAGTACTGAGAAACTCGTTCATTGTACATAACCAGTATGTCTTCCTCCTGATGTTTCTCATCATGACATGCTTTAACAAAATGTACCTTTAAAAATAATTTTTCCTGTTGTAACCTTTCATATGGCCTTTAGGGCCTTTTTGTATTTGTCTTAGTCCAATAAAATCTTTGTGCATTTAATAATATGCCACTGAGAAAACTAACTCATGGGGCCCCCAGGCAATAGGAGGTCAGGGTCGAGGGGATGAAAGAGAGAGAGAGGGGATGAGATAGATAGGGGGGTGGGAGAGAAAAGGGGTGGGAGAGAGAAAAGGTTGAAAGAGAGAGAGAGAGAGGAGGGTGAGAGAGGGGGTGAAAGAGAGGGGGGAAAGAGAGGGGGGGGAGAAAGAGAGCGAGAGAAAGGGGATAGACTCCCACCATCAGCTTCCCTGGCCCCTTAGCCCTCAGCTGCTTCCTGCTAATTCTGTCTGGGCACGCAGCTGGCTCACCAGGGGCACAGACAACACAGCTGGAGGTTTCAAGTGAGGGAATGGAAGGAGGAGACATGACTGGGTTTGCAGGAACTATTCCCAGCACTTGCCATGTGTGTGCTCGGACCGAGCCATGAACAGTTCTGTGTATCACAAGGATGGGGGTTACTCACTCAGTCACATCACCTGCCATTCCTCTCCAGTCTCTTGTCTTATCCTTGTCTTGTCTTATCCTGGGCTACAGGTCAGTCTCCTCCCTATCTGTATAAATGATCGCCAATAATGCTAATGCACACGCCTATGAAAGGTACCAGGAGCCTCTCATGGGGTGGGCCCCCTACTAGTCAGTTAACCCCAGTTCAGCAGACATTTGAAAGTTAGTGGTTTAGTAACCCTTTTAATGCAGGGTTATCCAAGAATTATGCAAGGAAATTGTAGCATGCCAGACCTACACACCTGTGAGGTCGGGGATGCAAAGTTATTTTTTACATTTCCATATAATTATAAATATTACAATGTCCAAAGAAAAGGACAAATACATATATTCCTAAATTCCATCCTTAACAGGTTGTGAGATAAACAAGAAATAAAAGTTAGAGGGCCAGCATGAAAAGGAATGTGTAAAGAGTGGAAATAAAGGTAAAGTCCAACATCTATAGATATACAGACTAAAACATTTTGAAATCTGACCTAAGGCCATTAAAGGCAAGGCTTCATATGTTGTCTTTTATCTTGTTTTCCTTTTTAATGTATCCCATACCATGGTAATCAGAAAAGCGGAGGTATATGGTTGCTCATGGTATATTTCCTGTCAGTGTATAGTGATCTATGGAAAAATAAAAATGTGCCCTTATTCTTTCCAGATCCCAGGTTTGTTGGTGCATATTTAGTACCAGAAAATGACAACCAAGAAGATGATAAAGTCTACTTTTTCTTTCGTGAAAATGCAATAGATGGTGAACATACAGGAAAGGCCACACATGCACGAATAGGACAGCTTTGCAAGGTAAATAAAAAATATAAACAAATCTGTGAATAATGACCAAGAAGTAGTCTGTCAAAAGTCATAAATGTCTAATTATCCTTCTTTGGTAACTTACCTGATGTATACATCAATGTAGAAAAAAAATCAATGAATGAAGACATTTAAATGATAATATTTAAATTGGTGCATAGAAATCTCCCAGAATGTCATCCTTTTTGTACTATTAGAATTTGGGGATGGAAAAATTAGCCTGGGCCATTTTTCAAATCCATTGTAAAGTCTGAAATGTAAAGCTTAATCCCAAATCTCACTAAAGTCTATAGAGGCCAAATCTTGAAAATCAATTCTGGCTATTTTCAAGGATAATAGGCAGGTGACTGAAAAACAAAGGGTCTGGGGAGCTGGGCACCATCATATGTAAGTAATGTAAATTTTAAAAAAGTTGGAAGAAGGTCCACCTTTTTATGTAACTTTGAGGGCTACAGGGAAAATCACCAATCTTTTCAATTACCTGCTTGGAAGATACCTTGATGTATGTGGTGTTACAGAACCGTATGACTCTTACAGACAGCATCAGTGACATTATAATATAATATTAAATATTTTGCAACATTTACACATTTACTTATAATATTGTTGCTTGGTTTAAAAACAGCATTGGTATCACCCAAATCTAAATGATTACAACTTGAAAAAAATAGTGTGATACACTAGGGGCGCAGAAAGAATGCACACAAGGGCTAATCACCCAGAACCCAGTGCACATGTTTTTTTGAGGAACTGGAGTGTACAGGAGGGATGGCGTTAGGACACAGCACAGGGAGATAGTTCACCGCAATGTGCACAGCATGGATAAGAAGTTCATGGGTAGCTTTATGGCCCAGCAAGTGAATATGATCCTCAGGGTAGTAATTGGCACAGCAAAGGAAGGTGATTCTCAGGGCAGTAGAATGGCCATGGAGAAGAAATATGGCACAACAAAAGGGAAAACAGTCCACAGGGCAACAATAAGGCACACCAAGGTGAAATGATCCTCAAAGCGGTAATATATAACAGCAAGGGTAGGGGATTCTCAGGGCAGTAGAAGCGTTAATTTGGTTAGTGTCCATAGAGAGGAAATATGGCATGGCAAAAGGTAAACAGTCCACAGGGCAACAATAAGGCATGGCAAGAGGAAAGGATTAGGAGGTTTCTGTAACTAAAACTGAGGATGCTAGACAGCCCCTCACTGCTGGTGAAGCAGTCTGAGTGATAGATGGTTGGTTTAGAAGGGTCTGTAGAGGTAGTTCCCTGGACAGGCATCCGCTGGGTAAAGAGCAAGAGGGAGAGGAGTGCTGGGCAACCTGACCATGGATCAGTAGGAGGGCACAGGTGATAGGCGACTGGGTAATGGGAGGCAAAGGCAGTTCATAGATGCCCAACTTCAGTCTGGAGTCATCACTGGCATATGTAGCATCCAGAAGGATTGGCAAAAGAATCAATCACTGGGTTTCCCAGCCCAGGTAGATATATAGTCGGGGCATCAGATTACCCGGGCAACAGACCCAGCCCCTATCCACATTATCCACACGGCTGGGAACGAGCTGATGGATTCCACATACAGGCCACAGCAGGGGATTTGATGGATTGGCACCTTGCACATAGAATGTGAGCTGCCACGTGCTGGCATCATGTCTCTCCACGCGTATGTGGTGTGGGACAGTAAGAAATGTACAGGGAGCAGAGATGAAAAACCAGGCACTGTGACAAATAGCTTTTTAGGTATTTTTTGGTGCAATGCCTGATTTAATTCTTATCCAATAAAAGGCTTGAATTGACTGGTGGAAATCATGCCAGGAGGAGGGTTAAGGTTACCAGAGTTCCTCGTGGAGAGGGTCTTGAAGCCCTACTGACCCCTAGAGTTCTTTGCTGTGGGCTAGTACAAGGTGGAGACCTTCAGGACCATGAGGACTGAAAAGTTACAGTGTCTAGACTGTACACCAGGGGATCAGGAGGACTATAGTCAGGTCCGAGCAGAAGTCAAGGCAGCCCACCTACTCGATCTGACAGAGTAGACACTATGCGTAAACTGCTGTTTACCTGGCTTTGCAGCCAGGATTTTGACTGCTGATCTGGAAGTGCTCATAGCTAAATGCTTTTGGGTTCACACTCTGTGGAGGACAATGGGGAACAAATGGGCTTTGATGTCCTCCAACACATCATCCTGACAATGTATATGGTGGTCCTGGACTCCCAGGAGGAGCAGGACAGCCCTGAAGAGGGGGAAAGGGTCAGGGGAGGCAGCTCTATTTCGACTCAGATCATTTTTGCTACAGTGCCAGAAGCATTCTGAAAAAATAGACCACTTCAAGGCCAGGATGAAGGGCATATGACCAAAATCCTAAAGAGGTTAAGAGATCAAAATTAGAGTGTATTCCAGGTTAGCAGGCTTCGGCTGTTTGAATTGCAGAGTCGCGATGATGTCACTCCTGTGCATGAGCATGGGAGTCATGGCTGCAGCACAGAGCTCTAGTTTGACAGCACATTCACAGTGTCCTAATTTTAGAGTGCAGTGTGCATGTTCAGGTGATGTCACTGGCTGCAAAACAAGCAAATATCTCCTAAGTTGTGCGTTTAAGAGATATTAATTTTACCTACAGCTAAGATTTATTATAAGCTTACCTGTAGATAAAATAAATAGAGTGGAGTTTACTACCACTTGAATCAAGAAGTCAAGATTGTATTATAAAATTTCACTGGAAAAAAGGCAGCAAAAATGGCAGTCCATGCACACTATGTTAGGTGCTTTAGTAAGCTTCAGCTTCGCAGAGAGACAAGAAGCAGGTTTATAACCACTTGCCGACCGCCCCCTGTATATATACGTCGGCAGAATGGCACGTACAGGCAGAACCACGTACCTGTACGTGCCATTCTTCCGGCGGGTGGGGGGTCCGATCGGACCCCCCCCGGCCGGCGGGGACGGTCGGGATCGCTTCAGGAGCGATCCGGGATGAGGGGACGGCCAGTGGTTTCTGGCCACCCCCTCGCGATCGCTCCTGGCGAATCAGATGCTTCCTCTGTCTGTGTCAATCAAAACACAGGCAGAGGAAGTGATGTCACGCTCGGTGCGCCGGTCTATGTGACCGGAACGCCGAGCTGTGAACATCTAAAGGTTAGTGCACAAACAGTACACTGACACCAGTACACATAGGCACACAAAACACCCCCCTGTCACCCCCTGATCACCCCCCAGATCACCCCCTCCCCCCCCAGTCACAGTGTCACTAATTGCAGTGATCATTTTTTTACTGATCACTGCATTTAGTGTCAGTGTGACTGTAATAACTGTCAGGGCAGTTAGTTTTAGGTCCTAGGTAGCCCCCCACCCCCCCCTAATAAAGGTTTAACCCCTTGATTGCCCCCCAGGTAACCCTTTCACCCCCTTTTGCCAGTGTCACTAAGCGATCGTTTTTCTGATCGCTGTATTAGTGTCACTGCTGTCGCTAGGTAACCATTTTTTTTTTTTTAGGTAACCGCCATGTTTATATAGGTTCATAAATAGGTTTATAGGTCAGGTACCCCCATATTACAACCTAAATAAAGGTTTTAACCCCCTGATTGCCCCTAGAGTTAACCCTTTCACCAGTGATCACTGTATAACTGTCACTGGTGACGCTGGTTAGCCAGTTAGTTATTTCGTTATTTAGGTTCCCCGTCAGGTTTTTATATAGCGTCAGGTACCCCCATATATTACCTAATAAAGGTTTTAACCCCCTGATTGCCCCTAGTTAACCCTTTCACCCCCTTTTGCCAGTGTCACTAAGCGATCGTTTTTCTGATCGCTGCATTAGTGTCGCTAGGTAACCATTTTTTTTTTTTAGGTAACCGCCATGTTTATATAGGTTCATAAATAGGTTTATAGGTCAGGTACCCCCCATATTACAACCTAAATAAAGGTTTTAACCCCCTGATTGCCCCTAGAGTTAACCCTTTCACCAGTGATCACTGTATAACTGTCACTGGTGACGCTGGTTAGCCAGTTAGTTATTTCGTTATTTAGGTTCCCCGTCAGGTTTTTATATAGCGTCAGGTACCCCCATATATTACCTAATAAAGGTTTAACCCCCTGATTGCCCCTAGTTAACCCTTTCACCCCCTTTTGCCAGTGTCACTAAGCGATCGTTTTTTCTGATCGCTGCATTAGTGTCGCTAGGTAACCAGTTTTTTTTTGTATTACTGTTACGGGTGACGCTGGTTAGTTAGCTTGTTTTTTATACTGTCAGGGCACCCGCCATTTATTACCCAATAACGGTTTAACCCCCTGATCGCCCGGCGGGTGATATCAATTAGGTTTTAGGGTCAAATAAGGTCTGCGTCGCCCCAGGTTAGTGCCAGTACCGCAAACACCCACGCACAAAGCATACACCTCCCTTAGTGGCACAGTATCTGAACAGATCAATATCTGATCTGATCAGATCTATACTAGCGTCCCAGCAGTTTAGGGTTCCAAAAAAAAACGCATTGTTAGCGGGATCAGCCCAGATACCTGCTAGCACCTGCGTTTTCCCCCTCCGCCCAGCCCAGCCCACCCAAGTGCAGTATCGATCGATCACTGTCACTTACAAAACACTAAGCACACATAACTGCAGCGTTCGCAGAGTCAGGCCTGATCCCTGCGATCGCTAACATTTTTTTTTTGTGGTAGCGTTTTGATTCAGTCGCTTCAGTCAGGAGCTTTTTTACCTGTGAATCTCAAAAAAATAAAAAAAAAATAAAATAGTTGTCGTTTTATTGTTCTCTCTCTCACTCTATTCTCTCTCTATTGTTGCTCTTTTTTTACTCCATTCTATTCTGCAATGTTTTATTATGTTTTATTATGTTTTATTATGTTTTATCATGCTTGCTTTTCAGGTATGTAATTTTGTTTACTGTGTGTTTTAGTGTTGAGCATTTTTTTGTTTTCAGGTGCGCCATTCAGTTGCAACGCGGATTTATTTATCTTGACAGCAACAGCGTTTGCTCCCACGATACATAAAGCCGCGACTCCAACGCTGTAGGAGGTGATTTCACCACCACAGTTAAAAAAAAGAGCATATATGCCGAAGCATGGGGGCAGCAGGGGGGGGGGAGCGATTGGCTCCTAATGCCACGTACATACGGTCGAAATTCCGACCGTGTGTACACGGCATAACTTTTGCGGGAGGATGCCCCCATGCATCGGCATATATAAATGGTGCATGTATGCCCATCATTAGAAGTGGGTGGATGAAGGGAGGTATTCTAATGGTGGGCATACCCACCAATCAATCTCTTTTTTTCGTTCAGCCAAGAGGCTGCATGAAAAAAAAAAGATTACAATATATGTCCAGTATGTTGCTGGACTTTGAATGGTTATACCAGAATGATGCCTGCAGGTTTAGGTATCATCTTGGTATCATTCTTTTCAGCCAGTGATCGGCTTTCATGTAAAAGCAATTCTAGCGGGTAATTAGCCTCTAGACTGCTTTTACAAGCAGTGGGAGGGAATGTCCCCCCTCCCGGATATAAACCGCGCCATTGGGAAATTGGGAAAGCATTTTATCACACCAATCTTGGTGTGGTCAGATGCTTTGAGGGCAGAGGAAAGATCTAGGGTCTAATAGACCCCAATTTTTTCAAAAAAAGAGTACCTGTCACTGCCTATTGCTATCATAGGGGATATTTACATTCCCTGAGATAACAATAAAAATCATAACAAAGAAAAAAAAATGGAAGGAACAGTTTAAAAATAAAATAAAAAAGCTAAATAAATAAAAAAAAAACCAAAAAAAAAAAAAAAAAGCACCCCTGCCCCCCCTTCTCTTGCGCAAAGGCGTACACAAGCGTTGGTCTGGCGTCATATGTAAACAGCAATTGCACCATGCATGTGAGGTATCACCGCGAAGGTCAGATCGAGGGCAGTAATTTTAGCAGTAGACCTCCTCCGTGAATCTAATGTGGTATCATGTAAAGGCTTTTAAAGGCTTTTAAAAATGTATGTAGTTTGTCGCCACTGCGTGTTTGTGCGCAATTTTAAAGCATGTCGTGTTTGGTATCCATGTACTCGGCCTAAGATCATATTTTTTATTTCATCAAAAATTTGAGCAATATAGTGTGTTTTAGTGCATTAAAATAAAAAAAAGTGTATTTTTTCCACAAAAAATGCGTTTGAAAAATCGCTGCGCAAATACTGTGTGGAAAAAAAAAATGCAACACCCACCATTTTAATCTGTAGGGCCTTTGCTTTAACATTATATATAGTGTTTGGGGGTTCAACGTAATTTTCTTGCAAAAAAAAAATATGTTTTCATGTAAACAAAAAGTGTCAGAAAGGGCTTTGTCTACAAGTGGTTAGAAGAGTGGGTGACGTGTGACATAGGCTTCTAAATGTTGTGCATAAAATGCCAGGACAGTTCAAACCCCCCCAAATGACCCCATTTTGGAAAGTAGACACCCCAAGCTATTTGCTGAGAGCAATGTTGAGCCCATTAAATATTTTTTTTTTTTGTCCCAAGAGATTGAATAATGAAAAAAAAAAAAAATATATATATTTTTTTTACAAAAAGTTGTCACTAAATGATATATTGCTCAAACATGTCATGGGCATATGTGGAAATACACCCCAAAATACATTCTGTTGCTTCTCCTGAGTACGGGGATACCACATGTGTGGGACTTTTTGGGAGCCTAGCTGCGTACGGAACCCCAAAAACCAATCACCGCCTTCAGGCTTTCTAAGGGTGTAATTTTTTTATTTCACTTCTCACTGCCAATCACAGTTTCGGAGGCCATGGAATGCCCAGATGGCATAAAACCCCCCAAAATGACCCCATTTTGGAAAGTAGACACCCCAAGCTATTTGCTGAGAGGTATTGTGAGTATTTTGCAGATCTCGCTTTTTGTCACAAAGTTTTGAAAATTGAAAAAAGAAAAAAAAATTTTTTTTTTCTTTACTTTCTTCATTTTCAAAAACAAATGAGAGCTGTAAAATACTCACCATGCCTCTCAACAAATAGCTTGGGGTGTCTACTTTCCAAAATGGGGTCATTTGGGGGGTTTTGTGCTATTTTGGCATTTTATGGCCTTCGAAACGGTGATAGGTAGTGAGGAGTGAAATCAAAAATTTGCACCCTTAGAAATCCTGAAGGCGGTGCTTGGGTTTCGGGGCCCCGTACGCGGCTAGGCTCCCAAAAAGTCCCACACATGTGGTATCCCCATACTCAGGAGAAGCAGCAAAATGTATTTTGGGGTGCAATTCCACATATAACTATGGCATGTGTGAGCAATATATCATTTAGTGACAACTTTTTGAAAAAAAAAAAAAATCTTTTTTATTTTTGTCTTTATTCAATCACTTGGGACTAAAAAAAAAAATATTCAATGGGCTCAACATGCCTCTCAGCAAATAGCTTGGGGTGTCTACTTTCCAAAATGGGGTCATTTGGGGGGTTTTGTACTTCTCTGCCATTTTAGCACCTCAAGAAATGAAATAGGCAGTCATAAATTAAAAGCGGTGTAAATTCCAGAAAATGTACTCTAGTTTGTAGACGCTATAACTTTTGCGCAAACCAATAAATATACGCTTATTGGCATTTTTTTTACTAAAGACATGTGGCTGAATACATTTTGGCCCAAATGTTTGACTAAAATTGAGTTTATTAGATTTTTTTTATAACAAAAAGTAGAAAATCTCTTTTTTTTTCAAAATTTTCGCTCTTTTTCCGTTTATATCGCAAAAAAAATAAAAATCACAGAGGCAATCAAATACCATCAAAAGAAAGCTCTATTTGTGGGAAGAAAAGGACGCAAATTTCGTTTGGTTACAAAATTGCATGACCGCGCAATTACCAGTTAAAGTAGTGCAGTGCGAAATTGAAAAAAAAGACCTCTGGTCCTTTGGCTGCCAAATGGTCCGGGGCTGAAGTGGATAATCAATAAATTAAAATTAGAGTTTTATTTTACAGAATAAAAGCCAGAAATATTGTAAAGACCCCATGTACAGTTTAGTAAAGTATATAATAAAAATACCACTAGAAAGGAAAGCACAAGATTATTAATGGGTTCATACACACAAAAGCAAGTCAGGTGGGTAAATAAGGTGAATTTTTATTTAAGGCCTCATTCACATGGGCATACAGTCTGTCTGTGCCCTGATCCATGTATCAGACCAGCACTGATGTGCACTCTGGGATGTGCATGTAGCCTGTGCCATTGCCCTTTGCATGGGAATACGCATAGCTCCCAACTGTCCTTGATTTCAAGGCACTGTCCCTGATTTGGAACAAAGTCCCTCTTTCCCTCCTCATTTGTCCCTCACTTTGGTCTTCTCTAGTTGTATATAAAATCCACTTCTTATCATTCAAAAAGTGTTCCTCAGTGCTAAACCTTTTATCCAATTTCTAAATTGCTGCATTTGTAAATGTCAAAAGCCAGTATAAAGGAATAGTAGTGGTAAAAAAAAAGCACTTGTGGGTTTAACTATTTTTTTTTGTACAATTCCCCTTTAAGGGGGCATGGCAGTGGTGTGTGTAATATGCCTACACACTTTTGCTAATAGGTGTCCCTCATTCCCATCCCAAAAAGTTGGGAGGTATGGCATACAGATAGCAAAAGGTCTTAATGTCTAAGCATACATTTTAACTGCAATAGCGTTTTTTTGTTTAGAGTTATTTTAATAGGTTATTCGGTAGCATTTTGCTATTCAAATAGTTACTTTTTTGTTTTAGGCCTAGTAATTGAGTAAGAATGCTCTGTCTTATATACAGGTTTAACCCTCATATTAACATGCCATCCTTCATTTCCTGACATGTACAGGCGGTCCCGGGTTACAAACAAGATGGGGTCTGTAGGTTTGTTGTTGACTCTGTTTGTAAGTTGAATCTGTTTGTAAGTCAAAACAGGTACATTCACAGGTACAAGTGTAGCTCCAGCCAAAAAAACAATTTTTAAGCTTTTTGGATAGCATGGGGAAGGGTAAATACCACTGTAACATTTGTTTTGCTGTCTGTGTCCCATTCAGAAGATTTCACCTCACTTTCTGTTCCAAGGACAATTGGATTTAGAAAATTTTGGGTTGTTGTGGAAAAAAGCATTGGTGATGAAGCATCAGTGGAGGTACATTTTTCCCATAATAAACTCTTACAGGAGTGAATTTCCCTTCTTAGGGGTAGATTTCCTCTCACTTTCTGTTGTATCCCTCGGTTTGTTTGTAAGTAGGAGTCGTTTGTAAGTTGGATGTTAGGGGACCGCCTGTAAACAGTTTTTCTGTGCTGATACACTTGTTGTCCTGCTGTACTTCAAGATATACACCTGTACATAACAATATAGCTTTATAGGCTGTAAAGATTTCACCATGAATTACGGTTTGTAATTCAATATGTAACAGCTAAATATATGTAGTTTGTATCTGAAGAATGTCTAGTTGTCTTTTCTTTTCCTTTTGAAACAAACAGCTATATATTAAATGACTGTTTTCAAATAATTAGATAATATATATATCACATTACTGTACTAGATTTTTTAAATATATGAGTTATTAATCAATATTCAGGTAAAAAGTATTTTTAGAAGCTGCCTATTACACAATTTCTTAACAAGTTACGGTCACATTTCATTTTCGTTTTTTTTTTTATTAAATAAAGAATTAACATTAGCATACTATTTGGCAGATATTTTAATATGTATATTTAATATACTGGTACAAAAAAAAACCTTCACGTCAGCTGTTACTAGTCACAGCCAAGACTCAATCCATAATTCTAGCCATAGCTAACAATGTGACTGTAGTGGAGCCTAAGAAGCTGCTTGGCTATGCAGTGATTTAGGAAGAGAAAATAGCATTCAGGAAATACAGATAAATACCTTTTTAGTTTAGAAACCTTGTGATTGCTATGTGCAATTAGTGCTTTGTATAATTGGAGGAATAACCTTTGGGATGAAAACTAAAAAGGCAGGTGCCCTTTAATACTTTTATTTGGGGTCCCATCATGCATAGTTAAGGCACTGTTGTAATAGGTAGATGAAGTTGAATAACCAAAATGGGTAACTCCCCATGTAATGCTCCTAATACCCTTCTACCAAATTTTAACTTCTCTTGTTGCATTATATTGTAAAACAAATGAAATACCCAACGAAGGCAAGTACTGAATGAGAAAAACTGCTGGTGTCAGCATAAACTTGGTATATCAAGCTGCCCTTTGAAATCATCTAAACATACAAACCTAATGTATTGTGTCTAAGATTATATTATGGTCGTGTTATCAGGCATGTCTTCTTTTTAGACTCTAAATATATCACTTTAATTCTACTTTTATTTCTGCTTTTATCAATTACATAAAAAGAAAGAGCAGGTTACTTTGATGAACTTGAGCTCATAAATATCATTCTTGCTCACCTTTTGTTCTCTGCTTAGGGCTTTCTCTGTGCTATAAATATTTCTAGTCTTGAGTCCCGGAGCTTTTAACCTCTGTTATCTTTGAAATAGTTTAACACTAGCCAAAGTCATCCTAGAAAAAGAACTAGACTTCTCTTAAGTAAGAATTCCCAAAACTCAGGGATATGATTACATATGTTTAATATATACATGGTATGCAAGAACTTAGCAAGACAAGCAAAAAAATAAATATTCTTGTATATGTCTTGTTATTTTCATTATGTAATGTGTAACCACAGTTTCATAATATAAATATTAATATTCCTACAGGAATTCGATACACACACAGTTGGACTGCATACCTCCTATCTTCTCACAATAATTCTGCACTGTTTTTGGTGTTCTTTCTTTTTCAAATTAAATATTTTGTGATTGGTGGCTTTTAGGCCTCATTCACATGGCTCCATGCAAATTTTGTACAAACGTGTGGGACTGATGCATAGAACAAATCACAGACTGTGTTCTGATCCTTGCATCAGACACTCTGGGATGCACATGAAGATCCATATAGCTGGCTGCCTGCCGTTGATTTGAATAGGCTGCCTGTACACCCCTGCATAGAACTCCTGTGCATCCTGTAAAGCTGAAGATGGCCCTTTGCATGGGTGTATGGATCAGTAAGCCTATGTGAATGAGGATTTAGAGTTGTATACTTCAATTGCCAGACGAAAAAATATGCTTACTCCTACAAGTAGTTGAAGGCAACAGAAGGCATGTCCAGGTACCTGCAGAAAACGTCAACTTATTTTGGTTGGGAAATCTGAGTTTTCTTTCACCCACTTTTAAGGTACCCTTTCAAGCAATGGGCAAGTAAGGGTGGAAAGAGGAAGGCTATACTTCTGACTTCCTAGCTGATGTTAACCCCTGCATTATAAAATGTCCCAGGTTTATGAGTGCTCAGAAAAGAGACTGAAGTTAACTGTTTCTTTTGCATGTAATTGCCAGATTATTAAGGAAAACATACCAAAATAATATGAAGGCTGCCGTTGGTTATATCTTCTTCAGAAAATGGCAACTCCCTGTATGTATGTGTAAAGATGTGTGTGTGTGTGTGTATGTGTGTGAGTATATATATATATATATATATATATATATATATATATATATATATTATACTGTATATATGTGTGTGTATACTGTATGACTTGATTTTCTGTATGATGGTCCTGGTGCTGGTTTCCATTGAGGTAACATTTACTAAATGTACAGTTATTTCAGCCCCTTCAGTAAACAGTGCAGGGTGAAAAAAGTCTGTAGCAACCAATATGCTTACTCAATTTATTAAACTTAGGCTGCACTTTGGAAATTGTGGCTGTGCGTTGTGCTGCCTTATTTAAAGGGTCACAAAACCCAAAACTGATATTTCAGTTTTTTGTAGATGGTGGAGAATTAAACCTGATAGCAGTTTGTTATATTGCTCAGTGGCTCTACTCGCTACCTGTTGGATTACTTTATATTGAAAATAATGTGGCAAAGATAACTTGAACAAGTAATTCCCTGTCAGGGATAACAAGTGGCTACAAGACCAGTTTACAGTAGGCTGACCCTTTAAAAAGCCCACCTATCTATGATTAAAACATTGTTTATATGTGGATTTAAACATTAAGCCAAGTGTGTTGGAAAGAATTTGGTCATATCAGGGGCACTATAAAGGCCTATGTCAATGGGTTTTTGTTCTATCAGATGGGTTTTGCATTCCTGTAGAAATCCATGGGAATGCAAAACCTCCTTGAAGCAGGTAGAATAGACATTGAAGGGAGGTTAACTGCAGGTAAAATGCACCCTTCAAAGAATTTTGAATGATCTCAGAAGCTTCATATCTTAAAGAAATTTTTTTTAAATTAAATCTCTTTTGGCCCTAATTCTCCTATCAAATGCATGCACTTAGATCTGAACCAATCACTCTGCCAGTCCAGGGTCTGGAGAGATCCAGAAATGAATGCCAGGATCCACCCAGATGCCTGAGCAGCAGCTGGCTCAGCCTCTCATCATGCCACCGAGATCTTGAGACAGCCACTCCCACCCCCAGCACAGCCCAGCGCTCCAGTGGTCTTTGGTTGCACAGTTCTCAATCGTTGAGGTGGAGAGGGGTTTTTCTTCCATAGCAACAATGCATACACTAGCTCTTTAGGGTCTTTTTCTGGTACTGTGTGGTGGGTGGGTAAGGTTAAGCCTTACAGGTAACATAGTCCACTTAGTCAAGGCTTCTGTTTTTCACTCAGGCAAAGCTGTAGTACTTTTATTTTTCTTGTTGCTACTAGTTTGCCTTGCTGGACACACCAGTCATTTTAACCACATGAATGTGCAGAGCAGGTGTATGACTGTTTTTTTTTTATTTTATTATTTCTGCACTTCTCTTTTAATTAAAGTTTGATCATTTTCAGTAAAATGGCATTTCATATATTTCTTCTATTTGTCCTTGCCTTTACATGATAAGTTGAGTGTGGACATTAAACACTAGTAAGTTTTTTTTGTTCAACCCAGCAGGGCTGAGCAAAAAAAACTGACAGCTCAGGAGAAGCCGCTGTACTTACTATCCAATGTTAGTACAGTGATCTCCCCTGCTGTGCTATTGTATTCTAAAAGGGGGACGCCCCCCTGACAGAACACTCTGGTCAGCGTTCTCAGCAATTGGCTGAGAGAGCTGCTTCGAAAGCCCATCAGCAGACCTTTTTTGGTCATGCCCCATCAACAGAAGCCAGTTGAAAATCTGGCTTCTGTCAAACCGGCTGCGGTACACATGGGACAAATGTTGGCTGGTTTCTATTGAGCCAATCAATGCTGCATGGCATCAGGCCCATGTATACTAGGCTTTAGTTAGGTTGTGTCAAAACACTGTACATAAGAACGAGGGCAGAACTCTCAAAATATTGCCAAAAAATTAATAGTCAATGTGAGTAGCTTAACGTAATAATAAAGATATATATATTTCTTTCTTTAAAATAAAAAAGATGTTATATTAACTTGCTCTGTGCAATGGTATTGGACAGAGTGGTCCCTTACCTCCTCTTCTGAAGTCCACCAGTGGCGCTGTCTACTCCACCTTACTTTGAGTGTCCCCTCATCAAGCTGTCTGCTACAGGGGCACCTGTGTGAAGTCACCTGTGTGCCATGCTCCAGCTTCTTCTTCACAGAAGTTTGACACTGCTGCCTGTGTCGTCTGTGAGACCAGGAAGTGGAGGAATAGTGCTGCAGCCGGGACTGCGCTGCATTGATGAGAGGAGCCAGGTAAGCATTTAGCAGCTGGGGGGGGGGGGGGGGTTATGTAGCATGTTTTACCCTGAATGCATTAGAGTAAAAAAAGTTTTGACTTTTAAATCACTTTGAGGCTGGGTTCACTTTGCCGTGCGGAGCGACTCACAGCATGGGTTCAGTCTCCCTGTTTACCATTTCAGGTCTGATTTTGGTATGTATTTTTGGATAAATTCAGACCTGAAATGGATCAGAAGACCGACAGGACTCCTGTGAAATTCGCTCTGAATCCATCCCAGAGCTGTGTGAACCAGCTCCATTGAAATCCGGTCACAGTCTCCTGACATGCAAATTGGAATGCGGGGAAACCGGCATCCAATTTGCGATAGTGTGAACCCAGCCTAAAGAGATTTTTCTGCTGCTCATTATCAGAGGTAGCACAATAACTCCTGCACTTCTGAGTTTCTGCCTGTTGAAGGCTTATACTTTTTATAGTTTTGAAGAGTAACAATTATTTGGCAACAGATTGCTGTCAACTATGTTTGCACTTTTCTCATAAAAAAAAACTTTGTATTACTTTATAATAAGGAATTGAGTGCCAGATGTTCAAAGTGTTTTGGAGAAAAATACATATGTATCCTTATGCCCAATGGCATTTAAATATGGTATTCATCAAGAAGTCCTCAATAGTGAGTGCTGTGATGACAAAAAAGCATGAATCCATATGACCAACACATTTTGAAATCCTTTCCAAATGTGCAACAAAGTGATTTTTCTCTCCCCAGAGTCTAAACACACTAACAACATTGCATAGCAATGTAATTTATATCCAAAATAAACCTTACATTGTGGAACTATGCTATGACCCGAAGAACAAGTTTGATGCATTTTCATATTGAAATGGTTACATTCTGGGTCAAATTGTAACAGACTGAAAGTTTTATTTTAGGTGATCAGTGAAAAATATTATCAGTCAGACAAGTTAAGTGGTTGTAGGAAGGATTATTTTCCCATAGCAACAATGCATAAAGTAGCTCTATAGAAGCGTGTGGGGGTGGGTAAGGTTAAGCCTTACAGGTACCATATTTTACTTAGCCAGGGCTCCTGTTTTTCACCCAGGCATAGCTGTAGTGATTACATTTTCCTAGTTGCTACTAATCTGCTTTGCTGGACACACAAGCCATTTGAACCACAAGAATGTGCAGAACAGGTTTTCTTGATGTGGCCTGTTCTGTGGGCTCCTTGCTTTCTCTCAGATGGGAAGAGTGTGATCCTGCACTGGGCCATGTGACAAGAGGTTTCTGTCTCGTTCAGACACATTTTTTTTTCACTAGATGTCTGGAGTTGCTAGAATAATCTAATTTCTATGGTCAACACAGTCTATTTTGACACATTGATAAATAATATCTAATGACTACAAGGTTTATCTGCATGAAAGCTTATTAGGAGAATGCATTGTTTTAATAGTGCATAAAATATTTTACAGCTATCCCTAGACTTGTACAGGTCTAATCTTGTCTAATTGTTGGCAGAATGACTTTGGCGGGCACAGAAGTCTGGTTAACAAATGGACCACATTTCTAAAGGCTAGATTAATTTGCTCTGTTCCCGGGCCTAATGGAATTGATACACATTTTGATGAATTGCGTAAGTATATCAACTTATACATTGATTTGATGTGTTTTGTACATGAATGAATTGATGAGCCAGCATTTAAAGTATTCCATTCTAAGTAAGTTACACTTTTGCTGTATGTTGATATTTAAATAGTATTGTAATGTTACAGCAAATCCTATAATTCTAAAAATATATAAAAAAATATCATACATATTCTCTGTCTGTACAGAACCGAGCTTTGCCATTTTTTTTTTCCTTTATAAACTCATAAACAATTTGATTTGTAATGGTTATTTTTTACTTCCAACTTCCAAGGCAGCAGGTTGGACATAGGAACCATAATGGGGGTTATTTACGAAAGGCAAATCCAACTTGCACTACAAGTGCAAACTACAAGTGCAAAGTGCACTTGAAATTGCACTGAAAGTGCACTTGGAAGTGCAGTCACTGTAGATCCGAAGGGGACATGCAAGGAAAATAAAAATTTTATGATTGGATGATAAAATCAGTGGGGCTTCCCCTCATTTCAGATCTACCCCTCAGATTTACAGCAACTGCACTTCCAAGTGCCCTTTCAGTGTAATTTCAAGTGCACTTTGCGCTTGTAGTTTGCACTTGTAGTGCAAAGTTGATTTGCCTTTCGTAAATAACCCCCAATGTGTTCACTTTTACTTGTCTAATTCTCCTGTGCTGCCCTGTCTCCAGCAAAGCACCAACAAAACACCCAATACTTCTTAGTATAGGACAACAAGGGACACCTCATTTTATCTCCTGCAATTCAGCTTCAGGTGTCTAAGCAGCCAATTGCAGGGCCCACATCCTGTCACAAGAGGGAGGTAAGATCATGGTTAGCCTTGTAAAACTATAAACTCTCATAAAGTTGATAGCTAATATACGGATTTTGGGGATGTCCTAGATCTGATGGCAAAGGACTGTTTAAAAGCTGCCACATTCATAATAGAAATCTATATGATTGCACATTCATGCATGCAATATTTTTTTTCGATACACTAAATATGAAGTAATGTTTTTCAAGATATCATATACATTTTTCCTATCTACTGTTTTAGGGAATCTATAATGGTTTTTGGACAATTTAATTTCAAATTGTTTCTCATTTAGAAGCTTAAAAGTTTGTTTTTCATTTTTTTATTTTTCATTACTTATATACACATTTGTTTTACAAACACACTTTTAATGCAGGATTCATCCATGACTTATTCTATGAAAAACATGCTGGGCCTTTTAATAGCAATCACCAGCACTGCTTGTTGATTGACTCATACACATGGCAGCTCAAAAGAAAAACAGTTTTTACAGGCATTTTATTTCAGCTTGAAGAAGCTTGGGCTTTTTTGTGCTCTTGTGCACATTTTTATTTAGCTTCTTCAAGCTCTTTGAGCTCTTTTGAGCATAAGTGTTTTTTTTGTGCCACAAACCCTCCTAGTATAGTATATATATAATAATATAATATAGATAGTATTTTCTTAACCACTGTAAAAGCAAAACAAAAAGCTGGAACAAACATTTTTGTGCGTTTTTCAAACTTCTATGAGCTTTTCTGAGCTCTTTTGAGCTGTTTGGGGCACTAGTTCCTCTCAGAAACGTGAGTTTATTGGGGGGGGGGGGGGGGGTTCTGTCTGTAGGAGCATATGCCTAAAAAGACCTAAAAAAGCCAAAGTGTGCATGGGCACTTTGGCAAACATGGAGGGGAGCTTCTAGGCAGAAAAAAAATCAGTGCTCAAAAGAGCTCAAAAAGAGTGCAGGAGCCGCTTCTTTGAGCTCCTTTGAGCTACAGTGTGCATGAGCCCTATGTCTAGCTAAAAATCTATACAGATTCCTATGAGCAAGTAGAGAGACAAGGGACATCCCTTCAGTGTGTGAGAAATAGAGTTGAATCACAGTAGATCAAATGACACAGGCTATTTAGTCTATTCAGTATATTATTTCAGCTCAGTAAAAAACAGTATCCTCAAGGACTGCCACCTGCTGCTTTTAAGGGATGAATATGAGGTATTTACATACAGTGTTCATCTGTACCTGAGAAAGCAGAATGTCATTTTTAATTTTTTTGCTTTCGTAATATTAATAAAATATGAAAATGGATTTGATTCTCTTTAGAATGTAGTAGGGATGATGTACAAAAGCTTGAGTGTATGAGTGAGTTACATTCACAGAAGAGCACAAAACAAGATAAATGTGCACTGTTGTTCTCTAAAGTAGATGAGGGTAAGCCCTGGTTCACTCTACTTCAGCATGATTGTAAAGCCACAGATTAGTGTGATCTGTACCACCAATTTCATTGTGCAATAAAATCAGCAAAGAGTAGTGCAGGAACCTTTTTACTAATTGCTGCGACATGAGTCGCGGCAATATGAACTGTTCCATTGCCGGTGTACTATCACTTTCTGTCCCCCATCAGAAAGTGTCCGCTGTGTACTGCGCATGCGCAGTACACAGGACTAACAGATTCCGAAAATTGCTGAAGATGAACAGCGCCTGCGCCGTGAGTCCACTTTCAAGCCCCACCATCCAAGTGGACATAGAGTTAGAATATAAAAGAGCCGATCGCAGCGAGGCCGTGCCCGAAGAGTGGCAAGCGAAGCAAGCCCGCGAGGGGCCCTCTAAGTTTGTGTAGCCCTATGTCCACTTGGGTGGTGGGGCTTACACCTCGACTCACGGCGCAGGCGCCGTTCATCTTCGGAGATTTTCCGAAAATCCTTTTGCTCCGTGCTGCGCATGCGCAGTACACAGCAGACACTTGGTGATAGCCAGACTGTTCGTGTCAGAACACCGGCAATGAGGTGTGACTTGTCATGTAGTTTGAAACTGTCGCATGACAAATCGCTCTGGTGTGGGTGGGGGGGGTGAAGCTTTTAGGATGTTTTCATGTATAATATCCAACTTTTTTCTATTATAGAGGATGTGTATTTAATGAATTCCAAAGATCCTAAGAATCCAGTCGTGTATGCTGTTTTTACAACATCAAGGTATTCACAACCACTGTTACAAGCATTTTTTTTGTTATCTCATTATTCTTCTATTCTGAGCCTGGTTCTATACAACTTTTAAGAATGGTTGTGTATTGGTGGCTGGCACCAAAAGTTGCTACCTTCTAAGGCCTCATTCACACTTTTTAAATGGGGCCATTTGCAATTAGATGCAGGAGACCCAACTAGGTTTCCATGCATTTAGCTTTGGGGTGAAACCCTATTGAAAGCAATGGGAGACTGACAGCTCCCACAGCTATTCGAAACCACTCACATGTAATTTTTAATGGACCTCATTGATCCTGCTGGGTCTCCATCATCTAATCAAAACAAGCTCATTCACGGGTATGAATGGGACCTACACTTGTGAGTTCCAAGCATTTAGTTATCTCTAAACATGCTAAGAACCTTTCCATTTAGATTTTTGAAAGCATGCTAGTGAATATTCAAAGTTCATGCAAGTGCAATTATCTTAATATGAAATATTCAGTATAGTGATTGCTTGATATAATTCAATTGAAAAGCCGCACATTGATGATCTTCACAGGCAAAATGGGCCATGTACTGAATCATGTTGGCTGTTTAAAGTTTTTTTTTGTGTGGCTTTTCCTTTGGATTATACCAAATGCATGGAGGAGTTACAGACTCCAAGCCAGCACCTGATTTTAGCATATGAGGGGAGCACTTGGAGGGTTGGAGCAGCGCAGTAATTTTGTCTCTACAAATTACAGTGAAGTTACCTATGTTTCTTTAATGTTAATATTTTTCACTACAATAAAGATTGTAGATACTGTAAATCTATGTTAATGCCTCAGATTTAAGCAGATTAAAATTGTTAATGATGCCGTTCTTTCTGTATTTGTAGTAATGTATTCAAGGGTTCAGCTGTATGCCTGTACAGCTTGTCAGATGTACGACGAGTGTTTCTGGGTCCATATGCTCACAGAGATGGTCCAAACTATCAGTGGGTGCCGTATCAAGGACGAGTTCCTTACCCAAGGCCAGGAACTGTAAGTTGAATTAAAACTGACTTAAAATGTGCATGAATGTTTTTGTATTGTGAAATTATGCGTAAAAGCTAGAGCTTATGTTTAATTACATTTATATCTTCCTAGATGTTGGCTTTAATAAATATCAACAATATCTTGAAAAAATGTTTTTCTCTTTTGCATCTGAAATATTTATGCAGATAAAATATGAACTTGATAATTTTCCCAACAGATAGGGATGCTAGCTTGTTTGTAATGTTATTGATTTTTATTCCTTTGCTATTTAATTATTAATAATGCTCAGGTCAAGGTTAAGACAAAGATTATTGATTTTTTTCCTCTATTGTGTGTTTTAAAGAAATCTACACTTCTGGTTCAAATTTGTGTTTTATAGTAGTTGTGCTTTAAAATGTGATATAATTAATGTATGCACTGTGTAAAGTTGATTCGTAGATGTGATCAGTTTAAAGCTGCAAAGTTATTTCAGTGGGAAAATAAAGTGTTGATCTATTTATGTAGAAATCAAATGCTCTTTATTAAGAGATGTGCATTTTCAATTGTATGTCAATTAGGAATGCGAAAAAATGTGTAAATTATATAAATGATGTTTCGCAATATGCTGTCTGACACTTTTTTACCAGTTATCTGAGCTCAGACAATAATGTAATTCTTGACTAACTACTAAACTATTGAGTACAGCTAGTTTATAGAAACAAATATTATTTTCATTTACAAAACGTTAATTCCTCTAAATATATAGTACCTCTCACTCTGCAAATTATATACTTATTTTCTCTTTAAGATGAAGCCTAAGATAAGGATATTAAAATTAACGGTTTGGATCATTTTCAAATGAATGGCCAGTTTTAAGATAATGCCTTAGAAGATGTAGTCATATCATAGTCATATTGGAAACAGTATTTAAATATATAAACACACAAATGCAAATCTCTAGGTACAAAATATACATTTAGAGACTAACTGATCACACTGCCCCAAATTTGCTAAATATCATTTTCAAAATTTCCTGTTTATCATCTCAAAGTATGGAAAAAAAAATTAAGTCCCAATTCCAGGCAAAACATTTTTTTAAAAGGTCAGACCTCTGTTGAGTTTATTGCTGTAGAAGTCTTGTAAGATGGTGCTGGACGGATCATTTAATAACACATGTAAGTATTTGATGATAATGGATCAAAAGCTACTCACAAGTTAAGGGTTCACTTTGGAAACCCTCAGAGGAATTTGGTGAAGGAAAACATGTCTGGACTCTAGAATAGCTTGGACTTGAGAATAGCTAACCTTGTTTTAGCAGCTACCTTGAGTGTGTGTACGCCAATCTTTTTCTTCTCCTCACTAAGTTTATATTGCTGTCCGTGTCCCCTTTTGGGATATTATTTTTTACTTTCATTCTTTCTTCAGAATAATGGGTGTAAGAACAGAAATTAAGGTAAAATGTTTAAACCTTTCTGCATTTTATGCAAATAAAAAAATGTCTAGAGTAAGGCTTTAAATCCTGGATCAAGGTATGAGTAATGGGAGCAATACTGCCCAGGAGAGAAAAAAATTAGCTCACGATCATGAAATTATGTATACAATTGAATATGATATATTTTGCGAATATTGGAATCAATGCACACACTTGACTGTTACTATTTTATTTCATTTTGCTCTATTGTATTGAGCATGATGGGACTAAGTTCCTAGGAACCAAAGCAACTTTGTATGGCAAATGTATATCTTTTTAAATCTTCACAGAGGACTGAGAATTTTTTTTTCTCTTTCTTTCAATACTAAACTGCTAATACATACAATTCCTTGTTTATATTTAGTGTCCCAGCAAGACTTTTGGAGGCTTTGATTCAACAAAAGATCTTCCAGATGAAGTTATAACATTTGCTCGGAGCCATCCAGCTATGTACAATGCCGTTTTTCCCATCAACAACCGTCCCATTATTATTAAAGCAGAAGTTGATTATCAGTTTACCCAGATTGTGGTTGACCGTGTGGAAGCAGAGGATGGCCAGTATGATGTAATGTTTATTGGAACAGGTACACTTTATTCCATCATTTACTAGATTTATTTTCTAATGAATATTTTTGTTATGAAAAAGCATTGGGAAGTTTAGACTTCAGACTAAACAGGAAAGTCCCAGTCACTGGCAATAAATATGTATAAAAGGAATAGCTTAAATATTAGCACAGGGATGAGATCACAGTAAAAGGACGTGTGTTGGAAGGATCTGTTTCGTTCTGTGAGTGTGATATTATTGCTAAATGCCGCCATCAAAGAATGCAATTGGGTACACAGGGTCAGTTTTCAGATTCCAGTGTTGTAAATCTCCTGACTCAGTTCAAATTGATGCCTGACATAAATCAGAAGAAAACTGAACGCTGGAGTTGAGGCTTTACTTCCTAACGTCTTACATCTGTGGGAAAGTCTTACAGTTAGTTCAGGGAGAGGGCATTTGTGGATTGAGAATTAAAGTGTGAAATAATTTTTGGTATGGGTGTTATGGCGTTGATCTCTTACAATTAGTTCCTTTTCTGCTAATCTGATTCTGTGGGAGCTGTAAAACATTCTTTGTCGTTCTAATGTATTTTGACCTTACTATAGCTCTTGGCACTAATACCTTAAGGATTCAAAGTCCTTAGTAACTAGAGCTATGCTTGCTGCAATATTAAAAGTAATTCAATGCACAGATTATGTTTCTTTAGCACACATGGTATAGCTAGCACCAAACCTGCTATATACTTCAAAGAAAATGCATTTAGTTGATGCATGCTGCAACCTCCATAATGTATTTGATTTTCCAATTCGATTTTTCTACTGGGACTTTATTTGACTGTCCATCCTCTTCTTTTTCTAGACAGTCTTTTTCTTCTTTCATCTTTTTATGCTCACTTTCTTTTCCATTTAAGCTTTCTGTAGCTATCCTCTGTTTGGAATAGATATGTTGCAGGTTGAGGGACTGTGAGGTCTGAAGACATGTGTAACCTAGCAAGGAATTTGTGTGAGACACTGTGTGACAGATGTGGGAATTCACAAGTGAAAGCAGGTGATGACCGAGGAAATGTTTAGCAAGTCTTACATGAGATGCTAGTATACTAGGAAACAGACATTCTGTCAGTACTAAAAAAATCCTGCTATATCCTCAGTACATTCTGGGATTCTCTGCTTTTTATCCTTTAGCTCCTTTCAAGCTATAATAGACTGTCTTTTTCCAAATGTTCTAGCATTCAGAGAAATGCTATTCTATAATCACTGAGAGGCTTTTTTTAGGGACATACAAGTTTTTCCTCTAGTTATATGACCAATCCCAAAAAAATATATACATTTTTCATAAATATTGTAGCAAGAGAAAAAAGGTGTGTTATAATAATAGGAACAGGGTTTTCTTGATTAGTAACTGTACCCAGATCTCAAGGGAACAGGGGACTTTTTCTACATATCTTGAGTGTGAACTGCTGCCCTTTACACTTGTAGTAAAAATAATAATAATATTAACAATGATAATATCTTCATAGTGCACACTGTAACCTAATTACCTAACAAGTAAATAATGCTGTTCTATGTCAAGACAAGTTTTACAGCTTGCACATTGCCTGCAGTCAGTACATAAATGAATGGTATATGTAGAACATTAGTATTCTTTACACAGGCATTTCTTTAAAGCTGACAGAACAGTTAAGCAGTATATTACAGAAAGGGCTAAAGCAGCCCACAGGAATTGTCATCTGTCCAATTGTGTGTCTATTGACAGACACTTGCCTTCTAGATAACTACATTGATTAGACTGATTAGATTATAAGTGCAATTGTTCCCCACTTCCCAAAGATTAACAGCATTGGCACCACCCATTTACTTTCTCATCTCAAATTACTTTAAATTAAATGATTGGTAAAGCCAAATAATCATGTTCTTCAAAGCACTGTTCATAATAGCAGGAGTTAGGTTGGTTACCTCCCTATTTCTATAAGTACACTGGAAGATAAGTGTGAAATTAATCTGCACAACAAATTCAAGTATTAACAAAGTGGCTGCTGATGAGCACATGTAAAATGAAGCTATTAATGCCACATCTTTTACAATGAGAGGGTAGTGGGTTATTTTACTAATGAGTACTCCAGTAGCGCTTTGAACACTGAAATGCTAACAGCCCTATTGTTACTAGTGTCATCAATTTTATTATTCAGTTTGAAATGTAAATATGAATGGCCTAAATGCATCAGTACTACTCTTTCTCATTATTTGGGCTAAAAGCCAGCTGTTTGTTATCTCTTGTGAAGGGGAAGTATATAATCCAAAGTGGATATGTCATGGATGCCAATGTACAGCCTTCTTCCTTAGATAATCCCCATCAGTGTCACGTCCTTAACTTACAACATTTCTACAAGCTGTTGGCAGTCAAAACAACTAAACTGGTGGTCTAAGGCTTGAGCTGCTGACTTAAAACATATTCACAGGATAAAAAAGCTGGGAAGGATGTTATTTTAACCAGTTGGTACAGTAGGCCAGGAAATTAAATAAAAAGATATCTTGGTTTCTGATTATATGTGATTCATATGTTTTCTACAATATGCACACGAGTAACATAAATAGAATTTGCATTGGTGCTTATTCTCTGTAAGTTGAAATACTGGCAAAGTGTAATCAATGTCTTGGTGGATCAGTTCCCTAAATATATAGCTTGAGGTAATATTTCAAACTGTGTAAGTGCATCTGTCATTGATGTGAATTAATAGCTCTCGTATCCTTTAGCTGAGCTCCAAACTGGAGCCTATTGATCTTAAAAGGAGTAGATGTTTAATTTTGTGTGAAAGTATTTGAAATTCTACTCTAACTTGATCTGTAACTCAGATACAGTAGAGCTCTGGTACCTGAGGCCTGATCAGTCTCCATAGTGATTAACTCATTTTACCTTTGACCTCCAATGTTTCTGCACATGCAAGACCTGTGAAAAAAGTACTGTGTGTATTCTGTAGAGAGAATCAATTCATTTTAATTATGTGCCCAGAGGTTAGCTGTCAAATTTCATCAATTTCTTATCAAGGTCTACATCTGTACTGGAACATTGTGAGCTAATAAGTGCTGAAAGTTTTCATTAAAACTTTTAGTTCTTGACACATTTCTTTTTATAACTTAAATAAAATGCAGTGCTCCAAGATTGCCCTTCCACTGTGTTTTATGACTCCAATTTAGTCAATCATGATTTCACTCCTGAAAGAATCGTATGTCTTGCTGCAATATACGCATGCTGATGGATTGCTATTAATCATGGTAACATTTCAGAATTGTGTTAAATGATATGAATGCCCTCCCTGAACAGCTTGTTGGTACGAAGGCAATGTTGCCCACCCGGTGCTATTCCCGGGTGTGTTCAGCTGTCCTGTTCTCCTGGCAAGGCAGGCTAAATTCAAGCTGTTTCTCTGGAATGACAGAGCTGCTTTGATCACAGATCAACAACAAAAATAAAAAAGCATGGATTGCACAGCGAGCATTGTGCAGATTACAGAACCTCTGCATGTTTCAGAACTAAGCTACAATAGAAATATATATTGTAAATACAACAAACACAGATAAATAAGTATACATTACCAGAAAAAGCATGGATATATCACAAGAAAAATGTTTAAAGCATCTAGATCACAATTACAAAAACAACTCCAGAAATATAGTCAAATCAGGTTGACTGCCATCAACAAAAAGGAAGTGTGCTTGGAAATTGAAGACTGTCAACATACAACGATATACTGGTATCTGAATATTTGCTTAAGGTTACAAAATACAGCTCCAAAAATTAAGTTTAGGCTCAATCAAGCACTTTGTGAACCAGTCTTAACTAACTTTTTGAATGGGGGAACTACATATAGTTCACATCTATGGCTTGGCTACCATTCAGGAAGCCGATGCACAGTTTCCTAACTGGATATAATGAGCAGAATCATTTAAGCAGGCCATAGATTATGCATTTTTTTCCTTCAACCTTTAGGTTGAACAAAAAAGAAGAGATTTGATTTCCCCCATCAACACATTGGGTAATCCCTCCCATTGAGCTATTGTATTCTGACAGCAGGGAAAGTTTCCCACCATCAGAATACACTAATCAGTGCAGCCAGCTATAGCCAGTGGCACTGATCTAGTGAAAACAACCCAACGTGCTGGTTGTATTAAAGTCAACTTATGTGCAACCAGTCTGCCCATGGATGGATATAAACTCTGTTGAACCAGATACATTTTGATCCATCTATGGTCTTCTTTTCCCCCTACCAATGGGTTTATGATTGAAGAGCAGAAAAGAATAATTTTTTTAATCCACAATTCCTTTTGCGAGCTATTAAGCATGGCCAGGGATTTGGAAAAGTTTGGACAAAACCATATTCCTATGGTATCAAATCTATTCTCTCATGATATTCTATATCTTAGAATGATCATGCCCACTTTCCCACTGCCAAATACATTTTAATAGTTTTCAAACTTAGTTATGAAACACAAAGTGTTAAACAGAATCCCTTCTTTTTCATGCTGAAAGATCTGGAGGCTGTACTTCATGAAGAATAGTGCAAAATTCCACTAGACACAGAACAGGATTACTTTGATGACCTTCCAAAAATGACTGAAGCTGTTCTGCAAGCAAAAGTTTGCCCAGCTACTGATTAGTTCCTGAAAATACAAATTGATACATTTTTCTCTCTTTATTCTCTTATATATGCACAGTAGAGGGTAAAAACAATTCATTCAGACCAGTAAGAACAATAGTGTCAGATCAAGGAGACTGATAACCCTATTGCTTTTAATGGATTCAGTAAATGTGGTTGACTTTTTCTATGTCCTTTCTGTGCCCTTTTACTGGTATGGTCTTAATATTCTGGAATGCGTGTCATATATGAGGAACATAAAAAATTATTACTCTTCTAGTGTTTCACAGAACACCCACCTAAATAGT
The DNA here is from genome assembly GCA_028564925.1 of Lithobates sylvaticus. Taxonomy (NCBI): domain Eukaryota; kingdom Metazoa; phylum Chordata; class Amphibia; order Anura; family Ranidae; genus Lithobates; species Lithobates sylvaticus. The sequence continues at coordinate 458,538,651 of CM053029.1, read as the reverse complement.
AATGACCTCCTGTACAATTGTGAGGCAAATTTTTTAAGTTTTTAAATATATTTTTGATAACTGAAGTAAGGCACAGGCTAGCAAGATTGTTGATAATGTATTGGTGTCACCTAGGCTTCTCACATACATGTCTGGTTTGATGAGATTGTGTCTACTATGGAAGATACAAACTTTGTTGTTTTTCTCAGATCTTAAATTGGTAGTAAAGGCCATATATTTAGGCTTTACCTACAAGTAAGGCTATAATAAGGCTTACCTGTAGATTCTGCAAATATCTCCTAAACATGCACCACAAGTCACTGATGCATGTGATCTAAAGGAATGGCATACCCATGCTGTTCCTTCAGAGCCCTGTGCCATAAACTGTGACTTCTGTGCAAATGCACAGAAGTGACAGCATTGCGACTTGGCCATTCAAAGGACCGTAGCCCACAAACCCAGAAGGAAGACCAGGTGAAGATGGAAGCCTTGTCAGTAGTAACAGTGTGCCCCCTGTTTGCTTTGCTTTAAGATAAGTTTCACATAATGTACTAATATGTGATGCATACTAGCACAATAGAACAGGGGAAAAGTTTATTTTCTTTTTTTAGTTTTAAGTTTACTACCCCTTAATAAGTTCTGATCTGGGTCCTGGAGTCTGTAAACTTTGCAGAGCATTGGGTGGGATAAAGCTTCCAGTCCTAGGTCCACATTTTACCTGTTATCCAGACCTCATTAATTAGTCAGCTGTCCACAAACCTTTTCATATATAAGTGGGTTTATGCTAGAGGCTCACTCATTCTCTCACTCTTTTTGCTATGAGATCTTTCTGCTTGGTGAAAAGCTCAACTGCTGATAGAATATTAAAATAGTAAATGTGCTGCATGTTTTTTTGTGGGAACCAATTAGAGTGCATCCTGTGAGTCAAGAACTGAAATAAGTGTATTTAGTGGCTCAGATGAGCAGATGTTTTGTTTGTTATATGTTATGAACTTGCTATATAATACCTTCCTGCACTGAACTATGTTCATTTAATGTCTTGCTGATATTTGCATGTTCTCCCTGTGCCTGTGTGGGTTTCCTCCGGGTACTCAAGTTTCCTCCCACACTCTAGGTTAATTGGATCCTGTCTAAATTGGCCCTAGTATATGTATGAATGTGTGTTAGGGACCTTAGATTGTAAGCTACTTGAGGGTAAGGACTGATGTGAATGTACAATGTATGTGTAAAGCACTGCGTAAATTGACAGCACTATATAAGTAACTGAAATAAATAAAATAAAATAAAAAATAAAAGCATGGGATAAAACTGCCTGCACTGTTTTTTGAATACCTGTCTAGTGCATTGGTTATTGCTGCCACTACCAGTTAACCTAGGTGTTCATTCATACAAAAGTGTTTAGAGGAGTTTAGAGGCAGGGGTGTTTAGACGCAGGGAAAAAAAACACACCCAGTGCATCCAGGAGCAGAGGTGTTTGGTAGAAAAAATGCTTGACAAAAACGCATGTAATAAATTATTATTCTGGGCAATTAAATGAATTGCCTCCCAAATGCTTGATGCTGGTAAACACACCTAAACATGTTAAACGCATGTACAAGTGTTTTTTTTCTGCCAAAAAGCCACTGCCAGGAGGAAAGGAATCTAGGGGTGATAGAGGAATTTCCAGTGTACATGAGGCCTAAAACTCACATTCACTCTTGTTCTATGGAGTCTCCTGAAAATCTCTAATGGCCCTTTAGTCACATGTAAGGCTTTCTAAACCAGTAGCGAATTTGACACAGGACCAAGGTAGATTTTTTTCAGGACAAGTCAAAGTTTTCAAATAACTTCAGCTGCCTATGTTTTGGTTTATATTTAAGAACAATGTATCAAATCCATAAATTAGTCAACAATATACTTACACGAGTGTAGACAAATGACAGTTATAATACAGATAAATAGTGAAATGTTTCATGTGTGGTCCAGGATTTTTTGTTTTCATGGTTAGAGCAAATGAGAAATAGAGAGAGGAAATGAGGATGCTGTGTACTGGGAGGAAAGGAACCTCTTATGATGGGAGGGCTAGATAGGCCAATGCATGTGGGTTTCCAATTGCTACCTATTTAGACAGAGATGCAATTTTGCAAGGTGGGTATGGAAGCCGGTAGGTGAGTCCACAATCCAAGGTAAGTTTCAACTTCAATCCAGGAGAACCAAGTCTTTCTGAAGTGTTTGCCCCAATCCCTCAGTGAGGATGTAAGGTCCTCCACATCCATGACTTCATTAATTTTCATGAACCATTGCAAAACTGTTTGGGGGCATGGATCATTTCCACGTGCATGTTTTCACAGCATTGAGCAAGTGAATGAGTAAAAAGCATTTGTAAGCTTTTCTTGAGAGAGCTGTCTGATAAAAGTAATCCCAGGAGCTCATCCTGGATTGGAAGTCCAGTAAATATGTGAATAATCAGGGAAACTGTGGACTAGAAGGAGATAAGTTTGGGACATGACCAAAAAATATGGAGCAGTGTTCCCTCATCTTCTCGACATCTCCAATAAACAATGGAAACCATAGGGAAGATTTTATGCAAGGCCACAGGTGTTTGGTACCATTGTGTTAAAAAGTTCTAAGTGGTCTCTTAGTATCTGTTGGCTATGCTTTATAAGAGAGGTTAATGGCTCAATCCACTTGTGCTGTAGTATAAGAGATAGTTAACACTTGTTCCCATTTTAAAATATAGGGCTTGGACAGATTTTATTCTTTATCAAGAATAGTTGCATAAGGATGTTATGTACCTCTTAACATAGCAGTGTCTTCACATAAAATTTCAAATCTTGTTAACTGGCACAACAATAAGGAAAGGGGAGTGGAAGTGAGGATAAAATATGTGAAAGTTGCAATTTCCACCAGAACCCCAATTTTGTGCAGAGGTGTGTGGGTGGGGTATATCTGTCAGAGTAAATTAAGTGGGTAAAGCACTTCAGGATATCTGATTTGGTATGGTGCTGCTGGAAGTTGGATCCTGGGGTATTAAATCAATTCTGTAGCTCAGAAAAATGGAAGAGATTGTTGAAGAAAAGTGGCTTGGAAAATAGGAGGGTTAGGTTGAGAGCTACCGATGTATTAAAAAAAAAATTTCAATTAGAAATAATAATGGTTTGTAATTCATGTATGAGGTTGGGGAAGGAGGTAGAAAGTTGAGATATTAAGAAGAACAGCACAAGTTGCGACCCTTTGTTGTCTGTTGCTGAAGGAAATGCCATAATTGTACAATTTATTCCAGACTTTTTTTTAAAACAGGTCATGGGAGGGATAATGAGCAGGGCCCTCTGATTCCTCCTGTATTTCTTGTACTGTAACTGTATTGTGTGCCCTCATGTTGTAAATCCTGTATTATAATAAAAATAATAATGAACAACCTTGTCTGGAATATGTCAAAGGGGTCCGAAAAGACACCATTAAAGTAATCGTAAAGTAAATTTGTTTTGTTAAAAATAATAAACATGTTATACTTACCTGCACTGTGCAGTGGATTTGCACAGAGCAGCCTGGATCCTCCTCTTCTCATGTCCCTCTTTGGCTCTCCCGACCCCTCCCTCCTGACGAGTGCCCCCCATAGCAAACAGCTTGCTATGAGGGCACCCAAGCCGAGCTGCAGCTCTGTGTATCCATTCAGGCAAGGAGCTGCTACCCGGCCCTGCCCCATTTCTCTTCTCATTGGCTGACTGACTTTGATTGACAGCAGCGGGAGCCAATGGTGCTGCACTGCTGTTTTAGCCAATGAGGAGGAGAGTCCCGGGTAACCAAGACAATCCTACAACATAGCTGGATAGAGAGGGTGCTCAGGTAAGCTTTAGGGGGACTGAGGCACACAGAAAGCTTGTTATCTTAATGCATTAAAATAAAAAAAAAACTTCTGACTTTACAACCACTTTAAATTTAATGGAAGCTGAGGGGTTATTGTATAGGGCTCCATTCCATTCCAGCATCTTCGACTGGCCTACATGTTCCACTGTTGGGAAAATTAAATCCAAGCTCTCCTGAGTGAAGGCCTTCTCAGAATCTGGAAAAGGAGGAGTGCTGGAATGGCTCTCAGTTGGGCCACATGGATGGGATTAATTCTTATTGTGTTGTCTTGAGTATCAGGGGAAGGCATTAAGCTTAGACATTCAGCTAAATAAACTTTTTTTTAATGCATTTTTAATCATATACTCATCTTAAATTACATCTTACATCATCTTAAATTACATAAGCTTGCAACAGATTTTTAACTGGAAAAACCCTACTGGTGTAAGGAAGAGAGAACATACATAAAAAAAACTCAAAAACATGTAAACTGACAAATTTACCATTCGATAAAGAAAGGTTACTATATGAATTGGTATGGATTTAGTAGTTTCTATTATTTACAAAGTGACACCTGTTTGCAGAAAGCTCTACCCTTTACCATAAAGAGTACAATAAAGGTTTCTGTCAAAATAGGCTAAAATAGGCTAAAAATTGATATAAGAAAAAAACCTCTCCTTGTCAAGCTCATGTTACGAAAATTAAAAAAAAATGTAATAAAATAAAATTTAAAAAAATAAATGTGTTGTTTTGATAGTACTTTTAACTTTTTTTTAGATACATAATTAATTCTCTAAGGTCAGCTGGCAGGCCAGCCTGTACATCTGTTTGTTTGTCCTTGCCTACATTTTTAGCATTAAATTTTATATTCAGAGGTGCATAAAGTAAGACAACAAAATTTTACAGGGCTTTAAAACAATGAAATGTGGATGTGTCAGATTATTGCTAAGTGCTGTACTTTGGACCGGAATGTAGCACAGTAAGGTTAATGAACTGCCTCCAGCATGCAGCTGCATAGGTTGTGAAGTGTAAATTTAGCCATACTCCAGCTTGACAAGTGCCCTCAAAGATCAACAAAGATGTTATCTGGACGTTAGTACATGTGACACTTTCTGTTCTCCTTAAAGGAACTATAAAACTCAAAGTGAAAGTTATTAATTTCCTACTTTTACATTTCAGAAGTTTGCTGTAAACATGATGCTGGACAATTTAAAAGAACCAGCAAAAATGTTTATTTTTTATGTTTTTGTAGATAATGTCGTTTTTAATGTAACTCTTACTTTTAAAAAATGTCTTGAGGCACAGGAAAATATCCATCTAACTTTTTGGGAATATTCACCTCTTCCTCTAATACGTTTGTCAAAAAAAGTCTTAATAAGGCTTTATTGAAAAAAATAGCATTTAATTTTTTTGTAATTTATTATAGCTAGGCAAGTGAAATATTGAATTGTCTATTTCTGTATTTGCCCTTATCTTGCCTTAAAGGCCAATTCTAGGAACAGTCATCACTGTGCTGTGTTTTCTAACTGGTACATCAGAGCAAGGGGGAGGAGGTACAACACTGGACCTAATTATATACTTTCAAATGATGCAATGAGTAAAAAAAATATATGTGCTACTAGTAAGACATTCAAAGTGTTCTTCATCATAGATTTGCACTAATTATAATATATACTATTATACCACAGGACCGCTGGTATGTTAAATATAATCTGTACTCCCTTTTACTATGTCTCCTACTTGCAGAATTCCTGCATATATCTACAGTTTTGTCATAAAACCCCCTGAAACATTTACTGCTCTATTGCACATTTAAAACTTACAATTAAGAACAGGTATACTTTGTTCCAGTGGAGTAACAAAAGAGGACATGTATACTTTGTTTCAGTAGAGTAGCAAAAACAAAACTGCCACAAAGCATAAAACTATGAATTTCCTCTTGTTGCATCAATGGGCAATTGTCACTGCCTCATCTATATGATAGAGGCTTTTGTGTTAACCATTTTTTGTAATGGTAAGGCTTTTGAATATATAGTAGTTATTATTTACACAATGCTAAACATTTTTGAAGGAAAATATGTGCATTTATTATTTTGTAGTGGGCCCTGCAGAGCATTGCACCCACAATCAGTAGATTACAGGTGCAATGTCAGTCTCCTACAGAAACGTCCTCCAGCTTTGTGCCGGACTGTATGGGCTTTCAGTTACAATAACAGTTTTTATTGAGTACTACAAGCCATCTGCCATGGTAACAGGTGGGACTTGTAATATCCTTATTCACAGATTTAAAATGAATGATGCAGCTGTGTGGCAGATGAATGATGCAGTTGTGTGGGCAGAGCCCGCACAGCCATACAAATTTGGAAATGTGACAGTGGGGGTGGAGAGAAGAACCCCTATCCACTGTCACAAGGGGGAGTTTCGGGGGTTAGTGAGGCAGGAGCTGGAACAGGTTACATGTTACACCCTAAATATGGGTATGCTATGTTCCTTGCTAATAATAAAACATAAACCATGGTGTTGTACTTTTACATGCAATGTTAATAACTAGTTTCTGACTTTAGTCTTTCCTACTGTATGCTCACACAGTAAGTTAACAATGATTGATTTTTTTTTTTAGGTCTGAAACCTTCCAATGCAAATAGAAAAATAAAGTAACATTTGTTTTTATTCCAGGGTCCTAATAACAGCTCACAGGGACCACCCTTTTAAAAATAAGCTTGTTGAATAACACACATTATTTGTATGACTTGCACCTATGATAACATGATGAGAAACTGTACAGTAATACTTTGATCTTCTTTATTCTTCCTTCTACAGATATAGGAACAGTTCTAAAGGTAGTTTCTGTTCCCAAGGAAACGTGGCATGACTTGGAAGAAGTCCTTTTGGAAGAAATGACTGTGTTCAGAGTGAGTACAATCAATGTTTTCTAGTGAAAATAATGCTCACAATGAGCATATAAAATCTGAAGATGTGCTTCTGTGCTCCAATCTGAGCAAAAAAAAAATTGAAAATAAAATACAGTAACATAACTGGTTTCACCCAGGATGGAGTTGTATGTTTCTGGGAAATTACATCTCTTGGAGACCCTTTCTTACACAAACATGCTTACGTTTATTGCTAGAGATAAGTGTATCAACCTTTAGCTCAGATCATATATTCAAGGGCGAGTGTGATCCTAAGTATACATAGAAGTAATTTTGTTACATACAGGTATTTGGGGTTATACACCAAAATGCACATATGGTGCACTGAAATGCAATGGGTTGCTCCTCAAAACAAATAGCAGTGCAGTCCTTTTTTATGCATTAACATGCACTGCAGTAATGTGCAGTGAATTGGATTCACAGGTCTGAATCCAACCTTACACATTTTGACCCATTCCTTTTTTGTCTGTTCTGATTTTGCTTGAAAAAATATTTTTCACTGTATTTAGACAGTACATTTAAATTTCACCCAGTGATAATGATAAGGCTGTAAAATATTTTCAGCTTTTCTTACTAGACCATGGTACCTTTTCTGTCTGTACCTATAATTGCATTGGTCTTAAAGGGGTTGTAAAGGTTTGTGTTTTTTCACCTTAATGCATCCTATTCATTAAGGTGAAAAGATACCTGGCAATGACGGGCCCCCCAGCCTCCCCGTTTTACTTACCTAAGCCCATTTACCAGCTCGGCTCGTCCCCGACATCCTCTTCTCCACGGAGTCTCTGCGTTGATTGGATAGATTGATAGCAGCGCAGCCATTGGCTCCCGTTGCTGTCAATCAAATCTGTCCTCTGGGGGTGGGACCGAGACATACACTCTGTGTCTATGGACACAGAGTGTATGAGACGAGAGCACGCCTGCAAGGTAACCCCCTTGGGAGAGAGCTTCCCGAGGGGTTTAGCTATTGCGGGGAAGAGCCGAGAGAGCCGCCATGGGACCCCAGAACAGGAGAATCAGGGCCACTCTGTGAAAAATGAGCTGCACAGGGGAGGTAAGTATGACATGTTTGTGATTTAAAAAAATTAACCTTCACAAACCCTTTAAATATAAAAAAGGTTTATGGTCATAAACAGTTTAAAATATTACCTAATATGGTTCTTCAATATAGTAACACCAAAGCTTTCTAATTGTGTTGCCATGTATTTAACATATATCGTAAAACAATTAAATAGATTTGTATTTTCTTTTACAGGTGCTAGCTTAAAATAATGTGCTGGTCTTGTTATGCATTGTGTTAAATAGTTGTCATAGTAACAATTCTACATGCATATGCAGTTTCTAAACTTTATAATAATTATCATTTATTTTTAGTGGAAGTAATTGGCTAGCTGCAAGGTGTACCAATCACAGCGCAAACTATTTTGTGCCTTAGGGCTCGTGGAATATTAGCAATGTATTAGTACAACTTTCAGTACTTTTATTAAGTCTGTCTTATAGTGTATTGCCTCCTTACCTGTTAAATGTATTGTTAAGCAAATGTTACTTGCAAATGACTTGTTGCAGCAATTTGAACATAGCTTTGATAATAATTTATTCAGTCATGTATTATTATAAATAAATATAGTTATGTAATGTATTTGTATATACCAGTGATGGCGAACCTTTTTGAGCCCGAGTGCCCAAACTGCGTCACAAAACTAACTTTTTTCTTATACGTATTCTGTATACTATATACAGTGCACTTTGAGCCAATCACACTCTGCTGCAACGAATGTATAGCAATGGTGACCTTGTTTTCAGATTATAAACCACCAGAATGCTATTGCTGCTCCTTCATTGTGCAGTAGGCAGACGATAATTTCCTTCCACCACTAGATCCTTAGTCTTTAACGTGATTCAAAAGGCAGAAGGTTTTTTTTTGTTACCTTACTACATTCTATGTAGTAAGGTAAAAAACCTTCTGCATGTAGCCCCCCCAGTCCCTCCTAAATATTTACCTGAGCCAAATCTCGATCCAGTGATGGGCGTGAGAGCAGCAGCTCTCTCTGCTCTCTCTCGCTCCTCATTGAATAGAGAGGCACCAGCATTAGTCATTGGCTTCTGCTGCCATCAATCACAGCCAGTGAGGAAGGGAGCAGGAGGCAGGGCTGATCTGTGCTCTGTGTGTCAATGGACACACTGAGCCTATTCAGGAGCGAGTTTGCACAAGTGCCCCCATAGCAAGTAGCTTGCTATGGGGGCAGTCAGCAGGGGGAGGGGCCATGAGCACCTGCGGGGGACCCAAGAAGAGGAGGATCAGATATTCTCTGTGCAAATGCATTACACAGAGCAGCTAATTATGACATGTTTGTTTTTTTTTTTTTAAATTGTGCCTTTAGAATCGCTTTACTGCCCAACTTCAGGAATAAGGAAAATACCCTTGCAGTGGGCCCATCACCCACATGTACTGCTAGGGTTTAATGCTCATTAACTCAAGGAATGAGGAATAAGGTGTATGACTTATCTTACCCCTAGCTCTGACTTGTGGGCATTTCTTTGCTACCCTCGCAAACAATGCAGAGTCATTGTGTGACCGTACCCCAGAGCACCTTACAAAATAAAACTTATAGGGCTGTTCGCACAGATGAAGGGAGCCTGCTATAGTGAGTAATAAGAGAAACATTATATCTTATTCCTCATCCCCTAATGTTCAGGAAAATGTAACTCTTGCTGTGTGGCAGAATAGCATTGCATGGATAGTTTAGTTGGTTAGGCTTTAGTGATTTAAACATCTCCACCATTGGAAAAAAAATGTTTTTTCTTATGGCAGTTGTTTTATATAGTTAACAAGACAAATTGTAGTCTGATATATTGAAAATGGGATAAAATGTGAATTGTTCCTCACAACATCCAGTTAGACTACAGCTGTGTTTTTCTAGTAGAGTTTAGAATGTCTAAAGTTTGTCTGACTGGAATTGGGATCAACTTCCTAGTTTTTGTACATAAGCTCCATTGTGCCTTCTGGTTGTAAGTAAAAGTTATTTTATTCTAACCTGGGTTTTTCTTCTCGCTACAGGAGCCTACTGCTATTACAGCCATGGAGATTTCCACAAAGCAAGTATGCAGTGGCTTTTACATTACTTACTATGTTTCTGTTGTTCTACAGCATAGCTACTAGACAAAACCTAAGCAAAAATGTTTGTTGTATTAATAAATTGGCATTTAGTGTTGTTCCAGTATATAGCAAAAAGTTTAAAAATGCAATTAGTTTATTATTATTTAACTGCATAATAATAATACATTGCATTATTTTACCATACTGTTTACAGCATTTTACTTTTCCAGTAAAAATATATTATGTCCTTTTTAAGCTCAGAGCAAATCAAAATTCTACAGCAATCACCTTGATATATGATAATATATGTGAATGTATATATTGTGTCCCATAGCAGTTATTATAATCTAGCAGTCAATTTCAGGCATGGCTTACAGAATGGAAGTAATCATCATACATACCTACTTAAAGCAACGCTTTAAATTTGCCAGCACGCTGAATCAATTCTCTGCGGTGAAAATCAGGACAGTCTGTATATGTAACTAGCTTCAATTGTCACCAGCTCTATGCTGGCTTCTGTGCTTCAGTATTTTTTAGTAAGCACACCTATCAGAGTTGTTGGTCAATAATAAAGTGCAGGAGGAGATAGGCAGGGCTAGAGACCAGAAGAGTTCTTTGCTATGCTGTATGTAAATTAAACCTCCCAGTACTGAGTACAATTCTAAGATGCTCTTCAGAGTTTTAGACAAGGCATGTAATTGTTTGCATTACAATATAAGTTGGAGTTTCACAGGTTTAGTGTCATCACTAGTGCATTTTGAGTGAATCTGGAACACATACTAGTGTTGGTATATCAGACTTGAATTGTTCGGACACTATTTTCATTTTGAAATCTACAGCAGATTAATTAACAGGAATTTTCACCGCTTTTGTTAAAATCTTTGACTCTCTTGCATAGCTGCCTAGAGCTGTGAGCTTTTGGTTCTCCTATGCATACGCCACTGCTTCTCCATTACCCAAGATTCTTATTTTGTGACCAATTCTTTTTAATTATCCAGGTAGCAGTAGGGATGTGCAATAGAATGTAGCTTACAGCAACAAGAAATTTTGGGGTGCTGCAGTCAGCTATGATAGATGCATTCCAATGCATTGCTATGGATTACTGCACTGTACACAGTATTTTTTGTTTCAGAACTATTTTAGCACATCTTTATAATGAAATAGATTTGATATCAGACTGTTTACATTGAATTACAGAATAACATGACCCAGCAAGCTTCTTGAATCAAAGTTAAGAACATTAACTAGTTTTTTATTGCGTGGAATGCACTTCCACTTTTTTAAATTAGTTCTTTTAAATCATTAACTGTCAATGCAGACTATTTAGCTATGTATTTTTAAACTTGGAAAGCAAAACTTGAAGTTAGACATTAAATGTTCTGCCATCCCTTGATAGTTTCTTTTCACGCTCAAATGCAGTTTTCTCAAATTGCAGATGAGGTTATGCATAATACATAGCCAAAACAATGTAGCAACATTTTATTTTAGATGAAGATAACAGTGAATCTGTGATATCATTTTTATGCTATTGCACAATACAAATGATCACATATTAGGCCTTGATCAGAAATATTTTTATGTCATACAATTCCAGCTGAATATTTGGGATTGTGCACATTGTTATGGAAGCATATTACAGACATTTAAACAAATGCTACAGCACAGTTTGGAAACAGCTTGTGCAAAGCATATGGGCTCTTTTTTCTGTCTGTTTGAGTTAATTGTGTTTGGCAAAGAAACATGTTTTATTTGAGATGAGGGAAGGATCTGTTGTGCTGGCAGTAGTACAGTTAAATGAATCAAAATCTATATACTTTGCATAACCCCGGAAACACTAAAGAAAATCTACAGGCCTGATGATTTTCTGCCTCTTAAAAAGTTCTAGATTCATTGCAAGGTGAAAACGAACTGCTTCTCACATGTTTTTTTTTTTAAATGTATATCATACTTTCCAGACACTGGCTTCAGCTGCTGACTACAATTTAATTTTTTTTTTTTTTAAAGCATGTTTAATAAAACTAGCATAATTACATTATCGTTCTTATAACATTAATCAAAATGGCTATAATGAAAAATATTTTATTACAATCCATAAAGGGACACCTGCATTAAAAATTGCTTTTGCTCAGTTTTTTTTTTATTTCTCTTTTCCCACTAATGTGATGTGGATGATTCATTTTGGGGCTAGTATATTTAAATGTGTGATCCTATGGCTGCAGCCTAAAGGATCCTGAAGCAGCTTATTTAAGTATGCACCCAAGCGGATAAGTTCCCTTGAGCGCAGGTTAGGAAGAGGGTAAGTATGAAGAGAGACTTAGGCCTTATTCATGTGGCTTGTATAGGAACAATGTGTACAGCAAGCTCCTACAAGGCATTTTCAGAGCTTTCTGCAAGCTTTGGTAAAGCCTTTAAAGTACCATATAGCTCCAATTTGGAAATTCAAACACATATTTTTATTGGTGCTGACTGTCACAGGAAATAAAGAGTTTTTAAAGCTGCTTGGATGTTTGCTAAAAGCTTTGCAAAAGCTTGTTGAAAGCTAGTCGAAAGTTTTGCAAAAGTTTGCTGTACACACTGCTCTTATACAAGCCGAAGGCTATATGAACAAGGCCACATTGCTGTCTGTGCTGGGAGCTTAGTGTTCAAAACATCCCCAATGTCCTGGTGCCAAAAGTATGAAGCTTGCTGGATTAATAAAAGTGTGAATCCTCTTAAGGAGATTTACAATTTTTCAGACAAAATAGACAAATTTAAAATGTTTCCATCAGTAATATTGAGAGCTGAAATTGCTGCCTTTTGGGTGTTAAAATAAAATGAAAATAATTGCAAGACTTCTATTTTCCAATTTTTAACGCTTTTAGTGTTACATTATATTTTATTCAAAATCTTCAGTAACATTTTACTGGACCAATACATAAATTCTATGTAAGCATGCGGTTTACTTAACCAACTTTTTTTCAATGTCCACTTTACAGCAACAACTGTACATTGGCTCCCCTGTTGGAGTTTCGCAGCTCCCTTTACACCGCTGTGATGTTTATGGAAAAGCATGTGCTGAATGTTGTCTTGCCAGGGACCCCTATTGTGCCTGGGATGGTTCTTCATGCTCCCGCTACTTTCCAACTGCTAAAAGGTGATAACCTTTAAGACATACTGCTTATTGTATTAGCCTTTTGGGTATTATGTTGTGTGCCTCTTTTACATTCTTCTGACATGTCATAATCTCCATAACATATGGCGCTGTGTTGGTAAGAGAAAAAGCAAAGGAAGGCAGATGGTATGTATTAAGTTTTATTTTGTAGCATGAGATTATATGCCTTGAATATGCGCACGTCCTTTTGCCCTGAAATTGCCTTTATTCTTTTAAGACTGCGGTAGCTGTAGTATTAAGATAATATTCATAATAACCTAGAGGTTAGCAAATTGATCTAACAGATAAGAGATAGGTGTTCTACCTGGATTACCAACAAGAAGATAAGCAAGCAGAGTTTTATAATTGCAATAAAATAACAAAATAACATTTTATGTGTAAGGTTTAAACTGTATCTCCCCACTTTATATATGTTTTTACTGTGTAGAAAGAAGTGGTGAGTAAAAAAGGAGGTTGTCATTGCTGACCTCGCCTTTAGGAAATACTAGGTGCATGGCTGTCATGCCAATCTAATGATGTCAATATTTATAAGTATTAGATTGTCTTTTTGTTTTTTACTGAGCAGAGTTTTTGATCTGAATACTGTGCAAGAGCCATGTTGCTTGACAGCTGAAGTCTGGACAGCTTCTGTCACACTGCAATGTTCTGCGTTTCACGTGTAATGCTGAATAAGGGGAAGTTGGCATAGGGCTGCAGCACTATGTAATAATAAAAATATAACATAGTCCAGTACTTTAATTTTCAATGAACCTGATTTCATTAGACAAAAAAAATGTACAATTGGACACATCCTGCACACACCATTAATAAATAAATATTATTTTTTACATGAGAAAACATATTAAAAAAACATATGGGTCAGTGTGATCCATATTAAATATCAGCACATGACAATTGAGAGTGTGAAGTGAAGTGAAGGCATGCAAATGTTTAAATGCCCCTTAATCCTGTGCATTAGAGTGATATGGGATAAATCCTTATTTTCTGATCTTCTTTACTAATCTCTGAATATTTTTTGGGCTAATGTCATCATCATCAACATGATACACTAAAAGAAGTTATTGTGGAGGAAGAGTGTAGAACCTAATAAATGCATTAATACATAATTTAATGACTTCTATTATTTGTGACAAATATATGAAAGCCTCCTCTCTTTCGTTCATTTCAAAGAGCTCCAACAACAGTTGAGAGGATACAAAGTTACCACTTAACTACTCGAACATGCTCTGTGGCTCAAATTTCATAATCTCATCTGTTGACTTAGTTTCCACACTTGACATTTGTTTGATATCTTCATTAGTGCTATAAATACAGTAGGTCTATAGATTTTCCCAGCCCTATTCTTTGAATAAATAAACTCAAAATTATTTTGAAAAAAGCCTCCTGTGTCCAGTTGTTTATTTTAAAATAGAAATGTCAAATAGCCGTAGTCAGCTGTGGATTTTTTAATAGAACAAATGAATGCACTGCTTATGAAAATCAGATTTGTTAGGGGCTCTTGTATTTAAATGTTATTGCTTTCTATTGAAAATGTCCTTGAACAAATTGAATCACCTCTATGCAATTTTGCAATCTGCTCTTAGCCTGCACAGAGTAGACTGTAAGTAATCTATTCAATAAACATCCTTCCAAGACATAGAAGACACCCTGCACTTCCCTTTCAGCCTTTGTATGAAATGACTTTGATCCCCAGCAGAAAATAACTGATTATCCCTCTATAACAGCTGACATGACTGATGCAACCAAGTGTCTCTACACCAAGAATACTTGACTTTTGTATACAGGAAGCTGAGTGAGATGATTAGAAGCGGATTTACAGCTCTGTTCGGAGACTAATCCCCTTTGCTGTGTCCTGACTTTGCAATTTCTCTAGCAGTTTTCTACAATGACATTTTACTATTTAGACCAAGCTTTGTGTGCTCAGCTTTTATTTGTGAATGAAGTCCCGGTAGTGTATAGTGAAAAAATTTAAAAAAGGATGTATTCTTACAGTATATAAAAACAATAATTATAGATTTTGTTTTGCAAACATTTTAAGAATTATAATGTTTTTTTTTTTATGATGAACATTATATATGCAATATAATCCTTCTTGAATTATGCAGGTGTTGAATCAATGATATGCATTGATTGAGGTGGTGTTCAGATATGGTACACTATTCCTAAATAACATATTTACATTTGGTGGTCAGGGTAACATAGGACTAATCTTGCAGCTTTAGCAAACAGATGGTTAAATCACCTTCCATTGGTTCTAGCAGCTGCATTTTGTAGACTAGGTTGGAACTTGTATGAAGCCAGGATTGTCTTGTTCTTGCTGCTTTCTCCTGTTAATAAAGATCAACTTCAGGCAAGCAGCTAAATGCACAGATGACATGCATACAATATAAGAGAGCTATTTTACCTGACAAAGTATATTCGTCCATTCGACCATCTGATCCTGAAACTTGCACAGCTCTGAGGCTGGATTTCTCTGTTGCAATTACAAAACACTTAAGCCCCGTACACACTGGCAGAATGTCTGGAGACATTTGCAGGTTAAAAAAAAAATGGCTGACATTCTCCTTTTGTGTACAGTATGTCGGTCTGTCCGTCTGTTTGGCCGGCTTCAATTCTCGATCAACGCTCTCAGCCAATGGCAGAGAACGCTGATCATAGTGTTCTGGTGGTGGGGCTGTCCCCCTGTAAGAACACAATAGCTCAGAATGGGAGATTGCTGGACTAACCTCACATGATTAGTACAGTGTCTCCGACCGTAAACTGTTAGTGCGTACCTGGATTTACATGTCTTGTTCCTCTCCCATCCTGTGACAAAACAGTGTAAATAGTAGAAGCAAACTGATCAGTTCAAATCTCTATCCCTTTAATCTCTTCTCCTATGAGAATTGTCCTTGTTTGCACATAACCACTGCAGCACAACTGATTGATCTTCCTCTCCCAGTCTGAGCTCTGCTGTGAGGGGGACTACAAGAGGCTGATGGCAGTTTAATTTCAGCTACCTGCACTACTTGTATTTAAAAATACATGTATTGCCATATAATGGATACAGAACTATATTAATGTGTATCTTTTTATATCTGCCTGGAGTTCAGCCTTAAAGTGGTGTTTCCCCCAAAAAATTAAAAATAGCTTAAAATTCCTAAAAATATATATTTTTAATAATTAGGGGAAAAAATGTAACTTACCTCTAAATGCCTGTTGCTAGGGGGTCCCTCGTAGTCTGCCTCCTTTAGTGCCCGGGCTGGTGACATCACTTCCCCTCGGCGCAGTCAGTCATCTGGGACACGTGACATGTCCCAGATGACTGTGCGGCATATCACGGCGTGCGGCGCCACTCACGCATGTGCAGTGGGTGCCCGGGTGTGAAGCCACAGCCGGGGGCCCACAGTAAGAATGCCGGCGCCGCGAGCAGAGCGGGGAACAAGGGGGCTTCGTTCCCCCGCAACGCTGGACCCTGGGACAGGTAAGTGTCCGATTATTAAAAGTCAGCAGCTGCAGTATTTGTAGCTGCTGACTTTTACACTTTTTTTTTTAAGGGGCACCCCACTATAAATACATGGAGGATCCAGTGACAAGACTGATAAACCTTTATAGTAGCTTTGAAGGTTAGTGAAGCTGGAAACCAAGTGCAGTGATATTGCCATTTAGGTCCCAGAAAGATATGCAAAGTTGGTGGATGACTTAGCCCATCAACAGGCACACAAAATTAAAGTAAGATTTATATACTAAAAACAAGTCACACTTTTCCTCTTTATATCCCACTTCTTATTGTTTTGGAGCTATTTATAGTTCCTCTTAATAAAACCTTAGCTTATTGTTTCTGTTTGTCTTGGTTTTACTTGGATGATTTTACAATTATTTTTTATCTTTCTTATTTAAAGAACTATTTGGTTGCTGAGTTTGCTATCATTTGTATTTTTTTACATGGCTATGACTGCCCAAAAAGCATTTTGGCAAAAACAGAGAGCTGTATTGTATGTAGGGTTGCCACCTCATCCCTTTAAACCCAAACACATATGAATTACACAGGATCTAAGGCTAATTTGATGCAGATAAGGCACCAAGTGAGTTTAATTACCACCTTAATCAGACACAGAACCTGTGTAATTCATATGTGTTTGGTTTTAAAGGGATGAGGTGGCAACCCTAATTGTATGCATATATCCATCTTTATGTTTGATATTTCACAAGTGGCAAAAGTGCTAGAAAGTATTTAGCTAAGCTCTTCCTTTGCTGTATTCTGCTTTTCTGATTGCAAACAACTGTTGTACAAGTATTAGGAAACACAGTTTAAAGTAAAACTTCTTAGAGTCTTGTATTCATTAAAAAGATAATGAGGCCACTTTAAATTCTGCGGAACTGTAGGAAAAGGCAAAATACCTTTCTGACAATGCTTCTGTGTCTTATCGAACAAAACGTCAGCAGTCACAGCTTGAGAATCAATATTTCCAATTGGCATAGAAGGAGCTGCGTACACTTTCCCAATAAACGTATTCTGAACAGAATCTATCGATCCTTGTGCAACATGTTATTAGATGTGTAAAGGACTTGATAAAAACTATTACATGACAATGGATGACAAAGACCACTTGTCTAGATCTGCTATATCAAATGTGTAACTGCTTGAACGCACTCTGCGAGTTGCATGCATTTCTGAAAGAACATTCCCTTTGAGAGAGTCTGCAATTATGACTTGAAACGCACTCATTTGACCAAAAAATACATTTTCTATTTAACTTGCACTTATAAAAATGAAAGAAAATAATTATTTGAGAAGCAAATTGATAAGATAGGCCATGTATGCCCATAGTTTGCAGCAGAAAACATCAAGCAATGTGATTTATTGTATGAGTCATCTATAGCTATCTAAAAACTTACTTTCTGCAAAAATTGTTGAACAGTTGTTGTCTCTTTTCTATTCAATCAAATGCTTTCCATTAGTTATACAGGACATAAATTGACTAATTTTGGTTAGTGGTGACTGTATTGGGGAGTGGTAATGAGCAGAGGAATTTTTGCAGAATTCGGTCTAAAATGGTTCTAAATTGTTGCTATTAATGAAGTAATTGCTTTCTCAATTGGTCAAAAAGGAATTATACTTGTATAG
The DNA here is from genome assembly GCA_028564925.1 of Lithobates sylvaticus. Lineage (NCBI taxonomy): Eukaryota > Metazoa > Chordata > Amphibia > Anura > Ranidae > Lithobates > Lithobates sylvaticus. The sequence goes on along the minus strand of CM053029.1, from coordinate 458,520,565 downwards.
TACACCTATTCAAAAATCACCTGTAGCTGAAAAAAATGTGTTACCTATTTGTAGACAAGTGGGAAATCTCAACAAAACAGAGATCTGTGGATTTCTCTCACCCTGTTGAATTTTTAATTTATATCTTATAATAAAGAGTTAAGCATAGGTGTAAAACCACATCTTAAAACAGTAGGAATGAGGCCATAAATGAACTGGAACAGACCCAAAACATATATCGATTGATATCACCACTGTAGAACCCAAAAAGCTAGCAGGTGAGCCAGCCTGAGTAGCTAAATTATGGGGTTGATTTACTAAAGGCAAATCCACTTTGCACTGCAAGTGCACTTGGAAGTGCAGTCGCTGTAGATCTGAGGGGAAGATGTGAAATGAGGGGAAGCGCTGCTGATTTTATCATCCAATCTTGTACAAGCAAAAATGCTGTTTTTTATTTTCCTTGCATGTCCCCCTCCGATCTACAGTGACTGCACTTCCAAGTGCACTTGTAGTGCAAAGTGGATTTGCCTTTAGTAAATAAACCCTGATGCCTTTTGGGCAAACTGACCATTTAGAGCTGTTCTAAGCAAAGCAGGAGGTGCATGCTTATTAGCTTAGCTGCAGTAGCTCTGTATCTGTTCTCTGGCAGCATTTGTGGTGGAAAGTTTCAAAGATCACCTTAAAGTGCATCTTTAGATATGAAACTGTGAATATATAACGCATAGTATTTCTTTAAAATGTCCATTCTCTGATAAAAATTTGCATCATATTAGTTAGTTCTAGTCTAGGATTGATGGAATACAGTATGTGTTTGCCCAAAAATAGAATGAATCAGTTCTTTATCTTAATAACAACCTCTTCATTGTAGCAGTTCTAAGATTGATTAGGAAGGTGTGGGATATGAGTTAATAAATTGTAACTAATCATTGAATGATATAAAATCTATGTCTGCAATATGCTAGACCAAAACCTGTCCAACTGAATTTTTCTCCATTCTTTAAACAAAACATTAAATATATATTGTTCTCAAACCTTAGGCGTACAAGACGGCAAGATATCAGAAATGGTGACCCACTAACACACTGTTCAGATCTACAACACCAGGGTAAGTTGAGAACATTTTTTATTGTAAAAATTTGGAAAATCTGAACATGTGAACAAAGTGTTGAAGAAGTAGATGTAAGCCTGGTATGACCTTTGTTTTTTAGCCGTAGGTTTTGTGTTTCCTAAGCCTCACTAGGCCTGTTTTGAATTATTTATTACAGTTTAAAAACTAAGATTTTTTTAGTCCTTCAAGCAAACCTGTACTGCCTTTCAGGATTTTAAAGCACCATCTTTCTTGTGTTTATAGGGATCATTGAGCCTGTATTGTATATTTAACCAACAATGTGGCTGTACAGATCTAGTAGAGTTTAAAAATCGCTGCCATATTTTCTGTTTGTGACTTTGAAAGTGTTTTGTGTCCTTGCAAGTGAATGAAGGACAGAGTGCCCCATGTAATATATATCATGGGCAGACTTTTTATCATGAGTCATTGCATAGAAATTGCACACTATTCTTTATTTGTGATTTAGACTGTCTTTCCTGTTATGATGACAATCTTAATCTCATCTTTGCAACATTTGATCAGTTGCTGTATTGTTTTATTCACTGTGAAGCCTGTTATAGACCACTTTAAGAGTTTTTTTGTAATGCCCTTTTATTGGGTACATTATGAATTTCCTTTGGAATCACAAATGAGGGCTTATTATGGGTCCTTGTATGATAATCCTCGGTGTGATTATCATTCTTTTTATTGTCTTTTTGTAAGGAGAGCAACATATGTGTTTTATTATGGTATATAGTATATAAAAGAATAGAGTTATTGCATTCATAAATTCTCAAAAAAATTATTGGCTGTAGTTTTCTGGGGAAAAAAAACCTGAAGGCAAACTTTTCATGGAATTAGAAATTGCAACATTTTGAAATAAAAAAAATCACATATACAATGTACTACATTTCTATTACATATTATAATATAATATAATATAATATAATATAATGTTTTATTTTTATTTGTCATTTGAAATGCTTGAATGAATCCACTGAGCTTTAAGCTTTAGGTCACATCACCAAATCAAATTCACTAGCATTCAATGCCACCATCATAATGCTAACCAACATCAAGCTCTTCCACAGTGGCCTTAGCAGGTTATGAGAGAATTGGGGGCGGAGACATTAACTTACCTGCTCTCTCATTGGAGCAGGCATTTGCTATGCCTTTTCCAGGAAAACTGGCAATGAAGTTTAGTAGAAACCTTTCCTATCCGCCACAGTGCTGAAAAAGAAATAATGTAAAAATAAAGCACACATTCATTTAACATAGCTTTAGTAGAAATATAGGCTAACTAATTTCTTTGGTAAAAACATGTACCAAATGGCTGCATACATGAGTTGGTGTCTTTGCCTGGCACTGAGGATAACAGCATGAGTCACCAGTCAGATAGATGGTGCAGTCATTCAGCTTCCGCTTGTTTAGACTGGCGTGCGTTCCACCGGTGTGGTGTAGTGAAACCGTAAGTGGCCGGAAATGGCGTCACCGGGTTTGTGCCTCGACGTATGTTTCGTCTTACAACATCATCAGGAAGCTAAACAAGTGGAAGCTGAATGGCTGCACCATCTATCTGCCTGGTGACTCATACTGTAATCCACAGTGCCAGGCAAAGGCACCAACTCATGTAAGCAGTCATTTGGCATATGTTTTAAATCCCTTTTTTAATAAACTGTGTTATACTATGGTCCCATTTTTATCTGTTTCTTAATGGGCTACCGCGGTGGAGAAAGAACAAGGTTTCCAGCCATATCCCTATTGGTACATCAGCAGGGTCATTGACCCACAAACACAGCCTAAACTGACCTTCTTGTCAAAGAGGTCATGGTGGTCTGGTGAGTAGGCATTTCACTCACATCCACCAGGTGATTTACATGAAGTTTTGCAACTGGTGATGGTGTAAAGATTGAAGTTGCATCACAACAGATATATGGACATTGTTTTGATGGAATAATTTTGAATCACTGTTAACCTATTTATTCAACACTAGGGATCACCTATGTTATGTTTAATTTATTAACTATTTAGCACTATGCACTTTAATTTGTTGATGCACTAAGATTGACATTATCGTTTTCAAAGTTCCCCCTATTATTATACACCCAAAACTGGTATGGACTTGGAATCTGGGGGACAGTCAAAGAGAAGTGGAAGGAATGTATTGTAGTTATGAGTAAAGTGTGTGACCCACAAAATATATTCCAACATCCATAGTAAGGGTTGGCAAAAATGAGATTGTATATATATATATATCAGTTAATGCTATACAGCAGTATAAGCATGGAATATATAATATGATAAAAAGATATATACATATCAACAAATGCCTAATTATCATCAATCAATGAAAGAATGTGAACTCACCTGTATCTGGTGAAGCTAACACATGTGGATGAGATAGAGGTAGTAAAGAAATCCCAGCCATGACTGCCCCCCAGTGTATAACCCCGAAAGGGCCCAGCAAGCTCCGCCCCAATGCCATGTGTGAGTGACCAGGCATACGAACGTGGAATACGCTCGCCACCATGCACACATGCTGACATAACACGCATCAACAAGCTGATGCCACCCCAAACAAACACAATATAATACATATTTTTTGTAATAATATTAAATATGCTGTTACGCTGAGTAAACAGATACCAAACATGTCACACTTTAAAATTGTGCACACTCGTGCAATGGCGGCAAACTACGTTCATTTTACTATCTGTAGGCAACGCTTTAAAAGCTTTTACAGATAACCACTAGAGATTTACACAGGATCTGACATTCTAGTGATACCTCACATGTGTGGGATGATCGCACGGGGGTCGGGGGGCACGTAACATTTTTTTCAATTATTTATGATTTTTTATTTTTTTTGCACTGTTGGATTGAATGCTTTTGATTTTTACAGATGGCACTTTTTACATCCAGGTAACCTGGAAGTGATGTGATGTCATAGCTTCTGGGTTATTATATCATAGAGCCCAACAAAGTTGATCCAGTCTTTGTTGGGCTCTATGGTCAATCAGTACCCCCAGTTGGACGGGAGATCCTTGTAAAGCAGTGAAAGGCAGTGCTTGTAAAAGCAATCCAGTGGCTAGTTAGCTGCTAGAATTAGATAGGCCAATATAAGATATAAGATAGCCGACCGCCAGCTAAAAAACATCAGGCTAAAGTGACTACTAAATCATGTAAAACTTTAAAAGTCATGAACTAAACTTTTCATCCCATTGTATCTAAATCTAACAAAGATTGAATGGAAATAAATAAATGTATCCTCGCTATAGATATTCTCAATGTCCAGTTTCTGTGCTGCCATTGTTGAACTAATCATTCAATAAGAAAATTTGTGATTACAATATATTTTTCAAACCCTCAATACTTCCTAATGATTACATAGTTACACAGTAGGTGAGGTTGAAAAAAGACACATTTCGGTCCGGATGCGAAGCGAGGTGGATGTGTAGATGCTGCGCTCCACACCAGCTAGTTGAATCCATCGACATCCCCAGCTTAACCCAACTAGAAAATACCCCATCCACCTTGGGATAACTGCTGGATACTCTATAGAGCTCTCCTGGAGAGACATTTTTCAGAAAAAACGTCCCTAGCCGGACCTGGAGCCTGCGAACGAGCTGCCTAACAAGACACCCGGCGCCATCTTGAGGCCTGCGGGCCCGCCGGTCCTCCTCACTCTCCACCGAGATCATCTACAACAGCAACCCACCAACTCCCATAGCACCGGAGGCCATAAGCAGGAGAGAGATTGGCTCCACAAGGTTCTCTGCAGCTTGATCCGATCCCTGAAGACCCGGCGCCATATTAAAGGCCTGCAGATCCGGCCTCACCTTAAAACCGGAACGCAGTGAGTAATACTTGCCTTTCACCAATACCGGCACCCCCAGAAGTGATTGCCCTAGGAGACACTAGCGGGACAGTATCTATTTCTCTCCCTTCTATCGTTAGCCCGGAGCGCACACCAGCGGTCACCAGCACTAGGAAAGTCCGCGGCTCCGGCCTACCATCCGGAGCCGGCGGCCATCTTGCTGCCCCCAGTACACCCTAATCCTCTTTAACTGGCTCCGCTTGGGATACGAACCCCCACACACCAGGCCTACTACAACCTGGAGATTACAGCTCCCCCACATCGTTACCTGAGTGACTACCTGACATCGGACACCAACACTAAGAAAATCCGCGGCTCCGGCCTACCATCCGGAGCCGGCGGCCATCTTGCTACACCCAGTACACCCTAACCCTTTCTGACCCGCTCCGCTCGGGATACAAACTCCCATACACCATACACCAGGCCTGATAAAGCCTGGAGAACCGTCCCCACACTGATGCCTAAATAGCCACCTGACTGGCACAATTAAAAAGGGGCAATGGCGAGGATACATGTCTTGACCTCAGCTAACATGATGGTTTAGGCCCGGAGCTCCTACACAGGACGGGTCAACGAAGCGGCTCACTGAGTATAGCGGTGCATATTCCCCTCCAACTAGGCGGTCAAATCCCCAAAACCGTACCAGCATGTCTAGGAGGAAAAGGGCCGAACATGGGCCCAAAAAACTGACGGCGTACTTCAAACCACCTCTACCACAACGTAGCCATGATAGCACTGGTGCCTCCTCCTCCACACCTCTCCCCTTCTCCAGATCTCCAGAGAGATACGCAGTTCGGCAGTACAACAATGCCCAGCACTCTCCAGGAGACTCGCAAGCATCAACTCCCCTGGGTAGAAGCCCAGCTAAGGCAAAGAGCAGACTGGAGGATAGCAGTTCACAGCATGAAGTGAGGCCAAATGATGAATCACAAGATGACACCAGGGAGCTGCATGACTCCATTAACACATTTCCCACCACAAATCAACCTGTTCTTGATACAACCCTGAAAGACATGCTCATCTCCTTACGCAGCACCATACACTCAGATATGATGGCATGTATGAGGAGATTTGGCTCTGAACTAGCTGCAGTGGGTGACAGAGTAGACCATATGGAAACTAAGATGGGGGAATATGCCACCACGATTAATGACATAATCGATGCCCATGACACCGTAGAAGAAGAACAGACCTGGATGAAAGCAAAGCTGGCAGACTTAGAAGACAGGGCCAGGAGGAATAATGTGAAACTGAGAGGTATTCCTGAAACAGTAGGCCCAGCAGACCTGCGTCCTTATGCCACTAAAATGCTATCTACACTCATGCCAGATCTCCTTCCTATGGAGATTTCCATTGACAGGATACATCGCATCCCAAAGCCCAGCTTCATTCCAGACCACGTCCCCAGAGACGTGCTTTTCCGCATGCATTTTTATCAGTTCAAAGAAAGATTAATGCAAATTACTAGGAAGGGGGAGCATCAAGGAACAGAATATTCCGAACTGCAATTTTTTGCGGACTTGTCACAACACACCCTACAGCTGCGCAAAAACTTGAACAACATAACTAAAGTATTGAGAAACCACAGCATCAGTTACAAATGGGGGTTCCCAACCAAACTGATTGTGACCAAAGATGGTACTAACCATGTGATTTCCTCCCCCGACAAAGGATTTCAGCTTCTAAAAACATGGAAGATCCTCCCCGACGAACCACCTCCTCAACCAACTAGCGGCAACCCGCACAGGCTTTCACCAGAATGGCAGCAAAACCGCCACACCTGATTTTCTACTAATCAACACCTGCACCTTATTCTTCAACTAACACTTGATCCTTGACCGCTTCGAACAACAGCCTGAAACACAGGCCCCGTCCACAGGAGCCTCGCCACGGGCACCAAGCCCCTTCTACCTGAGCAGATATGATCTGCACCTGGGTTATAATGACCCTCCTTTTAACTGTTAATTGTTTTTTTTCTTCTTTATTTCCCCATTTGTCTTCCCCGCAGGAAATGTCTCCAGCACCTTTTCTTTCAGACGAACCCAGCACCGCATCACGTTACCAGCTATCACACCAGCTGACAAAGATTCTCATCAGAATTCATCCCTTCAACCCTACCCGTCAGCAGCTCAACACCATTACCAAGAATTCACTCCAGGAAGCCCATACCAGTGAGTACACCCCAACGTTTGACTTAAGCACACCACCATACGAAGACAATGCCAATTAGAATACTGACAATAAACGCCCACGGGCTTAACCACCCGGCTAAGAGATTTTCTCTAGGAAAGGAGGCTCAGAACTCACGCTGTGATATACTGTGTGTCCAGGAGACACACTTCCGCAAAGACGCTCCTCCTAAATGCACATTTAAAGGATTTCAGCACTACTTTACCTCCAACGCGCAAGAAAAGAAGAAAGGAGTTATGATTGCGATCAAAGACTCCATTTCCTTTAAACTACGACAGGAGATCACCGATGACAATGGTCGCTACATAATTCTAATCTGTGACATTAATAATACCTGCTATACACTGGTCAATGTATATGTCCCCAACAGACGACAGATTAACTTTTTGAACACTCTAATGAAAAAGATCAAAAAAGTCCAACAAGGTCTGCTGCTGATTTGTGGCGACTTCAACATTGTCTCTGACCCAACATTAGATACTACTGCTACTCAAGTCAAGAAACCCTTATCCCTAAGTAACTTTCTTCGACACCATGACATCTATGATGTTTGGAGATGCAGACACTCTACTGAAAGGGATTATTCTTTCTATTCCCACAGGCACCGCTCATATAGTAGAATTGATCTGTATCTGTCGGACAGATGGCTCCTCCAGAAAATATCACACACTAAAATAAACTCAATCACATGGTCAGACCATGCCTCTGTCCTTCTCACTATAGAAGACAGCAACCCAGTTCACAACGCATACATGTGGCGATCCAACGCTCAACTAATCTATAACCCTACTACCAAAACTTTACTGGAGGCCCATCTCTCTGAGTACTTCCAGATCAACTCTACCCCTGATATTTCTTTTTTTTCTGTGTGGAATGCTCATAAAGCATTCATCCGAGTAATGTTCATTCAACAAGGGGCCAGATTAAGAAAGCAGAGGCAGCTGCAGATAGATACGCTAATAAAAGAAATTAGATCTTTAGAAGACCAAAATAAAATTCACACAACTCCATCCCTCCACATGAAACTAGCAAATTTGAGACATGATCTAAGACTTATTTTATTACACAAATTCGAACAAACAGAAAGAAAAATGAAATTGTCCTTTTATTCTACTAGCAATAAAGCAGGGAAAGCCTTGGCACGTAAAATACAGGGACAACGTTTCAAAAACCAAGATCCCATACCTGATAAACCCCAAGACCAACAAAAAAGAAATGGATCCACAAAAAATTGCTGATTCTTTTAGCGAATATTACGAATCCCTGTATAACCTTAGAAATGACGCATCAACACCACAACCCTCATTGGCTAGCATAGATGACTTTCTATCTAAAGTTGACATTCCTAAACTAAATACAGATCAACTCAACGACTTAAATTCACCCTTCACAACTCTTGAGATACTTAAAGCCATAGATGTCTTACCTAACAACAAATCCCCTGGTCCTGACGGTCTAACAGGGGAGTATTACAAAGCTTTTAAGACAATACTAAGTCCCCACCTCCTCGGGGTGTTTAATGCTGCAGCTGCCTCTGCCTCCTTCCCGCCTGAAATGCTGGAGGCCACTATTGTAACCCTCCCAAAACCCGGTAAGAGCCCTGATGTACCCCAGAATTTCAGGCCTATATCGTTATTGAACAATGACTTGAAATTGTATGCAAAAATCTTAGCGTTAAGAATGGTGGATATATTACCAACAATAATCAATCCTGATCAATCAGGATTCACAAAGGGTAGACAGACCTCAGACGCAACGAGACGAGTTATCAACATTATAACTATTGCAAGGAAATCTCGGACGCCTTCTCTGCTCCTAGCCTTGGATGCAGAGAAGGCGTTCGATCGAGTGCACTGGACCTACCTTTCCAGGGTGCTTACAAAATTTGGTTTCACTGGACATATACTTTCAGCTATATTAGCCCTTTACACCTCCCCATCTGCCAAAGTATTTACCTCAGGTATGTTATCTAAACCTTTTAGAATTACGAATGGAACTCGACAATGGTGCCCATTGTCGCCGCTAATCTTTAACATGTTAATGGAACCCCTAGCCTCGTGCTTCAGAAATGATCCTGACATTCACGGTTTTGTCATAAACAAACGTAAACATGTCATCAGCCTTTTCGCTGACGACGTAATACTAATGCTTACAAAACCGTCAACGTCATTAGCACTCGCAACAGATCTGCTAGAACAATACAGCAAAATCTCTTATTATAAAGTGAACAACACCAAATCTTACGTCCTTGATCTAGGACTTCCATTGAGGGAAAAAATACGCCTTAAGAATGAATTTCCATTCACATGGCAAGATTCTGGCATCTCATACTTAGGGATTACACTCACTCCTCATCCCGAACAACTGTTCAAAGCCAATTATCTCCCATTAGAGTCCAAATTACGCACAAATCTTTTAGCCTTGAGTAGACACATTCTATCATGGTCGGGTCGCCTGGCGGCATTTAAAATGCAAGTACTACCCCAATTGCTGTACATATATCGTTCTGTCCCGATACCGGTGAGCAAGCAATTCTTTAAAACATCACAATCTATGATCTCCAAATTTCTATGGGAAGGTAGGAAAGCTAGAAGCACCTTCACTAAATTGAGCAAAACTAGAAAAGCTGGGGGCTTAGGCCTACCTATATTGGCGGACTACCATAGTTCTGCTATCTTAGCACAACTCAAAGGATGGTTTTCTGAACAATCTACCTCACTATGGAAGGACATAGAACAATCCATCATTCCAGGAGGTAATTTATACTCATATACCTTGGCCTTTCCATACATCAGACAAATTCCCAAACATCTACCTCTACCAGTCCTAGCGACTCTACAATCCTGGAAAACCCTATCTACACAACGCGCTTCTAACTGTCCAACTATACAACTCCCAATACCCTTATCCATATTACCAATATTGATCCCTGATCTATCCTTAGATGACTGGACCAACAAAGGTATCACATGGTTGCAAGATCTATACAAGGATACTAAACTCAAACCTTTTGTATCTCTTCAAAAGGAATACAACTTATCACATCTAGAACACTTCACTTATATTCGACTACAATCATATACTACAAATAACTATATACCACCGTATGAAATACATTGGCAAATTAAAAAGTATCTAACCTCCAATGAATATCGTAGAGGTGGAATATCCCTATTCTACAACATTTTACACAATAAATCAGTTATGGTTAAATCCGATTCTATGCTGGCCTGGGAAAGGGACCTAGATACTAGCTTTTCAATAGAACAATGGAGTAAAGCTACTCATCACGCATACTCTGCCACAAAAAGTACTGCCCTCTGGGAATTGTCCCATAAGGTCACACAGAGATGGTACTTGACACCCTACAGAATTTCTAAATTTAGTTCTACAACTTCCCCTCTTTGCTGGAGGCAATGCTCCCAAGTAGGCAATCTCTTCCACATACTGTGGTCATGTAGTAAACTTGCAAAATTTTGGTTAGCAATATTCGCAATCTACCGAAAAGTGACAGGTCTGAATATTCCTATCTCTCCTTCCCTTGCCCTACTAAATATTGGCATAGAGGATATCCCACCAACATTACGCCAATTCACCACCCACCTCTTTTTAGCAGCAAAATTGGTCATACTCAGAATCTGGAAATCACCCGACCCCCCAGACGTTCACAATGTCATACAAACCCTTTCCACCCATTACACCTATGAATCCATTTTAGCATCTATTGCGGGAAAACACACTGTATTTCTGAATAACTGGCAACCATGGACAGACTGGTACAAAACCTATAAGACATAACAGAGACCTCACGAATAGATACGAATAGATGAGACTCACTATACACAGGAGCTTAACTCCTCCTTATTGACAATCTTCCTGCCAATTAGAGCCTCGTTATAGGCTCTCTCCCTCCCCATCCCTCTCTTTACCCCCCCCCCAGTTAAAGTTACATTTTCTTTCCTTTTACATATTGATTTTCCAGTTACCGATGTTCATTCTCAGGGAAATTTGTGATAGTTCAATGTTACTGGAAAGCCTCAAGCTTCATACCAAAGCTACAGATGGACTCTTAAGGGCTCTGGGTTGCAAGCTCTCGAGGCGCAGCATGATCCCGAACGGGGCGCCTTGGGGGTGGACAGCCCGAGGCACCTACCTATTGATTATAGTTAATATGTTGGTACGTCTACATTTGCATATTTTGACTAATTATTCAAATGTTGGTTAATTTAGTCTAGAAATATTTAATGGTATGTATTTCCAACAATGCCTATGATCACTTGTAATTTGGTATGTAATACCTTATCTTTACTATATTGTTAAAAAACTTTTTTCTCAATAAAAATCTATTGTTTAAAAAAAAGACACATTTCCATCAAATATCTCTGTATGTTGCGGTCGTACAGGTGCTTATCTGATAGTTTTTTTTAAACTATTGATGCTCGCCGCTGAAACAACCGCCTGTGGAAGGGAATTCCACATCCTTGCCGCTCTTACAATAAAGAACCCTCTACGGAGTTTAAGGTTGAATAAACAAATTAACCCAGAGGTTGACAAATTTGCTTTGAATCTAGGAACCAGCTAAAAAAAAGTTAGGAGCTATTTTTTTTAACTAACAAAGCTCTATTTTTAATGACAAAACCCCTTCTCTTATGTAGTCCTATTGTGCATCTTTACAGATGCACAACACAGGTTTACACATGGAGAATACATGGAGTTGCCAGTGTGTAAAGAAGAAAAAAAACTTTAGCGGGTAAGCAGCAGAGCTAAAGTTTTTTTTTGTTTTGTTTTTAGATGTTAACCACTTGCCTACCGAGCACTTTCACCACTTTCCTGCCCAGGCCAATTTTCAGCTTTAGGCTGTTGCACATGACAATTGTGCGGTCATGCAACACTGTACCCAAATTACACTTTTATAATTTTTTCAGATAGATAGAACTTTATTTTGGTGTATTTATTCACCACTAGGTTTTTGTTTGCTAATTTCTGTTAGAAAAATTAGTAAATACGTAATTTTTCTTCTATTCTTCTTCACTGATATGTACTGATGAGGCAGCACTGATTGGCGACACTGATGGACACTTATAGGCTGCACTCATGGACACTAATCAGGGGGCATTGATGGGGGCACTGATGAGGAGGCACTGATGATGCTGCACTGATAGCTACCACTGATGAGCACTGATAGGCAGCACTGATGGCCACTGATGAGGAGACACCGATGGATGGTACTGATAGGCGGCACTGATGGTCACCGATAGGCAGCACTGCTGCACTCTGATAGGTGGTACTGATAGTCAGCACTAATGGGCTTCACTGATAATCAAGGCACTAACAATCAGTGTCCTGATTATTAGTGTAAATGTTCCTGTCAGAATTGAACAAGTGACAGCTCATAATGAAAGTCTGTTTACAATGTGATCAGCTATGATTGGACACAGCTGATCACATGGTAAAGGGCCGCTGTGATTGGCTCTTTACCTCAAACTGTGATCAGCAGGGTCCGAAGGGGGCACACAGGGGGACAGGGTTCTGGGAGGACGTCAATAGATGCCCTCTCAGAACAAGCCGACCTCTCTGTCAGCAACTACTTAAAACTAAATCAGCGCCCAGAGCTGCATGTCTGGGGTGACTGGCAATAGGAACTGCTCATGCCTGGGAATGGAATGACAGAAGCCCAGGAGCCAGGATGCAATTTCTAGTCACTGTGGTGACCTTGCACCTGGGATTTGTCGAGCCCTGAGTTAACCTATTTGTGCATTTGTGCCAATTACAATGAGTAGAGATCTTTTTTGAAGCCCCACTGTAAAACATGTAGTTTTTTTATACCCTTTACATTGCTTTTGCTTAACAGGACATCAGATACAAATTGGCTAAAGGTAGACAGGAGAACCCTCCACTCATAGAATGTTTTTTTTAATGAAACTGTGAAAGAGACAGGAAGGATGCTGACTGTTGTTGGCTGTTGTGCTGGTACAAATGTCTGTAATTTAAATGATCAACTTGAAACAAATATGTAAATCAAGAATTTCCTGGGTTTGAGTGTGAAAGCCAGACAACACACATTTTTAGAAGGAGCACAGCAGCCTATGTGTTTTTTTCTCAGTTTGGGTTTTCTTAGTGAATGAAGGACAGATGAAGGAGAATTTTATTTATAATCAACTTATTTAAAGACCATTTTTTAATGTTTCCTGCATTTTCTTTGGACCTCTTACTAAACTACGGTGAAGGGGTTAACAATTAACATGTTCTCCAGTGGACAAGTTACACATAAACCCCCAAAGCCCAGTACCCCTTACTGGTCCATTGGTAGTGTGAAAGAAAGTTTTTGAAGAAAACAAATCTGGGCCCCGACAGATATTATCCAGGGAATATATCTTGTAAATCATTGCAAAAACAGAATTGTAATTAATAATTTATCTCTACATGTAACTGTTTTAAAAATTGTAAGCAATCTCCAACATGAAACATAAATGTATTTTTAAGGGTTATACAGCTGAATCTTGCAGTTGCTTGCAAGCATAATCATTAATGATTTGTAATGACAACTTTATATTTATGACTGTTAATGCCTGGATTACATCTAATGTCCCTGGAATGCCTGCCTATTGGCAGTATACTAAGAGTCTATGTTATTGCATTTACAACCACCCTGTTTAGAAGATATTGGATGAAATTTGTATTGATCCTTGGTATTTCATATTAGTTAAAGTGAAATGGTTGCAAACCCTATTTTGTCTATTTAAAACAATGTTATTAACTTCTATCAGTTATCTTCTGTTACCTCATATAAAAAGGTTTGTTCTTGACTGATTGTCTCTGAATATTCCACTAGCTGTAATATTTGATGTTTCAAAAATATATGCATATACCGTATTTATCGGCGTATAACACACACCTTTTAAATGTTTGAAAATGTTTGAAAATTGAAAGTGTGCGTGTTATACGCCGATCGTTCAGTTCTGGCTGCCTCAAAGGGGACAGGGAGGGGGGCAGGACGAGCATCGACAGATTACATACAGTGAGAATATCCTTTTACTTGGCAGCCTCTGTAATAGGAAGTCCCATCTCCTGGGCTGGCATTGTTCTGTCTATCATAGAAGGTGGGACTTTGTATTAAAGAGACCGCCGTGTAAACAGGAGATTCTCCTGTATGTGATCTGTCAGTGCTCGTCCTGCCCCCCTTCCTGTCCCCTCTGAGGCTGCAGATGGGCATTGATCAGGCTGCACTGATGGCAATTATGAGGCTGCATTCATGGCAGTGGTGAATCTGCCAGAGAGCTGGTGAGGAATACAGAGATCTATACAGCAGCTGTAGATCTGCAACTTAATGTAGAACTGTGGGCAACACTTTTTTTTTCATTTTGGATAGAGTAAGAGAGGAATATACAGTAACCCCCCATCAGATTTTTTTTGCCATCTCTGTTTCATTGTGGATATTTCCCTTCACTTTCTGTCCCATAGCTAAGCAGTAAGTGAGAGGAAATCCCTGCAAATTAAAGGAATTCCTTGGGGACCCCCAGGTCACTAAAGCTAGTGTCCCCATTGGAAGATTTTCCCTACTTTTCTAGAGACAAGCCAAAATGTGGTATTTTCTTTTACTTTCACTTTCAATTATAACAGTAAACAGGATAACTAGAGTGGGTGAATCTCCTTAAAGAGATTGTAAAGCTTTGTTTTTTTGTTTTTTAAATAACAAACATGTCATACTTACCTCCACTGTGCAGTTCGTTTTGCACAGAGTGGTCCCAAACATCCTCTTCTGGGGTCCCTCAGCAGCGTTCCTGGCTCCTCCCTGCATCAAGTGTCCACGTTGGAGAAGTTCTCTCCTACGGTGCACACCCATACGGGCACGCTCCGAGTCCTGAATCTGTGTCCATACACAAAATGCAGGACTCTGCCCCACCCCCATGGCGCCGCATCATTGGATTTGATTGACAGAAGTGGGAGCCAATGGCTGCGCTGCTATCAATCTATCCAATCAGGACACTAGAGCTGGTGAGCTTGTTCCCAGCCGGCTCAGGATCAGGTAAGTAAAACGGGGCTTGGGGGGGCTGCATCACCACAGGAGGTTTTTCACCTTGAAAACCATGAGGGTTTACAACCCCTTTAACGGGGCACAGAAAAGCAATAAAAACTGTCAGGTGTTCTAATCCATCTCCATGTTTTGCCTTTAGTTATACTTTAACTAGCTGTCAGGAACCATGAATCAGAAGGAGACAGAAAATGCAGTTAAAATCACACCTTTTAATATAATGGTAAAAAATGGTACAAATAGAAAACGGAACCAAAACATAGCCATGGTATGGTAGCCAAAGCGGGTAGTCAGAACAAGCCCACAAATCAGGAAGCCAGAGATCAGCCTAGTCGGAGGAAGCAGACAGGATCAGGAACCAAAATGGATGTCAGCCAGCAAGTCTTCAACAGGAACACAGCAGAGAGACTCTTGATATGTTTGACCAAAGCAAAGGCACAGGAGAATAGTGATAAGCAGGAAATGATCACCAGGTTAGCCACAGTGGAACGATGAGTACTGGCAATAAACAGACAGCTGAGCAATCTGAGAGCTCAGAAGGGAGGGCTGAGAACCCAGCCCTGACACTAGCACTGCTTTACTGACAGTGAAGAGAGCAGATACTTGTCTACCTACATAAAATCGACTTGCAGACCTGCGAAAATAAATACAGTATATAAAATTAACCAAAATAGGAGCTTTTCAATCAATTAAAAATAAGCACAGATGACACAAAATTGCATTTTTCAATAGCAAAGACTATCTTTCTTTATCTGTGTCTTTAATATAAAGCAGAGAAATCAGTTACATATAGGGATGAGCCCGATGTTTGAGTCGAACGTAAGTTCGTCACGAACATCGGGTGCTCGTCTGTTTGCCGAACAGCGAATATTATGCGGTTTGAAAGCAAATTTGAAAGCCGCGGAACACCGTTAAAGTCTATAGGACATTAAAATGAAAAACCAAAAGTGCTCTAAAGGCTTATATGCAAGTTATTGCCATAAAAAGTGTTTGGGGACCCCATGGGACATGTGTCAATGCAAAAAAAAGTTTTAAAAATGGCAGATTTTTGGGAGCAGTGATTTTAATAATGTTTAAAATGAAACAATAAAAATGAAATATTCCTTTAAATATTGTGCCTGGGGGGGGGGGTCTATAGTGTGCCTGTAAAATGGCACAGTTTTCCCATGTTTAGAACAGTACCACAGCAAAATTACATTTCTAAAGGAAAAAAGTTATTTAACCACTTCAGCCCCTGACCAATTTGCAGCCAAAGGACCAGGCCCCTTTTTGCGATTCGGCACTGCGTCGCTTTAACTGACAATTGCGCGGTCGTGCGACGTGACTCCCAAACAAAAATGGCGTCCTTTTTTTCCCACAAATAGAGCTTTCTTTTGGGGGTATTTGATCGCCCCTGCGGTTTTTATTTTTTGCGCTATAAACAAAAATAAAGCGACAATTTTGAAAAAAATGCAATATTTTTTTCTATAATAAATATCCCCAAAAAATATTTAAAAAAACATTTTTTTCCTCAGTTTAGGCCGATACGTATTCTTCTACATATTTTTGGTAAAAAAAAATCACAATTAGCGATTATTGATTTGTTTGCGCAAAAGTTATAGCGTTTACAAAATAGGGGATAGTTTTATAGCATTTTTATTAATTTTTTTTTTTTTACTAGTAATGGCGACGATAAGCGATTTTTATTGTGACTGTGACATTATGGCGGACACATCGGACATTTTTGGGACCATTGTCATTTATACAGAAATCAGTGCTATTTAAATGCACTGATTCCTATGTAAATGACACTGGCAGTGAAGGAGTTAACCACTAGGGGGCGGGGAGGGGCTAAGTGTGACGTGTTGTGTTTTTTTTTACAGTAGGGGGGCGTGGCTGTACGTTGACGTCATTGATCGGCTTTCCCGATGACAGGGAACAGCCGATCAATGACAGGCAGTGTAGGAAGCGCGGGGAGAGGTTTGTTTACCAAGACCTCTCCCCGTTCTTCAGCTCTGTGACCCGATCGTGGGACACCAGCGGCGATCGGGTCCACTGGTCCCGTCGCCGTGGTCACGGAGCTCCCGAACCGGGTCGCGAGCGCGCCGGCGGCGGCGCGCGCGACCCCACGGCTAGGCAATTAAAGGGGACGTACCTGTACGTGCTTTTGCCTAGCCGTGCCATTCTGCTGATGTATATGTGCAGGAGGCGGTCGGGAAGCGGTTAACCACTTCACCCCCGAAAGATTTGGCTGCTGAATGGCCAGGCCATTTTTTTGCGATTTGGCACTGCGTCACTTTAACTGACTATTGCGTGGTTGTGCGCCCCTGCACCCAAACAAAATTGACGTCCTTTTTTTCCCATAAATAGAGCTTTCTTTTGGTGGTATTTGATAATCTTTGCGGTTCAAATTTGTTGCGCTATAAACAAAATAAGAGCGACAATTTAAAAAAAAACACAATATTTTGTACTTTTTGCTATAATAAATAATTTTTTTTTAAAAAAGCTAATTTTTTCTCAGTTTAGGCCAATATTTATTCTTCTAAATATTTTTGATTAAAAAAAAATCGCAATAGCGTATATTGATTTGTTTGCGCAAAAGTTATACCTTCTACAAAATAGGGGATAGATGTATAGCATTTTTATTCTTATTTTTTTTACTAGTAATGGCGGCGATCTGCGATTTTTATCAGGACTGCGACATTATGGTGGACACATCGGACACTTTTGACACATTTTTGGGACCATTGGCATTTATACAGCTATCAGTGCTATAAAAATGCACTGATTACTGTAAAAATGTCACTGGCAGGGAAGGGGTTAACACTAGGGGGTGATCAAGGGGTTAACTGTGTTCCCTGTGCGTGTTTCTAACTGTGGGGGGGGGGGACTGACCTAGAGGAAATTGCAGATCATGGTTCCTAGCTATTAGGAACTCACGCTCTGTCTCTCCTCACAGAACAGAACAGGGATTGGTCTGTTTACACACACACACATCCCTGTTCTGCCTCTCATTCCCATGATCGCTAGTGGCCGGCGGTCATAGTGACCGTCGGCCATGAGCATTGGCACCCCCTCGAGTGCAGCGGGCCTTCCTCTGATTTGACGTGGCGTCAGAGGGGGCGGGCCGTTTACGTCACTGGGTGGCCCCGCCCTCAGCTATATAGGTGTCACTGAGGCGGAACTGTTGCAGCTTTTTTTTTTTTTGGCTTGTCGTCGGTGTGAGATTGATCTACATCCTGGGACATTTTTATTTTTTTATCTTTTAATAAAGGACTTGTCCCAAAGTGTCTCCTGACTTTTTTACTATTTTTGACACTTTTTTGTTAAATGGTAGGGGTACAATGTACCCGTTACCAATTCACATAGGGGAGGCCGGGATCTGGGGGTCCCTTTGTTAAAGGGGGGTTCCAGATATTTTAAATTAGGCCTATATCCTCACAGAGATTTTTCCTTTCTTCCTGTCATGACACTTGGAACGAAAGTAAGGAACAACCTCCATCTTGGAGACACAAACAGCAATTTAAATTTTGACAAAGGTTGAAACATTCCTTGCTTTCTTAGATACTCAACCATTTAGACAGACAATGCTTCCACATTTTAAGCTACTGTCAGGAGCTTTCTTCTACCTCCTGCCTCCACATGTTCCTATGGGCCAATCACTATTATGGGCATCCTCACTGGTCAATAAGAATGTGGAGAAGGTAGAAAGGGGTAGGCAAGCTTTGACTTCTCTATATCAGAAGGAATAGGGATTCAGCTGTAAAAGCAGGTTATTAGAATCTCATGTATGCAGCAGTTACCTCTAGCTTACACTATATATACCTACAGAAGTCTCTTTTTAAAGACAGATCTTATTAATAACGATTTTTTTAATATGCTTCTGTTTCCTGTGATTAGAATTAATCTGTAGCTAAAATGTGGAAGGTTAAGCAAAAACAAAGCAATGTATAGAACAGAAAAGCTGCATTATACGTATATGAGTAAGACATCATTGGTCTTTTAAAAATGTAAAACATATTAAAACAATGCTTATGTTCTTTAAAAAAAAAAAGACTTCAGAAAGATTCGTTAGAAATGCCAGACCTTAGGGCTAAATATTGCACAGGCTTCTTCCAAAATGTAGTTATTGCCATGTGGCCTGGTGTTCCTAACTTGGCCATTAGTGAAAGAACAATGGTATTTTCAAACACACAATGTCAATGCCAACCACCATCCCAAATCAAGCAATGAAGATGTTGGCATAGTTAATTATAGCCTGTGCAACTTTCTCAAGTACAAATCCTTTTAACAAACTCTTAAACAATGTGCCATTATAACCTAATAGAACAAAAGGCGCAATGTTTTCACTGTCAAAGGGATTCCTTTTATAGAGATTTTCTCATTTAACATACTTAAAGGAAACATGCTACATATTCTGTCTCAAATACTTTGTTTCTTTTCTTCAGTAGCTAAGCAGGTCTATTAAATCTTTCTTCACCTAATGTAAGCCATATGACTCAAATAAAATAAATGCTGGTATCTTCTTGTTAAAGTTGAACCTGTTAGCTTTTTAATATTGGCAAGGTAAAAGTCCTGGAAAAAGAATTGAAGCCCTATGTTGCCTGCTGCTGCGTTACTAGCCAAAAAAACAATCTTCTGGGTGCCCATATAAGAGTTTAAGCTAGTTACCTGTAACTAACTCTGTTAGCAGCACTAACCAAGGCACTAATACTGATGGAGTAGCTGATATCATCAACCCTGTGTAAACTCTGACGCCATCTGTCATATAGCTTACACAGGGTATTCTATGGCTACTGAGAAAGAAGTAGTGGGGGAGTGCTGCAAATGTGAGTATAAGTGAATCTAAGAAAGTCTGTCATTTTGCCCTAAAAATCTATGAATTCCCATTACTTAGCATTAATGTGCGACTACTGTCAGATGTGCAAACAAAAGGAGGAACTGTATCCATATTTGATGGGTTATATGCAGGCTACTTTCAGGTGAATGGATAAATGGACACTGGCAAAAATAAACTTATGAGGATTGTGCCTACTGCACACTCATTTAACAACACCCACTCTGTGAGAGTTCATTTTTTTGCTACTGTCCTTAGGTGATGGATCTGTTCTCCTCTGGAGATGTATTTTCCCTTTTAAACATTCATATTTTTTCTCTGATGTGTCTATGAAGATCTGTCTGCTTATTGCCCTAGATTTTCTAGCAATTTCTGAATTAGTGACCTTCAGTGTGTACCTTGGGGGCTGTACCAGGACTGGCATGTAATGTTTGCTTTAGGCACTGAATTCTGTTTTAGCCTCTTATCATGGCACGACGTGCAACATGTGTGGATAGCCACTGCATGCTATATAGGCCCTGGGCTATGATCAATTTCTATGGTTCCCAGATCATGAACCTCTATCAGGCCCAGCATCATAGATAATGTAAGACAGGGTTTCCCTGTATGTTGGTACCAGTTCCTGGCTTTTAACACAATCCACAGTTTGCTGCAGTGTGCCATTTTACAGGCAGACGATTTGGAAGTTATTCACTTTATTGAGGTACCCCTTGCCGTTTTGTCTCTAACACTTTTCTATGTAGATTTAGTCTCAAGAAGATGAGGTAGCTGTGTTCCTCCTGGGTGACATACTCCTGCCCATCTTTTCCACCAAAAACAAACACTGTACTGTACGTTGCTGCACTCCTGCTGCCATCAGCTACAGAGACACAACCACAGGAACATGGTTTGTTACTGAGCTATGCTGGCTTCTGTATCCACATATGCAATACCCCATCCCCTTCACTCTCCTTTCCATGAGTACCCCACTGGGGATCCCCTCACTTAGCAATAGTGAATTACAGGCACGAGGGAGATGGGACAAAGGGGTAAAAAAACAGGGTGATAGTTCCCTTGTGCTGAAGCAATAGTCTATTATGATATTGATCCCCTCTGATTCTAGTTTCCTATCAGGCATGCACCATGTGGTTTGTCTGAGAATAGCAGATTTTTCTGCCACTATGTCTGAATTCTTTGGAAAACATTCAGGCCAAAAACACGACACATCTTGTATTCCCCCTAACCCCTGTTCAGGAATCAGAAGCTCCTGTAAATATATGTAAATATATTATAGGGAAGGTATTGAAGACCCTTATTTTCTAGCACAGACAACAAAGGATTTTTCTTCCCCTGCATTTTATGAGGTACAAACTATAACTTCACATCAAATGCACTCTTCTGTGGACACATTTACTGAGGTGGTGTGCACTAGTCTTTCTCTAACAGCGCCTGACTGTTCAGAGCCAAAACACACCCTGATGGGCACAAAAAGACTGGCTAAGTAAAAAAAGACTTTTCACATACACGCACAGATCGATTGTGCACTTTAACTGCTTCCAGACCAGTGGCCGCAGTTATACTGTGGCAGGTTGGCTCCCCTGCGCAAGCCATCGTAGCTGTACATCAGCTCTTTAAGACACTTTAGCAGGCGTGTCACGGGAGCCATTGCGCACGCCGGGCACACTAGTGACAGAGCGAGAACTGGGTTCTGTGTGTTTAACCACTTAAGGACCGCCTCCTGCACATTTACGTCAGCAGAATGGCACGGCTGGACAAATCAACATACAGGTACGTTGCCCTTTAAGAGCCCAGCCGTGGGTCACGCGCGCACCGCCGCCGGTGCGTTTGAGACCCGGTCCTGAGCTCCGTGACCGCGGCCGCGGGAACAACGGACCCGATCACCGCTGGTGTCCCGCGATCGGGTC
The DNA here is from genome assembly GCA_028564925.1 of Lithobates sylvaticus. Lineage (NCBI taxonomy): Eukaryota > Metazoa > Chordata > Amphibia > Anura > Ranidae > Lithobates > Lithobates sylvaticus. The sequence goes on along the minus strand of CM053029.1, from coordinate 458,498,680 downwards.
ACAGTGCTGAAGAACGGGGAGAGGTCTGTGTAAACAAACCTCTCCCCGTGCTTCCTACACTGCCTGTCACTGATGGGCTGTTTCCTGTCATCGGGAAAGCCAATCAGTGACATCAGACGTAAAGCTACGCCCCCCTACTGTAAAAAAAACACACACATCACACTTAGCCCCTCCCCGCCCCCTAGTGGTTAACTCCTTCACTGCCAGTGTCATTTACATAGGAATCAGTGCATTTAAATAGCACTGATTTCTGTATAAATGACAATGGTCCCAAAAATGTGTCAAAAATGTCCGATGTGTCCGCCATAATGTCGCAGTCACAATAAAAATCGCTGATCGCCGCCATTACTAGTAAAAATATGTAGAAGAATACGTATCGGCCTAAACTGAGGGAAAAAAAAATGTATATATTTTTTGGGGATATTTATTATAGCAAAAAGTAAAAAATATAGATTTTTTTTCAAAATTGTCGCTCTATTTTTGTTTATATCGCAAAAAATAAAATCAAATAACACCAAAAGAAAGCTCTATTTGTGGGAAAAAAAGAATGCTTGGGAGCCACGTCGCACGATCGCGCAATCATCAGTTAAAGCGACGCAGTGCCGAATCGCAAAAAGGGGCCTGGTCCTTTGGCTGCAAATTGGCCTGGGGCTTAAGTGGTTAAACACACAAATCCCAGTTCTCTCAGGGGAGTAGAGACATATTGTGTGTTCCTACTAAGCGATCGGTCTCCTCCCCTAGTCAGTCCCATCCCCCCACAGTTAGAACACACTTAGGGAACACAGTTAACCCCTTGATTGCCCCCTAGTATTGATCCCTTCCCTGTCAGTGACATTTATACAGTAATCAATGGCTATTTTTAGCTCTGATCGCTGTATAAATGTTACTGGTCCCAAAAAAGTGTCAAAAGTGTCCGATCTGTCTGCCGCAATGTCGCAGTCATGATAAAAATCGCTGATCACTGCCATTACTAGTAAAAAGTAAATAAATAAATCAAAATACCATAAATCTATCCCCTATTTTGTAGACACTATAACTTTTGTGCAAACCAATCGTTATACGCTTATTGCGATTTTTTTGACCAAAAATATGTAGAAGAATACATATCGGCCTAAACTGAGGAAACAAAAATTTGGATAGTTATTATAGCACAAAGTACAAAATATTGTGTTTTTTTCAAAATTGTCACTCTTGTTTTGTTAAATATTACTGAGGTCAGGCGCTACCTATAACACGAGTCAGTAGAAGGTCTATATATATGTGCACATACATATACACGTGCACACATGTATATATATATCACCATACACAAGTAAGCAATGCACCTGAGGGCTCAATGAATACCTTAATACAGCTATTAAAAATCTGCTATACTGTGCTGAAAAATGCACTGACTAAGGCCTAGTGCTTTACACTATGTCTGCCATGTCAAACATACTGATACGTGAAGTGAAAGTAAATAATAATATTATTTCAAACGGTGTCTCCCAGGACACAGAAATGATGTCTATATCAAGTAAAGTGTATCCCACAAATAGTATAAAGTGAAAGTGTTCGTGCCTTACATAAGCTCATCCGTGTAGACTAGCATCAGCCTCACAGAGCTATATGGTATGCACAGGTTAATAAGGAGACTCCTCAGGGTATAATGATATACCATATAGTGGTGTTAATCACCATACACCTTAAAGGTCTCCACCCCTCACAGGGGAATACGTAGTGCAGACAGAAAAACCTGTATTATAAACGTGCATAAGTGCATACATCCATGTGCGTACTTACCCGCTTCAATACCCGCCCATAGTCATATGACGCCCACAAGGTGGATCTCCCATCCTGGGTGGGCGTCATATGACGTCCTCCCATTCCCGGCCGCCTAGGGGCCCGGTGCTAGTGCTCGGCGGCCGCGATGTCCGCCGGGCACCCGCGATTGCCCGTTAAAACAACGGGACCGTGCGGGACCGTGGAGCTGTGTGTGTGAACACACAGCTCCACGTCCTGTCAGTGGCTAGAAGATCGATCATGTGTTCCCAGTACTGAGGAACACCGATCGGTCTCCTCCCCTTGTGAGTCCCCTCCCCCCACAGTTAGAATCACTCCTATAGGGAACACATTAACCCCTGCAGCGCTCCCTAGTGTTAACCCCTTCCCTGCCAGTCACATTTACACAGTAATCAATGCAATTTTATAGCAACGATCGCTGTGTAAATGTGAATGGTCCCAAAAATGTGTCAAAAGTGTCCGAAGTGTCTGCCGCAATGTCGCAGTCACGAAAAAAAAAATCGCAGATCGCCGCTATTACTAGTAAAAAAAAAAAATTCAATAAATCTATCCCCTATTTTGTAGACGCTATAACTTTTGCGCAAACCAATCAATTGCGCTTATTGCGATTTTTTTTACTAAAAATATGTAGAAGTATACGCATCGGCCTAAACTGAGTAAAAAAATTGTTTTTTTTTTTTTAAATGGGATATTTATTATAGCAAAAAGTAAAAAATATTGTGTTTTTTTTCAAAATTGTCGCTCTTCTTTTGTTTATAGCGCAAAAAATAAAAACTGCAGAGGTGATCAAATACCACCAAAAGAAAGCTCTATTTGTGGGAAAAAAAGGACGTCAATTTTGTTTGGGTGTAACATTGCACGACCACGCAATTGTTAGTTAAAGCGACGCAGTGCCGAATCGCAAAAAGTGCTCTGGTAAGGAAGGGTGTAAAATGGCCTGGTGCTGAAGCGGTTAAATAAACATATATATTAGCAACAGAAAAAAAATATATATGTATATACAAATAAAAAATATAATATACAAATAAAAAATAATAAAACAGCATGTGTGATCAGATGGCGTCCAAGAATTAGATATTTGAGTCTTCAGACTCTAGCATGAACGTGATGATGTTCCTGCGTATCAGACACAGTCATGTCCTTAACCACTTCCCGACCGCCCCATGTACATATACGTCAACAGAATGGCACGTACAGGCAAAAGGACGTACCTGTACGTGCCATTCTTCCGGCGGGTGGGGGGTCCGATCGGACCCCCCCCCGGCCGGCGGGGACGGTCGGTATCGCTTCAGGAGCGATCCGGGATGAGGGGACGGCCAGTGGTTTCTGGCCACCCCCTCGCGATCGCTCCTGGCGAATCAGATGCTTCCTCTGTCTGTGTCAATCAAAACACAGGCAGAGGAAGTGATGTCACACTCGGCGCGCCGGTCAGAAAGACCGGAACGCCGAGGAGTAAACACACACAGGTTAGTGCACCAACAGTACACTGACACCAGTACACATAGGCACACAAATAACCCCCCTGTCACCCCCAGATCACCCCCAGATCACCCCCCAGATCACCCCCTCCCCCCCCAGTCACAGTGTCACTAATTGCAGTGATCATTTATTTACTGATCACTGCATTTAGTGTCAGTGTGACTGTAATAACTGTCAGTGCAGTTAGTTTTAGGTCCAAGGTAGCCCCCTACCCCCCCCCTAATAAAGGTTTAACCCCTTGATTGCCCCCAGGTAACCCTTTCACCCCCTTTTGCCAGTGTCACTAAGCGATCGTTTTTCTGATTGCTGTATGTGTCACTGGTGTCGCTAGGTAACCATTTTTTTTTTTTAGGTAACCGCCATGTTTATATAGGTTCATAAATAGGTTTATAGGTCAGGCACCCCCATATTACAACCTAAATAAAGGTTTTAACCCCTTGATTGCCCCTAGAGTTAACCCTTTCACCAGTGATCACCGTATAAGTGACGCTGGTTAGCCAGTTAGTTATTTCGTTATTTAGGTTCCCCGTCAGGTTTTTATATAGTGTCAGGTACCCCCATATATTACCTAATAAAGGTTTTAACCCCCTGATTGCCCCTAGTTAACCCTTTCACCCCCTTTTGCCAGTGTCACTAAGCGATCGTTTTTCCGATCGCTGCATTAGTGTCACTGGTGCCGCTAGGTAGCCAGTTTTTTTTTTAGGTAACCGCCAGGTTTATATAGGTTCATAAATAGGTTTATAGGTCAGGTACCCCCATATTACAACCTAAATAAAGGTTTTAACCCCCTGATTGCCCCTAGAGTTAACTCTTTCACCAGTGATCACCGTATAAGTGACGCTGGTTAGCCAGTTAGTTATTTAGGTTCCCCGTCAGGTTTTTATATAGCGTCAGGTACCCCCATATAATACCTAATACAGGTTTTAACCCCCTGATTGCCCCTAGTTAACCCTTTCACCAGTGATCACCGTATAACTGTTACGGGTGACGCTGGTTAGTTAGCTTGTTTTTTATACTGTCAGGGCACCCGCCATTTATTACCCAATAACGGTTTAACCCCCTGATCGCCCGGCGGGTGATATCAATTAGGTTTTAGGGTCAAATAAGGTCTGCGTCGCCCCAGGTTAGTGCCAGTACCGCAAACACCCACGCACAAAGCATACACCTCCCTTAGTGGTACAGTATCTGAACAGATCAATATCTGATCTGATCAGATCTATACTAGCATCCCAGCAGTTTAGGGTTCCAAAAAAATGCATTGTTAGCGGCATCAGCCCAGATACCTGCTAGCACCTGCGTTTTCCCCCTCCGCCCAGCCCAGCCCAGCCCACCCAAGTGCAGTATCGATCGATCACTGTCACTTACAAAACACTAAGCACACATAACTGCAGTGTTCGCAGAGTCAGGCCTGATCCCTGCGATCGCTAACAGTTTTTTTGTGGTAGCGTTTTGATTCAGTCGCTAAGAGTCAGGAGCTTTTTTACCTGTAAATTTCAAAAAAATAAAAAAATAGTTGTCGTTTTATTGTTCTCTCTCTATTGTTGCTCTTTTTTTTACTCCATTCTATTCTGCAATGTTTTATTATGTTTTATCATGCTTGCTTTTCAGGTATGTAATTTTGTTTACTGTGTTTTAGTGTTAACCATTTTTTTGTTTTCAGGTGCGCCATTCAGTTGCAGCGCGGATTTATTTATCTTGACAGCAACAGCGTTTGCTCCCACGATACATAAAGACGCGACTCCAACACTGTAGGAGGTGATTTCACCACCACAGTTAAAAAAAAGAGCATATATGCCGAAGCATGGGGGCAGCAGGGGCGGAGGAGCGATTGGCTCCTAATGCTGCGTACATACGGTCGAAATTCCGACGGAGCCTTGCCCCGTGGAAAAGTGCAACTGTGTGTACATGGCATAACTTTTGTGGGAGGATGCCCCAATGCTTCAGCATATATAAATGGTGCATGTATGCCCATCATTAGAAGTGGGTGGATGAAGGGAGGTATTCTAATGGTGGGCATACCCACCGATCAATCTCTTTTTTTTCGTTCAGCCAAGAGGCTGCATGAAAAAAAAAAGATTACAATATATGTCCAGTATGTTGCTGGACTTTGAATGGTTATACCAGAATGATGCCTGCAGGTTTAGGTATCATCTTGGTATCATTCTTTTCAGCCAGTGATCGGCTTTCATGTAAAAGCAATTCTAGCGGGTAATTAGCCTCTAGACTGCTTTTACAAGCAGTGGGAGGGAATGTCCCCCTCCCGGATATAAACCGCGCCATTGGGAAATTGGGAAAGGCGAACACAAGCGTTGGTCTGGCGTCATACGTAAACAGCAATTGCACCATGCATGTGAGGTATCACCGCGAAGGTCAGATCGAGGGCAGTAATTTTAGCAGTAGACCTCCTCCATGAATCTAATGTGGTATCATGTAAAGGCTTTTAAAGGCTTTTAAAAATGTATGTAGTTTGTCGCCACTGCGTGTTTGTGCGCAATTTCAAAGCATGTCGTGTTTGGTATCCATGTACTCGGCCTAAGATCATATTTTTTATTTCATCAAAAATTTGAGCAATGTAGTGTGTTTTAGTGCATTAAAATAAAAAAAAGTGTATTTTTTCCACAAAAAATGCGTTTGAAAAATCGCTGCGCAAATACTGTGTGGAAAAAAAAAATGCAACACCCACCATTTTAATCTGTAGGGCCTTTGCTTTAACAATATATATAGTGTTTGGGGGTTCAACGTAATTTTCTTGCAAAAAAAAAAAATATGTTTTCATGTAAACAAAAAGTGTCAGAAAAGGCTTTGTCTACAAGTGGTTAGAAGAGTGGGTGATGTGTGACATAAGCTTCTAAATGTTGTGCATAAAATGCCAGGACAGTTCAAACCCCCCCCAAATGACCCCATTTTGGAAAGTAGACACCCCAAGCTATTTGCTGAGAGCAATGTTGAGCCCATTAATTTTTTTTTTTTTTTTTTTGTCCCAAGAGATTGAAAAATGAAAAAAATATATATATATTTTTTTTACAAAAAGTTGTCACTAAATGATATATTGCTCAAACATGCCATGGGCATATGTGGAAATACACCCCAAAATACATTCTGTTGCTTCTCCTGAGTACGGGGATACCACATGTGTGGGACTTTTTGGGAGCCTAGCCGCGTACGTCACCCCAAAAACCAAGCACCGCCTTCAGGCTTTCTAAGGGTGTAATTTTTTTATTTCACTTCTCACTGCCAATCACAGTTTCGGAGGCCATGGAATGCCCAGATGGTATAAAACCCCCCAAAATGACCCCATTTTGGAAAGTAGACACCCCAAGCTATTTGCTGAGAGGTATTGTGAGTATTTTGCAGATCTCGCTTTTTGTCACAAAGTTTTGAAAATTGAAAAAAGAAAAAAAATATTTTTTTTTCTTTACTTTCTTCATTTTCAAAAACAAATGAGAGCTGTAAAATACTCACCATGCCTCTCAGCAAATAGCTTGGGGTGTCTACTTTCCAAAATGGGGTCATTTGGGGGGGTTTTGTGCTATTTTGGCATTTTATGGCCTTCGAAACTGTGATAGGTAGTGAGGAGTGAAATCAAAAATTTGCACCCTTAGAAATCCTGAAGGCGGTGCTTGGGTTTTGGGGCCCCGTACGCGGCTAGGCTCCCAAAAAGTCCCACACATGTGGTATCCCCATACTCAGGAGAAGCAGCAAAATGTATTTTGGGGTGCAATTCCACATATAACTATGGCATGTGTGAGCAATATATCATTTAGTGACAACTTTTTGAATTTTTTTTTTTTTTTTTGTCTTTATTCAATCACTTGGGACTAAAAAAAAAAATATTCAATGGGCTCAACATGCCTCTCAACAAATAGCTTGGGGTGTCTACTTTCCAAAATGGGGTCATTTGGGGGGGTTTTGTGCTATTTTGGCATTTTATGGCCTTCGAAACTGTGATAGGTAGTGAGGAGTGAAATCAAAAATTTGCACCCTTAGAAATCCTGAAGGCGGTGCTTGGGTTTCGGGGCCCCGTACGCGGCTAGGCTCCCAAAAAGTCCCACACATGTGGTATCCCCATACTCAGGAGAAGCAGCTAAATGTATTTTGGGGTGCAATTCCACATATAACCATGGCATGTGTGAGCAATATATCATTTAGTGACAACTTTTTGAAAACATTTTTTTTTTTTTTTTTTTGTCTTTATTCAATCACTTGGGACTAAAAAAAAAAATATTCAATGGGCTCAACATGCCTCTCAGCAAATAGCTTGGGGTGTCTACTTTCCAAAATGGGGTCATTTGGAGGGGTTTTGTACTTCTCTGCCATTTTAGCACCTCAAGAAATGAAATAGGCAGTCATAAATTAAAAGCGGTGTAAATTCCAGAAAATGTACTCTAGTTTTGTAGACGCTATAACTTTTGCGCAAACCAATAAATATACGCTTATTGGCATTTTTTTTACTAAAGACATGTGGCTGAATACATTTTGGCCCAAATGTTTGACTAAAATTGAGTTTATTAGATTTTTTTTTTATAACAAAAAGTAGAAAATCTCTTTTTTTTTCAAAATTTTCGCTCTTTTTCCGTTTATATCGCAAAAAATAAAAATCACAGAGGCAATCAAATACCATCAAAAGAAAGCTCTATTTGTGGGAAGAAAAGGACGCCAATTCCGTTTGGGTACAACATTGCATGACTGCGCAATTACCAGTTAAAGCAGTGCAGTGCGAAATTGAAAAAAGACCTCTGGTCCTTTGGCTGCCAAATGGTACGGGGCTGAAGTGGTTAATCTTATATATCAATATAAAGCAATAGGAGAAAAAGTAGAAGTCCAACAGATGTAATGTTAAATTTGAAAGATCCAAGGCAAGTAGTTGCACAAAACGGGTGACTTCTCTGTGCTCACGATTAATTCAGGTGACTTGGGTGCTCCCCCCAGAGATTTCCCACTCACCAGCTCCCTGCACCCCTGCAGGGGCTACAGGCACGAAGTACACACTCTACCACGGCCAGGTCTCAGCTCCGGATCCTATTGCTCCTCTGCCAGGATTTCCAAAATAGTATAAGAACTTTCAAATATGCTGGTGTGTTATCAAATTAATCCTCATGGAAGGAGAGACAGAAAAAGAAACTCCGATAGTGCTTTACTTTTTTTAAAACAGAACTTCCTTATAATATTATTATTTACTTTCACTTCACGTATCAGTATGTTTGACATGGCAGACATAGTGTAAAGCACTAGGCCTTAGTCAGTGCGTTTTTCAGAGCAGTATAGCAGATTTTTAATAGCTGTATTAAGGTATTCATTGAGCCCTCAGGTGCATTGCTTACTTGTGTATGGTGATATATATATACATGTGTGCACGTGTATATGTATGTGCACATATATACAGTGGTGTGAAAAAGTGTTTGCCCCCTTCCTCATTTCCTGTTCCTTTGCATGTTTGTCACACTTAAGTGTTTCGGAACATCAAACCAATTTAAACAATAGTCAAGGACAACACAAGTAAACACAAAAGGCAATTTGTAAATGAAGGTGTTTATTATTAAAGGTGAAAAAAAATCCAAACCATCATGGCCCTGTGTGAAAAAGTGATTTCCCCCCCTTGTTAAAACATACTATAACTGTGGTTGTCCACACCTGAGTTCAATTTCTCTAGCCACGCCCAGGCCTGATTATTGCCACACCTGTTCACAATCAAGGCATCACTTAAATAGGAGCTGCTTGACACAGTAAGGTCCACCAGAAGATCCTTAAAAGCTACACATCATGCCGAGACCCAAAGAAATTCAGGAACAATTGAGAAAGAAAGTAATTGAGATCTATCAGTCTGGAAAGGGTTATAAAGCCATTTCCAAAGCTTTGGGAATCCAGCGAACCACAGTGAGAGCCATTATCCACAAATGGCGAAGACATGGAACAGTGGTGAACCTTCCCAGGAGTGGCCGGCCGCCCAAAATTACCCCAAGAGCGCAGCGACGACTCATCCAAGAGGTCACAAAAGACCCCACAACAACGTCCAAGGAACTGCAGGCCTCACTTGCCTCAGTTAAGGTCAGCGTTCATGCCTCCACCATCAGGAAAAGACTGGGCAAAAATGGCCTGCATGGCAGAGTTCCAAGGAGAAAACCACTGCTGAGCAAAAAGAACATCAAAGCTCGTCTCAATTTCTCCACAACACATCTTGATGATCCCCAAGACTTTTGGGACAACATTCTGTGGACCGATGAGACAAAAGTGGAACTCTTTGGAAGGTGTGTGTCCAAGTATATCTGGCGTAGAAGGAACACTGCATTTCAGAAAAAGAACATTATACCAACAGTAAAATATGGTGGTGGTAGTGTGATGGTCTGGGGCTGTTTTGCTGCTTCAGGACCTGGAAGACTTGCCGCGATAAAAGGAACTATGAATTCTGCTGTCTACCAAGAGATCCTGAAGGAGAATGTCCGACCATCTGTTCGTGTACTCAAGCTGAAACGAACTTGGGTTCTGCAGCAGGACAATGATCCTAAACACACCAGCAAGTCCACCACCGAATGGCTGAAGAAAAACAAAATGAAGACTTTGGAGTGGCCTAGCCAAAGTCCAGACCTGAATCCTATTGAGATGTTGTGGTATGACCTTAAAAAGGCCGTTCATGCTCGAAAACCCTCTAATGTAACTGAATTAGGACAATTCTGCAAAGATGAGTGGGCCAAAATTCCTCCAGGACGCTGTAAAAGCCTCATTGCACGTTATCGCAAACGCTTGGTTGCAGTTGTTGCTGCTAAGGGTGGCCCAACCAGTTATTAGGTTTAGGGGGCAATCACTTTTTCACACAGGGCCATGATGGTTTGGATTTTTTTTCACCTTTAATAATAAACACCTTCATTTACAAATTGCATTTTGTGTTTACTTGTGTTGTCCTTGACTATTGTTTAAATTGGTTTGATGTTCCGAAACACTTAAGTGTGACAAACATGCAAAGGAACAGGAAATGAGGAAGGGGGCAAACGCTTTTTCACACCACTGTATATAATATATATATAGACCTTCTACTGACTCGTGTTATAGGTAGCGCCTGACCTCAGTATTATTTAACATTCCTTTAAAGTATTGGGGCCCCTCATCGAGGCAAGCTCCCTTCCTTCTCCCTGGGGTGGCGGCAACCTGGTTATATCCTACCTAAGAGCGGCATTTAATATACAAAAATCTTTCTTGTCACTCTTCTTTTGTTTATAGCGCAAAAAATAAAAACCGCAGAAGTGATCAAATACCACCAAAAGAAAGCTCCATTTGTGGAGAAAGGGGGGCATCAATTTTGTTTGGGTACAACGTCACACAACCACGCAATTGTCAGTTAAATTGTCACAGTGCCATCACAAAAAATGTCATGGTCAGGAAGGGGGTAAATTCTTCTGGGGCTGAAGTGGTTAGATGGACTGTCTCAACCCTGAGAGGGTTTTCTCTCCTCCTAAGTTTTTTGCTGAGATTTATCCTATGAAAAACTATTTTAAGAAGAAGTGGGTAAGTGAGTAAAAACATGAGTAAAAACAGGGAAAATTGACACTTGACTGAATTAGAAGTGAAGTGAAAATTCACAGGTTCATCCCTATTAAGGGATGGGGGGTCCCGGAGTTCAATAACAGGCTGTAAAAGGAGGGGAGGACTTGGATTTAAAAAATATACCAAGAGAGAGTAACTCCAAAGGGAAGATTTCCACAAAAAGGCAACATTCACCACACCACAGTAAAAACCATTAAAAACAACGTTGTCGATAGTGTTAAAAACAAAGAAAAAGACCCGGGCTCACATGCATTAACCACTATCATATCAACAGTCAGCCGTATGCTGGGATGAGGCACTTAATTGCAAGCAATGATGGCCAAGGAATTGCTGAGACAGTGTGAATCTAGCTAGACCAATAGTTTGGACACATCAAAAATAGTCCTTGTAAACAATGAGGGGAACCAATCCGTCTTTGTTGATTAGACAGATGCCTGCAGGCGCTTAATGGAAGATGAAGGATCAGATCAACTTGCATGTGCAAAGGCTGACAGGGGAACAGAGGCAAGGGAGACTACCTGTTGATGTTACAGCCTGATATGTGAAAGTGAGGGGTTATCCACTCAGCGGCGAAAAACATATTTTTTTTATTTTTTTTTCTCTTTAATGGGTAATTTAGCCTTTAAATATTGAGTATCTTCATTTACAATATAATTTACTGTCATATTTCAGGTTGTCAGTAAAAAAATTTGCTCGTCTATAAATTTTTCATGTTTTGTCATTAAAAAAAGTAATTAAAGTGGATGTAAACCCAAATTGTTTTTTTTTTAATTAAGACTCATATCTGTTACAGCAGAGGATGTCATGTCATCTGTGCCCAGTCTTGCCATGAAGAGTTAATCCAGCTCATAGCAATCCTCTTATCTTTTTTCAGTAAGATAAAAAAGGACACACAGAGAAATAGGTGTCTGTTTCTTCCCCCTTGCTGTGCTATCTCATGCACAAGTGTGAGAGAGGCATTCTGTGTACTTCACATCCCCCCTCCTTTCTTCTCCAGCTCTCCCAGGATTGGCTGCTCCACACCTCAGGATGATTGGGCATGCTGAAGTCATGTGGTGACTTTCCTGGATTTGACTGGATGTTAGTGATCATGGGGCATAATTCACGAGACCAGCAGAAGTTCAGTGTAAGAAATATCGATGCCTGGCCAAGGGGAGTGTAGAGGTGGGCGGAGAGTCTACTGAAATCACGACTCCGTCCACCGAGCCCTGGACAATAGACCCACCCACAGAATCTGGAGAATTGCAGGGCTCCAAACAGCTAAAGGGGAGATATTTGACAGGTAAGGATACATGCGGGGGGCATGTATATCCTTATAGATCAGCACTATGGAAGTAATTTAGAAATGATGAGTGGGTTTACATCCACTTTAAGGGTTGGCAACACGCATAGACTTTTTTCTTTTGCAGGATACAGTATATAGAATATGTATTTATTACAGGTACTTATATAGCACCAACAATTTACGCAGGACTTTACATATACACTATATTGTCAAAAGTATTGAGACATCTGCCTTTACACACACATGAACTTTAATGGCATGCCAGTCTTAGTCCATCTGGTTCAATATTGAGTTGGCCCACCCTTTGCAGCTATAACAGCTTCAACTCTTCTGGGAAGGCTTTCCACAAGGTTTAGGAGTGTGTCTATTTGATTATTTGACCATTCTTCCAGAAGCGCATTTGTGAGGTCAGGCATTGATGTTAGATGAGAAGGCCTGGCTCACAGTCTCTGCTCTAATTCATCCCAAAGGTGTTCTATTGGGTCGATGTCAGAACTTGTGAAGTTCAGTCAACTTCCTCCACCCCAAACTCGCTCATCCATGTCTTTATGGACCTTGCATTGTGCACTGGGGCGCAGCCATGTTGGAACAGGAAGGGGCCATCCCCAAACTGTTCCCACAAAGTTGGGAGCATTAAATTGTCCAAAATGTCTTGAGTTTGCTTCACTGGAACTAAGGGGCTACGCCCAACCCCTGAAAAACAAACCCCACACCATCATGCCCCCTCCACCAAACAATTTGGACCAGTGCACAAAGTAAGGTTCATAAAGACATGGATGAGTGAGTTTGGGGTGGAGGGACTTGACTGGCCTGCACAGAGTCCTGACCCCAACCCAATAGAACACCTTTGGGATGAATAAGAGTGGAGACTGTGAGCCAGGCCTTCTCAGGCACTCCTCGTCCACAGCAGTGCCTGACCTTCTGGAAGAGTGATCAAACATTCTCATAGACACACTCCTAAACTTTGTGAACAGCCTTCCCAGAAGAGTTGAAGTTGTTATAGCTGCAAACAGAGGGCCAACACAATATTGAACCCTACAGACTAAGACTGGGATGCCATTAAAGTTCATGAACGTGTAAAGGCAAGTGTCACTATACTTTTGACAATATAGTGTATATTGTACATTCACATCAGTCTCAGCCCTCAAGGAGTTTACAATCTAAGGTCCCTAATTCACATTCATACATACACATACTAGGGACAAATTAGACTTAGAATGGGGGAGGGAGTAGATTTAAACTTAGGTTTTAAATTGCCTTCCAATTTAAGCCAAGAGTTTTACCTAACACAGCAGCCATTCACACATCAGACACCAATCATTAGAGGCGATTTATTTGTACATAGCATAGTTTTTTTTTTCCTGGAGTTACACTTTAACAGCAGTTTCAAAATGCAAAGTATCAAAGATTATTGTAAATTGTATAAAAGCAAGAAGTTTAGGAGAATTTAGTATAGAATGGTTAATTATATTACACCATTTTAATAATGGTGAAACAGTGCTGTTTTATGTCACATAAACTGGAGAATGTTGATGACATGTTCTGCTGGCCTTAGCTTCTACATTTGCCTTATTAGCTAGGTGACAAAACGGAACTATAATTACTGCTATGTTTTTAAATGTCTTGAAAGCTTAAAATGTGTGAAAGCTTAAAATGTGTGAAAATGAAATAGACCTTTTAGTTGTTTTAGTTGTTTTTTGATTTTAAAGGCATACATTTTAGATATATTTTCACACTATAAAACTGTTCCCTATTTGGAAAATAAATTGACCTTTCACCCCAGCCCCCTTCCTCTAAAAGAAACTAATATCCACAAAGTTAAATGTGTAGGAAAAAGACAACTGTGCCAGTTAAACTTATTTTTCCTTTTTTCCCATTATGTAACAAAGAAGTTTATATGATCTGTAGCTACTATGTGTTCCAGGATCTGTAATAAAGATGTCAAACTGTGTATACTCCTGTGCCAACACTATGACCAAATTCCATCAAACACATAAACACTAGTATACGTTTATAACAGGCCCTGCAGGAGATCAGCCTGTGCAAATTGACACAGTATTAATTAGCTGAGAGCATGGTCAATATTAAAGCGAAATAAAAATAAATACAAACACATTTAAAAAATTGGACTTTTACACAACAATCTTATTACACAAAAGTTTCAAGTCACTAATGTCTACTTAATACAACAGCATTGTTTGGGACTATCGGGAGCAATGACAATATGATAGTAAATAATAATATCTATTATTTTAATAATAATAATAATTTTCCAATAAAACAGCTCTGCACAAGAGCAATAGCACTGTAAAGTCAAACAAAGTTAACCAACCACACTCAGGTTACTCTAGTTTGTTCAGTAACAGGTGATTTCTAAATTGGTCATTATAGACCACTGAAGTACTGTACTTATATACTGTAAATGATTTTTCAAATAGTAGCATAATAACTTCTATCAAAATTATACAGGCCCTTTATCATGTGATTGCTGTGACTAATCACAGCATCACAGTAGTATGCAAGGTTTCATGAATGAAACCTTTGAACAGTGTTGGAGATTGTTTATTACAGTAATCATCACTGTAATAAGCAGTCAGAGTACAAACAAACAAAAAAAAAACGATTACCCCTCAGAGTAGTACAGTGTCACTATGGTAATACTGCACTGCTCGGTACGTAAAAACAAATTGTAAAAATCAGTATATTAGAGCTGCCAGCCATTATCTCTGATCACCGCCACAGCAGTACAATGTTACCAGACCAGTGCAGTCAGTCAGTATCCCTAATCACCGTTGCACTAGTCAGTGTCCCTAATCACTGACACACCATTTACTGTGTTACTGATCACCCCCACACCAGATACTGTGTGCCTGATCACCACCATACCAATTACTATGTTCCTGATCACTGCCACACAAGTTACTAAGTCCATGATCACCTCCACGCCAGTTTCTGAGCCCCTGATTACTGCCACACCAATCATATTGTCCCTAACCAATTATATTGTCCCTAATCACCACCACACCTGTTACAATGTCCCTGATCACTACTTACTGGTTTATTATGCAAAAATGTGTTTATTTTGTGGGTGTTTCTACTGTCCTGGTGCTCCAGGGACTCCAAAAATGTGATAGGTATAATCAATAATAATTTATGCCCAGAGAACACCTTAATGTGCTCCCTGGAATTTGGGCCCCTCTGAATGTCTAATCTGTGAAAAAGTCTCACACATGTGAAAAAAATTACAACTTCAAAAAACTCATCATGCCTCTTACTAAAATACCTTGGACTTTCTACTTTGCCAAAAGGGTCTTTTGTACTGTCCTGACATTTTAGGGCCTCAACAGATGAGATAAGCCGTCAGTACATCAGGACTGATCAATTTTCAAATATATATATATATATATATATATATATATATATATATATACACACAGTATCTCACAAAAGTGAGTACACCCCTCACATTCTTGTAGATATTTTGACAACACTGAAGAAATGACACTTTGCTACAATGTAAAGTAGTGAGTGTACAGCTTGTATAACAGTGTAAATTTGCTGTCCACTCAAAAATAACTCAACACACAGCCACTAATGTCTAAACCGCTGGCAACAAAACTGAGTACACCCCTAAGTGAAAATGTCCAAATTGGGCCCATAGTGTCAATATTTTGTGTGGCCGCCATTATCTTCCAGCACTGCCTTAACTTTCTTGGGCATGGAGTTAACCAGAGCTTCACAGGTTGCCACTGGAGTCCTCTTCCACTCCTCCATGATGACATCACAGAGCTGGTGGATGTTAGAGACCTTGCGCTCCTCCATCTTCGGTTTGAGGATGCCCCACATATGCTCAATAGGGTTTAGGTCTGGAGACATGCTTGGCCAGTCCATCACCTTTACACTCAGCTTCTTTAGCAAGGCAGTGGTCATCTTGGAGGTGTCTTTGGGGTCATTATCAGGTTGGAATACTGCCCTGTGACCCAGTTGTCTTTGTACTCCTCACCTGGTTGGTGCCACACATGCTTGACACCATCTGAACCAAATAAGTTGATCTTGGTCTCATCAGACCACAGGACATGTTATGTTATACAAGCTGTACACTCACTACTTTACATTGTAGTAAAGTGTCATTTCTTCAGTGTTGTCACGTGAAAAAAGATATAATAAAATATCTACAAAAATGTGAGGGGTGTACTCACTTTTGTGAGATACTGTATATACCTTAGTTTGTAGACTCTATAACTTTCACACGAACTAAATAATATGGTTTATTTTTGCCAAATAAATGTAGCACAATGCATTTTGGCCTAGATTCATGAAGAAAGATAATTTGCAATATTTATTTATAACAGAAACTAAGAAAAAATCTTGTTTTTTTTCAAAACGTGCTGTGTTTTTTTGTTTACATAGCACAAAACAAAAACCCAGTGGTAAATGGATACCACCAAAAGAAAGCTCTATCAGTCTCAAGAAAATCTTATACATTTTATTTGGGTACATTGTTGCATAACGGAGTAATTGTCATTTGAAATGTGACAGTGCTGAAATCTGAAACTTGGCCTGGGCAGGAAGGTGTAAAATTGTTCAGTATTGAGGTGGCTAAAGTGATACTACGGCAAACAGAAATGACTGTATACCATACTTTGAATTAGTGTGGCAAAGAGTCATGAAGTTGCAGACTGAGTAAAAGCAAAACAATGTTGTAATTTGAGTTCCTAAAATAACTGACTATATATTGGAATGTTTCAACCATTTAATAGAAATAGGAGGAGGCAGTTATGCAAAGCCTATGACCCTCTAGGAAAGCACACATGGCCCACATGAAAATACAGTTCTTATTGTTGGTAAGTAGAATTGACCCAAATATCAGATTATGTTAATGAGTATCTAAACCTCAAAACAAAAATGTAATACATTGCAGCTTACCAGTACTTAGATGTGGTAGCAGCATTAGCTTTCTTTTTCAAGATTTTCACCTGGTATTTCTTCTAGTACCACACTTCCTGTATTAGGATTACAACTCCTACTCACTCATTTGTATCAGGACAACAGAAACAACATAGGATTTTGGACCACATTTCACAGACTCATATGACCTTTGGTTTTAGCGGTTTATAATTCAAAAGCTTTCTGGTGGAAAGGAACCAAAGGCTGTTTCTGCCTTATATCTGCTTATACTGTTGTCTAGGAATCCTTTGCTTGACTTCTTGTGCCAGCAGGCCCTATCCTTCTATCTTTATATGCTTAGTAAAAAGGAAGTGGTTAGTGGCCTCATCAAGTGGGGCTTCCAGGAGCTACCAATACCATTCTGCACAATTTTGCATCATTTGCTGCTCTGTAATACACATCTTTGCAGCCTGGTTTGGATTTATACTGGCTTACCAACCTGCTCTTATAGGAAGTAGGTTGAATGATTCAATCCAGAAAGCTGAGGACATCTTGTGGTAGATAAGGAGTACTGCAGGAAACAGCTCCAGATTGTAAGTGGGTATTTTTTTGTCTTTTAATAGGATATTCTATATTTTGCTTATATTTTTAATGTTTTACTGTATTAACTGTCACTGGAAATATGTCTACATGAATAGTAAGAATTTTAAAAGACTGTAACTTTCAATTGCGTTCATAAGGAACATATTGTAGACCAATGTACAGTACATTTAAACCGATGAATGCTAGAAGTCACAAGGGAGTTTTATAACCTAAATAAAAGTATGTGCCTTGAGGCCTTATGGCTGCAGTATTCATCACTATCCTCTAATATCCTCATTTTTCAATAGGGAGTACTATATTTCCATGATAAACAAATCATGCAGCTCCATGCTTTGGTTGAACTCATAATGAATGGACGTCCCTCAGACAAAAAGGAACAGACATGTTACTGGCACATAATTATGCTACAAATGGAAAGTTTAAAAGAAAGTGAAAGCAATCCATAAATGTTTCTTGGTAGACGCTATGTCTACATATTTTTTTTTTTACCTCCGCAATGTCTGGTGGAGTGTGTTTTACCTGAGTGCATTCTCATTTGATCATTTTAAGAACAGGAAAAAGGAAATTGCACACTGGCTGGCTTTATGCTGAAAGTCCGGCAATCCCTTTATTGTTTAAACACACCAAATTCATATTTCTTCATGTTATTCTGCCCTCCAAACAAAGACCAAATTGCTTTTAATAGACAGACCATGCAGACCATGTATAAAATATATTATGTTTTGGGAAATAGAATGCTGCTTTACTGTATCTGGATTTATATACATCTTGAAATGATTAACTGCACCTGCATTATTCATGAGAATAGATTCATTTAAAGCCTGGTGCATTACACACATGAAGAAAAAAAACAAAAGGTTAAAATAAGAGTGCATTATCTCCAAAAGAAAGCGTCTTCCTGCCATCTAGTGGTAGATTTTTAGTACAGCAACATTATGGTGCATAGCTGTTAGGAGTTAGTTTAAATTTACCACGACTCATTCTGTATCATTGAATTCTAACTCCCACTATCTATACTACAACCTAAAAAAAAAAAAAAACCTTCACAGACCAGTTGGCAATCATTTTGTACCCTGAAACTGGTGCAGGAATATGAAGAAGTGGGTTGAAAAACGTGTTAACATCATGGACAAACACTTAACAGATTTGGGTTGTAAAGGTCCTAGGGCCAACAAGATTTTACAAAGTACTCAAAAACAACAGTTTCAAGCCAAACTCTGGGAAATTTGAAAGTTATCTATTACAGTGGGGCTGTAAGGGGACTAGGGGAGAGAAAAGGCAGTTTAACTTACCTGATCCTCTGCTCTCCTGGCAGATGATGCTACCCCATGCTGTGGCAATGGACAGTCTATTAGTGTCATCACATCCAATACAGGGCTATGGACCCTGCATTGCTCTTAATAACACCAGGACCTTAGACCACTAAAGCGTAGGGGAGAAGATGCTGTGGGGACCAGTCCAGCATCTCTGAGGACTGGGTAAGTAAATCTACATTAACTAGTCCTTTAGATTTATCCTATGACCTGGAGAAATAATAAATTCCATAGAAACTAAGGGGCATTATTATAAAGCAGCAAATTCTCGGGCAAAGCTTCCCCAGTATTTATAAAACACATTCGCTGAGAAGATTAACATACATGCTTGCTGAGGTTCTTAATGTGGAATGGTGCTTACCATACTATGTACTATAATGTAAGTCATTTTAAAACATATTTGCTCTACATTTACCAAAGATCCTTAATTTAGCAATGGCTGTCTGACATATGTCAAATATGCACACTTTTCCTAAAGGGGTTGTAAAGTCAGAAGGTTTTTTTTTTTTTTTTTTAACTTAAGATATTACAGTTTACAAGTATACAGTAGAAACATCAGTTTCAAAAGTACACAGTGTTAACAGAAAGGTTACAAGCATTGTAATCAAGATGTAAAAATATTGCCTTAGAGTCAGTAAATGCAGAAAAGATGCAAGATATTTGCAACAGGTGGTCGAGGCTAAATGAGGATAAGCTATATAGAACAAGCAACAAGTAACAAATAATAGGTAGGCTGTCTAGTAATGCTCTCGGATTTGTCAGTGCTGGGGTTTGGGGAAGCATCTTGTAGTACTGTAATTGTTTATGTCAGTCGCAGGTAATATAACTTTTCATTAAGTGAGTGGGGTGCTTCTTGTATCAGCTATCCAGGTCACCCATTGTTGGAGGAACTTAACAGAGTTATGGTGGGAGGGTTATGGTTGGAGGGATGGCAGAGTTCCACTTTCGGGCAATGGAAAGCCGGGCCGCAATAAAAATGTGAGTGACAATTGAGGGGAGTTGATGTGGCCAGTCCTCAAGTCTTACTCCCAACAGGGCCATTTGTGGTGTGAATCTACAAGTTACTCCGGTGATTGATCCAAGCAAAGTTTGTACATCCTTCCAGAATCCTGAGATATGTGCGCAGAAGATCCTGGGTGTCCACAAGCCCTCCAGCAGGTGGAGGGGGAAGTTGGGAAAATTTTGCATAATTTTTCTGGAGTGTAGTACCAGAAATGTAGCCATTTCTGAGTTGTTTCCCAATGGGAAAGGCATTTGGAAAACCGTAGGGTGGCACAGGATGCATGCTGCCATACGTTAGAAGGAACTGAGAAGTTGAAAGCTTATTCCCATTTATATATCCCTGGGAGTTTTTGCGTAGTCGGATGGGAGTTTAGGAGTCTATATAGATGTGAGATCCCCTTTTGAGAGGGACTAGGTTGTTCATAGAATTGTAGAATCTCTACAATCTGATTGGATTCCGACCACCGTACCTCTTGAAGTGCGTGGCGTATTTGTAAATATTTGTAAAAGTCCTGCTGCTGGATAGAGTATTTTGTTTGTAGTTTTTAAAAGGATTGCAGGGGTTTCTCTTATAAAGGTCTCCTATTTTGCATATTCCTGCTGAGAGCCAGGTCGAGAGTGTAAGATTTGGGCAGATTAACTCAAGGGCTGAGATCCGGATGTGACTTAAAGCTTCATAAAGCTTCTTAAAACTTTGTTAGCCTTTAGCCTGAAGAGCTGTGTCTTCAATTTGCACCCATGATGTTTTAGACAAGGATGTTCACTATTGTTTGGCTTGGTTGAGGAGTATAGCTTCAAGGTAATTTCGGACATCTGGTGCTCCTAGTCCCACCTTCGTTTTAGCTGTGCAGAGAGTGGAGGATCGTACTCTAGGGTGCTTATAGCCCCAGATGAAGTTGTTGAGAATATGTTGTATTGAGCTAAGTTGCGATGAGTGGAAGGCGATTGGAAGGGTCCGAAAAAGATATAATATGTGTGGTATCAGAAACATCTTGGTGAGGGTGATCTTACCAGCCCAGGACAATCTCAGCTTGCATAGATCAGAGCACAGGTTGTTTAATTTCTGAAGTAAACACTCAAAATGAAGGCGTAGCATACCTGTGGATGGAACTGTTAACTTAACATCTAAGTAAGTAATGATTTCGGCTAGGGCCCATGGGAAAGGGGACCAGCATGATAGAGATTGTTTTAGAGAGTTATTAAGGCCTACACCAAGCATTGTAGATTTGGCACAGTTCGTTTTATATAGTGATAGTTGTCCAAACAGAAGAAGTAGGTCATGAAGGATAGGAAGGGATTTTTCTGGATTAGTCATGGCGACTATTACGTCGTCCGCATAAAGCCCTATTTTGTGGGCCCTTCCACCTATCTTTAGGCCTGTAATCTGTGGGTTGCTTCTGATTGCTTCAGCCAATGGTTCCATTATTAGAGCAAATATAAGAGGTGATAAAGGGCAGCCCTGCCTTGTACCGTTTGAATTGCAAAAGGGTTTAGAGACCATAGCGGAGGTCAGGACTCCAGCAGATGGAGAGGAGTATAGGGCTAGAATACCTGCGGATATGTGACCTATAAGACCAGATCTATGCAAAACTGCTGTTAGATAGGTCCAATGCACCCTATCAAACGCCTTCTCTGCATCCAAAGAGAGGAGAAGGCGTGTAATGATGTTCAGCCCACTGAATAATATCAATAAACCTTATGGTTCTGTCAGATGCTTGTCTGTGCAGGACGAATCCGACTTGATCTGGGTGTATTAATGTGGGGATATAAGGAGATATGTGGGAAGCTAGTATTTTGGCATATCGTTTAATGTCTGTGTTTAGTAACAAAATAGGTCTGTAATTTGCCGGGTTATCTGATGGCTTGTCTGATTTAGGGATAGTGACAATCAGCGCTTCCAGGGATTCTTCAGGTATTTCTCCAGATACTATAAAGTGGTCAAAAGTTTGACGCAGGTATGGAATGAAATGGAATGGAAAAGAAGGTCAGGATGGAAGCATAAGTTTTAAAGTATTCACTGCAGAACCCATCAGGTCCAGGTGCTTTATGTAGTGGAAGTGATCGAATGGCTTTTAAAATTTCAGTGTCAGAGATTGGTTGATTGATTGTTTGTAGTTGATCTGGAGTAAGAGCAGGGAGCTGTAAAGATTTAGAAAATGTGTCTATTTGGGCTGGTTTTGGTGTGGGCTCTGACCTAAAATTTTATAATTTTGAGTAGAAGTCGCTAAAATAGTCCGCAATATCTTTGGGATTGCTGATTATTTGTCCCTGTGGGGTGTGCAGGTAGGAAATTTTAGAAAGGGCTGCCTTCTTTTTAACCTGTTTGGTCAGTAGGGCTCCAGGTTTGTTGCCATAAGTATACCAGTTTAGCCGTAATTTTTTAATGTGGTAATCAAAAGATGAGCGCATGTAGTTACGGAGGTCCTCTCTAAAGGTGCGGATTTAGATTGGGTTTTATTACTCTGTTCAGCCTTGCGAATTTGGACGGTAAGGGAAGTAAGCTTCTCTGCTCGTTTTTTCTTCTCATGGGCACCCAGCTTTATGAAAATCCCTCTAACAAGCGCCTTGTGGGCATTCCACACTAGCGAGGCATTGGTTACAGATCCGTTGTTCAGGCAAAAGAAAGACTCCAGTTCTGGCTTGATCTGTTTCTGATACAATGGGTGTGAGAGTAGAGAGGTGTTCATACGCCAGGTTGTGCGTCTCTGAGTTGTTGGGTTAATAGACATTGTTAAGGACACTGGCGCGTGATCTGACCAGGTGATTAGTCCTATATTGGCTTGAGATACTGTCTGGAGAGTGGATTTATGCAGCAGAAACAGATCAATTCTAGAATAGGACCCCTGGGAAGCAGAAAAAAAGGAGTAATCTCCTTCCGTGCCATGCAAGCACCGCCACGGATCATAGAATTCTTCTAGAAGCATGAAAGAGTGAAGAGCTGTTGGTGTCCTTCTGCTGGTGGAGGAGGAGTCTAGGGTCGGGTCCACTATATCATTGAAGTCACCATAGAGCGCTATTCTATCTTTGGGGTAGTTTTGTTTTGATTCATACAGTAAAACCATTTCTGATGTGTGTTAGGAGCTTATAAACTAACTATAACATAGTGCACATTGTCAAAGAGAACAGATAGAATGAGATATCGGCCCATAGGATCACATTCTGTGTGCTGGAGCTAAAATTATATGAATACCCATACAGCAATCATAACCCCTCTCATTTTCTTAGTATTATTATCAAAGAATTGTTGGGAAAAATGTGCAAAGGGTACAGGCGGGGGCTTTCCCTTTTGCAAAATACGTCTCCTGCACACATAAAAGATCTGCTTTCAGCGACAGGGCCTCCTTCCATAGGCTTGATCTCTTAAATGGGCTATTAAGCCCTTTAGCATTAATGGAGGTTATACGAAGCATCATTGTGATAAAAAGAAAGGGTATGGCCCCAAAGGCCCGAAGGTGCAGATCAAATGAGTTTAAGTATAAACTAACAAATCAATTGTACACCCTTAGTTTAAGTTTCAGTATAGAAATGCTTGAAACAAACTAGTTGAGGAAAGAGAAATAGAACAAAATATATGTAAAATAGAGTAAGGTGTGCTTAGCACACAATGTATCAGGGTATGTGTGAACAAGTACAAATGTGTGGTAAAACAACAGAATAACTGCACCTCAAGGGTGATATGTAACAGGTTACTTAGGAACCTATAGGGCCTGCTGCCAATAAACATGGAAGAAGAAAAGAAAATTATTAATTACAGCAGTATATAGTTACCGAACACCTATGAGTGGGAGTGTTTAGCGCCACTTTGAGTACGGTTGTCTCCTACCCCCAGTTGGGGGGTTTGGGTATTCATACCCTAATTTTTCAGTTGTTTGAGGCCATCTTTGGGGGAGGTAATGACCAATTGTTGAGATTGGTAGGTTATTAGAAGTTTTGTCGGAAAACCCCAGTGATAAGGAATTTCACGTTCCCTTAAGATTGCAGTTATGGGTGAAAATTCCTTCCACCTTTAAGATGTTGCTAGAGAGATATCCTGGTAGAGTGTTATGTTGGCATAGGAGGGAGGTAGCAAACGGTTGGATCAGGCTGCACGCAGCAGACTTTCTTTAATATGGTAGAAGTGTACTCTGACCAGAACATCTCTAGGGATCGTGTCGGGTAGGTGGGCCGGTTTCGAAACCCGATGTCCTCTGTCCAGTAGCATATCCCTTGGTGTTAGGTCTGGGATGATTTTGAGGAAAAGTTGGTGTAAATAAGCAATCAGGTCATTTTGCCTCACCGCCTCAGTAATACCCCTAAGTTTGATATTGTTTCGGCGGGAGTGATCTTCGAGATCTGCCACTTTAAGTTGGAGTTTGCAGATCATTTTCTGTTTATTCCACGTGTGCGTCTATCAATTCATCATGAGCTTTGACCACCTCTCCTATCTGCGTGTCTAAGATGTCGGTGCGCTCTTCAATAGAGTCAATGCGATTGGTTAGGTGTGAGATAGAAGTGTGCATATCTTGTTGCAATCCAATTTGCAAGGATAATAGCATTGCTTTCAATGAGGTTTCTGAGGCTGGAGCATCAGAGGCAGGAAATGCAGCTAATGGCGTTGTATGTAATGCTGCAGTGTCAGCTTGTAATTGTGAGGAGGCTGCCCAGTGATATTTCTTAGTCTGAGGAGGCTTATGGGGCGAATGTGCTGGTGACAGCGCTATTCTCTTACCTCTGTCAGCAGAGGAAATGGTAGCTGCATCCTGTGCTGTCTCCTCCATCGCGTCTGGGAGTTCCCTCTCTGTGTGATCCTCTGGCGTGTGTATCAGTGAGGAAGAATGGCCGTTTTCCTCAGCCCCATCTTCCCCTGCCTGCATAGTGTAGTAATGTGTGAGGCAGCACGGTGCTGTGCTGTAATTCTGTTCTTCTTGCGGGACATAGCCTGTGAGGTGCTCGCTTTCTCCCCCTCCTAGATGGAGGTATTTTCTGCATTTTTTTTATGCTTCTGGCCGCTGTTATCACCCTCGATAGTGCAGAGAGGTCAGTTCAGTCAGCCATCTCGCTCAGCGGCTAGGACATGCCCCTATCAGAAGTTTTTTTTTATCTTAACGCATTTTATGCATTAAAGTGGCTGTTAACACACTCATATAAGCTTATATAGTCCTGCTTGTTTCTTAATGACAGGAGCTGTCTCTGCGTTTTATTAAAATTATATCTTAATTACTAGCGCCAATTGGCGATCACATGAGCTGCCAGCTCTCTCCTCTGCCCAGCTGAGAGCTGCAGTGGGCAGGGCCAAGATTCCCCCACTGACGTCAGACAGTCCTGCTTGTTTCTTAATGACAGGAGCTGTCTCTGCGTTTTATTAAAATTATATCTTAATTACTAGCGCCAATTGGCGATCACATGAGCTGCCAGCTCTCTCCTCTGCCCAGCTGAGAGCTGCAGTGGGCAGGGCCAAGATTCCCCCACTGACGTCAGACAGGATGAAAGGAGGAGAGGAGGAGAGAGCCAGCCGGTCACGTGATCGCGGGGAGCTGCTCTGAAATATGGTAAAGAAGGCTTATTTTATAAAACAGAGACAGGAGCTCCCAGGGGCGGCTTGTGTTTTTTTTTTGGGGGGGCAAACAATCACCCCCCGCCTGCCCGCCCGCTGTCTGCCGGTCAGTCCAGCACTTACCCCATCTAGGTGTCGGGCATCGGGCAGCTGGGCAGCTGGCAGCAGCTCCTGCGTCCTCTTCTCCATCACGAAGGTTCCCCCGTGTGTCTCCTCCCCTCCTTCTAGGTGCCCAATAGGATTGCCCATCCTTTCAGCCGTGAGCCTCAAGACCCACTTCCTGATTGGCCGGGAGGAGGTTCAGTGTTACAAATAGTGAATATGCATTTGCTATTGTAACATACCTGGGTGGGCTCAGTTTGCATTCTCTGCGCCCCAAGCCTACCCTATTTTGAAGTCTATTAGAGCCGCTGGCTCTAATTAGGTGCTTAAAAAAATCACCCCTGTTGGAATTCATGCGTCCGGCATCCTGCATAGGGGCCCGGACACCTGGATATGGGGGGCGGCGCCCGTGTGCCCTTAATGGATGGGCCGCTCCTGGGAACATCTGTTATTAAGTAACAAAAATATTGATAAATGAGGCTTGTATCAAAACATTATTATCACATACCTCAAACCAGTTAAGGTCTGTCACTCCCAAAGCATATAGAGAAAGATTTCTCCAGGTGGGGAGAGAGAAAGGGCTATCAAAGTGACAAATGGTGTAGAGTATTGAAGTGGTTAATAAAGGATATACATACTTTATTACAATGTAAGTCTAAAATCATAATAGTGTGTTCACAGTCATTGAAGTGAGGGACATATATGATAATTCAGCTTGACCATTTTTGCAAGCGGATATAGATCAAAAACATACTCGTACTACATACAACATGTAACACTTAACACAAAACGTCCGGACGTCAAGTTGATTGGCACATGTTGCATCCACTCGGCCTATAGTTAATTAGCAATACAGTGATCTATGTGGAGCACACATGTGTCAGCCCCCTGGAGGCTCGAGCTGGAGAGGAGAGGAGGAGGGAAGGATGGTAGGAGGGGGGAACCAGGCAGGAGTCAGTGGACTTGGTTATATTTGCTGGGGGCACCGGACCCCAGCAATGGGTGCCCCCATTGCAAGCTGATTGCTGTGGGGACACTCGACAGGAGGGAAGGGCCAGGAGCACAGTAGAGGGACCCAAGAAGAGGAGGATTTGGGCTGCTCTGTGCAAATCCATTACACAGAGCAGGTAAGTATAACATGCTTGTTATTTTTAAAGAAAAAAAAGCAAGACTTTACAATCACTTTAAGCCCAGGAAAGAGTCAAACTACAATCCACACATGGGTCTGTCAGTATAGGAATATATGCAGAAAATACCATCATTATACAGAAATACTTTACTGCAATAGGCTAAATAAAGAATGGCTCTATATGTATCACAGGGAATGTCATATTCGATGTGCTAAATAATTCACATACATATAACACACATCAGTAAAACTGCTTCAATTGCTAGTACCAACCTTTTAAGAAACTTGATTGGGTTCATGAATTAATACTAATCAGTACATGATTATGCAAGTAGACTTATTTACATATATAGCATAAAAGAATCAGGATTACCTTGATTGTAAATAACAGTGCCTGTGACCTATAATAAGGTTATAATTCACATTTATAAAGAGTAAGGATGAAGTTTAGGTTAACCTTTACCAGGAGAATCCAGCATATTTAAGATTTGTAATCATTTTAGTGCAGATTCATTATAATGCACTGCATGACTTTTAAAGTGTTACTAAACCCAGGACCCTGCATTCACTAAATCTGATCTCCCAAAGTACACAGGACATGGAAATGCAATAATTTTAGTAAATATAAACTGCTAAAAACCTTTTCTCATCAGCAGTATATAGCTGTCTTGTGACTTCTATCAGTGTCCAGCTAAGCATTGGTTATAACTTGTAAGAGGAATTTTCATTCTCCTCTGACTCTGCTATGAGTCTGCATGACCCCCGACCCTCTGTCTGGACAGTACTAATTGGCCCGATGCTGATCACATGCACCATCCCAAAAAAAAAAAACTCTCTAGCAATACACACCAAACTGAGCATTTTCAGACCAAGGCTCTTTATTATCAGGAGATGGATTGGGGACTGTGGAAGAAGGGGATGATCAGAGAATACAGGATCAAACAGCATTTTTACACAAGGCAGAGGTTCCACAGTGAGTATAACAAGCATGCCTTAATGCATATACAGACTGATTTTACTGTTGTGGGTTTAGTAACACTTTAATCCATGGCCAGCAGGCTTAGAAAGCCCATTCAGGGGCTTTGGATAAGCCAGCACCCTAACTATAAAAGGTTGGGCACTGAGCAGTCATAGAGGGTGATTTAATACAACTGGAGAGTGTAAAATCTGGTGCAGCTGTGCATGCTAGCCAATCAGCCTCTAACTTCGGCTTGTCCAATAAGTTTTGACAAATAAAAAAAACTGTAAGCTGATTTAGGTTTCTATGCAGAGCTGCACCAGATTTTGCACTCTCCAGTGTTAGAAAGTCAACCTCTAATGCCGCGTACACACGAGCGGACTGTTCGACGGACTAGGTCCGACGGTCTTTCCGCCGGACTTTCGAAAGAGTTCCGACAAACTTTCCGAATGAACGGACTTGGCCACACACAATCACACTAAAGTCCAACAGATTCGAACGTGATGACGTACGACTGGACTAGAATAAGGAAGTTCGTAGCCAGTAGCCAATAGCTACCCTAGAGTCATTGTTTGTCCGTCGGACTAGCACACAGACGAGCGGATTTTTTGTTAGGAACTGGGTCCAGCGTAGTTCCTGCGGGAAAATTTGAAACATGTTCTATTTCTAAAGTCTGTCGGATTTTTCGACAGAAAAAGTCTGATGGAGCCCACACACAATCGAATAGTCCGTCGGACCTTTGCTGTTGAAAAGTCTGGTCGTGTGTACGCGGCATAAGTGTTCATCTATTGTAGAAAAGGAATAGGTCATTGTGCAAACCCCTTTGCTGCTTTTTTTTATTCTTATTATACGGGATGTTTTTGTTTTTAATTGCATTTTGTGTTTTTTTTTTTTAGTCCAATGGTTTTTTTGTTTTATTTTAGGTCACTGGTTAGCAATTCAAAGTGTTACAAAACCCAGAACCCTGCATTCACTATATCTGGTCTCCCACAGTACACAGAACATACCAATGCAATTATTTTAGTAAATATAAATGGTCAAATACCTTTTCTCATCTGCTATATATAGCAGTCTTATGACTTCTATCAGTGTCCAACTGAGCACTAGTTAAAGCTTGTAGGAGGAGTTTTCATTCTCCTCTGACTGTCACATGAGGCTGCATGACTCCTGACCCTCTGCCTGGATAGTGCTTATTGGCCCTGTGCTGATTACATGCATCTTCCTGAAAAAAACTCTCTAGCACTATACACCAAACTGAGCATGTGCAGATTGCCTCCTAGGACTCTGTGCTATCAACAGATAGATTGGGGACAGTAAAAGAAAGGAAGGATCAGAGAAGACAGGATAAAACAGCCCTTTTACACAATG
This sequence comes from Lithobates sylvaticus, assembly GCA_028564925.1. Lineage (NCBI taxonomy): Eukaryota > Metazoa > Chordata > Amphibia > Anura > Ranidae > Lithobates > Lithobates sylvaticus. The sequence goes on along the minus strand of CM053029.1, from coordinate 458,469,703 downwards.
AGGAGGATTAACCTCTTAAGTTCCACAGTGAGTATAACATGCATGCTTTACTACATATACAGATTGATTTTACTGTTGTGGGTTTAGTAACACTTTAAGCTGCTATCCCATCCATAGCACACTTTTTTTTTTTGCAAGGCTTTAATAAAAAGGGCTTTTGTTATTTTGGGCTTTTCATTTATTTTGAGGCTATATTGTTTATCATTTATGTTAATAGTGGCATTTTTGGGGTGCTCAAAGTGTAGCATTTATATGTTGCCATCTGATCTTGGAGTTTGTTTGCAGCACGCCGCTGCATCATTTAAAAGAAAAAAGAAAATAAGTGCAAGAACAGTGTCCACACAACCTTCCTCAAATTATATGACTCACTTCCATCACACTGCCAATCCCTGTTGTAAGTATAGGAGCTAGGCAGCACCTGTCCAATATACAGTAGTTTGTGGGTTGGGGCAAGCAATACAATAGAGGTACACAGGGGCCACTGGACTGTGTAAAAAGCAACCACAATAATGAGTCAATGGAGTCCGCCAGGAAAATTGACATTTCACAAGCCTTAAAACAATATGCCACATTGTGCACATTACACAAGGGAAGTCACAGAGGTCGGTCCTCCAGGAAGAATGAGTAGTGGGTTAGCCATTTGAAGCTACTGCACAATGAACACTAGCAAATTTCCTGAGGAAGTGGTAGTCCATAATTGTAAATTACTGTATAGGACCATTTCACTATTTACTAGACTTACTAGAGAATTAATGGAAGGAGTGAAGAATCTTCATTAAAGAACATTGCTATTATTAAAGTAGAAGTGTTGCCACTTGCCAGTATAAAATGTTAATTAAATCGCTCAGGGGACCCAGTGCACATTGCAATTGTTCTTGTTCCAATCTGAGTAGCATTTAGGAAATAAAATGACATGTTATTACTGTCAGGACTTTCTGTAGTTCCTCTTCAGGCTTAGACCAAAATGATTATTATTTCTATGAAGGAATTACAGCCAGTAATGAAATCTCTACATCCTGAAGTCCTGTAATATTGCAACCCTATATGTGCCTTCTTTGCTATTTTACTTCTACATAAAACACTAACTTGACTAAGCCAAGAATTACCTCCCAGCCACCCAGCCAACTGTTATTTTAGAGATAAACCATCAAGCTGTCAGCTTGTTTTCTTATGAATGACAGTGGTTGACAGGTATTACATTTGTCTGAGAGAGGCTAGTGTAGTAGGTGATAGAAACACGGAAACACAAAAGCGTGACGGCAGAAAAAATACCAGATGGTCCATCGAGACGACCGCAATTTTTTACACTTATACATTTTTTACATTTATAAATTGTTTGGGGTTTTTGGGAATGTTTTTGTTAACTTTTACATTTATGTTTTTGTAGGATTGAAAATCGGTGCTCTTCTGCAGATGTTGTCCTTCACAAGAAAGAAGGGTTTGGGCTTAGTCAAGCTAGTTTATTATGTACATGTAAGGTAATAGAGGAGGCACAGGGCTGCAAAGTTAGGAGAGCTGGTGAAGTGGGTCTGTGTAGGCTCTGTGTGCACTCTCCATCATGCTCATTCTCCTCTGAACTGTCACTCAGAACAGTGGAGGGGCCAGCTATCTGGCATTGATACTCAAGAACCACAGCACAGATTTAAATGAAGACATATGCTTTGTGCACTGGGTCCCCTGGGGGATATAACAATCATTTAATACTTGTGGTGATACTACTTCTTTAATGCTGGGCAAAAAAGAAGTGCAGAAAGGTTACCATAGTGTGCCAATTTCTTCTAACATCATCCTTGCACATGAAATATACACTAGGCATTATTTCATTATAAAGGATTTACATATTTTATCACAGCTGCTCTTTAGAGAACATTCTATGTATCTAAAGGTTGGGAGTGGATAGAGTACTGTAATAGTAATAAAAATTACCAGCCTTCCCTAGAAATGGCTCGAGCTGCCATGGTTTGATTGGAGGTAAAATTAGGAGTGGGAATTTAGAGGTCCCCTTTTTTCTGAAAACTAAGGAGATTCAGTATATGTGAGGGCAATGCACAAATTGTGTGCTGTCAAATGTTCAGTTAGGAAGTGGTCTCCCTCTATGAGTTTTTTTTTTAGCAGGGTGAGAAAAGTAAAAGAAAAAAGATATCAGCATGTTTTAAGCAAGCTGGACTTTGTCAGTGAATGGAATTCCATACATTATTTTTTTGCTAGATTATTCAGTCAACACATGGTCAAGACAGTACTAAGCAAAAAGCCCACATGTTGAAGTTGTCTTAAGGGAAGCTTGCAGAAGAGACCTTATACGTGAACAGATTAGTTTTACAGTACTATATTGAATTATTGAGGACAGACTAAGGAATTCTTTGGCAATTCTAACACATAGTGAGCTAATGCACAAAGCTATGCACACTACAAAATCCACTGATGAGGGATAGGTGACAGCCAAGGAAAGCCTTCCTTTGATATAAGCCAACATTTTAAATTGGCAAGAGAGTTTGGCGTTGAAATAACTGACTAAAGCCAAAGACTGCATTTTGTTTCACTATTTATTCACTGGTAAAAACTATGCTTTGGTATTACTCAGCCAACATAGTGTTTATACACTGTATATTACAAAAGTAAGTTTCCATTTGCTATTTACATTTTTCACATACATTGCATTAAGGAAATAACTAAGCAGTAAAATAATCATATTAAAGATATATTTTTAAAATCCCATATTTAACATTAAATCCCAATTCCTGCCAAAACTATTGATTTGCTTTGGATATAAAAGGTGTCAGGATGCTGTCCATAATAAAGGCCCACGTGCATTGAAACAAAGACCTGGCATTCCTGCCAGTATTCTAAATGGTCACATTTGCCTGCGCAGGGAACACGCAGGGCTGCATCCAGGACTGGCACAAACAGCCTTTATAAGAAAGTTAGCTGCCTCCAGAGATTGCTGATTATCTTCGGCTCTCCGGTGCACTTGTTCACTGTATCTATGGATTCTCCGTTACCAACTCGGCTTGCTCTTGGACCTGTCTTCTGCCTGCCTTCTTGACCCCGGCTTGCTTAACGGACTATGGTCATGGATTATGCTCTCCTGTGTATGACTCTGGCTTACCCTCCTGATCACACTTTGTCAAAATGTCTACACTTGGGACACAACCTTGGCTTTGAACTGGCTATGCTTCTGGCTTTCACTCTACCTGTAACCTACTTAACCTACTTATTGCTGGGGCAACCTGTTTTCAGTCACTGCAGCAGTCCTACTTCATCTTCTCCAGTGCCTCGGCCGACTACCTGTCAGGGCTGGGCTCTCGCTATTTACCAGCAGCTCTTTCTTTCAGTGCACAGAGCCTGCTCAGCTGTCGGTTAAATACCAGCCATTTATTGTTTCCACAGAGACTCACCTGGTTACCAGCCTACAGCCAGTCCCTTTTGGCTGTTTAACCACTTTCCACCTGCCCACCGTCAAATGATGGTGGGGCGGTGCGGCTCTCGTTCTGGGTGGACGTCACATGTCGGCGTGCCCACGGGGGCGTGAATCGTGGTGATCGCAGCCACGCCTACGCTGTGTTGCTAGGACATGGCATGACCCTGATCTCTGTAGAGAGCCAAGGCCAGGCCTCTTTAACCATGTGATCGGCTGTGTCCAATCACATCCGGTCACATGTAAACACGGAGATGCCGGTAATCGGTGCTCCTCGTCTCACACTGACAGAGTGTGAGGAGAAGAGAGCTGATCAGTGGCAACTCCTCGCAGAGGACATCTAGGTATGTAACCAGGGCACTGATCATCAGTGCCCTGATTACAATAAAGCTCCCACAGTGCTAGCAATAAGTACCCACCAGTGCCAGCAATGAGTGCCCACCAGTGTCAGCAATCAGTGTCCACCAGTGCCAACAATCAATGCCCACAAGTGCCAGCAATCAGTGCCTATTAGTGATGCCAGTCAGTGCTGGCTATCAGTTGCTGCCCATCAATGCCCATCACTGCTGCCCATCAATGCCACCCATTAATGCCCATCAGTGCCGCCTATCCGTTCCAGCTATCAGTGCCCACCAGTGCCGCCTATCTGTGGCCATCAGTGCCACCTATCAGTGTCCACCAGTGCCACCCATAAGTGCCCACCAGTGCTGCCTATCAGTGCCCATCAGTGCCACATATCAGTGAAACCTATCAGTGCCCATAACTGCGGCATATTCGTGCCTCCTCATCAGTGCCACCTAATCAGTGCCCATAAGTTCCGCCTCATTAGTGCTCATAAGTGCCACCTCATCAGTGCCCATCAGTGCCGTCTCATCAGCACCCATCAGTGAAGGAGAAAAATTACTTATTTACAACATTTACTGACAGAAACTAAGAAAAAAAAATTGTTTTCAACATTTTCGGTCTTTTTTTGTAGGAAAAAATTAAATACCCAGAAGTGATTAAATGCCACAAAAAGAAAACTCTATTTGTGTGAAGAAAATTATAAAAATTTCACATGGTTACTGTGTAGCATGACCGCGCAATTGTCATTCAAATTGTGACAGCACTGAAAGCTGGAAAAAGGCCCGGCCAGGAAGGGGGAGAAAGTGCTCTCTATTGAAGTGGGTAAACAGCTTTACTCATTCCCTCCATGCCCTTGCATGGTCAACAACTCCAGTGCTTTCTTGATGTTGCTATGTATAACGGCCTGGCTGACTTCTCTTCTGATTCCTGCTCCTGATTTTTGGCTCCTGACAATGCTGACTTCTGGTTCCCTGATCCTGGCTTATTTGATTGCCCGCTCTGGCTTCCAAACTCTGGCTTCTGTTTTTTACTATGTTCCTGAACTGTTGTTATTTTTGCTATTACATTTAAGGTGTGATTTTAACTGCATTTTCTGTGTCTGCCTGGTTTATGGTTTCTGTCATTGCGATAGGGCCATGAATTCAGAAGATGCAGACAATCCACCTAGTTGTAATATTTTTTCCAGATTGGATGAGCAGGGCCACTGCATGGATCAGTTTGCCATAGCGTTACAGTTGCTCCTGATTCAAACTGCTTATCTGGATCCTCCCACTGCTGCTCTGGACTCTGTGCCGGCATCTGACTCTAATACTATCTCTGTAAGAGGTATGACTGGTTCTGCTTTGCTTCCCCAGCATGTTGGGGGTGATCAAGCTCACTGCAGAGGGTCTCTCAACCAGGTTGGAATATATTTTGAGATGCTGCCCACGGGCGTCCCCTATGGACAGAAGCAAAGTAAGCTTCATTATTTCTTTGCTTTCTGACAGAGCCTTGACTTGGACAAACCCTCTATGGGAGACACAAAAAAAAACATTGTCTGGAATTTCCCTGAATTTGTAACCTCCTTTAAAAGGGTATTTGATATTCCTGTTCGCTCTACCTTTGCTGCCAAAAGCCTCATGTCCATTAAACAGAGTACGAGAACTGCTGCCGACAGCGCTTTTGAACTCCGTACTCTGGCAGCAGAGGTTGGTTGGAACAATGAGGCTCTCGTGGTTGCTTTTTCCCATGGTCATTCTGATAACATTAAGGGGAGATTGCAGCTTGAGATATACCAAGGAATCTCGATGAGTTGATCTTGTTTGCCATTCTCATTGATACCAGACTCTGATGCCGCGTACACACGAAGGGACAATCCCGCGGGATTATCCTCTGGACTCAAGTCCAGCGGACAATCCCCTCGTGTGTGGGCGTCGGCGGACTTTTTGGCGCCAAAGTCCGGCGGACCAAAGTTTTAAGTTTGGTTTTAAAATTATCCGCTGGACTTGGAAGTCCGGCGGACAATCCCGCCGTTAGTAGGCTAGTCCGCCTGACTTTTTAAATGAACGGACTTGCCGCTCATTGGCAAGTCCGTTCATTTAGCACGTGACTTCAGGTTACGTAGCTAGCGTAGGCAGTAAATGCCGCCGCGCTAGCTCCGTCACCTGGCATGGATTTAAAGGGACTCCCCACGCCGAAAAACGGCGTGGGGGTTCCCCCCAAATCCATCTCAGACCCTTATCCGAGCACGCAGCCCGGCCGGCCAGGAAAGGGGTGGGGACGAACGAGCGCCCCCCCCCTCCTGAGCCGTACCAGGCCGCGTGCCCTCAACATGGGGGGTGCCCTGGGGAAAGGGGGGCCATGCGGCCCCCCCACCCCAAAGCACCTTGTCCCCATGTTGATGAGGACAAGGGCCTCTTCCCGACAACCCTGGCCGTTGGCTGTCGGGGTCTGCGGGCGGGGGCTTATCGGAATCTGGGAGCCCCTTTTATAAGGGGGCCCTCAGATCCCGGCCCCCCACCCTATGTGAATGAGTATGGGGTACGATGTACCCCTACCTATTCACCTAAGGTGTAAAATGTAAAGTAAAAAAAAACACACACTTTTGAAAAAAATATTTTATTGCACTGCTCCAGGGGTCTTCTTCCGTCTTGGGGGTCTTCTCGCCGGACTCCTCCGCCATTTACCAAGCTCTTTTACCGAGCGGAGAAGTCCGGCTACCTTCTTCGTCATCGCCGCCGTCGTCTGGGGGTCTCGATCCGCCTTCGGGGGTCTTCCGGGGTCTCTTCTGTTCTTGCCGCTGTCGTCGCTTTCTACGCCGCCTTCTTTTTCTTCTTCTTGTTCTTCTTGTTCTTCTTGTTCTTCCGATGTTGACACGTCGCTCCCTCTGGCCGGAATGCCAGAGCCGCGCTGTGCTGAGACTTATATAGGGACAAGGGGACAGAGTCACATGCTCATGTCACATGGTGACCCCGCCCCCTTGTGATGTCACAGTCCCAGCATCCTCCGGCCAGAGGGAGCGACGTGTCAACATCGGAAGAACAAGAAGAACAAGAAGAACAAGAAGAAGAAAAAGAAGAAGGCGGCGCCGGCGGCGCAGAAAGCGACGACAGCGGCAAGAACAGAAGAGACCCCGGAAGACCCCCGAAGGCAGATCGAGACCCCCAGACGACGGCGGCGACGACGAAGAAGGTTGCCGGACTTCTCCGCTCGGTAAAAGAGCTAGGTAAATGGCGGAGGAGTCCGGCGAGAAGACCCCCAAGATGGAAGAAGACCCCCGGAGCAGTGCAATAAAATATTTTTTCAAAAGTGTGTGTGTTTTTTTTACTTTACATTTTACACCTTAGGTGAATGGGTAGGGGTACATCGTACCCCATACTCATTCACATAGGGTGGGGGGCCGGGATCTGGGGGCCCCCTTATAAAAGGGGGCTCCCAGATTCCGATAAGCCCCCGCCCGCAGACCCCGACAACCAACGGCCAGGGTTGTCGGGAAGAGGCCCTTGTCCTCATCAACATGGGGACAAGGTGCTTTGGGGTGGGGGAGCCGCACGGCCCCCCTTTCCCCAGGGCACCCCCCATGTTGAGGGCACGCGGCCTGGTACGGCTCAGGAGGGGGGGCGCTCGCTCGTCCCCACCCCTTTCCTGGCCTGCCGGGCTGCGTGCTCGGATAAGGGTCTGAGATGGATTTGGGGGGGACCCCCACGCCGTTTTTCGGCATGGGGATTACCTTTAAATCCATGCCAGGTGACGGAGCTAGCGCGCCGGCATTTACTGCCTACGCTAGCTACGTACCTGAAGTTACGTTCTAAATGAACGGACTGCTCCGTGTGTGGGCAAGTCCGTTCATTTTCAAAAGTCCCGCGGACTTTGTCCAGCGGATTGTCCGCCGGAGAAGTCCGGGCGTGTGTGGGCAAGTCCACACGCTCGGAAAGTCCGGCGAAGCCAGCTGGAAAGTCCGGCGGATTGTCCGCTGGACTAGGTCCACCGGGAAAAGTCTGCACGTGTGTACGCGGCATGAGAGAGACCTTCCTTTAAGGATCACATGCGGAAGCCTCCTGTACATTTGGCTCTGAGATTTGCTTTCTCACCTACAGTATGCCTCCCTCACCTCCCATGCCTCCTGGGTAGGGATGAGCCGAACACCCCTCTGTTCGGTTCGCACCAGAACCTGCAAACAGACCTAAAGTTTGTGTGAAGTCTATGGGACTCGAATGTTCAAAATCAAAAGTGCTAATTTTAAAGGCTTATATGCAAGTTATTGTTATAAAAAGTTTTTGGGGACCTGGGTCCTGCCCCAGGGGACATGTATCAATGCAAAAAAACTTTTAAAAACTGCAGTTTTTTCAGGAGCAGTGATTTTAATAATGCTTAAAGTGAAACAATAAAAGTGTAATATTCCTTTAAATTTCGTACCTGGGGGGTGTGTATAGTATGCCTGTAAAGGGGCGCATGTTTCCCGTGCTTAGAACTGTCCCTGCACAAAGTGTCATTTTTGAAGGAAAAAAGTCTTCAGGTCTGGTATGGAAATTAAGGGGAACCCAGGGTCAAATAAAAAAAAAAAATATGTGGGGTTCCCCCCAAATATCCATACCAGACCCTTTATCCGAGCAAGCAACCTGGCAGGCTGCAGGAAAAGAGGGGGGACGAGAGAGTGCCCCCCCTCCTGAACCGTACCAGGCCACATGCCCTCAACATTGGGAGGATGCTTTGGGGGTCTGTGGTTCCTCTAGTTCTGGTTACCCTTTCCTGGTCTGAGTTTTCCAGCGATACCCAGGCACTAATCAATTCTGGGGCTGCAGGCCTGTTTAAAGATAGTGCCTTTGTGTCAAAGCACTCGATACTGCTGCAGCCTTGTGCCTCCCAACTGCCATTGAGGCTATTGATGGGAGACCTCTACAGCCCTCCCATGTGACTCATGAAACCGCTTAATTGACCATGGCTGTAGGGGCTCTATACCATGAGATAATCCAATTACAAGTAATTTCCTCACCTCATTACCTGGTTATCATTAGTTATCCTTGGTTATAGAGGCACAATCCCTATTTTGATTGGTGTAGTGCCAAAGATTCTGTCACATGTTTTCAAAAAGTGATTAAGGTCATGTGCACATCTTCACTATCTTCATTTCCAGAGGGATACCAGGAATTCAGTGACTTCTTTTTTATTTTTTAACATATTTTATTGGATTTTCAGACATACAGAGTATCAAGAACTATAGTTACATAGATCCCTGGGAAGTCACGAGGGGGCATTAATAATCAACTGAAATAAGAAAACAAACTTAGAAAGGGGAGGGGGAAAAAGAGGGGGTAGGGGAGGAAAGGGGGAGTAGGTAGGAGAAGGGAGAGGGGAGGGGGGGAACCAAAGTTAAGGTCTTACAGGAGAGGAGCTATTATGTAGCTCATGTGGTGGCAAGCATTCATTCTACAAAGAAATAGATGACAATTACTTGGTTTTTAAATGAGATTTGCATGGTATCAAACACAGGAGGGGAGAAGGAAACGCTGCCAGTTGTAGTAATCTATAACCAGGAGAGTATAATAAGGCTCATAAGGTAGCAGCATCCAGCAGGGTTACTAAAAGAAGAAAGGGAGTGTGGCATCAATTCCCATTGAGTAATGGGGGGGTTAGTATGGGTCTCACCCATTGTCAGGTGGGAAGAGGCCTGTGAGAGAGATGTCCGCATTATGCAAAACTTTTGTTATGTAGAAATCCCATTTGTTGTGGAAGCAAGCTGAGTGATTACGAGGGGAAAATGACAGATACAGACTTCTTTTTTTTGAGTAAAAGATTAGTGATTTCCATCCTTACCTCTGAAATTGTTGGGGGGGTGGTGTGGTTGAGGTCCATTGTTTGAGGATGGATCCCCTAGCAGGCATGAAACAGGTGGAGAGCCATGCTTTTTTGTGTCGCATGGGCAATTGTTGGAATTTAGTATAACCTTGGAAGGGGCCATCCAGGAAACCGAAGAGCATACAGAGGGGGTCTTTACGTGGTGTGTACCCCGTGACCATGGCGGAAAAGGTTTCTAGTTGGTCCCAGAAGTGTGAGATGAGAGGGCAGCACCATAATCTGTGGAATAGATTGGGTCTGTGCAGGTGGCACCATGAACACTGTTTCTGAGTCATAGAGGTTGAGGAAAATGAGAACGGTAGGTAAGCATGATGCATGATCTTGAATTGTCGTTCCCTCCAGAATTAATGAAGGGAGGAGACCTTTGTTCCACTGGGAGCTTGGACCCGAGTGGGTAGGTTTGATGAGTCGAGTGGATAGGGGTTTGTAGATGTCGGAGATCTTAAGTTAAGCACGGCTCAGGAGTGTGTCCAGTAGGGAGGTGCGGAAGAGAATGACTTTGGCGGGGCAGAGGCTGGCTGCAAATTTGATTGCTTGCTGTGCTTGTATGAAGTGGTGGGCAGGTTGGTTGTACCGGGATTGTACTGTAGGAAAGGAGAGAGCTTTCCCAGTGGATGGATTAAAGAATTGCAATAAATTAGTGAGCCCATGAGAGGCCCATGTGGAGAAGGCTGCATACTGTCGTTCGTGTGCAAATGGAGGGTGGCCAGTAATTGGTAGGTACTGAAATAGAGAAGGGGAAATCCACATTTTTTTTTATCTCTCTCCATGCATTTAGGTTATCCCGGAGCAGTAGATTATGCTTTAATGAGGGCGGGGAGGGAATTTATTTTGCAGTGCAGTAGTGCAGACAGTCCACACGGGTCTACCATCTGGGCTTCCAGGTCATAATTGGAGTATCGGGATGCCCCGACAACCAATCCAAACCCACTCTCAGGAGGCAAGTTATAAATTTGAATGTTGGGTAAACTTGCGCCTCCCTCATATTTGGGAAGAGATAACTTTTGAAGGGAAATACGGGGACGGCGTCTGCGCCAAAGGAATGCTGATAGAGCATCTGTATATCTTTGTGCTGCATTAGAAGGGGGATGGTTTGGAGGGGGTATAGGAGTTTGGGGAAACTGACCATCTTAAATAAGTGACACCTGTCAAATAGGGAGAGTGGGAGGTCTGCCCAGTTTACCAATTCACTAACGATTTTTGAGATAATCAGGGGGTAATTGAGGTGATAAAGGGAGGAGGGTGATTTGCCTATTTTGATACCCAAATAGGTAATGTGGGCTTTGGCGACAGAGAAAGTGGAGTGGTCTGTCCAGGGTGGAGGGTGGGTGTGGAGTAGGGGCAAAACTTCACTTTTGGAGAAATCAATCCCGAGGCCCGAGCAGGCTCGGAACCGTGTGAAGATATCCTGGATATGAGGCATATCTGACTTGGGGTCTGAAGTGAAAATTTAAATATTGTCGGCAAAGAGGGCTGTATGTATTTCCTGCTGGCCAATTGTCACTCCGAGGAGATTGGAGTGGAAAAGCAGAAAACCTGAGAGGGGTTCTAGTACCAGGTTGAAATAGAGAGGGGACAAGGGGCATTCCTGTCTGGTTCCTTTATGTAGGGGTATACTATTTGAAATATGGTCTGCTTCTACCACATTGGCAGATGGAGCTGAGTAAATGGCTAAAATCAAGTGGACAAAGGGGCCATCAAAACCAAATCTCTGAAGAGCCAATCGCAACCAGTGAAAGCTGACATTATCAAAGGCCTTCTCGGTGTCTAGAGTGATCTTGGCTATGTCACTGGTGGGATTGGCCCTTGCTTGTTCTAGGACCATGAGGAGTTTGCGGATGTTGGATTTGGCTGAACATCCCAGCGTGAGGCTAGCCTGGAAGGGGTGGATTAGTGATGGCATAATCAATGCCAACCTGTTGGCCATGACCTTGGACAGAATCTTTGAGTCGAAATTGAGCAGTGAAATCGGGCGGTAGGAGCCTGGCTCCGTGAGGTCTTTGCCTTATTTGGGGATCAACTTGATGAAGATTTTGAAAGCCCCCATCAAGGATTGTTTAGTAGAAGGATACTAGGGTTGGAGCAATAAGCTGGGCAGACAATTTGAAGAATTCTGAGGTGTATCTGTCTGGGCCAGGGGCTTTCCCCAAAGCCAGTGAAGCTATCCCGGATGTCAAATCAGTAATAGTGATCGGGACGTTGAGTTGGGTTAGAAGGGAGAGGTCAATCTGGGGGAGCTGGACCTGGTCAAGAAAGGCCTGTGCCGCAATGGGGTTGATAGGATCAAGGCCGTACAGGTTGGCATAGAAGCTTTCTAGGATGGAGTTAATGTCTTTAGGGGAGGAGGAGAGTGTGCTATTAGGGTTTTTAGGGCAGTTATGTGGGTACGGGTGCGAGGACCCCTGCATAGATGAGCCAGCAACTTCCCTGCCTTGTTGCCGAATTTGTGATATTGCAGATCCAAGAGCGACTGGTGAATTCACTCCTGGGCCTCGGCCCACAAATCAAACAGTTTTTTTGCCTCTCTCTAAGTTTTCCTATGTTCTGGGGAATTCTGTTGTGTGAGGCGACACTGAGCATTACAAAGGGTATTACTAGCTGTGCGATACTGACTATTGACATTCTTTTCATAAGATGTAGAGAAGGCTATGATCTTACTTTGAAGCACTGCTTTCCTGGCCTTCCAAAATAGGTTGGGGTCTATTCTGTGGCTGGAGTTAGTATCTGTGTATTCTGTCCAGACTTCCCTGATAACACTCAGGAGGTCCTGGTTGTTGGATAGGTGGGATGGGAAGCGCCAGGTTCTGGAAGAAGTTGGTGGCACAAATTCTGACAAGTTAACCAAGATCAGGGCATGATCAGAAATTGCTATCTCATGTATGAGAGGATCTTTAGTATGTTTTAGTAGGGGAGAATTGCAGAAAAAATTGTCTATCCTGGACAAACTATTATAGGGCGGGGAGTAAAAGGTGTAATCTTTCCCGATAGGATTAGCTACAAAATGCGGTAGAGGGGTGTTGGCTGGTTGAGGAGGGATATCTGTGGGGGTCCTGCCTCAGGATTTGTTCTCCTGGAGGTGCATTGCAGAGTGGACGTCAACCCCCGACTAACAAAGGAAGATGGATGTAGGGAGCTAAGCTTGAGGCAAGGCCCTGAAAGAAAGGTTTGGATGGGCGTTTGGGGCGTAAATGTTGGAGAGGACCCATTTCCTTGAGAATAGTCTCAGCTTGAGTATGACAACCTGACCTGGTTAATGTTGGAGAGAGGTCATGGACCCACTTTATTGATTTTATTGTGGATTTACCCAACTCACAGTTATTTTTATGGTGGTTAACTAGTTATCAAAATGTCTCATTGTATTTCGCTAAAGAAGTTGCCTGCGTCCAAAGAACTGGCATACATTTTCACTTCGGAGGTCTTTTGGTTACATACCTAAAGTTATCATCTTGGACAGGGGTAGCCAGTTTGTGTCCAGGTTTTTGCGAGCCCTTTGTGCACAGTTGCCAATTCAGCTTTCCTCCTCCTTGGCATATCACCTTCCTAGGTCGCTATATTTCTGACCACCATAACAATTGGTCAGACTTGTTACCTTGAGCAGAGTTTGTTCACAATAGCACCATCAATGCCGCTTCCTGATTATCTCCATTTATGGTGAACTATGGGTTCCAGCCATCCATGTTGCCTGACATGTTGTTCCAAGTTCCACTTGGATGCAGGTCCAAGAATCCTTGGAACGTGCCAGAGAGAGGTACAGACTCAATGCTGACAGCCAACGCCTACCTGCGCTCTCCTACCAAATTGGGGAGAAGGTCTGGCTGTCTTCTCGTAACCTCCGACTCTGTGGTCCCTCACTAAAACTGGCACCTTTCTGCATATTCCATAGGATTAACCCAGTGGCCTAGGCATTGGATCTTCCTTCCAATATGTGTATTTTCACTGTATTCCATGTTTCCCAAATAAAAACTTTGGTATGCAACCGCTATACCACCTCGGTACCAACCTCCCGCCCAGTTCAGGTTGACAACCATGAGGAATATAAGATACAATCTATCATTGACACTCGTAGGTTTCTTGGATGCATACAATACCGTGTTCATTGGAGGGGTTACGGTCTCTGGAGGAACGCTCTTGGGTCTCATCCTCGGATGTACATACTCTTGCCCTCCTCCGTGCTTTCCGTAGACATTTTCCCCTCCAGCCCCTCTAGCCTGGTGCCCCTGAAAGGGAGGGGTCATTGAGGAGGGGTTACTGTCAGGGCTGAGCTTCTAATATTTACTAGCAGCTCGTTCTTTCAGTGCACAGAAGCTGCTCAGCTGTCAGTTAATTACCAGCCATTTATTGTTTTCACAGTGACTCACCTGGTTACCATTACCTGCCTTATTAGTCCAGCCAACAACTAGCCCCTTTTGATTATTTAAACAGCTTTGCTCATTCCCTTCCCTCCAGTATGTTCCTCCTGTGTATGACTTGACCTGGCTGACTTCTCTTCTGATTCTTGCTTCTGACATTGCCAACTTCTTGTTCTCGGATCCTGGCTCGTCTGATTACCCGCTCTGGCTTCCAAACCCAGTCTTCTTTTTTTTTACTACGTTCCTGAACTGTTGCTATTTTTGCTATTACATTAAAGGTGTGATTTTAACTGTGTCTCTGCCTAGTTTATGGCCCCTGACACTACCTGCACTCCTTGCCCAATAACACTCCAGTCGGGACATTCTTACAGGCATTTTCAGCAGACGACCGTGTTTCTTTGAGCCTAGAACCTCCTGTTCTCACCTTCAGGGGTGCCTGGAGCTTAGTCACAAAGGGAAGCCCTCTCACCATTTGGACTCCAACCAGGTAAGTGATAAAAGGGGAGGCTCTAATTTTAACTAAAATATCAGTTCAGTAAAACATTTCTGGTAAAAATATATTTTTTCATGTAGTGCTACAAAACAATTAACATTTTTAAAGTTCATATATGAATAGCAAAATATGGAATACATTTCCATAAAATACTAATTTATCAATGAAAACAATAACTGTAGCTTTCATTAATAAATTAAAGTGGCTGTAAACCCAAATCCCCAAAACAACATTCTTCTGCACAACTTAGTAGATAAATGTTATAACCTAAATTGGGGTTGATTTACTAAAACTGTAGCGTGCTAAATCTGGTGCAGTTATGCATAAAAAACAATCAGCTTCCAAATTTTATTGCCAAATAGGGATGGGCCCGGTGTTCGATTCGAACCCATGTTCGAATCGAGCACCGGGCGTTCGCTCGCTCGGCGAGCCCAGAACTATTGGGGCCGCTCGCATCAAATTCGTGTGATGCGAGCGGCCCCGCAATGCATTGCGGCCCGCGCAGTGCAATGCTGGCTGATGATTGGCCAAGCATGCACTGTGACCCCGCATGCTTGGCCAATCACAGCGCCGTCAGCGAGGAGAGCCATAATTGGCTACAGGCAGGATGCCTGTAGCCAATTATAGCTCAGGTGCTTTAGCACACGCCCCACGGTATAAGAGGCCGCCGCGCCGGCGGCCTCGCATATTCTGTTTCATTCAGTGTCAGCGTGTCAGTGTGCTGCTGACAATATGTGCTCTATTTCTGGGGATATGTGTGTGCGTGCTGTTAGAACAGCATTGCAGTATCACATCTGGGGGGTGTCTATAGGTGGCCTGTGAAGGGGGGCAGGTTTCCTGTGCTTAGAACTTTCCCTGCAAAAAAGTGTCATTTTTGCAGGAAAAAAGCTATTTAAAAGCACTCGCGGCTAATGAATTGATGGCTCCTGTAACACAGAGAACTGTCATTCATTAATAAAAAACAAAAAAAAAAGCGTGGGGGTCCCCCTAAATTCAATAACCAGGCCCTTCAGGTCTGGGATGGATATTAAGGGGAACCCCAGCCAAAAAAAAAAAAAAAATGGTGTAGGGTCCCCCTCAAAATCCATACTAGACCCTTGAGGTCTGGTATGGATTTTAAGGGGAACCCTAGCCAAAAAAAATGGCGTGGGGTCCCCCTCAAAATCCATACCAGACCCTTATCCGAGCACGCAACCTGGCAGGCCGCAGGAAAAGAGGGGGGGACGAGAGCGGCCACCCCTGAACCGTACCAGGCCACATGCCCTCAACATTGGAAGGATGCTTTGGGGGTCTAAGACCCCTAAAGCACCTTGTCCCCATGTTGATGAGGACAAGGGCCTCTTCCCCACAACCCTGGCCATTGGTTGTGGGGGGGTCTGCGGGCGGGGGGCTTATCGGAATCTGGAAGCCCCCTTTAACAAGGGGACCCCCAGATCCCGCCCCCCCCCTGTGTGAAATGGTAAGGGGTACCCCTACCATTTCACCAAAAAAGTGGCAAAAATTGTAAAAATGACAGGAGACGGTCTTTGACAATTCCTTTATTAAAATCTTCTTTCTTCTTTCTTCATCCTTCGGTTTCTTCATCTTCTCCTTCCGTCATCTTCTTCCATCTTCTTCCATCTTCTTCTTCCTCCGATCCGCTTCTTCTTGCGCTGGTCTTCTCATCCTTCTCGTCCGGCATCTTCTTCCGTCGGCGTCGGCGTCGGTGTCTTCTTGGGCCGCTCCAATGACTTTTTTTTAATGAATGAGTTTCAATGAATGACTGTTCTCTGTATTACGGGAGCCGTCAATTAACATTAGCCGCGAGTGATTTTAAATAGCTTTTTTACTTTCAAAAATTACACTTTGCGCAGAGACAGTTCTAAACACGGGAAACATGCGCCCCTTCACAGGCATACTATAGACACCCCCCAGGTACGAAATTTAAAGGAATATTACACTTTTATTGTTTCAATTTAAGCATTATTAAAATCACTGCTCCTGAAAAAACGGCCGTTTTTAAAAAAAAAATTAGCATTGATACATGTCCCCTGGGGCAGGACCCAGGTCCCCAAACACTTTTTATGACATTAACATGCATATTACCCTTTAAAATTAGCACTTTTAATTTCAAACGTTCGCATCCATTATAACTAATAGGGTTCTAAAGCTCGCACGGACTTTAGGTCTGTTCGCGGGTTCTGGTGCGAGCCGAACGGGCGGGTGTTCGGCTCATCCCTATTGCCAAAGCTTAATTGAACAAGATGAAGTTAGAAGCCGATTGGCTACCATGCACAGCTGCACCATATTTTGCACTATCCAGTTTTAGTAAATCAACCCACCGTTTGTACCTGTGAAAAATTGATCTTTATTTAGTTGTAGCCCTCATAAATTTGTCATTCTGTATAGCACTAGAGAAACATACAGTCTCCCTCTCTCTCTCTCTCTCTATCTCTTTTCTATCTCTTTCTGTCTCTGTTTCTCTGTCTCTCTTTCTGTCTCTCCCCTCCTTTCAAGCTCTCTCCCTCCACTCTACCTTTCTACTATGACTTCACAAATTACAAATCAGAAGACACATCACATCCTCTAAGGTAAGGCACAAAGCAGATCCCCCCTCTTTACAGCCTGCCATTTAAAACAGAAGGACAGAGCCCCCATATATTTCCTGGTATTGGCTTTACTCTGCTCAGAACACCAGGGAGAATTGCTACCAAAAGGAAGAGCAGACAGATGTCAAACTAAGCGTAAATGCTTTCTACTGCTGATCTGTTTTCAACTTACTGATCACATTGTTTTTCATTTTTCAGGTTTACAACTACTTTAATGAAGAGCAGAATTGATCTGTCACAATGACAAATCAGCACTAAAAATAACACTGAAAGATTGGCTCTGCCAGTGCAATAAGCGGGACCCTGCTGTCTGTGTGCCAGCTTTATTCTTCACTCTTTTTATCATGAGCAATGTAAGAGCTGTCACCAGGTTAGCCGAGCTGTTGTGTTTACATTGGGATATCAGAGCTGCCAGCATAAACAGCAGGGCTGATCTGTCATTTTGTCAGTCTGGCAAAGAACAGTAGAAGAATGGGGCAATTCAGAGCCAGGGGAGACTTCTGCCCCAGCTGCCACCTTCCCACCATAATGCCTCTTCTGTGTCTGGATTAGCCAGGACCTGCCCCCCCCCCCTTTTTAGAACAGGAAGTGCTGAGAAAGCTCTTCAAAAGGGATACAAATAAAAACATTTATTTTGATTGTGATGGTTAGAACCGCTGACTTTTGTTCTCTGCTGTCTGTTCCTTCTTGTTCTAAAGACATTGACATTTCTTATTCATTGGAACAGTATCATAGAAGCAATAAATGATGGAAATGTTCACCACTGGAGTCACAGACAATTAGAAGCTTGACAAATTTGTTATAATGTTTAGGTGTGAATGAGCACTAAAAGCTGCTATATATGTGCAAGCAGATATTTGTGCTTATATACAGTACAGTCTGGGAATACATGTTTCTAGTATGTAAGTGGTTTAAATCATTCTATAATATTTTTTTGAACCCAAGGTAGCAAAATTAGGACTCCAGCTCCATATCTATGTGTTTTGATGTTTAGTAATGTGCACATCGGGCAACGTTCAGTTCACTGGATATTTGACAAAGTTTGCAAACCATGAACATAGTGCTAGACCCTAATTCTAAGGGAGCAGAATCTTGTTATTTTTATAGGCGGCTGAGCACTGTCATACAGGATATGTACCAATGCAAAACAAAAATGTAAAAATTAAATATGGGGAGAGGTTATTTTAATGTGGCTTAAGGAGCAGCATTAAACATAACAGAACTTATTTTATTAATATGCTTGTGAGGTGCCTAAAAGCTGCATGTACATTTATAGAACAGTATGATCAAACACTTTTGAAAGTGACTGGTTTGTTTACAACTGTGAATCTTTCATTTGGTGGTTTGTTGTAGCACTAACATAGCTAAGTGACAGAATCCCAGCTTTCTTCTGTTTGTAAAGTTGTGGATCTATCAATTAGCAGTGGCAGTATTACCTACACTGACAAATCCCTGGCTAGTTATTCTTTGTAAGAAAAGCAGACGGGGACCCTGGGTGACATCATTGACTAAATATGGTAAGGACCATATTTGGTAACTGAAGTCACCCAGGATCCTTAGCCACTTAGTTAACATCCAGCAGCCAGCCGGGGATCTGTCATTGGTGACCAGAGTAGCAACTGAGCAGTATCCTTAGGTAGGGGAATCATAGTGGTAGTGTGGAAACAGCATTTGGTGGCGCATCATCAGAGCTGAAGAGAGTCTACATTTGTGGATGGCATAGTTGATATTTTATTTACATACAGGGTCTGTAATTTTTTGGCTAGAGTGTGATGGTTCATCATTGTTGGTTGGCGGGTTGTTGTTTCGGTGGTTCAACATTGTTGAGCAGCGTGTCATTGAAGTGGTGGGTCATATTGATAGATGAGTATCTATATTGCTGGATAATGTGAGTGATGCTGGATTTACATAAGGGGCATTGTTTACTTTTTTTTTGCTAATAAAGACTTTGTCGCTCAATTGGAGTTTAACTTTTATATTTTTAGTGGGTGGGAGTAAGTGAGGCCACTCACACTGCATGCCTAGCTGCGGGTCTGGTATAAAATTTAAGAAAATCAGATCTGGGTCTTTTTTCAGTCATGTGGCCTAGGTGTTTAGGAAATGGGGGGGGGGGTAGTGAGTGTGTACCCCCTTCCTTCTAAACCATATCAGGCCATAAGCCTTCAACATTGGGAGGGTACCATGCAGGGGAGGGTGGTGACTGACAATAGATTTATATTGTGGGGCTTTTGTTTTAAAAAAATGTGTGTATTGTTTTCCAAATAAAGGTCCTTCTCATGGTTGCAGTGTGTTTATTTACTTTTTACTTTTTTGGGGAATGAGTAACCAGGGATACTATATACCCCTTACTGATTCATCTGGGGGGGGGGGGGGGCAGCATCTTGGTATCTCATTGTTTTAAAGGTGGATAAAACCCCTTTAAAAAAAAAACTTTAAAATAAAAACTGCAATCACTGTGGCAGGGTTGTGGGGAAGAAGCCCTGGTCCTCATAAACATGGGGATTAGATCCTTTGTAATGGGAGTCCCCCTGGTAAGATACTTTTCCATGTTGAGTACATGAGGCCTGGTATGGTTTAGGGGGGTGCATGTTTTCTGCCATTTGTTCTAGAACAGCCAAATTGCAAACTCAAATAATAGTCTGGTGTGGATTTTGAGGGGACCCCACACCTTTTTGTTTTTGTGTGATGTTCAGAATTTATGAGGATCCCACATCTTATTTTTTTATATTTTTTTTGCATGGGGACCCCCTTAAAATCCGGACCTAATTCACATCAATGATAAAGGTCTGGTATTGATTTTAGTGTGAGCCCATCATTGATTGTTATAGTACAGAATCCCAACGTATGATCATGTGCAGACAGTGTCCAGTTCCATACACCCCTTATTTAATCCATTGCTTATAAGCCATGAAAATGGCCAGAACTGATTTTAAAGTTTGGGCTACAATTTACTTCAATAGAGTTTAGATTAAAGTGGATGTAAACCCCAATTTTTTTTTGATGTCATAATGTAGATAATAAGATTTCCTTTCATTTGAGCCCAGTCTTGACACACAGATTTACTCGAGGCCTGAGCAATCCTCTTTAATTGTTCAGTTAGAGAAATCTTGACAAAGTCTTGAAAACTTTGTCAAAAACGCCCCCTTGCTGTGAGTTTTTTTTTCTTAATTCTGTCATAAGGTTCCCCTTAACCACTTAAATGTGTCATATACTATACTATACACAATATACTATATATACTAGACTGCCTGCACTGTGTATATATATATATAGTCTACACCGAATGCACTATATATATATATATATATATATATATATATATATATATATATATATATATATATATGTGTATATATATATTAATCCACTGCCTGCACTGTGTATATAGACTACACTGTGTATATAAATATATATAATGTATGTATATACTAAACTGCCTGCACGCCACTAACCAACATGCCTAATCTACCTCAAATTCTTTCAATCTCCTCCATGTATCACACTACATACGGCCGCCGTGTAAGAAGCCTTATATAGTGTAGGGCGTGGACTTAGCCCCCTGAGCCATGATTAGTCAAAGTCACCCTGCTGGCTATCACAGCAGATCGCGCTGTGATTGGCCAAAGCATGCAGGTCAGGTACATACTTTGGCCAATCAGCAGCCATCAATGCACTGCGATCTTGCAGTGCATTATGGGGCACTCCTCGGTGCTTAAAGAGGTGTATCTATTAAAAAAAAAATCTAAAGTCAGCAGCTACAAATACTGCAGCTGCTGACTTTTAATAAGCGGACACTTACCTGTTCCAGGGTCCAGCGATGCGGGGGGGGGGGGGTCAAAGCTCCGCTCTCCCCCCGATCCACTCGGCGCCAGCATTGCTACTGTGGAGCCACAGCCGGGCACCCACACGACGTGATTGGCCGCACAGTCATCTGGGACATGTGACAGATGACTGGGGAGCCCTTCCTGCGCTGAGGGGAAGTGATGTCACCAGCCGAGGCTAGCAGGAGGCAGACTACGAGGTACCCCCCTAGCAACAGGCATTTAGAGGTATGTAAAAAAAAATATTTTTCCATTTTTTTTTATAGGAATTTTAAGCCTTTTCTTTTTTTTTAGGGGGAAACACTACTTTAAATTTGCCTCATATGTTCGGTTTGTCTACAAACAAATGAACACCTGATGTTTGAGTCAAAGGTACGTTTGATTTGAACATTGGGACCATCCTTAATATTAATCAATAGATTAGATTCATATTTTATTATAATACATTTTTGTTACTTTTGTAAATAAATGTAACCTGGTACTAGTAAATGTAGTAAATGTAGATTGGGAATACCATTTATTACACAATACTTTTAAGTAAGCTTGATAACTGTATTCTGGCTTAAAAGTGATTTCTAATTTTGTTATCCAAATTGTTTTGAAGATTACTGAAAGGGAAGTAGCACTCAATCATGCATGATATTTTTTTTATCTAGGGGTGAAAATGGAGGCTGATAGTGGTTAAAGAATAATCTGGAAAATGTGTTCTGGAATGTTTTATACAGCAATTCCTTAGCCATGCCTAGCAAATCATCATTTGAAAGAACATATTTAATATAATACACTAGATGGCGTCAACAACATTATAATGTTGGAACTGTGGCAATCAATAGCCACTCTTCTAACTGTAGCAGACTCAAAGCAACTTTTAAACATTGTCAAATTAAAAATATGTATTACAAAGAAATCTAAGAAATATATTCAATGGGTTTACCATACTTTCACTAAGCATAATCCTTACATTCTCTCTTTTGTGAATCTGTCACCATATTCCTTGAACACTACTGCTGTCCACCAAAGACACCTAAGAGCTAATCATATGACTGTAAGCTCAATACATGAAAATCCCTTCATTTTAACCCAGAAATTAGCATGTTGTGAAATTCTAAATACCAGGGAAGTGAAAACATCACCTTGACATTTAGAGATCCTTAAGACATCTCCAAATTAATAGAATGAGAAAACAGAAATTATGTAAGGCAACTGACTGCAAAATAAATATACAGAAAAATATCTAATATTTAATATTCTAATATAATAAGCAACAAGCTAAAATATATCACATAACTTACAGAAAGTACCATAGCCCTAATTTAAAGCATAATTACAGTCAGCACTAGGGATGAGCTCAATGTTCGGGTCGAACATAAGTTCGACTCGCACATCGGCTGTTTGCCCGTTCGCAGAACAGCAAACATTATGGGGCGTTTGCAGGAAATTTGAGCACTGCATAACGCCCCATAATGCACTGCGAGATTGCAGTGCGTTGCTGTATGATGATTGGCCAAAGCAAGCACCTGACCTCACCTGGCATTAATACACTGCCTGCACTGACTGAATATCGAGTAAACACTGAATATTTAGTCTATGCTAAATGCAGAGTATATATATATGTATATATATATATATATATATATATATATATATATATATATATACAGAGCATAAACTGTTTATTAAATACAAAAACATACACCTTTGAACACAGTTAGGGACACTCTCCTTAGCCGTGTCATAGAGGGGGTAAGGGACAAGGAAGAACCAATGGGAACTCAACACAGAAACTACAGTTGAAACACATAAAGGGATTGTGATAAGCAGGCAACCCCTCCTTACAGAGATGTCTCCAGACCATTGTCTATGTGCCATGACCCAACACAATTAAACACAGCAACAAGGAGGGGGGGAGAAGGGATGTAGCATTACATTACATTATCTCAATGCCATTTTGTCCCCAAGTCTCTCAGTCACTTCTGGGCCATAGTCTGTGGGCAGGAGGCCAGCCCACAGTCCCTTCCAAAACACACAGTGACAGTGGGTTCTATATCTATATCGCCTATATAGCCTATATCTGCAGTGCATTCGGTGGTGTACTATTTATAATACACTTCAGGCGGTGTATTAATATATATATATATATATATATATATATAGCGGCCTATTCCACCGGCACCTTGTCCACAGTCACTCCTTCTGTAGCCCCACCATCATGCACAGAGTAGTCCCCAGAATTATTTGACCACAGCGTCGGGTACATGCTGCTGGAGGATGCCCAGCGATTTGAAGGCACCAATGTTGGTTCCCAGGTTGAGGAAGGGAGTAACGTGAGCCTAGAGAGAGGGGGTGCCCAATAAGGACAAGAAACTGGCAGTCATGTCCCCCCAGCTGCAGCATACTGCCAAGTTTGCTCCAGTGATGAGGAGGGAGGGGATGATGAGGTCACTGACTGTACTTGGGTGAAGAGAAGAGAGGAGGAGGAGGAGGCACAACTACAATGAGAAAGGATGTCCTCTAGGGGGCAGCTTAAGGGCAGCCACCCTATTGCATCACACCACAGAGCTCCGAAGGTGCGGGGCGTAGCTGACTCCCTGCTGACTTTTAAAAGTTCCTTGGTGTGGGCCTTTTTTGACATGTGTGCAGCAGATCGCACTGCTGCTGTTTTCAACTGATGTCTGAAGCGGATCAAGCATGTCCAGAACAGCAGCCACTTGGGTACCACATGCTTGACCAGATATATGATGACCTGCCATGCATGTGGTCAATTGGCAACAGCACTTGAAAGTAGACATGTGCGATTCGTTTCGTACGAATTCGTAATTCGTACGAATTTTTTGAAATTCGTACGAATTTACGAATCTGTAGTACGAATTTTTTTTTTTTACGAATTCCGTACGGAATACGAAATTCCGTTTACGAATTTCGTCGCCGAATGATTCGAATGAATTTGAATGAATTTGAATGAATTCGAATGAATTCTAATGAATTTGAATGATTCGAATGACAAAGTGTCATTTTTGCAGAAAAAAAAAGCTATTTAAAAAACAGTCATTCATTGATAAAAAAAAAAAAAAAAAAGCGTAGGGGTCCCCCCAAATTCAATAACGAGGCCCTTCAGGTCCAAAAAAAATGGCGTGGGGTCCCCCCCAAATATCCATACCAGACCCTTCAGGTCTGGGATGGATTTTAAGGGGAACCCCGGCCAAAAAAAAAATGGCGTAGGGTCCCCCTCAAAATCCATACCAGACCCTTTATCCGAGCACGCAACCTGGCAGGCCGCAGGAAAAGAGGGGGGACGAGAGCGGCCCCCCCTCCCGCCTGAACCGTACCAGGCCACATGCCCTCAACATTGGGAGGGTGCTTTGGGGTCCCCCCCAAAGCACCTTGTCCCCATGTTGATGAGGACAAGGGCCTCATCCCCACAACCCTGGCCGGTGGTTGTGGGGGTCTGCGGGCGGGGGGCTTATCGGAATCTGGAAGCCCCCTTTAACAAGGGGACCCCCAGATCCCGCCCCCCCCCCTGTGTGAAATGGTAAGGGGGTACAAAAGTACCCCTACCATTTCACCAAAAAAGTGGCAAAAATGGTAAAAATGACAGGAGACGGTCTTTGACAATTCCTTTATTAAAATCTTCTTTCTTCTTTCTTCATCCTTCGGTTTCTTCATCTTCTCCTTCCGGCATCTTCTTCCATCTTCTTCTTCCATTTTCTTCTTCCTTCGATTCGCTTCTTCTTGCTCCGGTCTTCTCGTCCTTCTCGTCCGGCATCGGCGTCTTTTCTCGCAGGCCGCTCCTCGCAATGGGAGGCTCCCGCTCTGTGAGGCTTCGCTGCGGCTGACAGGTCTTTTATAATGGAGGGCACCTGGTGACCCCGCCCCCTCTGACGCACGGGGACGTCATGGGAATTCCCTATGGCTTTCCCCATTACGTCAGAGGGGGGCGGGGTCACCAGGTGCCCTCCGTTATAAAAGACCTGTCAGCCGCAGCAAAGCCTCACAGAGCGGGAGCCTCCCATTGCGAGGAGCGGCCTGCGAGAAGAGACGCCGATGCCGGACGAGAAGGACGAGAAGACCGGAGCAAGAAGAAGCGAATCGAAGGAAGAAGAAAATGGAAGAAGAAGATGGAAGAAGATGCCGGAAGGAGAAGATGAAGAAACCGAAGGATGAAGAAAGAAGAAAGAAGATTTTAATAAAGGAATTGTCAAAGACTGTCTCCTGTCATTTTTACCATTTTTGTCACCTTTTTTGGTGAAATGGTAGGGGTACTTTTGTACCCCCTTACCATTTCACACAGGGGGGGGGCCGGGATCTGGGGGTCCCCTTGTTAAAGGGGGCTTCCAGATTCCGATGAGCCCCCCACCCGCAGACCCCCACAACCACCGGGCACGGTTGTGGGGATGAGGCCCTTGTCCTTATCAACCTGGGGACAAGGTGCTTTGGGGGTCTCAGACCCCCAAAGCATCCTCCCAATGTTGAGGGCATGTGGCCTGGTACGGTTCAGGCGGGAGGGGGGGCGCTCTCGTCCCCCCCTCTTTTCCTGCGGCCTGCCAGGTTGCGTGCTCGAATAAGGGTCTGGTATGGATTTTGAGGGGGACCCCACGCCATTATTTTTGGCTAGGGTTCCCCTTAAAATCCATCCCAGACCTTAAGGGTCTGATATGGATTTTGAGGGGGACCCTACGCCATTTTTTTTTTTTTTTTGGCTGGGGTCCCCTTAATATCCATACCTGACCTGAAGGGCCTGGTTATTGAATTTGGGGGGACCCCTACGCATTTTTTTTATTAATGACTTCAATGAATGACTGTTCTCTGTATTACGGATCCGACAATTCATTTGCCGGCAATAGCTGCGAGTGATTTTAAATAGTTTTTTTTTCCTGCAAAAATGACACTGTGCAGGAACAGTTCTCTATATTAGATATACTGAATCTCGAATCATTCGAAGCATTTGTTATATCCGCTATTATAATTTCTTTCATATTAGTTGAAATTAGATATTTGTTAGTTGTGGTATTCGAATTGTTCTCTGTATTATGGGAATCGGCAATTAGCCGCGAGTGATTTTAAATAGCTTTTTTTTCCTGCAAAAATTATACATTGTACAGAGAGAGTTCTAAGCACGGGAAACATGCCCCCTTCTATATACTATATACTATATACTATAGAGTATGCCTATGAAGGGGGGGTCATGTTTCCCGTGCTTAGAACTCTCTCTGTACAATGTGTCATTTTTGCAGGAAAAAATAAACTATTTAAAATCACTCGTGGCTAATTGCCGCTTCCCGTAATACAGAGAACAATTCGAATACCACAACTAACAAATATCTAATTTCAACTAATATGAAAGAAATTATAATAGCGGATATAACGAATGCTTCGAATGATTCGAGATTCAGTATATCTAATATAGAGAACTGTCCCTGCACAGTGTCATTTTTGCAGGAAAAAAAAACTATTTAAAATCACTCGCAGCTATTGCCGGCAAATGAATTGTTGGATCCGTAACATAGAGAACAGTCATTCATTGAAGTCATTGATAAAAAAAAAAGCGTAGGGGTCCCCCCAAATTCAATAACCAGGCCCTTCAGGTCTGGGATGGATATAAAGGGGGACCCCAGACAAAAAAAAAAAATGGCGTAAGGTCCCCCTCAAAATCCATACCAGACCCTTGAGGTCTGGGATGGATTTTAAGGGGAACCCTAGCCAAAAGAAATGGCGTGGGGTCCCCCATAAAATCCATACCAGACCCTTATCCGAGCACGCAACCTGGCAGGCCGCAGGAAAAGAGGGGGGGACGAGAGCGCCCCCCCTCCCGCCTGAACCGTACCAGGCCACATGCCCTCAACATTTGGAGGATGCTTTGGGGGTCTAAGACCCCCAAAGCACCTTGTCCCCATGTTGATGAGGACAAGGGCCTCATCCCCACAACCCTGGCCGGTGGTTGTGGGGGTCTGCGGGCGGGGGGCTTATCGGAATCTGGAAGCCCCCTTTAACAAGGGGACCCCCAGATCCCGCCCCCCCCCGGTGTGAAATGGTAAGGGGGTACAAAAGTACCCCTACCATTTCACCAAAAAAGTGGCAAAAATGTTAAAAATTACAGGAGACGGTCTTTGACAATTCCTTTATTAAAATCTTCTTTCTTCTTTCTTCATCCTTCGGTTTCTTCATCTTCTCCTTCCGTCATCTTCTTCCATCTTCTTCTTCCATTTTCTTCTTCCTTCGATTCGCTTCCTCTTGCTCCGGTCTTCTCGTTCTTCTCGTCCGGCATCGGCGTCTCTTCTCGCAGGCCGCTCCTCGCAATGGGAGGCTCCCGCTCTGTGAGGCTTCGCTGCGGCTGACAGGTCTTTTATAACGGTGGGCACCTGGTGACCCCGCCCCCCTCTGACGTAATGGGGAAAGCCATAGGGAATTCCCCATGACGTCCCCGTGCATCAGAGGGGGCGAGGTCACCAGGTGCCCTCCATTATAAAAGACCTGTCAGACGCAGCGAAGCCTCACACAGCGGGAGCCTCCCATTGCGAGGAGCGGCCTGCGAGAAGAGACGCCGATGCCGGACGAGAAGGACGAGAAGACCGGAGCAAGAAGAAGCGAATCGAAGGAAGAAGAAAATGGAAGAAGAAGATGGAAGAAGATGACTGAAGGAGAAGATGAAGAAACCGAAGGATGAAGAAAGAAGAAAGATGATTTTAATAAAGGAATTGTCAAAGACCGTCTCCTGTCATTTTTAACATTTTTGCCACTTTTTTGGTGAAATGGTAGGGGTACTTTTGTACCCCCTTACCATTTCACACAGGGGGGGGG
This sequence comes from Lithobates sylvaticus, assembly GCA_028564925.1. Lineage (NCBI taxonomy): Eukaryota > Metazoa > Chordata > Amphibia > Anura > Ranidae > Lithobates > Lithobates sylvaticus. Next base: position 458,442,062 of record CM053029.1, on the reverse strand, counting down.
CCGGGATCTGGGGGTCCCCTTGTTAAAGGGGGCTTCCAGATTCCGATAAGCCCCCCGCCCGCAGACCCCCACAACCACCGGCCAGGGTTGTGGGGATGAGGCCCTTGTCCTCATCAACATGGGGACAAGGTGCTTTGGGGGGACCCCAAAGCAACCTCCCAATGTTGAGGGCATGTGGCCTGGTACGGTTCAGGCGGGAGGGGGGGCGCTCTCGTCCCCCCCTCCTTTCCTGCGGCCTGCCAGGTTGTGTGCTCGGATAAAGGGTCTGGTATGGATTTTGAGGGGGACCCCACGCCATTTTTTTTGGCCGGGGTTCCCCTTAAAATCCATCCCAGACCAGCGACAATGCATGCATCAGTGACACTGTCCCTCTAGTCTTTCTGCTAGAGCACACGCTTCAAGGAATCATGGACAGGGAACTTGAGTCTGAACAGCGGGAGGAAGAAGAGAACTTCCTTTCCTGTCAAGGCCCCCTTTATCTAGATAGTATTCCCGCGACCCGCCAAAGACACATGAAGAAGAGGTGGAGGAGGAATGGAGGAGGAATGTGTCAGCATGGATGTAAAAGATAGCACTCAGCAGCAGTCTTTAAGGGATGGTTTTCAGTCCCCAGAAACCCAAGGAATTGTACTTGGCTGGGAGGAGGTAGTTACTGATAATGTTACTGATAATGTGATCCTTAGTGACCCAGAGGACTCAGAATTGAATGCCTCTGCAAACTTACGCTGCATGGCATCCCTGATTCTGCAAAGCCTGCAAAGGGACCTTAGGATTTGTGGTATCAAGGAGAGGGATCAATGCTGGCTGGCAACCCTTCTTGATCCACGCTACAAGGGTAAAGTTGCAGAAATCATCCTGCCTTCGCAGAGGGAGCATTTCCTGGTGATGGACAACATGTTGCCGAGGCTTCATTCAGTCAGAGGAAGAGCGGTGGAAATGGTGACCAGCTGACCGATGCCTTTAAACAATTTTTCAGTCCTCAGCACCAAGGTCTGATTGGTTCAAGCAACCATCGCCAACGTCTGCATTATATGGTGCAGGAATATCTAGGGGCAAGAGCAGACTTTGATACCTATCCAACAGAGTATCCACTGGGTTACTGGGTCTTGAGGATGGACCCCTGGCCAGAACTTGCTCTATATGCAATTGAGCTACTGACCTGTCCTGCATCCAGCATGCTTTCTGAATGCACATTCAGTGCTGCTGGAGGGTTTGTAACGGATCAAAGAGTGCACCTGTCCACAGACTCCGTTGAGAGGCTCACATTCATAACAATTAATCAGTCTTGGATCAGCAGCTATCAAGCACCTGATGCTGATGTAACTGATTGAATTTGCTATGGATCTGGGATGCCTATGCTGATTATCCTATTCCTCTTCAATCTTGATGATGCTAGCTTCCAACAATATTTTTGGTTTAGAGCACCACCACCACCATTTTTCTGCCCCTGTTTAACAGGGGCATGTAATTAAAATGTTTGATCTAATATTTCACAGCAGGGCCCGTTCCTGTGCCCAACAAGACTATTTGTGTGGGGTTACAGTATTCTGGCACCACCAAAACCAAAGGCCCAACTTTTTTGCCCCTGTTTAACAGGACCATGTAATTCAATTTTTTGATATAATATTTCACATCAGGCCCCGTTCCTGCCCCCAACCAGAGTAACTGTGAGGGGTTACAGTGTTCTCATACCACCAACACCTAAGGCCCGGTTTTTCTGCAGAGTATATAGGGCAGGCCATATAGTATATATACTGCTGTTCAGATTATATAGTGTCTGGGGGGCCACCACGCCATTTTTTTTATTTTGGTGCAGGGTTCCCCTTAATATCCATACCAGACCTGAAGGGTCTGGTATGGATTTTGGTGGGGACATCCAAGCCATTTTTTGGGGTATTTTTATCTATATTTCCAGGATCTGACAATACATTACAGCCAAAAGCAGTTTTAAATTAAATTTTTTCCTTTAGAAATAAATGTTTTATTGTTTAGCTTTAAACATTATTAAAATCATTGCTCCCGAAAAAACAGACATTTTTATAACTTTTTTTTGCATTGATACATGTTCCCTGGGGCAAGACCCAGGTCCCCAAACACTTTTTATGGCAATAACTTGCATTGTGAAATTAGCACTTTTGTTTTCTCGCGTCCCATAGACTTTAATAGTGTTCGCACACATGTTTTGCCTGTTCGCATGCTCTGCTGTGAACCAAACGGGGGAGGGGGGGTGTTCAGCTCATCCCTAGTCAGCACCTACAATTTGTTACTTTTTCATTTGTGAACTAACATACTATATCGAAGAAGGTTTGAATGCATAGGATGACTTTGTTACAGCTTTTTTTTTAACCCTATTCCTATTAGTGAATTACTAGTTAATAGGCTTTGCAAGTGGAAAAGGCTTTACCGGTGTAGCGGTCACACTTCACTAAGTGTGCGCTATCAGTGCAAATTTTGTTCTTCCTCAGAACTGTAATGGAGTTCTGGGGGTTAATTGTACAGGAATTACTTTGGCATCAGTCTGACTGGGCTGTACTAAGGTTCTGCCTAGTCATAGGTGCAGTGAGGCACCCATGATAGGCCGAGAACCAGGCCTGGTTGGACGTCTTGGGTACCAATCAGTGGGTGCGTATGGCCCCGCTGCATAGTCTGCAAAGGGGTATTTAAGGTGCTGAGGTCATGTGCTCGGGGTTCGGCTGCTGCTTTGATTTCTAGTTCTAGCGATTTCTAGCGAGGGATCCCGGGCCCAGGAGTGTTTGCCGTCCCGCAAGCATGGTTGCTCTGACCAGCCACAGAGGCCCTCATGGTCTGGGGAAGGGATCCGTCTGTTCCCGAGCCTTGGAACTGGCTAGTCCAAGGCCCAGTAACTGAAGGAGGATTCAAGAGGCATCCCGGTGTGCTCTCAGTATTGGAGATACTTTGCACAGAATCGCCAAGAAGGCTGAGAGATTCAGGTACTGTGGGAAAGGTTCCTATTTATCTTTGGTTGCAATCTAGATTGTGGCAGAGACTTTACTAAGTTTTCCGGATCACGTGCTGGCTGCTAAATCTCTGGCTAGAAGGTTTATCCAGCAGTAAAGTGCCCAGTTGCGAGTGGCTACTATCTGGGCTAATTAGAGACATTCAGTGGATGTCAGCAGTTCAACGTGCCTAAGTTTTATCACCCGTGCCTTCTATTCCCATCAGAGACTGTGTTATGTTGGATGTTACTCCCTGCAAAATAAAAACCTTCAAAAGGACTTTTATTACGTCTGCAGTCGCTGGGTACTAACCCTGGGAACCCCTAGACAACAACCGACAAGCCAAGAGGAGGTAACTGGTGAGCCCAGAAAGGCCGCCCCTAGGGGTTATGGCCGCTACACTGGTTTCCTGGACAGCCAGGAATTTTCAAAGCAGTTATTTTCTGCACTTTTACTCAGCAAGGCAGCACCACCAACACAGTTTTAATGAAGGAGGGCTTTGTGCAGCAAGTCCAGAACATAAGATTAGCAAAACATCTTCCTGCCTGAGCCACAAACAAATCTAACAAGGTGCCCCCTACAGGGTTCTCCCAAAAAAACAGGCAATACCTGTACCAATTTTTAGTGTTCTGTCAGCACTCAACCTTTTTACTCAGCAGTAGGCTCCAACACCACAGAGAGTGAAAGAGAGAGTCCTGAACATTAATCAGCTTGCATGTAGACAGCTGAGATTAGTAATGATGTCTGACTACCAGGTAAATTATAGACCTAGTAATAGAGGCTTTATCAGGGCTTGAGTCCTGCAGGAACGCATGGGAATGGCATTCCTGTACTTTTTCCACATCAGGAACGCCATTCCCATTAGCAGCAGGGCCAGATTGGCCTACTGTGATACCAGAACATTCCCCGGTAGGCCACCTTCCCTTGGGCTGATTAGCACTGTGGCTGCAGTGGCACCCAGGGCCGATCCTGGGAGGGTCAGGTGCAGAGTCCTCTCCTCCCTTCCCTCCTCCTCCTCTTGTGTACCTCACACACTACAAAGTGTGATTTTAAAGACACACCTTTGGACAAGTCCTTTATTGAAAAAATGAAAAAAATAAAACTGTCCCACAAAGTCTTGTTCTTCTAATTTGTCTCACTCCGGTGAAAAAAAAGAAAAAAGCCGCCTACGATCTGCCTCCATGGGAGGCACTTGCTGTAATGACGGGCCTCTCAGGTGACAGTTCTTTTATAACTGAGGGTGGGGCCACACCATGACATCGCCGGGTGACCCCGCCCCCTCTGACGCACCGGGACATCCCTATGGCTTTCCCGTAGCGTCAGAGGGGGATGGGGTCACTTGGTTACATAACCGGGTGGCCCCACACCCTCTGACGCTACGGGAAAGCCATAGGGATGTCCCTGTGCATCAGAGGGGGTGGGGCCACCCGGTTACGGCACAGTCTAACTGAAGCAACGGCACGTACGTGCCATTGCTTTCGTTTGCTTAAGTGCGCATGTGCCGATGACGTCGGCACATGCAAGTACAGGGGATATCTCCTAAACCATGCAGGTTTAGGAGATATCCAGTGTAGCTACAGGTAAGTCTAATTATAGGTTTGCCTGTAATAAAATGTGGTTGTAAATGGTTTACAACCACTTTAAGTTATATAGATGGGAAAAGTGGCTGCTGCAAGTTTACCATTATTGTCATAAGCAAAAAGAGATCTTAAAGCTGTTTTAAATTGAAATTTAGAGCAGACAAATTTGATACAACTATTGAATATGACATCATAGAAAATTCCAATTTTCACTAACCATTGGAGAAAGCAAACACAGTGTAATTAGCTCTTTTTGAACAAAGAATGTATATTGAATGTGAAAAAAAAGACAGGTTAAAGTAGTGTTTCCCCCAAAAAATAGAAAAATAGATGAAATTCCTAAAAATATAAAAAAAATTATAATCGGAAAACAAAAAAAACTTAACTTACCTCTAAATGCCTTTTGCTAGGGGGTCCCTCGTAGTCTGCCTCCTTCAGTGCCCGGGCTGGTGTCATTACTTCCCCTCGGCGCAGTCAATCATCTGGGACACGTGACAGGTCCCAGATGACTGTGCGGCGTATCGCGGTGCTGGGCGCCACTCGCGCATGCCCTCTGTGCATCAGAGGGGGTGGGGCCACCCGGTTACGGCACAGTCTATCTGAAGCAACGGCACGTACGTGCCATTGCTTTAGTTTGCTTAAGTGCGCATGTGCCGATGACGGCGGCACATGCAAGTACAGGGGATATCTCCTAAACCATGCAGGTTTAGGAGATATCCAGTGTAGCTACAGGTAAGTCTAATTATAGGCTTGCCTGTAATAAAATGTGGTTGTAAATGGTTTACAACCACTTTAAATTATATAGATGGGAAAAGTGGCTGCTGCAAGTTTACCATTATTGTCATAAGCAAAAAGAGATCTTAAAGCTGTTTTAGATTGAAACTCAGAGCAGACAAATTTGATACAACTATTGAATATGACATCATAGAAAATTCCAATTTTCACTAACCATTGGAGAAAGCAAACACAGTGTAATTAGCTCTTTTTGAACAAAGAATGTATATTAAATGTGAAAAAAAAGACAGGTTAAAGTAGTGTTTCCCCCAAAAAATAGAAAAATAGGTGAAATTCCTAAAAATATAAAAAAAATTATAATCGGAAAACAAAAAAAACTTAACTTACCTCTAAATGCCTTTTGCTAGGGGGTCCCTCGTAGTCTGCCTCCTTCAGTGCCCGGGCTGGTGTCATTACTTCCCCTCGGCGCAGTCAATCATCTGGGACACGTGACAGGTCCCAGATGACTGTGCGGCGTATCGCGGTGCTGGGCGCCACTCGCGCATGCCCTCTGTGCATCAGAGGGGGTGGGGCCACCCGGTTACGGCACAGTCTATCTGAAGCAACGGCACGTACGTGCCATTGCTTTAGTTTGCTTAAGTGCGCATGTGCCGATGACGTCGGCACATGCAAGTACAGGGGATATCTCCTAAACCATGCAGGTTTAGGAGATATCCAGTGTAGCTACAGGTAAGTCTAATTATAGGCTTGCCTGTAATAAAATGTGGTTGTAAATGGTTTACAACCACTTTAAATTATATAGACGGGAAAAGTGGCTGCTGCAAGTTTACCATTATTGTCATAAGCAAAAAGAGATCTTAAAGCTGTTTTAGATTGAAACTCAGAGCAGACAAATTTGATACAACTATTGAATATGACATCATAGAAAATTCCAATTTTCACTAACCATTGGAAAAAGCAAACACAGTGTAATTAGCTCTTTTTGAACAAAGAATGTATATTGAATGTGAAGAAAAAGACAGGTTAAAGTAGTGTTTCCCACAAAAAATAGAAAAATAGATGAAATTCCTAAAAATATAAAAAAAATTATAATCGGAAAACAAAAAAAACTTAACTTACCTCTAAATGCCTTTTGCTAGGGGGTCCCTCGTAGTCTGCCTCCTTCAGTGCCCGGGCTGGTGTCATTACTTCCCCTCGGCGCAGTCAATCATCTGGGACACGTGACAGGTCCCAGATGACTGTGCGGCGTATCGCGGTGCTGGGCGCCACTCACGCATGCACTGTGCCCACAGTAAGAATGCCAGCACCGCAAGCGGAGCGGGGAACAAGGGGGGGCTTCGTTACCTTGCATCGCTGGACCCTGGGACATGTAAGTGTCCGATTATTAAAAGTCAGCAGCTGCAGTATTTGTAGCTGCTGACTTTTAATTTTTTTTTTTTTAAGGGGCACCCCACTTTAAGTGAAAGAACATAAATGTGTTATGTTTCTGACATGTTAGTGAATGTGTGGCCTAAAAATCTGGATGATGGTAAAATAAAGAAATTTGAAATGCATATGCAGAGTAAAGCTGTATGTCATGTGTTATTTATAAACTATTCTCCAGTGTGTTGACATCCACCATAGAAGTTGTTGTTTTCACAGCTTTGCTACCACATGGAGTTTTCTTAGAAAACAAAACCACAATTTCTCTTTTTTCCTTTAACAAACTTGCTCTTGAGATCATATAACAAGTTACGGAATTCAGTGAGGTTACTGGACATAGGAGATGTTCATTTGCAGGCAAGATCAGATGTGAGCTGCAGGAGGCTATTGATAAAATAGACATTTTATTCACAGCATTCTCAGCGATCACAGGTTGTCTCCAGCTGTGTTATTCACCCTTGCTAAATGTCAGGATTTGGTCAATGGCACCCAGTGTGTGTGATCATGTTGTCAAAGTCATTAGGCTCTCCACTGAGTAAATCTCCTGGTGTTTGTCCGCTAAATAGCTCTGAGCCACAGTCACCTCTGGCTATGGAATGTAGCCCTCATCTAAATGGTAAGCCACTGATAAGGCTCAAGTGTTTTGAAAAAATAAATATCACGGTAGGAGAAGAACAAAACAATCTTCTTTTTTCCAGAAAATATCCTGTTATTACACTGTGTTGTGTTTGGAAGCAGAAGTTAGTCATTAATCAGGCAAAGTTTTGTGTGATCGCATTACATTATTTTACATTCCAAATCAAAAAGCAGATGGACATATAAGCACATAGGCACAAAAAAAGATGCATAATCTGCATTAGATTCAACCTTATGCCGCGTACACATGGTCGGACTTTCCGCAGGAAAAGCCAAACGGAATCTTTTCATCGGATATCGTGTGTATGCCTCATCGGATTTTTTTTTCTGAAAATTCTGACGGACCTAGAAATAGAACATGTTTTAAATATTTCCAATGGAACCAATTCCTATCAGGAAAACTGCTCGTCTGTATGTGATTCCAACGGACCAAAAACGATGCATGCTCTGAAGCAAGTACGAGACGGAAGCGCTCAGTGTGGTAAAACTAGCATTCGTATTGGAGATAGCACATTCCTCACGCTGCTATTTCTGTGATCTTTTAATGCAGCGCATTCTTTTCTTCTTTATAATGCTAGAAAAATTAGGTTGTTTTGCTGCTCATATTTACACAGAGTTCTCACAAACTGATTTCTTCATTATTTATCCTGATCTCATGAATAATATTCTATTTTTTAAAAGCCTGATCTCCATAATAATGTTTACAATTATTTTTTATACTCTTATAATTTTTTACTTCATCAAGATATATTTTTAGAATTACTTAAAAATTATTTTCTAGTGTTCCCCATATAATTTTATTTTTTTTCAGTGTCAAGTTATATAACAATAACATTATTATCTTGTATTTTTTCTTAACCTTAAGGAGGTTGGTGTCCCTTGTTAATTTGACATAGTCTTTTTAAAATGTACCTGCCTACTCGCAAACAAACTGTCCTTTTTGAATAAGAACACATAGGGAAGTATTTTGTGAAAATAAAATATCCATTTGTTCTGGGTAACAAAATAAAGACGAAGGCAACGCTGGAGAAACTTTTGGAATTTGTGAAGCGTTTTGGCCCCCAGGGCACACATCAAGTCTGTGGAAAAGAAAATTGGGATCTTGAGGAGTCCATATAATAGGGAGAACAATCTGGTCCAGGAATCCCAGAGATCAGGACCAGCAGCAGATGACATATCTGTCCCCAGGTTGTGGTACTACAACAGCCTGCGTCTTCTGTCAGACCAGACTGAACCCAGGCCATCACTTTCTTCTCTTCGCTGCAGCCTTCCCTCCACGCTGCCCTGCAGCCTTCCCTGCAGCCTTGCTTGGAGGCTGTGGCTCTGGTGGTGAACTTGTGGCAGGAGGAGGAGGATTGGCATGTTCAAATATGTGGCTGTTCTCAGTGAGATGGCCCCTCAACCGCTTCTGAAGGGCCTCAGAAAAAAATCCCTCACAGAGGATGCACTAGTTTGGGACACCAGAGCACATTTTTTAGGGTAACCCACACAGGTGCTCCAGTGGATACTCGGGGTGTCTCCATCTGTGAAACTTGGCCAAAAAATGTAATTATTCTGGCTTGGTTAAAAGGGAATTAATCATGTCTTCAACTTGGATCTCTGCCCAAACAGACAATTGTACACCACTTCAAATCAATGTTTCATATTCCTATTTCTGGACTCAAATATCTGTGTGCTAAGTATACCTTTTGTTTCATTCTCATAGGGGAGAAAAGACTCAGACAGCACTCAGAGGACACCAGGGACCCCCAACATTGCCAACCAGATCGGCAAATTAGCCCAAGCCCCCTGAGAATCTGGAGGTAGGAGAGGTGGAGGAAGTGGGCGAGATGGGCACCCCAACAGGTGAGTGTCTGACACCCCAGCTTCAGGTATTCTATGTATGCCTGTATATTTCTAAATACATGTATTTTAACCAGTTTTTAGGTGATGTGCTGGTTGTGGAAGAGGAAGCGGTGGAACCTTTCACTAGGGCCAGTGCCCAAAGCCTCATCAAGGATATAAGGAAATGGAATGGGGAAATCGACTACATTAGAAATTGACTGAACATTATGGAACAGCAAATGAAGAACATGATAAATGTGTTGGGGAGAATCTAAAGTTTTCCCTAATCACATCCTGTTTTTATATATTCCACAAAAAAGTTTGTTATTGTACATTTTAAAAGCCAAATTTTGAAGATGCACACGGTGTGTCAACGTGTGCTATCTGCCATCAGGGGATCTTAATGTACGCGTTTTGTGGGTGCAACCCCTTCCTCGTAACTCTAGTAGGTGAGAGGAAGGGGTTGCAAAAACAGGTCCATTGATCCCCCATGATGGGAGATAACTCATGTTGACATTACCCATTTGGACTTCCAAGTTGTGTGTATCTTCAAAATTTGGCTTTTACAGGGTAGACATTACCCCATCTGATGAAGGCAATATCAAGACATTTTTGACACTATAAAGTCTGATATTGCCTTCAGTTTTTAGACGTTGAACTTTGTAAGTTCCAGAGTTGTGTATGTTATGTTTTTTTTTTTTTTTCCATTGAAAGGTGTTTATTGATTTTTATAACATACAGATAAGTAAATAAAACAAAACAAAAGTAGAACGTAGAGAAGCACAGAACCAGGGTATATACAGCTTGCGTAGTCAATGCATATAGTCATCAGTAAATTATGCAATGTAGTAGTGTAGTATTCAGTCCAGATATTCCACATGTCATCAAACTTAGAGCATTTAAACAAGTTAATTGCCAAGAGCCGTTCAAATGTGTAGTTTTGATGATCTTTCCTGGTAACACTGGTGATATTAACAGTCAGAACGGTTTTCCAATGCTGCAGTATCAAGGATCTGGTGGTCAATATGATGTGGGACACCACATGTCTCATCGTGTATGGAAAATGTTCCAATCCTATCAGCAATATGGCCATTGTGGGGGTAGGGGATATAATCATACCTGTGAGGGATGATATAAGTTTAAATGCTTGGTTCCATAGACTAGTAATACTAGGGCATTCCCATAGAATGTGAAGAATGTGGCCCTTATGACCGCAATTTCTCCAGCATAGAGGAGAAGTACCAGGGAATATTTTTGCAAGGCGACAGGGAGTATATTGCCATCTATTGATAACTCTTAGTGACGTTTCCCAGTGGTTAATGCAATGTGAAGATTTTTGTATAATGTTGAATGCAAATTTCCATTGGTCCTCTGTAATTGTGGTTCCCATGTCAGCGTCCCACTTCATATGTGCCACCGATTTAACAAACAATTTTTTGTCATTTAAAAGATTGTAGTACAGTGCTATACCCTTGTTGCATTGTGGGCCTTTGGTGAGGTGTTGCCATACCGAGGTAGGTAGAGATAAGGTACAAAATGGGTTATCTTTCATAAAGTGTGCTACCCGTATACATGTGAAACGCATGCGGTCGGGCATATTGTACTTAGCCATCAAGTCCGTTGCTGACAGTGGGTGGCCATTGTGGATTAGGTCTTGAACAGCTCTTGCCCCAAAAGAAGGGAGTTGTTTCAGGGATAGCATAGGGACATTAGCCTCTATTATATGTAGTGGAAGGAGGTTGTCTATAGCTTTGCTATCACTGAGGTGGAGGGAGAGCAGAAACCTCCAAGCCCGTAGGGATGTGGCAATAGTGGGGGGTAACTTCCGTAGGTTCCAGGGTAACCAATTGTCCCCTAGCAGTACTGCATGTAAGTCAGGTATGGGAGCTAAGGATGTTTCGATGTCCACCCATAAAGGTCTGTCATCTGAGGGAAACCAGTGTTTAAGTTGGTCGAGTCTGGTAGCCCATAAGTAGTCCTGTACGTCCACTAGGCCCGCACCTCCCACTGATTTATGGGGTAGTAGATTAGTCTGGGAGCATCTGGCTTTTTTGTCTCCCCACAGTAGCCGCCATTGTAGGCTAGATAAAGAGTGTATGGTGTATGTAGGATTTGGGGATGTCTAGTGGGATAGCCCTGAAAACATATAGAATTTGTGGGAGTATGAGCATTTTGAATGCTGCTAATCTACCAAGCCATGACAATTCTCTTTTGGTCATGTTGTTAATTTGAGGGCCTATCTTGGCCAGAAGAGGTTTCAGGTTAGACTCAACTATATGTTTAACGTCACGATTCAGGGTTATACCCAGATAAGGTATACCCTTATCAGTCCAGGTGTACGGGAGGTGTCGTTGTAGCGTAAGACAGTCGCTAGGTGTTAGGCCCATATTTAAGATGAGAGATTTGGAAAAATTCACCTTGTAGTAGGAAACATCCCGAAGGATTTAAGTACCTCGTGGGCTATAGGAAGTGAGGAAAGAGGTTGAGTAAGCATTAAAATCACATCGTCAGCAAATAAGTTGATAACGTGGGACGTAGAGCCCACTCGAAAACCAGTTATATCTTTGTGGGATCTAATGGTCTCCGCCAGGGGTTCAATCATGGGATTGAAGATTGTCGGGGAAAGGGGACAGCCCTGGCGGGTACCATTAGTGATCTGAAAGGGAGTCGATAACATGCTGGACGTATACACCTGCGCCGATGGACAGGAGTACAAGGCCAGCACTGCATTAAGTATAGTACCACAAAAACCAAACTTAGATAAGGTCATAGACATATATTTCCAATGAACTCTGTCAAACGCCTTCTCTGCGTCTATAGAGAGCAGCAGAGAAGGCGTTTGGGTACGTGCAGCATGGTGAACAATATTATTGATTCTCCTGGTAGCGTCTGAGGTTTGTCTCCCCTTTACAAAGCCCATCTGGTCGCGTTGTATGAAGGAAGGGATAAAATTAGAAATGCGTTTGGCGATAAGTTTGGCGTATATCTTAACGTCCGTGTTTAACAAGGAAATTGGATGAAAATTGGATGGAGTTGTGGGATCTTTACCCGGTTTAGGTAGGGTGACTACGTAGGCTTTCAGAATTTCAGGGGGAAAAGATGCAGATTCAGCAGCTTTGGTGAAGATTGTTTGTAGGTGTGGAGAAAGGAGTGCCTGAAAAATTTTAAAGTATTCATTTGTGAACCCATCAGGTCCAGGCGATTTACCAGAGGGTAGTGTGGCTATGATTGCAGCTATTTCAGATGCGGTGAAAGGTGCATTTTGGTCTGCAAGTTGGTCTTCCGATAGAGAGGGCAAATTTAGAGTGTCGAGGAAGTTGTGTATACGTTCTGGTGAAGGTTGAGGTGTGGAGAGGTCATCTTTAATGTTGTATAATCTACTATAATAGTCTGCGAATCGGTTAGCGATTTCTTGTGGGTTAGTAATTTTGGGATTGAGAGTTGGATGGAGCAAGTGGGAAATCCTCGATTTCACGCGTGCAGCCTTGAGTCTGTTCACCAAGTATTTGCCAGCTCTATTGGCATTGGCGTATGATGTCAATTTCAGGCGTCGGAGGTGGTAGTCATATTGTTGGGAAAGTGTCAACCTAAGTTTTTCTCTACATTGTGATATTTTGTGGGTAAGAGCAGTGGTTGGTGCCTGTTTATTTTGTTCTTCTAGGGAGTGTAAGTCACGGAGGATATCAGTAATGTGTGCTGTTCTGCATCTTTTTTCCCTGGCACCTAATTGGATCAAGATACCCCTCATGTATGCCTTATGGGCATTCCAAAGGGTAAATGGATTATTGACGGAGTCAACGTTATTGAGGAAAAATTATTTTATCTGTTGGGAGATCCCGGTAGAAGTACGGGGGTCTTGCAGTAACCGTATATTGTTGCGCCAGATGGGTGAGGAGGAGGAGGCAACCTGATCAGTAATAGTAATGGTTACAGCTGCATAGTCAGACCATGTTATGTCGTGTATGCGTGCCGAGGAAATTTTTTGTAGTAGCCATTTGTCTGAAAGGAACAAGTCGATGCGCGAGTAGGAGCAATGCCTGTGTGAGAAAAAGTATAGTCCCTTTCGTTTGCATGCATGCATCGCCAAACGTCAAACAAACCTGCATTGTTCATCAGTTTACTTAGGTATGAGGGACTATTAGTTTTGTGAGCAGAGGTATCCAGTTTAGGGTCAACTATGAGATTGAAGTCACCGCATAAGAGCACAGAGCCATAAAGGTGGTCCTTGACTTTTTTCACCAATCTACTGAGAAAGCGGATTTGATGAGAGTTCGGGGCATATAAGGAGACCAGTGTGTAGGGCACGGAGTTTATGTCTCCACTAAGAATGATGAACCTGCCGTTCGGATCGGTGATAGTATCTTTGTGTTGGAAGGAGAGGGTGTCCCTCAGAGCGAGCATTACTCCTCCTTTTTTACGTCCAGGCGTGTTTGCCAGGAATACATGTGAGTACTCTCTGTGGGAGCAGTTGGGAGCTTTTGTGTCCTGGAAGTGAGTTTCCTGCACACACAGGATATCCGCCCTGTGTTTTTTGGCTTCAGCCCACATGGACAGCCATTTCGCAGGGTGATTCAAGCCCCGGGCATTTATAGATAGGCAGTTAATAGGCATAGGTAAGTTGGTAAAGATGTCGCTGTACTGTGTTATGCATATACTCACTGCGACCTTGTAGGATGATTGGGTGATGAGCGGTGATGACAGGTGAGTCCACAGGTGTGTGGTGGTCCCGTGCTGGTTGTAGTGCTTCTAATAGAAAACTTAGAAAAAAATAAAAACAACAGAAGTAGAACATAGATAATAGTAAGTAAATACTAAGCGCAATAAGAAAGGGATCAATAAACTGATCCATGTGCAGGTGAAACTGCCGTTAGCTATTTGAAGGTAGAAAACAGGGATTAGAACATATAACCCCTGTGTCCGGAGAGAATATATTGACATAGGTTGTATGATTCTTATCCGTGACCACTAGGGATGAGCCGAACACCCCCCGTTCGGCTCGCACCAGAACCCGCGAACGGACCTAAAGTCCATGCGAGCTTTAGAACCCTATTAGTTTTAATGGATGCGAACGTTCGAAATTAAAAGTGCTAATTTTAAAGGCTAATATGCATGTTAATGTCATAAAAAGTGTTTGGGGACCTGGGTTCTGCCCCAGGGGACATGTATCAATGCAAATTTTTTTTTTAAAAACGTCCGTTTTTTCAGGAGCAGTGAATTTAATAATGCTTAAATTGAAACAATAAAAGTGTAATATTCCTTTAAATTTCATACCTGGGGGGTGTCTATAGTATGCATGTAAAGGGGCGCATGTTTCCCGTGTTTAGAACTGTCTCTGCAAAAAGTGTCATTTTTGCAAGTAAAAAAGCTATTTAAAATCACTCGCGGCTAATGTGAATTGACGGCTTCCGTAATACAGAGAACAGTCATTCATTGAAACTGAAAGTCATTCATAAAAAAAAAAGTAATTGATAAAAAATTAAAAAAATGAAAAAAAAAAAGCGTGAGGGTCCCCCCAAATTCAATAACCAGGCCCTTCAGGTCTGGGATGGATATTAAGGGGAACCCCAGCCAAAAAAAAATGGCGTAGGGTCCCCCTCAAAATCCATACCAGACCCTTGAGGTCTGGGATGGATTTTAAGGGGAACCCTAGCCAAAAAAAATGGCGTGGGGTCCCCCTCAAAATCCATACCAGACCCTTATCCGAGCACGCAACCTGGCAGGCCGCAGGAAAAGAGGGGGGGACGAGAGCGGCCCCCCCTCCCGCCTGAACCGTACCAGGCCACATGCCCTCAACATTGGGAGGATGCTTTGGGGTCCCCCCCAAAGCACCTTGTCCCCATGTTGATGAGGACAAGGGCCTCTTCCCCACAACCCTGGCCATTGGTTGTGGGGGTCTGCGGGCAGGGGGCTTATTGGAATCTGGAAGCCCCCTTTAACAAGGGGACCCCCAGATCCCGGCTCCCCCCCCTGTGTGAAATGGTAAGGGGGTACAAAAGTACCCCTACCATTTCACCAAAAAAGTGTCAAAAATTGTAAAAATGACAGGAGACGGTCTTTGACAATTCCTTTATTAAAATCTTCTTTCTTCTTTCTTCATCCTTTCGGTTTCTTCATCTTCTCCTTCCGTCATCTTCTTCTATTTTCTTCTTCCTCCGATCCGCTTCTTCTTGCGCTGGTCTTCTCGTCCTTCTCGTCCGGCATCTTCTTCCATGGCGTCGGCATCTGTTCTTCTGTCGGGCCGCTCCTCGCAATGGGAGGCTCCCACTGTGTGAGGCTCTGCTCCGTCTGACAGGTCTTTTAGAACGGAGGGCACCTGGTGACCCCGCCCCCCTCTGACGTCATGGGGAAAGCCATAGGGAATTCCCCATGAGGTCCCCGTGCGTCAGAGGGGGCGGGGTCACCAGGTGCCCTCCATTATAAAAGACCTGTCAGACGCAGCGAAGCCTCACACAGCGGGAGCCTCCCATTGCGAGGAGCGGCCCAAGAAGAGACACCGACACCGACGCCGACGGAAGAAGATGCCGGATGAGAAGGACGAGAAGACCAGCGCAAGAAGAAGTGGATCGGAGGAAGACGAAAATGGAAGAAGAAGATGGAAGAAGATGACGGAAGGAGAAGATGAAGAAACCGAAGGATGAAGAAAGAAGAAAGAAGATTTTAATAAAGGAATTGTCAAAGACCGTCTCCTGTCATTTTTACAATTTTTGACACTTTTTTGGTGAAATGGTAGGGGTACTTTTGTACCCCCTTACCATTTCACACAGTGGGGGGGGCGGGATCTGGGGGTCCCCTTGTTAAAGGGGGCTTCCAGATTCCGATAAGCCCCCCACCCGCAGACCCCCACAACCAATGGCCAGGGTTGTGGGGAAGAGGCCCTTGTCCTCATCAACATGGGGACAAGGTGCTTTGGGGGGGACCCCAAAGCATCCTCCCAATGTTGAGGGCATGTGGCCTGGTACGGTTAAGGCGGGAGGGGGGCCGCTCTCGTTCCCCCCTCTTTTCCTGTGGCCTGCCAAGTTGCGTGCTCGGATATGGGTCTGTTATGGATTTTGAGGGGGACCCCACGCCATTTTTTTGGGCTAGGGTTCACCTTAAAATCCATCCCAGACCTCAAGGGTCTGGTATGGATTTTGAGGGGGATCCTGTGCCATTTTTTTTTTTTTTTGGCTGGGGTTCCCCTTAATATCCATCCCAGACCTGAAGGGCCTGGTTATTAAATTTGGGGGGACCCCCACGTTTTTTTTTTTTTGTTTTTTATCAATGAATGACAGTTCTCTGTGTTACAGGAGCCATCAATTCATTAGCCGCGAGTGCTTTTAAATAGCTTTTTTCCTGCAAAAATTACACTTTTTGCAGGGAAAGTTCTAAGCACAGGAAACCTGCCCCCTTCACAGGCCACCTATAGACACCCCCCAGATGTGATACTGCAATGCTGTTCTAACAGCACGCACACAGAATTTCCCAGAAATAGAGCATATCTTGTCAGCAGTCAGCAACACACTGACACGCTGACACTGTGACTGAAACATAATATGCGTGGCCGCCGCCTCTTATACCGTGGGGCGTGTACTAAAGCCCCTGAGCTATAATTGGCTACAGGCATCCTGCCTGTAGCCAATTATGGCTCTCCTCGCTGCCGGCGCTGTGATTGGCCAAGCATGCGGGGTCACAGTGCATGCTTGGCCAATCATCAGCCAGCATTGCACTGCGACTAGCGCAATGCATTGCGGGCCGCTCACATCACACGAATTTGATGCGAGCGGCCCAATTAGTTCTGGGCTCGCCGAGCGGGCGAACGCCCGATGTTCGATTCGAACATGGGTTCGAATCGAACACCGGGCCCATCCCTAGTGACCACCAGTGTCCTTTTTGGGGGATCTTTTGCGGGAAACTACCTGCCATTCCTCAGGCATTGGAGACGGGGAGGAAGCTTGTGCAGGTGGATGCGTATTTTCAGGAAGGATACCCCATTGTCGGAGCGCCGCCAGACCTTCTTCCAGCGTGCTGACTGTAATGGAGGCTCCATTATGGTTGATTGATAATTTGGCGGGATATTTCCACTTGTGGGCGATATTGTGGTTCCGCAGGGCCTTAGTGATTGTCGCTAGGTTGCGACGTTGCTGGAGCGTATGCCTGGACAGATCTGGAAGTAGCTGTAAGTCAGCGTATTGTGGGTGTTTATTGTCAGCTCTGCGTGAAGTCATCAGTATCTGTTCCTTGATATGGTAGTAGTGAACTCTAAGAAGCACATCTCTGGGGGTGTTGTCAGGGAGAAATGCCGGTTTAGGTATATGATGAATACGGTCCACTATGAGATCCTGAGGGGACAAGGAGGGTAGCAGAGTGAAGAACAGGGCCTGGGCGTATTGCAGTAGTTGCGCAGTTGGTAAAGATTCAGGGATCCCCTAATTTTAATGTTGTTCCTTCTGGATTGGTCTTCCAAATCTGCGACTTTGTTTTTCAGCCATGCGATTTCCTCACTATGGTTGCTATGGGCATCTACCATTGTATTGAAAGCTGAGGTAACCCTGCTGAGGCTGTGCTCCACAGTGTCTACTCTGTCACCCAGGGCCTGAACTTCTCTGTGGCAATGATTAATCCCAGCAGTAAGGTCAGCATGAATAGAAGCTTTCAGGGACAATAGCATGTCCTTCAGTACTGTTTCGGAGACAGGTCTGTCAGAGGTAGGGAAGGCTGCTATTGGGTCCTGTGAGGAGTGTGTGGCATTATCCCCCATATTGTCAGGCCTGCTTACCTCCATCTCTGGGTCCATCAGCGGCCTCACAGGGGATTTCGTCCCCTGCTTCTGCTTGGCAGGACTTCTGGTAGAGGGACTAGAGGTCCCAGAGGAGGATTCGCTATATAGATGTGCTCCGGTCCCGTGTTGTGGAGGACCGGATCGGCCGTCATGCGTCCCAGCGTCCTTCTGTGTTTTGCTGCCTGGGGCGCCGGCGCCATTTTGTGTAGGCCTGCGCGCCTTGAAGAATTCTTGCAGCTTCTGCAGATTGTCCGGCTTCTTTCTTTAGCGGGTCATGTCTGCTGATGGAGCAGGGTGTCCGGAGGCCAGTGGGGGTAGTTTTGGCCGTGGATGGCTGTTTGGGGCCCGGATGTGGTCGGATTCTCTCCGGCGGCTGAGCGGAGCTCAGAATCAGGCGTCCATCACGGAGCTCGGTCGCCATGCCCCCTCCGTGTATGTTATGTTTTAAAACATCCTGTTTCTAAAAAAAAAAAACATATATTGGAGGAAAAAAACTAAATATTGGAGGGAAAAAAAAATGTATAAAATTTTCTAAACACACATGTGAATGTGCACAGAGTAAACATTTTGAAAAACAACAATGTGTGGCTTCTTCCTTCAATGCTTAATACCAGTTTTGTAAGTAATTTTGTGTTTACAATGACAATGGGGCTTATTTACTAAAGGAAAATCCACTTGGCACTACAAGTGCACTAGGAGGAAAAGCAAGCAATAAAGACATTTCTAGATTTTATCTGATCATTTTATTAATAAAAATTAGACATTGTCTGGCATTGCAATAGCCCCCCTACCCATAAAATAATTAACATATTTCTCCTGAACTTCATGGGCGCTTTGGGGTACAAAGCCAGTATCAAGGCCCATCAGGGAATTGTCTGTAATAATTCCAGCCCCAGGCCCAACTGAGGCTATATCATTTGTTGATTTTTTTCTTAAATAATTGTGCAGTATGCAGCATGATAGGATGATATGATTGAGTTTGTAGTCCGCCATATGGATTGCTGTCAGAAACAGGCGGAATCGGCTGGCCATTATCCCAAAGGCATTCTCAACAACTCTTCTCGCTCTGGCCAGCTGGTAGTTAAAAAATCTCCTCTCTGGGGTGAGGGTCCTTTGGGGGAATGGCCTCATCAGGTGCTCGCCCAGACCGAAGGCTTCATATGCAACAAAGATGAAGGGGTGTCCTTACACGTTATCCGGATCATGTGTCAATGCCAGGCCACCACTGTGGAGACACTGGTAAAACTCCGTCTGGGTGAAGACTCCTCCATCCGACATCCGGCCATTCTTCCCCACGTCCACATACATGAATTCATATTGTGCCGACACCACCTCCATTAACACTACACTATTAAACCCCTTATAGTTATAATAGTAAGACCCCAAATGGGGTGGTGGCACGATGTGGACATGCTTCCCATCTATAGCCCCTCCACAGTTGGGAAAGTCCCAACGGTCGGCAAAATTGCAGACCACAGTTTGCCATTCCTGTGGCGTTGAAGGAAACTGTGGAGTCAAACAATAAAAAAAATATACGTACGTTTGCACATAACAGTGCAAGCAGATTACACAAAAAATATTCTTGCCCAACATCAGAATAGCATTTATTTTAAAGAGTATTTAAAGACAAAAATATAAGGCCCACTTATCAGATTATCAGATCCCCCCCCCTCTGATGGCCCATTGATAAATTTTAGGGGGGGCTTATAAATTAATTTAAGGACACACATAACATGTGGACACATTTTAGGGGGTGTTTCAGGGAAAGCAGTACAATGGAGCTGACAATATACATTGTTAAGGGACTAGGCTATAGGTGTATATGGGCCCAGGATAGCATGCTGTGGAGGTTAGTGAAGGCAAATATGCATGTAGGCCAAAAAAGGAGCATTAAAAGCTTACAGCATGCATGAGGATAAAGGGAAAATTCACAGCTTATTCCAATCATGTTAATTAGTGAATGATGAAATAAATACAATACATTAGCAAACATTAAATACATAGAATGTGATGTTAAAGGAGAAAACTTACCTTAATATAGTCCGTCTGCAGGACCTGAATAATAGCAGAATAGGTCTCTGGAATAATGATCCACAGAGCCTGGGGGGAGATACCTGTTGAGAACTTGAGGTCCTGCAGGCTTCTCCCAGACGCCAAGTACCGCAAAGTGGTGACTAGCCTCTGCTCTGGAGTGAGGGCTTGCTTCATGCAGGTATCCTGCCTGCTGGTATAAGGGGTCAGCAAAGCCAACAGATGGTGAAAAAAGGGGTTTGTCATCCTGAGATAATTCCTGAAATCATCAGGATTATTCTCCTGGATCTCACAAAGCAAAGGCATGTCCAACAATTGGTCACGCTGGAGTAACCAATTTTTGGTCCATGAACCCCTCCCTATCCTGTTCATGGCCTGGGCTATGAACAGGTAAGAGCAACTGTAGGCTGCAGATCACCAGGTAGAAACTGGACACCAGAATAGCTTGGTGCAGGACAGGAGACAAAAGAAAGCCAAAGGTCCGCAACAACCAGGAAGCGTGGTGACAGAATAAGCAGACAGAGGCAGAGGCAGAATCCGAAGAGTAGACTGGGGTCAGTAACTGCCGGTCAGCCAATAAGTAAGGCAGAGAGCAGTAGGAAAGTTCAAAGATTCAAAGGTTCGGGCGTTGCCTGGACGGGTAGGACAAAACTTCAAAAAGTGACCTGCCTGGCCACAATAAATTCACAATCTCTCCCTCCTCCTAAAGGCTCTCTCATCTGCAGAGAGACGCGTGAAGCCCAAGTGCATGGGTTCATCTTCACTGACCGACTCTGTACCAGGAGGCATGGGAGGTGAGGGACACACGGGTGGGACTGCAAAGCTCGGAGGCAAACGCACAGGAGGTTTTCGCAAGCGCTCCTTAAAAGAAAGTCTTTCTCTGAGTCTGGAGTCAATGAGGATGGTAAATGTGATCAACTTCTTCAGCTCAGTGGGTATATCTCTGGCTGCTATCTCATCCTTGATGGAATCTGAGAGACCATGAGAAAAAGCAACCTCTGCTGCCAGGGTATGGAATTCAATGGCGTAGTCCGCAACAGTTCTCATACTATTTTTGATGGACATGAGGCACTTGGCAGCAGAAGCTGAGCATGCGGGAATGTCAAATACCCTTTAAAAAGGAGGCCACAAACTCAGGATAACTCAAGACAACAGATTTTTGCCCAGGCCAAGGCTCTCTCAGAAAGCAAAGTTATCACAAAACCTACTTTGCTTCTGTCCATGGGAAACGCCAGGGGCTGCATCTCAAAGCATATCTTAACCTGGTTGGGAAACCCTCTGCATTGGACTGGATCACCCCCAAATCGCTGGTGAAGCGGAGCGTAACCAGACATACCTCTTATAGAGGTAATACTCGAGGCGGGTGCAGGCACAGAGGCTGGCGCAGCAGCAGGGATGGCCTGCAACACAGGTTGTACTGGAGCAGCCACAGTGGGAGGTTCCAGGTGAGCCATGTGACTCAGGAGCATTTTTAACGCCATGGAAAACTGATCCATGCAGTGATCTTGCTCATCCAATCTGGTAAAAATATTACCAACAAGTGGATTGACTGTATCTTCTGAATTCATGGCCTTCGTCTACTGTCAGAAACCATGACATCAGACTGAGACAGAAGTACAGTTAAATCGCACTTGTTTAATAATAAAAGTAAATAGAACAAACGTAATCAAAACATAGCCAGAGTTCAGGAACCGGAACGGATAGTCAGACAAGCCAAACATCAGGAAGCCGGAGATGAGCTTGGTAAAACAGCAAGCAGGATCTGGAGCCAGAAGGGATGTCAGCCAAGCAAGTCTTTTAACAGGAATGCAGGAGATAGTCTCTATGATGTTGACTAAGGCAAAGGCAGATATCCTCTGGGCTGGACGGCTTAAGTAGGCAGGACTGACAAGCAGGATATCATCAACAGCTGAGTAACTTTGGAGAGATAGGAGCTGGCAATTAGCCGACAGCTGAGCGGCCAGCCCAGAGAGACACTTCAATGCAGCAGGAATTTTTTTTTCCAAAGTGGGGAATGTGTTCCCTAACAGTGTGGACCAACTCACTTTAATTAAATGAACTAGTCTTGGATTACCCATGACTACAAAACCCCTGCTGCTGATGCTATAGACCAAACTTTTAAGTCTCATCGAGCCTCCACAAAAATTGATCCATGCCACCATTGCCAGCTCCTGCCACCTCTCCTGGCCTATTTTGGTGTTCTAGCACTGCAAAGGTGATGTACAAATTTCCACAGCTCAACCTTAATACCCAAAAGTTGTAGTATTTTCTTTATCTTCAGGGTAAATTCTGCATTGTACCTTAAAATCTGCAGCCTATTCCAGTTCCCCAGCACCGTAAAAGGCATTATACAATGTTTCTGCAACTCAAACTCACCTGCAAAATGTTTACTTCAGGGTAAATACTGCATTGTGCCTCAAGGTTCTGCAGCCTAGTTTAATGCTCCAGCACTCAAAAATATGTGTGAGTATTGTATCTCAGGTATGCTCTGATTTCTATTTTAAATATTGCAGCCTAACCATGTTGCTTACATTCTGTTAGGCCTATCACATACCTGGTGAGTAGCTGAGGAGGCTTCTTTTGCACCGCTTGCCCAACACTCATGAAGGGGGTAACAGAGAGTGTGAGGACACAGAGTGGCTGAGCTTGCAGGCTGAACTTCAGTCCTGAACTTCAGTCCTGTAGCCAGGTAAGAGGAACTGTAGGCTGCAGATCACCAGGTAGAAACTGGACACCAGAATAGCTTGGTGCAGGACAGGAGACAAAAGAAGGCCAAAGGTCCGCAACCACCAGGAAGCATGCTGACAGAATAAGCAGACAGATGCAGAGGCAGAATCCGAAGAGTATACTGGGGTCAGTAACTGCGGGTCAGACAATAAGTAAGGCAGAGAGCAGTAGGAAAGTTTAAAGATGAAGCCGGGTCATACAAAAGAAGAAAGGATAAACAGCTGAGGTCACAGATAAGCAATGATAAGCTTAAGACCATTTAACAATTCTCTCTGCTGAGCATCAGTTTATACAGCCAACTGGGCACTAACCCCAGTGCTGAACATGCATTCTAATTCCTGTGAGCATGCATGCTAATTCCTGTGAGCACCTGCTACTTCCCACTGAACATCCAGAATTTCCTTTATGCCTGGAAGTGTGGGCAACGTAGCCAAGAGCCCAGCCTTCGTTACACAGCCACTGTATAATATTTGTGTATATTGTCTCTAATATGCTAATCATTATCTGAAAATAATTTCTGCCTTGTCTTTCCCTCTTAAATTGTGGCTTAACCAATATACTTACATACTGTTCAGCCACTGCACAGTATTTGTGGCTTTTGTCAGATAAGAATACACTCTAATGTTACTTTTAAGATTAAAAACTGCCTTGTGCCTCTGTGGTGGAACCAAGCTGCTAACATAATGGCTAGCCACTGTACAATAATTTTAGCTATTGTCTTTTAGATAATACTTTGTAATGTACATTTAAGGATAAAACCTACCTTTTCTTTACCTCTTTTATTGCGGCCTAACCAAGCTGCTTACATACTGCCCGGCCACTGTAGAATAGTTGTGGTTACTGTCTTTCCTATTCGCTCTATTGTTTATTTCAAGATAAAACCTGCCTCATCTCTACCTTTTATATTTTGGCCTAACCAAACCGCGTATATGCTTTCAAGCCACTGTACAATAATTGTGGATTTTTTCTCGTAGATAATACCCTCTAATTTTGATTTCAAGTTATTTTGGATATTTGATTCATGGACTTTCCATCTGGAAAACTTTTGATGTGTTAATTATTGAACTATTCTACACTATTGATTGTACATTTATTTATGTTGTTTGGTTTATTTTCTTCTTACTTCTCTGTTGTTTGTATTTGTTTGTATGTGTGGATGCAGACTTATTTTATTATGCATTTTACCATCTACAGTGTCTTGAAAAGGTATTCATACCCCTTGCAATTTTCCACATTTTGTCATGTTACAACCAAAAACATAAATGTATTATATTGGGGGTTTATGTGATAAACCAACACAAAGTGGCACATAATTGTGAAGTGGAAAGAAAATTATAAATATTTTTCAACATTTTTTACAAATAAATATCTGAGAAGTGTGGCATGGTTTGTATTCAGCCCCCCTGAGTCAATTCTTTGTAGAATGACCTTTTGCGGCAATTAAAGCTGCATGTCTTTTTGGGTGTCTTTACTAGTTTTGCACATCTAGAGATTGAAATTTTTGCCCATTCTTCTTTGCAAAATAGCTCAAGCTCTGTGAGATTGGATGGAGAGCATCTGTGAACAGCATTTTTCAAGTCTTGCTACATATTTCCAATTGGATTTAGGTCTAGACTTTGACTGGGCCATTCTAACATATGAATATGCTTTGATTTAAACCATTCCATTGTAGCTCTGGCTGTATGTTTAGGGTTGTTGTCCTGCTGCAAGGTTAACTTCTGTCCAAGTCTTAAGTCTTTTGCAGACTCTAACAGGTTTTCTTCTAAGATTGCCCTGTATTAGGCTCCACCCATCTTCCCATCAACTTTAACCAGCTTCATGAGATGTTTAAAGTTTTGGATATTTTTTATCCCTGACCTGTCTGGTGTGCTCCTTGGCCTTCATGATGCTTTTTGTTCACTAAGGTTCTCTAACAACCCATATGACAGCTGTATTCATACTGAAAATGAATTACACACAGGGGGACTCTATTTACTAATTAGGTGACTTCTGAAGGCAATTAGTTCCACTAGATTTTAGTTAGGGATATCAGAGTAAAGGGGGTTGTATACAAATGCACGCCACACCTTTCAGATATTTATTTCTAAATAAAAAAATGAAAACCATTTATAATTTTCCTTCAACTTCACAATTATGTGCCACTTTGCGTTGGTCTATCAAGTCCCAATAAAATACATTTATGTTTTTGTTTGTAACATGACTAAATGTGGAAAATTTTAAGTGGTATGAATACTTTTTCAAGGTCCTGTATTATTCATATGTGTAGTAGGAGCACACATTTTTACACTAATGCCGCGTTCACACAATCGGACTTTTTTCGACGGACTAGGTCCGGCGGACCGGAATCCGTTAGACAATTTGATCGTGTGTGGGCTTCAGCGGACTTTTCTTTCCCAAAATTCTGCCGGACCTAGTAATAAAACATGTTTCAAATCTTTCAGACGGACTCGAGTCCGGTCGAAAAATCCGGTTGTCTGTGTGCTAGTCCGACGGATGAAAACCAATGCTAGGGCAGCTATTGGCTATGAACTTCCTTATTCTAGTCCGGTCGTACGTCATCACGTTAGAATCCGTCTGACTTTTGGAGTGATCGTGTGTGGGCAAGTCCATTCGTTTGAAAGTCCGGCGGACCTCCGCTGCAAAGTCCGTCGTGTGTACGCGGCATAAGTGCACAATATTTTTAGGTTTAAATGTTTCTAACATGTCAATTAAAGGACTGATGTTTTTTCTCTATTGCCCTCAAAGCTGTATTAAAAGGTTTTATTTTCCATTGTATGGTATTTAAAATTATTTACCAATTAACCCAAAAAAATCACAAGATCTTACTGAAGGATTTACTCCCTATAGACTTTTATAGGATTCACCACAGAGTTTGAGTTTGGTGAACTTAGAACCAGATTTACTGAATCTTTGGCAAATAGAACTGGGGCAGATTATCCATCACTAGCTTTGACTAGCTCACAGTCAAATATACTTCTCCACCTATAGATAACTTCAACTGGCCAAGCTTTTTGTAATTTTTATTTAGTGCACTCAGGCTGTTTATTCAAGCTAACCCAACTTTGCTCTACTCGATCACTGTGCTCACAGGGCACTACCATCTCAATTAAGCAATTTTGCATTCTTCAGATCACACAAAAGGGAATTTGGGTTCACAAAAACAATGCCAGAAATCACAGAAAGACATAAAAAGATTACAGTGTGTTTTACTAATGCTTCAGAAGAGCTTGTATAGTTGATTTGTTTATCTGTTTATGCTCTCTCCTGCAAGTACACATATAGGTGCTGCACTTATGCTACATAACTACTAGATTTACAAAAAGCTTTTCATTGTCCAGGAAGTTGTCATATTGTACCTAGACACATGCTGGTAAAAATCTGGTATGACAGATATGCATTTTAAAAAATTTCATTCTATGGAAATGTATATTAGATTGAGAGAATCCTTTAGTCATTTAATTTTTGTAAAATATTAAATAGGTAAACACTGCGTTCAGCACACCTATTGATGGGGAAAATGTAGGTTTCTGTACTGGATCACAAAAAATATGTTACAAAGCATCTAATCTCTGGAATTTAGTTTTGTCATCTGGCAAATGATATACCTGCTTTCAATGAAATTCACTCCACTCATGGGTGGTCCTGGAATAATATCAGTTGAAAATATGAGGGAAAATCTCTTGGAAACAAGCCTATGAATGCAGAATACTTTGCCAGAAATAAAACAGGCTCTCAGCCAGAGCTGCAGTCATCTCACATTTTTTGTAATTGGTACCTAGAATATTCTGGGTTGATTTTTTAACTCCATTAAAAAAAAAGAATACAAAGTCAGCAAAAGAGATAACAGGTTCTGGTTACTTGTTGAATGTGTGTGGGTGTATGCCTGTAAATGTTTGTTTCCATTGTATATTTATAACATTTATGTTATAGTTCTAGTTACAACCAAACGCATAACTGCCTTGGTTTGTAGATCCAAGTGAACATTTATGAATTCATGAATTCATGATGGTCTCTGTATTTCATCCTATTTACCAAAACATGGCAAATTCTGTTCCATAAATGTTATTAAGAATTAAGTTGAGCATAGAAACAAGACCAGAATGGGGACATTGGTAAACAGATCTTAAACAGCATAAGATAACCAAGTCAACATACATCAAAAACATGCATAAAGAAACATGGCAAATTCAACAAATTGTCAAACCACAAATAAGACTTCTGAGTAGCGCTGGGTGAGCAGTTCGGGTCAAGCAAAATCCATACCAGACCCTTATCCGAGCATGCAGCCAGGCAGGCCAGGAAAGCGTGGGGGCGAACAAGCACCCCTCCTGAACCATATCAGGCCCCATGCCCACAACATGGGGGATGCTTTGGGGCAGGGAGGGCTCTGCCCCCCAGAGAACCTTGTCCCCATATTAAAAAAAAGTGGGGTTCCCTCACGCTATCAAAGTGAAAATTATCTTCGTGTGGTATATTAAATAAATTGCTGCTTGACCTAGAGTGTATACAATGCACTCAAATGGGAATAATTAAAAATAATGGTCAGCGCAACTTAATACACTATAGTAATACAGTGAAAGTAAATTGTCCCCATGTTGGACAAGGGCCTCCTTCCCACAACCCTGGGCTGCGGTTGTGAAGGTCTGTGGGCAGGGGGCTTATGGAATCTGGAAGCCTCCAGATCCCAGCCCTCCAATGTGAATGAGTATGGGGTACATTGTACCCCTACTCATTCACCAAGAAAAAAAAATGGCAAAAAGAAATAAAAACACACACACAGTTTTTGACAATTCCCCTATTAAAAATAAAAAAAACAATGTCTCCCAAAGTAGATCCATCCTCAATCATGATGCCCGCCGCCAATGCCGGACACAAAAAAAAAACTGACAAAGGCTAACCGCTGACTTCCTGCTCCACCAATTGACAGTCCTTAAATAGGTAAGGGGCAGATCCACCTGGCGATGTCACCTGGCTGCACCACCCCCATGTGAAATCACCAACCCAGCATGCACCAATTGGTGACGTCACACGGGGACGGTGCCACCGTACCTATTTAAGAACTATTAGATGGCAGAGCAGGCAGTCGGCGGTGTCAGGGCTGGGCTCTCAGTCCTTCCTTCTCTGTGCTCAGGTTGCTCAGCTGTCAGTTAATTGCCAGAACTCATCGTTCAACCTGTTGATCATCTCCTGCTCATCAGTCAAGCCCACAGCCAGCCCCTCCTGGCTATTTAAACTTCCTGGTTCATTTCATCAATTGCCTTCGCCTTGGTCAAACATATCTAGAGACTCTCTGCTGTGTTCCTAATGAAGACTTGCCTGACTGATGTACCTTCTGGTTCCTGATCCTGTCTGCTGCCTCTGACTATGCTGATCTCTGGCTCCCCGATTTCCTGGCTTGTTCTGATTTGGCTACCATACCGGCTATGTTTTGACTACGTTTGCCAGTTTTTAACATTTTATTAAAAGGTGTGATTTTTACTGCATTTTCTGTCTCATTCTGTTTCATGGTTCCTGACAGTAGGCAAAGGCCATGAATTCAGGGGATGCAGGCAATCCACCTAGTGTTAATATTTTTTCCAGGTTGAATGAACAGAATCACCACATGGATCAGTTTGCCATAGCATTACAGACGCTCCTGATTCACACTGCTCACCTGGATCCTCCCATGGTGGCTGTTCCGGTACAACCTGTGTTCTTGCTGCTGCTCCAGTCTCTGTGCAGGCACCCGCATAAAATATAACCTCTGTAAGAGGTATGTCTGGTTCCGCTCCACTTCCCCAGCAATTTGGGGCAATCCAGTTCAATGCAGCAGGTTTCTGAATCAGGTTGGGATATACTTTGAGATGCTGCCCTAGGCGTTCCCCACAGACAGAAGAAAAGTAGGCTTCATTATTTCTTTGCTTTCTGATAGAGCCTTGGCCTGAGCAAACCCTCTATGGGAGATGTAAAAATTGTCCTGAGTTACCCAGAGTTTGTGGTTTCCTTTAAAAGGGTATTTGATGACATTCCTGCACGCTCCACTTATGCTGCTAAGAGCCTCAGGTCCAGCAAACAAAGTAGGAGAACTGTTGCCGATTACACCATTGAATTACGTACTCTGGCAGCAGAGGTCTCTCAGATAACCTCAAAGATGAGCTAGCAGCCTGAAACATACCTACAGATCTAGAGAAGTTGTTCACATTTGTCATTCTCATTGACTCCAGACTCCGAGAGAGACCTTCCTTTAAGGAGAGCTTGCGGAAGCCTCCTGTATGTTTGGCTCCGAGCTTTGCAGTCCCACCCTTGCCTCCCTCACCTTCCATGCCTCCTGGTACTAAGTCTGCCAGTGAAGTAGAAAGCATGCATTTGGGCTTCACACGTCTCTCTGCGGATGAGAGGGCTTTTAGGAGGAGGGAGAGATTGTGCCTTTATTGTGGCCAGGCAGGTCACTTTTTGACGTCTTGTCCTACTCGAAAAGCATGCACCTTGAGGTCCTGTAGGTGACAGACCTTAGTTGGTGTTGTTACATTCCCAGTTATCCAGAAGGATAAGCCCCGGGTTCCAGTTACCCTTTCTTGGTCTGAGTTGTCTATCGAGATACAGGCTCTAATCGACTCTGGGGCTGCAGGCCTGTTCATAGATGGTGCCTTTGTGTCCAAGCACTCGATCCTGCTGTTGCTTCGAGCCACTCCACTTGCCATTGAGGAAATTGATGGGAGACCTCTACAGCCAGCCTATGTGACTAATGAGACTGTTCTGTTGACTATAGCCATTGGGGCTCTTCACCATGAGATAATCCAATTCCAAGTCATTTCCTCTCCTCAGTATCCGGTGGTTATTGGTTATCCTTGGTTACAGAGGCACAACCCCTCTTTTAAATTGGCTTTGTGCTGAAGTTCTTTCCTGGTCGTCACAATGCTGTTAGACATGTTTTCGGAAAGGTCTTGTGCACCTCTTCCCTCTGCTCCTTGCCAGAGGAGTACCACAAATTTAGCAATGTCTTTGACAAGGGTCAAGCCGGTAGTTTGCCTCCACACCAGTTGTATGACTGCGCAATTGACCTTCAACCTGGTGCTATGCCTACCCGAGGCCAGGTTTACCCTTTGTCTGTCTCAGAGGATAAAGCTATGGAGGACTATGTTGCTGACGCACTTTCTTGAGGGTTCATCTGCAAATCCTTGTCTCCTGCTGGTGCTGGCTTCTTCTTTGTGGAAAAGAAGAGTGGTGAACTGAGACCTTGTATCGATTATATCGATCGCATCATGATTAAGAACACCTACCTGATTTAGTTGATTACCTCCTCAAGGGAGCAACGGTTTTCACAAAGCTCGATCTGAGAGAGCATACAATCTTGCGTTTAACACCAGGACATTATGAATACCTCGTAATTATATATTATACAGATCCACAATTACTTAGGTAATTAGGGTTTATTTAGCACCAACAGTTTACGCAGTGCATTACAATGTAAAGGGGGACACTACAATTACAATACAGTTCAATACAGAATAGGAAGTGTCTAGGTGTTTAATACTCACCTTTAGGAATTCACACTCTTCCTGTTGTATTTTCCATATTATAAAATAAATGAACAATTTAACAGAAATTGTCACTGGCCAATTGACCGTAGCCACTGATTGAGAAAAGGTTTCTGACATACCCCTGTGAAAGGGTCGATCAAATGATCGACTTCTGTTGAGCTGGTACAGACTCAGATCGAAACTTGAAAATAAACAGAAGGCTCATCAGCCTAGTGCAATATCTTTATTAAGCTTTATCTAATAAAGATAATGCACTAGGGTGGTATGCCCTCAAGTTTTTTCAAGTTCATTTGACATTTGGCATTTGGCTTTCCCAGTTCTAAGCAAAGAATGGTGGCCCAATGTATCCTTGGACTAAAACAGTGAGGGTCCATCAGCCTCTGAACACCACATTAGAATGCAGAAGATTGTTTTTATTCATCTGCTCACAGATCAAAATTAGGCAAGTCCCCTCCTCTCAATACCACAATGTTGTACTTCAGATATTATTGGCGGACAAGTCTTTAATCACCAAAATGTGGCGTAAGAATCTAGCACCTAATGTGTCAGAACTTAAAGCTCTAGTTAATCTTCATTACACTTATGAAAGATCGCTTGCTATTAGGGCTAATGCTTTAACAAAGTTTGACAAGGCATGGAAATATTGGGACTATGTCCCTACCACTAAACCATAATTGATGTATATATTGATTGTTGACTTGCAACTGTTATCTAACATTGTTTTATCTGAAATCCGGTGTCACAGATATTTACCACATTATATTCTCATTGTTACCTTTCCTCTTTATATAGGGTAATCTGACATTTACATTTTGATGCAACTAAGCTGTACTACTTTCCTGTTTGGTAGTCTATTAACCATATCTTCACAAGAGCTTGCTCTTATGTACTGTTTGTATATGATTGTCCTTTGAAAAGAAATAAAAATATATTGTTTGAAAAAAAAAAATAAGACAAGTCCCCACCAAACTGGTGCCATCAATTGCAGCCACTGTGCCATCATATGCAACCACTGTGCCCATCATATGCAGCCACTGTGCCAAGCAAATACAGCCACTGTGCCATCAATTGCAGCCACTGTGCCATCATATGCAACCACTGTGCCCATCATATGCAGCCGCTGTGCCCATTAAATACAGCCACTGTGCCATCAATTGCAGCCACTGTGCCATCATATGCAACCACTGTGCCCATCATATGCAGCACTTGTGCCAAGCAAATACAGCTACTGTGCCATCAATTACAGTCACTTTGCCCATCATATGCAGCCACTGTGCCCATCAAATACAGCAACTGTGCCCATCATATGCAGCCACTGTGCCCAGCAAATACAGCCATTGTGCCCATTATATGCAGCCACTGTGCCCATTATATGCAGCCACTGTGCCCATCATATGCAGTCACTGTGCCCATCATATGCAGTCACTGTGCCCATCATATGCAGCCACTGTACCCATCATATGCAGCCACTGTGCACATCAAATGCAGCCACTGTGCCATCAAATGCAGACACTGTGCCATCAATTGCAGCCACTGTGCCCAGCAAATGAAGCAACTGTGCCCATCATATACAGCCACTGTGCCCATCATATACAGCCACTGTGCCATCAAATGCAGCCACTGTGCCCATCAAATGCAGCCACTGTGCCATCAATTTCAGCCACTGTGCCCATCAAATGCAGCCACTGTGCCCATCAAATGCAGCCACTGTACCATCAATTGCAGCCACTGTGCCCAGCAAATACAGCCACTGTTTCCATCACATGCAGCCACTATGCCCATCAAATGCAGCCACTGTGCCATCAATTGCAGCAACTGTGCCCATCAAATGCAGCCACTATGCCAGTCAAATGCAGTAACCGTGCCATCAATTGCAGCCATTGTGCCCAGCAAATGCAGCCACTGTACCCACCATATGCAGCCAGTGTGCCCATCATATGCAGCCACTGTGCCCATCATATCCAGCTAATGTGCCCATCGAATACAACCACTGCGCCCATCAAATACAGCCACTGTGCCATCAATTGTAGCCACTGTGTCCAGCAAATGCAGCCACTGTGCCCATCTTATGCAGCCACTGTGCCCATCAAATACAGCCACTGTGCCCAGGAAATGAAGCCACTGTGCCGCTGTGCTCATCAAATACAGCCACTGTGCCATCAATTGCAGCCACTGTGCCATCATATGCAACCACTATGCCCATCATATGCAGCCACTGTGCCAAGCAAATACAGCCACTGTGCCATTAATTACAGTCACTGTGCCCATCATATGCAGCCACTGTGCCCAGCAAATACAGCCACTGTGCCTATCATATGCAGTCACTGTGCCCATCATATGCAGCCACTGTGCCCATCAAATGCAGCCACTGTGCCCATCAAATGCAGCCACTGTGCCCATCAAATGCAGTCACTGTGCCATCAATTGCAGCCATTGTGCCCAGCAAATGCAGCCACTGTGCCCATCATATGCAGCCACTGTGCCCATCATATGCAGATAATGTGCTCATAAAATGCAGCCAACGTTACAATCAATTGCAGCCACTGTGCCTTCAATTGCAGCCACTGTGCCCAGCAAATGCCGCCACTGTGCCCAGCAAATGCTGCCACTGTGCCCAGCAAATGCAGCCACTGTGCCCATCAAATGCAGCCACTGTTCCCATCAAATGCAGCCACTGTGCCCATCGAATACAGCCACTGCGCCCATCAAATGCAGCCACTGTGCCATCAATTGTAGCCACTGTGTCCAGCAAATGCAGCCACTGTTCCCATCAAATACAGCCACTGTGCCCATCATATGTAGCCACTGTGCCCAGGAAATGCAGCCACTGTGCCATCAAATGCAGCCACTGTGCCCATCAAATGCAGCCACTGTGCCATCAATTGCAGCCACTGTGCCCATCAAATGCAGCCACTGTGCCCACCATATGCAGCCACTGTGCCAATCAAATGCAGCCACTGTGCCATCAAATTAAGCCACTATGCCATCAATTGCAGCCACTGTGGCCAGCAAATGCAGCCGCTATGCCCATCATATGCAGCCACTGTACCCATCAAATGCAGCCACTGTGCCCAGCACATGCAGCCACTGTGCCCATCACATAATGCTACTGTTCTATCAAATGCAACAGTGTGCTGTGCTGTGTAGTGGAGGTGTGCTGTGATGTGTTGTGCAGTGCAGTGTATTGGAGGTGTGCTGTGCTGTATGGTGTAGTGGAGGTGTGCGGTGTAGCAGGATGAAGTGGTTTGGGGGTGCAGATGTGGGATGCTGGTACATGGGGGACAGATGGCAGGATGGAGTGGTATGGGGGTGCAGATGTGGATCCTGAAAATGGCATGTAGGGAGTAAATGTAGTGCGTCCTCCAGAAGTTGTATGTGGTAAAAAGCAGATGGAGGAAGCCTGGGAGAATGGTAAGAAGATACAAACATGATGGGCAGTACAAGTGAAAGATATCAGGAGCCCCAGGGAGAAGAGTATGTGGGTGCAGATGTAGTGGGAAATATGCAAGCACAGGAGTAGAACAAAGCATTGCTCATAATCTGCAACCCAACACACCCCCACCTGAAATCAAATACCCCAGACCGAAAAATATGGCATTCATGACATGTAAAACTTGTTGGAAGCAAAGCATTGCAATGATAATGTTTCCAGAGAGAGCAATGCAGGAAGCCATGGCAAATCAGACAGGGCCCTTTAATCCAAGGTAGTGGTACACCAAGTTCTCCAAGACTGCCGCCTGGTCACATACAAGCTGTTTCCATTTCTAAACCTCATCAATCTCATATTACATATGGATCATAGCTGTCATAGTCACCCTCCCAATTTGTTACACTGCCATGATGCATCTGCCACTTACCTTGCGCTGCTCCGCTCATCTGAATCCAGCCCCACTGTGGCCAGGAAACCAGAAGTGAGGGGTGTCCCAGTCGACTCCACCCCCACATGTCACTCACTGTGTCAGTGACAAAAAAAACACACGCCCACTGTCCTCTCCTCTGGTCCCTGCTGCGCCAATCCTAACCAGTTTATCTGGCATATTAACAAATAAGAGAATAGTGGGGGTGTTTGCGGGTGCATTGCGTTTTTCCCTCGATCACACCCTAAACATGGGCAAATTGGCTTCCCAGCCTGCAATTAGCTGATTGCAGGCTGGGAAGCTTCCCATAGACCACCACATGTCACTCTTAGACCCCTTTCACTCCTGTCTCTCCAATGTGAAAGCCCGAGTGCTTTCACACTGGAGAGGTGTGCTTGCAGGACGTGTAAAATACTCCTGCAAGCAGCATCTTTGGAGTGGTGAAGGAGCGGTGTATACACCGCTCCTTCACCACTCCTGCCCATTGAAATCATTGGGGCAGTGCAGCTATACCGCCGGCATAGCACTGCTGCAGCAGCGCTTTGTGGTGGTTTTAACCCTTTCTCAGCCACTAGAGGGGTAAAAGTGCCCTGCTAGCGGTGGAATTGCGCCAGAAAATTGACGGAAAAGCACCGCTAAAAATAGCGGTGCTTTCCCGCCGACACACCCACCGCCCCAGTGTGAAAGTAGCCTTAAAATGACAAATTAATTTTTTATTTTTTAACAGATTGGGGGGGGGGGCAGCGTCCGAGCGCCCCCTATGGACGGGCCGCCACTGTTCAGTTTTCAGGTGAACATAGCTGAACTTTCTGCACACTGAATGCAAACTTAGTGCTGAGCACCCCTGAAGTCTGTAGGGGCCGATCTTTTTATTTTTGTTTGGTCTTTTTAAGGTAAATATGTAAGCTTTTGTTACAAAAGAACATGGGTAGCTGGACACAGTCATGGGAGACATGCACCATTGCAAAACATTTTTTTTTTAATTACTGCTTATCAGATAGAGGATCTTTTAATGCCCCTTAACAACATTAACAATGCACAAATCCTTTAAATGACATGCCTGGGGGATGTATTAAACCTGCACATTAGTTTTTATTCAAGCAGTATGATGTTCTACAAACACTACTAACTGACAATTCCTTACCTGTTTGTTGATAAACAGTGGGCCAGGGATCCTGAATGACATCATGAACAAAATATAATTATCATAATATTTGGTCAATGACATTACCCAATATCCCCATCTCTAGATTTTAATTTCAGCACTGCTGGGGAGAGATCATGTGTGACAAGATTAGCAGAGCAGCAGCATCATCATGGAGGTGGATTGCCATGACGGTGAGTCCTCATCATGATTGATGTGCATTCACATTTCTGGATGACATGATTTATATTGCAATCCCATAACAAAGGACAGGTCCCCAGGAGCTGCAGGAATGTAAACATCATTGGCTTTTGGAATTTACAAAAGAGAAATTTAGAAATCAGATGAAAGGTTTAGCACTGGAAAACACTTTTAAATAGATAAAAAGTGCATTTTATATACATCTATATAGATCAGACCAAAATGAAGGACACATGAGAATGGACGAGGGACAGAGGGGCATTGCTCCAAATCCGGGACAGTCCCTCAAAATTAGGGACAGTTGGGAGCTATGACTCTACCATAGGTGTATGACTTGGTCTGAGGGCTAAAATGCCTGCCTGCATGATCCTATGCTCCTCAGGGATTATGTTACTACAGTAACATCTCTTATCAGCTGTGCTTCTGAAGCCTGTAGTTTATTTTGGGCCTGATTATGTCATATGTGCAATTTAAGCAAAAATCAGATAGGTGTTGGCCCTGTCCCTTTTCATTGACCTTGGTTGCTAAAGCTAAAAAGGCTATGGCTGATGTATATTTTTGAACAAGGAAATCTGAGGAAAAGTAGCATACTTGCTCATCAAAACCAAATTTGTTTAATTTCCCAGACAGTGAAAGCTAATTAGAGGCTATAGACAACTATTTCACTTTTATTTTTACCTGGGAAAGCAATTGTCTTCTTTTACATCATGACTGTAATTAAATCTGTTAAATACTGTATATGCTTTAATGCTTTAGTTACTTAACCACATGCCGACCAGCCGCCGCAGTTGCACTGCGGCATATTGGCACGGCTGGGCGAAAAACAACGTTATGTAACGTCGTTTCTCCCCGAGCCGATGCGAGTGCCCGGAATTGCTCGGGGCACGCGGAGAACCCAGAACTGTGTGTGTAAACACGCAGTTTCCGGTTCTCTGAGGGGAGAACTGACAGATCGTCTGTTCATACAGAGTATGAACAGCGATCTGTTAGTTTCCCTGCACAGTACCCATCCCCCTTCAGTTAGAACACAAACTAGGACACACATTAACCCCGTTCACTGCCCCCTAGTGTTAACCCCTTCCCTGACAGTGACATTTTTACAGTAATCAATGCCATTTTAATTGCACTGATCGCTGTATTAATGCCAATGGTCCCAAAAATGTGTCAAAATATTGTCTGACGTGTCTGCCAAAATGTCGCAGTCACAATAAAAATCACTGATCACCGTCATTACTAGTAAAAAATTTTTTATAAAAATGCCATAAAACTATCCCCTATTTTGTAGACGCTATAACTTTTGCGCAAAACAATCAATATATGCTTATTGCAATTTTTTTTATACCAAAACTATGTAGAAGAATACGTATCGGCCTAAACTGAGGAAAAAAATGTTTATATTTTTGGGGGATATTTATTATAGCAAAAAGTAAAAAATAATGCGTTTTTTTCAAAATTGTCGCTCTTTTTTTGTTTATAGCGCAAAAAATAAAAACCGCAGAGTTGATCAAATACCACCAAAAGAAAGCTCTATTTGTGGAAAAAAAGGACGTCAATTTTTTTTAGGAGCCACGTCGCACGACTGCGCAATTGTCAGTTAAAGCGGCGCAGTGCCGAATCGCAAAACGTGCTCTGGTCTTTGGCCAGCCAAATGGTGCGGGGGTGACGCGGTTAATTAAGTACCAGACTTTGGTGAACTCAGATTGTCTGCTCATCTTATATTAGTGCTTGCAAGGAAAACCTGAATGATGTCATCCTACTTTTGCCTCCCTCTATATTGTCTTTGTGCTTCAACAGCGTAATATGAAGAGTTTCCTTTAACTATGATATATTTAAATTCCATATTTTTCATAGTCTTATGATAAACATCACTGCCACTCCGTTTTTGCCTTTATTATCTGTCTGTCAATATGATTTGTATTGTAAGACAAATTGTGATGAAAGATCCACTTTATGGAGCACATACAGTATAGTAGGCATTTGGATCACCTGAAAGATAAGGACTCTGCACTCTTCACAGCTCTAATCAAAGCTGAGAATCTACCTGAGAATTTGGTCTCTTAGCATTGAAACTTACATATTTTAAAACATCATTCATAGGCAAATTGTAGATTTTTAATTTATACAATAACTATAAAGAGTCTATCAAATGTATTGCTCTATCAAAATGCATTATGCAGCTAAGCTTCTACATTTCTATATCTGCACTCAAAGCATAATTAAATGAATACACAGCATACACTTTCATTGTATAATGCCAGTATTGTAATATCAATACAACAATAGTTATTACTGACAATCCAACATAAGCTTACCTGAAAAACTCCTTTCATGTTGTGGGTGCTGCCTGTCTGCTGGCCATCTCTTTCCACAACTTTTTGGATTCCCTGCACAGCTTCTCCTCTGCTGTTTACTTTTAATTTCTAAAGACTATGTATTCCATGGTACTTTGCTGCCTGTAAGTAGTAATTCCTGCACTGTCCCCACCTCCTGCAGATCTTCTTCTCACCAGCTCTGTAGTTCAGAAGGCACGCTCAGTGAATTCTGTGATGCAGCACTACCTATTAACATAAAATAGGGAATATTTGTCACAGAATTCAAGGAAGTAAATGTGTGATGATCGTGACGAACACGCGTCGGGACTGAGACACTGGTAGTGACATAGGCGAGCTCGCTGCTCGTTTTTACATTGCCATTTTGATCCATTTTAATGTGAGTACCTGTCTTGTTTTTATTGCTATTGAATAAATTCATTTTAAATACTAAACTATTGGGCATCCCTCCTGTTCCTACTTTTTACCTATGATCCATTGGTGAGGCTCATCCGCTCCAGACACCTCCAGGGTTTTTAAAAAGGGGGACGCTGACTGTAAGCAGGACACACTTACAAGCAGAGCCGGAGACGCCACTATAGGACGACCTTCAGGGGATTTCTAACGGTTTTTAACACCAAAGGCATACATTCACATGCTGTTACCTTACAGCAGTAAGGTAAGGGGACACCCATACACTAAACAGCACAGATGATAAAGAAGCCACCCAGCACCAGCATTACACCGCAGAAATGTTATCACCAGCACTAGCACCTTATCTTTGTGTTTACAAGTCACCATATATGCTGCACCTTACTTATGAGAAGGATTTTTTCACAGACACCTTGATATATTTTATTTACTTCTAAAAGGACTTACCATCACTATTTATCACTTTGAATGTTATTGGAATTTATTTATTATCGTTATTACCGATATTTTACTATCACTTTTATCTATTGGATATTCTATGACATCTGCACTTTACTCTATGTTCTTAGGTCTGGTCAATACCAGCATTGCCTCTTACAGTGTTTTGAGTGCCTTTACCCATAGCACTTCCGCACTTTATTGCTTTTGTACAGCGCAGGCATCACTATCCTCTATTTTATTTACTCCTTTGGGTTCAGATATTTCCCTCAGTTTGTGCAGCAGTACCCGTTCTATATGTTCTTGCGTTGGCGCAGGAATACTTTATTTTATTAAATGTGTGAGGATATTCACAAAGTAAGTTTACAAACTTCAAGATCATACAGAGTAATAGGGATAGGCTAGAAATTATTAAAATACATGGTGGAAATGGATATATGATTTCATTTTGATCACAGATACGCTTTAAGAGAACTGTGATAAGTAGGTGAATATTTCCCAAATGACCAAGTTACAGAGCTGTGGGGGTGGAAGGGTTAAATGTATGGTTTGCCAAAAATACTTTCAAAAAAGTTTTGATTAATCTTTATGGAAAATATATATTTTTTGTGTTATAGTTCCTTCCACTGTCTGTCTTTGTATACCGTTTGAAAATACTGAATGAAGTGAATTCAGTAAAGCAGACAGTCACTTTTCTGGCCTTGGTTCCTTTTAGAACTACCTCATGTGTCTCATGTAGGAAAGCATTTGCCCCAGTTTTGGCAACATAACCGTCACATGCACCAAATTCAGGTATTTCCAACTACAGCTACTTTAAGAACCTGTTGCTATGGCAGTGACAGGATTACTGCCAGTTTTCATATATGGGGAACTTGTGGTAATTATAACCAACTCTCAGTTGGTGGGGCAACTCTGAGTTGGTGTACCAAGGTATGCCAGTGCTCAGATGTCTGTGATGGGAAGATGTTGAGAAGATGTCATTAAAGTGGCTGCAACCCTAAAAAAAGCTCCTGTCCCTTTGAGGCAAGATATACAGCATAGTGCTTTTGCAGTGTCAGTTGGTCCTTTCCATGCTGAACAATACCTGGTTGATCATGCCTTTATCCTGTGTCCCCCTGTGTGTACTAATCATGATTATCATGGCTGCTTATCCATGATAGCATGGTCATATTATGTGCCTCCATCATCCTGCTCTCTCCTCAGCGTCTCTGCATCTCCCCCACTCACCCTCTGTCATTTCCGTAGTTTGTGTGTGAACTGTAAAGCCAATCTCCTCCCAGCCCCTCCATCCTGCCTTGATTAATACTATTTTTTGCAGCTGCTCCAGTGCTTGTAAATAAAAAACTATTTACTACTTTGATCCTCTCTGTTTTGGGTCCATGTTTAGTGCAGTGAGTGTGTGTGTTTTCCTAAAATTATAATACTACATTACACAATGCTGCTGTGAAATCACGTGTCCTTCCTCTGCCATCTTGCATACATCAGAAGGGAATATCAGCCCCTCTTGCTATAGCTTCTTCGATCAGTAAGGGAAGCAGAGGGAGAACACGTGACTGCACAGCAGCACTCTTCAAAGGAGGTATTTAGCATTATAATTTTAAGAAAACACACACTGGGCCTAAAAGAGACAATGTGACAACTTTCCATACATGGCTGAATCCCCCACCCTATTCAGCTTTGGTCTGGCCAACAGCTAAATCTAAACAAATGGCCTGGGAATGCTGGTGATGTCACTATCCAAATATGGTATTACTCATATTTGATAAATGTCTTGAGTCAAGAGGTGCTCAGTGCCCGATGGGAGAGACTAGCTCCCCATCAGGTCCACTTTACTTTTAATTGATGCCATTATGCTGACTAGCAGCTTGGAACCATCCACCGATATGCACTGTCAATCAACAATGAGGCGGACCTGATATAATATGCTTGCCTATGGAGGAAGGCACCACACTAAGAAAAGAATGCAAATTATGGACATTCCAACCTCAGTTCCAGGCTCAAACAGATTCATGTACCTCTCTCGGAGGTACATAAATTGGGCACAAGCACAGACAAACTTGGTGCAGTTCCCCAACAAAATTCTAAAAGATGTCTATGACACCTTTTTTGATCCCCCACTCTCTCAAGGGTACATTTATAAAGCAAAGGCATGCCTAGTTTCATCCTATTTTTTGCTTCTCTTTCATGTACTGTAGGTACATGTCTTTTACAATATTTGATTAATAGATATCCCATGGCAGCTGCAAAGGGCTAATGCAAGTTAAAAAGTTTAGGTAAAAAAAGAATCATCTGCAGCTGATGACTAAATCACATCAGTCATTCCTGGATTTTCAAATGTGTTGTATCAGAATTAGCTACTACAGGAACATTGTGCAGTTCTATTTGTAAAATAGTCTTATGGCTATATGGAGCAGCAGTAAAGTAAAATGCTATTAGCCAATAGCATCTGCCAGCTAATGAAAATATGTTGTTGCACAGGACACATTTCAACATCTCTAAAACAAAGTCATTATGTATACCAGCAAGAGGAATTTTCTTCAGGATGTAGGTTGTGGTTGATGTGGAATCAATATGTAAAATATTCGACATCTTTCCTTTTCAGAGGGTATTCTCCTAAATCTCAAGGACCTCTAATTTAGCAAATGACATCCCTTGTATCCCAGCACAAATGAACAGAGCTCCTGAATCAAAGATGTTGGTTACTGTTCCACAAACTACTCCACCCTCTAAAGTAGAGAATATACACCTGAGACTCTTAGGCAGCCAAGGGATACAGCACAAATGTAGAAATATTTGATTTATTAAAATTGTGACAAATTTAGATGCAAACCAGGCTACCTGTCAGATAAAGCCTATTCAATATATACATTTTTTTGTGCATTTGCAACCCCTGTGCCATCTTTAATTCTAGGCAGCAGATTTAAAAGATAACATATTTGCAAAGATCTACCACTTAAGATGAGGCAGATTTCCATCAAGATGACACAGACTCTTAAACAGATGTACAATTAGTAAGTTGCCAATGGCAGGTTTTAGTCTGCTGCAGTGTTATTTTGGAGGGGGAATGTATGATTGAAACTGCCTAATTACTGTATATCTGCTGCAAAAATTGAAGTAATCCTGTTTAGTATTGCCCAGCAGCGCAACATGATTGAGAAATGTTCCCACTGTATTCTTCCACCATAAAATTATTTACATTCTCCTTGGAAATCATACATTTTCATGGCCTTAAGAGAGTTTCCAGCTAAGTATTTAGAGTAATCAAGAAATGGGTCTGGGTTTTCTCCTAATACTCCCTTTCTAAGCACTGATGATTTACCTTTTTCAAATTATAGGTCTCTGAAATACCATTATGTATAATGTTGCCACCTCTATAACTTGGTTTGATGGGTATATCTTTTCTTGAGACTGATTCTTTCCCTGTTGAATTAAAATGTCTGTCACCATAAACAGAGCCTGTGACACAGCTCAATATTGTTGTTTTCTATTATTTACAATGATATAGCCTACGTTTGTAATACTAATACATACTATAAAACAAAATTGTATCCTCTGTCTTGATAATAAGGCCCATCATTTTTAAAATGTA
This sequence comes from Lithobates sylvaticus, assembly GCA_028564925.1. NCBI lineage: Eukaryota > Metazoa > Chordata > Amphibia > Anura > Ranidae > Lithobates > Lithobates sylvaticus. The sequence continues at coordinate 458,399,902 of CM053029.1, read as the reverse complement.
TTACAAAAAGCCCTAAAAAAAATTATTTTATGTGTATTTACAAAACTTTTCAGTTATGTATTCCTTGAAAATGTGAAACTTGCTCTCTATTTGTTCTCATGGAAACTGTATCAATGATGCAAATATGTACTCAGCATAATTATAATAAACAAAAAGACCCCTTGTAGCATACACTGTTTCATACTGGAATTACTTAGTTTGCCTTGAAATCTGGATTTAAATTTAAAAACGCAATATGATGAGGGTGTAGCTCTTGAGTACAGTCAAAGTTGTTTCAGGTTGTCTTATGCTATTTTGCCATAACACTTGCGCAGTAATTGTTTTGCATTACCAATTGCTACATGATATGCAGAGATGAAAATGTAAGCTTTTCCAGCCATAACTTTTCTGACTCATTTTCACCGGTTTTCCCCAGTTAAACATGAGCTAAATGTGTTGCTTAATTACATTTCAAGCTTAGACTTCAGCAGACAAGCACATTATTTATGTAGCAAAAGAATCTTTAAAGCACTGGGAAGTCTCATTTTGTGTCACTGCCTGTTTAATATGGAAAGAATTCACGTTTTCTGTTATCCTTATGTGACTTAGTAATACGTTCACCAGTAGATTATCAAACATTCAGGCATTAATTGCTCTATTTGCTTGCAGATGTTCATGCTGGGAACACATGACATTTCAGGAAAATATAATATATTATCAGCCTCTATATAGTTGACAAGTAGAACATGTCCAAGAGGTTGCAAAATCAGCAGCATAACCCTGTATATAGTTTTTTTACTGCATGCTGTCTACCAAATTATTTATGTATAATTATTCAAGACCACTTATGCCTCATACACACGATCGGAATTTTGGCCAGCAAAAGACCGATGAGAGCTTTTCATCGGAAAATGTGACCGTGTGTATGTTCCATTGGAATTTTGCTGGCCGAATTCCCGCCAGCAAAAATTTGAGAGCATGTTCTCAATTTTTGTGACGGAAAAGGTTTCTATCGGAAATTCCGATCGTCTGTAGCAATTCCGACGCGCAAAATTCCTACGCATGCTCAGAAAAATTTTGAGGCATGCTCGGAAGCATTAAACTTGATTTTTCCTCAGCTCATTGTAGTGTTGTATGTCACCGCGTTCTTGACGGTCGGAATTTGGTGTGACCATGTGTAGGCAAGACAGTTTGAGCCGAATTTCATCGGAATTCCGTCAGAAAAACCATCCGAGCTTTTTCCGATGAGAATTCAGATTGTGTGTACACGGCATTACTGTCAAATGTATATTCAAGACACAATGCAAGAAGTAACTGGTCTACTGTATCAAACGTGTGATAACAGAAAAATGTATTGTCTACAGCACCCAATCAATATTCTTGTTTCATTTTTATACCAGGCCTGCAGAAGCGACAGCTGGAAGATAACTGGTTACTATGGGCAAGAAGAATGCATCCCCCACTGATGTTAAGTCCTGAAACCCTTAGCAACCTATAAAGTGCCTTCTTGTATTGGCTTCAGTAAAAAATTCAATGCTGACTTGTTATCAAGTTGATGGTGGCTTGTTGCACTGAATGAACGCTCAACCTTTTCCATTTGTGGAGCACTTTTTATTAATGGAAGCTATAGTACAGGTTCTTTCAATGGAGTAGGGGGTGGAAAATGTGGGCATAATCAGTACTCTGGATGAGTGCCGTTTGGCAGGTCCAATGGCTGTAATAATGCCCGTAGCACTGGAAGATTGTGCCAGCTGCCCTAGTTGCAAATGGAAGATTCCAACTAGGGCAGCTGGCACAAGAGACACTTCTCATTGTCCCTTGTACTAATATAGATAGATAGATAGATAGATAGATAGATAGATAGATAGATAGATAGATAGATAGATAGATAGATAGATAGATAGACATATATACAGTAGATAGATAGATAGATAGACACATACTGTACATATACTTAGATTTTAACCTACATTGACTCATATCATATGATCTATGTCTCCTATATTATCTGGAACTTTTATGAGCATATTAATTGGGTTAATTCTGTTTCCCCTGACAATGGATAATAATTTTATGGAGCACGTGATATACTCTGATATACAGTACTGTGCATTTCTATCTATACCAGAAACTGGTAAAGTATTTGAACCATTACATCTTAAAGGATTATATTAACCCATTGTGGTTGTCTATTGAGTTTACAATATTACAAATAAATAACATTATAGACTGCACTGTGGAAAATCTATTATTTTTAAGAAAGAGTAGAGGGATTATCTTTATATTCCACCACCACTCTGTTCACTCATGCCATTGAACTCTTCTCACATATGTTCATATTGGCTTTAGCAGCCTAAGTTTGTTTCAAAAGTCCTTGAAGATAAGCGTTTAGGGTATCCCAAATTACCAAAGGAGAATCTGTGGAATGATTCCAAGGTGAATGGAGAAGACCCTGGAAACAATCTTAACTAGCAAGTATTTTATTTCCAAATCCCTACAGCTACTTTTAAATGGTATTTCCAATATCGAATTATACTGAATTCCCCTAGCCATAAAATCATATAATCAATCGTATAAATGCATGAAATTATATTATGACAGTTAGTTGCTAGAATACTGCTAGATACCAATGATTGCATCTTAGAAAAATATGATTATGTTTTCTCTCTAGAATGCAGTATATGCCATATATTGATTAACCCAAGTCCCTGCAATAATTTATCAAAAGAAGAAAAACAGCTAGAGGACTGTAGCCCATGGAAAGGCTGTCTAATAATTTCTGGATATATTTTTATTAGGTTATTTGGCCATCATTAGTGCAGTGTATGGAAATTATTCCTTCTATAGAGTAGGGCTTGCCTATGGGACAGTAAAACCCTAAAGAGTATGGTGTAAAGGGTTTAAAGCAATCAAAACATAGCACATTTTCAAAGTGTTTTTTAATTCACCTGGAACTTGACCCTTTTCCTTTGAACCTCTGAAGAAATATAAGGATACATTTAAATCTTGATTCCATTCATCAAATTGCCATGTGTTTTTTTTTTTTTTCAGAAAAAAGTGTCCTGATAGTTAATTAGCCTAACTAAAATCAGTTTTGGCAACCCTCCAGGTTGAGGGGGTATGTTGGAATCCAATGTGCTTTTTCCAATTCAAAACCGGAGAAAATGTACAAAATACAAAGAGAAGCAATTTCCTAATGTGCTCATTTGTTTTACCCCATTCAGTTTTTTTCCAGTACTCTGATATTGTTCTGACATCGTCCTACATATGTCTAACCTTGATGTGGTTAAAACAAGTATAGAGTACTTAAAGTGGTGTTTCCCCCAAAAAATAAAAAATAGCTTAAAATTCCTAAAAAAATAAAAATAATTGGATTTTTTTTTAAATCACCTCTAATAGCCTGTTGCTAGGGGGTCCCTCATAGTCTGCCTCCTTTAGTGACCGGGCTGGTGACATGACTTCCCCTCGGCACAGACAGTCGTCTGGGACACGTGACAGGTCCCAGATGACTACGTGCGCATGCACAGTGGGTGCATGGCTATGAAGCCACAGCCGGGTGCCCACAGTAAGAATGCCCTTGCCACCCAGAGGAGCAGAGAACGACCAGGGTTTTTGATAACCCGCATCACTGGACCCTGGGACAGGTAAGTGTCCGATTATTAAAAGTCAGCAGCTGCAGTATTTGCACCCCACTTAAGTGGGCACCCCACTTAAATTTTTTCTTTTTTTAGTGTTTTCTTTGCCCTATATTTGCCTTTCCTAGCTTTTTCTTTGGTACGTATTGACCAGGACATCTTAACTAAAGCATTTCTAATACATATTTTACAATTGATAAATATTGTAAATTGATAAATATGAATTTTTGATAACAAAGTTTTCGTTTATTTAAACTGTGATCAGTATTTTTCAGCCTAATCACCAGTGCAAATGGCTTTATATGACAATATCCTGGAAGATTAAAATAGTTTAACAGTACTTTAACATGACTCTTCATGCTTGTCAGAGTATATTACTACATTGCATGCATCTTTCATAAAATAAATACTCACATACACAATTCTTAGTAAAGCTTTCTCCAAATCCTAAAATAAAGGTATTTAACTATCAAGAAAATGTTATTCTAAATTGATACAGATATCCTGTTTCTAAGCTGTATTACATTGTGTTGCCAATGATACCTTGGCATCAAGTCCTAATAGAAACAAACATGCAAGGATGATGTGATTATAAGACTAGATGGTGGATTTCACTTATACCTGATCATTGAGGGCCTTTGCAGTAACAGTTCCAACATATTATACAAAGCTAGGAGGCCTTTTGTTCAAATCTGATCAGTTACACTCAGAAAATGTTTATTTAGTCAACCTCCATTTATTATTTTTTACTTAAAAAAATGAGTGGTCCGACTTTGAAAACATTCAGTTTTAAAACAGAGCAGTCAGCTTTTAGAGCTTTTAGGTCATACCTTAATTTGATACTCTAATTCAAGCAGAGCCTGGGATCATAAGATCATGCTAGCTTTTTCATTGTTGCTATTTGCATAGATATAGGTATAGCACCACATGCCACATGGCAGTTGCGAGGTCTGCCAATAGCTGGGTTGCTAAGGCACTTGGTATGAAGAAGTATTAATGCTTGGGAGGGTTTTAAGGAGCATTGGAGGGGTAGATAGTAAAATAAAGTATACATTATATCAGTTGCGGCCCATCTATAGAGGGCGCACAGCGCCGCCTCCCCTATCCATGCATCTGCCCCCCTAATCTACATATCAGTGGCACCAGACCATTGATTTCACTGGGGGGTGGGTGTTTTTTGAAGCACCCGATTAGAGCCAGAGGCTCTAATTGGCTTCAAAAAAGGGTGGCCTTGGTACGCAGATTATTGTGCTCCGAGGCCAGCCAGTTATGTGACCATAGCGAATAAATGTTTGCTATTTTCACACTAAAGTTCCTCCCCGCCAATCAGGAGGCAGATCTGTGAGACCTGTTTCCCAATTGGCCAAAGCATCAGAAGATCCTATTAAATGCATAGCACTTTGGTGGAAGAGGAGACACAGGGTGGAGGAAGCCGCTGGAGGAGCAAACACTGGAGCCGCCGTGGCCGCTGCCCGCACTCCAGGAGAGGAGAAGAGGACACCACACCCCCACTGGTAAGTGCCGTGCCACGCTACGTGGGGGGTGTTCTTTGTTTGTCGCCCCCCAAAATAAGAACCCACCAGCCGCCACTGCAGTATATACCGATAGCCTTCGCTACTTCATCTATATTAAAGCTGTTAGTTTACATGGTTGGATATGAACACAGGTTCACCTAAAGATTGACACTAAACAAACAGATCCCTTAGCTCTGTTCTCCTTCAAAATTACACATAGATCAATGTTGTGAATTGCATGTGACCCACCACTTGGGGGTTGATTTCCTAAATGCACTTTGCAAGAGAATATTACTTTGCAAGGGAATTTTCCTGTAGCTTAGTGAATGTGATGAAAATGCAATTCAGTATTGGGCATTGCTATAGCTATTATGTTTGTGGACCATAATCCTAGTTATTAAAGAGGAAATTGCATAGAAAAATTACATTACACAATATTTTTTTTTTTTACATTTCTCACTCAGAATGTAAAAAAATGTCATGGACTACTTATGCGGCGTACACACGCTCGGACTTTCCAGCGGTATTGTCCGCCGGACCTAGTCCAGCGGACAAACCGCCGGACTTTCCGAGCGTTTGGACTTGCCCACACACGCCCGGACTTTTCCGGCAGACAATCCCGGGGGAAAAAGTCCATGGGACCTTTGGAAATGAACGGACTTGCCGACACACGATCGGAAAGTCCGTTCATTTAGAACGTAACTGCAGGTAGACGGGACTAGCGAAGGCAGTGAATCGGCGTGGGGGCCCCCCCCAAATCCATCTCAGACCCTTATCCGAGCACGCAGCCCAGCCGGCCAGGAAAGGGGTGGGGACGAGCGAGCGCCCCCTCCTGAGCCGTACCAGGCCGCGTACCCTCAACATGGGGGGTGCCCTGGGGAAAGGGGGGCCGTGCGCCCCCCCACCCCAAAGCACCTTGTCCCCATGTTGATGAGGACAAGGGCCTCTTCCCGACAACCCTGGCCGTTGGTCGTCAGGATCTGCAGGCGGGGGGCTTATTGGAATCCGGGAGCCCCCTTTAATAAGGGGGCCCCCAGATCCCGGCCCCCCACCCTAAGTGAATGAGTATGGGGTACGATGTACCCCTACCCATTCACCTAAGGTGTAAAAGTGTAAATTAAAAAAAACACACAATTTTTTTTTAATATTTTATTGCACTGCTCCGGGGGTCTTCTTCCATCTTGGGGGGTCTTCTCGCCGGACTCCTCCGCTCTCTTCTGCTCTTTTACCTAGCTCTTTCACGAGCGGAGGAGCCTGGATTTCTTCTTCGTCATCGCCGCCGTCGTCTGGGGGTCTCGTTCCGCTTTCGGGGGTCTTCGGAGGTCTTCCGGGGTCTCTTCTGTTCTTGCCGCTGTCGCTGTATTCTTCTTCTTCTTCCTCTCTTCTTCTTCTTCTTCTTCTTCTTCTTCTTCCGATGTTGACTCGTCGCTGTCTCTGGCCAGAATGGCAGAGACACGCGGTGTTGTGACTTGTATAGGGACAAGGGGGCGGGGTCACATGCTCATGTCACATGGTGACCCCATCCCCCTATGATGTCACAGTCCCGGCGCATCTCTGCCATTCCGGCCAACATCGGAAGAAGAAGAAGAAGAAGAGGAGGAAGAAGAAGACGGCGCAGAAGGCGACCCCGGAAGACCCCCGAAGGCGTAATGAGACCCCCAGACGACGGCGGCGACGACGAAGAAGAAAGCTGGACTCCTCCACTCGTGAAAGAGCTAGGTAAAAGAGCAGAAGAGAGCGGAGGAGTCCGGCGAGAAGACCCCTCAAGACGGAAGAAGACCCCCGGAGCAGTGCAATAAAATATTTAAAAAAATTTAGTTTTTTTTATTTACACTTTTACACCTTAGGTGAATGTGTAGGGGTACATCGTACCCCATACTCATTCACATAGGGTGGGGGGCTGGGATCTGGGGGCCCCCTTATTAAAGGGGGCTCCCAGATTCCGATAAGCCCCCCGCCCGCAGACCCCGACAACCAACGGCCAGGGTTGTCGGGAAGAGGCCCTTGTCCTCATCAACATGGGGACAAGGTGCTTTGGGGTGGGGGGGCCGCATGGCCCCCCTTTCCCCAGGGCACCCCCCATGTTGAGGGCACGCAGCCTGGTACGGCTCAGGAGGGGGGCGCTTGCTCGTCCCCACCCCTTTCCTGGCCGGCCGGGCTGCGTGCTCGGATAAGGGTCTGAGATGGATTTGGGGGGGACCCCCACACCGTTTTTTCGGCGTAGGGATTCTCTTTAAATCCATACCAGGTGACGGGGCTAGCGCAGCAGCATTCACTGCCTTCGCTAGTCCCGTCTACCTGAAGTCACGTTCTAAATAAACGGACTTTCCGATCTTGTGTCGGCAAGTCCGTTCATTTCCAAAAGTCCTGCGGACTAGCACACAGAGCGTGGGATTGTCCGCCGGACTCGCGAGTCCAGCGGACAATTTTAAGTCTGAACTTAAAACTTAGTCCGCCGGACTTTTGGCGGGAAAAAGTCTGCCGGCGCCTTCACACGGGCGGATTGTGCAGGAAAAAAGGAAGCATCCCCTTTTATACAGTATAGGAATTAAATATCACATCTTCAGAAATGTTTTTTTTTTTTTAATGGCAGTTATGACTTGCATTTTTGTGACCAGTTTCATGTCCGGACTGTTTCATTCCCTTCCAGTCCAGGTTATTATTCAGATTTCAGCACTATCACAGTTTAAATGACAATTACTCAGGCATGCAACATTGTACCCAAATTAATTTTGTATCTTTTTCTGAGACAGCAAGAGCTTTATTTTGGCCATATTTAATCGCCTATGGGTTCTTTTTTTTTTTTTTTTTGCTATATAAATAAAAACATACTGAGATTTGTGGGAAAAAAAAAAAAAAAATTCTCTTAGTTTTTGTTATACATATTTGTACATAAATAATCCTTCTTTATAAATGTAGGCCAAATGTATTCTGCCACATTTCTTTGGTGAAAATAATTCAAATTGGAATATATTTGTTAGTCATTGTGAAACTTATATAGCCTACAAACTATGGTATATATATTTGAAAACGGATCAATCAATCCATATGTTTTGACAGCTTATATAATTTCTAGAGGCCCTAAAATGTAAGGTCATGGCAAATACCCCAAAATGGCCCCTGTTTGAGGTAATTTGAAAGAGGCATGGTGAGTTTTCTTAAGTTTAATTTGTTGGCCAAAATTATTTAAAAAATGATGAAAGTAAATAAAAGGTTGTAATTTTAACAAGTTAAAGCGGAGTTCCACCAGCACCAAAAATATTAAAAGTCAGCAGCTACAAATACTGCAGCTGCTGACTTATAATAAATAGACACTTACCTGTTCCAGGTTCCAGCGGTGTAGGCAGAAGATGACGAGCGACTGCTCGTCTCTCGGCTGCCCTGCCGCCATCCTCTGTCAGGGAATCAGGAAGCGAAGCTTGTGGCTTCACTGCCCGGTTCCCTACTGCGCATGCGCGAGTCGCGCTGCGCATCTATATTGGTCCCCGTTGTGTCCTGGGAACTGTGTGTTTCCCAAGACACAACGGGAACCCTCAGATATGGGCGGGCATCCTCGGATATGGGTGGGGCACATAGCTGTATTATGCACCTGAAAGGTGCCAATTGTGGCACCGGAGGGGGGGAAGATTCCGATAAGCGGAAGTTCCACTTTAGGGTGGAACTCTGCTTTAAATCTCACACACAGCATAAGCATAATTACACTTACAACTAAATACACATTATGCTACTCCTGTCCAAGTATAGTGATTCCCCATGTATGAGATTTTACAGCCTAGTCACATATAGGGGTCCAAAATCTAAAGAGCACCTTCAGGTTTTCTAGGGGCATAAATTACACATCTAAGTTGTAACTTCCCTCCTAAAACTTTTTTTCCTTAAAATGCCCTCCTAAACTTGGGGTGCGTGTTATACGCCGGTGCGTGTTATACGCCGATAAATATGGTACTTAGAATTACACCTCAAAACAAATTCTGCTTCTCCTATTTATGGCAATACCACATGTGACTTTTTGCAGCCTAGCCATAAGATGGACCTTCAGGCCTTCTAGGGGCATAAATTACACATCTAATTTCCTGACTACCTATGACATTTTTGGAGGCCCTGGAGCACCAAGACAGTAGAACCACCTATACAATAAACACATTGTTTGAAGGTAACACAACAAGGTAATTTGTAACAGGCACAATGAGTCTTTTCAGAAATGTAATTTTTTTGCCACGTTTTTAGAAAATGTGTAAAGAAAACATAAATGTATTAATTTACACAGATATGTCAATTATTAAATAGACAAAAGTAGAACAACAGTGCTACCATTCACTGTTGCAAGGTGTATAAAAAGATGGATAAAAATTTGGGATGTCGGGGGGGGCGTGGCTACCGCGCTGCTAAATGGACGCCTGACATCAACAATAGGAATCCGAGCATTTTGAGGCTCTTCTGAAGTGCTTTACTCACCCTGACATCTGCCTTAAGTGCCGCACAGTGCCCGGAGATGACCCGCAAGAGAAAAGAAGCCACTCACCTGAAGAAACTTCAACACTTCTTCCCTGCTGCAGCCAGAGACAAAAATCAAGATGGTGCCAGCTGCTGCTCTCCGGCCTCCTCTGGAGGCTCTCACTCTGCTACACCAAGTCCAAGCTCCCAGAGGGGCACTAATCAACATTCATCAGATGCCTCCATATTGCTGTCCCGTAGCGCTCCAAAATCCAAACCTCGTATGACAGCTGACAGCATTATGGTGAGTGCACACCAGGAGTCTCTGAAGGACACGAGAGAACTGACAAAATCAGTCAATGCCTTTTCCACCACCAACCAGCCTATCTCAGATACCACATTAAAAGACATGCTTGTCTCTCCCCGCAACTCTTTGCATGCGAACATGATGGAATGCATGAGAAATTTCAAACATGAGGTGGAAGTGCTGGGAGGTTGAGTCAATCATGTAGAGAGAAAAAAGGGGTGAATATGCCTCTTCTTATAACTCCTTGGTGGACGCACACAATGACCAGTTTCATGAGGTAACATGGCTTAAAGCCAAAGTAACTGACCTTGAAGATAGGTCACACAGGAACAACCTAAAAGTGCCTGGCGTTCCTGAAACTATTCAACCTGCACAACTTCAACAATATGCTCGTGACCTCATGACATCTTTTCTACCTTCTGTGTCTGAATCAGACATGGTCATTGATAGAATTCACTGTCTCCCCAAACCATCTCATCTTCCAGAAAACATCCCTAGAGCCGTGTTGATGCGAGTACACTTCTTCCACATTAAAGAGCAGTTTATGCTAGCTTTCCGCAAACACCATCATCCCCTTGAAAAGTACTCATCTCTTCAACTGTTTGCAGACCTCTCGCAATACTCTATGCAAAAACGCAAGTCATTGTTACCCATAATAAAAGCATTTTGCAATCATAGCATTGTGTATAGATGGGGCTATCCAACCATCACCCATGATGAGCAAATATTCAGTGATCACATCATTAGAAGAAGGCCTCACCCTGCTCCGTGCCTGGAACGTTCTTCCTGCACAGTCCCCTGAAAGTTTCCCCTCCTCCTCTAAACAGGATACTCACAATGACTGGCAAGTGATCTCACATAAGAGGAAAAACAAAACCCACAACACCTGAATGCCTATGTACCAAAACAAATCTTAAATACTTGATTCCTGCAGAATTGTGGAGCTCACAGTCCATGAAATTCCTCTCCTGAGAAATGTGCAGTAAACCTGCCAACAGATTCACATTGGAATCTTCTTTTTTACCTTGTTACATACCAAGTTTGACTTTTTTTGTTATTTTTTTTATTTTTTTCTACTGATCTGACCTACCTCAAATGGATCAAGAATATTCCGAAACTGGACACCCTTACCTGTGTTGAAACTCGTGAACACACAAATACTACAAGCAATATCCTCCTCCACCATACACAACATCACGTGGTCTGATCATGCACCTGTCTCTGTATCAGTGATGGAAGAATATCCACCAGTGCCGGCCTATGTGTGGCGTGCTAACTCCCGTACATTCCATAAAGCCTCTAATGTGACCTCTATATCTAACCACTTAAAATAATATTTTGGATTGAATGCTCAATCTGTGTCTAACCCTTTCACTTTGTGGTGCACCCACAAGGTCATTATTAGAGGAATTATCTTACAAATGTGTGCAAGGGCAAAAAGGCAGAGGACACAACAACTAGATACCTCCTTGAGGAGTTTAAAATTCTGGAATCCCAAAACAAAAATACATCAAAAACATATACAGCCCAAAAACTGTCCAAGCTACATTCTGATCTCAGGCTCATACGTCTAGAACAATATGACAAACATATTAACTCCCTTAAATTAGCACACTACTCTTCTGGCAATCGAGCTGGCAAATTTCTAGCTCAGAGACTAATGCCTTGGATGGTTTCTCCGACGGGATTCTGCTCAAGCTTGTCTTGCATACACACGGTCACACCAAATTCCGACCGCCAGGAACGCAGTGACATACAACACGTACGACGGGACTATAAAACGGAAGTGCAATACCCTTTGTGCTCCTTCTGCTAATCTCGTGTTTATCTCGTTTAGTAGAAGTTTGGTGAGAGACGATTCGCGCTTTTCAGACTTGTGCTTTTCCGATCGTTACTGCTCTTTAGTTTGTGCTTGTGGGTTTGTATCTGGTTTTCAGTGCGTGTAGTCAGTTCGTATCTGGTTTTCAGTGCGTTCTTGTCCGCTCATTTCTGATATCCAGCTCGCTCTTCACAGGCCTTGCTGTTTTTTAGTGTGTTCTGTTATTTCGTTATGACCAGCTGACCCTTTTGAAGATTGTTGTGAATATGTCCTCATCGTAGAGTTTGCGCTGTGTGGGGACTTGGTGTTGGGGTTCTTACTTTGACCCAAGCCCAGTCCATGAACAGGGTGGGAAGGATTTCATGGACCAAGAATTGGTTACTCCAGCGTGACCAATTCTCTCATATGCCTTTGTTGTGGGAGATCCAGGAGAGTAACCCTGATGATTTCAGGAATTTTCTCCAGATGACGGACCCCGCTTTTCACCATCTGTTGGCTTTGCTGTCCCCTTATATTATGAAGCAGGACACCTGCATGCGGCAAGCCATCACTCCCGATGTTATTGTTGTCCTTAAATTCAGGCAGAGTGCCAGAGGCTGTTTTTTGGGGTCCCAAACTCATTTATAACCCTCCCCATCCCCTTTTCCAATGGGCCATCAGAGTGGGCGAGGAATCTGATAAGTGGGCCTTATATTTTTGTCTTTAAATACTCCTTAAAATAAATATTATACTGATGTTGGCCAAGAATGTTTGTGTCTAATCTGCTTGCAATGTTATGTGCAAAAGTACAAATTTTCTTTTTCTTTTTTGACTCCACAGTTTCCTTTAACGCCACAGGAATGGCAGACTGTGGCCTCCCATTTTGCTGAGTGTTGGGACTTTCCTAACTGCGGAGAGGCAATCAATGGGAAACATGTCACAAAAAAATCTAGAGTGGGTGACTGGGGACAAAGAGAAGGCTAATATATTAAATACTTTCTTCAGCTCTGTGTATACAAAAGAGCATGGGGGAGCTCATGTCCATAATGGGTGTTGTATTGACACAGCCCTGAATGATCCACAATGGCTCAAAAGTGATATGGTCCAGAAATATTTAGACAGAATAAAGGTGGATAAAGCACCTGGACCTGATGGCATCCACCCACGGATCCTAAAAGAATTGAGCTCTGTAATTTCAAAGCCATTGTATTTCATTTTTAGGGACTCATTAATGACGGCAATAGAACAAGTCTTTACCAAGTAACTATAGACCTGTTAGTTTCACTTCTATAGTCGGGAAGATACTGGAGCGTTTAATAAAAGAGCACATTGACGAGTTCTTGCTGGAAAAAAAACATTTTAAGCAACAGACAGCATGGATTCATCAAAGACAGAAGTTGTCAGACAAACCTGATTTCTTTTTATGAAGAGGTAAGTAAAACCTTGGACAGAGGGATGGCGGTGGACGTGGTATACTTGGATTTGGCAAAAGCGTTCGATACAGTTCCCCACATACGGCTCATGTGTAAGGTATGGTCTACAGGCTTGGAAATATCAGTTTGTAAATGGATAGAAAACTGGCTAAATGACAGAATTCAGAGAGTAGTGGTTCTTACTCTGAATGGTCTAAGGTTATCAGTGGTGTACCACAAGGTTCACTGCTGGGACCCTTATTTTTTTATATCTTTATAAATGATATTGGGTCTGGGATCAAAAATAAAATTTCTGTCTTTGCAGATGACACCAAGCTATGCAGTGGAATAACGTCCTTACAGGATGTCTCCAATTTACAAGCCAACCTCAATGCTCTGTCTAATTGGGCGATTATGTGGCAGATGAGGTTTAATGTTCATAAATGTAAAGTTATGCACTTGGGGGCTAAGAATATGCATGCATCATACATGCTAGGGGGAGTACAACTGGGGGAATCTGTAGTGGAGAAGGATCTGGGGGTTTGGGTAGATCATAAGCTCAATAATAGCATGCAATGCCAAGCTGCGGTTTCCAAAGCGAGAAAAGTCCTTTTCTTGAATTAAGAGAGGTATGAACTCCAGAGAGAGAGATATCATTTTGCCCCTGTTCAAATCATTAGTAAGACCTCATCTGGAATATGCAGTTCAGTTGTGGGCACCAGTTCTCAAAAAGGATATCGGGTAACTGGAGAAAGTGCAGAGAAGGGCAACCAAACTGATAAGAGGCATGGAGGGACTCAGCTATAAGGAAAGATTAGAGGAACTGAATTTATTCACTCTTGAGAAGAGGAGAATAAGGGGGGATATGATCAACATGTTCAAATCAATAAGGGGTCTATATAGTAAACTTGGTGTTGAGTTATTCACTTTACGGTCAACACAGAGGCTGGAGGAAAAGAGATTTCATCTCCAAATACGGAAAGTAGAGCTGTGAAAATGTGGAATAGACTCCCTCCAGAGGTGGTTCTGGCTAACTCAGTAGATTGCTTTATGAAAAGCCTGGATGCTTTCCTAAATGTACATAATAATACTGGGTACTAACATTTATAGTTAAAGTTGATCCAGGGAAAATCCGATTGCCTCTTGGGGGATCAGTAAGGAATTTTTTTCCCCTGCTGTAGCAGATTGGAGCATGCTCTGCTGTTTTTTTTTGCCTTCCTCTGGATCAACTGTGGGTATAGAATTGGGTATATGGGATTGTACGATATTTTTTATTTTTATTTATTATTTATTTTTTAGGGTTGAACTGGATGCCCATCAGTGCCCATTACTGCCACCTATTGGTGCCCATCAGTGCCGCCTCATCAGCGTACATCAATTAAGGAGAAAAATTACTTGTTTTCTAAATTTTATAACAAAATAATTTTTTACTTTTTTTTAACAAAAAATAAAAACTGCAGAGGTGATCAAATACCACCAAAAGAAAGCTCTATTTGTGGGGAAAAAAAAAGATAAAACTTTGAGTACAGTGTAGCATGACTGCGCAATTGTCATTCAAAGTGCCTCTTTAATACAATGTCCCACCTCCTATAATAGACAGAACAGTCATCCAATGCGGAGCCCAGGAGATGGAACTTCCTGTTACAGAGGCCGCTGAGTAAACAAGAGATTCTCCTGTATGTAATCTGACAGCACTCATTCCGCTCCCTCCCTGTCCCCTCTGAGGCTGCCAGAACGATAAATACGGTATATGTCTTTTGTTGCCCCCAACGAATCTCCAAGCACCGCTCTGTGATTCGTTGGGGGCCACAAAAGATATATATATATCCAGATTACCAGTGGGGCTGCATCACACCAAAATGCGAGCCACAATTGGCCCGTGGGCCAGACTTTGGACATGCCTGATCCAAACCAAATCTGCTTTATAATAGGCTTAACGTCATGAACCTTTGTCAACCTAGATAATAACATAACATTATCTATTATGTACCTAGAAATGAAGGCCATTGCCATTACTTGACAGGGATATGTCACTATTCCATTGGGAATAAGCTCATACTCCAAAAATAAAAGTGACAGATCAGTACAGTGCATTCTGTTATTTCTCCAATATGTTAATTTATTTGTAATTATTTATACATGTATTGACTTGTATTGACTTGCTAGTGTCTTTGCAGCACATTACTCGAGTTTAGCAACAATCATGTAAGTGACAATCCAGAGCACTAATTATACACAGTATTGCAGAAACCTGTGCTGAAAGAAATACATTATGTGCCATTACTAAGCTTGCCTGAGATGCTACTTGTCCGCCATGATGATCTAATGGCTTTAGCACTATTTGAATCACTGACCCGAAACAAGTATGCAGATCAAGAGTTTTGATCTCACTATGACTTAATTTGCTGTCTGCTTGCTGGTAACTGTAATGCCGCGTACACATGAACGGACTTTCCCGCAGCATTGTCCACTGGACTCGAGTCCGCCGGACAATCCCCCCGTGTGTGGGCGCTGGCGGACTTTTTGGCGCCAAAAGTCCGGCGGACTAGGTTTTAAGTTTTGTTTTAAAATTATCCGCTGGACTTGGCAGTCCGGCGGACAATCCCGCCGTTAGTATGCTAGTCCGCCGGACTTTTGGAAATGAACGGACTTGCCGATCATCGGAAAAAAGTCCGTTCATTTAGCACGTGACTTCAGGTAGACGGGACTAGCGAAGGCAGTGAATGCCGCCGCGCTAGCCCCGTCACCTGGCATGGATTTAAAGGGAATCCCCAGGCCACGAGGGCACGCGGCCTGGTATGGCTCAGGAGGGGGGCGCTCGCTCGTCCCCACCCCTTTCCTGGCCTGCCGGGCTGCGTGCTCGGATAAGGGTCTGAGATGGATTTGGGGGGGACCCCCACGCCATGGGGATTCCCTTTAAAGTGGAAGTAAACCCATCGATTTAACAGCGTAAAAAAAAAAGGCATGCCGTGAATGCTAACTGTGCATTGGCTGTGCTGAGACAGTCAAACCATCCAATGGCTGGTGTCATAATGGATCACATGTGCAGCACTGTGGTAGTTGAAGATTAAACAGAGGCAAAGATGGCAGCTTCCTTGGCTGAAAACGATAGGGGGGTTTACTTCCACTTTAAATCCATGCCAGGTGACGGGGCTAGCACGGCGGCATTCACTGCCTTCGCTAGCCCCGTCTACCTGCAGTTACGTTCTAAATGAACGAACTGCTCCGTGTGTGGGCAAGTCCGTTCATTTTCAAAAGTCCTGCGGACTTTTTGCCGCGGATTGTCTGCCGGAGAAGTCCGGGCGTGTGTGGGCAAGTCACACGCTCGGAAAGTCCAGCGAAGCCCCGCTGGAAAGTCCGGCGGTTTGTCCGCTGGACTAGGTCTGGCGGACAAAGTCCGAACATGTGTACGCAGCATAATACAGTTAGAGGATTAGCATGATTTCCAGACAACTAGGATTGTCAGGTGGAGATCAGTAATAGAATCCGCAATTTTAATTTACCTTACCATGAAAGTTTTTTAAATAGTCCAATTGAAGTAAAGTTTTTATCATATTCTGCTGTCCTGCTGCAAAAGAATATGGCATTTTAATGTGTCCATTTATTATCATTGTTAGGGATGAGCCGAACACCCCCCCATTCGGTTTGCACCAGAACATGCGAACAGGCAAAAAATTAGTTCAAACACGTTAACACCGTTAAAGTCTATGGGACACGAACATGAATAATCAAAAGTGCTAATTTTAAAGGCTTATATGCATGGTATTATCATACAAGTGTTTGGGGACCTGGGTCCTGCCCCAGGGGACATGTATAAATGCAAAAAAAGTTTTAAAAACTGACGTTTTTTCGGGAGCAGTGATTTTCATAATGCTTAAAGTGAAACAATAAAAGTGTAATATTCCTTTAAATTTCGTACCTGGGGGGTATCTATAGTATGCCTGTAAAGGGGCGCATGTTTCCCGTGTTTAGAACAGTCTGACAGAAAAATTACATTTCTAAAGGAAAAAAATGAATGTAAAACTACCATATATACTCAAGTATAAGCCGAGATTTTCAGCCCTTTTTTTAGGGCTGAAAGTCCCCCCCCTCGGCTTATACTCGAGTCAGTGCCGTCTGCCTACATGAACAGCGTGTCATGCAGACAGACGGCAGTGTTCAAAAGCCGCGCCGCCTCCTCCCGCCCGTCCATGATAGGCGGACACTAATTTTCCCAGCAGTAAGTCAGTGTGCAGTGTTCCGCCTATCACGGACGTCCTGTCATTCTCATCTCATGGACGAGGATGAGAGGATGTCCGTGATAGGCGGAACACTGCACACTGACTGCTGGGGTAACCGAGTGTTCCTCCTATCACGGACGAGGAGGAGGAGGAGGCGCGGCTTTTAAATTTGTAATGGCGCCTTACATGCTGATCGCCAGGATCAGCAATGGGGGGGACACAGGACATCGGACACCCAGCGATCGGCACAGGAGGCATTAACGATCGCTTCTAAGACTGGTGGACACAGGTGGCAGATCGGCGGGAGGCAGATCGATCGGCACAGGTAGGCTGCAATGGGGACACGGGGGGTTTACAGGACACAGGGGACATGCAGCTGCAGATGGGCATTTGCTGACCCTCTTTTCCACTTACAGTAGCTGCTCCATTTCTCACCCTCGGCTTATACACGGGTCAATAAGTTTTCCCATTTTTTTTTGTGGTAAATTAGGGGCCTCAGCTTATATTCGGGACGGCCTATACTCGAGTATATACGGTACTTGCGGCTACAATGAATTGTCGGGTCCGACAATACACATAACAGTTCATTGATAAAAACAGCATGGGGATTTCCCTACAGGGGAACCCCAAACCAAAATTTTAAAGAGAAAATGCGTGGGGGTCCTCCCCCTAAATTCCATACCAGGCCCTTATCCGAGCACGCAACCTGGCAGGCCACAGGAAAAGAGGGGGGCGAGAGAGTGCCCCCCCTCCTGAACCGTACCAGGCCACATGCCCTTAACATTGGGAAGGTGCTTTGAGGTAGCCCCTCAAAGCACCTTGTCCCCATGTTGATGGGGAGAAGGGCCTCGTCCACACAACCCTTGACCGGTGGTTGTAGGGGTCTGTGGGCGGGGGGCTTATCGGAATCTGGAAGCCCCCTTTAACAAGGGGACCCCCAGATCCCGGCCCCCCCGTGTGAAATGGTAATGGGGTTTCACCATTTCACCAAAAAAGTGACAAAAATTAAAAAAAACACAAGAGACGGTTTTTGACAAGTCCTTTATTAATTTCTTCTTCTTTCATCTTCTTTCTTCTGGTCTTCCATCGGTGTTGTTCTTGTTCCTCCATCTTCTTCTTCTCCATCTTCTTCTTCATCTTATTCTTCCTCCGCTCTTCTCGTCCCGCATCTTGCTCCAGGCTTCTTCATCGCTCCGTCCTCACGATCCACCTCTGTGGGAGTCTTCAGCCCGTGTGGCGCTTCGATTCTTCTGACAAAATTAATTAAAAAAATGGAAAAACTCTGCCTCAATGGGAGGCGTCCCGCAACTGCAGGCTTTTTGCAATGACAGCTGTTATATAGCTGAGGGCGGGGCCATGTGGGAACGTAAATGGGTGATCCTGCCCCCTTCTGACATCTTGTTAAGTCATTTAATGCCAAAGGGGCGGGACTTGTCCCAAACTGTCTACTGTAATTTTTACCATTTTGACACATTTTTTTGGTGGTACAATGTACCCGATACCCATTCATATAGGGGGGCCACCCACAGACCCTCACAACCACCAGGCAAGGGTTGTGGGGAAGAGGCCCTTGTCCCCATCAACATGGGGACAAGGGTGTTTTGGAGGGACCCCATGTTGAGGGGATGTGGCCTGGTACGGTTCAGGAGGGGGAGTGCTCTCTCGCCCCCCCCCTTTCCTGCAGCCTGTCAGGTTGCGTGCTCAGATAAGGGTCTGGTATGGATTTTGGGGGACCCCCACACCATTTTTCTTTTAATTTTGGAGCATGGTTCCCCTTAAAATCAATACCGGACCTGAAGGGCCTGGTATGGATTTTGGGGGGACCCCCACTCCATTTTTTTTTTATTTTGGTGCGGGGTTCTTCTTAAAATACATACCAGACCTTAAGAGCTTTTCAATGTTTTTTATGTATATTGCCAGAATCTGGCAATACATTACAGCTGCGAGCAGTTTTAAATTTATTTTTTTTCCTTTAAAAATGTCATTTTGCTGCTTTATATACTATATACAGCTGCCGTGTAAGGAGCCTTATATAGTGTGGGGTGTGCACCCTGCCTTTGGCCAATAATGGCTCTCACAGCAGAGCATGCTGTGATTGACCAAAGCATGCAGGTCAGGTACATGCTTTGACCAATTAGCAGCCGATCTCGCAGTCCATTGACGGTCTCGCTGTTCATTATGGGGCATTTTGCGGGTGCTCGAATTTCCCGAGAACGCCCCATAATGTTCGGTATTTGGCAAACGGGCGAACACCCGATGGTTGAGTCGAACTTACGTTCGTCTCAATTATCGAGCTCATGTCTAGAGACCAGCGTTCTGTCTCTTTAGTGTACTGCCAGCACAGGGCAGCTTCACACATTATTGAGAACTAACACATAATAAAAAAATGTTCTTTTTTTTATGAAGCTGGACTGCATAGGAAGTATGTGTTACAGATTTCAATTGGTGTCTCGATTTTATTATAGAAGTTACATTTACATTTTTATATTCTGTAAGCCAACCTTATAACTAACCACTGAAGTTACATTCCAGGAAGCTGTGTAAAGTGAATTATTTATTACATTGTTTTTTGATAAGTTTATTGGGGTAAATTCTCTAAGCTTTATGAGTTATTTTACCATGGTTCATTATTTTATCTTACAGTCATCATGCTCAGTTCACTTTTAACATTATGTCGTAAATGCAACACATTTTCTTTATTTTTATAATGAAATGTGTTTTAATTATCATATTTATCGGCATATAACACGCACCCCAATTTAAGAGAGAAGTTTCAGGATTTTTTTTTTTTTTTAAATAAACCACTTTAACCACTTCCCAACCGGCGTACACAGATGTACATCGACAGAATGGCACGTACAGGCAGGAGGGCGTATATATAAGTCCCTCCTTTCTGCCTGTCCGTGCCATCGGGAGCGCGCCGGGAGTGGCGCGCTCCCGCGCCGGTCGGGACCCCCCGTGAGTCCGATCGCGGTCCCCGCGGACTCGATCGCCGCGGGGACATCCGCGATCGTCTCACGGGACAGCTGAACGGGGAGATGCCGAGATAAACAGCATCTCCCCGTTCTGCCTAGCAACTAGTGACGCCGATCTCTGCTCCCTGTGATTGGAGCAGAGATCAGCATTCACTAGCTGACAGCCACACCCCCCCACAGTAAGAAACACACCCCTAGGCCTACTTAACCCCTACACTGCCACCTTGTGGTTAACCCCTAAACTGTCAGTGTCATTTTTACAAGAATCAATGCATTTAAATAGCATTAATTGCTGTAAAAATGACAATGGTCCCAAAAATGTGTCAAAAATGTCCGATGTGTCCGCCATAATGTCGCAGTCACAAAAAAAAATCGCAGATCTTCGCCATTACTAATAAAAAAAAATTATTAATAAAAATGCTATAAAACTATCCCCTATCTTGTAAACGCTATAACTTCTGCGCAAACCGATCAATAATCGCTTATTGCGATTTTTTACCAAAAATATGTAGAAGAATACGTATCGGCCTAAACTGAGGAAAAAAAATGTTTTTTAATATATTTTTTGGGGATATTTATTATAGCAAAAAGTAAAAAATAATGCATTTTTTTCAAAATTGTCGCTCTATTTTTGTTTATAGCGCAAAAAATAAAAACCGCAGGGGCGATCAAATACCACCAAAAGAAAGCTCTATTTGTGGGAAAAAAAGGACGTCAATTTTGTTTGGGAGCCACGTCGCACGACCGCGCAATTGTCAGTTAAAGCGACGCAGTGCCGAATCGCAAAAAGGGGCCTGGTCCTTTGGCTGCAAATTGGTCCGGTCTGAAAGTGGTTAAAGCAAAATGATGGTCAGTGAGCATCAATACAGCCTGATCTGTGCCTATCCGCAGCTTCAGTGCAGCCTGATATGTGCCCATCTACAGCCTGATCTGTGCCCATCTGCAGCCATATCTGTGCCCATCTGCAGCCTGATCTGCGCCCATCTGCAGCCTGATCTGCGCCCATTTGCAGCCTGATCTGCGCCCATTTGCAGCCTGATCTGCGCCCATCTCCCCCATCAATGCAGCTGCCTGATTTAAGCTTCACCATCTCTCAATGCAGGAAATCACTGAGCCATCATCTCCTGTTTACTTGGCTCTCAGTAGGCAGTCACATACACAGTCCCGCCTCCTCCATCGGCATTGGACCAGCTCCTGTGATAGACAGAACACTGGTCCAATGCCGGTGGCGAAGGAGGGACTGTGTGTGTGACGTGAGAGCTGAGTGAGAGCCGAGTTAGAGCCGAGTGAGAGCTGAGTGGAGAGGAGATGGCGGCTCGTCCCCCTTCTTCCCCTCCTAGGTACGCTGTCGATGTATAACACACACCCGTAATTGTCCCCCTATTTTCAGGGGGAAAAAGTGTGTGTTATACGCCTATAAATACGGTAATCAAAAACTTCCAGTTATAATAATTTTTATTTCTTTGTTAACTCAAGTAGCTCAATTTATTTTCCTTTATAGACATTTCATAAAAACTGACAATATTTGCCCAATCAGAAGCAAGAACAAAAGAAAAATATGTGGCATAGCCTTTGTGAATGATTTTTTGCACACAAGCTGCCACAAACATTTCTAAAATAGCATACATGCAAATAAAATTAAACTGTGACAGATAGCTGAAATCATATTGTTTTATAGTAAAGTTCCGCAAATCATGTACAGTAATGCAAATATTGCAGGTATGCTTCCGTTTATTTACCTCATTAACAGATCTGATTTGTCATGGAGTTGCTCCAGTTTGTGGCATCACGGAATTATTTTTGGTTTGGGGGTCAATTTTACAGGCAGGATAGAGGGGTCGTCATGGGGGCATAGTATGCACCCAGCTTGGCAAATCTCTTTATGGCCCTTTGGGAGGAGGATGTCCTCTATGCCCGCAAGAACCCTCAGGTGGAATTGTGGGCACGATATATAGAGGACATTCTCCTCCTATGGGATGGTAGTCGAGAGGATTTGGATATGTTTATGAATGAGTTGAATGTTAACAATAGGGGCATTTCTCTCATATATGAGGCTAGCCAGACCGAAATAATTTTTTGGGATCTGACAATTGGTGTAAAGGATGGTAGGTTCTCTATTGCAACCTTTTTTTCCAAAACACCTTTAGCAATTCTTACATACCGATGGATAGTTGCCATCATGAGGCCTGGTTGCTGTCAGTGCCTAAAAGCCAGTTTATACACCTGAAGCGTAATTGCTCTGATCATGGGGAATTTTTGCTTCAGGCTAATGTTTTGTCTCCGCGTTTTTGGAGAAGGGCTATTTAAAGGCCTCTCTTATTAACACCTTAGAGGAAGTATCACTATTAAATAGGAGTGACCTTCTTAAAGTTAAAGGATCCAATGGTAACAGGATATCCTCTACCCCTTTTTTCACTACCTACTCTATTTAGCATAGACATGTGGCTAACCTCATAAACAAACATTGGCACATCCTTACCAATGACCAAACCTTGGGTAGTGTCCTCCATGTGAAGGCACAGGCGATCTATAAAGGAGCCTCTTCCCTTAGAAATAAAGTAGCTTCGAATGTATTTGACCCTTCCCCTATCAGGAAAGGGTTTTCGCAAATTTGACAGGTTTCTACCAGTGTAGGAGGTGTAGGGTTTGTTCCCTGAGTGGTTGCACACATAGAAGGACCCATAAGTTTGTTTCCTCCAGCACTTTGGTGGAGTTTGAAATCAAACCATTTATCACGTGTTCAACAGAGGGGGTGGTCTACCTACTTCAATGTCCATGTGGACTACAGTACGTGGGTGGGACCGAGCATGTGACTAATATCAAAACTGGATTTCGTAAACATCCAGTCTCCAGACACTACCTTGAGGTCCACAATTGTAACTCTGCTAAGACCATCTTTTTAGGGATTGACAGGTACACCCCTCATTGGAGGGGTGGGTCCCTGGTACGTGGCATCTCAAGGCTGGAGATGGCATGGGTGCACAAACTTAGATGTTACACCCCCTGTGGGTTGAATGTGGAGGTAGACATAAATGATTTCATCGACAATTCATAGGTGCTGTACATTATTTCTACTGAAAACTTGATGTGAACCCTTAGTGCCATATCCTCAATTTGTTTTTCTTTTTGGAGGTTAATTCTCTTTTTTCTTCTTTTAAATTTGGGTATAATACTCATAACTTTTAATACAGGGGTAGGCAATACTATTTGTATAACATCTGCCTTTTAGGCAAGATTTTTTTATATAATCAATTCTGGCTCCCGGTCATTGATTTTGTACTGGGGATGGTTTTTTATTTCTATTTTATTATTATTCTTTATTTGATATGTATATAATTACTTTTTTAATGCTATTCCCTGTTTTTGCCACTAGATGGCATGACGGGATTACGAGTTTCTGACATCCTTCTATGATTGGTTGGATGTATGGAGTATTAACTATTATGACCGCTATTATTAGGCCAATTCCCCATTTTTGGTACATATTTTTGAGGTATTTTTGTTCCTCTATATATTTAGGATGTTTTTCCTTTTGTTTTTTTATTTTTTTAATATTCCTACCTTTATACAATATGATGTGGATATCCAGGTGTTTTGATCTGGTTACTTCCTGTTTTTTAGGGTTGACAGGCTATGACGCTCGGGTTCACAATGAGGCGTGGTTCTGTCTCCTGTATTTAAGCGATGAGCCAGTGCGTCGCCCGTTCCCTTGACAACATCTATGTGAGACGAAACGTACGTCGGGTGGTTGACACGCTGATGTCATCGTCATTAAGTGACTGTGCTGTGACTGCATTCCGGTGGATGATCTCTCTTTATAAGCTTTATTTAGCTTGCCTCTGGTAAGCGAGCAATTTATGCAGTGGTGGATCACTTTTGGGTGTTGATCGAATTAATTTATTACACCTCACTGGATTATCACCATCTTTATATTTTTTTGGCTTCACCTCACTGGACAGTCATTTTTTTTCCATTTGTGTTTTGGTTGACACAATTGGGACTAATTATATTATATGTATACTTTTTTTTCACTTTAAATTTATACACATGGATTATTATTAATTATTGTCACTAGTAATTTACTATTATTCCTTTCTTTTTGATTCCTATTCCTATGATGCTGGCATGTCTTATATTTATTACCTACTTATGACATCTTTATTGCCGTATATATTTATTAATTAATTCATTTTGATTAATTTTGGTTCTTTGGGTTCACCTAGCGCAGTTCATTTCTTTTTATTACCTCATTAATGTTTTCATGTTTATTGATATTTTTTAGTCATCTCTTTTGTCAAAATGTACTTATTTAAATGCACAGTTACGAACCTTTTAATTTGTTCAGCTATGTTTGTGATGCTAATACATTGTCAAAATAGGTATAATAATGTGTGAATAATGTATAATGTACAGTACATATAATGGAAAAGTGAATCTGAATCTTATGATTCACATACTTCTGCCACACTGCACAGCAAGTGGTAAGTATGTGTTACTTTTTCAGCTCACCAGCTTCATGCGTCACCTACCTGCTCAGGTAATGATGCTGAATAATTGTCCAAAAGGTAGAGTAAAGGTGAAATGATGACACGTTAATCATGAAACAGATGTAATGTGACTGACTATGCAACATGCCAGAGGTGTAACAAGACTTGGAGCTGTCAGGAACCATGAATCAGACTGAGACAGAAGTGCAGTAAAAATAACACTATTTAATAAAATGGTAAAATGGTATAAACAGAGCAAACATAGTCAAAACATAGGCAGAGTTTGTTAACCAGGACAGGTAGTCAGAACAAGCCAGAGAAGCAGGAGTACAGAGATCAGCAAAGTCGGGTGCAGCAAACAGGATCAGGAACCAGAAGGGAAGTCAGCCAGGCAAAAGTCTTTCACAGTAAAACGCAGCAGAGAGAGCCCGGATATGTTGACCTAGGCAAAGGGACAGAAGATCTGATCCAAGGAGTTTATACAACCAGCAGCTCTAGCTGATGAGCAGGAAATAAAGACCAGGTGAATCACTGTGGAAGGAAGAGTCTTTGGCAATTAACCGACAGCTGAGCACAGAGCTTTGAGAAAGAAAGTCTGAGCCCAGCCCTGACAGGAGCATGGATTGCTCAAGGGTCAACCAGTATATGGAGAAAAATTTTCAGGCAATGGTCCTAACTGGACTGAAGCTTGAAAAGTAGCGCTTAATAATATCTAAAGTAAATAAACGTGTAAATTAAAATAGAATGCAATCATAAAATAAATAAATTATACTATAATATGTGCATGAACCCACGTGGTAGGTGAAAGTGGTAAAGTGAAAAAATATATTTTTTTTCAAAGAGATATATATGTATAATTTTTCAATAATGTCTCCAAAAACATATAAAAAATATTATATAAAATGTGCCACACTGTTCAAATAATGTTCCAGCAAAAAACAATCCAGAAAAAATATATATAATTAATAATCAAAAAAGTGAAGTTCCTCTGACGCAACCCCAGTGAACCCCATGAATAAGTCCCTTATGTGACGAAACATGTCGGGGCGTGGCTAAGCGGCGTTCATCTGCAGTGAACAGGAACTTTTTTATTCAAACAGAGATACGGTGCATACTATTCCTTATTTTTGGACATTGGCGGATGGGAGATGGTGAGATTTTGACCACATTGTCACACACACCTCGGGTCCGCCGTGGCCACTATATATATCTGTGCTTGGAAGTGGATTTGCAGAGTTGAAGTTATTGAAGTGATACCTGCTGTGGTGGAATTCATTTTTTGCTGGTTGATATTTGTTCAAATGTGAGTGAATTGGTTGAAGCTTTGATTTTAGCGTGCAATACACTTTTTTACTGTATCACACTATTGGAGCACTTTTTCATTTTACATGTGGAACAATATTACAAACACTGAGTGGAGTATGCAGGAGGACCACCGATTGGCTGTTTGAGATCATTTAAGCTGATTTGCCCGACACGAAAGTGCAGGCAAAAATTGTGGTGAGTGAGTTTCCTATGGGAGTGGCACAGTGAGCACAACGGTGTGGTGGAAGCTAAGAAGATTATATAATTATTATTTTGAGAAGATTCATGGTTGCGTCAGAGGAACTTTACTTTTTTGATTATTAATTATATATATTTTTTCTGGATTGTTTTTTGCTGGAACATTATTTGAACAGTGTGGCACATTTTATATAATATTTTTTATAGGTTTTTGGAGACATTATTGAAAAATGATACATATATATCTCTTTGAAAAAATTAATATTTTTTCACTTTACCACTTTCACCTACCACGTGGGTTCATGCACATATTATAGTATAATTTATTTATTTTATGATTGCATTTTATTTTAATTTACACGTTTATTTACTTTAGATATTATTAAGCGCTACTTTTCAAGCTTCAGTCCAGTTAGGACCATTGCCTGAAATTTTTTCTCCATTTATCTCTTTGCAAGTGGCTGCTTTAGCTTTAACTCTCTTCATTTTATATTCTGTGATCTGAGGCGCAGCGGTTGGAATTTGGATTGTGGCTGATTAATCCTTATTCCTTTTTTTTTTCAACCAGTATATAATTTCATAATAATGTATAAAGCTTGTACAGTATAGGTTCAAGTATTTTTAAACCCTCAGATTGAAGTAAAACCAAATGTGCACATTCCCTGAGGTGTTTGACTTCTAAATATATAGTTGCTAATACAGAACTATGGTATTTTTTGGATTTTAGAATAGGTTTTACTTAGGTTCCTTTTTGCTGATCTCTAAGGCCAGGACAAGTGAATTAATTTGCCTTATGTTATTTTATTGACTTTCTTATTTATTGGCTTTTTAATGGATAATCTCCAGGTATGCATGCTATAAGTTCTGTATAGTTGACACACACAAACAATACACTGCATATATATATATATATATATATATATATATATATATATATATATATATATATATATATATATATATATACAGTACTATGAAAAAGTATTTGCCCCTTCCTGATTTATTTTTTATTTTTGCATATTTCTCACACTTAAATGATTCAGATCATCAAACTAATTTTAATATTACACAACAATAACCCGAGTAAGTGCAAGATGCAGTTTTTAAATTATTATTTCATTTATTAAGGAAAAAAAGCTGTTCAAACCTGCCTGGCCCTATGTGAAAAAGTAATTGCCCCCCCCCCCCATGCTGAATCATGAATGAACTGTGATTAACCACAATTTTTTGGAAAGCTGAGTTAAATTTCCCTTGTCACACCCAGGCCTGCCAGACCTGTTAAATCAAAAAATGACTTAAATAGAAGCTGTCTGACAAAGTGAAGCATGCTAAAAGATCTCAGAAAGCAACTAGACTAGACTTTATCTAGATAAAGGAAGGTCCATAGACGTGGTGTATCTGGATTTTGCAAAAGCATTTCACACAATTCCCCATAAACGTTTACTGTACAAAATAAGGTCCATTGGCATGGACTACAGGGTGAGTACATGGATTGAAAACTGGCTACAAGGGTGAGTTCAGAGGGTGGTGATAAATGGGGAGTACTCGGAATGGTCAGGGGGGGGTAGAGAGGTCCCCCAGAGTTCTGTGCTGGGACTAATCCTGTTTAATTTGTTCATAAACGACCTGGAGGATGGGGTAAACAGTTCAATCTCTGTATTTGCGTACGATACTAAGCTAAGCAGGGCAATAATTCTTCACAGGATGTGGAAACCTTGCAAAAAGATCTGAACAAATTAATGGGGTTAGCAACTACATGGCAAATGAGGTTCAATGTAGAAAAATGTAAAATAATGCATTTGGGTGGCAAAAATATGAATGCAATCTATACACTGGGAGGAGAGCCTTTGGAGGAATTTAGAATGGAAAAGGACCTGGGGGTCCTAGTAGATGATAGTTTATTATGTATAGTTTATCAATATTTCATCAAGTTGGTATAACCAAAAAGATGCAGTCCTAGCAACCCTAAAATGCATATAACGAAAAAGAGAGAATATAGTTCTCCCAAGAGTACCACTTCTCGGACACATTCAAAAAGTTTTATTAAATTGAAAAAAATACACAACACATTAATGAAAAAAGAGAGACTAATAGTTTACCTCACATGTAGTTTAAAAATAGAACAACAATGTCATATATGCGCGCATACCATACACGCCCACATTCACAATACCCATGCTGAAACAATCGCTTTGGTCAAATATTAGCACTTGTAATTGCAGACTTAAATAGTAATATATAATAGTAAATAGTAATATAAAGCTCAGTTCACAGAAACCAAATTAGAATACTAATGCAGTTACAGAGCAACTTGGTTGCAGACCAAAAATAGTGAGTCAAAAAGAACCCATTTTGATATGGGTGGTATTGGACGGGCTGTCATATACTCAAAAAATACAGTCCACACATGGATGGTTGTCAGTCCCTTATAAGTTTGAATAACTAGACAGATTACACCTGGTGAAGCAGAAAGGTGATTATATTGAAGCTGAAATAATCAGATGGAACAGACTTAGGGATAGAGTCACTTTAGCAGTATGGATACATCTCAAAAGGCCGTCAGATGGGGAGGTAAAAGACCGGGTTCAAGACACGCTCACCATCTTATACATCCAGGTCTCTTCTAGCAGAAAGGTTATTATATTGAAGCTAAAATAATTAGACGGAACAGACTTAGGCATAGAGTCACTTTAAGTATGGATACATCTCAAAAGGCCTCTTGGGAGTGGTCCTCTTAGGAGAACTATATTCTCTCTTATTTGTTATATGCTGCTAACTAAGCAAACAGAATATTGGCATGCATTAAAAAGGGGATTAATTCCAGAGATAAAATGATAATTCTCCAGCTCTACAAGACTCTGGTCCGGCCGCACCTAGAGTATGCTGTCCAGTTCTGGGCACCAGTCCTCAGGAAGGATGTACTGGAAATGGAGCAAGTACAAAGAAGGGCAACAAAGCTAATAAAGTGTCTGGAGGATATTAGTCATGAGGAAAATTTGCGTGCACTGAACTTATTCTCTCTGGAGAAGAGACGCTTGAGAGGGGATATGATTTCAATATACAAATACCATACTGGTGACCCCACAATAGGGATAAAACTTTTTCGCAGAAGGGAGTTTAACAAGACTCGCTGCCACTCATTAAAATTAGAAGAAAAGAGGTTTAACCTTAAACTACGTACAGGGTTATTTACTGTAAGAGCGGCAAGGATGTGGAATTCCCTTCCACAGGCTGTGGCCTCAGCGGGGGGGCATTGATAGTTTCAAGAAACTATTAAATAAGCACCTGAACGACCGCAACATACATGGATATACAATGTAATACTGACATATAATCACACACAGGTTGGACTTGATGGACTTCTGTCTTTTTTCGACCTCACCTACTATGTAACTATGTAACTATGTAACACATCATGCCATGATCTAAAGAAATTCAAGAACAGATGAGAAACAAAGTAATTGACATATATCAGTCTGGAAAGGATTACAAGGCCATGTCTAAGGCTTTGGGACACAAGCAAACCACTGTGAGAGCCATTATCTACAAATGGAGAAAACTTGGAACAGTGGTGAACCTTACCAGGAGTGGCCGGCCAACCAAAATGACTCTAAGAGCACAACGATGACTCATCCAGGGGGTCATAAAAGAACCCCTGGAACAACATTTAAAGAACTGCAGGCCTCACTTGCCCCAGGTAAGATCAGTGTTCATGATTCAACAAAAAGCGAAAGAGACTGGGCAAAAATGGCATCCATGGGAGAGTTCCAAGGGCAAAGCCACTGCTGACCAAAAAGAACACAAAGGCTCATCTCACATTTACTAATAAATATCTTGATTTTCCCCAAGACTTTTAGGCAAATATTCTGTGGACTTCCAAAAATTAAACTTTTTGGAAGGTGTGCGTCCCGTTACATCTGGCATAAAACTAATACAGCATTTCATAACAAGAACATCATACCAACAGTCAGACATGGTGGTGGTAACGTGATGGTCTGTGGCTGCTTTGCAGCTTCAGGACCTCGACGACTTACCATAATTTATGGAACCATAAATTCTGAGCTCTACCAGAAAATCCTAAAGGAGCATATACAGCCATCAGTTCATGACCTAAAGCTCAAGTGCACTTGGGTTATGCAGCAGGACATTGATCCGAAACAGAACAGCAAGTCCACCTCCAAATGGTTCAAAGAAAGCAACATTTAGGTTTTGGGGTGGCCTAGTCAAACCCCGGACTTAAATCCAATTGAGATGCTGTACCATGACCTTACACAGGCCATTCATGCTGGAAAACCCTACAATGTGACTGAATTAAACTAATTCTGCAAAGAAGAGTGGGACAACATTTCTCCACAGCAATGTGAAAGACTCATTGGAAGTTATCACTAACGCTTGATTGCAGTTGTTGCCGCCAAGGGTGGCACAACCAGTTGTTAGGTTTAGAGGGCAATTACTTTTTCATAAAGCCAGGCAGGTTTGGACAGCTTTTTTGCCTTAATAAATTAAACCATCATTTAAAAACTGCATTTTGTATTTACTTGGGTTATCTTTGTGTAATAATACAATTTGTTTGATGATCCGAGTAATTTAAGTGTGACAAATATGCAGAAAAATAAAAAATCAGAAAGGGGCAAATACTTTTACACAGCATTGTATATATACAGTATATATATATATATATATATATATATATATATATATATATATATATATAGTGTATACCGAGGCTGCTTGTCCTGGGTGTTGTAGCATACATATTTGATTTTCTAAGTTTGTAGGCATTTATTTCATAAACTGAAAGGAACTGTATACCATATACTAACTCTGAACAGCATATGAGAAGGAGAAAAAAATATATATTATGAAGTTTGTCAGCTTTAGGGATTTATAGCTTTGAAAGCATCTCAACCACGTTCACCTCTAGCCAGAAATGTGTCAAAAGTTCACTTAGCACCATATGTGTTTCCTTTTAATCTGGTAATTTAATATATATTTTCACTTTGGTAAATTACAGTGCCCTTTAGGGACAAATATCCAGATTACACTCAGAAGTAATTTTTTGTCAAAACCACAGCATTGAACTTAAATGCTGTGCTAAGTACAATAAATCTATTCAAAACACAAATGTTACCAAAAAGATTTACCAGTGATATATGAGAACACTTAAGCTATAGAGACATAGCTGAAATATATACTATATACTATTTAAAATAAATGTTTTCAAAGTTGGAAGCTTCCCCTGATTTCCAAGGACACTTCCAGATTCTGGATTTTTTTTTCTAAAAATATTTGTCCCAGGAAATATTCCTGCTGTTCAGTCTAACCATCTGAGCACAAATACCTAATTTTTAAGTTAAGCCTTTGGTTCTAATCTGCAAGCCTATTGCCTAAGGTCTATTAAGGATCAGTATTTAAAAAGTTAAATACAGTATATACAGTACAGCATGTAAAGAAGTTAAGGAGACATAGAAAGGAATTTTCTAAAGCGGAGCAGGCAAAATCTGGACCAGCTGTGCATAGCAACCAATCATCTTCTAGCTTCAACTTATTTAGTTAAGTTTTAAATATAGAAGCTAAAAGCTGATTGGTGTCCATGCACAGCTGCTCCAGGTTCTGTCTGCTCTAGTTTTAGCAAATCCCTCCCATCATGTAAATAGTAACGCAGTGATATGTGGTCCCCTGATAATGAATTGCAAATGATTGGGTGAGATTATTAGGTGAGATATACTGACTCATATGCAAAGTATACATGTCATACGCAGTGCTGGCAAAATGTCAACTATGTAGTATGATTATTTATGTAACATACGCAGCATAGCCATAGCCACTTTAGTTTCTCTCTGTTCTGTCATTTCCATTGCCTCTTGCTACCCACAGAGGTGTGCTGTACAATCATTTAGTGATTCAGCACCACAATGTGGAAAATGACAGCTCCTAGTAGGGGTGAGCTTCGAGTTCAGGTCAGCCATGGGTTGACCAAGAGAGAGGACAGTAAGACAACCAAGTTGTTTTCAGTTCACCAAACAGGTGAACTAAATAGCCAAGATTCAGCAAGTTCACCTGCCCAATCCTCCTGCTGCTGCAGCCTGAAGTCACTGATTTAATGGTGGTATTACTACTGCCCCTAATTGACAGCTTCCCACCACCTGCCAGCCTGTTTCAAATTGTAAACAAGCTGACAGACATCACAGGTGATATCATTGATCAGATATAGTTATGGCCATATTTAGTCAATGACATCCCTGGGATTCCCAGTCAGTTTACTTACATTTAACAGCTGGCCTGGGGAGTGCAATGGAAGAGGATTGTAGTGGCATGGGTCATTAAGTTTTAGTTGGTGGGTCGCTGGGGCATCACACATTGTGATTGACAATGTATCTACACCTACTTCTGATAAATGGAGTCTATTACTCATTGCCGTAGCTTTTGGAAGTATCCTGCTATTTTCCTCTAATAC
Organism: Lithobates sylvaticus; assembly: GCA_028564925.1. Taxonomy (NCBI): domain Eukaryota; kingdom Metazoa; phylum Chordata; class Amphibia; order Anura; family Ranidae; genus Lithobates; species Lithobates sylvaticus. The sequence continues at coordinate 458,367,181 of CM053029.1, read as the reverse complement.
TCTAAATATGACTTGACTTGACATTAAGTATCCTTTAATTCTGTTAAATCTGGTTAGTCTCTAAAATCCATGTTTTCAGTTAAAGCAGAGTTCCAACTAAAAAAAATAAAAAATGAAACGTCAGCAGCTACAAATACTGCAGCTGCTGACTTTTAATAATCAGACACTTACCTGTCCCAGGGTCCAGCGATGCAGGGAAATGAAGCCCTGCTCATCTCCCCCTGCTCTCTGTGGCGCCATCATTGTCACTGTGGGTGCCCGGCTGCTTCACAGCCGTGCACGCACTGCGCATGCGTGAGCCGTGCTGCACGCTGTGACTGGCCGGGCAATCATCTGGGACCTGTGACGTGACCCAGATGATTCCTGAGAGGGAGGGGGGAGAGGTGAACTTACTTCCAGCGCCGTGGTGCCCCGGGAGGAAGTGGGAGCTGGAACCCTCTGCCCCCCCCCAAACATGACATGCCAAATTTGGCATGTCAGGGGGTCACCTTCCCTTAAAGCTGAAGTTACATTTTTGGGTGAAACTCCTCTTTAATTCTGTTTATGAAGATTCCAGCTTCCAAACAAGACCTTTTGGAAGTATCAGATCAGGTTGGGCTGCATGTTAACTTTAATGCCACGAACACACACGGTCGGAATTCTCATCGGAAAAAGCTCTGATGGTTTTCCCGTCGGAATTCCGACGGAATTTCGCTCAAACTGTCTTGCCTACACACGGTCACACCAAATTCCGACGGTCTGTAACACAGCGGCATTAAACACGTTCGACAGCACTATAAAAGGGAAGTTTAATGCTTCCAAGCATGCGTTGAATTGTTTCCGAGCATGCGTCGGAAATGCATGCACACGATCGGAAAATCCGATAGAAAGGTTTTCCGTCGGAAAAATTGAGAACAGGTTCTGAATCCAAAGTCTGTCGGAAATTCCGACAGAAAAAGACTGATGGGCATACACACGGTCGGAAAATCCGTTAAAAAGCTCCCATCGGACTGTTTCCATTGGAAATTCCAACCGTGTGTACGTGGCATAAGAGTCATTCACACACATGATAGTCATGGAAAACTGCAAAGTGCTGTAACAGCTTGCAGGGATATTTGTCAATCCAGAGGGGGTGCAAACCTCAGTGCTTGTAAGTTTTATGATTGTTGGTGGGTCAAGAGTAGTCAGGTATACAGCAGGTGGTCTTTTTGTGGCTGAACCTTGGGGGATGGAAAGGGAAAAGCATGGATCTGGTAAGAATGGCCATGTGATTCAGCAAATAAGTTATATGGTATTAGTGCTGATTTACACTTGTGCAAGTTTTGATGCAAATTGAGTCACACAGAATCGCATGACAAGGGAAATTGCATTATTTTAAATTGTGCTCATTCACTCTGTGGAGTGCAATTTTTGAAAAGGTTCTAATGCAGGTGGTCAGACACTAAAGCTAGCTTCTGTGTTCTTTACCTATGGCAGCCCCCTTTCCCATAAGGCAAGCAAGCCTACAGGTACTCAGTTGCCCCCAGGACTTATACACAATACTATAGTGCCTGGCCACAACGCTGGGGCAGGCGCAAACTGAGCAAAGCAAACAGGTACTTGCAGCTGGCAGACAGGAAGTTCTGAGAGTAGTCGATATCTGATCCGAGGTCATCAATGAGGGAATCCAATCTAGCAGAGCAGACCGGACAAACAGTGAACTTGGAACACATGTAACAAATGCAATTTCACAAGCATGAGACTGCAGGAAATTGCCCTTGGACTTGGATAGTGCACGTGAGTAAGATGTTTTCCTTTGAGACAGTCAATGCCCAGATTAAAGATACAATGTAATAGAAGATTCACTCTGAACAAATACAAGTTAAAAAAATATCTGCAGTGCCCATGTTCATCTATCTTTCTTCTACACTGCTTTCTACAAATGTCTCAGATTCTAATAATAAGCATAAAAAACCCCTGATTTTTCACAGCTAATTACTTGGCAGGGACATTATTGCTTTACAACTGCTGTACAGTCTGCTGTACAACTCAGTGTTCTTAAAACTATATATGACAGATTTATTTTAACTTCAGATTTGAATTACAGCATATGCCACATGTGGCATGTCCACTGACACTCTTGCAAAAAGTAAACTGCTGCAAACATATTACTAATGAAAGGTAACCAGTTTTTCTAACATCTGGAAAACTCACTCAGCCATTCATTCTTCTAGAAACAATTTCTGTAAGTATATACTGTAAGTATTAGCCACTCACTAAGCCCTTTAGGGTGTTTATTGAAATGTGAATTTCATGCACGTGACAACTCCAACTTTGTATAATAAAAGTAGTGTAAAATACTGTAAATTCAAAGCAAATCAACTTTCTACAGTCAGAACTGTCAAAGGTAAATTCAGGACTTTTTTTTAAGTTTGCCTGTATGAATATAATATGACTAAAAGGACCATAGAGTATATAACTATACATCTTTAAATGTAATCAGTTTATTTTATGTTTATCCTAATTGAAAATAATCAACATTAGACAGCACAGTCTGATCTTCTAGAAGTCGTGTTTTCAAGTAAATCTTACATAAACATTGTATGCTAACTTCTATAACCCAAGAGTCAATAGGCAGGGAGTTTGGAAGTGTGTAAGACACAAGATGGTTTAGGAAGACTAGTCTTATATGTTCCTAATGTAGGAACTTACGTTTTTTCTTGTGATGTATACATTTATTAAAAACAATGCCCCAAGTTCCAACATTTCCACGTTGACTACATAAACAATACTGACTGGTAAATGTTTTACACCTTTATTTCCTCTTGATCAACACCTTTGTTGCCCATTACCTCCCCCCCTTTCCAAACCCCCTTATTTCCTTTGATGGTGGATGGAAGTTTATTTTAATAACCTGTACCCAACTGGAACTTCTCTTTCCTAACAATGTAGTGAAGAGTTTATGCTTCTATGCTTCACTTATCTATTGCATACTTCCCTATTTCATCTACCCATTGCATGTCCTTTATTTCAAAACCTTTTTATTCCAGAAAGCTTATATTATACAAACAAAATTAAACAAATGTTTGTTACTTGCTTGTTATCTGTACAAATTAATCAAATGACTAATAGAAGAATATTAAATTATACAAAAAATTGTAATAAAAAGTATGTATTTAATAATTTGCAACATTAGGTTCAGTGCTTAGCAGTTTTCCCTACATTACCTTCACTGTCCACTGGGTGTCTCTACAGCAAAGTCCAACTTTGACTTTTCATAATCTACTTCAGTGCTAAGAACCTCTTTTCTTCTTTACATCAAAGATGAAGCAAAGGGAAACTACCACAATCCTGCCAAAGAAAAGACCACTCACATTCCTTACCCCCTCACTTTTGACAGGTTATACGAAGATATTTTTCAAGCCTTTAAAACAAGCGAAGTGCTGTTTTAGTGCTGCTGCATCAGGAATTCAGAAACTCGATACACAGTCAGAGAAAAAATAAATGCTATAAGAAGTTTGTACAAAATATATATTTGTTCTGTGTTTAATACTGTACACAGTGTTTAAATACATATCTATATAGTGATGGTTATAGGTCTTGTTTACCGTGTCTACTCATGGGCAGCAATGTGTGATCACATTTATATACAAATGTATGTACTTTATTGATGCACAAATAACTTTGTGGTATGCAGAATAAGGAGTGATTATATTCTGGTAATTAACTTTGAAAAAAAAAAGGTGAAAATGTGTCAAATATTCAATACAATAGCTAGTTATAACGATTTTTGAATAGTTTTAGGGCTTATTTACAGCAGCAAGCCATGCTAATGACATGGTGCTCTCTGGGAGAAAAATTGCTGAAGCTTCAAACATGATGCATCACACTATCAAACTTTTTTCTTTTTTTGTTAAAACTTTATTGAAAAGTGACATTTAATTTGGTTCTTTTCATGGCAGCAGTGTTAGGATGTGGTAGTTTGCATCATAACACAGTGTTGTGAACTGATTTAATAGAAAATACATTTTTGGGGGTTTTTATTTGTTTTTTCTTGCTTATTTGAGGTAATGTTTAATGTGGCTCTTATGAGCATCCTGCTATAAATGCCTAACTAAAGCAATCTTAATACTATGGTACATTACCTTAGTACATTATTCTTCCATGCTTCAAGTCTAAACGTAGTAATATCTCCAAAATCAGATATTATTTTGGTAACTAAACCTTTTGTTAAAAGGAACATATATTGGTGCGTGTACATCAGATTGCTGGTTATAGCTTCTTCTTTGTAATTTTATTATATTTTATCTTATTTTCTATTTGCCTTTATTAATGTAATTTCTTGGAAAACAATAAAAATGTAAATATAAAAAAAAAAGAAAACAAGCAATTGCCTTTTCTTTGCATTGGGACTGCCCTGAGCAATGCTGCCCAGCACATTCGAATACAAATGGTATGAGAGGGCCCTTAAGGATAGACCATCCTTTAGTTTATTGTCTTAAAGTGGAATAAACATAACCTAAAATATCCCACTATCTGAGATATTCAGTGATGCCAGAACACTTTACAAATAAAAAGAGACTGAATAATCTGAATATAAATGTTTCTGTATTCAGTAACATTTTTACAGGCACTAATTTGCAAACTTGTCAACATAGGAATTTGTGGATTACAATTAGAATCAAATACGTATCATATCATAACTATATTAATAATAATAATAAAAATCATCATCATAATATAAACATTTACAACTGTTATCTTCTTAACCATTTGCCACCCCTAGGACATCCTAGATTTCAGTGGTTAGTCCAGGATGATGACTTCAGCTGCAAGCATCATCCCGGTAGCACAATTTTCAGCCGGTGATTCTCTTTAACCCGCCTATAGTCATATGACGTCCACAAGATGGATCTCCCATCCTGGGTGGACGTCATATGACGTCCTCATATTCCCGGCCGTCTAGGGGGGGCGCGCGCGCGCACCCGCGGCGTCGCTCGGAACACGGTGCGTGTGTCCGGCAGCCGCGATGTCAGCTGGGCACCCGCGATTGCCCGGGAAAACAGCGGTACCGTGGAGCTGTGTGTGTAAACACACAGCTCCACGTCCTGTCACTGGAGAGGAGACCGATGGTGTGTTCCCAGAACTGAGGAACACTGATCGGTCTCCTCCCCTTGTGAGTCCCCTCCCCCCACAGTTAGAATCACTTGCAGGGAACACATATTAACCCCTGCAGCGCCCCCTAGTGTTAACCCCTTCCCTGCCAGTCACATTTACACAGTAATCAGTGCAATTTTATAGCAACGATCGCTGTGTAAATGTGAATGGTCCCAAAAATGTGTCAAAAGTATCCGAAGTGTCCGCCGCAAAGTCGCAGTCATGAAAAAAATTGCAGATCGCCGCCATTACTAGTAAAAAATAAATAAAAATAAAAATGCAATAAATCTATCTCCTATTTTGTAAACGCTATAACTTTTGCGCAAACCAATCAATAAACGCTTATTATGATTTTTTTTTACCAAAAATTTTTACCAAAAATTTTTTTTTTTTTCTAAAAAAAATTGGATATTTATTATAGCAAAAAGTAAAAAATATTGTGTTTTTTTCAAAATTGACACTTTTCTTTTGTTTATGGCGCAAAAAATAAAAAACCGCAGAGGTGATCAAATACCACCAAAAGAAAGTTCTATTTGTGGGAAAAAAAGGATGTCAATTTTGTTTGGGTGCAAAGTCGCACAACCGCGCAATTGTCAGTTAAAGTGACGCAGTGCCGAATCGCAAAAAGTGCTCTGGTAAGGAAGGGGATAAAATTGCCCGGGTCTGAAGCGGTTAATGTAGAAGTGATTCGAGTGGGCCACTCGATCACTCCTACATGGGGCAATGCCCAGTAATGATGTGACTGTTTCAGTCACATTCCTTAGGAAGGGTGGAAGGAATGGAAGTTACTGCCCCTCCTCTGTGACGTCAGAAACCAGAAGCATTTTGTCACTTCCAGTTTTAGTTTTAGTTTGTTTGTTGACAAACTGTTACCAGGTTGTACAGCATCTGATCAAATCGATCTCAGTTTGATCAGATGATTTGGCAGCCAGAGGAGATATTTTGAGGTACAGATCTTTACGTAAAGATGACCTGTGACGGTTCATGCTATAAGGGATGTTCTTCCCTTGTGATAGAAATAAAGTTGATAAAAAATGAATGTACAGTAATAAAAAAATACATTTAATTAAAATAAATATAAAAATAAAAATAGTGCTCTGACCCCCCCCCCCCCCCCCATGCTAATGTGCAAATGCAAACAAGCATGTGTGAACAGTGATCGCACCACACATGTGAGATATGGTTGCGAACATCAGAGTGAAAGCAACAATTCTAGCACCAGAACTTCTGTGTATTTTAAATCTGGTAATCTGTAAAGGCTTTTAAAGCATCACCTATTGAGATTTTTAAGTACTTTAGTGCTGTTTCATACACAATTTTAAAGCATGACATGTTAGGTATCTATTTAGTCAGCATGACATAATGCTTTAGATTTTACCAGAAAGTTGGGTATTCTATTGTGTTTGTGTTCACTAAAATTCATTAAAATGTATTCTTTCCAAAAAATGTGCGTTTGAAAAAACGCTGTGCAAATACCGTATGAAATGTTTGAAATATAAAATAGCAACACCCACCATTTTTTTTCTTTTTGGCCTCTGCTAAAAAATATTTATAATGTTTGGGTTTCTAAGTAGATTTCTAGCAAAAAAAATATGATTTTTACATGTAGGAGAGAAATGTGAGAATTGGACTGGGTGTAAAGTGGTTAAACATATAGGTTTGGGAAATCCCACATCCTGTAACATGCCTGTACCTCCCACAACAAGGACGCTATATACATACTTTAAATTCTCTCAAACAAGCCTGGAAAACCTGAATAAAATACTAGATAAGGTTAACAAGAAAACGATAATGCTCTTCAAAATAAACATCTGTTTTAAGGGGAAGAGAAATAAAACTTCAAAGACCATTGATCTTCTAGCTGAGAGAATGCTATACCACCAGAGGCTAATTTTGCTTTGCTTCTTTTGACTTAATAATGTTAATCAAGATCTCATTACCATTTAATAACAGATAAACAATAGATAATAAAATTGTAGTAGCGTTAGTCTTAGGAACAAAAAACTATGATGAGCAGTTTTTAGATGCTATCTAAATCTAATACACTCAATTAAGCTAAAAGGGCTATGGTTATTTTCTAGAAAAAAAGTACTTTTTAAAGAGAGCATTAAGCACAGGAATTTGCAAAACCTCCATATTTATAAAGTTAGAGCTACATAGATTTTTTTCAATAGATCAGTTATACTGCTGGAATCAGTAACATTTATCTATAGATATAGAACTGATCCCTTAAGGCCCCTTTCACACTTATACGACTTGTCCCACGATTTGGGACTGCAAAGTAGCATGACAAATCATTCCCCATGATTTCCAATGACAGACACTCATATTAGTACGACTTCAAGTCGTTCTGACTTCAAAGTAGTCCCTGCACTACTTTGGTCCGATTTTGATGCCACTTGCACAGGCATTCCTTGAAATCGTGGTGAAGTCACGGCAAAATTTGCAGCCGCAAATTGCGGCAAAATTGCGGTAAAATCGTGCGACTTTAAAGTCGCACAAGTGTGAAAGGGGCCTAAAGTTAAACCCTGGGCACAAAACATAAATGTAAATATATTCCGTAATAGCCTAAAAGGATACAAATTCACAGATATTACCTTGTAAAAGTAGAAGTGATCTCATCACTGTGCTGTACACAGCCTGTCCAGAGATGTGGGGCCCAGCAGGCCCCACCCACTACAGGATATCTACAGAAAACTACAGGAGGGGTAGTGACAAGACCAGTCACCCTGGACAAGGAGAGCGAGCAGCAGTGTCTGGTCTTTATCACAGGAAACACCTGCATAGAGTTTCACACTGGATGACTGCCCATATCTGGAAGAAATACACAAAGCACACAATATTTAAGTAAGAATACACATTTGTCTTGAATTTACACAATATTTTTTATGCTGGACATTAGCTTTAACAGATAGAACATATGACTTTTAATTATGGTGTATTTGATGTACTGCATATAGATATGCAATCTCCTATCCCATGATTTAAGACTGCCTGAGAAATGCCATACATGGAGAAGAGCTGGCCTTTCATGGTCTGAAAGACACAGATATTAGCCATTTGACATAACAGGGTGGTACTTCTTAAAGATATTGTGACTTGTTTTATGTGTTATAGTGCTTCCTGAAGACGCACTATGTGTGAAATGCATAGAGGCTGAGCCGTGACATCATATCTGGTCTATTGCCTGTCATCCATCCATCCTTTGGAACGCACGCCGGCTCGGTGGCCATGAGTGGCGGTGTGACTACACAGTAAAAGTGGAGCAGAATGTGTTGGTGTCTTACAGGCCGAATCCTGTGAGTAGTTTATTTTATCAACTTTGTCTGAACCTTTTTTAATAAACACACTACACCATGATCTATCTACCGGGTCTCTTATATAATCCATGATTGAATGCGATTTACCACCAGAAGGATTTCCATGCTGGGGCATATTAGGATCTTTTGTGGAGAAGAGTTGTTGCGAACAGGAGAATACGGAGATCCTCCTTAGAAGGCTGCTTTGTGGGCCACTTATATATGGGGAGTGCACACTTCACCTGGGCACGTGGAGAAAGCACTTATTCACCTATTGAGAAGAACTAGTCACCATACATGTTTTTACACGAGCACGGTGGACTGGGACTTTTTTTTAATAATAGGGTATATTTAGCAATATGGACTTGAATTAAGTTGATCATTTAATAATATGGATGTGGTACATTGGTATTTTATATCGAGAATCTAGCGCCTGCTTTTTGCTATATTTTGTGTAATTGGTGTTCATACACTTTAAGGGGCAGCTGGTTCTATTAAAATGTATATTTAATATTAACAGCATTCAAGGAAGCGCTTTCACAGTGTAAATTCTGTACTTCACTAACTATACTATTAACTAATAAAGCATCTGCAATAGCCATGACATTATTAAACAGCCTAGCATACTTTACACCATACTAAGATCCAACTTCTAAACAGTTATCTTGAGCACGATCAACTGACAGCACATTACAGAATGACAAAAACTTTAACAGTTATGTGTCTTTCAACAGTTGTTACTGAGCCAAAAATAATTTTTAGTGCTTTGAATTTTATATGGTAGAAATTTCAAGGCTTTATATGCCATAACTCATTCCCAAAGTCGTGCACCTGTTACATGGTTTATGTGTTATTGTGTCTACTCATGGTAAAAAAAAAATACATACTACCTAATAGTAACCTAGGATATAACCTAGGATATATACACAGAGTTACTTAGAGAGTGAAAAGAAAAGTGTACAAGGTTTAAATTCATAGAAAAACAAAGTCATAAAATACAATGAAATTTCATTAGGTTATAAGAAAACATTACTTAGATACCATAAATCAGGTTTTAATTTAGATTCAATCATCGCAGGAATATAGTGGCTTTAATTATGTTTTAGGAAAAAAAAAAACAGTTTTTAGATATATGCTGCTCCATTGTATAACCTACTGTAACTTATTTGCATACAGGCTATGTCATGATGGCTGCTTTATAAATGTGACTAATAAATCAATACACCCAAGTTCATACATTTTATGTATTGCCACCAAAACACACTGCCAGCATTTTAAAATGTAAAACTATGACAGATTTAAATTAAATCTTTCCAAAGAGAAATATGGAAGCTTCCATTGCTGAACTGCTTCTGAAAACACTTCATGCCTCATGGTTGTGCTAACCCACATGACCTTCTAATACTTGCGTCATTCTCTCAGCAAAGTTTCCCTCAAGCTCTACCCATAGCATATAAACCACAGTAAAGCTTGTAGAGCATGTCCTCCAAACAATAATGGATTTATTCCATGTTTTAGGGGAGTGAGTGGAGCTATGGAAATCATTCTTTTTGTCCATGGGCCAGCTGTACATCCAGAAACTCTGGGTTACAGCACAGGTACAGCCTTATGTAATGGCATTTATTCCAAACTGCATACAACTGTTACAGGCTTATTGACCATCATCAGATCAGTTAGCCAAACTTTTTTCAGTAAGGTGGTTTTAGAGTGACATAGTTGCTTAAAAAAAATGCTAATAAAAGATTTACCTGTTAAAAAAGAAATTGCACCCTTTTCACCAAAGCCCTATGCCATTATTGTGTCCTGTAGTTACGTAGTTACATACTAGGCAAAAGACTAGAAAAGACCATCAAGTCCAACCTACAGTGGTGTGAAAAAGTGTTTGCCCCCTTCCTCATTTCCTGTTCCTTTGCATGTTTGTCACACTTAAGTGTTTCGGAACATCAAACCAATTTAAACAATAGTCAAGGACAACACAAGTAAACACAAAATGCAATTTGTAAATGAAGGTGTTTATTATTAAAGGTGAAAAAAAATCCAAACCATCATGGCCCTGTGTGAAAAAGTGATTGCCCCCTAAACCTAATAACTGGTTGGGCCACCCTTAGCAGCAACAACTGCAACCAAGCATTTGCGATAACGTGCAATGAGGCTTTTACAGCGTCCTGGAGGAATTTTGGCCCACTCATCTTTGCAGAATTGTCCTAATTCAGTTACATTAGAGGGTTTTCGAGCATGAACGGCCTTTTTAAGGTCATACCACAACATCTCAATAGGATTCAGGTCAGGACTTTGGCTAGGCCACTCCAAAGTCTTCATTTTGTTTTTCTTCAGCCATTCGATGGTGGACTTGCTGGTGTGTTTAGGATCATTGTCCTGCTGCAGAACCCAAGTTCGTTTCAGCTTGAGTACACGAACAGATGGTCGGACATTCTCCTTCAGGATCTCTTGGTAGACAGCAGAATTCATAGTTCCTTTTATCACGGCAAGTCTTCCAGGTCCTGAAGCAGCAAAACAGCCCCAGACCATCACACTACCACCACCATATTTTACTGTTGGTATAATGTTCTTTTTCTGAAATGCAGTGTTCCTTCTACGCCAGATATACTTGGACACACACCTTCCAAAGAGTTCCACTTTTGTCTCATCGGTCCACAGAATGTTGTCCCAAAAGTCTTGGGGATCATCAAGATGTGTTGTGGAGAAATTGAGACGAGCTTTGATGTTCTTTTTGCTCAGCAGTGGTTTTCTCCTTGGAACTCTGCCATGCAGGCCATTTTTGCCCAGTCTTTTCCTGATGGTGGAGGCATGAACGCTGACCTTAACTGAGGCAAGTGAGGCCTGCAGTTCCTTGGACGTTGTTGTGGGGTCTTTTGTGACCTCTTGGATGAGTCGTCGCTGCGCTCTTGGGGTAATTTTGGGCGGCCGGCCACTCCTGGGAAGGTTCACCACTGTTCCATGTCTTCGCCATTTGTGGATAATGGCTCTCACTGTGGTTCGCTGGATTCCCAAAGCTTTGGAAATGGCTTTATAACCCTTTCCAGACTGATAGATCTCAATTACTTTCTTTCTCAATTGGAAATAAATTAAAACCGCGCTAATAAAGCTACCTTAAATGGTAAAACAAAAAAAGAGGGGGGGGGGGACAAAAAAGCAGGCCGCCGCTCAAAGTGGGATACACACACCAAGCATGAGAAGATAAAAAGGAAGCAGCGCCAAAACAAAAAATTAAAAATTACTATGTAACAGACAAAAATAATTCCTAAAAATCACTGTGTCCAGTCCTAGATTTTAAAGTCCAAATGTAGCTGGAATGTTGTGAGCACAAAAACAGCTGGGGTAGATGGTACACAAGTTAAAGGGAATGTCCACATCAAGGATAATCACAGAATCAACACCGCAGTGAGGAAATGTATTTGGTGACATAGGATCCCTCCACCAGTGTTGCTATGCTCTTACCAGAAGTCTGAGCATATAGAGCTCTGTGGAAATGGCTATGGATAACCTGGCGATGAAATCCTGCGATCAACCAATGGATAATACGAGCCTGGCGTCCCTTATTCCTCCCGGTACTTCATTCATACACTCAGCAGTGCATTGTAGTATAAAAGAAGAGAAGGGGTACCCATAGCGTAAACCAGTACTAAATGTTTATTTTAAAAGCATAAGATAAACTCACATTAAAATTCAGATTGGAGCATAAAAAACATCCGCCGGCCGGTCGGATCCTGTAGCCCGTCCTCCTGAGCGTGGTGGCGTCGCTGCGCGCCTTCCCAGACTAGTTTCGGTACAATTACCGTCATCAATGGTAATTGATGACGGTAATTGTACCGAAACTAGTCTGGGAAGGCGCGCAGCGACGCCACCACGCTCAGGAGGACGGGCTACAGGATCCGACCGGCCGGCGGATGTTTTTTATGCTCCAATCTGAATTTTAATGTGAGTTTATCTTATGCTTTTAAAATAAACATTTAGTACTGGTTTACGCTATGGGTACCCCTTCTCTTCTTTTATACTACAATGCACTGCTGAGTGTATGAATGAAGTACCGGGAGGAATAAGGGACGCCAGGCTCGTATTATCCATTGGTTGATCGCAGGATTTCATCGCCAGGTTATCCATAGCCATTTCCACAGAGCTCTATATGCTCAGACTTCTGGTAAGAGCATAGCAACACTGGTGGAGGGATCCTATGTCACCAAATACATTTCCTCACTGCGGTGTTGATTCTGTGATTATCCTTGATGTGGACATTCCCTTTAACTTGTGTACCATCTACCCCAGCTGTTTTTGTGCTCACAACATTCCAGCTACATTTGGACTTTAAAATCTAGGACTGGACACAGTGATTTTTAGGAATTATTTTTGTCTGTTACATAGTAATTTTTAATTTTTTGTTTTGGCGCTGCTTCCTTTTTATCTTCCCTTTCTTTCTCAATTGTTCCTGAATTTCTTTGGGTCTCGGCATGATGTGTAGCTTTTAAGGATCTTCTGGTGGACCTTACTGTGTCAAGCAGCTCCTATTTAAGTGATGCCTTGATTGTGAACAGGTGTGGCAATAATCAGGCCTGGGTGTGGCTAGAGAAATTGAACTCAGGTGTGGACAACCACAGTTATAGTATGTTTTAACAAGGGGGGCAATCACTTTTTCACACAGGGCCATGATGGTTTGGATTTTTTTTCACCTTTAATAATAAACACCTTCATTTACAAATTGCATTTTGTGTTTACTTGTGTTGTCCTTGACTATTGTTTAAATTGGTTTGATGTTCCGAAACACTTAAGTGTGACAAACATGCAAAGGAACAGGAAATGAGGAAGGGGGCAAACACTTTTTCACACCACTGTATGTGTGTGATTTTATGTCAGTATTACATTGTATATCCCTGTATGTTGTGGTCATTCAGATGCCTATATAATATATTTTTTTTACATATCAATGCTCCCCACTGAAACCACTGCCTGTGGAAGAGAATTTCACATCCTCTTAGAGTAAAGAACCCTCTATGCAGTTTAAGGTTAAACCGCTTTTCTTCCAATTTTAGTGAATGGCCGTGTGTCTTATTAAATTCCCTTCCACGGAAAAGCTTTATCCCTATTGTGGGGTCACCAGTACGGTATTTGTACATTGAAATCATATCCCTTCTCAAGTGTCTCCTCTCCAGAGATAATAAGTTCAGTGCTCATAACCTTTCCTCATAACTAATGTCCCCCGGTCCCTTTATTCGTTTTGTTGCCCTTCTCTGGACTCTCTCCAGTTCCAGCACATCCTTCCTGAGGACTGGTTCCCAGAACTGGACAGCATACTCCAGATGTAGCCGGAGATATAGGGGTTGGTGAGAGAGACCACTGAGTGCCGCAAGAAATCAGAAGATTGACCTTTCGGGAAGATTTGTTTCTAGAAAGACCTTGGTGACAATTTCTCTCCATCGGAGCAGCATTCAGCAGCATGGGAATATGAGAGGTAAGTACTTACTTTTGCAGGTAGATGAATATAAAATACTCACTAAACCACATACAGTATTTATGCACAAGACCTGTAGAATTAAAAGATGCATACTCTTTGCACAAGATTTTATTAAACTGATATTTTTCTTTATAATGCACTTAAATCAATATTAGCACACGCAGACAAAAAAAAAACACTTTGACATTCCTACTACTTCTAAAGTGGGTGATAGGTGGCACTGATGGGCACTAATAGGTGCACTGACAGGCACTGATAGACAGTACTGATAAGCAGCATTGATAGGTGGCACTGATGGCCATTGATAGGCAGCACTGATGGAAACCTTTTGGCACTGATAGGGCTGCACTGATGATCAGTACCTTGATTATCAGTGTAATTGATGTGCTAACAAGCTTGCAGTTAAACGGTTCTTCTTTCCTCCCACAGTCACAGTGTGGGAGGAAAGGACTGCCATAACCAGCAAGTCTGTTTACATGTGATCAGCTGTGATTGGACACAGCTAATCACATGGTAAAGGACTGCTGTGATTGTTCCTTTACCCTGATCTGTGATTAGCCTACTCATACACAAACAAAAAAGATGTAACCTAGAAATAAAGACACCCGGACATTTCACAAGTCCTTTATTTTTAAAAAAAAAATCAATAAAACATACCTCATTGTAAATACGTTGTCAATCGTGATGCCTGCCACCATTCAACCTGCTGGAAAAAAAACTGACAGACCTGGCACACATGACCAATCCCAATGGACCACTACCTCAATGACAGCTGGGAGAGCTGTAATAAGCTATAAAAAGGAAGAGGCAGGGATAGTGGTGACATCATTGCCTACACATGGACATATGTAGGCAATGCTGTAACCCTTCTGATCCCCACCCATGTCCTTATGTGGCCAGGGATTCCCAGCCATGTAAGTAAATAGGCCAGGTGATGTGAGTGGTTGGTAAGGACACAGTAACCCACTGCTTCCTTAGTAACCATTGACAGCTAAATACTGTCCCATTAGTCTGAACCGCCAATGTTTGGCTTGAACTTATGTTTGGACTGAACACTGAGATCACCCTTTTTCACTAAACTCTTCATCCTGAAGTGAAAAGCTGCTGTTGAGATTGGCAAGAAAAGAATATGTAGGTCTCTTCAACAGCAATGGAAACAACACAGGGAGAGAACAAACCAAGCAAATGCCGTCTGGCAAACCTCCTAAGCCAGAACATAGCTCTGAACTCTATTGAAGTCTATTACAGACAAATCTTGTTCATTTTTTCTGGCCCTTTGCATGTCCACTTTGGAAGCTTTCTGTTAAAATGGGCATAGGTAGCTGGGCACTGCAATGTAGGATATGTATTAATGTTAATGCAAAATTAAAACATAAGATACCACTCAGTGGGGAGAGCATCTTTTGATGTGGCCTTGAGGGTAACATTAGAAATACACAATTCTTTTAACCACTTTGCGCCCGTGCTATAGCCGAAAGACGGCTACAGCGCGGTCATTCCCTGCCGGTAGGGCGTCCCTGGACGTCCTCCTGTTTACTCCTGAGAGCGTGCATTGGGGAAGTTCTGTGTACGGGAAGTTTTGTGCAGTGCAGCGGCCGTAAGTAGAAAAAAATAAATAAAGTGCCATCTGTCCCCACTGCCACCTGTTAGTGCCATCTGTCCCCACTGCCACCTGTCCCCAGTGCCATTTGTCAGTGCCACCTGTCCCCAGTGCCATCTGTCAGTGCCACCTGTCCCCAGTGCCATTTGTCCCCAGTGCCACCTGTCCCCAGTGCCATCTGTCCCCAGTGCCATCTGTCCCCAGTGCCATGTATAAGTGCCATCTGTCATCAGTGCCACGTCAGTGCCACGTGTCATCAGTGCCATATCAGTGTTACGTGCCATCTGTCATCAGTGCCACGTATCAGTGCCATCTGTCATCAGTGCCACCTGTCAGTGTCGCGTGCCATCTGTTATCAGTGTCACATGTCATCAGTGCCACGTATCAGTGCCATCTGTCATCAGTGTCACGTATTTGTGCCATCTGTCATCAGTGCCACGTATTAGTGCCATCTGTCATCAGTGCCACGTATTAGTGTCACATGATATCAGTGCCACGTATAAGTGCCATCTGTCATCAGTGCCACATATTAGTGTCATCTGTCATCAGTGTCATGTGTCATCAGTGCCCCGTATTAGTGGCATCTGTCATCAGTGCCACATCAGTGTCACGTGTCATCAGTGCCACGTATCAGTGCCATCTGTCATCAGTGCCACGTCAGTGTCACGTGTCATTGTCCTGGTGCTCCAGGGCCTTCAAAAATGTAATAGGTAATCAACAAGTTAGATGTGTAATTTACGCTCCTAGAACACGTGATGGCGCTCCCTGCATGTTGGGCCTCTCTAAAGCCCCATACACACGGTCGGATTTTTTCATGGATTCTGTCCGATCGGACAATGTTGTTGAAAAATCAGACCGTGTGTATGCACCATCGGACAGTGTACGTCGGATTGTCCGACGGACAAAGTCTTATCTCCTGCTGGATAGATTTGCCGACAACACGGTCCGATCACACCAAATCCGATCGTGTGTACGGTTGTCCGACCGGACAAAGTGCTACGCATGCTCAGATCACATTACAAGACCAAAGCTATTGGCTACTAGCCTCTACGTAGTCCCGTCGTAGGCAACAAACGTCACCACGTTCAGAATGATCGGATTTTCCGACAACTTTGTCCGACCGTGTGTACGCAAAACCAACATCAGACAAAGTATGACGGACATGGTCCGACGGACCTGGTCCTCGGATAATCCGCGCATGTGTATGGGGCTTTAGTGGCCAGGCTGTGTAAAAGTCCCACACATGTGGTATCGTAATACTCAGGAGGAGTAGCAGAATTTATTTTTGGGTGTCATTTGTGGTATACACATGCCATGTTAGAGAAATAACCTATTACAATGACAAGTTTGTGGAAAAAAAGAAAAAAAAATTTCATTTTGCAAAGAATTGTGGGAAAAAATGACAACATCAAAAAGCTCGCCCTGCATCTTACTAAATACCCTGGAATGTCTACTTTCAAAAAAGGGGTAGAAATGAGATAGGCCACCAGTACATCAGATGTGATCAATTTTGTATGATTCGCACAGCTTGTAGACTCTCTAACTTTCACAAAGACCAAATAATATCCACTAATTTGGGTTATTTTTACCAAAGATATGTAGCAGTATAAATTGTGGCCAAAATTTATGAAGAAAAATTAATAATTTGCAAAAACAAAGAAAAATGCATTTTTTTTTTAAATTTTCGGTCTTTTTTCATTTATAGCACAAAAAATAAAAAACCCAGAGGTGATCAAATACCACCAAAATAAAGCTCTATATGTGGGGAAAAAAAGGACAAAAATTATTTGGGTACAGTGTTGCATGACTGAGTAATTGTCATTCAAAATGTGAGAGCACCAAAAGCTGAAAATTGGTCTGGGGGGGGGGGGGGGGTTTAAGTGCCCAGTAAGCAAGTGGTTAAATAACATGTTTGGCAATACCTTAAACCTGTACATGAAGTTGTGGAGAAGTAGGATGAATTCCTTTAAAAGTTATGTTTTTTTTTGTTTGTTTTTTACAGTGACCAGGGAATTGTCATTTAGCAGTGGTAGCACTACCAGTGATAAATTGCATATTCCCACTGACTTGTATTTGTTAACAAGCCAGAGAATCTGTCATTTTTAGAGGTGGTAGCATTACTGCCTCTAAGATCCCTGATGGCTTGTTTGTAAACAAATGAGCCCAGGATTTTGCAAGATGTCGCTGAACAAACATAGTCATGATTACATTTGGTCAATTATGTCACCAGATTTCCCCGACCACTGTTTTATTTTCCAACAGTTCCAGGGAGCTGTCATTTGTAAGGGGAGTAGCAGCAGGGCAGCATGGTCACGGCAGTGGGTCTCCATTGTTGCTGGACATTGTGATTGATTTTGGATTTACATTTGTTTATTTTTTCTAAGAAAATAATTTTACTATAGCGTAGCTGTTTTTATTCACTATTTATAATAATTTATCAAGTACACCTTCCTCATTCACTTGAGGGTAGCATATTTGGAGGTGTGGTATGGTAATTCATTTTTTTTCATTTTATGAGTAGTTTTTGTTGGCAGTTGCTTGTGTCTCCTCCTACATAAAGGAAAGACCATTTGTCAGTTTAGACGGCGAGTTTTGGAATATGTGAATGATGTATTTCTAGAAAAGAAAGACCAATAGCCTGACATATTTGGCATAAACCCGAAGGGAGATCTGAGTGCCTGAAATTTTGAGTGGTGCAGGAAGTAAAGTTGAGCCGTAGGAAGGGTGACCTAGATAAGAAATTGCTAAAGTTAGAGGTTAAATTAATCTTTAAGCTGGGATTGAGGGCACCCCATGGTCTTAATGAGGGTTTTACTTACCATTAAGAATACAACTTGTATAATAGACAGGAGGGAGCGCCAGCTTGTGTATTAATGTGTGATGGTGTTGCAGCATGATAAGCATGAGGATGTGATCACACACATGATGTAATGATGCATGTGCATGGCAAGTGTGATGATGTCTTTATGTTTCTGCATATGAAATTCTAAATAGGGGCACAAAGATCAGAATGTTCACCACTTTGCCATTTGGTTTACTGCAAACATGTTTTGATTTCACCTCACTTTTATTGCACACCTGATGAAGCCTCTTTTTATAAGGTGAAACATGTTGGGTTTTGGAGGATGTTTACACATTACTTTTCTTACTTTATAATATTAGCAGGGAGAGCACCAGTATCTGTTAAGGGACATTAGAGCAATGGCTCTTTGGCTTGTGGTGAGAGGAAGTCATATACTATTGTCAGTTTAGGGATGTTAAACTGTGATCAGGCTGCAAAATAGGGGCTGTGGTGTGTTGGACTTTAGGAAGTGTAGAGCCCTTCTGTAGCCACTGACTCCATTAGCAAGCTTAGTCCAGTCTGTAGTTAGTAAAGGGCGATCACAATAGTGATTATAATAAGCTTTGGTTATACATCCTATGTGTGTATAGGAGACCCATGTTACAACTGGTCCTTTTTTAATACATATCAGGGGTATATTCCTTTCTCCACATTTATTAATTATATCATACTTGAGTAGAGCTTCTCTCTTTAATATAACAGTAAATCTGATGAGAGGCCCTTACGTTGTATGTATAGATAGGGATGGGCGAACGGTTCGGGCAAACATTTGCCTGTTCACCCATTCGCCAAACACCCAAATATGCAGGGTGTTCGCCAGGTGTTCGCCCCAACGTACACCCTGCAATGCACTTAGCGCTACACAGTGCATTCTGCACCCTGATTGGGCAAAGCTTTACCCGATCAGGGCACAGTGTAAGCTGGTTGTTAAGGAGCGGGGCCGGGAAAAAGGCTGCAGCATCCTTAACAACCGATGAGTTATTAGCTGTCACTGGGTTTCCTCGCTGACAGCTGAATAATAAAAAAAAGCGCAGGTTAAAAAAATAAAGAAAAAATTGGCGTGGGGTCCATACCAGTCCCTTAAGGTCTGGTATGGATTTGGAAGGGAACACCACACCAAAATAAAAATAAAAAATGGTGTGGGGTCCCCCCCAAAGTCCATACCAGACCCTTATCCAGGCAATCAGCCTGGCAGTCAGGAAAGGGGGGGGTGAGCGAACTCCCCCCTCCTGAACCATACTAGGCCACATGCCCTCAACATAGGGGGGGAGTTTTGGGGTGGGGGGGGGCTCTGAGGCCTTGCAGGTCATACCAAAAAATGGGTAACCCCAATGCCCATTTTTATGGCCAAATACTTGCATATAAGCTTTCAAATGGGCACTTTTGATTTTTCCTATTCGGCTCCCATAGACCTCAATAGGGTTCGCCGTTCGAGTTCGAACATTTACCCTGTTCGTGAGTGCTGCTGCAAACCAAGCAGGGGGGTGTTCGGCCCATGTCTATGTATAGTGTGACATTGGGGGATGTCTAGCGAACAGGAACTTTAGTTTAAGGGCATGGTTGCCCACTTTTATTAAAAAGGAACAAAATAAAGGAAAGTTCATGCACTTGGATGCCCACACAGGGGTTCTTCTCCCCAAAACAATAACGAATGAAAAATGCTAAGCCACCTGGCTCTCTTCAGCAGTACGGCCACTTAGACTTTACTCTTCAGCCCTCTTGGCCATATAACAGGGTTCCTGTACAACTACTGTACCTCTTTTCAGCTTCCTTGCTGCTCAGGCCTTCCACTTCAGGCTCTCATCTATCTCCTTAGATGCACACAGCTTCAAAGCACACAGCGTCTATCTAGAAAGCAGCACCTCACTGCTCTGATCCTCAGACTTGGGTCTCTGGCATTCACTAGTGCACACCTGCACTCTCTGGAAACCTCCTCTCTCTCTTGGTGGAGCCCAAAACCCTAATCCTGACTCTGCTATAAGCCCAGGACCCACCTGCTCAATCAACCAGCCAGACTCCTGGCTGTTCCCAAAACCCGGTCCCAGGATTGGAGATTCCGTCCCACCCATAACGCTATGGAATCTCCAGGCTCCAGGTCCCCAACTGGATTTTACAAACTTTGGAGGAAACTGATAAAACAGATTCCTCCACATTAAATACCCCTGGAGCCCCTCAACCTGCATATTTGAGAACCCTGGGCGACATTTACTAGGACAGGGAACTGTACTGTCAGAATAGGTATGAAGGTATATCTCTGATGGTGCTTGACACTTTCCTTGTGAGTTAGGCAGACACGTGGCGATTCAATAATATAAAAATTATATATGTTTTATTGAAAATAGAATAAAGGTTATGTTTTAGACCAGAATGGGTTAGATGCGTTGGTAAGTGAGTGCATCCCCATTTTTTTTTTATTGTGTAAATGCTGGTGTATGTGCAGTTCTTGGTTGGGTCCACAAATCAGTCCCTGTTACAGCCTCCCACCATGTGACCTGCTTCAAGGTTATAATATACAGTCTGATCACTGGGGAGGAGGAGACTGAGGAATTCCCTGTGCATGCAGCAAAGTGATGACATCATCCCACTCTAGGCAAAGTAACTGGATTGTTTTTTTTTCATAATGGAAAGTAGAGTTTTTTTGAGAAATCATACTTTTACTATATACAAAAGTGAGAAAACCCCTCACATTTTTATAAATCTTTTATTACATATCTTTTCATATGACAACACTGAAAAAATAACACTTTGCTACAATGAAAAAGAAGTGAGTGTACAGCTTGTATAACAGTGTCAATTTGCTGTCCCCTCAAAATAACTCAATACACAGCCATTAATGTCTAAACCGCTGGCAACAAAAGTGAGTACACCCCTAAGTGAAAATGTCCAAATTGGGCCCAACGTGTCAATATTTTGTTTGGCTACCATTATTTTCCAGCACTGCCTTAACCCTCTTGGGCATGAAGTTCACCAGAGCTTCACAGATTGCCACTGGAGTCCTCTTCCACTCCTCCATGACGACATAATGGAGCTGGTGGATGTTAGAGACCTTGGCTCCTCCACCTTCCATTTGAGGATGTCCCACAGATGCTCAATAAGGTTTAGGTCTGGAGACATGCTTGGCCAGTCCATCACCTTTACCCACAGCTTCTTTAGCAAGGCAGTGGTCATCTTGGAGGTGTGTTTGGGGTCGTAATCATGTTGGAATACTGCCCTGCGGCCCAGTCTCCGAAGGGAGGGGATCATGCTCTGCTTCAGTATGTCACAGTACATGTTGGCATTAGTGGTTCCCTCAATTAACTGTAGCTTTCCTACATGTTCCTTTGACAAATGATCAATTTATATTGAATGGAAATGGCCGTAAGAATTATCATAGCTTTTACTTTGAGGCACCTGAAATATAATAAATGTATTGAAACTGAATGTTTAACTCTGTACCTTTAAGCTTATTGAATGATTCTGGCAGGTATAAATTACAGACACCCAGGGGTACCATCGCATATATTTGGAAGAATTCAATATCCCCAGGTGCGCCCCAATGTGGGCCTGGTCTGACTGGGCAAAACTTCATCACATTCTCAAAGTGCTGAAGCTTGTCCACCCCATCCCTCCTTTTACATATTCTTATCGCACCATTACTTTAATGGGATAATAGAAAAATGCTTGAACAGAACTAAGCTAAAACCCACCCCTAGAAGTGTAAGAGCTTTGCCTGGTCAAACCAGTTTAGCACTCCAACTGGGTGCCTGGCCTTCATGGATATCAGCAGCCATTAATGTTCTTAAAGTGACAAAGCCAGATATAAAATGAATGCATTTATGAATCTATTAACATTAACAATGTGTTTTTTGCAACTATTATATCTATCGCAGTTTGACTGGATTTCAGTCTGTTGTAAACCCCTGTACAGCAGCAGTCGACTGAGGGAGAAAGTGACAGAGCTTGGGGTCAAACAGCTATCTGCTATAAAAATATGCTGACAAGGAAGATGCAGATAGGGGAAGAGAGCAGAGAGTCGCTCCTTTACTGTCCAATAAAAAGGCTGGGGGCAAGGAGTTGTGTAAGCTGCATTGTTTAACTGCAGTAGAAAGGAAACAAGTCACCAGGCTGACTATGCTGCATGTAGAACTGAGTAAACCTCAGAAATGAATGGAAATAAATAAAACTTCATTGATAAATAAAACAATTCAAATATATTTATTATAACTGTATATTTAGCACTTGGCCTGGACTTTGGTTTTAAGCTGATTAGTACAGCTTGATACCTGGGAGATGATTTACTAAGACTCACTCTACTGAATTTCTGATTTACATGGTTCATAATTGCCTCAAGTGCATGTCTACACCCAAAGTGAGACTACAGTATATGTACGCATGGCTTTCAGTGTACATGTCCTAGAAAATTGCTTAAGATGAGTGCTATTAGATTTTTACTGCTATTTAAGGCTCTATTAGAGACATTTCCTCCCATTTACTCCCTGGGCAGCAAAAGTTTCATTAGACAACAAGTGAGGGAAAAGCTACAGGGGCAAAGACATCAAAGAGCTGACAGTGGTTTTAACAATTCCCGACGGTATAAAAATAAAAAATATTTTTTATTTTTTTTGCAAGTTTTCCCCTCACTCATAATCCTTACTTACTCTAACTAAAACTTAAAAAAAATGGCATGCCTCAACTTTTTTATGTTTTACATTATTCAAAATGAATCCTAAATCTTTTTTTAGTTGATCATCATTGGTAAGCTTTATCTCACATGCATATACAGTATATAGGAATGAATGAACAAAGAAACATATTTGGTTAATGACTGAAAAATGTTCATGCTTGCTGGTAGCAATAACTATGTTTCATCATGGTAGTGTTCACTCTACCCCTTACTTTTGATTAGAGGTCTTAACCCTCCTGTACGGTTATCACAAATTGTTACATAGTTTCATAGTTACATAGTAGGTGAGGTTGAAAAAAGTCCATCAAGTCCAACCTATGTGTGTGATTATATGTCAGTATTATATTGTATATCCCAGTATGTTGCGATCATTCAGGTGCTTATCTAATAGTTTTTTGAAACTATTGATGCCCCCCCGCTGAGACCACCACCTGTGGAAGGGAATTCCACATCCTTGCCACTCTTACAGTAAAGAACCCTCCCCCCAGTTTCCTAGCTTAAAAATTGTAATGATACTTAATGTATTTGTACTATACTTTTCTCTGTAACTTCATTTTCCGTTTGTGAAAATATAACAATAACAAACAACAATAAAATATCTTTAAAAAAAAATGAAGCTCCTTGATTGATTTTTGCATTCATACTGAAAATGCAACATGTTTCATGTTTGTCATGAAGCTGAATAAATGTAGTGGGGGGGGGGGAATAGGCAGATAACTACCTGAAAGTTACACGTGGAGAGATTATTATCTATCCTTTCTCAAGTAGGTCTTTGCAATAGCAAGAGTAGCAGGAAATGACATGATCCTTGCTCAGGGATAATGTCCATGGGCTATCCTTTGTTCTTCATCAAAAAAGAAAGATGGATAGATTCAGTACTCACAGAAATTAGTTCCTCCAATGCAATAACTAGTGCCCTGACCACCGGGGAAGTACATTAATGCCTCCTATGAGGTCCAAAACTATTTTAACATGGTCACATTTATGTTCAGAGAAGGGGTATCTGATTGTTTAAAGAGTCCAGTCAATGATATTCCCCTCAGTACACATTTTCAGCTGAGATAATTGCAAACATAGCTAGTTTATTTTTTCCTCACTTGTGTCCTTTGTTATACTGTATACTTAATAGTAAATGCAATGTAAGTAAACAAACATCATCATCATTGAAATTATATTGTTGTATTGATAGTTTTGCCACTGGCTACACTACAGAATACTTCATCAACTATTGCAAACAGATGGCTGCCATGCTCTCTAGCAACACATTATCTTTGAGTTTATTAGTATGTAGCAAATTAATATATACACAAGAGTCCAATAATTTGGTTTTAGGTCAAATATGCCAAAGAGAATACTTTTTTTTTCGGATGTGTTGACAATGGAGCCCCTTTTTGAAACTACACTAAAATGACTAATACAAACAAAAAAATCAGATGTTTATAATTCAAAAGAACACAACTGTATCTGTTGTTTAATCTAGCCATCATGTTTTTACTTTAATTTTGTAAATGGCTTTTCATAAAACGTGCTTATTGAAAAATTAGTTGTTGCTTTCTTCAGATGTTTAATATCTTTCTTTGATATTTTAAAAATCAAAGGCACATTACTAAGCCACAAACATTTCTATTTTGATATTTTTACTATAAGATATTTTGATGCTGATCTTAGATAGCCTGTTTAGTGTGGGTGCTATACATTTGTAAACTCATGATTCAACCTAGCAAATAGCAGAGCAAACTTACGATATATACTCTAATGTTTTTTTTTTTTGTTCTGTTTTTTTGTACATAATTCTAAACAATATTTCTGCAGAAGAAAAGCTAACTGAAGTCTAATGTATATGTTACTCCCATTGTACTATGCCATCTTGATGGCGTCAATTCTTTTGCCAACTACATAATGTGGGAACTTCTATAAAAATAGTAACACATGACATATCTGCTTATCATATATGGGAATGAAGCATCACTGAAATTACTACACGTCACCTACCTGCATTTTACTAGCATTTGGATGCAGTACATATACAGTAATAAAACTATTTCCTTGTTTATGATTAAAAGAAAAAAATAGAAAATCCCATATTGGTGGGATTCCATGATTTTAAAAATCTCTTAAAGCTCTTACAAGTACTTTTGATACTAGCAAATGAACCCTTACCATAATCCTTATCAGTAGCCTTTTTCAGTATCCGTAATCCTTACTCGTATGAGAACCCCTTGTATGTTAAGCTTATCTGCACATGGAACAAAAACCTTGACAACACATTAATAGCCAGGATACTTTTAACACAACCTAAGCTCAAATAAACATTTCTCACTTCACTTTCTGCATTTCCATGTATATATTGTCATTTAATGTTTTTTAGAGATTCACTAAAATGATTTGCTTTTATTAGTTTTAGGTCAATGGAAGTTGAAAATTTGCATGTTGTGTATAGTTTATGCCATACTTTGCAAAAATACTAGCATCTCAAAAAAATCTGATTACAGCCCATCTCTGGCTAAAATATGTCTAATGCCATACCTCTTACTTACTCCACTACTCACTACCTTTTTGTTTAAAAAAATCACATGTAAAGCTGTTTTTCACTCTCTTGGGTGTGCCACCCTCATCCACCGCCTCCTTATGCAGTGGGAGCCAGTGATTTAATGCTGCAGTTAGGGTTGGCCATTATTGATCTTGCTTTTGACTCTTATGATGCCATCATGCTGCTGCAGTCTTCTGGAGGCAAAAAAAAACCATCACTGATCAATGGCAAGTGTCCCACATATGTGATGTGGGCACACAAAGAGAGACACTTGCACTTTGTAGTCCAATAGATAGAAGACTAGAAGATCTTTTCATTTATAGTTACTGTAGCTAGCTGTACTAGGGAAAAAAAAACAGTTCTTCTTTTTTTGCTTTAATTACAAAGGCAGCCTGCAGATTTTGGCTGTAATTCCAGTGCATTATTGTTTTTTTCAGTTTTTGGATTATGTATAAATATATAACTGCATGTTATATATTCTTCTACATGTTTTACCTTCCTGGCTTCCTCATGAAGCATATGTAAGGCATGCTACTGAACAAAAGAGAAAAACATATACAGAAATAAAAAAAAAAAACAATGACTTGAAATATACAATAACCGTCTGATCGGACTATGTTATGAACAATCAAACCCACCGGGTGAGCACAGGTCCCATAAAATATTGACCTCCAACTGCTTGTCAGGAAGGCCAAGGTAAGGCAGAAGAAAATGGGGGAAACAGTTGCCCACTAAACCACAGAAGACCCCCAATAGGGAAATCAAAACCAGCTCCCAGGGAATGGCACAAAAGCTGCTCGATATGTGGGAGTTACTTTTCCTATCTGGCTCCCTGGGAGATAGGGGATTGGCTACCTTGATGGTGGTTTGAGACAGGAACAGTGACGTGGCACTCATGCTCAGTTTCCTGTTTCTCGTCCACATCCCACCATGACATGTAAAAGAGGGGGTGACCAACTGCGCAAACCAATAGGGGGTAAAATTCAAGAATCAATATGCAAAACTAAAACAACGACTGCCGCAGCCACCATCAAAGTGTTCACACACCAATAATCATTATAAATAACTATATATAAATATATAAAAATGGGGCGCTAGCATTAAAAATGAGTAAAAAAATATGAGTAAAAAAATAAATTGAGGTACTTAAAGTTAATATTAGATACTAAAAAATGTGGCGCTTGCAAATAATCAAGGACGCCACTCCAGGGGATGGTCCAACAAGGATGGCTCCAAAAACAGCGTCTAAGGGTTAATGAACAAATAATAAACGTATAGCAGCAGGTAATGAACAGTGCTATACAAATGACATAAATCCAACGTATCCAAATCTAAAGGTGTATATTCATTCCTAAAAACGTGCAATACGTGCAAGAAATACCAATAAATAAATAAATAATAATCAGTGCAGCACAGGATAAGATAAATAAGCAGAAATAAATAAATAAATAAATGATAATCCGTGTAATAATAATCTGTGCAATAATAAATAATGATCCGTGCAATAATAAATGATGATCCGTGCAACCAATAAATAAGCAAAACACCATGACATCACATGCCGGCTGGATGGAGGGGGGTATATAACACCCTAGATGTTCCTACCAGTATTTAGCTAGAAAACAGCCAAATTGCTACTGTTACCGTATAATATGTATAAAATAAAATTCCAGTTCAAGGTTGCTTATTTATTTTCTTCACTTTTCTGCCTTGCCTGGCTTTTACATTTATTTGGACACATTTTTATTTAATTTTTAGCCAATAAACAACTGCAAAATGTAAAACAGTATGCATTGTAAAACTACAGATTAGTCATTCAGTTTACAATGCATTGTTATCCTACCATTATAAATGGTATTTTTTTCTCAGAGGAATCCTGGTAATTTATTATGCAAAAATGGTCTTGTTATAAAATTTCTCCAAGAAGTTCTAATTATAAAAGAGTTGTGCCTATTTTTTTTTATTAGAATAGAACCCATAGTTAGTACATATTTTAATTCCTTGTTAGAATTGAAGAAAAGGTTAGGTGCAGTCGTTTATATATAGTGAACCGTTGTGAATCATATCCAGGTGAACTCAAGTAATACCACATAACTAAAATTTTGCTTTACTTGAGATTGTAATCTGCAATGCATAACACAAAAACTAGAACAAGTTAACCTTCCTAACAATGCAAAAAAAAAAAAAAAATACTGTAAATTATATCATTATAGCAGGAGCTTTCACTGTCGTTATTACTTATGTATGAATGGATGGAATCATCAAACAGCAAATAAAATACAGAATTTGTACATGCAGATAAATATTATGAGATCCATCTATAAGTGATGTTATTTTTTTTTTTATTTCCATCCCAACTGACTGCATATCAGCACAGAATCATATTGTCAATTTCAAACGACTTATATGTTGTAATTAGTCATTAAAAGGCCTGCTTGTTTTAGCTATAATCATTTAGTTTAACGAATTGTCATAAATAATGGTGCATTTTACCCGCTTTGAAGCTGAGCTATGTAAACATCTTTAGTAGTTCAGGTCACTGGATTACCATTTATTAGACACCTTTGCCATTGTGGAAGACCTTTGTCAAGATCAAAGAACATTTGTATCTTATCTGATTAAACATATTTATGAGCCGTGAACAGCTTTACATACTGATTGAAAAGATAAGTTGATTTGACAGAAGCTTATAAGTCAGCACTTTATTATACATTTTACCTAAACAGGGTGTTACAGTTATTAGTTTTCATTATTTGGACAAGTGAGACAATTTTTTAAATTCTGTGATAAAAAGGAGATAAGTAGATGCACGACTTTACTACTTTAAACACTCTATTTCAAGTTAGCAGGATTTTAAGTGTAAATATTGCATCATAATAATTGTAATAAGTTTAAAAGAAATTAGGAAAATGTTTTCCTAAAGACAAATTAGAGAGTTTACCACTTACCTGCTGAAATGTTTACTACCTATTCTCTAGACTTTAGCACAAGATGGTATATCAGTCATCATTCATTTTAAATTACAAAAAATATATTATAAATTACATTTTGCTTAGTATAAAAAGTTGAAATGCAAACTTACAATGCAATTTGTATCTGTCTGGGGCTGAAATAGCAAATGATGGTCCAGGACATCAGATATGGTGTACATTAGAGTAATAAAATCATAAAAGTAAAAGTATCTGTAACCACAGTTAATTAAAGGGGTTGTAAACCCTCATGTTTTTTCACCTTAATGCATCCTATGCATTAAGGCGAAAAAACTTCCGGCAGTGACCGGCCCCTTAGGCCCCCATTTTACCTGAGCCCCTTATTTCCCTCGGCAGAGACGCGCTGTCCCTCTCTGCACAGGGTCCCGGCTCTTGATTGGATAGATTGATAGCAGCGCAGCCATTGGCTCCCGCTGCTGTAAATTAAATCAAATGCTGTGGGCTGTGTCTATGGACGTCGAATGCTGGACTCGGGAGCACGCCTGCAATGTAACCCTCCGGGAGAGCGCTTCTCCTAGGGGGGTTATCTGATGCAAGGAGGAGCAGCGAGAGCCGCTGGTGGACCCCAGAAGAGGACAATCGAGTCTACTCTGTGCAAAACGAGCTGCACAGTGGAGGTAAGTATGATATGTTTGTTATTTTAAATAAAAAAAAAAAACGAAGGCTTACAATCACTTTAAAAATTAGTATAAAAAGTGCACCTTCAGGAACCAATTGGTAACCAAATGTATTTAGGTTGATGAAAGCACAGCTGATATTTCATAGCTCTAGGTTCTTTGATTATGATTTTTTCTTTGTGTGCCTTTTTGAATACACCTGAAAGTGAAAGTGGCAATTTTTTTTTAAAATGAGAGTTTTTTCTTAATTATGCTTTGGAAATATAAGTTATAATTCTGATCATTTTAAAAACAATTTTTGTTCTTTACATATACATTTACTCATTAAGGTTGATTTGTGAAAGTAGTAGGATCTGTCCTCACTTTTAAAGATGTATTTTCGCTTTGGAAATGGAATGGTAGCAAAAATTGTGAAACTGGTTCACTGTGTCCAAATCATGTGTGAGGGAAGCTAATAAATAGTGATGCCCTAGGGGACATATATTGATGCAAAACATTTATTTACATATCATTTTTACAGGAGCAGTGATTTTAATGATAAAGGAAAAAAGGCTGCGCTGAAAACAAATAAAATGAAGAAAGTATGCAATAAATACATTCAATTATCCCATCCACTTCGTGTTGTGTTGGGAAAAAATTATCTCTATCCGAAATAATTAGAAATACTTATTTACCCTCTCTTATCCACCACTCTGTGATACGTTAAAAAATGTTGGATGTGACAAACCATAAAAATAATACAATAATTCAAACTCTGGTAGGATGTCATATAGAACAACAGAGATCCAAATCCCAAAGTGTATTTCACAGTGAATTGAGATCAATTAGGGTGTCATAAAGAACAATAAAGGTCCAAAATTAGAGAAGATGACATTTGCACGGAGAAAACCAGTTCATGCAAGAATAAGTCCACCACAGGATTCAAACTATATTAGTGGTATTCCCATCTGGGACATCCGGCACACACTGAAAGGATGGTGAGATAGCAGAAAACCAGAGATCCTCCACCAAATGGTAAAATTAGCCGCTTACCAGCTAATCTGGTCCCTGTATTAGAGAGACCAGATGGGCGTATGGCATGTACCCCTGCCTGGGTCTTTATCCGGGCTTCTCAGGGACACAATCTTCAGGTTGTTCTAATGGAAACTGATCTTTTATACGGGATCCCTTAGTTTTCACTCAGTAGGGGTTAAATACCATGCAAAAGAAAGGGACACCATAGCGCAATACAGTTTCACCTTTTATTTTAAAAATCTCTAAAAGATAACAAACTCACACTTTAAAAGAAATAACAGAGCGGTTGTTTTAAATCTTGTCGAGCCGGCCGGCTCTCTTACTTTGCTCACTGCCCGTCGCTTCCTGGAATGGACGGGAGAAGGAGGTGACGTCAGCACGCCGCTCACCCTACGTCGTTTCGTCAAATGTGACGTCTTCCTGGGGCACGGGCGGCGTGCTGACTCACCGCCTGATATACCTGTTACAGCCTACAACACTCCCCTTTCTGAGCTCCCTTCAGCCATCATTAACTAGGGCAATCGCCCTCTTTGTGTCGCTGATTCGCTGCTCTGATGAATGGGTGGTTCTTACAACCAACTCAATGTGTCAATTGGCTTAATCTCTAGTAAACAACTAAAGTATTGTTAGGTGCCGTGCCAGAATGACCTGACCCGTCCTATTTGTACAAATCGTGTTGCAATAAGATGTTAATGCGTCACGAATTCATAGTGTCACTACCTTACTCCATTATCATAGATAATGTGTAGTATAAATTAAAATTAAAAACAAAGGGAAATTAAAGACACGGTATGTCTATAACCGCAATTCACCCTTCACGCTCCTCAGCCTTTGGTTAGATTATAACAGATAATCTCATTGAATCTCCCGGCCAAGTGCTAATTGAGATTAATTTCAGGGTATCCTCAATGGATACGGGCGCACCCAGAAACCATTTCCCAATTATTCTATTGTTAATTTGGCAATATTTAAAAAGGCCATACCCACGTCCCTTATTTATATAAACCAAACAAAAAAAAAAGGGGTGGTTAGGGTAGGTAATATGTTTATACTTATATTTTAAAAAATTAGTCAAGGGAAGAATCCACCAGTTCAACTCCATATATATCCAAAAAAAGAAAAAACAGGAAAAGGAAAAAAGGATTTCTACCAAAAATTGAACAATGGTGGTCGCTAACCAAATATATTAAACATCAGTGTCCCTTATATATCATTCTTATTAATATCTCCCTCAATCAGATCTCTATAGGGGATTAATAATAAACAGGAGGTTGGGTGGAAAATGAGTCTCATTCCCAGATCGCCTGTAAACGCAGTGTATGTCAGGTTATGTCTGATATATAACACCTATATCTAAATCTTAGTGTGTATTTTCTACTGGCTTTGGAGAGCTCAGAGTCGGTTCACAAATTACCTATATTAGCTGTTATCTATAAAGGCATTCAAATCTACATCCACATTGAGGCCATAGGGGGTGTAGCAACGCACTCTATGGATCCAGGCCATTTCAGATCTAGATAAATCCCTCACTAGAGGGCTGCCCCTCCAGTGTGCACTGAATTTATCTATGCCTAAGAATAATGTACCCGAGGGGTTGCGATCATGGTACATTGCATAATGTTTTGATACAGAGTGAAACTTGTATCCACTTTTAATGTTCGTGATGTGCTCCCCTAACCGTACATGCATGGCTCGCTTGGTTCTACCAATATACTGCAGCCCGCAGGGGCACTGGAGTAAATACACCACACCCTTCGAGCTGCAAGTAATAAATGTTTCAATTTTATGTTCTCTACCGGTGCTGGAAGATGTGAAGGTTAGTGTCTTTCTCTGTTTGCTCTTGTTTAATGTACAGAGTTGGCACCGACGACATTGGTGGTAGCCCGATAATTGTTGGAAGAAGGACACCTTTTTGGGGGGTGGATCCACCACATTGGGTGCCACCTTGTCCCTAAGTGAGGGTGCTCCCCTAAATACCACCTCTGGGTTAGTAGGAAGAAAAGTGTGGATGATCCTGTCATTATCCAATATATGCCAGTGTTTATTTAGCATTTTTTTAATTAGGTAGTGCTGCGTGGAGAAGGAAGTCACAAAAGGGACTACTGGTCTGTCCCTGGTCTTGGTTTGTCCTTCCTTAAGTAACACCTTCCTATCCATTCCCGCTATTTCCTCAATCAGAGTATCCATGGGGGCAATTTCATATCCCTTGTCCTCCAATCTCTTTTTGAGGACACCGGCCTGCACTCGATAGTCATCCACGTCTGAGCAGTTCCTCCTCATTCGGATGAACTGACTCTTTGGGATGGATTTCAACCACGGGGCGTGGTGACAACTCCCCATTGGTATGAATGAATTCCTGTCTGTGTTTTTAAAATATGACATCGTTTTAAACTGGCCATCTTTTTTGCTAATTGATAGATCAAGGAAGTTCACATTGTCTTGGCTAGCCTCCACAGTGAACCTTATACCCCTATTGTTGGTGTTAATTTCTGTGAAGAAATCTTCAAGTTGTGCAGGGGTACCCTCCCACAGGAGGAGGACGTCATCAATGTATCGTGCCCACAAAGACAGAAATGGGCTACGATCCTTATAGATGACGTCCTCCTCCCACTTCGCCATAAACAGATTGGCAAGGCTAGGGGCATATTTCGCGCCCATAGCCACACCTCGTGTCTGTTGGTAATATTGATGTTCGAACCAGAAATAATTGTGGCTCGCTGCATATTCCAGCAGGTCCACAATATATTTCTGCTGATGATCAGGAAGGGAGGAGGATACATTGAGATAATGCCTCACCGCATCAATGCCCATGGAGTGTGGGATGATGGTGTATAATGAAGTGACATCTGCTGTCACTAACAATGTGTTGGCAGTGGGTCTCAAGTCGGATAACATATTTATCACCTGTCTCGTGTCCTTCAAAAATGATGGCATCTGCTGTACCAATGGTTGGAGAAAAAAGTCAATATACTTGCCCACCCGGGACGTGATGGAATCGATACCACTCACGATCGGGCGTCCCGGGGGGCAAGTAGAATTCTTGTGGATCTTAGGCAAATAGTACAGCACTGGTGTCCTAGGGGCCTTAGGGATAAGAAACACCTTCTCCTTCTCATTCAAAATATGTAAGTCTGATCCTCTATCCACCAGAATTTTTAATGTTTTTTTATATTGAATGACAGGGTTACACGGAAGTATTTTGTAGGTGTCTCTGTCATCTACTAGTCTGTGCATCTCCTTCAGATAGTCTGTACGATCTAAAACCACAATACCCCCACCCTTATCCGCAGGGCGGATGACCAGGTTTTTATTATTACAGAGTGAGTCTAGTCCCTCTTCCAGTCCTTTCTCCATCTTGCAGAGTGCAGGCTTAACAAGTTCTAGGTCCCGTAATAGGACGTCACGGAAAACCTTCAATGAGGGGGCTAAGGTTCCTGGGGGGTTAAATGTTGATGCGTTAGATAACCTAGTATGTGTGTTTACCTCTTGTACTGATGGACCTTGTTGAGTAGGGACCATAGCAAAGTGCCTTTTGATATTGATTTTACGAACAAATCTATGTATGTCGATATATGTTTGAAATTTATCCAATTTCCTAGGGGGCGCAAATTTGAGGCCTTTATTTAATATCATCGTTTCAGATTTGGTAAGGATCTGTGAACTGAGGTTAAATATTCCTTCTCCATTTACTTCCTTGGTTTTTTGTAATTGTGCTCTCCTCCCCCCTCTGACTCCTCTTTGCCTTCTACGGGCCTTTTTATTCCCTGAGTGGCCCTGGGAAAACCCCAATTTGACTGTTCCTGGCCTCCCATACTGGGGCCGGCTTGGGGGGTTCTGGGTGGACCATAATTTCGTAAGTCTCTGGTCCTTCCACCCGTTTCCAGGTCATTAGGTGGAGCCTGCGGAGGGCCCTGCCTATCTCTCAGGGGGAAAAACCGGTTTTGGATATCGTCGACTCCAGTATAATCTCCTATGTCCCTGTAATCCCGAAATTGACCACCATAGTGTGGGCCCTGATTGTCCCGGTGATATGAAGGAGGGTGTCCATACTCATTTAAGTAAGGTCTCTCAGGGCCTTGACTCTGGTAGGAGTAATCCCTTTTATAGTTAGATGGTTGTGCTTGACCATATGGAGTGTATTGGTCATATGCAGGACCATATTGATTAAATTGGCCCTGTATTTGGCGATAAGGAATGAATTGATCATAATTATTGTTGCCTGTATGTCTATGTTGTGAGGGATGGTTCCAAGTGGAGCTATCTCTTGGCTCACCCACCCTACTTTGACTTGGGTGTCCCCTAGGTGATTGATAAACTGTCTTTTTATGATTGTTAATACTCTTTTTACCTATCTTATTTTGGAATTTCTTAGAATTCTTTGGAGGTTGAATACCAGTAGGTAGATGCTGGACTGCATACGGTGGGGCCACCGGGGGTTCATCCCCTTGTATTATAGCCTCCATCCTAGAGTCTGATTTACCACTCTCCTCAGCTAACAATTTTTTCTGCCACTCAAACACATTCGTGGCTTGATAGTCAGCAAAGTCTCTATTATATTTTTTCCTCTTTTTGATTTTTTGTTCCTTTTCTTCCTTATCGAGTGTTTTTAAGAGGTTATTAGATCTCTCCTTGTATTCTTCTTTATCTTTGTATATGAGGAGACTATCTTTAATAGTCTTAATCTCCCCATCGAGCCTTACTAGCTTACCATTCTTTCTATCGACTAAGAACTGGAGGAAGCTGACTCCAGCCTCATTGAAGTAGCGGAACCATTCCTCCAGTTCAGTTTCCCCCTTTTGGGGGCAAACTTGCCAGCGTAGACTCCTAGGGACCATTTTAAGCCTAATATAGGTCTCTAGGAATGCTATATCCCACTGTGTATGGACCTCTGAGACCATGAGATTTTTAAGTCTTACAAACAGTCCCCCCAAATCCCCATCACTCTCCTTATACATTTCAAATACACCCTCAAGGTTGACCTTTTTGGATGCTCTGTATTCAAACACGTCCATTTTAAATAATATAATATAAAGAAATGTGGAAATGTGAAAAAATTCTACCTATACCGTTAATTGTAAGGTATGTTTACACCGTGAAAGTGTGAGACTGCTGCTGTTATGTCGTATCTGTGTAATAGTCTATATGTCATGTGGTAACAGCGCTGTCTCGAGAAAAGTTTATTACTTATACGTGACTATTTTTTTTAAAAATTAGTTATATAAATGGATAGGCTATAAATTAATGAAAAAGATTTTTTCTGCTGCAACCTGATGTGAGATACACACATAAAACAAAATAAAGGAAAAAAGGCTGCGCTGAAAACAAATAAAATGAAGAAAGTATGCAATAAATACATTCAATTATCCCATCCACTTCGTGTTGTGTTGGGAAAAAATTATCTCTATCTAAAGAGTATTAACAATCATAAAAAGACAGTTTATCAATCACCTAGGGGACACCCAAGTCAAAGTAGGGTGGGTGAGCCAAGAGATAGCTCCACTTGGAACCATCCCTCACAACATAGACATACAGGCAACAATAATTATGATCAATTCATTCCTTATCGCCAAATACAGGGCCAATTTAATCAATATGGTCCTGCATATGACCAATACACTCCATATGGTCAAGCACAACCATCTAACTATAAAAGGGATTACTCCTACCAGAGTCAAGGCCCTGAGAGACCTTACTTAAATGAGTATGGACACCCTCCTTCATATCACCGGGACAATCAGGGCCCACACTATGGTGGTCAATTTCGGGATTACAGGGACATAGGAGATTATACTGGAGTCGACGATATCCAAAACCGGTTTTTCCCCCTGAGAGATAGGCAGGGCCCTCCGCAGGCTCCACCTAATGACCTGGAAACGGGTGGAAGGACCAGAGACTTACGAAATTATGGTCCACCCAGAACCCCCCAAGCCGGCCCCAGTATGGGAGGCCAGGAACAGTCAAATTGGGGTTTTCCCAGGGCCACTCAGGGAATAAAAAGGCCCGTAGAAGGCAAAGAGGAGTCAGAGGGGGGAGGAGAGCACAATTACAAAAAACCAAGGAAGTAAATGGAGAAGGAATATTTAACCTCAGTTCACAGATCCTTACCAAATCTGAAACGATGATATTAAATAAAGGCCTCAAATTTGCGCCCCCTAGGAAATTGGATAAATTTCAAACATATATCGACATACATAGATTTGTTCGTAAAATCAATATCAAAAGGCACTTTGCTATGGTCCCTACTCAACAAGGTCCATCAGTACAAGAGGTAAACACACATACTAGGTTATCTAACGCATCAACATTTAACCCCCCAGGAACCTTAGCCCCCTCATTGAAGGTTTTCCGTGACGTCCTATTACGGGACCTAGAACTTGTTAAGCCTGCACTCTGCAAGATGGAGAAAGGACTGGAAGAGGGACTAGACTCACTCTGTAATAATAAAAACCTGGTCATCCGCCCTGCGGATAAGGGTGGGGGTATTGTGGTTTTAGATCGTACAGACTATCTGAAGGAGATGCACAGACTAGTAGATGACAGAGACACCTACAAAATACTTCCGTGTAACCCTGTCATTCAATATAAAAAAACATTAAAAATTCTGGTGGATAGAGGATCAGACTTACATATTTTGAATGAGAAGGAGAAGGTGTTTCTTATCCCTAAGGCCCCTAGGACACCAGTGCTGTACTATTTGCCTAAGATCCACAAGAATTCTACTTGCCCCCCGGGACGCCCGATCGTGAGTGGTATCGATTCCATCACGTCCCGGGTGGGCAAGTATATTGACTTTTTTCTCCAACCATTGGTACAGCAGATGCCATCATTTTTGAAGGACACGAGACAGGTGATAAATATGTTATCCGACTTGAGACCCACTGCCAACACATTGTTAGTGACAGCAGATGTCACTTCATTATACACCATCATCCCACACTCCATGGGCATTGATGCGGTGAGGCATTATCTCAATGTATCCTCCTCCCTTCCTGATCATCAGCAGAAATATATTGTGGACCTGCTGGAATATGCAGCGAGCCACAATTATTTCTGGTTCGAACATCAATATTACCAACAGACACGAGGTGTGGCTATGGGCGCGAAATATGCCCCTAGCCTTGCCAATCTGTTTATGGCGAAGTGGGAGGAGGACGTCATCTATAAGGATCGTGGCCCATTTCTGTCTTTGTGGGCACGATACATTGATGACGTCCTCCTCCTGTGGGAGGGTACCCCTGCACAACTTGAAGATTTCTTCACAGAAATTAACACCAACAATAGGGGTATAAGGTTCACTGTGGAGGCTAGCCAAGACAATGTGAACTTCCTTGATCTATCAATTAGCAAAAAAGATGGCCAGTTTAAAACGATGTCATATTTTAAAAACACAGACAGGAATTCATTCATACCAATGGGGAGTTGTCACCACGCCCCGTGGTTGAAATCCATCCCAAAGAGTCAGTTCATCCGAATGAGGAGGAACTGCTCAGACGTGGATGACTATCGAGTGCAGGCCGGTGTCCTCAAAAAGAGATTGGAGGACAAGGGATATGAAATTGCCCCCATGGATACTCTGAGGAAATAGCGGGAATGGATAGGAAGGTGTTACTTAAGGAAGGACAAACCAAGACCAGGGACAGACCAGTAGTCCCTTTTGTGACTTCCTTCTCCACGCAGCACTACCTAATTAAAAAAATGCTAAATAAACACTGGCATATATTGGATAATGACAGGATCATCCACACTTTTCTTCCTACTAACCCAGAGGTGGTATTTAGGGGAGCACCCTCACTTAGGGACAAGGTGGCACCCAATGTGGTGGATCCACCCCCCAAAAAGGTGTCCTTCTTCCAACAATTATCGGGCTACCACCAATGTCGTCGGTGCCAACTCTGTACATTAAACAAGAGCAAACAGAGAAAGACACTAACCTTCACATCTTCCAGCACCGGTAGAGAACATAAAATTGAAACATTTATTACTTGCAGCTCGAAGGGTGTGGTGTATTTACTCCAGTGCCCCTGCGGGCTGCAGTATATTGGTAGAACCAAGCGAGCCATGCATGTACGGTTAGGGGAGCACATCACGAACATTAAAAGTGGATACAAGTTTCACTCTGTATCAAAACATTATGCAATGTACCATGATCGCAACCCCTCGGGTACATTATTCTTAGGCATAGATAAATTCAGTGCACACTGGAGGGGCAGCCCTCTAGTGAGGGATTTATCTAGATCTGAAATGGCCTGGATCCATAGAGTGCGTTGCTACACCCCCTATGGCCTCAATGTGGATGTAGATTTGAATGCCTTTATAGATAACAGCTAATATAGGTAATTTGTGAACCGACTCTGAGCTCTCCAAAGCCAGTAGAAAATACACACTAAGATTTAGATATAGGTGTTATATATCAGACATAACCTGACATACACTGCGTTTACAGGCGATCTGGGAATGAGACTCATTTTCCACCCAACCTCCTGTTTATTATTAATCCCCTATAGAGATCTGATTGAGGGAGATATTAATAAGAATGATATATAAGGGACACTGATGTTTAATATATTTGGTTAGCGACCACCATTGTTCAATTTTTGGTAGAAATCCTTTTTTCCTTTTCCTGTTTTTTCTTTTTTTGGATATATATGGAGTTGAACTGGTGGATTCTTCCCTTGACTAATTTTTTAAAATATAAGTATAAATATATTACCTACCCTAACCACCCCTTTTTGTTTGGTTTATATAAATAAGGGACGTGGGTATGGCCTTTTTAAATATTGCCAAATTAACAATAGAATAATTGGGAAATGGTTTCTGGGTGCGCCCGTATCCATTGAGGATACCCTGAAATTAATCTCAATTAGCACTTGGCCGGGAGATTCAATGAGATTATCTGTTATAATCTAACCAAAGGCTGAGGAGCGTGAAGGGTGAATTGCGGTTATAGACATACCGTGTCTTTAATTTCCCTTTGTTTTTAATTTTAATTTATACTACACATTATCTATGATAATGGAGTAAGGTAGTGACACTATGAATTCGTGACGCATTAACATCTTATTGCAACACGATTTGTACAAATAGGACGGGTCAGGTCATTCTGGCACGGCACCTAACAATACTTTAGTTGTTTACTAGAGATTAAGCCAATTGACACATTGAGTTGGTTGTAAGAACCACCCATTCATCAGAGCAGCGAATCAGCGACACAAAGAGGGCGATTGCCCTAGTTAATGATGGCTGAAGGGAGCTCAGAAAGGGGAGTGTTGTAGGCTGTAACAGGTATATCAGGCGGTGAGTCAGCACGCCGCCCGTGCCCCAGGAAGACGTCACATTTGACGAAACGACGTAGGGTGAGCGGCGTGCTGACGTCACCTCCTTCTCCCGTCTATTCCAGGAAGCGACGGGCAGTGAGCAAAGTAAGAGAGCCGGCCGGCTCGACAAGATTTAAAACAACCGCTCTGTTATTTCTTTTAAAGTGTGAGTTTGTTATCTTTTAGAGATTTTTAAAATAAAAGGTGAAACTGTATTGCGCTATGGTGTCCCTTTCTTTTGCATGGTATTTAACCCCTACTGAGTGAAAACTAAGGGATCCCGTATAAAAGATCAGTTTCCATTAGAACAACCTGAAGATTGTGTCCCTGAGAAGCCCGGATAAAGACCCAGGCAGGGGTACATGCCATACGCCCATCTGGTCTCTCTAATACAGGGACCAGATTAGCTGGTAAGCGGCTAATTTTACCATTTGGTGGAGGATCTCTGGTTTTCTGCTATCTCACCATCCTTTCAGTGTGTGCCGGATGTCCCAGATGGGAATACCACTAATATAGTTTGAATCCTGTGGTGGACTTATTCTTGCATGAACTGGTTTTCTCCGTGCAAATGTCATCTTCTCTAATTTTGGACCTTTATTGTTCTTTATGACACCCTAATTGATCTCAATTCACTGTGAAATACACTTTGGGATTTGGATCTCTGTTGTTCTATATGACATCCTACCAGAGTTTGAATTATTGTATTATTTTTATGGTTTGTCACATCCAACATTTTTTAACGTATCACAGAGTGGTGGATAAGAGAGGGTAAATAAGTATTTCTAATTATTTCGGATAGAGATAATTTTTTCCCAACACAACACGAAGTGGATGGGATAATTGAATGTATTTATTGCATACTTTCTTCATTTTATTTGTTTTCAGCGCAGCCTTTTTTCCTTTATTTTGTTTTATGTGTGTATCTCACATCAGGTTGCAGCAGAAAAAATCTTTTTCATTAATTTATAGCCTATCCATTTATATCACTAATTTTTAAAAAAAATAGTCACGTATAAGTAATAAACTTTTCTCGAGACAGCGCTGTTACCACATGACATATGATTTTAATGATGCTTAAAGTGAAACAATAAAAATGAAAAATTCATTTAACCACTTCCCGACCGCCTGCCGTACATATACTGCGGTAGGGTGGCTCTATTGCGCAAAATCACTAACCTGTACATGATTTCGTCAATAGCCAATGGGGGGCGCGTGTGCACCTCTGGAGGTGCTATCGCGCACTGATTGGCCACAGGGGGAGCCAATCAATGGGCCCGGCAGATGCGATGTCCACAGGCCACCCACAATCGCTCCCCATAGAGACAGAACGGCGGTCTGACGATGTAAACAAGCAGACCGCCGTGCTGTCAGGCATGGACACTCTGATCTGGTGTTCCTACTAATCAGGAACACGGATCAGAGTGTCCATGCAGTGAGCCCATCACCCCACATAGTTAGAAACACACTGAGGGAACACTTTTAACCCTTTGATTACCCCTGATGTTAACCCCTTCCCTGCCAGTGACATTTATACTGTCAGTGCATATTTTTAGCACTGATCACTGTAATAATGTCACTGGTTCCCAAAAAAGTGTCTAAAGTTTCAGCTAGGTGCCTGATCTGTCCGCCACAATGTCACAATCCTGCAAAAAAAAAAAAAAACGCAAAAAAAGTAAAAAAAGAAATAAATAAATATAAGTGCCATAAAAAATCCGCTATTTTTTAGACGCTATAACGTTTGTGCAAATCACTCAATATACGCTTTTTTGGATTTTTTTTTTCAAAAATATGTAGCACAATACACATTGGCCTAAATTGATAAAGACATTTTTTTTACATTTTTTATTGGATATGTATTATAGCAGAAAGTAAAAAATATATATATTTTTTTCTAAATTGTCATTCTTTTTTGCGCAAAAAATAAAGACCGCAGAAGTCATCAAATACCACCAAAAGAAAGCTCTATTTGTGGGAAAAAAGGACATACATTTTATTTGGGTACAGCGTCACACGCCCATACAATTGTTAGGTAAAGTAACTGCTGTATCGCAAAAAATGGCCTGGTCATTAAGGGGGTAAATCCTTCCGGGGCTTAAGTGGTTTAATATAGTGCCTGGGGTACCCTTAGTCTGCCTTTGTCTGCCTGTAAAGTGGCACATCTGCACCGTGTAATAGAACCTGCTGCAGCAAAACTAACATATATAAAGAAAAAAAATGACATTTAAATTGATTTTCCTGGCTGAAAAAAAAAAAAAAAAAACATTGCTGGCAATAGTAAAAAAAATAAATTGACATGGAGGTCCCCTCAATCCATACCAGGCCCTGTGGATCTGGTTTAGATTTTAAGGGGAACCCCATGGCAAAATGAAAAAAAAATCCATACCAAACTCTTATCCAAGCATGCAGCCTGGCAGGCTAGGAAAGGGGGGATGAGCTAGAGCCCCCCCTGAACCATACCAGGCCACATACCCTCAACATGGAGGGGTGCTTTGGGGCAGGTGACATCACCAGATGACCCTGCCCCTTACCTATTTAAGAACTATCAGACGGTGGAGCAGGCAGTCGGCGGTTAGCCTTTGTCGCGGGTGGAGCGTTTTTGTTTTTTTTGCGGGTCTGGAGGCAGCATGTGTCATGATTCTACATGGATCTACTTAAGGGGACCTTGTTTTTTTATTTTTTAATAAAGGACTTGGCAAAAACTTGCTCCTGTTTTTTTTTTTTTTACCTGACACTGTTTTTGTTTGGGTGAATGGGTAGGGGTACTATGTACCCCATGCTTATTCACATGGGGGCGGGATCTGGGAGCCCCTTGTTAAAGGGGGCTTCCAGATTCCGATAAGCCCCCAACCCACAGACAGCCACAACCACTGCCCAGGGTTGTGGTGGGGAAGAGGCCCTTGTACCCACCCATGTTGAGAGCATGTGGCCTGGTATGGTTAATGAGGGGGGGCACTCACTCTTACCCCCCTTTTTCCTGGCCTGCCAGGCTGAATGCTTGGATAAGGGTCTGGTATAGATTTTGGGGAGACCTCACGTCCTTTTTATTTATTTTGGCACAGGGTTCCCCTTTAAATCAATACCAGACCAAACGGGCCTGGTATGGATTTAGGGGGGACAACAATGTTGTTTTTTTATGTTTTATTGCTGGTAAATTCTGCAATGTTTTTTATTTCATTCAGCTGTCAGCGGGGAAGCCCACTAACAGTTGATAACTCATCTGTTGTTAAGGATGCGGCGGCTGGCTTCCTGGCCCTGTTCCTTAACAACCTATTGACTGTGCGCTCGGTGAATAGCTCGCCCATCCCTACTAATAAAAATTTCTGGATTTCTGCTGCCTCATGATTGGTTGGTTGAAGTAAACAGCTCTACCTTATTTACTAACATTCAAGTTGCAAAAATAATGTTTACTTTGCCAAGTAAACAACTTTAGAAGTTAACTAATAAATAATTTAAAAGATTTAATAATGTACATGGCAAATGATATGTCCTATTGTACTGTCACTGGTATTACCAAAAAAGGTTTGACTACCATTTGATTAACATCGTAAAACAAATACACAAACTTTTAAATGTGGAGACAAATTTGAAATTTCCATTCTCAATAGTCATTTTTCCTACGGCTAGCATTGTTAAATAACACATGAAAAACTTTATGGTCCACTCTACTGTACATATGCATGACTCTCTCTTTAGGAGAGATAACCCTTCCAAAATTAAAAAAAAAACTGTACAACAACCTATGAGCTAAGCACATATTGTTATAAAAAAAAAATGCTAGATAATTGCAACATTCATCTTTTAAATTATACACATGAGGTAAATTTCTACTTCAAACATTGACCTGAAAAAATGTTTGTCTATGCAGTAAAACTGCCAATCTTTAATGAAGCAAAATCTATTTAATATACACAATTATAAAGACACCTCTTCATATGTAATTTCTGCATAGATCTAAATGTGCACAAGAGGATAATCAACCCAAGGGTCATCTCTGGTATCCTACAACCCAATCTACATGTCAACTTTAATTGCATTATTAAGATGCAGAAGTTGGAACTATGAGCCAAACAAAAAATCCTTCAATAAGTCAGAAGAAAAGCTGCTTATTAATACCTCAAACTTCCTGACTGTAGAATTTGCACAAAAAATTTACAATTACACTATATGTAACAGTGACATTCAGTACATCAGGAAGTGTAAACATTTAATATCAAACCTTTAAACCCCTTAAGACAACTATGTAGAAACAAAACCAAAAAGAAGCTGTCAGCCACCACTGCGCATGTACCGTGTGACATAAAAAATTGCAACGGACACCATTTTATTCCCTAAAGAGCCTCTGCTAAACAATATATATACATCAGGCTTGGGGGTTCTAAGTAATTTTCTAGCAAAAAATACTGATTTAAACTTTTTTTAAAAAAGTGCCAGAAAAGGCTTGGTCTTCAAGAGAATATTTAAAGTTCCTTTATTACAGTTATAGTCAGAATTGGCAGACTATTATCCTTGATTAGGCAAACCTAATGGGATCACAATGAATAGAATTTCTTACTGATTAGTGCTTAATTTCTTTGCATGTTTTCAAACCCATACTATTGGTATGTTTAGGTTCATTGGTCACATAATGGCATGACCTATTTAGACATATTCCTTTAGCCATTCGCTAGTCTTTATCATTACATATAATGGATTTTTCACATCTATTTACATTACCTTATGGCATAGGGGTTCTATACCTTTGGGTCTCATTGGATATCAATGCTTACTGCTCAAGTATCCTGTGGCATCTTTGCATACACACTGTTAAATATGTTTTACATGGATTACAATATTATCTGCTATATTTTTGTTGAAGTTACTTGAATACACAATGTATTTATGTTTGGAGACTTCATCTACCTTCACATACAGGTATTGACTAAGGGCATTACTTGCAAACAAGCATGTATGCAAAGTGTTAGGTGATATTATATGTCAGTAGAAATTATTTAAAGCAGGAGTAGGCAACATTTGAGAGGTGTAGATCATCATGAACAATAGGGAGGAGATAAAAGATCACAGGATGCAGCACAATTTTATAAAAAAAATTGCTAACAAGGCCCCAAC
Source organism: Lithobates sylvaticus (assembly GCA_028564925.1). Taxonomy (NCBI): domain Eukaryota; kingdom Metazoa; phylum Chordata; class Amphibia; order Anura; family Ranidae; genus Lithobates; species Lithobates sylvaticus. The sequence goes on along the minus strand of CM053029.1, from coordinate 458,322,624 downwards.
ATAAAGTAATGCCGCGTACACACGAAGGGACAATCCCGTGGGATTATCCTCTGGACTGAAGTCCAGCGGATAATCCCCTCGTGTGTAGGCGCCGGCGGACTTTTTGGCGCCAAAGTTTTAAGTTTGGTTTTAAAATTATCCGCTGGACTTGGCAGTCCGGCGGACAATCCCGCCGTTAGTAGGCAAGTCCGCGGGACTTTTGAAATGAACGGACTTGCCGCTCATCGGCAAGTCCGTTCATTTAGCACGTGACTTCAGGTTACGTAGATAGCGTAGGCAGTAAATGCCGCCGCGCTAGCTCCGTGACCTGGCATGGATTTAAAGGGACTCCCCACGCCGAAAAAAAACGGCATGGGGGTTCCCCCCAAATCCATGTCAGACCCTCATCCGAGCACGCAGCCTGGCAGGCCAGGAAAGGGGTGGGGACGAACGAGCGCCCCCCCTCCTGAGCCGTACCAGGCCGCGTGCCCTCAACATGGGGGGTGCCCTGGGGAAAGGGGGACCGTGCAGCCCCCCCACCCCAAAGCACCTTGTCCCCATGTTGATGAGGACAAGGGCCTCTTCCCGACAACCCTGGCCGTTGGTTGTCGGGGTCTGCGGGCGGGGGCTTATCGGAATCTGGGAGCCCCCTTTAATAAGGGGGCCCCCAGATACCGGCCCCCCACCCTATGTGAATGAGTATGGGGTACGATGTACCCCTACCCATTCACCTAAGGTGTAAAATGTAAAGTACAAAAACACACACACTTTTGAAAAAATATTTTATTGCACTGCTCCGGGGGTCTTCTTCCGTCTTGGGGGTCTTCTCGCCGGACTCCTCTGGTCTCTTCTGCTCTTTTACCTAGCTCTTTCACGAGCGGAGGAGTCCGGCTACCTTCTTCATCGTCGCCGCCGTCTGGGGGTCTCGATCCGCCTTCGGGGGTCTTCCGGGGGTCTCTTCTGTTCTTGCGGCGGTCGTCGTCTTCCGCGCCGCCGGCGCCTTCTTCTTCTTCTTGTCCTTCTTCTTGTTCTTCTTCTTCTTCTTCCGATGTTGACCCGATGCTCTCTCTGCCCGGAATGGCAGAGGCGCGCTGCGCTGGGACTTATATAGGGACATGGGGACAGGGTCACATGCTCATGTCACATGGTGACCCCGCCCCCCTGTGATGTCACAGTCCCAGCATCCTCCGGGACTGTGACAACACAAGGGGGCGGGGTCACCATGTGACATGAGCATGTGACCCTGTCCCCATGTCCCTATATAAGTCCCAGCGCAGCGCGCCTCTGCCATTCCGGGCAGAGAGAGCATCGGGTCAACATCGGAAGAAGAAGAAGAACAAGAAGGACAAGAAGAAGAAGAAGGCGCCGGCGGCGCGGAAGACGACGACCGCCGCAAGAACAGAAGAGACCCCCGGAAGACCCCCGAAGGCGGATCGAGACCCCCAGACGGCGGCGACGACGAAGAAGGTAGCCAGACTCCTCCGCTCGTGAAAGAGCTAGGTAAAAGAGCAGAAGAGAGCGGAGGAGTCCGGCGAGAAGACCCCCAAGACGGAAGAAGACCCCCGGAGCAGTGCAATAAAATATTTTTTCAAAAGTGTGTGTGTGTTTTTGTACTTTACATTTTACACCTTAGGTGAATGGGTAGGGGTACATCGTACCCCATACTCATTCACATAGGGTGGGGGGCCGGTATCTGGGGGCCCCCTTATTAAAGGGGGCTCCCAGATTCCGATAAGCCCCCGCCCGCAGCCCCCGACAACCAACGGCCAGGGTTGTCGGGAAGAGGCCCTTGTCCTCATCAACATGGGGACAAGGTGCTTTGGGGTGGGGGGGCCGCACGGCCCCCCTTTCCCCAGGGCACCCCCCATGTTGAGGGCACGCGGCCTGGTACGGCTCAGGAGGGGGGGGGCGCTCGTTCGTCCCCCCCTTTCCTGGCCTGCCAGGCTGCGTGCTCGGATGAGGGTCTGACATGGATTTGGGGGGAACCCCCACGGCGTTTTTTCGGCGTGGGGAGTCCCTTTAAATCCATGCCAGGTCACGGAGCTAGCGCGGCGGCATTTACTGCTAAATGAACGGACTGCTCCGTGTGTGGGCAAGTCCGTTCATTTTCAAAAGTCCCGCGGACTTTTGGCCGGCGGATTATCCGCCGGAGAAGTCCGTGCGTGTGTGGGCAAGCCAACACGCTCGGAAAGTCCAGCGGACCCAGCTGGAAAGTCCGGCGGGATTGTCCGCTGGACTAAGTCCGCCGGCAAAAGTCCGCACGTGTGTACGCGGCATAAGGCTGACATGAAGGAAACATAGGAAAATATAATAAAACGAATTTATTCTAAAATATAAACTTATGCCACGTACACACGATCAGACTTTTCTGCAGACAATCTGCTGGACTTTCCAGCTGAGGTCCGTTGGACTATCCGAACGTGCGGACTTGGCCACACACACCTGGACTTTTCAGGCGGACATTCCGCCGGAGTTTTGGAATGAACGGACTTGCCAACACACGGAGTAAAGTCCGTTCATTTATAACGTGACTCCAGGTAGACGGGACTAGCGAAGGAATTCAATGTCGCCGCCTCGATCGGTAGATCCTGGTATGGATTTAAAGGGGAATCCCTACACCGAAAAAACGGCGTGGGGGGCCCCCAAGTCCATATCAGACCCTTATCCGAGCACGCAGCCCAGCCGGTCAGATAAGGGGGTGGGGATGAGCGAGCGCCCCCCTCCTGAGCCGTACCAGGCCGCTTGCCCTCAAAATGGGGGGTGTTTTGGGGAAAGGGGGGCCCTGCAGCCCCCCCACCCCAAAGCACATTGTCCCCATGTTGATGAGGGCAAGGGCCTCTTCCCGACAACCCTGGCTGTTGGTTGTTGGGGTCTGCAGGTGGGGGGCTTATCGGAATCCGGGAGCCCCCTTAAATAAGGGGGCCCCCAGATCCCGGCCCCCCACCCTATGTGAATGAGTATGGAGTACCATGTACCCCTACCCATTCACCTTGGGAAAAAACGTGTACCTAAAAAAACACAACACAGGTTTTTAAAATACTTTATTAGACAGCTCAAGGGGTCTTCTCTTCTTCCGTCTTCGGGGGTCTTCTCGCCGGACTCCTCCGCTATCTTCTGCTAGCTCTTTTACTAGCGGAGGAGCCTGGCTTTCTGGGGGTCTTGTTCTGACTTTGGGGGTCTTGTCCCGCTCTTCTGTTCTTCTTGCCAGGCCTCCGCTTTCTTCTTGCAGCTCTTTTACTAGAGTTGGCCCGGTCTTCTGTCGCCGTCGCTGTCACTGTCGCCGCCACCTTCTGCTTCTTCTTCTTATTTCTTCTCCCGATGTTGACACGACACTGTCTCCGCTTGTAATGGCCGAGACGTATTGCGCGGCCACTTATATAGGGACAAGGGGTGGGGTCACCGACTCATGTCACATGGTGACCCCGCCCCCTTATGATGTCACAGTCCCAGCATCCTCCGTGAATGTGACATCATAAGGGGACGGGGTCACCATGTGACATGAGCCGGTGACCCCGCCCCTTGTCCCTATATAAGTGGCCGTGCAACACGTCTCGGCCATTACAAGCGGAGACAGCATCATGTCAACATCGGGAGAAGAAATTAGAAGAAGCAGAAGGCGGCAGCGACAGTGACATCGACGGCGACAGAAGACCGGGCCAGCGCTACTAAAAGAGTTGCAAGAAGAAAGCGGAGGCCCGGCAAGAAGAGCAGAAGACCGGGACAAGACCCCCAAAGTCGGAACAAGACCCCCCAGACTTATTGAAGGGGGCTCCCGGATTCCGATAAGCCCCCCGCCCGCATACCCCGACAACCAATGGCCAGGGTTGTCGGGAAGAGGCCCTTGTCCTCATCAACATGGGGACAAGGTGCTTTGGGGTGGGGGAGGCGCATTGGCCCCCCTTTCCCCAAGGCACCCCCCATGTTGAGGGGTACGGCTCAGGAGGGGGGGCGCTTGCTCATCCCCACCCCCTTTCCTGACTGTCCGGGCTGCGTGCTCGGATAAGGGTCTGATATGGATTTGGGGGGGACCCCCACGCCGTTTTTTCGGCATAGGGATTCCCCTTTAAATCCATACCAGGTGACGGGGCTAGCAAGGTGTCTATCTCGCCGATCGAGGTGGCGACATTGACTTCCTTCGCTAGTCCCGTCTACCTGGAGCCACGTTATAAATGAACGGACTTTACTCCGTGTGTCGGCAAGTCCGTTCATTTCAAAATTCCCGCGGACTAGCACACGGACAGCCAGATTGTCTGCCAGACTGCCGAGTCCAGCGGATAATTTTGAGTCAAAACTTCTTTCTTTATACTTATTTCAAACTATGCCAGTAAAGATCCCCCAAAGCTTTATGAAAGAACTGCGGTCAGGATTCCTGAGTTTTATATGGGCTGGAAAGCCTGCAAGATTACGAAGATCCATCCTGGCCCTTCCCAAAGAGAAAGGTGGCATTGGATTCCCAGATCCATGCAAGTATCAGGTAGCCACACACTTAGTCAGAATAAAGGAGTGGTGTGACAAAAAAAAGAAGCCATGGGTAAATATGGAACAAACGTTGAGTAAAGCCCCCTTGGAGGGGTTGGCATGGATGGCTGGAAAGGATATTCCAATGGTAGTCAAAAAACACCCATTGATTGGGGCAACCCTAAATATAAGTAAAAAGATTTTCAATAAAAACAAGATATCAAGGGAACCAAGCCCTATGCTACCTATACTAGGTACATATGACTTTGAGCCAGGTCTATCGGATCAGAAATTCTCTGATTTGAGAAGGAGGGGGACAAACAGGATTATACATTTTTCAAAAGAAGGGAAAATAATGACAAGAGGGGAGATAGAAAACCAATTTACCCCAGAATTAGACTACTTTAGAGCAATGCAGCTGGGTGCTTACATTCTCTCAAAAAGTAAAAAATACCCCGAAATTCGGGGGTTGTCGGAGTTTGAGCAGATTTGTCTGGACGGCGAGACTTTGAGACACCCCTTGTCATATTTTTATGAAATGATTACAAGACATGAAGCCCCCGAAAAGTTAAGCTACATATGTGCCTGGGAAAAAGATTTGAAGGTCACGTTCTCCCAAAAACAAAAAGAAAAGATACTGAGATCTGTGCACAAAACATCAATAGCAAGTAGATTCCAAGAGGGTGGTTATAAGATTCTCACCCGGTGGTATAGGACCCCAAGCATGTTACATGACATATTCCCACAGATGCCGAATACATGTTGGCGATGCGGGAAAGTAGAGGGTACAATGCTGCACATTTTTTGGGAATGCGATAAGATTAGAGAATACTGGAAGATGGTGGAGGAAACAGTAAAGCAAATTACAGGGGTGTCCCTCGGAGACAACCCGGCTGCATTTTTATTAAACGATGTCCCAATGTCGGTTGAAAAATATAAAAAATCATTATTAAAACATCTTCTCACGGCGGCGAGAGCCTGTATTCCTGCTCTTTGGAAAAAAGATGTACCTCCCACGAGGGCCCAATGGTGGGCCAAAGTGGGAGAAATTCAACAAATGGAAAACCTGACAATGACTATAAGAGACCAGGAGGAGAGGTATGGGGCCACATGGGCACCCTATTTTCTATACAGGGGGGAGGTAGGTGAGGGGGGGGTCGGGTGACACCGGGGGGGGGGGGAGAGACGAGGGGGGAGATTCTACTTTGACATGAAAGGAAATCCTTTTTTTTTTTTTTTTTTTTTTTTTTTTTGTTTTTTTTTCCATGTTTGTTTTTGTTATTCTTGCTGTTTTAGAAGGATTAGTGGGAATCCCAAAAGAACAGTGGATTTAAAACATAAGCCAGAGAATATGCGCTTGATAGTTGTGATGTTATAAAGAGTGTTAAATGTAAAAGATGAAATGTGTTGTTTAAAATTATTAAAATAAAAAGTTAAAAAAAAAAAAAAAAAAAAAAAAACTTCTTTCTAAGTCTGCCGGACTTTTTGGAAGAAAAAGTCAGCCGGAGCCCACGCACGGTCGGATTGTCCGGCGGACAGTCCGATCGTGTGTACGTGGCATTAGTCTACCTTGGCTTCAGTGAAAAACTTGGCATTCTGTTTCATTCATATTTTCCCATGTCTGGAGAGTGATTAATCTGATGCAGGAGTCCACTATGAAGACAGAACATGTGGTACTGATGGCTGACTCTCTTGACTTGTTTCAGGCTTATCTGACCTCAATTAAGTCATGTCTGTCTGATCTCAGTATAAATAGTATGTAGGGCATTGTTTAGTGGGTCATTATTATGCAGAGCATGGTACATAGGTAAAAAGGACGTTGAGTAATGTACAGAGCTCAGTACTATGTAGGGAAGTGTACAGAGATCAGTCATTTGTAGGGCAGTGTACTGGGGTCCGCAGCTTTTATTGCAGAGTACAGGGTTCATTTATGTGCAGGGCAGTGTACAGATGACAATAGTTTGTAGGAAAGTGTACAGAGGTCAGCAGTTTGTAAAGCAGTATATAGAGGTTAGTAGCTTGTAGATCACAGTACAGGGGTCAGAAAGGCAGAGAAAGGACATTAAAGTATAAAGGGGATCAGCACGAAAGTGTACAGGTTTTAAAAGGGATGAATGAATGAATGAATGAATGAATGAATGAATAACTTGTATAGCGCTACAATGTGAACTGAATCGCCTCAAGGCGCTGTATTGGCGTTTGGTTGTCGAGCTTCTAGAAGAGATGGGTCTTGAGTTTCTTCCTGAAGGCCTGATGGTTTTCTTCCATGCGGATGTCGGTTGGTAGAGCGTTCCATAGCCGTGGTCCCTGGACAGCGAATCTCCGTTCCCCCTTTGATTTGTAGCGGGATTTAGGAATGAGGAGGAGATTTTGATTAGCCGATCGAAGACTGCGATTCGGTGTGTAGTGTTTTATTTTCTCGAGAAGGTATTGCGGAGCGTTTCCATGTGTGCATTTGTGGGTGAGGCAGAGGGTCTTGAATGTGACCCGATTCCTTACGGTTAGCCAATGTAGGTTCCTCAGGGAAGGGGAGATGGATTCCCAGGGTTTTTTCCCTGTTATCAGTCTTGCCGCCGTGTTTTGGATAAGTTGTAAGCGCGCAAGTTGATATTGGGGTAATCCTATGTAGAGGGAGTTAGCGTAGTCCAGTCGAGAATTGATGACTGTTCCAACTACCACTGCTTTGTCCTCCTTTGCAATGAAGGGGATGAGTCTGCGTAGCAGGCGGAGCAGATGGTGAGATCCACTGACTACTGCTCCTATTTGGGCATCCATTGACATTTCTGAGTCAAAAATGACTCCGAGACTCTTGGCCTTGGTCCTAGGGGCGATGGTCTGTCCAAAGATGGTAGGAGGTGTCCAAGGGATCTTGGTTCTGGGGTTATGATTTGTATGTAGAATAAGAAGTTCTGTTTTCGATTCATTAAGTTTGAGGGAGCTAGTAGTCATCCAGTCGTCTATCATAGTGAGGCATTTTCCTAATTGCTGATGATGGTCTTTTTGTCCGGTGATACGAAAATATAATTGAGTGTCGTCAGCGTACGAGTGGAAGCAGAGGTCTGATCTTCTGATGATGTTGAGGAGTGGGCGGATGTAGATGTTGAAGAGCACTGGCGACAAGGGTGATCCTTGAGGGACTCCACAGGAGATTGCCCGGGTTTCAGAGGTGAAAGCTCCTAGTTTCACTGTCTGAGAGCGATTTCCTAAGAAGGATGCGAACCATTGTAGATCTGAGTCTGTGACTCCTGCTACTTCTGTAAGGCGGAAGAGTAGAGTATTGTGGTCCACAGTATCAAACGCTGCACTGAGGTCCAACAGTACCAGGAGACATGATTCTCCGTCATCTGCTGCTTCGAGGGCATCGTCCCATATCTTCAGAAGTGCAATTTCTGTCCCATGGCCTGGGCGGAATCCTGATTGTAGCGGGTCCAGGAGTGTGTGTGTGTCCAGGTGGCGTTGTATCTGTTGTACTACCGCTTTCTCCATAATCTTGGAGATGTTGTTCAAGCTTGTTATCAGTCTACGATGGTTAGGGTCCCGGGGGTCGAGGTTGGGTTTCTTTAGCAGGGGTTTGATGATGCCTTGTTTGAGGGCGCCTGGAACAATCCCTTCTTTGAACGATTGATTTATGAGGTGCGTTATGGTGGGAGCCAGGATGTCGGAGCATTCTTTCAGGAGTTTTGTGGGGATGATGTCAATAGAGGATGTGCTGTCTCTGAGATTTTTGATGATGTTTTTAGTGGTATCCGTGGTAATTGGGATCAGAGAAAACTTTGGTGGTTGTGGGATGTTTGTGTCGATATCGACTTTTTGCTCTGGTTGACTGCCGTCGGATGTTTTTTTCTGATCAATTATTTTCCGGATGTTGTCGATTTTATTGATGAAAAAATCTGATAATTCATTGCAGAAATCTTGGGTTTCATTAGCGGGGGGCTCTAAGCATGCCGGGTTCATCGACTGAGCGACTATTTTGAAAAGTTCCCGGGGGCGGTTTAAGGCCGCTGAGATGGTATTTGAGAAATAATCTTTTTTTGCTTTGAAGATTGCCTTCTGATAATTCTCTGTCAGTCCTTTGTATTTTGTGTGATTTCCCTTGGTAGAATTTCTTCTCCATGCTCTTTCGGCTCTTCTGCGTTCTTGCTTGAGTAGCGTGAGCGAGCTATTAAACCATCCTGCGTTTTTCCTCTTGATGAGTGTTCTGCGTTTTGGAGCCACTGAGTCTGCTGATTGTAGTAATACATTGTTTAGGGAGCTGAGAGTTTGCTCCGATGAGTGGGTTAAATTCAGAGTTGCTATTTTGTTTGATAAGGTGGTTTTGAAGGTATCGGAGTGCAGTTTTTTCTGCGATCTGGTCCAATGAGTTGTTGTTGCAGGTTTCTGTTTTTGGTGGGTGGTGTTGGTGGAGATTTTGAATTTGATGGCGTGGTGGTCCGTCCATGGTAGTGGTATGTTGTCTACTGTGTTGATGTCCAGATTTTGTTTGAAGATGAGGTCCAGAGTGTGTCCCGACCCGTGTGTGGGGGTCTTTATCAGTTGCTGGAGACCCAGTTCTTCCAGTTGGCTGATGCAGGCGGTCGCGATAGGGTCTTGGGTAGAGTTTGCCCAGAGGTTGAAGTCTCCAAGTACCAGGAGGTTTTTGGATTTCAGTGTGTGTATTGAGATGAATTCCGTGAGGGGTGTAAGCAGATTGGTCTTTGGTCCTGGTGGTCTGTAGCAAAGTAGAATGTGAGTGGTGTCATGGGGTGTTGATTGAAGATGCAGCGTCAATGTCTCCATAAAAGGCACTGGGTTCTGTAAGATTGGTTTGGTGAGCGCCAGGTGCGATTTAAAAATCACTGCTAGGCCTCCTCCTTTTTTTCCTATCCGATGTTCAGTTAGGATCCTGTAGTTCTCCGGCACCAATTCGGTGAGGATGGTGTTGCAGTCGGGTGTTAGCCAGCTTTCCGTGATGAAGAGGCAGTCTATATTGTTTTGGGTGATGAAGTTGTGTACTTCTAGTCTGTGTTTGGCTGCAGATCTGGTGTTGATCATGGCGCATGCTAATTGTTGTGGTTGGGTTGGTATCTTCCTGTTTTTGCAGGTTGATCCTAGGTCAGTCTTTAGTAGACGTTCTTTTCGTATAATTTTTTGAATGGGAGCTGGCAATGTTGCGGTGGTATTGCTTAGTCTGTGGAGGACTTCTGCTGAATATTTAAAGTAGCACATGGCCAGAGGATGAAGTTGATGGTCCTGGGATGACTGAGCTGATGATCCTGATCCGGATCCGGGTTTGTCCTGTTGTCAGTCTAGGTATCAGACTTGCCGCCGCGTAGGGGCTATAAGGAAGCCAGCAAGTTGATCATGTAGTGCCCTAAGTGTGTGGAAATGGTTTGGTTGGGTAGCAGGTTCCTGGCTGTTCCAGCTGCCTCTGCTTGTCGCGAAGATCCTGGACCAGAAGAATGCTGCTGATGACAGCTGCGGTGTGTTGCTGAGTTGGAGCGAATAGTTCCTGTAGGGGTGATGGGGGCCTGTTGAACCTACCGCCCTCTCGTTGATCCAGAGGAAGGCGAAAAAAAAACCCTAGCTGTGCTAGCCAATTGCTCAGTAGGGGGAAAAAAATTCCTTCCTGACCCCCGGAGGCGGTCGGACCGCAGTGCCCTGGATCAACTGCTAGTGGGGGGGGGGGATCCCGAGAGCTTACCTGCTTGGAGATAATCCCTGAAGCGCTTGCTGTGTGGCCTGGTGCTTCTGCGGTGAAGTCCGGTTGCTGGGCAGGGGTGTACTGAGAGGGGTGGGCACGCCGGCCTGCATAAAGGAGGAAAGGATAAGCTAGGGGGTGGGATGAGGTGGGTTGGGTCTCATCCGCAGCCGCTTTCTTCCTTGTCTAGCAAGCTAGAGCCGAGGCGACGGCGGCTGTGGATGTTGCCCCACCTGGGAGACTGACCTGTGGTGGAAGGAGTACCCGTTGGTATCTGCTGGGGGGTCCTGGAGGTCCTGGGGATGTCCTGGTAGTAGCTGGGTGGAGTGGGTGTACCAAGATGGCCGCCGGACTAGGCCGGAGCCACGGGCTTGCCTGGTCTCGGCTCCCCGGGGTGATGGGTGCAGGTGCTGATGCGGGGGGGGGGGTAGGGGGGGTCCGGTGTGTGGGTATCCGGGCCGCGTGGGTGCCTGGATGGGGGCGAGCTGCTGCCGATGGGGGCGGTGATCCGGCGCCGGCCGGACTAGGCCGGAGCCGCGGAGTTTCCTGAACCGCCTGCCCAGAGAGGCGGGTGGGAGGCGGCTAGTGACGGCGGCGGTGGGGGATGACTGGCTAGGTCGTTGGGGGGACTCGTACCCGGTCCCCGAGCCTTGGAGGGAGGGGGGGGAACTTAAGTGCCCGTTAAGGCTGCTGGCTGCTGGGATCCGGGAGGCAGGGGGCCTGCAGAAGCCGGAGCTTCTGACGGAGCTTCTGACAGCACGTCAGTACGTCAGCACATTAGCACTGACACTGATCAGATCTGAGAGACGGGATGTGTACAGGGGGTCAGCAGGTCATTGTACATAGGTCAGCAGGGCAGAATACAGTATACTGGGTGTCTGCAGGACAGTATACAGAGGTTATAAGGGCAGAGTATAGGGGACAACAGGGCAGTATATAGAGGAAGGACATGAAACTGTACAGGGGTCAGCAGGAAAGTGTACAGGGATCAGAAGAGAAGTATACAGGGGGTCATTAGGACAGAGTACAGGGGTCCACAGGGAAGCGTACAGAGGTTAGGATGGTCTGCAGGACAGTCAAGTTGCACCATTTTAGCTACAGTGGGGAGAACAAGCATTTGACATACTAATGATTATGCAGGTTTTCCTACTTACAAAGCATGTAAAGGTCTGTCATTTTTATCATAGATACTCTTCAACTGTGAGAGGTGGAATGTAAAATAAAAATCCAGAAAATCACATTGTATGATTTTTAAGTAATTCATTTGCATTTTATTGCATGACATAAGTATTTGATACATCAGAAAAGCAGAACTTAATATTTGAATATTTGGTACAGAAACCTTTGTTTGCAATTACAGAGATTATATGTTTCCTGTTGTTCTTGACCAGGTTTGCACACACTGCAGCAGGGAATTTGTCCCACTCCTCCATACAGACCTTTTCCAGATCCTTCTGGTTTTGGGGCTGTTGCTGGGCAATAGGGACTTTCAGCTCCCTCCAAAGATTTTCTATTGGGTTCAGGTCTGGAGACCTTGAGATGCTTCTTACGGAGCCACTTATTAGTTGCCCTGGCCTTGTGTGTCAGGTCGTTGTCATACTGGAAGACCCAGCCACGACCCATCTTCAATGCTCTTACTGAGGGAAGGAGATTGTTGGACAAAATCTCATAATACATGGTACCATCCATCCTCCCCTCAATATGGTGCAGTCACCCTGTCCCCTTTGCAGAAAAGAAGCCCCAAAGAATGATGTTTTCACCTCCATGCTTCACGGTTGGGATGGTGTTCTTGGGATTGTACTCATCCTTCTTCTTCCTCCAAACACGGCGAGTGGAGTTTAGACCAAAAAGCTCTATTTTTTTCTCATCAGACCACATGACCTTCTCCCATTCCTCCTCTGAATCATCCAGATGGTCATTGGAAAACTTCATACGGGCCTGGACATGTGCTGGCTTGAGCAGGGGGACCTCGCATGGACTGCAGGATTTTAATCCATGACGGCATAGTGTGTTACTAATGGTTTTATTTGAGACTGTGGTCCCAGCTCTCTTCAGGTCATTGACCAGGTCCTGCTGTGTAGTTCTAGGCTGATCCCTCACCTTCCTCATGATCATTGATGCCCCACGAGGTGAGATCTTGCATGGAGCCCCAGACCGAGAGAGATTGACCGCCATCTTGAACTTCTTCCATTTTCTAATAATTGCACCAACAGTTGTTGCCTTCTCACCAAGCTGCTTGTCTATTGTCCTGTAGCCCATCCCAGCCTTGTGCAGGTCTACAATTTTATCCTTGATGTCCTTACACAGCTCTCTGGTCTTGGCCATTGTGGAGAGGTTGGAGTCTGTTTGATTTAGTGTGTGGACAGGTGTCTTTTATACAGGTAATGAGTTCAAACAGGTGCAGTTAATACAGGTAATGAGTGGAGAACAGGAGGGCCTCTTAAAGAAAAAATAACAGATCTGTGGGAGCCAGAATTGTTACTGATTGCAATACTTGCAATACAATGCAAATGAATTATTTAAAAATCATACACAGTTGAAGAGTACATTTGATAAAAAATGACAGACCTCTACATGCTTTGTAAGTAGGCAAACCTGCAAAATCAGTAGTGTATCAAATACTTGTTCTCCCCACTGTATAGTAATCTGCAATTAGATATATTAGACAAAGATATACATGGATATGGTAATTTATATATGTTTTCTTTTTCACTTTAGTGTATATAATATACCTATGTATTGTTATGCAGTAAATTTCTCATTTGTGACATTTGTTTTTGTTTTTTCTTCTTGTTCCTTATTGTTTCTTTATGCTATCTTATTTTGCACACCTATCTGGGTCTGGTTCTTGAAACCACACATATGGTATTGACATTTACAATGTTTATTTTATCATATTGGCATTAGTGGAATTTTTCATTGGATTGTGAATTATTGATGCATTGATTGTATAATACTATCAGGCAGTCCCAATAGCTACATGTCTGTTTCCTGTCTATACATTATGGTTAGGGATGAGCCGAACACCACCAGAACCTGCGAATGGACCGAAAGTTTGCGCGAACGTTAGAACCCTATTAGTTACAATGGACGCGAACATTCGAAATCTAAAGTGCTAATTATAACGGCCAATATGCATGTTATTGTCATAAAACAGGTTTGGGGACCCGGGTCCTGCCCCAGGGGACATGTATCAATGCAAAAAGAAGTTTTAAAAACTGAAGTTTTTTCTGGAGCAGTCATTTTAATGATGCATAAAGTGAAAAAAAAAGTGAAATATTCCTTTAAATATGGTACCAGGGGGTGTCTTAAGTACAGTGGTGTGAAAAAGTGTTTGCCCCCTTCCTCATTTCCTGTTCCTTTGCATGTTTGTCACACTTAAGTGTTTCGGAACATCAAACCAATTTAAACAATAGTCAAGGACAACACAAGTAAACACAAAATGCAATTTGTAAATGAAGGTGTTTATTATTAAAGGTGAAAAAAAATCCAAACCATCATGGCCCTGTGTGAAAAAGTGATTGCCCCCCTTGTTAAAACATACTATAACTGTGGTTGTCCACACCTGAGTTCAATTTCTCTAGCCACACCCAGGCCTGATTATTGCCACACCTGTTCACAATCAAGGCATCACTTAAATAGGAGCTGCTTGACACAGTAAGGTCCACCAGAAGATCCTTAAAAGCTACACATCATGCCGAGAAAATTGGTTTGATGTTCCGAAACACTTAAGTGTGACATGCAAAGGAACAGGAAGGGGGCAAACACTTTTTCACACCACTGTATAAAAATATGCCGAGACCCAAAGAAATTCAGGAACAATTGAGAAAGAAAGTAATTGAGATCTATCAGTCTGGAAAGGGTTATAAAGCCATTTCCAAAGCTTTGGGAATCCAGTGAACCACAGTGAGAGCCATTATCCACAAATGGCGAAGACATGGAACAGTGGTGAACCTTCCCAGGAGTGGCCGGCCGCCCAAAATTACCCCAAGAGCGCAGCGACGACTCATCCAAGAGGTCACAAAAGACCCCACAACAACGTCCAAGGAACTGCAGGCCTCACTTGCCTCAGTTAAGGTCAGCGTTCATGCCTCCACCATCAGGAAAAGACTGGGCAAAAATGGCCTGCATGGCAGAGTTCCAAGGAGAAAACCACTGCTGAGCAAAAAGAACATCAAAGCTCGTCTCAATTTCTCCACAACACATCTCGATGATCCCCAAGACTTTTGGGACAACATTCTGTGGACCGATGAGACAAAAGTGGAACTCTTTGGAAGGTGTGTGTCCAAGTATATCTGGCGTAGAAGGAACACTGCATTTCAGAAAAAGAACATTATACCAACAGTAAAATATGGTGGTGGTAGTGTGATGGTCTGGGGCTGTTTTGCTGCTTCAGGACCTGGAAGACTTGCCGTGATAAAAGGAACTATGAATTCTGCTGTCTACCAAGAGATCCTGAAGGAGAATGTCTGACCATCTGTTCGTGTACTCAAGCTGAAACGAACTTGGGTTCTGCAGCAGGACAATGATCCTAAACACACCAGCAAGTCCACCACCGAATGGCTGAAGAAAAACAAAATGAAGACTTTGGAGTGGCCTAGCCAAAGTCCAGACCTGAATCCTATTGAGATGTTGTGGTATGACCTTAAAAAGGCTGTTCATGCTCGAAAACCCTCTAATGTAACTGAATTAGGACAATTCTGCAAAGATGAGTGGGCCAAAATTCCTCCAGGACGCTGTAAAAGCCTCATTGCACGTTATCGCAAACGCTTGGTTGCAGTTGTTGCTGCTAAGGGTGGCCCAACCAGTTATTAGGTTTAGGGGGCAATCACTTTTTCACACAGGGCCATGATGGTTTGGATTTTTTTTCACCTTTAATAATAAACACCTTCATTTACAAATTGCATTTTGTGTTTACTTGTGTTGTCCTTGACTATTGTTTAAATTGGTTTGATGTTCCGAAACACTTAAGTGTGACAAACATGCAAAGGAACAGGAAATGAGGAAGGGGGCAAACACTTTTTCACACCACTGTATGTCTGTGAAGTGGCACGTGTTTCCCGTGTTTAGAACTGTCCCTGCAAAAAATTACATTTGTAAAGGAAAAAAATAAGCCATTTAAAACTGCTTGCGGCTTTAATGTCATGTCTTGTCCTGGCAATATGGATGAAAATCTTTTAGAAAAATGGCATGGCTACCCCATCAACCCCCCCCCCCCACCCCAGCCCATTACCAGCCCCTTTGGGTCTTGTATGGATATTTAGGGGAACCCCACACCCAAAATAAAACCCTATACCTACAACCCTATATACTTTGAACAGCAGTATACAGGCGGTGCAAACAAGACAGGGACTGTAGGTTTGTTCTTAAGTAGAATCTGTTTGTAATTTTGAACAGGTAAATTTGCCCCTGTAATATTTGTTTTGCTGTCTGTGCACCTGTTCAGAATATTTCACCTCACTTTCCGTCCCAATGACAAATGTTTTTGGAAAAGTGTGGTTTTTATTGAAACAAGGATTGGTGATAAAGCACCAGTAGAGAGGAGATACCTTTTTCCCAAATTAAATCTAACAGGATAGAATTTTCCTTCCTAGGGGTGGATTTCCTCTCACTTCCTGTCGTATATACTCAGCAGAAATTTGCCCCATTAGATATTGGTGTTGCCACAACACTGTAAGCCCTCACAGCTACTTTTGGTGGGTGCTGGAACGCCCTGCTGTGAACTATTATATCAGGAATTGTAATTACATGCCATTGTTAAAAGGTGTTAGGGAAAATTGGGCCTTTGGTGGTGGTGGTGGTGCTGGTGCTACAACATTGTAAGCCCTCACAGTTACACTTGGTGGGCACAGGAATGGGCCCTGCTGTAAATTATTAGATCAAGAATTGTAATTGCATGCACCTGTTGAACAGGGGCAAAAAAATTGGGCCTTTGGTGGTGGTGGTGGTGGACGGTGTTGCCACAACACTGTAAGCCCTCACAGTTACTCTTGGTTGGCCCAGGAATGGGCCCTGCTGTGAATTATTAGATCAAGAATTGTAATTGCATGCACCTGTTGAACGGGGCAGAAAAATTGGGCCTTTGGTGGTGGTGGTGGACGGTGTTGCCACAACACTGTAAGCCCTCACAGTTACTCTTGGTGGGCACAGGAATGGGCCCTGCTGTGAATTATTAGATCAAGAATTGTAATTGCATGCACCTGTTGAACAGGGGCAGAAAAATTGGGCCTTTGGTGGTGGTGGTGGACGGTGTTGCCACAACACTGTAAGCCCTCACAGTTACTCTTGGTGGGCGCAGGAATGGGCCCTGCTGTGAATTATTAGATCAAGATTTGTAATTACATGCCCCTGTTAAACAGGGGCTGAAAAATTGGGCCTTTGGCGGTGGTGGTGGACAGTGTTGCCACAACACTGTAAGCCCTCACAGTTACTCTTGGTGGGCACAGGAATGGGCCCTGCTGTGAATTATTAGATCAAGAATTGTAATTGCATGCACCTGTTGAACAGGGGCAGAAAAATTGGGCCTTTGGTGGTGGTGGTGGACGGTGTTGCCACAACACTGTAAGCCCTCACAGTTACTCTTGGTGGGCGCAGGAATGGGCCCTGCTGTGAATTATTAGATCAAGACTTGTAATTACACGCCCCTGTTAAATATGGGCTGAAAAATTGTGCCTTAGGCACTGGTGCTGGTGCCACAACACTGCAACCCCTCACAGATACTGTACTTGGAGCACAGCAATGAGACCTGTTGCAAAGCATTGCATAAAAAAAAATAATTACACACCCCTGTTAAACAGGGGCTGAAAAATTGTGCCTTAGGCACTGGTGCTGGTGCCACAACACTGCAACCCCTCACAGATACTGTACTTGGAGCACAGCAATGAGACCTGTTGCAAAGCATTGCATAAAAAATTGTAATTACACGCCCCTGTTAAACAGGGGCTGAAAAATTGAGCCTTAGGCACTGGTGCTGGTGCCACAACACTGCAACCCCTCACAGATACTGTACTTGGAGCACAGCAATGAGACCTGTTGCAAAGCATTGCATAGAAAATTGTAATTACAAGCCACTGTTAAACAGGGGCTGAAAAATTGGGCCTTAGCCACTGGTGAAACAAAAATGTTCTTCCAAGCTATCATCAGGATCATTGAGGAGGAAGAGCATAGTCAGTCAACATAACAGGACAGTCACTCAGCATCAGCATAGGCAGTCTTGAAGGGATGTGACATTTCAAAATAAATTATTCTGTTATATCAGCTTCAGGTGACTGGTAGCTGGTGGTGATCCAAGACTGATTCATCTTTATGAAGGTTAGTCAATCAACCGAGTCGGTGGACAGGCGCACCCTGTGATTGGTGACAAAGCCTCCAGCAGCACTGAATGTGCGTTCCGAAAGAAGTATTTTGGCGATGTTGCGGAGGTTGAGGCGGCAGGATTTGGACAGTGATTGGATGTGTTGCTTGAAGGAGAGTTCAGAGTCCAGGACTACACCAAGAACCTTGGCATGCGGGGATGGGCTGATAGTTGTGCCATCGATTTTGACAGAGAGATCAGGGGAAGGGGCATATGGGGGTGGAAAAATTATAAGTTTGGTTTTGGGTAGATTGAGTTCGAGGAAGTGGTGTGACATCCAGACGGATATATCTGATAGTAGATTGGTGATACGTGAGGAGACAGAGGGAGTGAGCTGAGGGGTAGAGAAATAGATTTGGGTGTGAGGTGGTATTGGAAGCCATGGGAGGCTATCAGTTGATCCAGGGAGGATGCGTAGATTGAAAAGAGAAGAGGTCCAAGAACAGAACCTTGGGGGACCCCAACAGAGAAAGGAAGAGGAGAGGAGGAAGTAGAGTTGTAGGAAATGCTAAAGCTGCGGTTGGATAAGTAGGAAGAGAACCAGCGAAGAGTACAGTCACGGAGACCAAAGGTGTGGAGTTTTTTGAGGAGGAGGGGGTGGTCAACCGTATCAAAGGCAGCAGAGAGGTCCAGGAGTAGGAGTACAGAATAATGTCGATTGGTTTTGGCCGTTAGTAGATCATTTGTTAGTTTTAGGAGAGCAGTTTCTGTGGAGTGTTGAGGATGAAATCCAGACTGAAGGGGATCAAGAAGACTATTATCAGCGAAGTGGACGCTCAGTCGGTTCTAGACCAGACGTTCAAGGAGTTTGGATAAGAAGGGGAGCATGGAGATGGGGCATAGGTTGTTAAGATTGGATGGGTCCAGTGAGGGCTTTTTAAGTATGGGTCTGACAAGTGCGTGTTTTAGAGAGTTGGGGAAGATGCCAGAAGAGAGGGAGAGATTGAAGATGTGGGTTAGAGAGTGTAGCATAGAGCCAAAGGGTGAACGTAGCATTTGTGAGGGAACAGGATCCAGAGGGCAGGTGGTAAGGTGGACATTATCAAGTAGTTTAGCAACTTCATCTATAGTGGTGGGGTTGAAAGAGGGAAGTAATGATTGTGCCTGTGGGCATGAAGTGTAAAGTGTGGGGGGTATCAGAACAGTAGAGATCACACACACTAACTCCTGCAGATGGCTGTCATAGATGACAACAGGGCAGAAAGGCAGATACAGAGTGAGGTGGTTTAGTGTGCTGTGCTAGACTCACACAGCACACACACACTAACTCCTGCAGATGACTGTCTTAGATTACAACAGGGCAGAAGGGCAGATACAGGGTGAGGTGGTTTAGTGTGCTGTGCTAGACTCACACAGCACACACACACTAACTCCTGCAGATGACTGTCTTAGATTACAACAGGGCAGAAGGGCAGATACAGGGTGAGGTGGTTTAGTGTGCTGTTCTACACTCACACAGAACACACACACTAACTCCTGCAGATGGCTGGATTGGTAGAGAACAGCACTGAGAAGAACACACTATCCCTGCCTATTTTTCCTCTATCCCTACACTTTCCCCACAAGCAAAGGCTGAGAGGAATACACTATCCCTGCCTATTTTTCCTCTTTCCCTACACTTTCCCCACACAGAAATGATTTACATATAGTGTGTACAGTACACTGTCACTGTTCCTCAACGCCTGAACACACTACACGAGGCCGCCGGCGCGGTGGCCTTATATAGTGTGGGGCGTGTTCTAAACCCCCTGAGCTATAATTGGCCACAGGCATCCTGCCTGTGGCCAATTATTGCCCCCCTCGCCGCTGGCTCTATGATTGGCCAAGCATGCGGGGTCACAGTGCATGCTTGGCCAATCATCAGCCAGCAATGCAATGCGACTGGCGCAGTCCATTGTGGACCGTTCGCATTACACAAAATTGATGCGAACGGCCCTCAGAGTTCTGCCCTCGACAAGCGGACGAACGGCCGATGTTCGATTCGAACATGGGTTTGAATCGAACACCAGGCCCATCCCTAATTATGGTCATTGCTCATGTCACATGTCCTTGGTCTACCCTCATACATCAGGGATACCACGGACCTGCTTAGACACATTGAGGATGTCCAGATCCCTCCAGACGCCCTCCTCGTAGCTATTGATGTTGAGTCATTGTGCTCGAGCATCCCCCATGAGCAGGGCGTCCGGATGGCTGGTACATTCTTAATGGAACAGGACCAGACAACATGGGCTCTGAATAATAAAATTTTGAGACTCTTGGAATTCATACTTACCAAAAAAAATCTTTTATACATGGACCAGCTTTTTTTACAAACTCAGGGAGTGGCCATGGGTACGTCTTGTGCCCCCTCCTATGCAAACCTTTATCTGGGAGGCTGGGAGAGGTCGATTTTTGGAGACAAATCTTTACAATCATTTTTGAACCATGTTCTTTGCTGGTACAGGTTTATACATGACCTGTTTGTCATTTGGACAGGCGCTAAATAATCTCTTAAGGAATTTATTTAAATCCTGAATTCCAACCAGTTTAATTTACATTTTACTTTTACCTATGATGGGTGTAGTATTCCCTTCCTGGATTAAAAAATTATGAAAGATCCCTTGGGTAAACTCATTACTGATTTATTCCGTAAGCCCACAGTGGGCAACACGCTCCTTCATGCCTCTAGCTCCCATCCCCGCCCTCTGTGTCGCAGCATTCCATACGCTCAGTACCTAAGACTGAGACTTAACTGCACAGAGGATGGGGATTTCCATACTCAGGGGAATGCTTTACGCAAACGTTTATTCATTCAAGGTTTTAGTCCTACTAAATTGAGAAAGGCCTTTAATAAGGCATTTGCTCAAACTCGACAATCCTTATTATATGGCTCTCCCCGTTCAGAATGACCTCCAACAGTCAAAATTGTGATTCTATCTGAGCACTGGCACCTGTTAACGGAACATCACATACTAGGCAAATATGTGAGGCCTACTCCTGAGCTTGTGTTCAGGAGAGCCACTGCCCTTAGGGACAAATTAGGAAGTAGTCACTACAAGGCCCATCCATGCCCAATGGAGGGTCCCCGTGGCACTTTTAAATGTGGCCATTGTCCACAATGTCCGTGGATACAGGAAGGGCAAACTTTCACCCTCCCCAATGGGGAAATCTTTTTCCCTCCACAACATGCCAAATGCCACTAGAGGGGTCGTATGGCTGATGGTTTGTGCCTGCAAGGCCTTTTATGTAGGCAAAACGATCAGGGAATTGCGACAAAGACTGGGTGACCATTTATACCACTCTACTAACGGCAAGCTCACAGCGGTTGGCCGCCATATAGGGATTCATCATAGATTTCAACCTGAAATTGTGAAATTATTTGTACTTGAAGTTGTCCCAGAAGACCCGAGAGGTGGCGATTGGGATTGTGAAATCCTAAGACGGGAGTCTATATGGATTGAACGACTCAATGCTCTTATACCTCCGGGCCTAATGAGGCACATTCTTACAAATAGTTTCTTTAATTTATTATATAATTTCAATGCCCCCCCCCCCCCGTAATCTCCCCATGTTTATTCAAAAAATTCCAAACTCTCTCTTGTTTAGCAGCTTGTGTCCTGGTTCTTTCCTCCCCCCCCCCTTTTCCTCTGACTTTTCTGCTCCATTTC
This sequence comes from Lithobates sylvaticus, assembly GCA_028564925.1. Lineage (NCBI taxonomy): Eukaryota > Metazoa > Chordata > Amphibia > Anura > Ranidae > Lithobates > Lithobates sylvaticus. The sequence goes on along the minus strand of CM053029.1, from coordinate 458,301,506 downwards.
ACCATCCAGTTTTTCCTGTCTTCCCTAGTATATACCATTGACACATAATTGGGAATCTTGGCTCCACTAATGTCTGTTGATTAACATACTTGTGTATCTATATATTTTTGTCTTCCAGATTAACTGTAATACTGTTAGATAAGTATGGTGAGATGTTTTACATTGAAGAATCTTTGCTTTAAAATGTTAATCATTATTTATTAATCATATGGTTATGTTCCAGCTCAGAGATTCGGGATACCTATTGCCGCTCTCTGGAATTCACCATTTGATTATTCATTCATTTACTAACTCTCTATTATGTTACTGTAACCTGTGTGTCCCTCGTTTGTTGTTAAACGGCTTGAGGAGTTTATTCTCCCTCCAGTGGCGGACATGCGCCTCTCCAGGACAGGGTGGACCTGCAAACCAGCCGGCCTGCCCTGTTCCTTCCCCTCATGAGGCGTTCAGCATCATTCTCTTGAGGGGAGTGTGCGTGCGCAGTGGTTGACTCCCACGTGCACATTGTGAGAGTTGGACCCGGTGAAGTTGGCGCCGGATGTGATCTGGCGCCCACTTGTACTTCTGGGTTGGGGGCATTTAAGGCAATCTCTTGATCGCCTGTTTGAGATGGCAGACACCCGGGAATGTATGCTCTCCAGCCCTAGTAAGGTAAGATCTTCTTATCAGCATTGAGCACTTTCTTTCTCCCCTCCCTACTGTGTTTAATTTGGTCGGCTGTGGCTTCTCTGTTCCAATTAGATTAGCACAGCATGACCTCATACCAACAGCAGGCTATGGGACTTCCTAATAGAGTTACCTACCTTTAGGATTAATTACCATTGTTTGCTTGATTTTCATTTTAGATCATTGCAATACCATCCTGATTAGCAGACACCATTAGACTGTGCTGACTCTTATTCAGCGACAGTCTGCTGGGACTATCCTTTGGAGTGCACACTCAATCTCGGTTGTCATATTTATTTAAAGCTATTACTGGGTGGGTAATTTCACTACCTAGGCTATGCACACAATTTCCCTTGGTTATGCGTTCATTGTGGCGTTTTACATCGGTGTTCCTTTTCTTTCACTTCCTGGTTGGTTCATCCCCTCCCCCCTTTTTCCCCCTCCTCTCCTGGTCCCCCCCTTCTTCTCTTTTTCCCCTCCCCCTCTTTTTTTCTCCCTTTTTCCCTCCCCCCCCTCCCCCTTTTCTTCCCTCCTCCCTCCCCCCACAACCCCCCTCCTTTTCTTTCTTCCCTCTCCCCCGACCCCTCCCACTTTCTTTCCTTTCCCACTCTTTCCTTCCTTTCCCCATTTTCTTTTCTTTGGTCCTTTTTATTCAACCTCCTTTTTCACCTAACTTTGCTGCCTTCTTTGAATTTTCCACTGTGCACTGGGTCTGTGCTGGAACCCAGGTTAAACCAATTAATTACACTCCTTTTATTCTATTTTCAGTCCATCAAAATAGCCCCCCGTGTCAGCCCCAGGGGTCTACCCTATTATAGGGTGTCTCAATTGATGCACGCAGGTTTTTACTCAAAAGACTCCAAATTCAATGTGTTACCAATTGTTTCATTATTGATTTTTGTATCATAATATTGTAACTATGAGACTGTATTAGTCTATAGATTTTTGGCTGATGCCTCCTGAGGAAGCAGCGGAGGCTGCGAAACTTGTCGAGGACTACGTCCATTCCCATATTATTGTGTCTCCACATACCTGTGGGGGCCCTTAAATTATTGTTATGTGATACTTTGTTCAACAATTATCTAATTGTTGTTGTTATCAACTGTATATTGTCTATCTATTTTGTAATAAATGCTATATTTTTATACAGTGGTGTGAAAAAGTGTTTGCCCCCTTCCTCATTTCCTGTTCCTTTGCTTGTTTGTCACACTTAAGTGTTTCGGAACATCAAACCAATTTAAACAATAGTCAAGGACAACACAAGTAAACACAAAATGCAATTTGTAAATGAAGGTGTTTATTATTAAAGGTGAAAAAAAATCCAAACCATCATGGCCCTGTGTGAAAAAGTGATTGCCCCCCTTGTTAAAACATACTATAACTGTGGTTGTCCACACCTGAGTTCAATTTCTCTAGCCACACCCAGGCCTGATTATTGCCACACCTGTTCACAATCAAGGCATCACTTAAATAGGAGCTGCTTGACACAGTAAGGTCCACCAGAAGATCCTTAAAAGCTACACATCATGCCGAGACCCAAAGAAATTCAGGAACAATTGAGAAAGAAAGTAATTGAGATCTATCAGTCTGGAAAGGGTTATAAAGCCATTTCCAAAGCTTTGGGAATCCAGTGAACCACAGTGAGAGCCATTATCCACAAATGGCGAAGACATGGAACAGTGGTGAACCTTCCCAGGAGTGGCCGGCCGCCCAAAATTACCCCAAGAGCGCAGCGACGACTCATCCAAGAGGTCACAAAAGACCCCACAACAACGTCCAAGGAACTGCAGGCCTCACTTGCCTCAGTTAAGGTCAGCGTTCATGCCTCCACCATCAGGAAAAGACTGGGCAAAAATGGCCTGCATGGCAGAGTTCCAAGGAGAAAACCACTGCTGAGCAAAAAGAACGTCAAAGCTCGTCTCAATTTCTCCACAACACATCTGGATGATCCCCAAGACTTTTGGGACAACATTCTGTGGACCGATGAGACAAAAGTGGAACTCTTTGGAAGGTGTGTGTCCAAGTATATCTGGCGTAGAAGGAACACTGCATTTCAGTAAAATATGGTGGTGGTAGTGTGATGGTCTGGGGCTGTTTTGCTGCTTCAGGACCTGGAAGACTTGCCGTGATAAAAGGAACTATGAATTCTGCTGTCTACCAAGAGATCCTGAAGGAGAATGTCCGACCATCTGTTCGTGTACTCAAGCTGAAACGAACTTGGGTTCTGCAGCAGGACAATGATCCTAAACACACCAGCAAGTCCACCACCGAATGGCTGAAGAAAAACAAAATGAAGACTTTGGAGTGGCCTAGCCAAAGTCCTGACCTGAATCCTATTGAGATGTTGTGGTATGACCTTAAAAAGGCCGTTCATGCTCGAAAACTTTCCAATGTAACTGAATTAGGACAATTCTGCAAAGATGAGTGGGCCAAAATTCCTCCAGGACTCTGTAAAAGCCTCATTGCACGTTATCGCAAACGCTTGGTTGCAGTTGTTGCTGCTAAGGGTGGCCCAACCAGTTATTAGGTTTAGGGGGCAATCACTTTTTCACACAGGGCCATGATGGTTTGGATTTTTTTTCACCTTTAATAATAAACACCTTCATTTACAAATTGCATTTTGTGTTTACTTGTGTTGTCCTTGACTATTGTTTAAATTGGTTTGATGTTCCGAAACACTTAAGTGTGACAAACATGCAAAGGAACAGGAAATGAGGAAGGGGGCAAACACTTTTTCACACCACTGTATAAATCCCTGTTGTATATTTGGGTACCAAAATAGTCCTGGCTATCACTGATGATTGAGGGCATTGCTTGGAGTGTCATCGCCTCTGACGACTTCCGATTGACGAAACGTACGTCAGGCGATACCCTTGGTACACTACGCGTCACTTCCTTTTTTGCGGCTTCCGGTTTTTGACCCGCCGCCAGTGGAACGCACGCTGTCACCGGGGCTTTGCGGTGCCGTCATCGCTCTGCCCTCCAGCTGCGCGCTCTGCATTTTTAACCTTATTTTTGCATTTTTTATACTTTGTTGTCCTAATAGCCTATATGGCTATAATGTAAATTGTCCTTCACCTATTTTTAATAAAACTCAACACTGTTTTAGCAATACTTCACTATCAGTGTTATATATATATATTTTTACACACGGACCCCATCGGTGTTTTTACCCCCCCATCCTTGGAAAGCGGAAGAGGCTTGACACCCCCGCAGAGGAGGCTTTTCTGAGGATACCGACCCCACAGAGGAGGATTTCCATCGTATATATCCAGGAGATTATATGCCTATTACCCCTGCAGGGGTTAGGCACTCTGGTGAGTGTTTTCACACTAGGGGTCACTCGGCGGATGGAGGGGAGCACCTGAAAAGTCACCGTGTACAAGTCATCTGTTCAACTATATTTGTATATTTGATGTTACAAGATTTTTAAGACCCACAAGACAGCACAAGACTGCACTTTATCTGATCTTTGATAGATTTTTTACTTGGGACAATTATTATATTATATATTTTTTATTTTTATTATTATTCACTTGTGACAATTGTCAACAACTTCTCCACTTCAATTTTTTTTCGGGACATTGTGCACTCTATTATATATTCATATATATATATTTTTTTTTTATGTGGATACCGTCATTTGATCCTTATTTATTGATTTAATTTTCCATATATATATATATATATTTTTTTTTTCTGTTCTTATCACTATTGCACAAAGTCACTTTTTGTTTTTGGATACCATCATTTGATTCTTATTCATTCATTCAATTTTACATTTCCACTATACAAATAATTTTTTATTTTTATTGCACAGAGGCACTCCTTGTTTTTATGGTATTTTACACTTATGAATTGCTTGCCATTTGTATTTATTTACACACATTCCCGTATTCAGCCAATTATTATGCTCATTAGCTATCGCATGTAGTCACTTTATATACTCTATCTCATTGGTGATAGAGTGAAACAGATTGACTGTCCTTTGATACATATTATTCTACTTGACATACGCATATTTGTTTTTACCATTCGATACGTACATATCTTTATCCTGCTCTCTTTACACCCACCCTGAACAGCGCCACCATCCCGTTATTTAAATTCATTCCCTTTTCTACACCTTTGTGTGTAGTACCTGTCTGGGAGGCTGCAGTTCCAATCCTAAGCGTGGAATCTTTAGTATTATTCATTGCTTGGAGTGGCCCTTGAATTATCTTCTCTTTCTTCATTATGGTATTGTCACTGGAGTGGTCTGGGCTGTTTTTTAACTCCCTAGCCAGAGATGAATGGAGGGTGAACAGAGGGTGAATGAAAAGCAGAGGTTGCTAAATAATTATGTAGTTTTTGTTATCAGTCAAAACATTTCATATTTGATATGAACTATTGAAGGCAGCTTTGTTTATAGCATGCTGAGGTCTCCTGGAAGGTTACTTTTTTGCTGTCAATTACTGTTCTGTTCTATGACAATGTTGTCTGACACAGTAAAAAAAGGAAAGAAAAATATTTCTGTATCAAGTGTTGTATCATTCATGATGCATTTTTAAACATATTGGATACAATAGTGACATAAAATTCACAGTAGCCTGTTACAGTATTTATAGATACATTCTGTGTGCTTTTTTATCACTGCATGGTCAGCATATGCAGAATGTTCAATGTTTAAACCAAGGAAACAAATGGTTCTATTTCATCCAAATCACCAGCTTTCCCTGCCAGCATCAATGTTTTCAGTATAAATTTTTCCTCTTCTCTTTTAGAGCTTTGTTTTCCATTTAGATAGCTGAATCCAGATGTATAACATATGTTACCTGTTAAACACAGATATTTCTGCTTCCCATGTGCTGCCATGTGTAGGCCCCATCAGATTTATATCTCTCCACCATTCCCTTTGCTCTGCACCATCTCTGTCTGACACTGTCTTACTTCTCTCAGGTCTATGTTTTTTTTTTTTGGAGATGAGGCATTTAGCTGGTACAAGCAGACTGAATTCACAAATGCAAAATTATTTAGGGAAATAATCCTGGTGTAAACAACAACGCAGAGACATGCAGAAAACCTTGAATGACATAAAAAGCCCCCCATTATCTAAAGACTGTGTCCTATGGAGTACAAGTGTATAATTTATTTTCATTTCATGATAAAAAAAGAACCCAAGGAATTCTAAGGGTTTGAGTTTCTAAAAGCAAATAGACTGCTCTCTTTGCAAGGTAATCTTCGCCGGTGTTCATGTGCAAGCAAATAATTCATTTTTTTTTTAATTTTCCTGGCATATGATTGGGTGTTCTTTGCAAAGTGAAGGCAGGGGAAAATTCCCAGATGTTGTGCAATTTCCCTTGCAAAGTGAACAGCCTATTTGCCTTTAGTAAATAAACCCACAATTGTTTTATACATAATTTTGGCATGAGTGTGCTTATTTAATAGATTGCAATGTTTTTTTCTAGTCAAGTCAAGTCAACAGTTTTTTTTTTTAATTTAAAAAAATTGCAAAAATCAAAGTCAAGCATCTTTGTTTATTGATCAGATTGCTTAACACGGATTACAGTTTATTTCTTGTTGGCTTCTTGGTTGCTTTAAAGGCTTACTTAACTTTCCCTTTAAGCTACAATGTTTGCATTGCCTTACTTAAAGTAAAATTGAAGGCAGATTTGTTTTCAGCTGTATTACCCCTTTATTCAATGAGTTCTACCTTGTACTTTATTATTCTTCAGTCAGACATTAGATGATGATTTACAGCATAGTACCACCTTGTCTAATGCATACCATTCTCCAAGCAAATATCCTTCTAAGGTTATGTGACTGTATTATATATTCTCATGTAGAGCGTCTACAACAATCCCATCTTCAATGCTGCATGTTTTGAAATATGACAAGACAATAATAGAACAGCTAGGTCATGTGATCTGATTTAAAGCTGGTCATAGATGGACCAAAAAGTACCTGATTCAGTAGGATCCATCTATTGCTGTTGCTGTTACAGAGAACTTCTCTCAAACCAGTTAGTTGGAAAATGCTCCTTCCTGTGATGTAAACAAGGCAGTCAGGGAACCCCCGATTACATTATTGACCAAATATAGTCACAACCATATTTAGTCAATGATGACACCTATGATCCCCATAGCTGTTGTTTACATTGCAGTAGCACAACAAACCACTTGCTAACCGCCATACATAAATATATGTTGCGACATGCAAGTGGTTTACTGGGGTTTATGGCTGAAGCTATCAGCCATAACCCTGGTATTTTTTTTCTCTTTCTCATTAAAGTAGTACAAGTAGCTAATTAGCCACGAGATTACTTTCAGAAGCAGTGGGAGGGGTCATCTTTGTTTCTCGGGCTTATGTTTACATCCCTTCTAATAGGAAGCATGCCCCGTACACACGGTCGGATATTCCAATGGAAAAAGTCTGATCGGATTATGTTGTTGGAAAATCCAGTCGTGTGTGGGCTCTAGCAGGCTTTTGAGAGCAGGATCTAAAATTTTCCGACAACAAAATCCGATCGGACTTTTTCCGATCGTGTGTAGAGAATTCTGACACACAAAGTGCCGCGTATGCTCAGAAGAAATTTGGAGACTAAAGCTATTGGCTACTGGCCTCTACGTAGTCCCGTCGTACCTTTTATACATCACCTCATTTGGAACGATCGGATTTTCCGACAACTTTATCCGACCGTGTGTGTGCAACACAAGTTTCGGACAAAATCCGTTGTAAGAAATCCGACGGATTTTGTGGTCGGAATGTCCGACCGTGTGTACCAGGCAAAAAAGTGAAAAAAAGGAAAAAATAAGGGGACAGTGTAAAAATAAAACTTGTGTGCAGAAGTGAACGCATATATAAGTCGTGCACGCATATGTAAACCGTATTTGCACCACACGTGTGAGGTATCGCCGCAAATGTTAGAGTGAGAGCAATAATTCTAGTGCTAGACCATCAACTCTAAACAGGTAACCTGTAAAAACTTTTAAAATGTTGCCTATGGAGATTTTTGGGTATCGCACTTTGTCACCATTCCATGAGCATGTGCAATTTTAAAGCATGATATGTTAGGTATCTATTTACACGGCGTAACATCATTATTATATATGTTACCAAAAATTGGATTAAATATTTGTATTTTGCATTAAAATTCATTAACATGTATTTTTTTCCAAAAACAAAATGCTACTCAAATACCGTGTGACAAAGAAAATTGCAACAATCACCATTTTATTCTCCAGGGCAGTGATGGAGAACCTATGGCACGCGTGCCACAGCTGGCACGCAGAGCCCTCTCTGTGGGCACTCAGAAGCTCCGGGCAAACACAGGCTCCTCACACTTTACTAGGAGGACAAAGCGCCCAATGTCCCCACACTGTCCTGCTTCGTTCCATTGGTGAGAAAGCCAAGAGATGACGCCGGAGTGGCCAGTGATGTGCTGCGCCACGTGAGCATGTTCTGTGCTATGGTGATAGCAGGAGAGGTGTGTATGGGCAGAGGGAGCAAGACTGGCTACATGAGTGTCACTGCGCCACTGCCATACCACAGCAGAGGGGGGAGGGAGTGGTAAGTTGCAGAGGGGGAGCAGATGTGTGATGGAGTGTGCCATGAGCTGCATGGAGGGGTGTGATGTATGGTGAAGAGTTGTGCTATAAGTTACATGGCGATGTATAATGTGCTGTAGCTCACTGATGTAATGTGGCTGGACAACAGAGAGGTGTGAGCTGAAGGCCAATACATAATGTGCTAGAAGTTTACAGTGTGATGAGATGTGCGATGTGCTGCATGGCGATGGATGTTGGCACTTTGAAATAAATAGGTTGGTTTTATGTTGCAGTTTGGGCACTCGATCTCAAAAGGGTTCGCCATCACTGCTCTAGGGTCTCTGCTAAAAAAAAAGTATACAGTATCTATTGTTTGGGGGTTCTAAGTAATTTTCTAGCAAAAAAGACAGACTTTTACTTGTAAACAAAAAGTACCAGAAAAGGTTTGGTCCTTAACCACTTCAGCCCCGGAAGAATTTACCCCCTTCCTGACCAGAGCGTTTTTTTGTGATTCGGCACTGCGTCGCTTTAACCACTTCAGCCCCGGACCAATTGTCAGCTTAAGGACCAGAGGTCTTTTTTCAATTTCGCACTGCACTACTTTAACTGGTAATTGCGCGGTCATGCAATTTTGTAACGAAACGAAATTTGCGTCCTTTTCTTCCCACAAATAGAGCTTTCTTTTGATGGTATTTGATTGCCTCTGTGATTTTTATTTTTTGCGATATAAACGGAAAAAGAGCGAAGATTTTGAAAAAAAAAGAGATTTTCTACTTTTTGTTATAAGAAAAATCTAATAAACTCAATTTTAGTCAAACATTTGGGCCAAAATGTATTCAGCCACATGTCTTTAGTAAAAAAAATGCCAATAAGCGTATATTTATTGGTTTGCGCAAAAGTTATAGCGTCTACAAACTAGAGTACATTTTCTGGAATTTACACCGCTTTTAATTTATGACTGCCTATTTCATTTCTTGAGGTGCTAAAATGGCAGAGAAGTACAAAACCCCCCCAAATGACCCCATTTTGGAAAGTAGACACCCCAAGCTATTTGCTGAGAGGCATGTTGAGCCCATTGAATATTTTTTTTTTTAGTCCCAAGTGATTGAATAAAGACAAAAATAAAAAAGAATTTTTTTTTTCTTCAAAAAGTTGTCACTAAATGATATATTGCTCACACATGCCATAGTTATATGTGGAATTGCACCCCAAAATACATTTTGCTGCTTCTCCTGAGTATGGGGATACCACATGTGTGGGACTTTTTGGGAGCCTAGCCGCGTACGGGGCCCCGAAACCCAAGCACCGCCTTCAGGATTTCTAAGGGTGCAAATTTTTGATTTCACTCCTCACTACCTATCACAGTTTCGAAGGCCATAAAATGCCAAAATAGCACAAAACCCCCCCAAATGACCCCATTTTGGAAAGTAGACACCCCAAGCTATTTGTTGAGAGGCATGGTGAGTATTTTACAGCTCTCATTTGTTTTTGAAAATGAAGAAAGTAAAGAAAAAAAAAATTTTTTTTTTTTTCTTTTTTCAATTTTCAAAACTTTGTGACAAAAAGCGACATCTGCAAAATACTCACAATACCTCTCAGCAAATAGCTTGGGGTGTCTACTTTCCAAAATGGGGTCATTTTGGGGGGTTTTATGCCATCTGGGCATTCCATGGCCTCCGAAACTGTGATTGGCAGTGAGAAGTGAAATAAAAAAATTACTCCCTTAGAAAGCCTGAAGGCGGTGCTTGGATTTTGGGGTTCCGTACGCAGCTAGGCTCCCAAAAAGTCCCACACATGTGGTATCCCCGTACTCAGGAGAAGCAACAGAATGTATTTTGGGGTGTATTTCCACATATGCCCATGGCATGTTTGAGCAATATATCATTTAGTGACAACTTTTTGTAAAAAAAAAATATATATATTTTTTTTTTTTCATTATTCAATCTCTTGGGACAAAAAAAAAAAATATTTAACGGGCTCAACATTGCTCTCAGCAAATAGCTTGGGGTGTCTACTTTCCAAAATGGGGTCATTTGGGGGGGGTTTGAACTGTCCTGGAATTTTATGCACAACATTTAGAAGCCTATGTCACACGTCACCCACTCTTCTAACCACTTGAAGATAAAGCCCTTTCTGACACTTTTTGTTTACATGAAAACATATTTTTTTTTTGCAAGAAAATTACGTTGAACCCCCAAACACTATATATATTGTTAAAGCAAAGGCCCTACAGATTAAAATGGTGGGTGTTGCATTTTTTTTTTCCACACAGTATTTGCGCAGCGATTTTTCAAACGCATTTTTTGTGGAAAAAATACACTTTTTTTTATTTTAATGCACTAAAACACACTATATTGCTCAAATTTTTGATGAAATAAAAAATATGATCTTAGGCCGAGTACATGGATACCAAACACGACATGCTTTAAAATTGCGCACAAACACGCAGTGGCGACAAACTACATACATTTTTAAAAGCCTTTAAAAGCCTTTACATGATACCACATTAGATTCACGGAGGAGGTCTACTGCTAAAATTACTGCCCTCGATCTGACCTTCGCGGTGATACCTCACATGCATGGTGCAATTGCTGTTTACATATGACGCCAGACCAACGCTTGTGTACGCCTTTGCGCAAGAGAAGGGGGGGCAGGGGTGCTTTTTTTTTTTTTTTTTTTTAGTTTTTTTTTTTTTTATTTAGCTTTTTTATTCTATTTTTAAACTGTTCCTTCCATTTTTTTTCTTTGTTATGATTTTTATTGTTATCTCAGGGAATGTAAATATCCCCTATGATAGCAATAGGCAGTGACAGGTACTCTTTTTTTGAAAAAATTGGGGTCTATTAGACCCTAGATCTTTCCTCTGCCCTCAAAGCATCTGACCACACCAAGATTGGTGTGATAAAATGCTTTCCCAATTTCCCAATGGCGCGGTTTATATCCGGGAGGGGGGACATTCCCTCCCACTGCTTGTAAAAGCAGTCTAGAGGCTAATTACCCGCTAGAATTGCTTTTACATGAACGCCGATCACTGGCTGAAAAGAATGATACCAAGATGATACCTAAACCTGCAGGCATCATTCTGGTATAACCATTCAAAGTCCAGCAACATACTGGACATATATTGTAATCTTTTTTTTTTTCATGCAGCCTCTTGGCTGAACGAAAAAAAGAGATTGATTGGTGGGTATGCCCACCATTAGAATACCTCCCTTCATCCACCCACTTCTAATGATGGGCATACATGCACCATTTATATATGCCGATGCATGGGGGCATCCTCCCGCAAAAGTTATGCCGTGTACACACGGTCGGAATTTCGACCGTATGTACGTGGCATTAGGAGCCAATCGCTCCTCCGCCCCCCCTGCTGCCCCCATGCTTCGGCACATATGCTCTTTTTTTTAACTGTGGTGGTGAAATCACCTCCTACAGCGTTGGAGTCGCGGCTTTATGTATCGTGGGAGCAAACGCTGTTGCTGTCAAGATAAATAAATCCGCGTTGCAACTGAATGGCGCACCTGAAAACAAAAAAATGCTTAACACTAAAACACAGTAAACAAAATTACATACCTGAAAAGCAAGCATGATAAAACATGATAAAACATAATAAAACATTGCAGAATAGAATGGAGTAAAAAAAGAGCAACAATAGAGAGAGAATAGAGTGAGAGAGAGAACAATAAAACGACAACTATTTTTGTTTTTTTTATTTTTTTGAGATTCACAGGTAAAAAAGCTCCTGACTGTTAGCGACTGAATCAAAACGCTACCACAAAAAAAATGTTAGCGATCGCAGGGATCAGGCCTGACTCTGCGAACACTGCAGTTATGTGTGCTTAGTGTTTTGTAAGTGACAGTGATCGATCGATACTGCACTTGGGCTGGGCTGGGCTGGGCGGGGGAGGGGGAAAACGCAGGTGCTAGCAGGTATCTGGGCTGATCCCGCTAACAATGCGTTTTTTTGGAACCCTAAACTGCTGGGACGCTAGTATAGATCTGATCAGATCAGATATTGATCTGTTCAGATACTATACCACTAAGGGAGGTGTATGCTTTGCGCGTGGGTGTTTGCGGTACTGGCACTAACCTGGGGCGACGCAGACCTTATTTGACCCTAAAACCTAATTGATATCACCCGCCGGGCGATCAGGGGGTTAAACCGTTATTGGGTAATAAATGGCGGGTGCCCCGACAGTATAAAAAACAAGCTAACTAACCAGCGTCACCCGTAACAGTAATACAAAAAAAAAACTGGCTACCTAGCGGCACCAGTGACACTAATGCAGCGATCAGAAAAACAATCGCTTAGTGACACTGGCAAAAGGGGGTGAAAGGGTTAACTAGGGGCAATCAGGGGGTTAAACCTTTATTAGGTAATATATGGGGGTACCTGACGCTATATAAAAACCTGACGGGGAACCTAAATAACGAAATAACTAACTGGCTAACCAGCGTCACCAGTGACATTTTATACGGTGATCACTGGTGAAAGGGTTAACTCTAGGGGCAATCAGGGGGTTAAAACCTTTATTTAGGTTGTAATATGGGGGTACCTGACCTATAAACCTATTTATGAACCTATATAAACATGGCGGTTAACCTAAAAAAAAACTGGTTACCTAGCGACACTAATGCAGCGATCAGAAAAACGATCGCTTAGTGACACTGGCAAAAGGGGGTGAAAGGGTTAACTAGGGGCAATCAGGGGGTTAAACCTTTATTAGGTAATATATGGGGGTACCTGACGCTATATAAAAACCTGACGGGGAACCTAAATAACGAAATAACTAACTGGCTAACCAGCGTCACCAGTGACAGTTATACGGTGATTACTGGTGAAAGGGTTAACTCTAGGGGCAATCAGGGGGTTAAAACCTTTATTTAGGTTGTAAAAGGGCAAAAGGGGGTGAAGGGGTTAACTAGGGGCAATCAAGGGGTTAAACCTTTATTAGGGGGGGGGGGGTAGGGGGCTACCTAGGACCTAAAACTAACTGCCCTGACAGTTATTACAGTCACACTGACACTAAATGCAGTGATCAGTAAATAAATGATCACTGCAATTAGTGACACTGTGACTGGGGGGGGGGGGGAGGGGGTGATCTGGGGGGTGATCTGGGGGTGACAGGGGGGTGGATTGTGTGCCTATGTGTACTGGTGTCAGTGTACTGTTTGTGCACTAACCTTTACATGTTCTCTGCTCGGCGTTCCGGTCACATAGACCGGCGCACCGAGCGTGACATCACTTCCGCCTTCCTGTCTATACAATAGACAGGAAGGGGAAGCTTTTCATTCGCCAGGAGCGATCGCGAGGGGGTGGCCAGAAACCACTGGCCGTCCCCTCGTCCCGGATCGCTCCTGAAGCGATGCCGACCGTCCCCGCCGGCGGAGGGGGTTCCGATCGGACACCCCACCCGCCGGAAGAATGGCACGTACAGGTACGTGGTTCTGCCTGTACGTGCCATTCTGCCGACGTATATATACAGGGGGCGGTCGGCAAGTGGTTAACTGACAATTGTGCGGCCGTGCAACATTGTACCCAAACAAAAATTAGCTTTCTTTTGGTGGTATTTGATTGCCTCTGTGGTTTCTATTTTTTTGCGCTATAAACAAAAAAGAGCGCCAATTTTGAAAAAAACACAATATTTTGTACTTTTTGCTAAAAAAAAATACCCCATTTTTTTTTAAAAAGCAAATTTTTTCTCAGTTTAGGCCGATATGTATTCTTCTACATATTTTTGGTAAAAAAAATTGCAATAAGCTTATATTGATTGGTTTGCGCAAAAGTTATAGCAGCTACAAAATAGGGGATAGATTTATAGCATTTTTATTATTATTTTGTTTTTACTAGTAATGGCAGTGATCTGTGATTTTTATCATGACTGGGACATTATGGCGGACACACATCAGACAATTTTGACACATTTTTGGAACCATGGCCGGCGGTCATTGCGACCGTTGGCCGCGAGCATCGGCACCCCGGCCTGCTATCCGCCCCCCGTGAGCCAACTTACAGCTACGTGGTTTCGCGCAGGGGAGCCAACCTGCGGCAGCTGGTCCAGAAACGGTTAAGTGGTTAATGAGCAGATGGAAAACTTGGGGAAACATACCTAATTTATGGTGTGCATAGGCTGTAGTTGACAATGTTTTTCAAAATACCTTATTCTGTGTAATAAGAAGTTTAGTGCAAATTCATTAGTATCAGGAATTGATGTGGAAAAGTTGAAAGTTCATTCATTGACCAACATTCATTGACCAAAATTCTTCTCACAGTTCTGCTGTTTTATTAAAGCTTGCTTGCAGCATTGTGTCAGTAAACACAAAGTGAAACCTTTGAAATACATGTGCAATATATATGCTAACTATCAATAAAGGTGCTATAAACTGTTGCAAAAAAGCATTAAAGTGACTAGTGCTATAATTCATAAAATATAAATCCAATAATAGTAGTTCAGTGGAAAGTGACATGTGCTTAATATAAATACTTAATAAAGTATTGCAAAGGGATCATCTAAACCATTTATCACATAACAATAAAATATATTTTTGCTTTCACAAAAAACACAGGATCCCTAATAATCGTCTTTTGGTGTGCCTGTGTCTTCACTCATGCTCCCCCTTTTGTGCAGCACTGACCAGAAAACTCTCTCCTCTAGGGAGTGTCCCACAATGACAGCACCAATGGTTGTATATGAATTCCTCTGTATAAATGGAGGGCTATCAATCCTTGCTTTTAGGCTCCACTGCCCCAGCAGTCTCATACATGTGTAAAAATAAAAGCATCCATAGCATAATTTGGTTGTGTAAATGTATTAAAAGTAGCTTGTAATGCACTTACATTCATAAAAACAAATTCAGGCAGTTTGTATATAAAATTCAGGAAGTCCGGGGCTCTGATGCGCTCCACAGACTCTAAACCGGCAGTGATGCAATGACGCTGTGGCTCCTCCCTATGCATTTCGTCATTCAGACGTCATCGGAAGCTGCGCCATATTGCTACACCATCCGGTTTATATTAGGTGCGGTATCCCTGCAACCTTGGGTCACATGTCCAGCGGCCATATTGGTTAGTGTGCCACTGGTTATTCTAAATGGTGAAGCACACAGTTAGACTATATAGTTTGTGCAACCTGCCCTCTGTTGTTGCCAAACGATGTAATACTTTGGTATCTCTGGGTTAATAGGTTACCATTGAACCTAAATGAAAATACTTGCACAAAAACATTCCTATTACCGATATAACAGATGTAAATACTAACCTTTAATACACATACTGTTTAAAAGTAAACAGTAAAAATATATAAATAAAAATAATAATAAAAGCCAAAAAAGGAGAATAAAAAAAAAGAATAGTGTGTGTGTGTGTAAATGTATGAAACTAGAAAAATGAACCTCCATAAGTAAATATATATTTGGAGGAACCTGAAAAAAATGAAAAAATATATAAGTTTCAAAAATTAGAAATTCATTTAAGACACGTGTAAATGATGGGAGAAGGAAAAAATATATACAGCATAACAAAAGTAAATACTCCGGATGCTATCCATAAAGGATGCTCCATGTATTCCCTATGGTGGAGGATCTTGTGTATAACGGTGTAAGACAGATAATAAAAATATAAAATATAAAAAAAAATTGAAAATGTGGCCCATATGGGGAGGTACATATACTAAATGGGTGAAAAATTAGAAAATAATAATAAAACAAAATGGTAGGGGAATGTATTATGTCTGAAGTCAATCATTTGAGATGAAACAGTTAAGATCAATGTCTATGTTCAGGCCTTTTGGTTGGAGGGAATTCTGTGATACCTTAATCCTTTTGTTATCACCCCTCCAGTGTCCTCTGCGGTGGACTTCTCTAAAATGCCTTCATAAGCTGTGCTTTGTGAACCCTTTTCTAATATTGTTGATATGTTCTCTAATTCTGACATACAATGGTCTGGTGGTCCTACCCACATATTGGTATCGGCATGGACATTCAATGACATACTTTACATGTGTGCTTGTACAGAATATCATGTCCTTGATCTTATATTCTTTACCCGTCACTGTAGATCCTTCGTTTTTTTTTGGCTCGTTCTACATGGTAGGCACTTTTGGCATCTAAAAATATCTTTTAGATTGGGAAAAAAGTTTGATTGTTTTTGGGGGGTCTAGTACATTGTGGACCAATTTGTTCTGGAGTGTAGGTACCCTCCTGTAAATAAAATTAGGCCGCTGCGGAAGTATTTCTTTGTTTTGTCTGATCTTAGAATGGGCCAGTATTTTTTCATTATGCTCTCCAATTTTTTGTATTGCTTATTGGAACCAGTGAGAAAGGCAAATTACATATTGTGTGCTCTTTTTTCTTTATTATTGTGGGGATGTACCCATTCCGGTTGGTCTGTTTGAAGAAGGTCCTAGTACCAAGCTTACGATTTTCTTTGAATATCTGTAAGTCTAGATAATCAATACTGTCTTTCTTCCAGCTTCCTTCAAAGAAGATTCCATATTGGTTATGGTTGATTGCTTCAAATAATTATTTTAGGGATTTTTCTGTGTCTCTCCAGATCATCACAATATCATCAATATATCTTCTGTATAAACTTAAATTAGGTCTGTCCACACTGTATATCTGTTCTTCCTCCCATTTGTTCATGCACAGGTTGGCTACACTCGAAGCATATAGCCACTCATTTGGTTTGGACATAATGATCGTCCTTATGCCAGAAATAATTACTATTCATGGCCATCTCTAGTCCTTCCAGTATGTACTCTATTTGTTCCTGTTTTAAATACTTGTGTAATGCCCATTCCACACTTTTCAGACCATTTTTCTGTACAGTATTTGTATATAATGAATTCACATCGATAGTAACTAAAAAATCTCCATCTACCACCTGTATGTTTTTCAGTTCTGAAATAAGTTGCTTACTGTTCTTCAAGAAGGATCCTCTTTTTCAAACCAATGGTTGCAGGTATTTGTCTAAATATTCAAATAAAGAGTTAATCCCACTGATAATTGGTCTTCCCAGGGGTTTATCTTGATTTTTATGTACTTTTGGTACGTAATATAATACTGGTGTTTTTGCTGCTTCAGGTACCAAATACTTAGCTTCTCTTTTATTCAAGATACCCTTTTCTAACCTTTTAGTTATGTATGCCTTCAATTTATTTTCATATTTTTATTTGGGTTGTGCTTCAATTTCTTGTAAGTATCCTCTCCTGCCCCGTCCTCTGCCTGAAAGTTCTTAAATAAGGGGCAGGCCACTCGAGTGACGTCACCTAATGGCCCCGTCCCCTTGTGATGTCACTGCCCCAGAGTGACTTACTTGAGAAAGTCACATGATTAGTGATGAAACGCATTGGGCCTGTGACGTCATCATGCACCACCAAGAAGCATACTGGTGTGTTTTGGAACTGAGTATTTGTGGATACCTCAGTGACTTTTAAGAGGAACATGCATCCCCATGTGTTTAGTGATCTGCCCGAGTGCACCGGAGGTAGTGCACCAACAAATGTGAGTGCAGTTTTACATTTTTTTTTAATAAACATTATCTTTTTATACAGTTCAAGCACTATGTCAGTTCTCTCCTATCCATGTACTACACGTGTATGAGGTACACTACATAAGGTGAAAAAGAGTCCCAGGAGCAACAGGGAAGTTATACCACTAAGGGGAAGGAATATTGAGACCCTTGCAGGTTCTCCCTGTTTTTCATTATGAAGTTTGTCTTTTTTTTGTTTGATACCAATGAAAATAGTTTGTCAGTTGTTTTTGCCATCTTGTTCTTGACTACAATAACAGAAAAGGGCTTCCCTAATAACACAGAGGCCTTTCTTTATTAGAGCAACCCATGTCACCATCTTTCACTTACCTGACTATTTCAGTGTCCAGAAGTACAAAAAGTACAAATCTTGTCAACATCATTTTCACACTTTTATAGTGTGTATTAAGTGCTTACCTCTGCAAACATTGCTTTAAATTGCCACTGTACTTCCCATCTCCCACTAACATTATCACTGCCTGTATGATAGACACCTGTGTTGTCGACAACACTCCACCCCATCTATGCTTAAACATTCATAGAACACATGGCCACAAAATTATTGTACCCAGAAATGGTGTTTAAGGTACACTTAATGCCGCGTACACACAACCGGACTTTTCGACAGCAAAGATCCGACGGAACAAATCCTTTGGACAATTTGATCGTGTGTGGGCTTCATCGGACCTTTGCTGTCCAAAAATCAGACGGACTTTAGAAATAGAACATGTTTCAAATTTTTCCACCGGAACCAGTTCCTATTGAGAAATCCACTCGTCTGTATGCTAGTCCGGAGGACGAAAACCAACGCTAGGGCAGCTATTGGCTACTGGCTATGAACTTCCTTATTCTAGTCGGGTCGTACGTCATCCCGTTCAATTCTGTCAGACTTTGGTGTGATTGTGTGTGTCCAAGTCTGTTTGTTTGGAAAGTCCGTCGGAAGTCCGCCAAAAGTCAGTCGGAAAAAACGTCGGACCTTTGCTGTCGAAAAGTCCGGTCGTGTGTACGCAGCATTAGGATAAGCATGTTTGTTTTGTCCAATTTTACACTAGGGGAACAGTTAGAACCTTTGCACATTTTCTGCTGCTGTCTGTTTCCCCACTGGGGAGATTCACCCATTCCTTTTGCCCTGGTGACCTGGAAATCAAATGGTGGGAAAAACCCCAAATTTTACAATTGTTACAGGAAAAGAAAATTAGGTAAAATCTTCCAATAGAAAAACGTGTTCCAATGATAGGATAAGAGTTTTCCTAATTAGAGAAATGTCTCAGAACATGGGGACTGCTGCACTCGCTGGCAATGGAGAATGGCTGGCAGAGACTTGGGAGGGTGGAAGGTTATGCAAAGGCCATGGGTTTGTAGATGTATGCAGTATGCAAACTGACACAATCCAGGTCTAGTCTCAGGTCAATTAAGTGAGTTTGCTCATTTGTGTTAGTTCCCCAATGGCTGTTTTGCTGTAGTTTTTGCTTCATGTATTTCCAGTCTAAATATATTTAGAGAGAGCAACAACAGAATAGACAAATGCAGATTATCAAATACAAATTGCTCAGAATGAAAAAAATAGATACATTATATCAAACTTTTTACCGCTAATTCAGTATACTGCAAAGTTAAAATACTCATAATTTTAAACATATTGGTTTGCATTTTGATGATAGTTTTCTATAAATATTACAGCAATTGAAGTCAAATGACAGATAACTTCATAAACTATCCAAGTTCCTTGAAATAAAATTTTTGGCAGTTAAACTTAAGATGAAACATCTTGTTTCCTGAAATAACAAGAATTCCAATGAAGCACATGAACCACATCATTCAAGTAAAAAGACAAAAAAGAATTCAAGCTACCAGGAAAAGGTTTAAATGAAGAAAATAATAGCATGTCACATAAATTTACTAACACCAGTACATACAAATAATAAAAAAAATATGCATGCTGCATTGAGGGTCATTTAGTGATGGATTTAGAACTATTATTTGTTAATTGTATTGAATTTTTGGAAACTACACAGTTGCATAGTTGTTAGCCAAACAATTGTGTGTGTGTGTGTGTGTGTGTGTGTACTTTTCAATTAGACAATATTTAGGTGATTTGCAGTCAAAGTTTGTGCAATGCATCACAAAGAAAATTCAAATGCATTTTAGAATCAATCACCAGCACAGTGAGTGTGGTCATTACATAAAGTGATCAAAAAAAAAGGAAGCAGATCATATGGTAATGGACGCTGATAAAATGAGGCTGCATATTGCAGCACATTAAAACACTGATTATTAAATAATAAAAATACTTTGCAACATTTTTATCAGCAAAATACCTGCAATACCCTAGGCATCTAGTAAGGTACTTTAAGAAAGGGTAAGTAAAATATTTTATTTCACATATAATTTTTTATATTTATTTTAGTTATTCTTGTTTGATCCTATTGAATAACTCCCAAAAGCAGATATGTGCTATAATTAGCTTGACTTGTTTGGAAAATAATAATTATGTTCTATTCTGTGGTTGTCAGAATCTAGATAGACAATCATTATACCAACAGGAAGCATTTTACATGTTTAAACATAGTTATTTTTCTCAACAGATAGTTTCATTGCAAAGAAGTATATTACGACTCAAGATCCAATTTTTACTTAGAATAAACAATAGCATTATATTTAGATGTGTTCACCCTTTGACCTTTTTTAACTAATGAGATAGATTACCCAACAATAGTGGTATAGTATTTTTTCCATCTGATCTATGATGCTCTTCAAAGTCAGTTTTCATAGGTTTTACTTTGAGTAAATTAAAGAGACAATGTTTTATGCAAACAATAGTTGTTCAACCATATAACTTGTCTTCATTTTTGAAATCTCTCTCGCATTATTTACTCTCCATTTTCTATTTTTGATTTCATTGCTTCGATCAGTTCTAATTTATACAGTCACATCATTATGCTTTCTTAGGCACCAATTACTTGAATTATTCTGTCGTGTCAATTTAATTTGTAATGGATTAAGCATATAGGTGACAGAGACAATGCCTTTCCCTGTACAATTATCAGTCACACAGTTTTTCCCATCATCAGTAGAAAGACGGTAATCTGGAGTTATCGTATTTACAAATATTAATATGTCATAATATTCTAAGATTAAGATCAGTAAAAAAAAAAAAAAAAAAAGTCTGTGCAAAAAAGTGAGAGCTTTGAGAAGGGAGTTCCTTTTTCACACAGAAAAGCTGTGTACAGAGTAATCAAATGGCCCATGTGCATGACCAAATTTGGGCACCCTTGATCAAGTACAAACACCTATTTACCATTTAATTGATTGCTATGCCTTGTAAAATGCCTATGGGCTTCAGGAATAAAAATCCAGGCCCGATAGTGCTAGGTTTATGCCAACTGTACACTTTGGGCAACATAGGGTTCGGTAATAGGGTTTCAAGTTGAGTTTAAGTTTAGGGTTAGCTTGAAGATTAGGAGCTAGTTTAAAAGTAAGGGTTTGGTTGACATTTTCTGCACTGAAACTTACAATGAACCTGTGCTTTATCAATGCGAAGCAGCTGGTTTATGTTAATGCTGCCCCCTGCAGTCGTTTTTACTAATGGTTTTAACATTGATCCATTTGCATGGGAAACGGAGATGAAGCACTCTGCAAGCTCCAGCTCCAAGGGCTGAAGTCTCTACGCACCCCAATGTGACAGTGCTTGGTGCCTGAGCAGCCAAATACCAAGAACCAACCCATATAAGTGAAACTGGTGTCACATGCTTCCACTATACCCAGAAGCACAATATGTTTTTCTCCCCTTCTTTCAGCCAAATGGAAAGTATAAGCTGATATAGGGACCAGCTTAAAGCTTTGTACACATGTGCCAAAAATCATCTGAGATTGGTCAGTTCAGGGGGGCGTGACAGGACACGATGGCATCTGCCTGCTTCCCGCCTGCGTTTTTCTCCCCTCTGAGCTCCTCCAACATTCCCACTACACCCGTAGAGCCATGGCGCAGAAACGAAAAGATGATTGGCTGCCACAAAAGCTGACTGAATACATGTTTCAGCCAGCCATGGGGCACGGCCAAGATGGCGCCATGGCTGAATCTCTCATAGCAGCACCAGCGGCTCTCCCCCACCTACAGCCTGGACAATTGGCGAGCTCCCAGCATAACCCCAAGGGTTCTCCACACTCAGGATCTCTGCTGTCTTCCCCAGGCTCCCCTGCTTCCAGCAGCCCAGCTAAGGCTAAAATGAGGCTGGATTCTTCCACTATCAGCAATGAGGTGGGTCACCTTCCTCCTATATCTCCTGCCCTACCATTGCAAAACTCACAGAACAATTCCATTGCATCTTTCCCCACTATGGGGCAACCTGTGATGGTCACACTGAAGGACTTGTTAATATCCCTGAGAAACTCTCTTCAAATTGAAATGCTCTCACTCATGCATAATCTTGGCCACAGTATCAATACAATAGAGGACATAATCTCCCAAGTACAAGCAAACATTGGAGGCATTACTACTATGGTCAATGATATTATTGATACTCAAGAGAACCAAATGCAGGACACTAAATGGATAAAAGATAAACTAGCAGACATAGAGGATAGATCCTGCCATAACAATATCAAGATATGTGGGATACTGGAATCGGTACAGCCCTCTGACCTATCCACATATGCGCGCGGCTTGATCAAATCCTTAATGCCCGATCTGAAGAATATTGAATTGGTCCTTGACCATATTCACAGGCTTCCTAAACCATCCTTCTTGTCTGCTGCAATTCCAAGGGATGTGATTCTCTGAAATTGGTTGGTTCACCAGGAACTGGCAGACTTTTGACCTAAGTGTGCAGCTGTCAGTTCTACAGAAGCTGGTCTCATGATTGCCTTCCGTTAAATGACCACGCAGGGAAACGGCCATGCTGGGAAACCAGCATCTGATCACCAGCCGATCAGTGCTGGCAGCCAATGGCTGTGAGTGCGGATCAGTGTGTTCTGGTAGGGGCAGTCTCCCTGTCAGAATACAATATCGCAGGGGAAGAGACCTCCACACTAATATTGCTAAGAGACCTCCACACTAATATTGCTTGAACAAAAAAACCTATAACTGGCCTTTGCAGCAAGGAGCACATGGAAGGGTGACGCATGTCAATCAAAACCAAGGAAAATTCCCAGCTCACCTTACCAACCAGCCTGCAACCAACCAAATTACCCTGTCTAAAATTATGTGTTAAAAGAAGAGGTTTAGTTTGCACACATTTGTAAATACATGTGTAAGCTGCAGAGCCACTTCATGGCACCCCATTATTATCTGCAGTCTTAACTAAATCTTGAGAGCCTCCCTAGTAGAAGCACATGCATTATAATGGATAGGCAGAGGGTAGGTTAGCTTGGGGGAGCCCAACACTCTTTAAAGGCACAGGGGCACATTGGACACCCAGCATATAGCACATTGGCACAAAGGGTGTCCAGTGAGTCCCCTCACTAGTATTGCAACAGCACAAACAAATGGCCACTGCCCCACCTACAACTGGCTTTTACAGCAAGGAGCACATGGAAGGGTGACGCATGTCAAACAAAAGCAAGGAAAATTCCCAGCTCAACTTACTGTCCAGCCTGCAACCAACCAAATTATCCTATTTAACAGTATGCGTTAAGAACAGGGGTTTAGTTTGCACACATTTTCTAATACATGTGTAAGCTGCAGAGCCACTTCATGGCACCCCAGTATTATCTGCAGTCCTAACTAGTTGCAGATAATTTCCTCACTTCACTTTCTGACTACCTTTCACTTTCACTGATAATTTTCTCATTTCACTTCCTGACTACCTATTACAGTTTTGGAGGCCCTAAAATGCAAGGACAGTTCAGGCAACCCATAAATTATCTTTTTGGGAAAGTAGACACCCCAAGATATTTGCTGAAAAGCATGTTGAGTCCATGGAAGATTTTATTTTTTGCCACATGTTTTTTGGAAAATTACAAAAAAAATAATTACATTTTTACACAAAGTTGTCACTTTAATGAGATATTTCTCACACATTCCATGTGGAATTATACCCAAAACACATTTTGATACTTCTCCCGAGCATGGGGATACTACATGCATGAGACTTTTTGTGTGCAGGCAATCTAATACTAACTGACCCTGGCTGGTAGGGACGCTAGCTGGCCCTGATGCTATCTAATGTCACAAGTGGTGCTAATACAGTGATCAGTGATAAATACTGCACACTGACACAGTACTAATGGCACTGGCTGGGTGGTAGGAGTGATGAAATAGTTAACCAAAGGCAATCAAAGGGTTAAATGTGCCTAAGGTTTGTGTGTGTAAATGTGCTGCTTTGACTCACTGCAACATGTCCTTCTTCTATTCATGAACAGAAAAGGGTTCAGGAAGACGAGAACCATAAAGATCCTGTACCTGTGTTGAGAACTAATGCATGCAGGCAAAAAAAAGAAGTCAAGACAACATGCAGTTAGCTAGTTGATTTAGAGCAAGGGTCTTCAAACCATGGCCCTCCAGTTGTTTAGGAACTACAATTCCCATCATGCCTAATCATGTCTGTTAATGTCAGAGTTTTACAATTCCTCATGCTATGTGTAGTTCCGCAACAGCTGGAGGGCCGTAGTTTTGTCCCTGATCTAGAGCATCTCTCCACAATTATTTTAAGTATATTGTACTTTAAGCAATTATACTGTTTCTGACACAATGTTTATATTTGCCAACCTTTTAGTCAACAAACATGCCGGATTAGCAGTAAACATGGACCATGGTGATGCAGCCGTAAAAAAACACATGCAATAAATTCCACTACATTATCCTAATTTACGTTAGAAATTCATTGTGTCTACTTTACGAATAGCATTACAAAAATGCAATAATGCAAGTTAAGGTATTTATAGAGTTCTGATAATTATTTTAGTTTAGTAGTTTCAATTAACCTCTTAAAAAGTTCTTTGTCAAAGCTACACTGAGCACAATTCTAAACACAATACTTTTGTGTTTGCCCCTATTTATCATGAGCTGAATGCAAAGATCTACAACTTTTTCTATGTACACAAAAGGCCTATTTTTCTCAAACATTGTTCACAAAATCTGTCTAAATCTGTGTTAGTGAGCACTTTTCCTTTGCCAAGAAAATCCATCCACCTCACAGGTGTGGCATTGGCTTGGCGTATATGACAGCATGTTCCAGTTCCTGCCAATATCCAGCAACTTCGCACAGCCATTGAAGAGGAATGGACCAACATTCCACAGGTCACAATCAACAACCTGATCAACTCTATGCGAAGGAGATGTGCTGCGTGAGGCAAATACTGACTGGTTTTCGGACCCCCCAATCCAGTAAAACTGAACATTTCAAAGTAGCCTTTTATTGTGGCCAACCTAAGGCACACCTGTGGAATAATCATGCTGTCTAATCAGCATCTTGATATGCCACACCGGTGAGGTGGATGGATTATCTTGGCAAAGGAGAAGTGCTCACTAACACAGATTTAGACAGATTTGTGAACAATATTTGAGAGAAATAGGGCTTTTGTGTACATAGAAAAATTTGTAAATCTTTGTGTTGCTTTTATAATTTTTTTCAGTGTTTTTTGTACTTATATCAAATTAATCTTGAAAAAAATTGCATTTTGTGTTAATACACAAACTTTTACAACCTTTACAACTGAGGACACAGTCATCCATACTTGATTATTTAGTCATTTTCAATTATAGAAATTTTAAATATCTGAAACGAACCGGACTCTTCATTCTCAGGTTTGGTGGTTCCCACTGGAGAAACTAGTTGATATAAAGAGGACTCAGTTGCTCCCAGATCCACAATCCCATATAAGTGCATCACTGTAGTTCCTTCTGTGTCTGATGAGGAACCAGTACATAGATATTTTAGAGAAGACCCCTGCTGTAACCAAGGCTCACACTAGCCATGCCTCTACACACAGTAATACATAAAGCTCCTTAAATTATTTATGAAACATAGCACTATGGTGGAATTATATTAGGGGGCCCTAAATTTAACTCAATGGGGTTGCTTTAGCAAAGGCTAATAGGCTGTTTACTTTGCATGGGAATTTTAACTTTGCAAGGGCATTTTCCCCAAGCTTTGTGAATAGGGCAAAGTTCTCCTGATTTCTGTTAGTCAATCATGTGCAAGCTAAAATATATATATTTTTTTGTTTTTTTGTGGATAGCCATGGGGTACATACCTGGCCATCCACATGTTGCCACCTTCCCTGGTCATCCTGGCGGCTTCCCTGGTGAAAAGCCACGTAGTACGTCTAGTACGTCACTACATTCGTAATTGTTGGGCAACATTTGTGTGACCGTTTGTATGCAAGACACGTTTGAGCCAACACCCTTCGGACAAAATATCACGGTTTTGTTGGCGGAATGTCTGATCGTGTCTACGAGGCATTAGTGTTCAGTTCAAATGTACATCTTGACTGAACACTGCCTGTTTGTGCATTCATCCGAATGCCAAATGTTTAAGGCATTTGGTGTGGGCGAACATGACAGCTTCCAGTTTTCAACACTTGCTAAGTGAGCATGGGGTGCTTTCACCCTGCATTCCTGCCAACTACTGATGTCATACCTGGCCACATAGGCTAATGGATGGTGACCATATTTATATATTATTTATTTATTACAGGTACTTATATAGTGCTGTCAATTTACAGAGCGCTTTACATATAAATTGTACATCCACATCAGTCCCTGCCCTCAAGGTGCTTGATGGAGTCACCACTATCCTCAATCCATTGCTTATATAGCTGATGACAGCATAGAAAGCTGTCGTTTGGTTATGTTTACCATAGGGGGGGGACAGGTAATCAGTTTTTTTCTTTTTTAACGAGTCAGCCAGCAATGGGCATCACAATTGATGGTGGATTTTCAACAAGGGACTCCTTCTGGCATTTTTAATTTTTGAAACAGGACTTTTCAAATGTTTGGGTGTCTTTATTTCTAGGTGACTTTTTGGGGGGGGAAACAGTAGGTCAGCAGAGAGTAAAGGGGGCTTAGGCAGCAATTAAAACTTTTTTTTACAGGGGTAAGAAGAGTTTAGAACCTCTTCCTCTCCAGGTAATGGATGTCAGACAGAACAGGAGAAAGAAAATAAAATTGACCTAATGTGAAATGTGAATCCAAACACCTACTTCTTAAAAAATATATATATTAAATTGTGCCCTTTCTGTTCCCCTATGAAGCTTCCCATCAGTTTCATATGAAAAAAATATTCTTATGGCTTCTCTCTCAATTTTACAAAATATC
The DNA here is from genome assembly GCA_028564925.1 of Lithobates sylvaticus. NCBI lineage: Eukaryota > Metazoa > Chordata > Amphibia > Anura > Ranidae > Lithobates > Lithobates sylvaticus. The sequence continues at coordinate 458,274,529 of CM053029.1, read as the reverse complement.
AATTATTATCCATTTTAGTAGCTTACAGCAGAAAAGCAAAATACTAGTCCTATAAAAAATAATAAATCACTGTTTTATTATTCAAGGAAAATTAAAATGGATGCTAACATATATGATGGCTCTCAAAGGTGTATGTCCGTCTGCTAGTAGAATATTCCCCTTTGACTAATGAAGATTTAGGATACAGCTGTAACAACAGGAGGATCAATAATATGTTTATAAACTCTCAATGGGCTCTGAGTCAGTTAAAGAGTTATGGGAAGTACTTGTCCCTATGAGGAAACTAAAAGAAGAATCACATAACGACAATTACACAGTAGAAAAAGAAGGCTATTCTGTTACCGTATACTGTAAGATCCAAGGTTAGATTTTTTTAATTACCTAGTTGCAGTATTTATAACTGCACATTGATATGGTATAGCACAGAGAAACAAACGAATATACAGTTTATTTTACATTTTCTGAACTATAAACTGAAAATGTACATACCGGAACATAAATTGGATCCTTATCCCATATGTTCATTTTTACAGTATGAAAATTCACTATGCCTATGATAGACCACAACTCAGTTACAAGTATTCAAGCAGTTAGACCTAATGTACACAGGATGCTCAGGCGACCTCTTCTGAATGTTTTTCTTGACAGCTTGAAACCAGCATTTATAAAACATCCGTTTAGCCGCATTTGCATGCCGAGTTTAGTCGTGTTTAGTGGCATTTTGCTACGTTCGCATCTGGGAGCGTTTATTTAAGATAACATCATTAGACCCTCAAATAAAATAGGGCACCTTTAAAACCACTTCTAAACTAAAATGTGCCTAAATGCCGGTACCATATTTAGGTGAATTTAGCCGCGCTTAGGCTTGTCGGGTATCTAAAACGTCGGAAACATCAGCATCTGAACCCATTTTTTTGCCTTCAAAGAAAAGTCTCTAAACGCAACTGCCTAAAAACGACATTAAACGACCGTGTGTACATGTACACATAAGCTAACATTGGATGAGTTCAGGGGCAGCTGAAATGTTTTTTCCAACTGCCTCTGAATGTCCGTTTACCAGCAGCAGGCCTTAGACAATAGCAGCAGGGCTTTCATGAGGCCTTACAAACAAAGCTATATATCAATAAACTCATGCCTGCATTTTACAGGACAAACCTTATTCAGTTTCTAAGAGACATAAGAATAGATGGAATTGCAAACTTGTTCATATTGTTCAACACAGTTCATATTGAGTTCATGTGTCTGGTACAGGCCCGGACTGGGACAAAAAATAGGCCCAGGCATTTTGGAATGAGCAGCCCATGACATCTTAACCGGCCCCTTCCCCACTCTCCACCCTGACAGATCCCCCGGGAGAGGGGAGAGGGAAACCCGGCAAAGGTGCAGGGGGCGAGGGGGACAGGGAAAGAGCAGGGGGGCAGAGAGCACAGGGAAGAACCTTGAGAACATGGGGTGGGGCAAGAGAACAGGGGGCTGAAGAGCACTGTGGGGGAGAGCACTGGGGGGGAGGAGAGCACTGGGGGGGGCTGGAGAGCAATGGGGGAGGTTAAGAGCACAGGGTGAGGGGGAGAGCACAGGGGGAGAGGCAGAGGGCACAGGGGGGCAGCGTAGATCATGGGGGAGGTGGAGAGCACAGGAGGGAGGAGGAGAGCACAGGGGGGCTGGATAGCACTGGGTGGAGGTGGAGAGCACAGGGCGGGCTGGAGAGCTCTGGGGGAGAAGTGGAGGGCACAGGGGAGCAACGGAGAGCATGGGGGAGGTGGAGAGCACAGAAGGGAGGTGGATATCACAGGGGGGAGGTGGATATCACAGGGGGGAGGTGGAGAGCACAGGTGGGCAGCAGAGAGCATGCGGGGAGGGACGGAGGGCACAGGGGGTAGCATAGATCATGGAGAAAGGTGGAGAGCACAGAAGGGAGGTGGAGAGCACTAGGGGGGCTAGAGAGCACTGGGGGGGGGGGCAGAAGGGGAGGTGGAGAGCACATGGGGGAGGTGGAGAGCACAGGAGGGAGGAGGAGAGCACAGGGGGGCTGGATAGCACTGGGTGGAGGTGGAGAGCACAGGGGGGGCTGGAGAGCTCTGGGGGAGAAGTGGAGGGCACAGGGGAGCAACAGAGAGCATGGGGGAGGTGGAGAGCACAGAAGGGAGGTGGATATCACAGGGGGAGGTGGATATCACAGGGGGGAGGTGGAGAGCACAGGTGGGCAGCAGAGAGCATGCGGGGAGGGACGGAGGGCACAGGGGGTAGCATAGATCATGGAGAAAGGTGGAGAGCACAGGAGGGAGGTGGAGAGCACTGGGGGGGCTAGAGAGCACTTTGGGGGGGTAGAGAGCACTGTGGGGGGTAGAGAGCACTGTTGGGGGGGTAGAGAGCACTGTGGGGCAGCAGTGAGCACTGTGGGGGCAGCAGAGAGCACTGTGGGGGCAGCAGAGATAAGCAGGATCGGAGGAACAGTGGGGTGGCTGCATATAGAAGAATTATTCTCTCCATCTTCCTCCCGCAGTCTCTGAAAGCCTGTGAGAGGAAGAGGAGCAGAAGCAGGCATTCAGAGACTGCTGGAGGAAGATGGAGAGAATAATTCTTCTATATGCAGCAACCCCACTGCTCCTCCTATTCAGGTTACAGGGGCCGCAATTACGTTCTCTGATCCGGATGCAGCAAGCTCCTCTCCCCCTTCGTGGTCACGCCCCCGGCACCAACGGCTGAACTATACTAGCGGCCATGGAGAGGTGTCTTCACTAGCTCCTCCCCCTTCATGTTTCTGTCCTCCTGGTGCCAATGGCTGAGCCTGAGCTGAACTGGAAGGCGGGCGGCCGCGGAAAGGTCGGGGGACTGGCACAGGCTTAAAGAGCAGCCTGCCTTGGGACCGCAAGCAAGGACATGCAGGCCGGAGGCCCCGGCCCACTGGGCAAATGCCCGGTTTGCCCTATGGCCAATCCGGGCCTGGTCTGGTATAATTCACAGGAGGGGTGTGCATGTTTATTCTTCCCCCCTTTTCTGGCCATCTATGCTACATACTTGGATAAAGGGTCTATGGCTTTTGAGGGGGACACCATGCATTTTTTGTTTTGTTTTTTTGCCTGGGGTTCCCCCTTAAAATTCATACCAGATCTGAATATATTTGTATATATTTTGAGGAGACCCCAACATTTTTTGCTGTAGGATGTACTATAAACAAAAGTGACATTTAAATTGCTGGCAAATGACATACTGTATTACTGCTGGTCACTCAAAATACCTGACCCTGCCATTTTTTTTTTTACAAACAAAACAATCAAAAAAAGCTGTGTGGGAGCTGTCATTTATCATTTAAATAGCATTTTTTATTTTGTAGATGTCAGAGTTGCTGTAATAGGTTGTACACAATCTACCGATGCTCCACTTCACAGTCAGGTTTAGGGCAATCAGGCACCGGGGCTGTGCTGTGATTAGACACAGCACAAGCGGATAAGCAGGTGCCTAACAATGGATGTCCACCGGCATCCACTGATCGCTGAGGAGACACACAGAACAGCACTCTGCCTATGTAAACAAGGCAGAGCTCTGTTCTGTCAGCAGGGATGTTGTAAATGTCGTTTCCCTGTAAAGCAGGAAATAAAATCAAGCAAATCCATTAGTAAAAACAGAACATAGTAAGCACAAAAACACTGGTTAGGCACACATTTAACCCTTTGATCGCTCTAGTAGTTTAACCCCTTCCCAGCCCGTGAAATTAGTACAGTGACAGTGCATATTTTTAGCGTCACTGTTAGTGTCAGATTGTCCACAGGAATATCGCAGTCCTGCTTTTGGTCACTGATCACCGCCATTACTAGTATTAAAAATAAATAAATACAATAAATAAAAATTCTAGTATATATACAATACTATATACCATAGTTTGTAGATGCTATAACTTTTCCAAAAATATGTAGCAGAATACATATTGGCCTAAATTTATGAAGAAATACAATTTTTTAAATTATTAAATTATTGTGTATGTTTTATATAAGAAAAAAATATATATTTTTCTAAATTGTCTGTGTTTTTTATTTATAGTGCAAAAAAACAAACAAAAAAAAAAAAAACAATGGTGATCAAATACCACCAAAAGAAAGCTCTATTTGTGGGAAAAATTACATAAATGTAATTTATGTGCAGCGTTGCATGACCACACAATTGACAGTTAAACTAACGCAGTGCCAAAAAGCAAAAAAAAATGGCCTGGTCATGAAGGGGGGTAAATCTTCTGGAGGTTAAAGTGGTTGTAAACTTCAGACATGAAATAGGAACAAAGCATATACCTCTATACTTTGTACTTGTCTCAGTTAAGAGCATTATGTGTCTTTTCTGTCTGCTGCTTCATTACTCTGCTATCTGAATCAGTCACTACAATTATTATTATTATACAGGATTTATATAGCGCCAACAGTTTGCGCAGTGCTTTACAACATGAGGGCAAAAAGCACACTTACAATACAAATCAATACAGGAGGGATCAGAGGGCCCTGCTCGTTAGAGCTTACAATCTAGAAGGGAGGGTCAAGTGGAACAAAAGGTAATAACTGTGGGGGGTGAGCTGATGGAGAAAATGAAAATACAGTTGCTTGGTGTGGGTAGGGTAGGCTTCTCTGAAGAGAGGGGTTTTCAGGGATCGTCTAAAAGCTAATAGAGTAGGAGATAAGCGGACAGATTGGGGTAAGGCATTCCATAGGATTGGAGAGGCTCTGGAAAAGTCCTGGAGGCGAGCATGGGAGGAGGTGACAAGGGAGCTAGAGAGCAGGAGGTCTTGAGAGAAACAAAAAGAACTAATAGGTTGGTATTTAGAGACTAGGCTAGTGATGTAGCTGAGGGCTAAATTGTGGATGGCTTTGTAAGTAGTTGTTAGTCTTTTGAATTTAATTTGTCGGGTGAGCAGAAGCCAGTGGAGGGATTGACAGAGCAGACACAGAGCAATTGGTAAGGTGGATAAGTCTGGCAACAGCATTCATGATGGATTTAAGGGGGTGAAAGACTAGAGGTAGAGGTAAGCCAATGAGAAGAGAGTTGCAGTAGTTAAGGCGAGAGATGACCAGTGAGTGAATTAAGAGCTTTGATGTATCATTGGTTAGAAAGGGACATATTTTGGAGATGTTGCAGAGAGTTCAGAATCCAGGACTACACCTAGAACCTTGGCAAGCGGGGATGGGCTTATAGTTGTGCCATCAATTTTGACAGAGAGATCAGGGGAAGTCAAAGGGGCATATGGGGGAGGAAAAATTATAAGTTTGGTTTTGGATAGATTGAGTTTGAGGAAGTAGTGTGACATCCAGACTGATATATCTGATAGTAAATTAGTGATACGTGAGGAGACAGAGGGTAGATTGAGTTTGAGGAAGTGGTGTGACATCCAGACTGATATATCTGATAGTAAATTAGTGATACGTGAGGAGACAGGGGGAGTGAGTTGAGGGGTAGAGAAATAGATTTGAGTGTCACCGGTGTAGGGATGGTATTGGAAGCCATGGGAGGCTATCAGCTGACCCAGGGAGGAGGTGTAGATTGAAAATAGGAGAGGTCTAAGAACAGAAACTTGGGGGACCCCAACAGAGAAAGGAAGAGGAGAGGAGGAAGTAGAGTTGTAAGGAATGCTAAAGGTGCGGTTTGATAAGTAGAAAGAGAACCAGAAAAGAGTGCAGTCACGGAGACCAAAGGTGTGGAATTTTTTGAGGAGGAGGGGATGGTCAACCGTATCAAAGGCAGCAGAGAGGTCCAGGAGAGGAGTACAGAACAGTGTCCATTGTTTTGGCCATTAGTAGATCGTTTGTTAGTTTTAAGAGAGCAGCTTTTGTGGAGTGTTGAGGACGAAATCCAGACTGAAGGGGATCAAGAAGGCTATTATCAGCAAGGTGACAAGTTTTCCTGACACAAAGGAAAAGGGGGATAGGGGAGAGATTTCCAGTTCATTAACAGCCTCAGCTCTGTTTCTGTGTGCTGTGTGAAAGGATGTGTGCCCCTTCCTTCCAATCAGCTCTCAGAACTCTCCTTGCTGAGCTCTGCAGAGTGTATAGAATGCATTAAGATAAAAAACCTTCTGCCTTTACAACTCCTTTAACCCCCAGGCAATTCTGATATTTCTGTCATACAGGTAAAAAACAGCCTTTTTTTTCTAAAAAACTACTTAACTTATACTCCATGAGGTAGTGAACCTCTAAACATTATATATTTTTTTCAAGCAGAGGCCCTAGAGAATAAAATAGTGGGCATCACATGGTGTGGGCTGTGGTTTTTCAAATGCAACTTTTTTTGTAAAAAAAAATGTAATAAATTTTAATACACAAAACACAATATAATACCCAATTATATGGTAAAATATGAAAGATGATGTTACACCAAGTAAATAGATACCTAATATGTCATGTTTGAAAATTGCCTATGCCCGTGGAATGGCGACAAACTACGGTATATAAAAATCTTCATAGGTGATGCTTTAAAAGCCTTTACAGTTTAACAAAGGAGGTCTGGTGCTAGAATTATTGCTCTCACTATAATGTTCGCGGCCATACATTGCTACTGATGTATGCATTCACATTTGAGCATGAGCAAGGGAGGGTGAGAGCACTTTCATTTTTTAATTGTATTATTTATTTTGTTTAAAACTTGTTTTACACTGTCTCTTTACTTTTCTTTATCACTTTTATTGCTATCACAAGTAATGAACAACATTTCCTTGTGATAGCATGGACAGTGAGAGGCTCTCTTTACTGAGACATCTGGGGGTCTCAGTGGGGTCCCAGATCTCTCCACTGCCCTTAAAAGTATGTGATCCAACCAAGATCAGTTTGTCCAGATATTTTCACTTTCTAGTAATGGCTTGTTTACATCTGAGCAAAACCAGAAGTGACAAAATACTTGTCGCTTCCGGTTTCTTAGACTATAGAGATTATCTGGGAACTTCTGGTCCATCTCTATGGTAAGATGGTGGAACCACAGGCTTTAGTCCCAGAAGTCGGGGAGGGAGGGGGCCTTCTGGTGCATTTAAAAAGATGATCCAGGGGCTATTTAGCCACTCAGATGGCTTTTACATTGTAAGGCATTGCTGGCAGATGCCATCACAGGTTCAGTTGTCAAAATTTTTATTGGGGTTTGGATTTAGTATCCAAAATTATCCAATGTTTGCTAAACACTGTTTCAACAGATACACTTGGCTCATCACTAATTGTTGTGGGTTATGCCTGACAACGGCTCCCACTCCCACCTCCATAAAATAGAAATAGAAAGTCTGGCTTTCATATTTTTCTGTCCTATAATGTCTATAACCCTTATTATTAAAATAACAGGATATCTTTTTCATATATTTGCTTTTGCATCTCAGTACTGTTGATCTCATTCAGTCTGTTTCAGCCATTTCATTTCTATGTACACTCTCTCCAGCATTGGTGGCACATCATTGATCTGGACTGGCTTCCTGACAGTGACAATAGGGGAGCTAACACAAGAACACAATGGAGAAGCAGGGCCAGATTGTTGTCATACTATAATATAACATGTCTGAACAAGGACCAGGTATCTTTTAATGGACATTTAAAAAGACTGTAAATTACTTTTGAAATGATATAACCTGTTAAACATTTTATGAAATATTAGTAACAAAGTTTACATCTACAACTAGGAAACTACAAAACAAATTAACTGAACTAGCAAAGCACTACTGAAATGCAAAATATATCCAAAGTAAAGCCATATATCTCAGATTATTCAGACTATGCCTCATTTTGGTGTATGCAATCCATTTCACTGTTTATTATTTATGTCTTAAAAAAAATGTCCATTTGGGTCTGCTAAGGGTGCATTAATTGGACAAATGTGTGCCTAAAATAAACTTTTCTACAAGAAGTTTATCTATGGCTAAGATAACATTTATCACTAGGTCAAGTGAATATGAGACCATTACACCACACAGTAACCACAAAAATCAGCACAAAAGTAACTATACATATTCTCCAACATCTGTTTTACGAGTGGATTCCAAAGTAATATAAACATGAATATAATGTGTTATTTCAGTTTCAATTTCAGCACCTCCTATAAAATAACACAGAGGTGTAATACAATCTCTTGGTACTGTTGCCACTGTTCTATTTCACTTTCTAAACCGAAGAGTATATATTCCTAGCTAATCCTGACATTTTGCTTTCCTGGCTAATACTTTAATGATTGGCCCTCAAGTCTCAAATAGGCAGAGGGAGGTATACATAGTTCAACTGAATAAATATCATTGCAAATGAGTAATTTTTATTAAAAAAAATCTTGCGTTATAAGCATGTGGATATGGTTAAAATTCACAGAATGTGACGGTAACTATACGGCAAATTATGTAGACAATGTTTTGTTTGAATTTAAAATATAAAAAGCATCTACTTTTTACCTATGAATGTTTTCTAGTTAATATTTTTCTCGCACGTGGTTGATAATGTAGGTATGTTATGTTATTAAAGAAGAAAGGAGAAAAATGTTGGATTAGAGAAAGGTGGATATCAATGTAAGTGCAGGGTATTTCTTTTTTTATTTATGATATACTGTATCCATAATGTAAAAATATATGATCTAAATATATAAACTTGCGCTGATAGTGTGAAAAAAAGGGGGTAATAAAAAATGAATGAAGCTGCTATACACAAAGTTCTAAACACTTGACCATAGTGACAATATATAAATACAGCACTTTACAATGCTTATGGTTGTGATCTGTGGTTGGCTACAGTTAATCACGTTGTACAGGTAGCCAGGTACCATGTGATTGCTGTGGGTCATTTACAGATTATGACTGTAAGCAAGCTGTTCATGAATGGAAATCCATTCATGACAGTTTGTTTTCATTGGTATTATGTAAATGATATAATAGCGATCACATGATACCCAGTACCCAGTTACTGGTAATTGTGATCTGCTGTGTCTGGTAGACCCAACGGTCACAGGAGCAGATCATATACCATATCTGTGGCATCCCTCTAGAAACTGGAAATCACTGTAGTAGACACCGCTACTCCAGTGATCTCCACTGGCTTCCGAGCCCCTTGCGGAGTGGCTGCCTTGCTACATTGTGAATCCAGGAATTTGGCTGATGGACACAGGTGCCATTCAGGGAATGCTCTGGATAAGGAGGAGAGTGTTACGCCAACACTTCACTTCCCCATCTGGCCCAATCAGAAAATGCTTTGCATTCACTGAGGAAATGCAAAGTGATCTCTGAATGGAGAGTCCTGTGACTGACTTCCTGTATTCACAATGCAGCAGGGCAGCCACTCAGCATTGGACCTCAAACCTGATGGAGAGAACTGGAATAGTGATGTCTACTACAGTGATTTCCAGCTTCTAGAGGGATCCCACAGGTATGCAAAAGCTGGACCAATGTATGCAAAACGGGACTAATGTAACTATGTAAAAAATGCCATACCTGGAATTTTTATTTAACCATTTCAATACTGAGCACTTTTACCCCCTTCCTGCCCAGGTTGATTTTCAGCTTACAGCGCTGTCACAGTTTGAATGACAATTGCGCAGTCATGCAACACTGTACTCATAAAAAAATGTATAATTTTCTTCACACAAGTAGAACTTTCTTTTGGTGGTATTTAATCGCCATTGGGTTTTTCATTCTTTGCTAAATAAACAAAAAAAGACCAAAAAAAAAACAACACGTTTTTCTTTGTTTATGTTACAAAATTTTACAAATAAATAATCTTTCTCCATAAATGTAGGTCAACATGTATTCTCCTACATTTCTTTGGAGAAAATAACCAAAATAATTGTTTATTATTTAGTCTGTATGAAAGTTATAGAGTCCACAAACTATGGTATATATATATATATATATACATATATATATATATATATATATATATATATATATATATATATATATATATATATATATATATATATATATATATATATACATATATATATATATATATATATATATATATATATATACATATATATATATATATATATATATATATATATATATATATATATATATATATATATATATATATATATATATATATATATATATATATATATATATATATATATATATATATATATATATAACAATTTACCAATCCTGATTTACTGATGATCCTTTCTCGATGCCCAAAAATGCCATGACCCCTTTTTGGAAAGTAGACAGTCTAAGGTATTCAGCAAGAGGCGCAGCAAGTTTTTTTAAGTTGTAATTTTTAGTCACAATTATTTGGAAAATTAAGAGATTAAAAAAAGAATTCAGCAGTGCAGTACAGCATCATCACATAACTGCTGTGAGGGTGATCAGGGATACTGACTGGTGACAGTATATATAAAAAAAATTATATATTTTTTATCTTTTCTATTACCTTTTTCTTTGTTTTATTTTTTTTTCAACACACCGTGGCCAGAGCAAAACAGTGTTACCATTTTAACACTGTACTACCCTGGTGAAGTGATCAGGTTTTTTTTTTACACATTATGATTGCTTATACCAATGAATTTAATTGGTGTAAGCAACCATTTTTATTGACTAAAACTGGTTCATTCATTGTCTTTTGTTGTGATTAGCCAAATGTAATCACATGGTAAAGATGGGCTGTGATTGGCCTCCTCTGTACTATGTGTGGATCACTGTGACCAATCACAGCTAGCAACACAATTATATACAATGAATGGAATGAAAAGAAGCCATTCGTTGTTTATAGTTCTCATGTGATGTGATGTGATTGGTCACAGCGATCACATGGTACTGGCAGTGGGCCAGTACAGTGATCAGTCATCAGCTGTATATGGTGGACACAGCCAGTGACAGATCCTGCTGCTGCACGGCCACGCGAGAGGCGACAGTGCTACCACAGACTGTCATTGTACTATAGGCCAGACAGGAAAGTGTTAAATAATAAGGATTCAATACCTTTTTAGCAAATATATGTTTATATTAAATATGCAGTGTATGAATTGTTCAGAGGTGCTTTTTATGTAGCAGTATAAATTGTGGCCACAATTTATGAAGAAAAATTAATAATTTGCAAAATTTTATCACAGAAACAAAGAAAAATGTGTTTTTTTTGCCAAATTTTCGGTCTTTTTTCATTTATAGCGCAAAAAATAAAAAACCCAGAGGTGATCAAATACCACCAAAAGAAATCTCTATTTGTGGGAAAAAACGGACAAAAAATTCATTTGGGTACAGTGTTGCATGACTGAGTAATTGTCATTCAAAGTGTGAGAGCACTGAAAGCTGAAAATTGGTCTGGGCAGGAAGGGGGTTTAAGTGCCCAGTGAGCAAGTGGTTAAGGAATGTATGTAAATTAAAGTTTTTGTGGCCAGAGTTCAAATTTAACCCTTTCACTGTCACCAACAGTAAAGACACCTGATTACTTCCATAAACCCCTAATAGTACTCCCCCTCGACCTAACTATCCCTCTCATGTATCACAGGCTATGCTGACCTTTGTGCAGGCCTGAAATGGGTATGTCGGTTGTCAGCTGGTAGAGGAGTTTGCTGATCCCCATTTAGCTGAAAGAACCATGAAATCACGAGCACTTGGACTAAACTTCAAGCAGAAGTAGTGAGTAAGTCAACAGTAAATGGCTTCAAATATGCTTGGGACACACATAAATCTATACTCAGTCAAACAAGTAAGAATAAAATAAAAAACATGTATAAAAAAGGTAAAACAAACAGACTCGATGGACTACTTGGTCTTTTTTCACTTTGTCGCTTCCAGTTCAGCAATGGCATGTTTTGCACCTAATCAGCTTCAGTGGGATCCAGAGGGGACATTAGGGTCTAGCAGACCCTGATATCTCCTTAAAGTGGACCTGTAATTTAAATCATGCTATCACATAGGGGGTTATTAGCTCCTTATGTGATAGCAATAAAGTTAAGTGAAAAAGAGTTAAAACAGAAATTAAATGAAGGCAAAATCAATAAAAAAAAAAAAATTTAAAAGCACCCCACCCCTACGTACATGCACACATAAATGTGTGTCTTGGCTATTATTCATGGTTAACTCTAGTAAAATAACCTCTAAAGACTTTTAGGCTGGGTTCACACTTAAGTGTATTGGATGCGGCTTTCCCCGCATCCAATTCGCATGACAGGAGACTGTTACTGGCTCTCAATGGCTCTCAATGGCTCTCATACATATCTAGGGCGGCTGCGGAGTGGATTTCACAGGGGTCCTGTGCATCTTTGGCTCCATTTCTGATCCAAATTCAGGCAAAAATTCAGGCCTGATTCGTCCCTGAAATGGATAATAAGTGTGAACCCAGCCTTAGAGCATCACCTATAAACAAATTTTGGTACTGAAGTTTGTTTCACAGGTGTCCACAATTATAAAACTTTAAATATTTGGTATCTATTTACTCAACACAACCTCATGTTTTATATTTAAAAAAAAATGTTTATTATATTGTTTTTGTGCTATAAAATATGAGTTTGATAATATGATGTGATATACACAACTGCAGCTACCACCCTTTTATTCTCCATGGTCTCTGCTTTCAGAAAATATATAATGTTTTGACGTTTTATGTAATCTTCAGGTATGAAATGTGCATTTTTAACATGTGCAATATGTATATATATATATATAGTAATTCAAAATATGTTTTCAGTGAAAAGACACCACACTTTTCTCTTCAATTGTTTTGTCAGGATGTCTAAATATGTGCTAATATTTTAAATATTGCATTTATTCATTGTAATCCATCATCCACATACATTATACTTTAGCTCCAAGCACCAGTACAGACTTTTTGTATCCAGTCATTGGCATATTCATTATGTAGGGTACCTGGTACTATCTGCACTTGTATACTTAGTGTGTCATAATCTTTCCTTTACACTATATATACCACATGGTGTTACTTTATTTACCACTAGACACCTGGGTTTGTTTTGTGTCTTCTCTGACCTTTCAATTATATATAAAACATTCAATTTCATTTTTGCTTCAAGCAAGACATACTTGACTTAGAAAAGGATTATTGGATATTGAAATGTTTTTGTTCCTTAAATGATTAATGGGTATGTGTTGCTATGATATTTACGAAGATATCAAGCATTTTATAATTTACAACTTTAACATTTTTCAATACTTGCAATATACTTGTGATATTGATTAATCTATATCTATATATATAGTAAGAGTGACACGCTCAACTGACATTGGCAAAAGTATATCCCAAATTAATTAAACCATCTGTTGCGCTGTCTATGAACTCCAAGTGTTTTTGCAAATATTGTGTTTAAAAATACATGCATGAGCCCTGGTTCACATTGCAGTGATTTGGCATGTGATTTGACATGTCAAATCGCAAGCCAAATCGGCGGCTATTGCCGGCAATGGCACCGTCTGAATTGGTGCAAGGCTGCATCTGCGGCACCGCACCAATTCAAAAAAGTAGTTTCTGTCCTACTTTTGGCAAATTCAGGGTGCAGTTTCAATAGGAATCTGTGCAGAAACCCACACAGATGTCTCTGAAATTGCCCCTGCAGTCTGGACTGACACGCGGGAATGAAATTGTGCGAGTTCAGCTGAACTTGCACGATTTCATTCCCTCTGTCAATTTGAACCTGTGCTTAAAGTGTTAAATCAAACAAAAGGTGAAGCAATGTTGCATAAAATTTACAATCCATATATCCCACTTTCAAGGTAAATAATAAAATGTCTCAATGATCATCCATCCATCCTCCCTTCAGCACAAAGAGAAGATAATAAATTCCATCCATGTATTATAAGTGAATCAGTCAGAGTCCATTCATAATTATTAATCCATGTGAACCAATGATCCCCTTCACCTCTTTTCACACAGCCTCTTACCAGCAATCAAGATCCCAAGTTATAGGTGGTCTTATAAGCATTTCAAGGATATCTAAGTCTGGCAGCATGGTTTTCATCAGCAAAGATACACAGCAAGCTCCAGTCACAAGTCTAAAGGATTATAGGAAAGATGGCAATCTCAAATCGTGAAATACCGTAGGATTTATTTGATAAAAAAAACAGCAAATCTACTCACATAAGAACAGATACAAAGCGCTTGACTCATTGAGATGAAAATACCACCGCTAGTACCGACTTCAGATGGCGGGTGACATCAGGACAAGCTCTGCCCCAAATATGTTTCCTCTGAAAGGACATTCTCAAGGGTATGGAGAGAATGGGGTAAATACTGCGCTGTATGTATAAAGTATTTAAATGTGTGAAGCAGCTGACATTGCCGAAAGACTATCGGTAGGGTAAGATTTGTGTATGTATAAATGTAGCGCTAGAATGAGAATAGTTCTTTTTATGAACTGGCACTATTATGCCGCGTACACACGAAGGCACTATCCCCCGGAATTATCCGCTGGACTCAAGTCCACCGGACAATCCCCTCGTGTGTGGGCGCCGGCAGACTTTTTGGCGCCAAAAGTCCGGCGGACTAGGTATTAAGTTTTGTTTTAAAATTGTCCGCTGGACTTGGCAGTCCGGCGGACAATCCCGGCGTTAGTAGGCTAGTCCGCCGGACTTTTGAAATGAGCGGACTTTCCGATCATCGGAAAGTTCGTTCATTTAGCACGTGGCTTCAGGTAGACGGAGCTAGCGAAGGCAGTGAATGCCGCCACGCTAGCCCCGTCACCTGGCATGGATTTAAAGGGACTCCCCACGCCGAAAAAAAAACGGCGTGGGGGTCCCCCCCAAATCCATCTCAGACCCTTATCGAGCACGCAGCCCGGCAGGCCAGGAAAGGGGTGGGGACGAGCGAGCGCCCCCCTCCTGAGCCTCACCAGGCTGCGTGCCCTCAACATGGGGGGAGCCCTGGGGAAAGGGGGGCGTGCGGCCCCCCCCACCCCAAAGCACCTTGTCCCCATGTTGATGAGGACAAGGGCCCTCTTCCCGACAACCCTGGCCGTTGGTTGTCGGGGTCTGCGGGTGGGGGCTTATCGGAATCTGGGAGCCCCCTTTTATAAGGGGGCCCTCAGATCCCGGCCCCCCACTCTATGTGAATGAGTATGGGGTACGATGTACCCCTACCCATTCACCTAAGGTGTAAAATATAAAGTAAAAAACCACACAATTTGGAAAAAATATTTTATTGCACTGCTCCGGGGGTCTTCTTCCGTCTTGGGGGTCTTCTCGCCGGACTCCTCCGCCATTTACCTAGCTCTTTTACTGAGCGGAGGAGGCCGGCTACCTTCTTCGTCGTCAACGCCGTCGTCTGGGGGTCTCGATCCGTCTTCGGGGGTCTTTCGGGGTCTTCCGCCTTCTTCCGCCTTCTTCTTCTTCTTCTTCTTCTTCCAATGTTGACCCGTCGCTCTCTCTGGCCGGAGTGCCAGAGCCGCGCTGTGCTGGGACTTATATAGTGACAAGGGGACAGGGTCACATGCTCATGTCACATGGTGACCCCGCCCCCTTGTGATGTCACAGTCCCGGAGGATGCTGGGACTGTGACATCACAGGGGGGCGGGGTCACCATGTGACATGAGCATGTGACCCTGTCCCCTTGTCCCTATATAAGTCCCAGCACAGCGCGGCTCTGGCATTCCGGCCAGAGAGAGCGACGGGTCAACATCGGAAGAAGAAGAAGAAGGCGGAAGACCCCGGAAGACCCCGGAAGACGGATCGAGACCCCCAGACGACGGCGTAGACGACGAAGAAGGTAGCCGGCCTCCTCCGCTCGGTAAAAGAGCTAGGTAAATGGCGGAGGAGTCCGGCGAGAAGACCCCCAAGACGGAAGAAGACCCCGGAGCAGTGCAATAAAATATTTTTTCCAAATTGTGTGTTTTTTTTTTTTACTTTACATTTTACACCTTAGGTGAATGGGTAGGGGTACATCGTACCCCATACTCATTCACATAGGGTGGGGGGCCGGGATCTGAGGGCCCCCTTATAAAAGGGGGCTCCCAGATTCCAATAAGCCCCCGCCCGCAGACTCCGACAACCAACGGCCAGGGTTGTCGGGAAGAGGCCCTTGTCCTCATCAACATGGGGACAAGGTGCTTTGGGGTGGGGGGGGCGCACGGCCCCCCTTTCCCCAGGGCACCCCCCATGTTGAGGGCACGCGGCCTGCTACGGCTCAGGAGGGGGGGCGCTCGCTCGTCCCCACCCCTTTCCTGGCCTGCCGGGCTGCGTGCTCGGATAAGGGTCTGAGATGAATTTGGGGGGGACCCCCACGCCGTTTTTTCGGCGTGGGGAGTCCCTTTAAATCCATGCCGGGTGACGGGGATAGCGCGGCGGCATTCACTGCCTTCGCTAGCTCCGTCTACCTGCAGTTACGTTCTAAATGAACGGACTGCTCCGTGTGTGGGCAAGTCCGTTCATTTTCAAAAGTCCCACGGACTTTGTCCAGCGGATTGTCCGCCGGAGAAGTCCGGGCGTGTGTGTGGGCAAGTCACACGCTCGGAAGTCCGGGCGTGTGTGGGGAAGTCCCGCCGGACTAGGTCCGGCTGACAAAGTCCGAACGTGTGTACGCGGCATTAGTATATGTTTAGGTGTAATACCTTAATACATAAGACACAAGAAGAGGGAAAGGGCAAAATTCCCGGATATAACTTATCTGTCTTAGTACCATATAAATAGAGATAAAAACCCTTATTGGAGCATAAATATATAAACTGTAAAAAATTAATTATGCAATAAAACCCAATAAAAGGTTAAAAATACACATGTGGTTAAAAATAGTGAGTTAATACCAAGTGATTCTGTGATAAAAACAATATGTGACAAATATGTAAACAAATGACTTGTGATAAATATGACCGTAAAAACTCAAAATTGAGATTTGGGTGCTGGGTGAAAGAAACTATATAAATAAATATATAGTGATAAAATCCATCTCAGAAATGGTTGGTGAATAAACGAGTGACATTAATTCAAGTCCATAAAAAGATGGCTAGTGATCAAACGGATGACACTGTTCGAGCAGGTGTTCAACGTGCTGGGTGAAGTGATTGTTGTCTGATGGCAACTAAGCCTATAGGAATAAGGCTTACCAGATATTTTTGACTTGGAGGGGCATATGCCTCACAAGTCACAAAGGCTTATTGGTATGGGGCTGGCAGGTCCTTGTTCCACACAATGGCTCCAAGGTATATCTCGATACAGCATGGACAGGTGAACAGCAGGAAGATGGACAGCCGATGGGGAATGAGCATCAATATTCCATATTTCAATCGTGTTTTTGAATCATGATAAAAAGAAAGCCTCTCCTCATGTGTTCAGACTAAGAGCTTAGTCTGAACACATGAGGAGAGGCTTTCTTTTTATCAGTCGAGATATACCTTGGAGCCATTGTGTGGAACAAGGACCTGCCAGCCCCATACCAATAAGCCTTTGTGACTTGTGAGGCATATGCCCCTTCAAGTCCAAAATATCTGGTAAGCCTTATTCCTATAGGCTTAGTTGCCATCAGACAACAATCACTTCACCCAGCACGTTGAACACCTGCTCGAACAGTGTCATCCGTTTGATCACTAGCCATCTTTTTATGGACTTGAATTAATGTCACTCGTTTATTCACCAACCATTTCTGAGATGGATTTTATCACTATATATTTATTTATATAGTTTCTTTCACCCCAGCACCCAAATCTCAATTTTGAGTTTTTACGGTCATATTTATCACAAGTCATTTGTTTACATATTTGTCACATATTGTTTTTATCACAGAATCACTTGGTATTAACTCACTATTTTTAACCACATGTGTATTTTTAACCTTTTATTGGGTTTTATTGCATAATTAATTTTTTACAGTTTATATATTTATGCTCCAATAAGAGTTTTTATCTCTATTTACATGGTACTAAGACATATAAGTTATATCCGGGAATTTTGCCCTTTCCCTCTTCTTGTGTCTTATGTATAAGGTATTACACCTAAACATATACTAATAGTGCCAGTTCATAAAAATAACTATTCTCATTCTAGCGCTACATTTATACATACACAATTCTCAAGGGTATGGGCTGAGTGTAAAGATCTCATATATTGTAAATATACAATCTTGTCTTGTGAATGCTGCCTCCAAATTCAAGTTTCCAAATTTGAGTAAGGAAACCTGAAAGGCACCCATTTAAAGATTTACACACACAAAGATGTACATAAAAAATATATAAAAAAATATATACTTAATGAATATTAATCATTGTAAGCTTTATACTCCCACTACTGGGTAGAGATAGATTACACTTGCTCTAAAAGCTAAAAGGGGAGACAACATTTTTGCACTATACATAAATACCAAAACTTATTGAAAAAAATGAGGAATACAAAAAATATTATATAAAAAATTTGTTATATACATAAAAGAAAGATGCACCCCTACATGCCACTAGCTACTATAAATGAAGCTATTAAAGTCCCAATCAGCATTTGGTCTATAGGGGGTGTAGAATTTGAGGTAAAAAATGTATTTGGTTTCTAACCTTAAAATACCTTGTGTTTTTTTCCCCCCTCTCGATTGTGGCTCAAATTTGTCAACTAAACTAGAGGGGCCCTTATTGTGTCACAAGGCATAAGGTTTCTGGAGGCTATGTCCTGGAAAACCAGTTTTAATGTTGGTTATATGTGCCCTAATTTTAGTTTTTAAAGCCTGTGTGGTCCTTTCCCACATGGACACTGAAGCAGATAGACAACATGTGTAGTAGCACAAGTGATGCCATAAGATTTTTTTGTGACTTCTGATGCAAATGTTTTAGTTTTACAACAATTTCTTCCCACGGATCTCTTCAATTACCCAAACATATTCATTTTCCAGGGTATACCTGTTACGTTGGGGGCAATTCTGTATACTGTAGTGTTGCAAACTGGGGGCTTTCCTGTAAATAATCGGAGGTCTATCTGGCAGTACTTTTTCAAGAACCTTATCACTTTTAAGGATACTCCAATGTTTACTAACTACTGTGTTTACTAGATAATACTGGTAAAATAAGTAGTGGAAAGGGCCCATTGATAAACATTATTCTGTTGCTCCTTAGATTTATCTTGCAACAGAGTGTTCCTGTCAAGATTAGAAATCTCAGTAATTTCTTTATTTGATACCATCTCCTGGTACACCTTGACTATAAATCTGACTTTTAACATGTTAGCTTGCTAGCTGTGAATGAATAATGTGGCCGGGCAGGTGGAGCCCTACACGACCGCATTTTTTTTTACCCACTTACAGACCGGAAGATTTTCCCCCTTAATAACCAGGCCATTTTTTGTGATACGGCACTGCGTCACTTGCCGACCAGCACGTGACGATGTACGTCGGCACAATGGCACGGCTGCGCAAATGGGCGTACCTGTACGTCCCCTTTAAGATGCGGCTTAGTGGGCACGCGCCCGCCACATACTCGCGGGTCCCACGGACTTGATGTCCGCCGGGGCCCACGATCGTGACATGGAGAAACAGAACAGGGAGATGCCTATTTAAACAAGGCATTTCCCTGTTCTGCCTAGCAACATGACAGTGATCTACTGCTCCCTGTCATCGGGAGAAGTGATCTCTGTCATGTTGCTGTGAGCCCATCCCCCCACAGTTAGAATCACTCCCTAGGACACACTTAAACCCTTGATCGCCCCCTAGTGTTTAACCCCTTCCAGTGTCATTTACACAGTAAGCAGCGAATTTTTATAGCACCAATCGCTGTATAAATGTCACTGGTCCCAAAATAGTGTCAAAAGTGTCCGATGTGTCCACCACAATGTCGCAGTCACGATAAAAATCGCAGATCGCCACTATTACTAGTTAAAAAAAAAAATTTATAATAAAAATTCCATAAATATATCCCCTATTTTGTAGATGCTTTAACTTTTGCGCAAACCAAACATGTAGAAGAATACATATCGGCCTAACTGAGAAAGAAATTTTATTTGTTTATAGCGTAAAAAATAAAAACCGCAGAGGTGATCAAATACTACCAAAAGAAAGCTCTATTTGTGAGAAAAAAGGGACGTCAATTTTGTTAGGGTGCAATGTTCGCAAAAAGTGCTCTGGTCAGGAAGGGGGTAAATTCTTCCGGGCTGAAGTGGTTAACTAACAATTGTGTGGTTGTGCAACGCTGTACCCAAACAAAATTGATGTCCTTTTTTCCCCACAAATAGAGGTCCTTTTGGTGGTATTTGATCACCTCTGCAGTTTTAATTGTTTGCGCTATAAACAAAAAAAGCGACAATTTAAAAAATAAAACTAATAATAAAAATGCTATAATAAATATCGAAACAAAAAAAATGTCTTCATCAGTTTAGGCCAATATGTATTCTTCTACATATTTTTGGTAACAAAAATTGCAATAAGCATATACTGATTGGTTTGCGAAAAAAATTATAGCGTCTACAAAATAGGGAACAGATTTATGGCATTTCTATTATTTCTTATATTTTTACTAGTAATGGCGGTGATCTGCGATTTTTAGTGGGACTGCGACATTGTGGCAGACAGATTGGACGCTTTTGACACTTTTTTGGGACCATTGACATTTATACAGCGATCAGAGCTAAAAATAGCCACTGATTACTGTATAAATGTCACTGGCAGGGAAGGGGTTAACACTAGGGGGCGATCAAGGGGTTATGTGTGTTATCTGGGAGTTTTTCTAACCGTATGGGGGCTTGGCTGACTAGAGGAGGATAGAGATCGCTGTTCCTAATCACTAGGAACAGCAGATCTGTCTCTTACTCCACAAAATCGAAAAAATAAAAATGTCCAGGAATTATCCAGGAGCACTGTCTCTAACTCTGTCAGAATGGGGATCTGTCTGTTTACATTGACACGTCTCTGTTCTGGCTCTCGTTCCTTCAATCGCAGGTGGCCTGCGGACATCGTGGCCACCAGCCACCAGCCCCCTTAAAGGAGCTGAAGCACACCTATGGCGATTTGCGGGAAACGTGCCGACCTGCCGCCGTATAACAGCGGCGGCTGGTCAATAGTTAACAGCAGTATAATGACACAGGGAACTAATTAATTGACATACTAATTAAGTGCAAAAGAAAGAAAAAAAACTAATAAATATTTTACCCCTACTGGGTATTGTGCCCAACAATGCATTTCTGTATTGGGCATAATACCCAGTAGGGGGAAAATATTTTATTATTCATTTTTTTGCACTTAATCAGCATGTCAATTAATTATTTAACAGCTGTAGTAAGGCACAATGAAATAATACAGGAGTGAGTGCTGCATTCACCTATTTATTTTACTGCACTATTTACTGCACTGATAGGCGGAACTGATGGGCTCTGATCAGCTGCACTGATGAGCAGCATTTTTGGGCACTTATACGGCAACACTGATGAGGCAGCACTAATATGCGGCACTGATGGGATGCACTTATGGGCACTGATATGCGGCACTTTTGGGGTTTGATAGGTGGCACTGAGGAGCTACACTTATGGGCACGTATATGTAGCACTGATGGGCACTGATAGGCAGTACTGATGGGCATTTATAGGTTGGCACTGATAGTTGGCACTGATGAGCTGCACTGATATGGAGCACTGATGGGCACTGATGGGCTGCACTGATAGGCTGAACTGATGGGCACTGATATGTGGCGCTGGCACTGATAGGTGGCACTGATGAACTGTACTGATAGGCAGCACTGATGGGCACTGATGAGCTGCACTAATTGGCACTGATGGCCTGCACTGATAGCCGCCCCCTCCCTCCCACTCCCCCAAGAGTTAACCCACTTCAGCCAGTACACACTGTTGCACAATATAGGATAGCAACTTATCAGCCCCATGCAGAGCTTACTTGAAGTTGTACAGTGCTTTCTCCTTCCTTGCAGCACCGCCCACACTCCTTTCCCATCGAGCCTCCCGGGCCGGCTTCTGGATGATATCACACCAGCCGGGACATCAAGCTCCACCCACATGGACCTGTGCTGGATTTCAAGGGGAGGAACGCGTTTAGCCTCGGTGCACTGGTACCGCGCTGCAAGAGGCTACGCAGCACTCATGCACTGCAAGGCAATGTATGTAGCAGCGATTACATGTAGACTCATATTGGGGCCAATATTATGACAGGGGCCTGGAGCTGCAGCTCCAATAGCCCTTATGTTAATCCGGCCCTGGTGACAAATACTGGTCATTATATAACCATTTTTGTCAGTTTTTTTTTTAAATGGTTTTGTACATGACATATTCTCCATATCAGTGCAGCTTTAACCAGTTAAGGAACACTAATTTGAAAACAAAAACAAACCCCTTGGATCGGACTTTAACCACTTGCCGTCCGCGCTATAGCCTGAAAGACGGCTACAACGCAGATTGAATTTGCCGGGAGGGCATACCTGGACGTCCTCCAATGCTTGAGCGGCCTGCGCGCCCCCTGCAGTGCCCATCAGTGCCGTCTTATCAGTGCCTATCAGTGTTGTCTTATCTGTGCCTATCAATATCGCCTTATCTGTGCCTATCAGTGTCGCCTTATCTGTGCCCATCAGTGATGCCCATAAGTGCAGCCCCTCAGTGCCCATTAGTGCAGCCTCATCAGTGAATATCAATGAAGGAGAAAAATTCCCCGTTTGCAAAATTTTATAACAAACTGTATTTATTTATTTTCAAAAATGTCTGTCATTTTTTTGTTTGTTTAGAAAAAAATAAAAACCCAAATGGTGATTAAATACCACCAAAAGAAAGCTCCATTTGTGTGAAAAAAATGATTATTGTAACAAATGTTATTTGAGTACAGTGTAGCATGACCGTGCAATTGTCATTCAAAGTGTGACAGCTCTGAAAGCTGAAAATTGGTCTGGACAGGAGGGGGGTTTAAGTGCCCAGTAAGCAAGAGGTTAAAGGCAAATTGGACCACAACAAAGTATTAAAAAATATATATTTTATTGTACAGAGAAAACCTAAAAGTAGATATTTCCACATAAATGGACAAGATTAAAAACATGTATTCACATCTTGTACAAAGTTCAGTCTACCATGACCAATTGTATTCAAATGAATTGTTACATAGAAATGGGTAAATGAGTCCCTGTTCATTAATGCATTTTGCTGATTCCATTTCTCAGGACACACAGAAGAATGACACAGGATAAAACAGGCCTCACTTGTCTGGATATGAGCATACACACACACAAAATACTCCCTGGGCAGGCACCGGGGCAACAGGACAGATCAAGCAATCCGACCTCCACGTGGTCAGATATATTAAAGAAGTTGATAACCATATATTTGAAAATTCCCGTGAATTCAGACGGCCAAGAATAGAAGGGGATTAATGGCTGTGCAAGATCAGGTGTATCTATTTGGATAAGTGGTAATCAGTGGGAGCACTGCTAAGTGGAACAAGTAGGCACAAAATAAGAGCACGTTGACAATACATTCCGGGATGCAGGACCAAATACAGAAGGAATAAGGCAAGGCACTTTTGCAAAACCATCAAAGCCAATATGTGCAGCCTGGAGGTGACCCGGAAGAGGACCCTGTAGCTTTGTAGCTTCACTGCTACAGGATGGCCCTCCTGTGCAGAATCACGTATGTGTATATATATATATATATATATATATATATATATATATATATATATATATATATATATGTGTGATTCTGCACTTCCAACTAGGGGGCGTTTGCACGTGCCAACGGTGGGCCACGTCTGCTGTGATTACTCACAGCAGAAGCCGATCTGCAAGTCCTGGGAACTGGATGTCCGCCAGCGCCTGCCGGTCATTAGGCAGAGACACAGAACAGAGCTCTGCCTATACAAACAAGGCAGATCCCTGTTCTGACAGGGTGAAGGGATAGATTTTTTGTCCCTGCGAAGCAACACACATAGTACAGTAAAACACTAGGCACACAGTTAACCCTTTGTTCACCCTAGATGTTTAAGTCGCTGATCGCCGGCATTACTAGTATATATATATATATATATATATATATATATATATATTACAGTTGTGTAAACCAATCAATATACATGTATTGGGATTTTTTATTACCAAAAATATGTAGCAGAATATATATTGGCCTAAATTTATGAAGAATTTCGATTTCTTCATTATTTATTGGATATGTTTTATAGCAGAAAGTAAAGAATTATTATTTTTTTCAAAATTGTCTGTCTTTTTTTGTTTATAGCACAAAATATAAAAAAAAACACAGTGGTGATCACGTGCCACCAAAAGAAACCTCTATTTATGGTAAATAAACAAAGTTAGCCACATTGGGGCAACCCCCCCCCCCCCCCCCCATAACTATTCCCCATATCATGCATGAGACTGGAACACTCGGAACAGTCCAAGTAGGTTTATTCAGCACTTTTATTGTTGTACAGTAAGTCCATAGCAAAAATCAAACAAGACATCTTGTCTGAGCTAATAAATAAACTCTGCACATTTACTGTACTATCAGGGTGACCCCAAATCTTTTCTCCCAACAAAAAACAGGCAGAACATACTTTTAAATTGTCTGTCAGTCAATAGTCATTTTACCCAGCACATATATATATATATATATATATACATACATACATTCATACACTATATATAATTGTATTATGGGCATTAGGCACAAAAAATAATTTATACTATTACTGTTGTCTACTTAGTGACAGAAATAATGCAGGGGTAAAGTTTTAAACAACTCACTTAATTTTTTTTGTTCCAAATGCACTAAAAACATTCTTCAATTCTAACTCTGCTAAACATTATAGATATCTAAATTGGCCACTTAACCTCAGGGCAGTTTCATAAAAGTTTGTAATACATAAAGGAATTTAAAGAAAGGCTCTAATCCTCCACTGGGTTTAGGGTGGAGGCTGAAGGTCAGGGCAGGCACAGCACACTTTACTCTGACTCCTAGTGATATTGGTAGGATCAGACAACAAAATTAATCTAGTTTTCTGGTTTAGTAGAGATGGTCAGTGATTTTAACCTGAAAATGACAGTTTGTATGGACTTATATGCTTATATGTTTCCCCATGTAGCAGCTGACCTAATGTGTATGTAAAAACATTTTTTTTAGTTGATAGAGTAGGGAAAGAATAGACTCCTCACATTTTGATCAAAAATCCACATCCACACTGGATACACCACAAACCCATGGTAGTGGTGAACCTGAACCGCATGCCTGCTTACAAACATTGCATTCAGTTTTGCTGGATAGAACAACTTCTTCTGTATTAACAGTCTCCTGCTGACATCATCACTGTTTGTATCACATCACCATTGCTAGTGTTATGTCTCCATCCTATCTATGCTTGACCATTTACAGAACACCTGGCAACAGGATTATGATGCCTGGAGTTGGGCTTTAAATGATAAGTTCACTTTAAAAACAAAAACATTTTTGTAAAAAAACTACCCACGCTACGAAAATAATTTTACTGTTAGGGGTCCCCACAACTTGGGAAATGTTATCAAGGGGTCACGGCACCAGAAAGGTTGAGAATCACTGGTGTATCGTAGATACCACATGGGTAAGCCATAGTACGGAGAACTTCTTTCCGTACTGCTGCCACAGGGAGGAGGGGTAGCGGGTGGCAGCTGCAGCACTGAGAACATGTTACATTTTATACCATAATACATGTTACACCAACATTTAGGGTGTACCCTTTTAACATGGTGCAAAAGGGACCCTCCCCAAAACTACCCCCTCCCATGGAGTTTTTCTCCCACAGCTGCTATCACATTTTTCTCCCACAGCTGCTATCACCGGCTGATTTTTGGCCCATTTAGGCTGGCCATACATAATGATACTTTGGAAGGAAAGAAAATAGTTAAATTTCCCCATCAACACACTTACTGTGGATGTGGGAACCCATCCCGCTGCGCAACTGTAATCTGACAGTGGGAGGTTTCCCCATCATCAGAATACAATGATTACTGTTGGTGGCTATAGCCGTATGATATATAAAAAATTCTGCAGACTGATTGTACTCAACTCTTCATATTGCATAGGTCCTATCGAACCCCAGAACTGCTGCATAGGATAGGTAGGAAAGATAATTCTGAATATTCAAGATGTGCCCGATCTCTTGTTTTGGAGATGTCCAAAATTACATTGGTATTGGCAGGGTGTAATAGATGTGACAAACTCTGTTTATAACTCTGCGTTAATTCCAATTGTATGCCTATAAGCGTCTATCGATCCCAACAATCTGGAACTTGATCAGGTATTTGGCATTATAAGATCAACGTAAGTTGATAGCTTCTCGTTGGGCCTCATCCAGCCCTCCTACCCTGGGGGACTGGTTACCGAAAATGGATAATCATGATATATTTGAAAAACACACCTATGTTTAACTAAATACATCCTTGAAATTCAAAATAATATGGAAAAAAATGGATAGATGCTCTCCATGCTCCATGCTGCAGCCTAAATGCATAGAAAATAGAGATTTTAAGAGCAAGTTGGTGTCAGGGCTGGGCTCAGCCCTTTCTTCTCAGAGCTCTGTGCTCAGCTGTCGGTTAATTGCCAAAAGACTCTTCCTTCCACAGTGACTCACCTTCATTTCCTGCTGTGCCTTTGCCTTGGTCAACATATTCAGACTCTCTCTGCTGTGTTTTCCTGTGAAAGACTTTTGCTTGGCTGACTTCCCTTCTGGTTCCTGATCCTGTTTGCTGCACTCGACTTTGATGATCTCTGGACTCCTGTTTTTCTGTTTTGTTCTGACTACCGGTCCTGGTCACCGAACTCTGGCTATGTTTTTACTATGTTTGCTTTGTTTATACCATTTTACCATTTTATTAAATAGTGTAATTTTTACTGCACTTTTGTCTCAGTCTAAATCATGGTTCCTGACAGTAGGCAAAGGCCATAAAAGGCCATAAATTCAGAAGTTGGTAATATTTTTTCCAGCTTGGATGAGCAGGATCACCGCATGGATAAGTTTGCCATAGTGTTACAATCGCTCCTGAATCTCACTGCACTGCTCACCTGAAACCTCCCACTGTGGCTGCTCATGTACAACCTGTGTTGCAGGCCATCCCTGCTGCTGCTCCGCCTTGAATATTACCTCTATAAGAGGTATGTCTGGTTCCACTCTGCTTCCCCAGTGATATGGGGGCAACCCAGTTTAATGCAGAGGGTTGCTCAACCAGGTTGAGATTTACTTTGAAACGCTGCCCCAGGCGTTTCCCACGGACAGAAGCAAAGTAGGCTTTTTTATATCATGGCCTAGGAAAACACTCTATGAGGGACGCAAAAGCCCGATGTCCAGAGTTACCCAGAATTGGTGGCTTCCTTTAAGAGGGTATTTGACGTTCCCGCACGCTCCACATCTGCTGCCAAATGCCTGATGTCCATCAAACAAAGTACAAGAACTGTGGCCAATTCCGCGATTAAGTTACGTACGCTGGCAGCAGAAGTTGTTTGGAACAATGAGGCCCTTGTGGCTGCTTTTTCTCATGGTCTCTCGGATTACATCAAAGATGAAATAGTAGCCTGAGATATACCCACTGAGCTAGAGAAGTTGATCACGTTTGCCATCCTCAATGACCCAAGACTCAGAGAGAGACTCTCTTTTAAAGAGTATTTGCAGAAGCCTCCTGTATGTTTGGCTCCAAACTTTGCAGTCCCACGCTTGCCTCCCTCACCTCCCATACCTCCTGGTACCTAGTCTCCCGGTAGAACTCATGCAGTTGGGCTTCACACATCTCTCTGCGGATAAGAGGGCCTTTAGGAGGAGGGAGAGATTGTGCCTTTATTGTGGCCAGGCAGGTCACTTTTTGAAGTCTTGTCCTACCCGTCCAGGAAATGCTTGCACCTGAGGTCCTGTAGGGGGACAGACCTTAGGTGGCATTGTTACATCCCCAGTTATCCAGAAGGATAAGCCCCTGGTACCAGTTACCCTTTCTTGGTCCAAGTCGTCCATTGAGATACTGGCTCTAATCGACTCTGGGGATGCAGGCCAGTTCATAGATGGTGCCTTTGTGTCCAAGCATTTGGTTCCGCTGCAGCTTTACACCACTCCACTTGCCATTGAGGCTATTGATGGGAGAACTCTACAGTCTGCCCAGGTGACTAGTGAGACTTCTCCATTGACCATGGTCGTGGGGGCTCTTCAGCCTGAGATAATCATTTCCTCACCTCATAACTGGTGGTAATTGGTTATCCTTGGTTACAGAGGCACCACCCCTCTTTTGATTGGCTTCACGCTGAGGTTCTTTCCTGTTCGCCACAATACAGGGAGACATGTTTTCTGATAGTGGCTAAGGTCTTGTGCACCCTTTCACTCTCCACCCTGGCAGAGGAGTAGTGTGACTTTTGCGATATCTTTGACAAAGGTCAAGCCGGTAGTTTGCCTCCACACTGGTCGTATAATTGCACAATTGACCTTCAACCTGTTGCCATAACCACTCGTGGTCGTGTCTACCCTTTGTTTGTCTCGCAATACAAAGCCATGGAGGAGTATGTGGTTTTCTCGAGCATTCATCCGTAAATCCTCCTCTTCTTCTGGTACTGGTTACTTCTTTGTAAAAAAGAAGAATGGTTTATTGATTATAGGGGCCTCAATTGCTTCACGATTAAAACTGTATATCCAATTCCTTTGATTACAGAGTAATTTGACCACTTCAAGGGAGAAACGTTTTTTACAAAGCTTGATTTGCAAGGGGCATACAATCTCGTGAGGATCAAGGAGGGCGACAAATGGAAAACTGTGTTTAATACCAGAACAGGTCACTATAAATACCAACTGTAGTTATGCCGTTTGGTCTTTGCAATGCTCCAGCAGTTTTCCAGGAATTCATCAACGATGTCCTCTGAGATTTGTTGCAGTTATGTGTGGTGGTTTATCTCGATGATAGTCTCATATTTTCCAAGTCCCTAGAGAGCCACCACACAGATGTCCACCGTGTGCTGCAATGGTTGAGAGATAATAACTTGTATTGCAAATTGCAGAAGTGCGAGTTTCATTGTGAACAGGTTAAATTCCTGACTGATATGACCAGAAAGGACGGTAACCCACAGAATTGGTCTCCAGATTCCATTAATGCCTTTGAGAGTCTCAATGCTGTCTTTGCTTCTGCTCCTGTGTTGGCACATCCTGATCCTACAGTACCTTTCATCCTTGAGGTTGATGCATCTGAGACTCGAGTTGGTTCCCTGCTGTCTCAACGTCGTACCTCTGAGAGCGCTATGCATCCTTGTGGCTACTTTTCCAAGAAATGATCTCCTGCAGAATGCAATTATGAGATTGGGGACAGAGAGTTGTTAGTAATCATTTTAGCCCTTAAAGAATGGAGGCATAACCTCGTGGGTACGACTGTGCCAGTTCTTATTTTGACTGACCATAAGAATCTCACATTCTTGTCTGAGGCTAAATGCCTTTCTCCCAGAAGGGCACGATGGGCTCTTTTCTTGTCAAGTTTCAATTACATAGTCAGTTTTTCTCCACTTCTAAGATGGAGTCGGTTCCTGTTCCTGTGATTCCTTCCGATCGTATTCTGGCTACAGTTCGCACCAGTCTTACTTCTCCTTTGGGTGACAAAATTCTTGTCACTCAGATCCATTCTCCTCCTGAGAAACCTTGTGATCGCTGCTTTGTCCCTGAGAGTCTCCGTACTGCCGTGCTCCAGACTTATTATTCTACCAAGGCTGCTGGCCACCCAGGGAAGAATCAACTCTTTTGGGCCATTTCCCAACAATTCAGTTATGTGTCCAAGTTCGAGCCTTTTGTGCACAGTTGGGAATTCATCTTTCTTTCACCTCTGCATATCACCCACAGTCCAATGGGGCTGTAGAACGAGCCAACCAGTCCTTGGAACAGTTTTTAGGTTGCTACATTTTTGACCACCATAACAACTGGTCAGACCTCTTCCCTTGGGTGGAGTTTGCTCACAATAGTGCCGTCAATACCGCTATCCATTTATCTCCATTCATGGCGAATTATGGTTTCCAACCATCCATGCTGCCTGACTCATTTGTTCTTCAGAGCATTCCTGCATTTGAGAAGCATCTTTGTGGTCCCATTGCAATGTGCCAATGATAGGTACAGACTCCATTCGGACCGCAGACGCCTACCTGTGCCTTCCTACCAAGTTGAGGACAGGGTCTGGCTGTCATCTCGCAACCTCCAACGCTGTGTTTACTCATTAAAACTGGCACCATGGTTTATTGGGCCTTTTCGTATTCTCCATAGGATCCACCCAGTGGCTTACGCTTTGGACCGTCCTACTAATATGTGGAAAATAGAATAAACTAGCGCTATGGAATAACTAAATAAACTAGTTCTAAAAAAATATAAATATATATGAGCTGCTCCCCTCAAAGTGCAATAGTGTTTCTAATATGCGTATTTCAAATGTATTTCATGTCTCCTTTTTAAAACCTTGGTATGCAACCGTTTTACCACTTCGATACCACGTCCCCACCCAGTTAAGGTTAAGAACCATGAGAAATATGAGATACAACCAATCATTGATTCCGTAGCTTCTGTGGGCACATACAGTACCTGGTTCATTGCAAGGGGTACTGTCTGGAGGAACGCTCTTGAGTCTCATCCTCAGACGTACATGCTCCTGTCCTCATCCGTGCCTTCGATAGATGTTTCCCCTCAAACCTGGTGGTCCTCCGAGGGGGAGGGGTCATTGAGGAGGGGGTACTGTCAGGGCTGGGCTCAGCCCTTCCTTCTCAGAGCCCTCAGATGTCTGTTAATTGCCAAAGACTCTTCCTTCCACAGTGACTCACCTGGTCTTAATTTCCTGCTTGGCAGCTAGAGCTGCTGGTTATATAAACTCCTTGGATCAGATCCTCTGTGCATTTGCCTTGGTCAACATATCTGGACTCTCTCTGCTGTGTTTTTCTGTGAAAGTCTTTTGCTTGGCTGACTTCCCTACTGGCTCCTGATCCTGTTTGCTGCACCCAACTTCGCTGATCTCTGGACTCCTGTTTCTCTGGGTTGTTCTGACTACCCGTCCTGGTCACCGAACTCTGGCTATGTTTTGACTATGTTTGCTCTGTTTATACAATTTTAATAAATAGTGAGATTTTTACTGCACTTCTGTCTCAGTCTTATTCATGGTTCCTGACAGTTGGCCTGTTTTATTTAATTTCCGCGGGAATGTGGGAATCCGCCCATGTGTGGGCGCCGGCTGACTTTTTCCTCCCAAAAGTCTGAAAAGTTCAGACTTAAAATTGTCCGCTGGACTCGGCAGTCCGGCGGACAATCCCGCGGTCTGTGTGCTAGTCCGCGGGACTTTTGAAATGAACGGACTTGCCTCGCACACGGAGGAAAGTCTGTTCATTTAGAACGTGACTGCAGGTAGACGGGACTAGTGAATGCCACCGCGCTAGCCCCGTTACCTGGTATGGATTTAAAGTGGAATCCCTACGCCAAAAAAACGGCCGGTCAGGAAAGGGGGTGGGGACGAGCGAGCGCCCCCCCCTCCTTAGCCGTACCAGGCCGCATGCCCTCAACATGGGGGGAGCCCTGGGGATGAGGACAAGGGCCTCTTCCCGACAACCTTGGCCATTGTTGGGGTCTGCGGGCAGGGGGCTTATCGGAATCCGGGAGCCCCCCACCCTATGTGAATGAGTATGGGGTACAATGTACCCCTACCCATTCACCTAAGGTGTAAAATTGTAAATAAAAAAACACACAATTTTTGTAAAATATTTTATTACACAGCTCCGGGGGTCTTCTTCCGTCTTGGGGGTCTTCTCGCCGGACTCCTCCGCTCTCTTCTGCTCTTTTACCTGGGGGTCTCGTTCCGCCTTCGGGGGTACCGCTCTTCTGTTCTTCTTGCAGCTGCCGCTGTCGCCGCCGCCTGCTGCGCCTTCTGCGTCGTCTTCTTCTTCTTCCGATGTTGACTCGTCGCTCTCTCTGGCCGGAATGCCAGAGACACGCGGTGTTGTGACTTATATAGGGACAAGGGGCGGGGCCACCGTCTCATCTCACATGGTGACCCCGCCCCCATATGATGTCACAGTCCCAGCATCCTCCGGATCCTAACTTTTAAGGTAGTGACTCTAGGGAACCTTATGGAAGCCTGATGCTAGGGGGCGACTCTAGGGACTCTGATGTTAGTGGGGTTACTCTGGGAACCTGACAGAGGGGGGTTACCCTAGGGACCCTGATATTAATGAGGTGTCTCTGGAAATCCTGAGGTGGGTGGGTGACTCTGGGGACACTAATGTGAGGGGGCATCTGGGGACCCTGAGGTAAGGCTGAGGTAAGGGGGGCCTTAAGGACCCTGATATTGGGGGGGGATGCTCTGGGGACCCTAACATAAGGGGCCTGACTCTGTTTAAGGGGGAAATCTGATAGGGATTCTTGATGTAAGAGGGGAATCTGTTGTGAACAGGGGGGCTATCCTGGTGATGTACTGATGCTGAACTAGATTTCTTTGATGTTACTTACTCCTGACTGTACTCTATACATTATGTTGTACATTGTCCCAATATTTGCTGGTTTTAATGAAGTTCTTCTTTAGGTAGGCTTGATCACACAAAGTGATCACTTTTTGTGCTCAGAAAAGCATATGTGATGGAAATGTTTACATTTTTTAAACTGATCCTTTGTCCTGAGGGCTATGTGTATCTGTGAGGCTGTCACTTGGGACATAGAAAGTAGTATTTTGTGGGTACAAGGACTGTGCTATATTTGTGCAGTGGATACAGCAACTAGGCAAAGATTCTGTTTAATCATCTCCCTTTAAGCTCCTTCCATTGTTTGGAAAAATCTGTCCTCTGCCTCACTTACTACAGAACCCTAAACTCTACCTTGCCTATTTCTGACCCCTGTTCTCCGACCTGCTGACCCCTGTATACTGCCCTACAAACTTCTAGCCTTATCCTCTGCCCTACTGACCCCCAGTATACTGCCCTGCTGACCTCACAACCTCTGCCACCCTGACATTTTTTACTGCACCCTCACATTAGACAGGCTAGATATGGCCCTGTATATGGGCAAGCTATTTGTACAGAAATCGATCTACCGCTCAACTTCTGTACAACCAGCCTGTTGGGAAAAAAATGGCAGCACTTATTAGTGTCTACTGATGGCAGGGATGTCTCCTTACTATCAGAACACAATAACACAATGGTAGTGATTCTTCTATTCACCTTGAATGTGTGAATGGGGGAATCAGGTAATTTTTTTAATTCAACCCATTGGTTGAACAGAAGAAATAAAAATTCTCACCTATGGCCTTCTTAGGGAAGAAAGATACAACCCTCAACAGCCAAAATCATACCATACTTAATCATTTTGCTGTACCTTACCATAACATACAGGTGTACAGTAAATTGGCTCTGAATTTATAAATACAAACAATGTGCAATGTGCCTGTTATCATCCAAATTTGTTAACTGAAACATACTTTAAGGATTTATGAAGCAATCCCTTTTGTAAAAATAACATGTGAAAGTTAAAAAAAGTTGTTATATAATGAGCTTTTTGGTTACTTTTAGCCTCATATCAGTTCTAATTATAACTGATGTAAACTTTACAAAAATCCAACTTTGTCTATATCTTCTTCTCTTTCTTGGAGCCTAAATCACTGAAACTATTTTCTATATAAATGTATAGGTGATGCATACAAACGTTGTATACAACAATGATAAATCAATTTGCTACTGAATACTATATTACTGTGTAGAAAAGATGTGGTAAAAAAGTAAAATTTTGCAATTTTACTGATAAAAAAAAGTTTAAAACATTTGGAAACAATTGTTACTATTTAGAGTTGTGTGTAATCCTGATCAGGCCAGCTCTACGTTGGTAAGGATCCCTGTTTAAAGTTTATCTTTTGATAATACATGTGGGCTTCATTAATGCACAAAAACGAGTTGAGAATTTCTTGATTGTTAAAGGAGAACCTGGTCAATGGCCTGGGAGACTGCGGAAGATGTCAGGAATTTCACACATGTCAAAAGAGTGTACTCACCCAGCCCGAGAAACACTAAGTACAGCAGGCGATGTCTCTCTACATCCTTGCAAGGAAATAGTACTGCCACTCTTAATCAATCACTGGAAACTAAACTACTGCCATAACAAGGAGATCTGGATTTAGTGATTTCAAATAGAGATTAGATAGTTAATGTCAGTACATAAACCTTTTGTGATTCTTGCCCTGATTTGAACTTCCAGTGAAAAAAAAAAAAACTTACGTGAAAAGAAAAGCTCTTTTTTTTTGCTTCTTCTATTTTTTCACTGACCCACAACTATGCCTACATTTTAAGGACAGTAGAATTTCCATGGCTTGCTTCCCAAAACAACATGAACCAACTGTTTATATTGCAAATAGAAGTGCTTCACAATGTGCCCAGCAACAAAGTAGTGATTGCTGATCGTAAAGAAATGCAGATTCTTTAGGCTATGTGATTTGTGTTACAGGGTTATTGTTCTGCTTTTTTACACAGTGATCATATGGTACATTTTACAAATCATCATTTAAAAAAAGTCAGAGGTAGTATTTACATTAGGACTTTTGCAAATGATATGTCCATATATAATATTTAAGGGAAATGTCTTGAAAACATCTAAAGATGCATTTAATAAATGAACAAATCAATTTGCAAATGAAAATTACTGCAAAATCTCACCCTAAAAGAAAAAGATTATCTATGACTCATGAAATAGTCAAATAATATTAATATGGTGCAAGGTTACCTGTAGATTGTAAAACTGTGCTTGGAAATAGGGTAATCATAACATTTGTCATTGGTCAAAACATTTTTTTTTTATTTGCTAAATATTTTGCCAATCAAGCCATGACTATATGAGTATAGGGTACATAAATGTGTAGTTAATTCAATATAAAGCTTAGATCCTTGTTGACCCAGTGCTTGTGCTTTATATATCCCATGCCGAGAAAGCTATCATCACTCCTCTGAGTAGGAGGCCCACTTGGGTGAGTTATTGACAGAAATAGATGCTGCAGTGTGGAATCTTGCATGATGCTACAGGCTGTGATGGCTACTTATTTGTTTTAAGTATTGTTACTCAATTTCTTTTTATTTAATTCCTGGGTTTTGGCATGATCGGGGAACATTTTAAAATGGGGCCATATGTAGAACAATACATAAAATAATTAATTAAATAAATAAAAGACAAGACTTTGTATAATGGATTTGAATGGCCGCGGACCTTTATTTTTGGTATTTATTATATTTACCAACGATAAGAACATGTCCTATTTATATATAACATGGAACTCACTTACCGTATGTATATATACAAATGCACTGATTCCTGTGTAAATGACACTGGCAGTGAAGGGGTTAACCACTCGGTGGCAGTGTAGGGGTTAAGTGCATCCTAGGGGCATGTTGCTAACTGTGGGGGGCGTGGCTGTGTTGTAGACATCACTGATCTCTGCTCCAATCACAGGGAGCAGAGGTCAATGTCACTGTTGCTAGGCAGAATGGAGAGATGCTTGTTTACTTTAGCATCGCCCCGTTCTTCCTCCCCGTGACATGATCGCGGGTATCCCCTCGGCGATCGAGTCCGAGGGACCCGTGATCGGACTCACGGATGTCCCGACTGGCGTGTGCACGCAATGGCATGGCGGTAAATTTAAAGGGACGTACCTGTACGCCCATATGCCTGTCCATGCCATTCTGCCGACGTACAGTAAACATAGTTAAAACATAGCCAGAGTTCAGGAACAGGAACGGATAGTCAGACAAGCCAAAATGTCTGGGAGCCAGAGATGAGCGTAGCAGAAAAGCAAGCAGGATCTGGAGCCAGAAGGAATGTCAGCCAAGCAAGTCTTTAACACGAACACAGGAGAGCATCTCTAGAGATGTGACCAAGGCAAAGTCAGAGATCATCTGGACTGGACAGCTTAAGTAGGCAAGACTGACGAGCAGGATATCATCAACAGCTGGGTCACTGTGGAGAGATAGGAGCTGGCAATTAGCCAACAGCTGAGCAGCCAGCTTTGAGAAGGAAGGGCTAAGCCCAGCCCTGACAGTACAGTAGTTTGGCGCCAATCCATGGGAATGCACAATTTTAAAACATGACATATTAGGTATATATTTAATATTTAATCATATTAAGTAATTTTTTTTCAAAAAAGTTGCGTTTCAAAAACTGCTGCACCAAAACCATGTGAAATAAAAATATGCAACACCCACCATTTTATTTTTGAGGGCCTCTTTCTAGCAAAAAAATGATGTTTTATACATGTAGGAGAGGAATGTCAGAATTAGCCCAGACCTTAAGTTTTACCAAACCCACAACAGTAAAACCGGTCTGTATATGGAGTAAAGCATGCTTGTTATACTCACTGTGGAACCTAAGGGGTTAATCTTCTGCATTGTGTAAAAAGGCTGTGTGATCCTGTCTTCTCTGATCCTCCCTTTCATTTTCTGTCCCCAATCCATCTGCTGATAGCACAGAGCCTTGGGGGCACTCTGCATATGCTCAGTTTGGTGTGTATTGCTAGAGAGTTTTTTTTTTATTGGGGGGTGCACATGATCAACACAGGGCCAATCAGCACTGTCCAGACAGGGGGTCAGGGATCAGGCAGAAAATAATATGACTGCTATATACTGCTGATGGGAAAAGACATTTAGCAGTTTATATCTACTAAAATTATTTTATTTCCATGTTCTGTGTACTGTGGGAGACCAGATATAGCGAATGCAGGCTCCTGTGTTTAGTTACACTTTAAGGTGCTTCTTGAATGTTGGACCCCTCTGTATGGCTAGGCTGTGAAAAAGTCTTACACATGTGGTATCATCTTAGGAGTAGCAGAATGTGTTTTGGGTTGTAATTCTAAGTATGCCCATGTGTGAGAAATATCTTATTAAATTGACAACTTTGTTAAACCACTTCAGCCCTCAAAGATTTGGCTGGCCATTTTTGGTGATATGGCACTGCGTCGATTTTAAACGGGTGACCCCGCTACCCTCTGACACCACGGGGGAAGCCACAGGGAAGTGTGTCAGAGGTGGCGGGGTCACCGGGTGGTCCTGCCCTCAGTTACATAAGAGCTGTCACAAGAACAGAAGCATCACACACCGGGACACTCCCACTGAGGCGGATCGTCCAGAGGTTGAAGCGGGAAAGAAGAAGCCGGAGGAAGATGCCGGAGGAGAAGACCGGAGGAAGAAGCAGATGACCGGAGTGAGAAGCAGAGGAAGATAGAGGAAGAAGCGGGGGAAGAACAAGGTGGAGGAAGAAGAAGAAAACCGATGGAAGACCAGAAGAAGCAGGGAAAGAAGAAGACATTACTAAAGGAATTGTCAAAAAACAGCTATTGTCTTTTATAACATTTTTGACACTTTTTTTTGTGAAATGGTAGGAGTACTTGTACTCCATTACCAATTCACACAGGGGGGGTCGGGATCTGGGGGTCCCCTTGTTAAAGGGGGCTTCCAGATTCCCATAAGCCACCCACCTGCAGACCCCCACAACCACTGGGCAAGGGTTGTGGGGATGAGGCCCTTGTCCACATCAACATGGGGACATCCACCCTCCTGCAGCCTGTCAAGTTGCGTGCTTGGATAAGGGTCTGGTATGAATTTTTGGGGGGATCCCCACGCCATTTTTTTTATTTTGGCGCGGGGTTCTTCTTAAAATCCATACCAGACCTGAAGTGTCTGGTATGGATTTTGAGGGGGGACCCCTACGCCATTTTTTTTATTTTGACGCAGG
This sequence comes from Lithobates sylvaticus, assembly GCA_028564925.1. Lineage (NCBI taxonomy): Eukaryota > Metazoa > Chordata > Amphibia > Anura > Ranidae > Lithobates > Lithobates sylvaticus. The sequence goes on along the minus strand of CM053029.1, from coordinate 458,237,003 downwards.
GTTCCCCTTAATATCCATACCAGACCTGAAGGGACCCCCACAAATTTTTTTTTTTTAATTTTAGTTTGAGGTTCCCCTTAACCACTTCAATACCCGGCCATAGTAAAATGACGTCCTCTGGTTTGTGCAGTGATATCTGAATAATGCCTATAGCTACAGGCACCATTTAAATATCAAACTTTCCGGCCGGCGATTCTGTGTGATAAGAATGATCATAGCGGCAGTTTCACTGCTTGATCGTTCTTATAGGCAATGGGAGGGGACGTCCCCCCTCCCGCTGCCATCCGGTGCTTCTCCGGGCTCTTCCATGCCATCGGGGCCCGGAGAAAGAATCGCCCGCCGCCGGATGACCGTCGGAGGCCAAGTAAACAAAGCCGCGATCGCGGCTGTCAGCATGAGATCGGTGAATTTTTCCTGATCTCATGCTTTCCAGCCTGGAGGAGAGATGTGGGGTCTTAATGACCCCATATCTCTCCATAAAGAGGACTCCATAAAGAGGACCAGTCACATAGATTCCTATTACAAGGGATGTTTACATTCCTTGTAATAGGAATAAAAGTGATCAATTTTTTTTTTTAAAGTGTAAAAATAAAAAAATTAAGTAAAATAAAAAAAAAAAAATTTAAAACGCCCCTTTCCCCAGTAGCTCACGCTCAGAAGCAAACGCACACACAAGTCCCGCCCACATATGTAAACGCAGCTCAAACCACACATGTGAGGTACCGCCGCGTGCGTTAGAGCGCATGCAACAATTCTAGCACTATACCTCCTCTGTAACTCTAAATTGGTAACCTGTAACAAAAATTTTAAGCGTCGCCTATGGAGATTTTTAAGTACTGAAGTTTGGTGCCATTCCATGTTTGTGCGCAATTTTAAATCATGACATGTTAGGTATCTATTTACTCTGCGTAACATCATATTTCACATTATATAAAAAAATTGGGCTAACTTTACTGTTTTGTTATTTTTTTTTTTTTTCCACAAAAAAGGTTTTTATTGAAATTGAACAGAAATGTAAGTACATTACATAGAATATTTCAATGCAGGAAAACTTCCTTGACATTAATATAACAATTACAGTGCAAAAAGGTAGTCGTGCAACCTGAGTCAAGGATAACAAGAAACGTATCGAGAATTACATGTCCAAAGAACAGGTGCATTAGGAACAGTATATGAAATCTATATTATATCAACTCGTGAAGAGACGTTTTGTAGTCGACAAGTGAGGTAATAGTAGCTTCCTAGTCATGTGGACCACTATCAACAGGTCCAATCATGGCCTAATGGGGTCGCTTGGGCTTGCAGGCACACTGCTATAGGGGTTAAGGGTCTCTTGCAGGAGTTGCATGTGTATATAGGAGTAAGGGTCGGGGGACATGCTGTAGGAAAGTGGGGGGGTGGGGAGGGGTAGGGGGTTAGAAAGGGAGAGTTGGTAGTGAAGAATCCTAGGGTAGAGTAGGGGGGTATGCAGAGAGCAGCTGAGGTATGCAGGGGAAAAAAGGGGGGGTGTGTGTCGCTCCTCTCTCCTCCCCCCAAGTCTGTTTATCGTTCGGTCTGCTAGTCCTTATAAAGGGCAGTATATCATGGTTTATGTCGGGAAGTAGGATTTGTAACTGTCTGTGGTCTTAAAATGGGTCCAACAGGCCCATGTTGTGGTAAATTTTTGTATACGATCCTGCGCGGTGAAGATTAGTTCTTCCATCTCCTCTATTTTTGCAATCCTGTGTAGCCATTCCCTGATGGTTGGGACCTGCGTCGAGCGCCAGTGTACTGGGATGCACAATCTGGCTGCATTAACCATATGCATGGCTAAAGATTTGTGATAGGAACGGTTGGACAGAGTTGTGTGATGAAGCAGGTATTGTGCTGGGCTGTAGTCTAGATTATACGTGGTCACCCTTCCAATTATGGAGTGTACCTCCTCCCAAAATGGTTGGAGTACCGGGCATTCCCACCATATGTGGATCATGGATCCTACATCATTGTTGCATCTCCAGCATATGTTTGGGATTGTGGGCGAGAACTTGTGTAAGAGAGATGGAGTTCTGTACCATTTGGTGACTATTTTGTAGCCGTTTTCCTGTATTGCTACGTTCATTGAGCCCTTGTGTGTGTTTGTCAGTATGGTATCCCAATCTTCGTCAGAAAATGTCGTCTGTAGGTCTTTGCACCAGGAGGAACGTGAGCTGTCTGTCTGTGAGGAGTGAGTCTTGTCTTGGAGGAGGGGGTAGATTAGGGATATTAGGTGTTGTTGTGGTTCTACATTTAAGTACAAGGTCTCAAACTGAGTGGGGCGTCTGGACCATATGTCTGGCGGGTCTTTGGAAGAGAGGAAGTGTCTTAATTGTCTATAAGACCAGAAGGGGAATTCTTTCGTGCGGGACAATGAGACTAAGTTTTCGTAGGATCTTGGTTGACCTTTATGGTAAAAGTGTTGTGCTAGTACGTCATCATGAGGCCATTCCCGTGCTAAAAAGGTGTTCGCGTCACCTGGGGGAAAGTCTGGGTTTTCTCTCAGCGGGGTTATTGGTCCCGGTCGTGACGATAGGTTGTGGTGCTTCATTGCTGTTTCAAAGGCCAGTAATGATGGGTGGATGAGTGGGTGGTTTTTGACTGGTATGGGCCAATGTTTTGGAAAAAGCCAAGGAAGGAGGTGCAGGGGCTTGGTCATGAAGGAGTTTTCCAGGTTGACCCAGCATTTTGTCTGTTTGTGTGATTTCCAGTCAATCACTCTGGTAAGATGACAGGCTATGTAATATTTGTACATATCAGGTAAGGCTATCCCTCCTTTATTTTTAGGATTGGTTAGGCGTGCGTATTTAATTCGCGGGGAGCTGCCCCTCCAGATAAATGCTGAGCAAGCTGATTTGTAAAGTGCGAAAAATATAGGAGGTAAGTGCATAGGGATTGTCTGCATGAGGTAGAGGAGACGGGGGAGGATTATCATTTTAATTAAGGCCGAGCGTCCGAACCAAGAGACATTAAGGTTGGCCCAGTCTTTTAGATCTGTTTGAATTTTAGTCAAGGCCTGTTGAAAGTTCTGTTTGTACAAGTCTGACAAGTTTCTAGTGATCTGGATGCCCAGGTATGTTATGGCCTCTTTTTTCCATTGAAAGGGGAAGGAATCTTGGCAATGGGCTGCTTCTAGCGGGGGAAGGGATACATTTAGTGCGTGGGACTTGGAGAAATTTATCTTGAGGTTGGAAAGTACACCAAAGTGGTTAATATCATGGAGGAGGTTCGGTAGGGATGTTCGTGGCGCTTGTAGGGACAGTAAGATGTCGTCCGCGAACGCTGCTACCTTGTATTCTCTATTTTTAATAGTAATCCCGCGGATATCGGCGTTAGCCCTTAGTCTGTTCAAGAGTGGTTCCAGCGTGAGGACAAAGATCAGGGGGGACAATGGGCAGCCCTGGCGCGTGCCATTACTGATTGGGAAGGCGTTCGACAGGAGGCCATTTGCTTTGACTCTTGCTGAAGGGTTGGCGTAGAGTGCATTGATGTGTGCGAACATGCGAGGTAGAAGGCCCAAACCCCTCAATACTGCTTGCATATAGTCCCAGGCCACCCTGTCGAACGCCTTCTCAGCGTCTAGGGACAGAAGGAAACCATTATTCTCTGTTGAGGTAAGCCAGTGGTGTACATTTAGGGTGCGAATCGTGTTATCCCTAGCCTCCCTGCCAGGGATGAATCCTACTTGGTCAGCTGATATAAGGCCAGGGATGAGGGGTAATAATCTATTTGCGATAATTTTGGCGTATAATTTGATGTCTACATTAAGTAGGGAGATAGGTCTATAATTGGATACCTGAGAGGGGTCTTTATTTGGCTTAGGAATGACCGCAATGTGTGCTTCTAGCATATTTCCTATTGGAGCGGATGGTTTGGACAGGGAGTTAAAAGTTGCTGACATTCTGGGTGTGAGTAATTTTGAGAAGGTTTTGTAATAGATTAGTGAGAGTCCGTCAGGACCAGGACTTTTCCCCGCTTTCATTTGTTTTATCGCATGATCAAGTTCTTCGCTGGACAGAGGTGTTTCTAAGGTTTCAGCTTGTTGGGAAGTAATTGGTTTAGGGCAGTATTGGGATAGGAACTTTTTCATCTGGGAGGTGCGGTCCAGAGCCTTGGGTGAATTTGGAGTGGCTTGCGGTAAGTTATATAGATTAGAGTAGAATTTCTCAAATTGAGAGGCTATATCTTCATTTTTGGATAAAACAGTGCCCTGTTCAGTGCGTATGTGGTGAATTATAGATGAAGTTTTAGCTGCTTGTATCGTACGTGCTAATAACCTCCCACTCTTGTTGCCGTGTTCATAAAACACTTTCTGATTAAGGATGTATCTTCTCCTAGTGCGTTTCCCTAGTTCCTCCCTCAGTGTGGAGCGAGCGAACAAAAGGTCTTGTAGAGTGGTTTGGGAGGTCGAAAGTTTGTGAGCAGTCTCAAGTCGATTAATTGTTTTAATGAGGGACATGATCTGTTCTTGTTGTCGTTTTTTTGCTATTGTAGCTAGGGCTATCAACTTCCCTCTAATTACACATTTATGTGCTTCCCATAACGTGGTAGGTGTGATTTCTGGGGTGTCGTTTTCTAGGAAATACAAGTGGAGACGGGAGGCAACTTGTCTTTGTACCTCTGGGTCTTTCAGGAGGGAGGCATTCAACCTCCATGTCTTGGAGATTTTTTTGGTTTCGGAGAAAGTTAGCGTCATCGTGATGGGGTGGTGGTCGGATAGGAACATTGGCTCAATTGTGGCTAGTGATAAACAGGAAAGGTCTGTCTGGGATAGGAAAAAATAATCAATTCTTGAATATTTCTGGTGCGGAGAGGAGAAGAAGGTGTAGTCTTTGGTAGTCGGGTGAATTGTGCGCCATGTGTCGTGTAGGGTCAGGTTCTGTAGTTGGAGTTTAATTTGTCTTAGTGCCCTGAACGGAAGAGCGGACGTGCCCGAGGAGGAGTCTAGCGTTGGGTTCAGTGGGGTGTTAAAGTCGCCCCCTAGTATAAGTAGACCCTCCCAAAATGTGGCAAGTAGATCGCAAATTTTCCTGAAAAACGTCACTTGGTGTTCATTTGGGCAGTAAACGTTCGCTATCGTGATGGGTTTGGCAGCATACCTGCCTTTTATGAAAATATATCTGCCCTCTTGGTCAATGATCGAATCTGTGAGCTGGAAGTCAGCCTGTTTTGAGATCAGTATAGAGACCCCTTTGGTTTTGGAAGTTGGGTTCGTGGAGTGGAGTGCCTGTCTGTATATGTGATTTGTCAATTTAGGAGTTGCATTCGTTCGAAAATGTGTTTCCTGCAACAGTAGGAAGTGGGCTCTATGTTTAGTTAGGGCCATAAGAGTTTGGGATCTTTTTTCTGGGAGGTTTAGTCCTTTCACGTTGAGTGAGAGACATTTAAGTGTAAGTTGCTCGGTAGTTGTCTTGCTCTGCATGGTCGTACGGGTGCTATAGTGATCTTGAGAAATTAGTATTTCTTGCTGGGGTGTGGGTTAGTAACGGGGCGCTCACAGGGGGGGGGGGGGGAGAGAGAGGAGCGAGGTCCACCAAGGACGGAGGAGTCAAAAAAAAAAAAAAAAAAAAAGGGGGGGGGGGTGTATGTAGAGGGTGGAAGAGAGCGGAGGGGTGGTTGGTAGAGGGAAAGGCAGTGGGGGGAAATAGAGAAGAGAGAGGGAGAGAGGTTAGTGGGTAGGGGGGGGGGGGATTGTGGGAAGGGCTAGTTGAAAGGATGTAAGGCAGAAGATGCACTGGGGCTCTTCTGTAAGTTATGTACCGGAGGTGGACTAAGGCGTGCCTATCCACCTAATAGGAAGGGCCCGGGACAGTAGCACAGGTCTAAATAGACCGCTGTGTGGGGGTAGTGGTCTAGAAAGGAACTGGTGGTATCGCACTAATGGGGACGAAAAGCGATAAGCAGATAGGTCAAAGGGATCATAGAGGCCTAAGGCTAAATGTGTTTCACAGTGGTTGTAAACGGTAGGCGTGTATCCTAAAGTTAAAGGGTCTTGGGTCAGGGTGATAGTGCTACGGCATATCGCTGAAAATGTGGGAGCTTACAACACTCGCTCCGATCTGTGTAACGTAAACATAGTAAAATAGTATCTCTAACCAATAACCAGTGAGGCTATTAAATGAACTTTAAACCTAATTAACTAAATAATTATACCTCCTGGTGCGTAAGGCGTATTTCCTTCGGTGTCGCGTCAGCCCCGTCCGAGGGAATTTTAAACCCGCAGACATGGAGAAATTAGGTCTATGGGGTATGCACAACGGAGACCTCAGGAAAAGAGGGGCGCCAGGGAGCATCTGGGTATACAGACGCCTCTTGGTTCTATGACAATTGTTGCTATCATCTGACTTAAGCTAGGATGACGCGAGACCGAGGTCATTAGTTAATACACGTGCATAGATGCCTACGGTTCCATGGTGTCGGCCATAGCGTCTCGGGTGCACTACAACCCGGCACGCTATGGCCGAGTCACACGGTCCGTCCAGCCTCCCCAATACAAACATATGGTTTACAGTGTGTGACAGTCTCCCAGAGGGAGGGCAGGTACTGGCCTTTAGCGGGTGACCGTTTCAGGTATTAGTATGTGGTGCGGTTACCGGTACCTTATTACAGGAGTAAAACACAAAAGTCCATGTCGCTTAGGCGGAGATCTGCGGCATCCATACCACGATGAGGTGATGGAGTGTTCCAGAAGTCTGATTGATTTACGTTGTAGAGTCTGTTGCTCGAGAAGGACGCCATGTGTTCTCATGGAGCTGGAGAGAGATTTCTAGGTTCAGCGTTTCTATAGCGAGAGTTAAAGGAGCAGCTGGATGGGTGAGATAAGATAAACAAACGAAAAAAACCAATACAAAAAAAAAAGGGGTTGTGGGGGAGGCAGGGAGATATGTTCAGTTATGCCAAAAAAAAAAAAAAAAACGGAAGGACAAACAAGAAAGGGAAGAAAAAAAAGGGGTTGTGAGTTCCCAAGACAAGGTGCAGGAGTCTGTCTATGCAATTGGGTTGTTCCGCCGTGGGGTATCGGGTGGTCCTGGGCTGCGCATCAGTGGGTCTCGTCTAGGAGGGCGCGCTTCGGGTGACATGGGGTCCAATCTGCGACGTCTGGAGCGGTGGCGTTGAGACTTGGGAGAGGAGTTGTGCGAGACTTGCTTCCATGGCTCTGTGGGGAAGTAGAAGTTGTACCATTCAGGGATATCTACCGGGGGTATATCCAGTTGTTCGCAGAACAGGGGTAGATCTTCTGGGGTTCTGAGGAGTGCCGTACGTCCCCTGTTGGATGCAGATAAGCAGAATGGGAACTTCCACCTGTACTGGATATTGCGTGATCGCAAGACTTCCAGCAGGGGGCGCAGAGTGCGTCTGTTTTGCAAGGTAATTTGGGAAAGGTCCTGAAAGAGTTTAACTTCAGTGCCATTAAACATTATACGGCCCCTGTCTCTGGCTTTTCTGAGGATTTCCTCCTTCAGGGGAAAGTTAACGATGCAGCATACAATGTCTCTAGGGGGTTCTGTATCCCGTGGAGGGGGTCTTAGGGCTCTGTGTAAACGTTCCATCTCTATGGGAGTATCTGCGGGGCGGCCAAGCAGGTCATTAAAGATGGCGTATATTGTATGTGGCAATTCAGCCTGGTCAATTCCTTCAGGTACCCCTCTCACCCTGACATTGTGCCTGCGTCCCCTATTGTCCAAGTCCTCCACATGTCTGTGAAGCTCAAACATTAATGGCAGATGCTGGTCATACGTTTTCTGTACTTGCCTTATTGCTGTGGCATGTATCCGGGAGTCCTCCTCTATGTCAGAGAGCCGGTGATTCATGGTGTGGATGTCAGCTTTCAGGTCCGAGATCGCTGACATCATGGTGCTCTTTATATCCAAGGCGACTCTTTGGAGATCCCTTTGCAGATCTAGGAGGCTGGGGTGTGTTGCGCCCTGTCCGTCGCCCTCCATCATCGAGTCCGCCGAGCTCCTAGGCGAGACTGGGGATGAGGCCTGTGAGTGCCGTGCGGCCTGGGAAGCCTGTGAGGCCTGAGCCGCCTCGTGTTGTGTGGATTGGCGGGTCCGGAATAGCTCCGGTATATTGCCGCTCAAGTGGGTTCCCGGGTCTTTCTGCGTGCGGGGTGTGGAGGAGCTTCTGTTGGGTTTTCCCATCTTGTTTAGCAGCCTCTTGTCCCTGTTAGGTGCGTTTGATCGTCCGTGGTGTGCGGGAGCTAGCTAGCAAGCAGCCATCTCGTGTCCCGTCCAGGCCACCTGTTTTGTTATTTTTTAATTGATGAAACAGTTTTTTTCCAAAAACAAGGCGTTTAAAAAAATTATTGCGCAAATACCGCGTGAGATAAAATGACCGTCATTTTATTCCCTAGTGTCTGCTAAAAAAAACTTATATAATGTTTGGTGTTTCTGAGTAATTTTCTAGCAAAAAAATGATGATTTTTACATGAATGAGAGAAGTGCCAGAATAGGCCCGGTATTGAAGTGGTTAATATTCATACCAGACCCTGGACTGTGGGGGAATTCCATGTCATTTTTATCAATGAACTTTTATGTGTATTGCCAGGACCGACAATTCATTATAGCCGCGAGTACTTTTAAATGATTTTTTTTCCTTTAGAAATTAAATTTTGCTCTCGGACTGTTCTAAACATGGGAAACATGTGCCACTTTACAGGCATACTATAGACACCCCAGAGGTACGAAATTTAAAGGAATATTTACTTTTATTGTTTCACTTTAAGCATTATTAAAATCACTGCTCCCAAAAAACATCCATTTTTAAAACTTTTTTTTGCATTGATACATGTCCCCTGGGGCAGGACCCAGGTCCCCAAACACTTTTTATGACAACAAACTTGCATATAAGCCTTTAAAATTAGAACTTTGGATTATTCATGTCCGTGTCCCATAGACTTTAACAGTGTTTGCGTGTTCCAACAAATGTTTTGCCTGTTCGCATGTTCTGCTGCAAACTGAACCAGGGGGTGTTCGGCTCATCCCTACTCTCCATGCTTCTTAAAATACCTTGGGTGTTTACTTTGGGTCATTTTTTGGGTGTTTCCACTATCCTGGTGCTCCAGGGCCTCCAAAAATTTAATAGGGGTAGTAGGGAAATTAGATGCTTAATTTATGCCCCTAGAAAGCCTGAAGGTGCTCCTTGGATTTTGGGCCCCTCTGTGTGCTAAGGCTGTGAAAAAAGTGTCACACATGTGGTATCACCACACTTGGCAGAAGTAGCAGAATGTGTTTTTGGTTGTGTTTCTAAGTATGTCCATGCTGTTTGTTAGAAATATCTTATTAATTCACAACTTTGTGTAAAAAAAAAATGCATTTTCATTTTTCGTTTCTACATTTTCCAAAAACTTGTGGCAAAAAATATGATTTTCAAAAGACTCATTATGGCTTTCAGAAAGTACCTTGGAGTGTTTGCTTTCCCAAATGGGGTCATATTGTGGGGGTTTCCACGGTACTGTTGCTCCAGGGCCTTCAAAAATGTGAGGTAGTGAGGAAGTGAGGTAGTGAGGAAATTAGATGCATAATTTATGTGTAATTTATGTCCCTGGAATGCCTGAAGGATTTCAATCCCTTCTATGCAAAAAGGGGTAATTTAGGGGGTATTTGTACGGTCCCGGCCTTTTAAGGTCTCCAGAAATGGCAGTTAAAACATCAGGGCTGATCAATTTTCAAATATACATAGTTTGTAAACTCTATAACTTTCACATAGACTAAATAATATACACTGTTTTGTTTTGTTTTTTACCAAAAGAAAATAGAAGAATACATTTTGGCCTAAATTTTTGAAGAAAGATTATTTATTTGCAAAATTCTATAACATAGACTAAGAAAAAAGTTTATATATATATATATATATATATATATATATATATATATATATATATATATATATATATATATATATTTATATTTATTTATTTTTTTTTTTTGTTTTTTTATAGCATACAATAAAAATCCAGTGGTGATAAAATACCACCAAAATAAAGTTATATCTGTCTCAAAAAAATCATTAAAAAAATTATTTTGGTACAGTGCTGCATGCCTGAGTAGCCTGAAATCACTACCCCAAAATATAATTACCAAGGCTGTGGAGTACAAAAAAATTGGGGTTCCATTTTTTTTGGACATCCAGAAGTTTAAGATTTGAATCCCACAGGACCTGTAGGTGGTTACCAAAACCTTTTATTAAATACAACTGTGGCTGAAAAGAAACACCATCAAGTCATTTTAAAACTACACTGGGATTAAAGTGGTTAATTTCTCACCAATGTTAGCCAAGTACAGCCTCTAACAATGCTTGGTATTTGTTATTTAAATACATTCATAGTATATTTTTACAATGGTTTGAAAATCAGCAGAAACCCTGTTAGATGCTTTATTTTGACTTAATCACAAAATAAGTGCTCTTCAGCTTGTGGGAAAACTAGACTAATGACAATTCAAAATCACAGCAACACCAAATCTGTCACTTTTATCTGAGATAAGAGAATGCATTAGTGAGCTAATGATTTTGAGTTTGGGTAAAATATAAACAGTCTTTCTACACCTGATGAAGAATTACTTAATAAAATGTATTCTCTTCAGTGGCTTACTTGTGGAAGTCTGAAAATTAAATAATTTTTTTCTATTATTGCACATGGCGCTTCAAAAACACCACATACCAACAAGTGCAAAGGCATTCTTTATTCATTCTAGTTTACTGTATGTAATGGGACAGTCCTTTAGGTGCTCACAATCACTGTAAAACAAAATGTTCAAACGTAGTAAATAAGAGTACTTACTTAAACAGTATACTCAAGGAGGCTACTGAATGACTTCTATAGTGTCTCCTATCTCAACAATGTTCTGCACCACCCTGGCCATATTTTCCAAACATAATCAAGCATCAATTTTGACTTCCTAATTCTAGGTGTCAAGCTACTGATGATGTGCTTTCTAAAGATTTAAAAAGTGTTTTATGTATCTCCCATGAATCACCACAAAGGTTCCAAATCTGTAAGTATATTGGAAGTGGAGATTATTATAGCCATTCAATTGTCTGTGGTTATAAAGAAAAAAGGGATTTCAAAGTAAAATTGTGTAGCACTGACCCCCGAAGAAGCTGCTGATTTGATTTGGGCCTGCACTCTGCTAGTAAACCCCACTAACTTGGCTCAGTCCCCTTGACACTGCTGTGGTGCAATGCAATAGAGTACAATATAATATAATACAATATACCTGTAATGTAACCTCAGGATCCACTGGCTCCACCTGCTGGGAGAAAACAATACTCCACACAACTGGATACTTAACCAAAATATATTTTACTGTGAATATATTCAAAAAAGGTGATTACAATGATTGTGCTGTCATCCCAACATAGAACGACAGCACAATGGATTTCAATATAACAATTGCAAACAATATAAATACACGGGAGCTCCCTCTACTTTTATAACTATGCGTGAGATCTCACTTAAAGTACTTTGTCTTTAAGCTTCTTGTCTTCACTAGCTAGAATAACTCCTTGTGATTTGTAATCCAAAGGTTTAAGTAGTCAAGTTGAGTTAAAGATGCTCCTGGTATACCTTCAGTGAACTATATTACAAGGCTTGAGATGCCAAAGCAGGTAGGCCTTATGCCTGCCTAGTGTCAGTTGCTATGCTCCTCCTCCGGGGAACTATAAATCCCAGCGAGGCCTGTATATTAGTCTGACTGAGTGTAAAAGTTGAATCGGAATGCCACACGGTAGCTTTGGTCCGGTGACTGCATCTTGCTTCTCCGTCAGCTGGCTCCGTCACTCCATTCCGCTCCGCTGGGTGAGCCCGGTCCTCCAATGCTCAAACGAGTGTCTCCGGATCTCCCAATCCGGTCACTGTACCTCTGGCATCGTCAGGTCACTCACACAACAAGTGGGATTGCGTTCCGCAATGGCTGTAGGTCGCTTTCTCCGGGAGGCCTCCTCACAAGTCCTCACAGGCAGGCCATGCGATCCCAAGAGACCCAAAATGGCCGCTCGGGTTCCTTTTATGCCCTACCCAGCATGCACTGCCAGAGAGAGTGTCCCTGGGTAGATCATCAAGCATCCTGGGTAAAAAGGTCAACCCTCTGATGTAAATAACAGTCACTTCCTGTATTAGTCTTTGTGCTTTTAAAAGCAATAATCATTTTAATTCACTATCAGTATTTGGCTGCTAGATGGCGCCAATTACTAAACTATAGAAATGTCCATAGACTTTTGATTATAATATGCAAAAACACATTAATAAGCAAGAATGTCAGCGCTACAATTGTAATTGTAAAAAAAATTATAAAACAATGTAAATATGATTTTTACAAAAGCGAGGTTGTGGTTCATAATGACCAATTAAAATTGTTGTAAAATATTTCACTAAATGAATGTGAAACCTCATAGGCTGAGATTGAAAGATCTCCAATTTTGTGCTCAGTTTATTTATTTTTTAATGTTCATAACCTTATTGACTCTGCTCTATATTCCAAGTCATGGAATTAATGTGGAGCACTAGCAGTGCAGCAATCAGGACAGAAGAAAAATATTTCTCATGTGGGCATCATTCTCATTGAACATTTGCCTGCATATGATCAGTCTTGGGTAGAGTGTCAGCAGTATCAGTAGTTGATCATATTCTCTCTGTATAAACAGGCAAAGCACTTATCCTGCAAGAGAGAAAACTAATAGTGATAAAGATCTTTTTTTTGCTGGCCTCACTTTCCAATGATCCAATGATCATACATAAAAAAAAAAATTTTAACGAGGAACTCTAGGCTAGTTAACCACTTGCCGACCGCCCCATGTAGATATACGTCGGCAGAATGGCACGTACAGGCAGAATCACGTACCTGTACGTGACATTCTTCCGGCGGTTGGGGGGTCCGATCGGACCCCCCTCCGCCGGCGGGGACGGTCGGCATCGCTTCAGGAGCGATCCGGGACGAGGGGACGGCCAGTGGTTTCTGGCCACCCCCTCGCGATCGCTCCTGGCGAATGAAAAGCTTCCCCTTCCTGTCTATTGTATAGACAGGAAGGCGGAAGTGATGTCACGCTCGGTGCGCCGGTCTATGTGACCGGAGACGCCGAGCGGCGAACATGTACAGGTTAGTGCACAACACTACACTGACACCAGTACAGTTAGGCACATATTCCACCCCCCTGTCACCCCCTGATCACCCCCCAGATCACCCCCTCCCCCCCCAGTCACAGTGTCACTAATTGCAGTGATCATTTATTTACTGATCACTGCATTTAGTGTCAGTGTGACTGTAATAACTGTCAGGGCAGTTAGTTTTAGGTCCTAGGTAGCCCCCTACCCCCCCCTAATAAAGGTTTAACCCCTTGATTGCCCCTAGTTAACCCCTTCACCCCCTTTTGCCAGTGTCACTAAGCGATCGTTTTTCTGATCGCTGCATTGTGTCGCTAGGTAACCATTTTTTTTTTATTTTAACCGCCATGTTTTATATAGGTTCATAAATAGTTTTATAGGTCAGGTACCCCCATATTACAACCTAAATAAAGGTTTTAACCCCCTGATTGCCCCTAGAGTTAACCCTTTCACCAGTAATCACCGTATAACTGTCACTGGTGACGCTGGTTAGCCAGTTAGTTATTTCGTTATTTAGGTTCCCCGTCAGGTTTTTATATAGCGTCAGGTACCCCCATATATTACCTAATAAAGGTTTAACCCCCTGATTGCCCCTAGTTAACCCTTTCACCCCCTTTTGCCAGTGTCACTAAGCGATCGTTTTTCTGATCGCTGCATTAGTGTCGCTAGGTAACCAGTTTTTTTTTTAGGTTAACCGCCATGTTTATATAGGTTCATAAATAGGTTTATAGGTCAGGTACCCCCATATTACAACCTAAATAAAGGTTTTAACCCCCTGATTGCCCCTAGAGTTAACCCTTTCACCAGTGATCACCGTATAAAATGTCACTGGTGACGCTGGTTAGCCAGTTAGTTATTTCGTTATTTAGGTTCCCCGTCAGGTTTTTATATAGCGTCAGGTACCCCCATATATTACCTAATAAAGGTTTAACCCCCTGATTGCCCCTAGTTAACCCTTTCACCCCCTTTTGCCAGTGTCACTAAGCGATCGTTTTTCTGATCGCTGCATTAGTGTCGCTAGGTAACCAGTTTTTTTTTGTATTACTGTTACGGGTGACGCTGGTTAGTTAGCTTGTTTTTTATACTGTCAGGGCACCCGCCATTTATTACCCAATAACGGTTTAACCCCCTGATCGCCCGGCGGGTGATATCAATTAGGTTTTAGGGTCAAATAAGGTCTGCGTCGCCCCAGGTTAGTGCCAGTACCGCAAACACCCACGCGCAAAGCATACACCTCCCTTAGTGGTATAGTATCTGAACAGATCAATATCTGATCTGATCAGATCTATACTAGCGTCCCAGCAGTTTAGGGTTCCAAAAAAACGCATTGTTAGCGGGATCAGCCCAGATACCTGCTAGCACCTGCGTTTTCCCCCTCCGCCCAGCCCAGCCCACCCAAGTGCAGTATCGATCGATCACTGTCACTTACAAAACACTAAGCACACATAACTGCAGTGTTCGCAGAGTCAGGCCTGATCCCTGCGATCGCTAACATTTTTTTTGTGGTAGCGTTTTGATTCAGTCGCTTCAGTCAGGAGCTTTTTTACCTGTGAATCTCAAAAAAAAATAAAAAAAACAAAAATAGTTGTCGTTTTATTGTTCTCTCTCTCTCTCTATTGTTGCTCTTTTTTTACTCCATTCTATTCTGCAATGTTTTATTATGTTTTATCATGCTTGCTTTTCAGGTATGTAATTTTGTTTACTGTGTTTTAGTGTTAAGCATTTTTTTGTTTTCAGGTGCGCCATTCAGTTGCAGCGCGGATTTATTTATCTTGACAGCAACAGCGTTTGCTCCCACGATACATAAAGCCGCGACTCCAATACTGTAGGAGGTGATTTCACCACCACAGTTAAAAAAAAGAGCATATGTGCCGAAGCATGGGGGCAGCAGGGGGGGCGGAGGAGCGATTGGCTCCTAATGCCACGTACATACGGTCGAAATTCCGACCGTGTGTACACGGCATAACTTTTGCGGGAGGATGCCCCCATGCATCGGCATATATAAATGGTGCATGTATGCCCATCATTAGAAGTGGGTGGATGAAGGGAGGTATTCTAATGGTGGGCATACCCACCAATCAATCTCTTTTTTTCGTTCAGCCAAGAGGCTGCATGAAAAAAAAAAGATTACAATATATGTCCAGTATGTTGCTGGACTTTGAATGGTTATACCAGAATGATGCCTGCAGGTTTAGGTATCATCTTGGTATCATTCTTTTCAGCCAGTGATCGGCTTTCATGTAAAAGCAATTCTAGCGGGTAATTAGCCTCTAGACTGCTTTTACAAGCAGTAGGAGGGAATGTCCCCCCTCCCGGATATAAACCGCGCCATTGGGAAATTGGGAAAGCATTTTATCACACCAATCTTGGTGTGGTCAGATGCTTTGAGGGCAGAGGAAAGATCTAGGGTCTAATAGACCCCAATTTTTTCAAAAAAAGAGTACCTGTCACTGCCTATTGCTATCATATGGGATATTTACATTCCCTGAGATAACAATAAAAATCATAACAAAGAAAAAAAATGGAAGGAACAGTTTAAAAATAGAATAAAAAAGCTAAATAAATAAAAAAAAAAAACTAAAAAAAAAAAAAAAAAGCACCCCTGCCCCCCCTTCTCTTGCGCAAAGGCGTACACAAGCGTTGGTCTGGCGTCATATGTAAACAGCAATTGCAGCATGCATGTGAGGTATCACCGCGAAGGTCAGATCGAGGGCAGTAATTTTAGCAGTAGACCTCCTCCGTGAATCTAATGTGGTATCATGTAAAGGCTTTTAAAGGCTTTTAAAAATGTATGTAGTTTGTCGCCACTGCGTGTTTGTGCGCAATTTTAAAGCATGTCGTGTTTGGTATCCATGTACTCGGCCTAAGATCATATTTTTTATTTCATCAAAAATTTGAGCAATATAGTGTGTTTTAGTGCATTAAAATAAAAAAAAGTGTATTTTTTCCACAAAAAATGCGTTTGAAAAATCGCTGCGCAAATACTGTGTGGAAAAAAAAAATGCAACACCCACCATTTTAATCTGTAGGGCCTTTGCTTTAACAATATATATAGTGTTTGGGGGTTCAACGTAATTTTCTTGCAAAAAAAAAATATGTTTTCATGTAAACAAAAAGTGTCAGAAAGGGCTTTGTCTTCAAGTGGTTAGAAGAGTGGGTGACGTGTGACATAGGCTTCTAAATGTTGTGCATAAAATGCCAGGACAGTTCAAACCCCCCCCAAATGACCCCATTTTGGAAAGTAGACACCCCAAGCTATTTGCTGAGAGCAATGTTGAGCCCATTAAATATTTTTTTTTTTTTGTCCCAAGAGATTGAATAATGAAAAAAAAAAAAAATATATATATTTTTTTTACAAAAAGTTGTCACTAAATGATATATTGCTCAAACATGTCATGGGCATATGTGGAAATACACCCCAAAATACATTCTGTTGCTTCTCCTGAGTACGGGGATACCACATGTGTGGGACTTTTTGGGAGCCTAGCTGCGTACGGAACCCCAAAAACCAAGCACCGCCTTCAGGCTTTCTAAGGGAGTAATTTTTTTATTTCACTTCTCACTGCCAATCACAGTTTCGGAGGCCATGGAATGCCCAGATGGCATAAAACCCCCCAAAATGACCCCATTTTGGAAAGTAGACACCCCAAGCTATTTGCTGAGAGGTATTGTGAGTATTTTGCAGATGTCGCTTTTTGTCACAAAGTTTTGAAAATTGAAAAAAGAAAAAAAAAAATTTTTTTTCTTTACTTTCTTCATTTTCAAAAACAAATGAGAGCTGTAAAATACTCACCATGCCTCTCAACAAATAGCTTGGGGTGTCTACTTTCCAAAATGGGGTCATTTGGGGGGGTTTTGTGCTATTTTGGCATTTTATGGCCTTCGAAACTGTGATAGGTAGTGAGGAGTGAAATCAAAAATTTGCACCCTTAGAAATCCTGAAGGCGGTGCTTGGGTTTCGGGGCCCCGTACGCGGCTAGGCTCCCAAAAAGTCCCACACATGTGGTATCCCCATACTCAGGAGAAGCAGCAAAATGTATTTTGGGGTGCAATTCCACATATAACTATGGCATGTGTGAGCAATATATCATTTAGTGACAACTTTTTGAAGAAAAAAAAAATTCTTTTTTATTTTTGTCTTTATTCAATCACTTGGGACTAAAAAAAAAAATATTCAATGGGCTCAACATGCCTCTCAGCAAATAGCTTGGGGTGTCTACTTTCCAAAATGGGGTCATTTGGGGGGGTTTTGTACTTCTCTGCCATTTTAGCACCTCAAGAAATGAAATAGGCAGTCATAAATTAAAAGCGGTGTAAATTCCAGAAAATGTACTCTAGTTTGTAGACGCTATAACTTTTGCGCAAACCAATAAATATACGCTTATTGGCATTTTTTTTTTACTAAAGACATGTGGCTGAATACATTTTGGCCCAAATGTTTGACTAAAATTGAGTTTATTAGATTTTTCTTATAACAAAAAGTAGAAAATCTCTTTTTTTTTCAAAATTTTCGCTCTTTTTCCGTTTATATCGCAAAAAATAAAAATCACAGAGGCAATCAAATACCATCAAAAGAAAGCTCTATTTGTGGGAAGAAAAGGACGCAAATTTCGTTTCGTTACAAAATTGCATGACCGCACAATTACCAGTTAAAGTAGTGCAGTGCGAAATTGAAAAAAGACCTCTGGTCCTTAAGCTGACAATTGGTCCGGGGCTGAAGTGGTTAAAAAAAAATAAAAATAAAATCAGCAGCTACAATACAATACTAATATTAGGGCACTTACCTATCCAGGAATCCAGTGGTGTTCCCACTGGAGCCGATATTTCAATCGACTATCAGGTGCTGCCACCGCTATCTTGAAACTGGAAGTGAAGCCCTGCTAGTTTTCTACTGCGCATGCGTGAAGCTGGCTGCAGTTTGGGAATGGGCTGGCTGTGGGGGGAGAAGTGGAGATGATCTTCCGGCTCAGTTCACCATGGCATTCCCCCCTCCTCCCTAAATGTGACCAAATGTGACAGTGGAGAGGGGGAGGAGACAGACAAGCAGAGCTTCCCTTTTGGGTGGCGTTATGCTTTAAGACATTCCATCCAAGGTGCTTTTGGCAGCCAAAAAATACCACTATCCACTATAGGAGGCATTTATGTCTAATGTATAAACCAATATAGACTGTTACTGTATAGAAACAAGTATAACGTTTTTGCTCAGTAAAGCATCATAAAAAATTTAATAGTTGCCCCTAAGGTTAACATAAGGTATATTGTATTGTACTG
This sequence comes from Lithobates sylvaticus, assembly GCA_028564925.1. Lineage (NCBI taxonomy): Eukaryota > Metazoa > Chordata > Amphibia > Anura > Ranidae > Lithobates > Lithobates sylvaticus. The sequence continues at coordinate 458,218,618 of CM053029.1, read as the reverse complement.
TATTGTACTGTATATTGAATATTGCTCCATTAGCAAAAAGTCTGATTAAAAAAGGTTTTACAAATGCATGTAATGAGTATATTTTAGAAGCAGCTTATATTGCTCACCATTTTTATATGATTGATATGTCATAATATTTTTATCTAGTACCATTTCAATCTTATTTAGTAATAACTGCAAACCCTTATCACTATTGATTGACATGATGTAACCTTGGATTCTTGATTGTTTGACATCTAAATGAAGTCTGTCAACCAGTGCTCATTGCAAAATGTTTTTATTCTAGCAGTAACCTTTTAAATAAACTTTTCTGACATCCCATGTGCTGACTGATGTGTATCATAGATATCAAGAGGTATACACAGCACCATTCAAAACTGCTCTATTCTAAACTGGATTCATTATTAGGCTTATTTGTCAAGCTCAAGTGAGCTTTAAAAGAGATAAGAAGGAGTTGTATAAGAATTCATAAGGAATAACAGTTCATATAATAGAAATTCCCTCTACTCATCTATTCACTCACATCACAATGTTCATATTTAATCAATGAATTTACATACATGAAACATACAAATATTTACATTATAAATTCTAACATTGTTTACTCTAAGGGCCAGTTCACACTACATGCAGTCCTGTGCATTTTTTTTTGCATCAAACACGCACGGAAAGTAGGTTATATGGTTTTCAGTGGCATAGTTTACACCAATGCATTCAGTTCCAGTGGGTTCCAGTACCAGAACTGTACTGGAACGCAGTAAAACATAAAACAAATGCTCCGTAATGCACCTAAACGCACTAAAAACTCACTGGAACACACATGTCCTTATTTAAGGTGAAGAAAAAAAAGGGGAGGAGAAATGCACCAGAATGAATCAAAAAGCATTGTGTAAACAATTTTAAAGCCACTTTCCTCAGAGTTTTATTCACTTAATCTGATGGCTGTTGCCTTTTCTAAAGAGAAAAGAGAGTGGTTGCTAACTAGTCACAGTCATCAGTTTTCCAGCATGCTTAGATTTTAGATTGGTGAAACTTCAGTTATATGTAGACAGTGTTAGTAAAAGAAGTAGTTTTCTGGATGACAGGAGCAGTATATTTTACTTTTGCCCTAAGGATGACTAGTCAATGAATGGGAATTTTGATTAACAGATAAGTTAAACAGCTCAGAGCAATAATAAAAAAAAAGTACTAAAGAAGAAGAAATAGCCAGACAAAAGGTCGTAATAGGTCACTTTGAAGATACAGAACAGCAATCTTAAAAAAGAAGTGTCAGGCTTTTCAGTGGTAGATGTATGAAACAGCTTTCAAATTGGCACACTTAAGTCCTATAATTTAAAGAAACATGTAGTAAGTGCAAGATAACCCCTGAACAAGGTGAGACTACCAAAGCGATTCTGCCTTTTCTGTCGTGATTTAAAATAATTCAGCTCTAATGTTTAGCTCTAGGAGATCTGAGGGGTGGTAGCACAAAAAAATAAGCTACACATATAACATACTTATTTTGCACAACATTATTTCTACTATATTTTTCTGCAGAATTTTTCAGCTGGTATATTCACAAAAATAAAAATGCATAATACAACAAAGAAACAAACATTAATTTAGCTTTGTGCGCACACTGCTGGTAAGCTCCAATAGTATACTATAATACAATGGACTGACAGTTTTACAGCATCTATTATTAATGAGGAAGCTAGCCAGGGCAAGGTATTTTATTGGCTATTTTTTACAGACATTCTGTATTAGTTTATGTAGTTATTTTTAACTGGTGATTGCTGTAACAGTCAGCTAGCAGTGACAGTAATCTTTAGTTCAAGCAAGGTTTATTTGAGCAAAGACAATTTTCATTAGCAATGGTCTAATAGAAATAAACAAAAATTTTCACCAGTGGGTTTACAAGACATGGAATGTGGTCTGAAAATGCAAAGGTTTAGGGAACAGGATATTAAACCATGGCAACCAATTTTACATTGCTTCAATAGCCAATATCCAGAAGACATATGCAATATGAATGCTGATTGGTAAGCTGTGGTTCACTGAATGTTAAAACATAGGAATTAGAGTCAGTCTAATGCTGGGGGTCCAAGCTTTGCAATAGTTCAAAATATGTGATGCAGACATGGCTATGTTCTCCTTTTACACAATAAATGTTCTAGTTTACGCTATAAAGGTCTTGTCAAAGCTGTCCTCACCTTACATTTCAACCAAAATAATTTCACATACTAAATATACTGTTTGGGCCTTGCCATTCTTTATGACACCTATACAGGCATACCCCACTTTTAAGTACACAATGGGGTTTATTTACTAAAGCTGGAAAGTGCAAAATCAGGCTCACTTCTGCATAGAAACCAATCAGCTTCCAGGTTTTTTTACCAAAGCTTAATTGAACAAGCTGGGGTTCGAAGCTCATTGGTTTCTATACAGAAGTGAGCCTGATTTTGCACTTTCCAGCTTTGGTAAATAAACCCCATTGTGTACTTAAAAGTGGGGTATGCCTGTAACTAGCAAGATGACCACTACGTTTATACTAATTCTAAAAAGTCCAACTGTTGTGGTACTGCAGTTCTAAAATCATTCATGGCTTTTAAATATATATTTAAACTTGCCATCACTGCATTAGGTTAGATAAAATGTTTACTTCATGTAATATTTGCTTGCTAAAAGTACAAACGTGCATACACTTTTCATTTTCTTCTAATGTTAAATACGGAGAGCATATAGAAAATGCTGGGTACTGATAAACGGTACTTTTTTTATAGTAAGGCAAAAGACTATTTTGCAAAATGCATTACCACATAGAAAACCATCACTTATTTGCATGCACTAAACCTCAAAGTTGATATGTTACTGTAGTTTGCATATCACCAATGTTCTTTGCACTACCCCAATAACTATCCAGATTGGTGCTAATGTTCCTGCATAAAAAGGTCTATTCTCTAGGATATAATGAGTCTTGCATGTGTTTGTGCACCTGGTAAAAAACAGATGTATTACATGTTGGATCATTTCCTAATGTCTAAATGTATCCAGTGTCTATAGTTGACTTGTCTCTCCCCCACCCAGTTATTTCTTAACTATGCATTTTAATTATCTGTTCCACCCAATAACTTATCTGGGTGAAAGGAAATTTGGATCTTTGATTTTTTGCAATCATATTATTTATTGTATTTAAAGAAAAGCTTTAAGGTTTTTGGATACATTTGTTATTTTTTGCTTTAGGTGCATACTATTTAAACTGATTTAACAAGGCTGATTTACTAAAGAAGTTGAGAATCTTAACTGAAAACATTTTGTGAATATTTGCTTCTTATATCCAATCATCCAAGCATCCACACAATTGTCTAATCAAAGTGACTTAAAAGGAATTTGCTTTTCACATAATTGGATAATTGAAGTTAAGGCTAATCGCCAGCTTTAGTTTCAGTTTAAATGGTTTGTTTGGCCAGGCATGCCCAAATTAATTGTTTCCCCCTCTAACATATGCAGTTGCTGGATGTGCTGTATAAACTATATGTAGCTGAGGCTTCATACAGCATTGTGTTCTGGGTTCAAGATGAGACCTTCCTGTCTCATGCCCAGAATAAAATAGTGTTGGTCTGAGCAGTGCTCAGCCATTCACAGGCAGCTTTGCATTCTATCAGTGAATACAATGTGTCAATGTGGCAGCTGGATGATCTCACAATCTCTGACTCAGCCAATCAGAGGGAACTTTGTATTAATTGTTAGAATACAAAGATGCCTATAAATGGCTGAGTGCCATTCAGACCAATGCTAGTTTGTTCCAGGTGTGAGAAAGGAAGGTCTCGTCTCACACCCAGAACATAGTGCTGTATACTGTATGTAGTCTCAGCAGTTTATACAGATGCACATTTAAACTGAAACTAAACTGGAGATCAGCTTTAATCTTGAGCTAGTATATATTATATTTTAGTTATCTGACAAGAAAGCAAACTTATTTTGATTGTTTTGTTATTGCTGACCATAATAAAAAAAGTTCAAAATAACCACTATAAATGTAATGTATGATGTATATATACAGAAAAGATCAAAGAGCATCTATGACCTAGGTAGATAACTAATGCAACTACATAAGTCACATTCTTAGTTTTTAAGTAAACATTTCTTATAAAAAAAGATCTGGACTTACACAGGACAAAACAAGTCCCCCTAAATTAGCAGCAGCCTATATACACCTTCCTTTTGCTCCATCGATAATAGTCAGAGCTAACATAGGCCTGAGAACTCGCCCCCCACCCCATGTGATGACATTGGTGCCTGTGTGAGTCATATACTCATTTATCCTTGGAAACAGTGGATATTTCTCTTCCCTTCACAGCAGTTTTTCCTTTTAATAAAAACATTTTTTTTATTTACTTGCATCTTTGGATTCCCTAGCACAGCCTTATTCCTGCAAGCACATCATAGTCCTCTCCTCTTCTGGAAGTGTCTAGTTATTCTCTGTGATTTCTCAGTCTGCTGGGCTGCCCAGATGTGGTGCCCAACAACAGTCTCAGGCCTTTTTGGTGTCTGAAGAAGTAAGGCTTTTACAGGTCAATAACATACAGTACATTACATATGTTAAATGCACATACTGTATAATATTATGGGAAGATTGTTGTTGAAATAAATGATTTGTTTATAAACCCAAAATAAATAACACTTATGAATGAATGAAGCCTAAGGGAATTACATTTATTTGGATAAATTCTCTTTGACTCATAAGCAACTGGTATTTTTAAAAACATTTTTAATTATCCTTTGTTGCATCTCAGTGCTGCTGATTGCCTGGAGCCTTTTGCAGCTGCTTTGGGTTGATTTACCAAATCAAATAGACTGTTCACTTCCCTAGGGAAGTTGCACCTTGTAAGGAAATTTTCCCCAGAGAATAGTGAATGAGGTAGAGCTTCGCTGACTTCTATCATCACCCAATCATATGCAAGTGAAGTGGCTGTTTTTTTTTCCTTGCATGTGATTAGGTATGCTTTGCAAAGTGAAATTTAACAAAATACACTAAAATCGAGAAAAATTTCTCTTGCGAAATGCAACTTTCCCTGCAAAGTGAACAGCCTATTACCTTTAATTAATCAACCCCTTTGTGTCTATATGCACTCCAGTGAATGCCACATGGTATTTCATAGGGTAAGTTTCCTTAACCACTTGACCTTTTTTTGCTATTTGGCATTGCACTACTTTAACTGGTAATTGTGCAGTCATGCAACGCTGTACCCAAACTAAATGTATGTCCTTTTTTCACACAAATAGAGCTTTTTTTTGTGGTATTTGATCACTACTGATTTTTTTTTCTAATATAAATGAGAAAAGACCGAAAAGTTTAAAAAAAAAAACGATATTTTCTACTTTTTGTTATAAAAAATATCCTATAAACTCAAATTTTGTCATAAATTTAGACCAAAATGTATTCTGTCACATGTCTTTGGTAAAAAAAATCCCAATACGCATATATAGATTGGTTTGCGCAAAAGTTATAGCGTCTACGAACTATGGTATTCGCCCCTTTTTAACAAATTACACCACCAAGCTCCTCATTCACTCCCTTGTTATCTCTCGCCTTGACTATTGCAACTCCCTTCTCATTGGCCTGCCTCTCCATAGGCTCTACCCTCTTCAGTCTATCATGAATGCTGCTGCCAGACTTATCCACCTTACCAACCATTCAGTGTCTGCCAACCCTCTCCTCCAATCCCTACACTGGCTCCCAATCACCCAGTGAATTAAATTCAAAATACTAACCACAACTTACAAAGCCATCCACAACTCTGCCCAGAGCTACAATGCCAATCTTGTCTCCAAACATATCCCAAACCGTCCTCTCCGCTCTTCTCAAGATCTCCTCCTGTCAAGCTCTCTTGCTTCCTCCCCCCATGCTTGTCTCCAGGATTTCTCCAGAGCCTCTCCCATCCTCTGGAACTCGCTGCCTCAACCTGTTCGGCTATCCCCTACTCTAGCTACCTGCAGGCGATCCCTGAAAACTCATCTCTTCAGGGAAGCCTATCATGTCTTCAACTAATCTTCTACCACTTCCATCAGCTCATTCCCCACAGTTACAACCTTTTGTATCACCTCCCCCACCCTATTAGATTGTTAGCTCTTCTGAGCAGGGCCCCCTTAATCCTCTTGTATTTTATTGTATTATAACTGTATTGTCTCCCTTTTTATATGGTAAAGCACTGCGTAAACTGTTGGCGCTATATACATCCTGTAATAAATAAATAAATGGTATATATACTGGAATTTACACAGATTTTACTTTCTGACTGCCTATTACATTTCTTGAGGTGCTAAAATGCCAGGGCAGTACAACCCCCCACCCCCCAAATTACCCCTTTTTGGAAAGTAGACACCCCAAGGAATTTGCTGAGAGGAATATTGAGCCCATGGAATATTTTATTTTTTGTCATAAGTTTTTGAAAAATTACAAAAAATGTTTTCTTTACACAAAGTTGTCACCTAAATTATATATTGCTCATGCATGCCATGGGTATATGTGGAATTACACCCCAAAATACATTCTGCTGCTTCTCCTGAGTATGGAGATACCACTTTTTAGAAGCCTTGCTGCGTATGGGTGTCCAAAACCAATGAGCGCCTTTAGGATTTCAAAGGGCGTAAATTGCTTATTTCACTTCGTCACTACCTATCACAGTTTTGAAGGCCCTGAAATGCCAAGATAGCAAAACTCCCCCTCCCCCAAATGACCCTTTTTTGGAAAGTAGACATTCCAAGCTATTATGAGCAATATATAATTTAAGTTGTCACTTGTCATGGGTATATGTGGAATTACACCCCAAAATATTTTCTTCTGCTTCTCCTGAGTAGGGTTGAGCGAACCCGAACTGTAAAGTTCGGGTCCGTACCAGACTTTTGGGTGTCTGGGTCCTGGACCCGAACCCGAACAATTGACTGTATGTTCGGGTTCGGGTCCGGTGTTCGGCGATGTAATGGCGCATTTTTAAAAGCTGCAGGGCAGCCAATCAACTTTAGTTTCACTGGTGTGCCCTTAGAAGCCATCACAGCCATGCCTACTAGTGGCATGGCTGTGATTGGCCAGTGCAGCATGTGACCCAGCCTCTATATAAGCTAGAGGTACACAGCACAGGACGTCACTCTGCTTTACACAGTGCAGGGAAGGGTACCTGGCTGCTATGAGGGAGAGAATTACATGCTAGGAGTCAGTCCAGATTCATGAAATATCTTCTAATTAGTCAGCGATCTACATAGATATAGAGTGTAGGGCAAGGTTCCTGTGTCTGCTTTGAGGGAGAGAGAATTATATAGGAGTCCAGATTCAGAAATCAATTCTAATAAGTCAGCAATCTACATAGATTTACATGGTTGGGTTGCAGTGCACAGTCTTTTTACACTGCCATGAGCCCAGTGCCAGACAAAATATAACTTTTATCTGCAAGCTAAGTGCACCAGCACTGCATATGTTACTGTGATATACACCCTGTACATACTGTGGGTGTATTCTGCTATTGCAAAAACATTGCCAAAATTTTTTAATTTTGCAGTGTTTTCTGCATATGTGCAGGAGTGACATATTCAATTGATCTACGGTATTTCTCTTCTATTGCGCTATTCCCTAAAAAAAAATTTGAGTGAATTTTTTTTTTAACCACTTCAGCCCTGGACCAATTGGCAGCCAAAGGACCAGGCCCCTTTTTGTGATTCGGCACTGCGTCGCTTTAACTGACAATTGCGCCGTGGCTCCAAAACAAAATTAACGTCCTTTTTTTCCCACAAATAGAGCTTTCTTTTGGTGGTATTTGATCGCCCCTGCGGCTTTTATTTTTTGCGCTATAAACAAAAATAGAGCGACAATTTTGAAAACAGTGCAATATTTTTTGCTTTTTGCTATAATAAATATCCCCAAAAAATATCGAAAACATTTTTTTTCCTCAGTTTAGGCCAATATGTATTCTTCTACATATTTTTGGTAAAAAAAATCGCAATTAGCGATTATTGATTGGTTTGCGCAAAAGTTATAGCGTTTACAAAATAGGGGATCGTTTTATAGCATTTTTATTAATATTTTTTTTTTTACTAGTAATGGCGGCGATCAGCGATTTTTATTGTGACTGCGACATTATGGCAGACACATCGGACATTTTTGACACATTTTTGGGACCATTGTCATTTATACAGCAATCAATGCCATTTAAATGTATTGATTCCTGTATAAATGACAGTTGTAGTGAAAGAGTTAACCACTAGGGGGAGGGGAGGGGTTATGGGCTCTGACGTGTGTGTGTTTTTTTACATTAGGGGCGGGGCTGACGTCTGACGTCATTGATCGGCTTTCCCGATGACCGGGAACAGCCAATCAATAACAGGCAGAGTAGGAAGCGCGGGGAGAGGTTTGTTTACACATACCTCTCCACGTTCTTCAGCTCCGTGACCCGATCGCGGGACACCAGCGGCGATCGGGTCCGCTGGTCCCGCGGCCGGGGTCACGGAGCTCCCGACCGGGTCGCGAGTGCGCAGCTGGCGGTGCGCGCGCGACCCACGGGCAGGCAATTAAAGGGCCACGTACAGGTACGTGGTTTTGCCTGCCCGTGCCATTTTGCCGCAGTATATCTGTGTGAGGCGGTCGGGAAGCGGTTAATAGCATTTTCTGCATTTTTGCTGGTTTTGTGATACACCCTGTACATACTGTGGGTGTATTCTGCTATTGCAAAAACATTGCAAAAAAATTTAATTTTGCAGTGTTTTCTGAATATGTGCAGGAGTGACATATTCTGCCCTGCAGCCAGTGTATTATCTGAATGTCTATTTAGCACGGCAGGGGGCGTTATCACAGACAAGCGCAACCGCCTGTCCAGAGCCAATGTGGACAAGCTCACGTTCATTAAAATAAAATCATTAAGGGGGCGTGGCCTGCAACGGAGCTGAATGGCAGCATAGCTCCGGAGCTCCGGTGACCCGGTGGACTCAGCGGCTTCAAAACGGCTTTTAAACACCTCGTTTTCACCCCAACAACTGGCGTTCTGACTCAGGAGATCGAGGGGACTATGCCCCACAAGCGAAAAAACTTTTCCAAACCTCAGAGGCTGATGGATGATTTCACTAGGCCGCGGTCTGGAGGTAAGCAAGATGGCGCCGGCGCGTCCTCGACCCCGGCCCACGATCAACATCTAAACATACCTGAATACAACATCTCGCCCCTAAATAACCACTCAGAAAGCTGCACAAGCTCCCCAGCTACCCACTCACCGTCAGGCAGCCCGGCCAAATCCAAACTCAAACTGGATGGCAAAGGATTCAATCCGGCCATGAGCCCGGTCTCAGACATGGGGGAGGACACAAGAGAATTACCAGAATCCATCACCTCATTCCCCACCATGAACCAGCCGGTGCTTGACACGGTCCTAAAGGATATGCTGGTCTCACTAAGAAGCACACTACAAACAGATATGATTAAATGCATGCACCAGATCAGTGGGGAAGTTAAAGCGGTAGAAGGCAGAGTGGACCACATAGAGAGGAAGATGGGGGAATATGCATCCACCATTAACGAATTGGTGGATGCTAATGAAGAGCAAGAGGATGAATCAAACTGGATTAAAAACAAATTAGCAGACATTGAAGACAGGTCCAGGAGGAACAACCTCAAAATTAGGGGGATCCCCGAATCAGTACAGCCGTCTGACCTGAGAGCATATGCATCCAGCCTATTCACCTCCCTTCTACCAGAAATTTCTGAAATGGAGATCACCATAGACAGAATTCACAGACTGCCCAAGCCGTCACACCTACCCGAAAAGATCCCAAGAGATGTGATCTTACGCCTACACTTCTTTCATGTGAAAGAACAACTGATGCAAGTGATGCGCAAACAAGAACAGATCCCATCGCAATACCAAAATCTGCAATTCTATGCGGATCTTTCCCAGCATACTCTACAAAAGAGAAGAAACCTAAACACAATCACCAAAGTGCTCAGAAACCACCATATCCCATACAGATGGGGATTCCCAACAAAAATTACCATAACCAACCAAGACAAATCGTTTGTTGTCGATTCGCTTGAAAAAGGCCTAGCTCTATTGAAGGAATGGAAGATTCTCCCTGACTCAGATGCAAACACCAACCCCCACCCCAACCGACCCAACTCTATCCAGGATTGGAAGACAATCTCACAAAGAAACGCCAGGTCACATGTGTAGATCCATGCAATAATCAGAAAACGTTACATGTCCACCTGAGGGTCTCCAGATAGCCCATTGGGCCAGAACTTTCCCCTCATACTTAATTTAGCAGCATAGAGCTGCACTCAGACACTTCCTACGGGAATAATTGAAGATGAGCCTCTGCAAGGCTCCAGTGAACCATCGGTCACCCACGTTTTTTTTTACCTCACACAGGTTATATGTTTCTGTTTTCTTTTGTTCCTTTTTTTTTCTTCTCTCCCCCTCCCCCTCTCTCTGCTCAGCTGGAACCACAAGAATGGAACTCAAGTCTTCTTCGCCAGAAGGACCCCCAACGTCGGATTACACACTTCTCTTCACGACCGAACACCCTGCAATAACATGGACGCTATGAACTGGTCTACTAACGCAGTGAGTAACCAAAACGAAAAACCTACGCTTGGCACCAAAGCTCCATACTGGATTGTCCGGGTCCTCTCATCGAGAACCCGGACAATGGACACAGCACACCCTACACTTCTAATATGGCTATAAACTTTATGTCCATGAATGTCAAGGGTCTCAATCACCCAGTAAAAAGAAAGTCATTATGGAAAGAAGCATTACAGCAGAAAAGTGACATAGTGTGCGCACAAGAATCACATTTCTGTGCAACCATGGCCCCATCTTGCAAACACAAGAACTTTCCGCACATTTTTTTTGCCAATGCTGTATCCAAAACTAAAGGAGTTCTAATCGCAGTGCGAGATACTGTAGCCTTTACACTACACGAAGAATACAAAGACACCAACGGACGATTTCTCATCCTTGTCTGTGACATCAATCAAGTAACCTACACTGTAGTGAACGTATATGCACCTAATAAACATCAAATTCACTTCTTTCACAAGCTCATGAAAAAAGTCAATAATTTCAGGAAAGGTCTATTAGTACTATGTGGCGACTTCAACATAGTCCCAGATCACAAATTCGACACTACTACTACAGCTGTTCGTTCACCTATATCTCTTTGCGACTCATTACATCAAGAAGAATTACATGATGCATGGAGATGTCTCCACCCAGGCGAAAGAGACTATTCTTTTTTCTCTTCGCCACATCGCACATACACCAGGATTGATCTCTTTTTAGTAGACCAACGTGCATTATCCAGAACTGTGTCTTCAGCAATAAACACAATCACATGGTCTGATCATGCGTCTATCACCCTCTCCCTGAAAGACGCATCCAATATTGACGCTAGACCCCTTTGGAGGGCGAATTCTTTCCTTATGCAAAACCCAAATAACAGGATCTGCATTGGGGAGCATTTGAGGGAATTTTTTTCTCTGAATGCACCTTCAATGCCTAATCATTTTGTTCTCTGGAATGCCCACAAGGCATTCATACGGGGAATCTTTATCAAATTGGGGGCAAGGGCGAGGAGGCTGAGGCAACAGAAATTAAACGATCTCACAACCGAGATATTCAAAACAGAATCCCAAAACAAAAACCAATCATCCCAAGCACTTTCCACCAAATTGACACAACTAAGACAAGAACTCCGAAACCTCTTACTTGAGGAATTTGAAAAGAACACAAAGAGACTCAGAATGTCCTACTACGTTCAGTGAAACAGAGCAGGTAAATTACTTTCACATCAAATCAAAGGACATAGACTCAAAACAAAAATCCCATACATCATTCACCCCATCACAAAACACCATATGCAACACCCACAAGACATAGCAAATGCTTTCAGTCACTACTATAGCACATTATACAACCTAAAAGACGACGCAGACACCCCACAACCCACCACAGAACTGATAAACGACTTTCTACATAAAATATCTCTTCCAACACTCTCACAACAACAAACAGACTCTCTAAACTTACCTTTTAATGAAGACGAAATTAGAAGGACGATAGACTCACTCCCTGCTAACAAATCCCCAGGACCAGACGGATTCATAGGAGAATATTACCGCACTTATAAACATATTCTCGTGCCTTATTTGAGCAAAATCTTTAATACAGCGGCAGCCTCCTCGTCCTTCCCCCCAGAAATGCTTGAAGCAATTATTGTAACTCTACCCAAGCCAGGGAAGGATCCAAATACCCCAGCTAACTTCAGACCCATTTCGTTACTGAATAACGACTTGAAAATATACGCTAAATTGATAGCAAACCGTCTGATAGACATATTACCCAGCGTTATCAATGCAGACCAGACGGGCTTCACCAAGGGGCGCCAGACATCAGACGCCACTAGGAGATTAATTAATGTGATTCACTTAGCCAAACTACGGCAAGGGCCTTCTCTGTTGTTGGCTTTAGACGCAGAGAAGGCCTTTGACAGGGTCCATTGGGGATACCTAGAGATGGTTTTACAGAAATTCGGGTTCACAGGCCCCATAATTAAAGCAATTTTGGCCTTATATTCAAAACCTTCTGCCCGTGTATACACCTCGGGGATACTATCTGATCCCTTTCTCATCACTAACGGCACCCGTCAAGGGTGCCCCCTCTCCCCGTTAATCTTCAACTTGATATTGGAGCCTCTAGCCACCTATATCAGAAACCAACAGTCCATCACCGGAATCCACTCCCATAAATCGGAACACATTATAAGCTTGTTTGCCGATGACATTATCCTAATGCTAACAAACCCTGAAACTTCCCTGGCTTCGGTACATGAAGCACTGCAAATGTACCATAAAATCTCGTACTACAAAGTAAATGAAAATAAATCATATATACTTGGTATAAAGGTTCCGACAAAAATGCAAACGGAACGGAGTTCACGGTTTCCATACACATGGTGCAAAAACAATATAAAATACTTAGGGATCAACCTCACGGCCACTACAAAAGATCTCTATGATGCAAACTACCTCCCATTTCTGGGTTCTCTGCCACAAAAATTACACGATATCTCCAAAATAGAACTTCTATGGTCAGGACGCTTAGCAGCGTTCAAAATGATAGTTCTTCCACAATTAATATACCTTTTCAGAGCATTACCCATCCCAGTCCCTAACACGTACTTCTATAAATTACAATCTCTCGTAAATAAGTTCCTCTGGAGGGGGAAAAAAGCTAGATGGGCATTCAACAAGTCTACAGCAGCAAGAGGTGCAGGGGGAGTGGGACATGTAGTGATTAAAGACTACTACACTGCGGCAATCTTAGCACAACTGAGAGTTTGGTTCCCAAACTCCTCAAACACAAAATGGCAAGAACTAGAAGAATTTCAGATAAGGGGCCATGACCTACACAGCTATGTGATGGCCACTACGTTTGGCCACCACGTACCTAGAGACATTGCACCCCCTATGCAAGCGTCTATTGCAGCCTGGAAACTACTATTATCTTCACGCCCCGAAAACGCACAACACACTCCACTCCCAATCCCAATTACCAGTCTAACACTGGTCATCCCAGATCTAAATGTGACCCACTGGTCCAGGAAAGGCATCACCAAACTTACAGACCTATTGATAGGTCCCACAAGGAAAACGTTTAGATCACTACAAATAGAATTCTCACTTGACAAGTCAGAACACTATAAATACCTCCAGATTCAACATTTACTACGTTCCACCTCCGCCCCTCCCTCCGAGATTTACTTACCATGGAGAATAAACATGTTCCTCACGAAAGAAACTACGAACATCAAAGGAATATCTTTATTCTACAACTCTCTAAATAACAAACTGAGTTTCACCAAGCTATCAAATATCATAGCTTGGGAAAATGAAATAGGCACACAATACACTCCAGAACAATGGCAACGGGCACTACAAACGACATACATGTCCACTAAATGCATCAACCTCTGGGAATTAACACAAAAAATACTACTACGTTGGTACTTAACACCATATAGGATCGCTAAATTTGACCCACATACTTCCCCACTATGTTGGAGGAACTGCAACAAACCTGGCACTCTTTTCCATATTCTATGGGAATGCCCCCACATCAGAGAAGTCTGGTCCAAAATCTTCCAGATAATAGAAACAATATGCAAAACACTCTTCCCCTCCGATCCAGGGATGGCCATTCTTTCCTTGGGAATCACCGCATATCCAAAAAATTTTAGAACCATAATCTCACACATTTTATTAAGTACGAGATTAGCCATCATGAGACATTGGAAGGACAAAAAACCGCCTCCTATTAGGGAAATACTGAACACCACCGCCACCCACGCCTCATACGAAATAATGTTTGCATCATCGCAAGGCAGATATAATCTTTCGCTGAACACTTGGAAACCGTGGACTGACTGGTACACCCTAAATTTAGATGTTTACCAAGACTAATATTTTTGCTAACTTGAGCTGAGAGAATGTCCCCTCCCTTACCCCTCTATCCCTCCTCCCCCTTCTCCCTTCTATTCCCTTTCCCCCCCGCTCTTTACAACCCTTACCTTATTTGTTCAAATACGTTAAGTTGATTTCTCAGCTAATAATTCTGAAAATACCTAGACTAACCTAATTTTTTACTCCAAAATAAGAGTTTAATGTTACTGTACCTAACCACTCCAGAAAGACTGCGCTATCCTGGGGGGGAGGCGGTTCCCTCAGGGCGACAAATGTGCACCCCGGAGGGAAGTCGCTGGGGGGACCGAGTCCCTCTCGTGGCACCGGGAGATGCAGTAAGAGCCTCTGCTCGCCACAAAAAGTACAGGTGCATTGGTAAATTATTCAACTAGATGGCAATATATGACTAAATATAATGAACAAATGTTATATACCCTTTGTCGACATGTTGTCGTATTCCATTTGCTTTCCCTTTGTAAAAGTTTTGTATTATTCTTGAAAAATTTTCAATAAAAAAATATTGTTTAAAAAAAAAAAAAATAATAAAATCATTAAAAAATTAAAACCAGGCATGGACCCCACATGACTTGTCCGTACCTTGTGCAGAATAGACATGTATACCAGTGTTCTGACAAAAAAATGTCCGGCCATCGGATAGTGTCTGGCCACTTACTGCGCAGGCGCAGCGCTTGCGCAGTACGGAGGACAAGGAGATTCACAAAATCTCCGAAGATGAATGGCGCCTGTGCCGTGAGTGCAGGTTCAAGCCCCACCATCCAAGTGGACATACGGTAGCACATAGTAACAGGGCCCCTCACGGGCTCGCTTCGCTTCGGGCATGGCCTCGCTTGGCTCGGCTTCAACCTCGGATGATGTGGCTTGAACGTATTGAACTTCAACTTGATGTGGCACCACGTATCATCATCAGAGAGTTTCGAAATCCCCTTGTCCTACGTACTGAGCAAGCGCACTACAGGGCGGACACTATCCGATGGGGGACAGAATTCAACACATCACCAGCCTTACCCAGCCATTGTTGTATTTTTAAACCAGTGTTGGCTTCCTCGTCCTCCTCCACCGCCGCTTCCACCTACACCGCCACATCCACCGCCACCTCAACCTCCTACTCCATATGGACCTCGTCCTCCTAGGTCAAGATTATAATTTTTTATTTTTTAAATTTCCAAGTATTTTATTTTCCCACTAGCTTATCCATTAAATTGAATATTTTTTTTCCAGAAAGGGCATATTCTGGGGCATTCCCACCATATGTGCGGCATCGTGCCGTTGAGTTTCTGAGGTTCTTAATGACTTCCTGTACCTCTTCTGCTGAGAAGGGGGCCTCCAGCATATTATTATTTTTTTTGTTATTTTAAGTTATTTCCCTATCCGCATTTGTTTGCAGAGCACTTGCCATGCTCTTAACAAAATTTTGTTGCAATTTGCAGCCCTCTAGCCCTTTCCATTACTTTTTTAGAGCCATTTTAGTCTTCAAAAGTTCGGGTCCCCATTTATTTCAATGGGGTTCGGGGTCAAGTTCGGTCCCAAACTCGAACTTTTTTATGAAGTTCGGCCGAACCCGCTGAACCCGAACATCCAGGTGTTCTGATCAACTCTACTCTTGAGTAAAGGGATACTACATGTGTAAGACTTTTGGGAGCCTAGCCACATACGGGTGCCAAAACCAATGACTGCCTTTAGGCTTTCAAAGAGTGTACATTTCTCAGTTCACTTCCTCACAATCAGGATTTGCAAGCACATCAGGAGGGGAACTATGGACTCTACAGGCCTGCATTGGAATTCTTGGTGGCTGCAGAAGACTTTTTTGGAGAGTACAAATACAAGGCTAGACAGATAGGCTGCCCTTGGGCTATGTCCGCCTGATATTTGTAGCAGCGCTGTGTACTACTTTCTCAACTTAATGTGAAAATATTAAGCGGAGTGCACCTCTGATGAAATTTATACAGATTACTAAACGAAAAGTAAATAATAAATATCAAATGTGCACGTGAATAAATAAAAAATTAATAAAAAAATAAAAAATTAATTAATTAAAAATTGTATGGATCAATGAATATAATTCACACTGCGTGTCTCTAGAACAAAGGATGTTAGAAAGTCCACGTGTCCAAAGAAGATCATCCAATCCAGTAATGATAGCAATATAGCGATAATAATTGTGACAGTTCTATAATCGTGTAACAATATAAAATTCTGTGACGATATTCTGTGAGTCATCCAAGCCTTCCACCATAGATTTCACCGTGTGGGAAGATTATCCCCTTTTGGGGGTACACTCACCAGAGATATACTTTATATACGCCTGTAATTACAAGTTATGTGGACCTTCTCTTCCGACATCAGCCAAAAAATCCCCCAGCGCGTAAAAACAACAAGAAGCAGCCTTTTCCTCCAGCCTCGGTCATATCATCATCAGCGCGGTCATTTTTTAAAACCATGTATGGGAACAAATATTGGGCCACATAGCGTAATATTGCTTAAAGATTTATTTATTGAGGTAATTTTCCCTTTAACATTAAAATTCCCCCTAGTGGGTTCTGCGTACCGAAAACAATAAATTGTGTAGCATTTGGGGTAAATGTAAGCGGTATACTGTGCCTGCTCTGGCCGGATATGGAGCCTTTCTATGCCTTCAATGGGGAGATCGGCGTCCTTCCTGTCCGGAAAGCCCTGGAGCGCACCGTGGACCGCACAACGTCTGACGTCACTTCCTGTTGACCTACGGCCTGACGCGTTTCGTCATTTCCGACTTCTTCTCGAGGGCCTAGTCCCTCGAGAAGAAGTCGGAAATGACGAAACGCGTCAGGCCGTAGGTCAACAGGAAGTGACGTCAGACGTTGTGCGGTCCACGGTGCGCTCCAGGGCTTTCCGGACAGGAAGGACGCCGATCTCCCCATTGAAGGCATAGAAAGGCTCCATATCCGGCCAGAGCAGGCACAGTATACCGCTTACATTTACCCCAAATGCTACACAATTTATTGTTTTCGGTACGCAGAACCCACTAGGGGGAATTTTAATGTTAAAGGGAAAATTACCTCAATAAATAAATCTTTAAGCAATATTACGCTATGTGGCCCAATATTTGTTCCCATACATGGTTTTAAAAAATGACCGCGCTGATGATGATATGACCGAGGCTGGAGGAAAAGGCTGCTTCTGGTTGTTTTTACGCGCTGGGGGATTTTTTGGCTGATGTCGGAAGAGAAGGTCCACATAACTTGTAATTACAGGCGTATATAAAGTATATCTCTGGTGAGTGTACCCCCAAAAGGGGATAATCTTCCCACACGGTGAAATCTATGGTGGAAGGCTTGGATGACTCACGGAATATTGTCACAGAATTTTATATTGTTACACGATTATAGAACTGTCACAATTATTATCGCTATATTGCTATCATTACTGGATTGGATAATCTTCTTTGGACACGTGGACTTTCTAACATCCTTTGTTCTAGAGACACGCAGTGTGAATTATATTCATTGATCCATACAATTTTTAATTAATTAATTTTTTATTTTTTTATTAATTTTTTATTTATTCACGTGCACATTTGATATTTATTATTTACTTTTCGTTTAGTAATCTGTATAAATTTCATCAGAGGTGCACTCCGCTTAATATTTTCACATTAAGTTGAGAAAGTAGTACACAGCGCTGCTACAAATATCAGGCGGACATAGCCCAAGGGCAGCCTATCTGTCTAGCCTTGTATTTGTACTCTCCAAATACCTTTTTTTGTATATAAGCGGCTGCTACAAAATGTATGTATAAGACTTTATACTTTCACATTTTCACTGAAACAGTTTGGCACATCACCAGATAAATTTCAGAATTCTTTTTATCACATATACACATATATACTATATATTTATTTATTTATTTATATTTTGTATACACGTGTTCACATATAATATATATTTATTCACTTATTTATTTATTTATATATTTGTTTACATATAATATATATTTATTTATTTATCTATATATTACCACTACTTGGGGATTTGAATAACTCACTATCCCATATATTGTAAGTACACATACCCTAGTAGCGCAGAGCGGTGTTTTATATAGGAGGGCGGAAATTCAAGCACCCCGTTTTTTAGAGTATTTGGCTGCAGAAGACTATTTGTGCTAGCTACCGCACCGGCTTGGACTGCACTTATGGGACTCACCACGTCACCAAGTGTTACTGCAGTGCTGATATGTATAAGACCAGGATGTACTAGGCCACTGGTGCTTGCCAGTTCATTAAAAAGATAACATGGCACTAGTACTGGAACTCTGCTGCATATGAAAATCATTATGCAAGTGTACCACCTCAGCAACCTTGACCCTGACCTTAGCAGGGACCTCTACTACATAATCTGAGCTATCTGTCAGGGTGCCGCTAGTCTTTACAGGTTTGTATTTTGAGACTGATTCCAACAGTGAGGTCTCCCCATCGCTCTTATCTGCTATGCTCAGTATCCTGTAGGTCTTTTCACCAGTGTACCTTTCGTTGGACATTTTGGCCACTAAATTTGTGACTCATGGGTAAAAAAGCACCTGGCTGTCAGGGACTGCTTGAACTACTCCAAAAAAATTTACATGCTAGTGCTATCAGAGATCAGGCCTGATCTTGCTAATGCTGCAGTTTTGTGTACTGTGTATCAGTGATCCACTGACATTGCACTTCTTGGGTGGAGGGGCTAAACACAGGTGCTGGCCGGTGTTGGCGCTGATCCTGCTAATGCTGCATTTTTGAGGACACTATACTGTTGGGGATGCTAGTATAGTTCTGATCTGATCAAAAATATTGATCTGTTCAGACTTTATACTAGTAATGGAGGTGTATAGTGTGTGTGTGTGTGTGAGTGTTACTGGCAATCAAAGGGTTAAAATTTATTAGTGAATATGTGGTGGGCAAACTGACGCTCTCTGGGATTGACACTAACGCTAACACTGTCTGGCATCACCTGTGACACTAATACATCAGAAATAAATATGTACACTGTACCAATGATGCTGTGACAGGGCAGTGATTGGGTTAACTGGGCGGCAATCAGGGGGTTAAAATTTATTAGGGAATATTTGGCGGGCAAACTGACATTATCTAGGACTGCCCCTAACTGCCACTAACGCTATCTAGCATCACCAGTGACACTAATACCGTGATCAGCAAAAATTCTGTTCACTGTACCTAATGACCCTGTTATAGGGGAGTGAAGGGGTTAACTGGGGTGGGGAGTCAGGGTGTTAAATGTGCCTAAGTGTTTTACTGTGTATTGTGTGCTGCTCTTCTCTCTCTGGAACTGAAAAGGGCTCCACGAAAGAAGAAATCAACATTTCCTATTTTTGTAAACACAGGCACATGCTAATCTCTGATTTGCCAGAACCAATCAGCAGGTCCAGGCCAAAAATCATTGGCGTGGACCTGTTCAGTGATCAGTGCTGGAGTAAATCATGGCACTGCGCCTGTCCCTGACCCAGGAACATGCAGAGAGCGCGGATCACGTATATACTGTATACGTGATCTGGCACAGAGCTGCTATCCTGTAGCAATAAAAACTGGGTAAAGTGACAACAGCCACAATGCCTTTGCAATGTGTGTTAAAACAGTCACTTGCAGTCTCCATCAGAAGCCCACAGGGACAGAGTGTTTAAACAGTGTTTGACAGAGTAACTTCTAAAAGATAAGACCTGGAAAGGTTGTATTTTTATAATGACAGCTTTACTTAACTCTCATGATAGACATTTTCAATTTTATGATTTTAATAAAGTTATGTTTTTTTTCATAATAGAGTTTCTCATTGATTTAGGTAACCTTTTATTTTTAACGTACAGTATATATTTGTTCTGTACTAGTGTGCGGTTCTACTTATTCTTTTCTTCTGTGTTTTAAATAACTACCAGGTACAATAAGCAATTGCATATTGAAAGTTACTAAAAATTGTTAATTTACAGGATGCACAAATGGGGAGGTACATTTTTTAACATGAGCAAACCACTGTGGAATATCAAGAAAGGAACATGATTTTATGGTATGCATCTAATTTAAACATGATGTTTTTTTCTGTTATTCTGTTATTAATCTCTTACAATGCAGTTGCAATCACAATTACACTTTCTCATATATCAAAGCAATGTCACGCAGATGTGACCCACGCCAGTGCTTGTAATGATATCACTGTGAAATCTAGTTGTTCTATCACACCCTAATATGACATAATAGTTTCTGGTATGGGTCAAATCTACAGGTTAAATGAGCTCTTCATTGTCATGATGTAACAGAAAGGATTTTTCTCCCCAGCCCGTGAACTTGTAATTTTTTTAGAAATATCTTGGGAGATGACAAAAGATGTTTTTGTTCCAAGTCAGTGTCTACTGTTCTGTCTTCTATTGCTATTGTGCTTCAGATAAGTCTTGTCAATGTATCACGGAAATATTTCCAGACTTCTATTTAGGCCAAAAATCTGTAGATGTGCTTTCTTCCAATATGAAAAGCATACATTTTTTGGATGCTTTATGCTTGCTCATGGGTCAGCAGTAAAGTTATAAAGACATTTATCTTAGTTGCACTTAACAACAGTGTTTGTATTACAAATGACTTAAAATAAAAACTGCATTAACAATCCCAACAAAGACTGTTTTCTTAAAAATGAAATTAAAAAAGTAGAAGGAAAAAAAAAATATTAGAAATCAATCAAATTAATCAAATTCTAGATATTTAGTAATCATCGAATTATTTGAAAATGTCTTTGATATATGTGGAAAATA
This sequence comes from Lithobates sylvaticus, assembly GCA_028564925.1. NCBI lineage: Eukaryota > Metazoa > Chordata > Amphibia > Anura > Ranidae > Lithobates > Lithobates sylvaticus. The sequence goes on along the minus strand of CM053029.1, from coordinate 458,197,353 downwards.
TGTATAAGTACAAACTAATTGCAGTATAGGCATAAAGTCATTGCTTAACAATTTTATGACTGGAGGTCATTGATGATGTTCAGACCAAATTTATTGGCACCAGTATATTTACGCTAGCTCTATAGCTAATCAAAATACTTAAAATATTTAAAAATTACATTCTTTTACAGACATTTAAGGCTTGTATTCAGTACATTTTTTAAATTAATATCCTGGGTTAAAGAATGGACAAGGAAAAAAAATCTTTTTTCATTTATCTTTTTTAAAACTGTACTTCTTCTTTACCTCATTTTGTACACAGAACATGTTCATGGAAATGTATAGTTTAACATCTATAGAGGAGAGAGTTTTGTGTTAATTATTTCACACTCTTAGAAAAGGAGAACTTGATAATTCCACCTTATTATTAATCAAACTGGGTGACCAAGATTTTGGTGGTGCACTATTTTTTTGTAAAGCTGCGTAAGCATGCCAAATAGACCAGGTCACATGACGAAGCTCATGTGACTGAGCGAAATGCATTGACTGTGTCACTGTGTCATGTGACCCGATCTCTCCGGTATGCTCACGCGGCTTTACATCTTCCACGTCACATTACTCCCAAGCTGGCTAGCATCACAAGGAACCTTTGAACAGCATCAGTCTGGGAGAGCACTGACAAACACCTCTGGAGGTCTGACTGAAGGAGCACAACGGAAGTCACATATAATGGTCTCGGACAGACCACGGATCCAGCCGTGCTGTGGGAGAGATCATTGCATGTGACAGTGAGGTCCCGCAATAACACTATATACCCTGAACTGCAGTGGTGCTGTGTGACTTGCCTTCAATGGCTTGAGACTTAATGCCTGCCACTCTCTCTATTCATGTCATCTTGGCGGTATACAGACTGGTGTGTTCATGATTGCATGAGTCCGTTGCATCTGCGTCTCCAAATGACTCTACACAACTTTATGCTGCTCCTATAATTACTGCCATTATTAAAGTATTACTTCTACACTGGTCCGTACCCTCAATTTTGCCCCATGTTTATGGACCAATTGTCTTCTTTCCCATATCCCTGTCCTGATAATGGGTGTCATCTGATGATATAATTAGCCTCATTTGCACTGGTCATTTATGCTAGCCCCCTGGTGTGATTGTATGCATGCTAGAGAGCCGGGTTGTTTTTTATTCACTTTCCTGACAACGTTGTTGAAAGGAAATATTAGGTATTCTGGATGACCACCCGTCTATTAGGTACACCAACAGGGTCCTCAGATATCTAGAGACACCGAATGAAACGAGATGCAGGTTGTGCATTCGTAAAATGTCTGCCTTTATTAGGTGTGTTACAGCTTATATATGGTTCAACATACCAATAGAAAGAAAGAGGGGAGGGGGGAGTGGTTAGTAAATGATGTATTGGTATAAAATATATGGTTATACAAGTCAATGACCCCTAAAATACATCTATCATGAGGTTACAAGAGTCAACAGGCCATCTGGTTATGAGTCATAAGTCATGCATCCTGTCCCATGGCATACAGAACAGAGAACAGGAAAGGAGAAAACAACCCACAATGATATATATCAAATACAGTGCTTGTGCAAGCATCTTTCTAAGCATTCTTTCATAGCTGAAGTAGCATAGCATATCAAAGCATATTGAAAAATATCAAAATGGAGCCACAATGGTTTGGGCATATTATTACAGTTGTCACAAATATTTTAACTATGGTATGGTGAAGGTTTTTGATTCATGTGTTCCTTTGGTGATTACTATTTTTGTACCAGTACATTTTTGTATCCACGCTGCAGAGTGTTTCTATATGGAGCCCCTTTGTTAACGTTTGCTCTTTTTGAGCTCAGGTTACATGCCTTTGTATTTACCATAGAGGTTGTGCAGTACAAAGCCAAGATATTTAACTTTAAAGCTCAGTAGAAATTAATTTAGGAAACCCAGGTGATAAATAACTTTATAACATTTGCATTTCAGCATCATGATCACCTGAACCAGCTGCAACTACTGTGGAAAACAATCCTGTTCATAACAGTGTATAAGCAATCAACCTCATAACAGGGACAGATGATCCCAGTGCTGGAGGCCTCATTTAACTTTGAATATATATTCTGAGATGTGTCAACCAGAACTCTCTCTGGCACACAGCTCAGTCCGCCTCTCTGCTCCCCTATGCAGTCTCACCTCTCCCTTGGCCTCCCAGAATCAGTCACAGGGGACCATCCTACCTGTCCTGGCCTGTCTGCCACTGTTTACCCTCCAGAGACTTAAGCTGGTTAGTGGGGTCAGCCACCATCCCACCCAAACTATGTTGACAGTGCTGGCTCCACACAATGTGCACATAAACAAACTCACATTATACCACTCACATTTACCTCCCCCCCCCCCCATCATCCCCATCACCATATTAAAAATAAAACTTAGGCAAATGTTTCTATGATTAAAACATTAAAACTGTGTACATAGTCTTTCCTATTTAAATTAGTCTGCCACTGGCCAACTGCTTTATAATCTGCAGTATCTTCATTCTTGTAGTAGAACATCAACATTTTTCTTCTAGTACATTTTAACTTAGTCTTGCTTTTTAAAACAACCCTGCTGCTGGCCAATAGGGATGAGCCGAACACCCCCGGGTTCGGTTCGCACCAGAACCTGCGAACGGACCAAAAGTTTGCACAAAAGTTAGAACCCTATTAATTACAATGCACGCGAACGTTCAAAATCTAAAGTGCTATTTATAACGGCCAATATGCATGTTATTGTCCTAAAAAGTGTTTGGGGACCCGGGTTCTGCCCCAGGGGACATGTATCAATGCAAAAATAAGTTTGAAAAACTGAAGTTTTTCCTGGAGCACTCATTTTAATGATGCAAAAAAAAGTGAAATATTCCTTTAAATATCGTACCTGGGGGGTGTCTAAAGTATGCCTGTGAAGTGGCATGTGTTTCCCATGTTTAGAACTGTCCCTGCACAAAATAACATTTGTAACGGAAAAAAAGCCATTTAACCACTTAAGCACAGGACTAATTGCAGCCAAAGGACCAGGCCCCTTTTTGCGATTCGGCACTGCGTCTCTTTAACTGACAATTGCGTGGTCATGCGATGTGGCTCCCAAACAAAATTGGCGTTCTTTTTTCCCACAAATAGAGCTTTCTTTTGGTGGTATTTGATCACCTCTGCGGTTTTTAATAGAGCGTCAATTTTGAAAGAAATTCAATATTTTTTACTTTTTGCTATAATAAATATCCCCAAAAAATCTATAAAAACCTTTTTTTTTTCCTCAGTTTAGGCCAATACGTATTCTTCTACATATTTTTGGTAAAAAAAAAATCGCAATTAGCGATTATTGATTGGTTTGTGCAAAAGTTATAGCGTTTACAAAATAGGGGATAGTTTTATAGCATTTTTATCAATATTTTTTTTTTACTAGTAATGGCGGCAATCAGCGATTTTTATTGTGACTGCGACATTATGGTGGACACATCGGACATTTTTGACACATTTTTGGGACCATTGTCATTTATATAGCAATCAGTGCTATTTAAATTCAGGTGTATGTTGTGCAGGAGGCACACTACACTGACTGAATATTAGGCAGATGCCTGTGTGGCACAAATCAACTACACAACACCAGCAATGAGGGGGTAGATTCAGGTGTATGCTGTGCAGTGTGCAGAAGGCACACTACACCCACTGTAACAGCGCTAGGTTAGGAAGCAAAGCTGACACTGTCCCTGCCTATCCTGCTCTCTCCCTGAACACTACACTCACTGTAACAGCACTATCTAAATAAGTATAAAGCACAGCTGACACTGTCCCTGCATATCCTGCTCTCTCCCTGAACACTACACTCACTGTAACAGCGCTATCTAAAGAAGTATAAAGCACAGCTGACACTGTCCCTGCCTATCCTTCTCTCTATGAACGCAGCACAACACTACACAAGGCCGCGGCACTGGCGGCCTTATATAGTGTGGGGCATGTACTAAACCCCCCTGAGCTATAATTGGCCACAGGCATCATGCCTGTGACAAATTAGGCCTCTCCTCACTGCCAGCACTGTGATTGGCCAAGCATGCTGGGTCACAGTGCATGCTTGGCCAATAATCAGTCAGCAATGCACTGCGACTGGCGCAGTGCATTGTGGGCCATTCGTATCACACAAATTTAATGCGAACGGCCCACAAAGTTCTGGTTTCGAAAAACAAATCGAACACCGGGCTCATCCCTACTGGCCAATTCACACTACCTCATTATATGCAGTCTCCTAATTACTTGACACCTGTCTTTTCCCTTTGTTTCTAGTAAATTTCTTGCCCATTAAAAATGTCCCACCAACGGGCAATTTTAGATTAATGTGTCTTTTGCAGTTTTCTAATTCATAATGAGAGTTTGGTCAGTGGCAAGACAGTTTTGCATCAATGAGAACAATGGCCTTCTCAGAAAACCACCGGCCATTTTGTTTAAAACTGAAATTAATCTTTTCTGCTGCTTGTGTATGTAAGGCAAACTAATTGTAAAAGATAAAAATCAACAAATAACAAATATATATAAATATATATGTTTTGCATTTTACATGTCTTCCACGGCAGTACCCACCTTTCAATGTATACATTATACATTTCTTTTTTTTTTATTAGCTATAAAGTGGACAGAATTTACCAAAAGCAACCCCCCTCCCACACTTTAAACTTTAATGTAATTTGCCACTAAGTTCAGGTTTGCCAAATTTCAGACAAGATTTACCACACCCTAAACAAATTGAACTTGGGCAGATTTGCTCATCCAGCTCAAGCACTCCACTGTATTTGTTTCAACAAAAGGTCATTGCAAATCACATGAAGTATTAACAATAAGCTTTACTAAGATCAGGAAATCCGCAAACTCTATATACAGCGTTCGAACCCCATTGAAGTCTGTGGGAGCTAAATCTTATTTTTTTCTGGCCTTTTTAAGGTCTGTTTGTAAGCTTTTGTTAAAAAGGGTATGAGAAGCTAGGCACTACTTTGAAAGACATATGCCAATGCAAAAAATAAATGCAGTTCAATGGTGGTAAGTGGATCTTTTAATGCGGTTTCAAGGGCAAAATTAAAAATATGCTAATTGTTTCAATTACATGCTTAATCCTGCATATGACATCTGTCCAATAAACTTCTGAAAAAGTGATAATTATAAAAACAAAACAAAAAAAATGTACATTTCTAGGCCAGCTTAGTTCTGTTTGCAAAAATGTAATGGGTTTCCCCTCAAAATTCATACCAGGCCATTTTCCACTATGAGCAGATATAAAAGACATAATTTAAAAGAAAAGTGCACATTTGTTACTCTGCAAAGCCTCCTCTTTCTGAAACTTGTCATACCAGTGCAGTGAGCCCTCATAGACTTATATAGGGCTGTCCTGATACTACAGACAATTGGAAGAAGCCCGTAGAGGCTGGATTCACATATGTGCCTATGTGGTTTCCAGCCTGGGGTCCAGTGTGTCTCTGTTCACCAGTTCAGGTGCAATTCTGGTCCCAATTTTTACCTGAAATCGCCTCTGAACCAGACCCAAAAACACACAGGAGCCTTTTGGAATTTTCACCGCGGCCACCCCGGACATGTGTGAACTGGCTCCATTGAAAGCCATCACACTCACATGTTATGCAATTTGGGCCCAATTTGCACATATGTGAACCCAGCCTAAGGTTATGTAAGGACTCTTTGCATACTGAAGAAGATTTTGCCCAGAGAATGTAAAAAACATTGTGTTCCATGGCTGTCCTAGGCTGGGTATACACTATATGTTTTTTTCATTCAACCCAGTGGGCTAAAGGAAAAAAACTGAGAGATTGATGTACTAACACAAATGATGTTGGTGCGGCCATCTCCCCCGCTGTGCTATTGTGTTGTGACAGGGAGACTGCTCCCCTGCAGAACATGGTGATTAGTGCTGGCAGCCACTGACTGCCAGTGCGGATTCACTGTTGTTCGGATCCTGGTTTTCCAACTTGACAGAAGCCAGCCACAAGGCCAGCTTCACATAGAGCGGTACACATGGGCCACTTCCCATTAACTGCACAGTAATGCACTTCTATGTCTTGTGGTGCATAGGCTAGCACAAAGGGATATTAGTAATAAAGAGACAAAGAACATCAGATCATTTTCACAAATAATTATTTATTTTGGCAATTTAAACAATGGCCATGGTGTTATCCAAGGGGTAACCGGATAATAACTCAAATTTAAATGAAATATGAAGCTATCCTGGCTAAAATACATTAATCAAAATTACACTGTGTCTATCCAATGCTGGATGACTACTCCCCCACTGAACATGAACAACACCATGACTTCTTAGAAATTGGGAGGGTGGGTGGGAGTCACGGTCCGGTCCAAATGGTCAGTGAGTAACGGCCCTCAGCTCCCTTTTATCTGCTCCCTCCGCGCAGGCTTTACACCCGCCAATTGTGTCCAATACACTGTTTGCTACCACCAACCAATCTCATGGCTGTTGCTGCTCAGGGATACCTCTGCTGCAACCAATGGCAACCTGTGGATAAAGAACAGGAAGAAGAGATCTGCAGACCCCTTTGAGCTATTCCATGAGGGCCCAGCATATTGCTATGACCTTTCATTCTGTTACAAAACATAGTACATGCATGTTCTTTGGTGTCTTAACACAGCGTGCATCAACGTGGGGAAGAGCGCACATCGGTGCACATTCATTATTGCTGAGAAAGAGTGTAAACCTAACCTGAGAGCACACTGTCCGTTAAGAGGTATATTACAATTTTATTTGAATTTGACTAATGCCTGTTGTAATTCCATGTACTTAAACTAGGACATATAGGGGAATGTACCAGAAGACAGTCATGTGTATTTCAGTGCATTTTTGCTAACAAAGATTAGCTGAAAGGAGCAGAGAACAGAGTGAGCAGAGTTATGACAGTTATGACAGTGCCAGTGTTGCTCCTTTATTTTCCAGTCAGCGGATCCCACTACCTTCTTCACCTATTGCGTAGACTCATCCCCTTCATCCCGGAAGCAGATACAGCAATCATCAATTCCCGACTCGACTACGCAAATCCCCTCTACCTAGGACTTCCAAAATACCAAATTTCACATCTACAAATCATCAAGAACACAGCAGCCAGACTGGTAATCACACCGTCCCTGAGGACCCTCCATTGGCTAGCAGTGAAGGACCCATGTACACAAAATACTGCAACAAAATAAAGCACTACACCCCTGGTCGCCCTCTCCGGTCAACCAGAACCTCCTCCACATCCCCAAGACCCGTTATAAATTAAAAGGCGAATGAAGGTTCGCAGTCCAAGGACCACGGCTACGGAACAGACATTCGCTCAGAAGAAAACCATCTGGTCTTCAGGAAGAAGCTTAAGTCCCATCTCTTCTGAAGACCCAGACGGACACTGGCGGCAAAAGCGTCCTAAGGCGATTTAGTTTGCATATGTATCGCTATACAAATTATTCATTCATTCATTCAGTTACAGGTCAGGCAGGTACCCTATCTGTATTACTCAACCACAGTAGAGAAAGGTAAGGTCATCAACCTAGCTCTCCTGTTTGGTAGCGAGTTCTGTACTGAACAAGAAAGTTGAGATTTCTGTATGATATGTAAAAGGGATTATTCAATTTTCCAACAGGGCGCCATTTCTTTTAGTTATACCTGTGTAGGGAAGTGTTCTTTTTTACACACAGATTCTTCCTGTTAAGAGGTTGTTTCCTGTCCCTGCTTAAGGATCAGGAAACCCCTCAAGGCTATATATATGGATGTCTTACAGGAAGTGAAGGAGAGTGTGGCCAGCCACATGCTGTGCAAGCCAGAGGTGCTGGAGGATGATTTTGTATTGTATCCATCCAGGCTGAAAAGGGACAATGGGCAAGTGTTACTGCACTGTGTAGCTCACTGTTTGTTATATTACTGTTACTCCTGTGTAAGCACTCCTGTGTGGGAATCAGAGATATCTGTTAGAGGCTTCTCTGATTCACTGAAACTTTCTAATTGCTTACTGCAATATACTTGGGCTATTCTCAAGTGTATGAGAGCAAAGCTCATTTGATTATGTGGCTGTTTTTTGTTGAAGTGTATATCTGCCACTTCATTATTTAACCGCTTGCCACCCGCCGGCTGTCAAATGACGGCCAGGCCGCGCTGCTCTCGTTCTGGGAGGGTGTCATATGATGCCCTTGCCTTCCTGACCCTCCAGGGGGCACGCGAGCCCCAGCTGGTGTCACTGGGGACCCGATGTGCATGCCCAGCGACCGCTGTGTCCACCGGGCACCGATGATTGCCCGGTAACACAGCAGGACCGTGGATCTGTGTGTTTAAACACACAAATCCAGGTCCTGACAGCGGAGAGGAGGCCGATGGTGTATTCTCTGTACAGAGGAACACCGATCGGTCTCCTCCCCTTGTGAATCCCCTCCCCCTACAGTTAGAATCACTCACTAGGAAACATAATTAACCCCTCGATCACCCCCTAGTATTAACCCCTTCCCTGCCAGTCACATTTATACAGTAATCAATAGACATGTGCATTCGTTTTCGTCCGAATGCATTTTCGTCTGAATTTCAGGTATTTTAGTTATCGTTTTAACAAACGTTAAGTGCAGGATCCGAAAAACAAAAGATCCGACATAAACAAATGCTTTATTTTCGTTTTCGTTGTGACAACAGTTCGATATAGGTAGGAGATTCGACGCTGACAATAACAATCTGTGTCCATTGAACCTTTGGTCGAATGAGCCTAACCTTAACTCTATTAGTCCAAGATTATTCTACATAGAGAGAAAAGATTCAACATTATAGAGAGGAAAGAGTTGACGTAGAGAGAAAAGATTTGACGTAGAGAGAAAAGATTGCTGCTGGAATTGGGTGGAATTGCAACTAAACTATACAGAGTCAAACAGTTTAGCTGCTCCGTCGAATCTTCTTTGAGCATTCAAAAGACACCATAAATCTTCAATGACAGATTTGACCTTAATTCATTTGGATTTTCGGACGAATGCAATTTTTATTGAAAAACAAAATTAATTAAAACTAATTTCGGGAGTAACTAAATAAATGTATTTTTCGGACGAAAACAAAATTCTGAAACAAAATATTTCAGTGTGCACATGTCTAGTAATCAATGCATTTTTATAGCGCGGATCGCTATATAAATGTGAATGGTCCCATAAATGTGTCAAAAGTATCCGATATGTCCGCCGCAATATCACAGTCACTATAAAAATCGCAGACCACCGCCATTACTAGTAAAAAAGAATAATAATAAAAATGCTATAAATCTATCCCCTATTTTGTAGATACTATAACTTTTGTGCAAACCAATCAATATACGCTTATTGCTATTTTTTTTACCAAAAATATGTAGAATACATATCGGCATAAACTGAGGTTTAAAAAAAAAATTTAGTTTTATTATAGCAAAAAGTAAAAAATATTGTGTTTTTTTCAAACTTGTCACTATTCTTTTGTTTAAAGCGCAATAAATAAAAATCGCACAGGTGATCAAATACCACCAAAAGAAAGCTCTATTTGTGGGCAAAAATGGCCTTAGCAGGAAGGGGTGAAATGGCACTGTATTGAGGTGGTTAAAGCAACAGTATCCCTTTTTGGTCTGGGGGGGGTTCCTAGCTAGTATTAGCCTGGGGAACGGTAAACAACTCAGGGTAGCGTCAGGATAGGCTTCCAATGGCCATTTAGATAGGCAGGTGGCGCATTCCAGACTTCTTCGCCATCAGTGTGTTCGTCTGTACAAGCGCCCCCAGGAAGTCACCACTCCACAGATGCATCAGCGTTCGTCCTCTCAAAATGGATTGTGTCACGCCTTGCAAGCCAACTTTATGAGGGGCCCCTGCAAACGAACTGTGCCACAGGGCCTAATTGGAGGTTTTGGTGGTAAAGTCCTTTAGTTACATATATACACTGTTCTTATTAGACATGTGTACTTTCTTCCTGTTATTGATTTGGTTGTATGTAATGCCATCACTTTATCATATATAAAGTTACAGTAATCACCTGCTGGTATGTCTGCAAATCTTTACTCTTATGCCGCGTACACACGGTCGGAATTATCTTCGGAAAAAGCTCAATAACACCACGGCATACAACACGTTAGACATGTGCACAACAAAAAAATTTGTTTATTTTCGTTTTGTTTTTTTTGTTTCCATTGATTCGTAACGATTCGTAAATTCCTAAGTCGTCGCTGTTCGTATTCGTAACGATTCATAAATTCGTAAGTCGTCAGCGTTCGTATTCGTAACGATTCATATTTTCGTTAGAGATATTTTTCCGTTGATTCGTTTTTCTGTTAGTTTAATTTTCGTTTATTAGTTTGTTCGAAATTCAGACGCATTCGTATTTATTCGTACATTCGTAACATTCGTAACATTCGTAGATTCGTAATCGGAGCATAATTCATAATTTTATGTAATGTGTATGCTATTATTACATTTTAAGAGACACTGAAAATTACGAATCGAAAAAAAAGTTACGAATGTACGAATTTTTTCGTTCAATCCATTCGAGGCACGTTAAGCAGCGCCATTGTAAGAGACACGGATAATTACGAATCTAAAAAAAAAAAAGTTACGAATGTACGAATTTTTTCGTTCATTTTGATTTTCGTTGTTCCTGTTTTCATTTTTCGGATTTTCTTCTTTCGTAGATTCGTTGTTTCGAATTTTTATTTTTTTCGGATTTTCGTTGTTTTTGGATTCGTTCAATTGGAACGATTCGTTATTCGTTAATTTTCATTCATACGATAACGAATGAACGAAAATAACGGAAAAAAACATAAAACGAAAAAAAACAAAACGAATTGCACATGTCTACAACACGTTCGACTGCACTATAAAAGGGAAGTTTAATGCTTCTGAGCATGCGTCGAACTGTTTCCAAGCATGCGTCGGAATTTTGCATGTCGGAATTGCATACACAAGATCGGAAAATCCGATAGAAAGGTTTTCCGTCTGAAAAATTAAGAACAGGTTCTCAATCCAAAGTCCGTTGGAAATTCTGACAGAAAAAGACAAATGGGCATACATACGGTCTGAAAATCTGATGAAAAGCTCCCATCGGACTGTTTCCATCAGAAATTCCGACCATGTGTACGCAGCATTAGGAATCTATTCTGGGTGTATTAGTACTACTGTTGTCAGTTATTTTGGGAGAGTTACTAGTTATTGTCCTAGAAAGGAATCATCTCTAGATACGCTGGAGCCCTGTTCTACGTGGAGGCACTGCTAATTATATATTCATAGTCCACTATTCCTTTAGTGAAGACTCTGGCCCATTTGGTTACCTGCAGGTTAGTGCTGTAGCCTGTGTGGAGAGGGCAACTTCATATGACCCACCCTAAAAAAAGGCTACACCTATACAAGTTTAATTTGCATATTGACAACTCATAGGAATGTTAAACAAAGGTAAGCTAAAGAAAAATGCAGAACTAGATGAGGAAGACTAAGAACTGCCTAATTATGAGTCTTGCCCAGTGTGTAAATAAGAGCAGTCAAGAAAACAGGTGGATTATAGCAATTAAAACTGCTTATCTTACTGCCAAAACTAGTTAAAGCATGTACCACAACCCTGGGTATAATTAGGCTCAATGCACAGGGGATTATCCATTCTGCTTTACGTAGGATATATTGTATTTGACATACTTGTGTCTCATTGCTGGTAGCTAAAATATTCTCAGGAGATAAGAGCAAGAGCTATGCTACACTACTACCTTTATGTCATAATAAGCATCTGTACAGAAGAGCCAAATGACTCAAAGTCAGCATTTATCAGGCTAAAGGATTATGCTCAGTTAAGAGAATAAAACAAGGTTAGGTCACTAATAAGAGCCTATTTATAAAAAGGTTTGCAAATTTGCCTGTTCAATGCAATTTCCATGTACCTTTACTGCAATATCTTTTATATAATCGTTTGCCATACTTAAAGGGGTAGTCCACCCTAACACTAAAATGGCTACATCTACAGGCATCCACGATCTAAGACTAACCTATCTAGCCGTGTAAAGAAGAAATCGCTATATATACATTTTTTGAAGCCGGTCCGGTCCCCAGCAGTGGAAGCTTTGCAAAGGAGACAGCCAACAATGGCTGTGAAATGAATGGGAAGTGACATCACCCATAAAGTTACTATGGGACTTCCGTTGTCAGTTGCCTCCTTTGCACCCACCTCCACAGCGAAGCTGCCGCTAAAGGTAAGTATAGCGATTTTTTTCTTTACTGGGCTAGATAGGTTAGTCTTAGATCGTGGATGCCTGTAGATGTAGCAATTTTAGTGTTAGGGTGGACTTCCCTTTTAAATCAAGAGAAATTCCCTGTGGAAGCTGTATGGAACTTAAAACAAAAAAATATATATTTTCAAAAAAAGGAGGATGTGCTTAGCTGAGAATGCCCCCCCCCCCCCTGAAGATTCCTGGAAATTAAACCAGGAAGCAACTGAAGAAATGTAAAAAAAAAAGGTTAAAACAAGTAAATATGATATACGTTCCTATCTACTTACGATTGCTAGCAGGATAAGGATTAAACATAATCAATGTTGTTCGATAAAGTCAAGTTCTGCTTTAACATGTTCTTTCAAGGTCCAAGAAATATCTCCTAAACCTACACATTTTAGGAGATATTTGCAAAAAGACAGGCACCGCTGTCTACGGCGCATGCGCAGGCGCACTGAGCATGCGGCGATATGCCACTAGTATCAGCTCCCGTGCGCACGTGCGGGAGTGACGTCATCGCGGCTCCGGCCAATCACAGGGCCGGAGCCGCGATACCCTGAAAGAAGATGGACACTCCATGGAAGAGGGGACAGCGGTGACTTTGCTGGCTCCTGTGTCAGGTAAGTGACACATAATGGCTACTATGCGATGCATAGTACCCCATTATGCTTTACCTTTGCAGGGAAACAAAGAGGAAGTAAACCCTTTAGGGTTTTCTTCCTCTTTAAGAAGTTAGTCTTAGCACATTGGGGTATGAAAACATCAGTGTGGAGTAGAATGATGTAACCTAGTAACTACTTACTAAGTGCAACAAGCAGCCTGTCTATAGTGTGAACCTGTTAAAGGTGGAATGGCTTCTATCGAGGTTTAAGACTCAAGTTAAATGCATGTGTGAAGCCCGTGCAAAGTGCACAATGGGGTCCACTCTGCTAATTGGGAGTAGTAGTGGAAAGCACTGCACAAATTGAGGTGTACATTGGCTCAGCATGTCCCTTCAAAATGCAAGTTACTGTGAAGATGTGTATTGTCATGGGAAACTAAGGCCGTGTACACACGATCACACTTTCCGGCGGACAATCCAACGGACTTTGCAGCTGAGGTCCGCCAGACTTTCAAGCGAACGGACTTGGCCACACACGATCACTCAAAAAGTCTGCCAGATTCGAACGTGATGACGTAAAATAAGGAAGTTCATAGCCAGTAGCCAATAGCTGCCCTAGCGTCGGTTTTAGTCCATCGGACTAGCACACAGACGACTGGACTTTTCGACCGGACTCGATTTTGAAGCCAGTCTTATTTCTAGGTCCGCCGGACTTTTGGGAAGAAAAAGTCCGCTGGAGCCCACACACGATCAAATTGTCCGATGGACTCTGGTCCGCTGGAAAGTCTGATCGTGTGTACGCGGCATTAGAGTTAACTGGAGAACAGTTACATTGCCAGTGTACATGGTGTGTGTTCATCCCTAGGAGTAGAAGTCCACCTTAAAGAGGAAGTTACCCCATCTAAAAAATAGAAGCGGTCCTCCTTCTTCATCTCCGCCGCTGCCAGGTATCCCGGAGTGACTTCCGGGTCTCGCGGCTCCGGCGCTGTGATTGGCCGGAGCCACGATGACGTCACTCCCACGCATGCGCACGGGAGCCACCACTAGCGGCATATCACCGTTAGCAGCGCCGTGCTCAGTGCGCCTGCACGCCGCTGTCTACGGTGCATGCGCCATAGACAGCCGTGCCTGTCTTTTTGCAAATATCTCCTAAACCATGTAGGTTTAGGAGATATTTCTTGGACCTACAGGTAAGCCTTAATCTAGGCTTACATGTAGGTCAAAGTGGTCTGTAAGGGTTTACAACCACTTTAAGGCTGAGTATTCCCCCACAGCAGCCTCAGCCTTGCCCCAAGTCATTGTTGAGAACAAAACAAACAAAGGTACCCCAAGTGTGTGTGTAAAGTGACCATGTAATAAAGTGCCTAATGCAGCCCAGAAGATCCCATGCTGGACAGGCCTTCTGTGTGACCCAGCACTTGGCCCTCAATGAGTTATTAGGGAAACATGGAGAATGTGTCAAACAGCCGCACTACCCCTGACCTGCCCACACACACAATATGCTGTAAAACTCTTAATTTAGTAATGATCATTTCTGATGATAGGAAGCACAGTACTGCAATTTTACACAGCCTGATTGGTGAGATAGATATCCCAATCCCTAAGGGTTCTTTCACAAGGGCGGTCTGATCAGGTCCGCCTGTCAGTTTTTCAGGCGGAAGTGATCGGGCGCTTCATTCAGCCCTATGGAGCGGTGGATGTCTGCGGTGACATGTCCGCTGACACCCGCCGCTATCCAATCCTGTACACTATTCAATCCAGATGGATGATGACCCTATCTTCCATCCATCTGGAGGATCGGATAAGATTGAGTGAAAACAGACAGGCAGTCCGTTTTCACCCGATTTCCCCATGAGGGAGAGCAGGACTCTGTCCACCTCCGCTCTGTCATCTGCCTGCTCAGTGGGGATAAGTGGAGCAATCCCCCGCTGAACAAAGTGGAGTCTGCCAAGTGTGAAAGGAACCTTAGATTGCTTGCAGCCTTAACATAGGTGTACATGAGATGAACTCTCTGCTGCTGAAAGATTTGTTTGTTGGCAGTTACCTCATTTGCAGCACTGAAATCAGAGCTACTAATGAGATGGATAACAAGTAGTTAAATTGCTCATTAACACTTGTTTTTCCACAGCACCTTTCAAGTTGAAGTCCCATTCATTACTGTATGGCTGCAGCTCAGGGTGTTTAACAAATGCAGCATTTTTAACACATGCTGTGTAAGCCCACTAAATAAATAATAGACTCATAAAAACATTTAAAAAAAAATTGTTAATGTTTAATGGAAAATCACTAATCTAAGAAAAATAAATTCAATCTACTGTGTTTAATGTTTGTTTTTAGATGTGTTATCTGTCAAAATATTATATATTTTATATAACCTGTTAAGTTTGCAGCTAATATCTGGAAAACTGCCCCCAACAAAATTCTGTAAATGTGAATTATAGATATCAACTAGCTATAACACATAATACAATTTTTCACCATCCCCAAGTGTTAAATAGAAATGTATCACCACATGCTAAAACGTGGTTTGTAGCTGCAGCTACAACTCTTGAAAATATACCTATAGCACATCCTGCATTTTATGCAGTGGCGGCTGGTGTTCCATTAGTTGGGGGGGGGGTGGCAAAAAAAACTGAGACATCTACCCCCACGGTCGCTCCAGCCCCCCACCTACACTAACCCCCCAGTCGCCAGCTCGCCCACCGATTGAACGGCACTTACCCCACCCAGGTCGCAGCTGCAGCTTCCCCCCTCCGTCTCCCCTGTGTCCTGGGAGTCGCTGCTTTTCCTTCCGGCCAATGGGGTCTTCGGACTCCCGGCCAATGGGGTCTTAGGACTCCCGGACAATTGGGTCTCAGGACACGCTTCATGATTGGCCAGGAGGAGAAACAGGAAGACATTAGAGAATATTAATTTGCTAATGTCACACAACTGGGTGGGCTCAGGGTGCAGTGCTCTGCGCCCAGTTCCCACCCTTTTTAAAGGCCAATTAGAGCCTCAGGCTCTAGTCATGTGCTTAAAAAAAAAACATTGAAATCCATGCGTCTGG
This sequence comes from Lithobates sylvaticus, assembly GCA_028564925.1. NCBI lineage: Eukaryota > Metazoa > Chordata > Amphibia > Anura > Ranidae > Lithobates > Lithobates sylvaticus. The sequence continues at coordinate 458,181,464 of CM053029.1, read as the reverse complement.
CGCCCTGCATGTAGATTAGGGTCTGGACGCATGGATTAAGGGGGCGGCGCCCTTATGGAGCGGCCACCACTGGGTTTATGGCTCATTTATAAAATTTGGGCTGTGATTATTAGCCTGCAGTATGTTACAGAGTTCTTTTTACACATCAAAATGAGCTCTGTGATTTGAAAGGATGTCACATGACTAGGCCCTCCTGACAATTATAATTTTTTTTAACATTATTGGTATTAATACTTTTACATACATTTGTAAACCACATCATTGTGCTTTATAACTATAAGGGCTCATTCACACGGCACTGAAGCTTTCTATGTTGGATTTTGCTGGCAGAAGGTGCCAGAAAGATCATGCAATACAGTACTCTGTACACATATATAATATTTGTTCAACATTTACTGTATATGCATACAGCTTCTATTGGCCACCACTGCTGCTTAGCTAGATGCTAGGACACAGGTTGCTTTTGTTGCGTGAATCCTAGAAAGGAAGGATATTAATCCTGCCACCAAGTGGGCAGCCAGTTCCCCTTCAGACCTGCTCTTTTAGCCAATACGAGGAGCATTTTATGCCTGTGTGGAATTTGATTGGCTCACCTAATTAAATTAATCATAGGCAGAACTTACCCCTTCCAATGGCCATCAAGAGCAGACCTAATGGGGAACTGCAATACTGCAAAACTATTCTGTTTCCACCCGTAATACATCCCATCATGTCTGCTGTGATGGTTGAGGAGAGGAGTCTTTTCTGCCTGTAGAGGTTTTGATTGGCTCAGACTTTTTTCTATGTTGCCAAACATCCCAAATTTACACTGCGAGGTGGAGCTGTGTGCATGGGCCCATAGGCTTAATTAGTGCTGTGTTCAGAAGTGTACAAAACTATAAGCTGTACACATCTGAATGCAGTGTTTTTTACATCCATGTGCATGAGCTCTAAAGCTATAACTGCTGCATAACTTAATATCACGTGAGGACAGAAATATGGGATCTGCTATTGCTTACTTAGTTTTAATATTTAGTGACTGAACCTAAAGAAGTATGTAGACAATATAGTCTGGAAAGTTTTAGCTCCCCTGTTGCAGGTTTGTTCCAGGCCAGCAAGTTACTAAGTAATTAAGCAAAGATCAAGATGACAGCAATGGAGTCTTAACCTTTGAAACCCACGTCAACCTTCATATTTCTGTTCTTAAAGATTCAATTTTTTTATAGAAGTTATAGCGACTTGCACATGCCAGCCATTAGTGTCCTTCCCAACAGATTACAATATCATGTACATTGCAAGTTTAGGGGTTGATAAAATAAATGAAAAATATTTTTGCAATATGAATGAATATTTAATTGACTTAAATTCCATGACGAACAGCAGTGGAGATTTCCTATGAATGTCAGGTCTGTGAGCAAAGTGAGCTAGGTTCCAGTAGCAGCTCTCAGATAAAGCACAGATTGCCTCTCCTCTTCTTGACAAATCATTTAGAAAGAGATAAACCCATGAGTCCTGACTCCTTAATACCATGTGAGAGATTTCAAATCTAGGAATTAAATACTGGGCTTAAATAAGACTAAAGCCCCATACACACGCGCGGACAATCCATGGACCAGGTCCGTCGGACCATGTCCATCATACTTTGTCTGATGTTGGTTTTGCGTACACACAATCGGACAAAGTTGTCGGAAAATCCGATCATTCTGAACGTGGTGACGTTTGTTGCCTACGACGGGACTACGTAGAGGCTAGTAGCCAATAGCTTTGGTCTTGTAATGTGATCTGAGCATGCGTAGCACTTTGTCCGGTCGGACAAGCGTACACACGCTCGGATTTGGTGTGATCGGACCGGGTTGAAGGGAAATCTTTCCAGCAGGAGATAAGACTAACACTGTCCGATGGTGCATACACACGGTCTGATTTTTCAACAACCTTGTCCGATCGGACCAAATTGATGAAAAAAGTCCGACCGTGTGTATGGGGCTTTAAAGGTAATACATACTCATTTGTGGACATAACAGAAGATTTACTTTACTGTAGAGTTTGCTTATGTGGTATATGAGAAAACCTGCTCAGTGTACAATGATTTATTTAAAATTAAGGCTGGTAAAAAAAATAGCAAACAATACCCAGAAAGTAATTTTAGAGCTACTTGACAATAATGGCCACAGGCCCTCTACAGCCAGAGCAACTTTGTGACATGTACCCTCTGTCTTCCTGATTAGGAATTGGGGTTTGTGTCCCATGAAGCTTGGCATTTTAGAATATTTTATTTAAATTTTTTTATTTCAGGTACTTATATAGCGCCATCAATTTAAGCAGCGATTTACATATATATTGTACATTCACATCAGTCCTTGCCCCCAAGGAGCTTACAATTTAAGGTCCCTAACTCACATTCATACATACACATACTAAGGCCAATTTAGACAGGAGCCAATTAACCTACCAGCATGTCTTTGGAGTGTGGGAGGAAACCGGAGTACCCGGAGGACACCCACGCAGACACAGGGAGAACATGCAAACTCCAGGTTAAAAACATATATCTAATAGTTCTAGAACAGTATACAACGTGAAGTAACAGCACAGTCCTTGCATAACTCACTTCATACCAGTCTAACGGAGCAAATCTCAACAACTTGGCCCAGAGGTGTCTGACTACATCTGCAACAATCTGACTTGTCTGTGTTAGTCGGAATGCCTTACTGAACTGGCAAAGCTCCAACACTTCCTGGTAGTAATGGAGCTTGCTCATCCCCCTCCACATCCCATACATTCCAACCGACCTTCAATCATAGTGATGGTCCAGTAGAAATATGTGGTACAGGGATACATCAGTAAAGCCCCAAAACTAACAGAGCTTTGCCTATTCATAACTGCTCAGCATGCAGATATGTGTATGCAGACACTTTATACCTGCTAGCATCTATTTTTTTTTTATTAAAGTAGACCTATAGTATTTATTACAAGTATTTATATAGCATTGACAATTCACACATCACTTTACATATTGTACATTCACATCCCTTTACCCACCTTTAAGAAGCTTACAATCTAAGGTCCCTACCTCACATGCATACATAAACATACTAGAATCAATTTAGATATGAGCCAATAAACCTAGTAGTATGTCTTTGGAGTGTGAAAGTAGTAACTAGAGGAACCTATTGCAATCATAGGAAAAACATGCAAACTCCATGAGATTGTATCCTGGTTGGGGTTCAAATCAAGGACCTTTGTTCTGCAAGGCAGGAGTGCTAAGTTACTGTGCTGCCCCATATTTAAAGACAAAATAACAAAAACAGCATTTTCTGCATAATTTACCAACAAACCAGAGTTTGCCCTGCTTTGTCTGCTGGCCAGCATCATTCAGTTAATTTTTTCAAAAACCATGCTTGTTACTGGACAGAGAAAGAAGAAGCAACAAAGGGATGAGCTCATCTCTCTGTCACCTTGATTGCCCCTCCTGCCAGCATGCTCCCATTCAGGACATGTATGGGTTGGTTTCTTGGGTTGCTTCTTCCTCTTACACTCCATCTCTGTTAAACAGGTACTACTTGCTTTTAAACACATCCATATAATGATGTAATAATAATAGTTTGTGTTATATATCTGCCTTAAATTTAGCTTTAAAGTGACAAAACTTACTTTAAAGCTACATGCAAATGTAAAGAAGACCATAACGGATTCCTCATAATGATATCATATATATAGTTCTTCAAAGAATGCTGAAACCTTATCTGGAGAAAAAGTCTTCATGTGAGACAAACTTTTTACAATCACCATGACTAAAGCCTAGTAAAAACAGGCTGAATGTCAAGCGGCATTGGCTGGTTCAATAGAAATCGTCCAACATTTGATCCGTGTGGACTGCAGTCCTTAGAATCCGGCTGAGCGGTTGGCTTCTGTCTATCTTCAATATTAAATTACTCATTTACCAAACAATTTATAAAGCAATGGTATGACCTATTCACAGACATACTGATGCATTTCTTTTAAAATATGTTCTTATACATTTATATAATGCTGCAGTGGGCTTTATAAATGTGCTTTCCACTTTACTTTCTTCGGGGCTCTAAAGCAAACAAAGCCCCATTTATTTAAATGAATGGGAAAAAATAAAGTTTAGCGAGAGGAGAAAGACTTGTTTAAAGTCATGTGACAGCTTTCTTCACCTCGCATAAGTGATCTGCAATAAACACACTACAGGGCATTTGTTAAATGTCAGTGCAGTGTGGAATGCTTGTAGTAATGTTCTTCAATTTGTAAGGCATAAATAACATACTTGGTGCATTTTTTATGCACAATGTCATTGATGTCATTAGCATCCCCAACCCTTTTTCACAAGTGATTGCTGGGTGACCTGATATCAGTTGACAGTTTTGGCTCATCCCCATTGACAGTATTGGAGGTGCCCGTTAATTATATGGGTGCAGAGCTGGACTTAGACAAAAGAAATACAAAACACAGAGTATACCAGCCCATACTTGTCTTATATTCACCATGTCTTAGATTTCCAGATGTAGACCCAGCTGTGAAAAAAGGGTGTTGAGTGCTTTTAGTATTGAGCAATTTAACGATTCATATGTATGCTACATTAATTGTATTATCTATGTATTGCATTTAGCATTTGCTGGACTTTTCACTGTAAACCCATCAGAATGTATACCAGCCCAATAATATTAGTACATTTTACATTTCAGTATTAGCTGTCATGTTACAATTTATTTATTCCTACAATTTACAGGAAAAAAGAAAGCTTTAATCTGTTTGAGGCAATCTGTCTTGGAATACAAATAATCCCTAAAGTTGTCCTCCAAGCAGATATTTAAGGTATTCTGTAAAAAAATATGCTATATGTTCATATAGAAATAACATAAATGGCTGAATGTATCCTCTTATGAGCCTCCTGACAGCCCCTGCACATAAACACTTATACTGGAGTGGGAGGGACAGAACTTTTAGCTAATCAGTGTTATCTGCAAGCACAGGTGCTGATAGGAAACACACTGAAAGTAGGATAGTACAGAGTTAGCAGAGTTGATTAATTAAAATGTTGCTAATCCTTCATTGTCCAATCATCAGGCTTAAAATGGGGTAGCTACAGCACTGCACTCCCTCAATCTGACCTCCAGGGAAAACAAAAAATAGTAGGAAGTCGTGAGCCAATCCCATGGACTCCTGATCATTAGTATGGACCAAGATCTGTCCTTGAAAGCTCAGTCACTGTGCTGGGAGGGCACTGTGAGCATGTTCTCAGCACAGAAAGCTCCGCCACCCATGGATGCATATGTGTGTCATGTGGGCGTTAAAGCCCATCCTCTTTGCATGCATTATGTGGGCAGCAAGTCGTTAAATATACACTACCACCACAATGAAGGTGAGAAGAGCCTGGTACTGGTCCAGCAGCATGAGGTGAGCCTGTGCACATGGGGGATCAGGTAAGTAGAAGTGCTTTTTCTGCCAACCTAGATGCATTTTTCTCTTCTTTTTTTCTACTTTACAGAATAAAATACAGTGAAAGACACAATATTTTTGCAGATCTTTCAGCTCTAAAATCCCATTTATGATATAAAATCATACTTTGTTTTTAAGATACTTTACTGTGTTAAAAAATTATGACAACCATATGGCTTGATTTTCTTCCAATCAATCATTAAAAGCACAGTCTATTCAGACACATGAAAGGCACATTTCAAAAATGGTAATTGGGCAATGACACAAATAGCTACTGTGCAGTGAGTAGGAGTTGCCTGGCAATTGAGAAGTGAAGTCTATTCCCTCATCCTCCACTGCTCTCTTGCTACAGAGAGCGGCTGACAGCCCAAACCAGCATCCCTGCTAAGATCTAACAGTGCTTTTAAAAAAAAAAAAATACATTTAGCTTCTAATTATAAAAGGTGAATTAAAGGAACACTCTGTAAAATCCCAGCAAGGAAGACATTTCTAACAGGGTGAAGCAGCAGCAAGGAGGAGTTTTTTCTTTTATTTTAATGGTCTTTCTTCAGATGGATTCTCCGACTGCCTGGCAATACTGAGCACAGGACTGCGAGACAGCACAGCACTGGGCAAGACTTAGGAATGACAAGACAGTCTGTAAACAAATGTCTTGGCAAGAGACCACTCTATGTTACACATCGTAATGAAGCATGACAAATAGGAAATGTGTACTGGGAAGAGAGGGGATTCCTCTGGGAGATATTGAAGTCACTGAAAAGAGAGCTATTCTCTAAACTCTAGCAGAAAGCAGAAGTACATACCAAGGAGAACTACTTAGAACTGACTTTGACCAGCATGGCACTTTACCTGATTAAAGCTTTACTTCTTTTTGGAATTCACATGTCTGGCTCTCTGACAATTGACACAACACAACCACGGCTACGATTGTCTTTTAAAGGTAAGATTCAGGCGAATTTATTATTAACATTAACTAATCTGACAGCTGGAAGTATAGCATTACAAGACAACTTGCCAAAGTCGTATTTATTTAACTGTATGAAGCTGCTTTTGCTTAGTTTAATTGTATTACTTTATTCATCACATTAATAAATTTGTACCATTAAAATAATTTAACAACTATGTAAATTGTAAAAATTGCAATATAAATATGCTTTTTAAAAAATGATTAATCATTACATATAGAAAGTTGGAGTATAAATATGCTTTTTTATTATTATTATTATAGGCTGAACTCATGAAGCTGTACATAAGGGATACGATTTTTTATTTTTTTTAGCTATGTGACTATCATTTTTAAATTTCATTGAAATTAGCTTGCTTTTTAAAAAAAAAAGAATCATCCTTTGTTTGGTTCACCTTTTGTGATTTATTTATTTTTTTCACCAAAAATAAAAAGAGACCTATATAGTGTGAGTATTTGGTACTAAAAATGAAGCATGATTCCAAGGACAACTTTTTCTGGGCAACCAGGGACAATTAGCACCTATGCTTTTGAGAATATGAAGAATAATATTGATGTGCTATCTCACCTAGGTACTAAAGGAAGCATATGAAGCCTAATGCACCTTATGTGTGTGCTGTGTGTAATTACTGCACTGAACCTGTTAATGAAAGGAAATGCACTGTTGTAATTAGATATTCATTCGCTTCTATGTGCTTAAAAGGTCAGAAGTCTGTGATGTGCAACAGACTGCTTCAAGGCTGACAGGATTACAAGCAACAACAAAACATTTGAGATCTTTTATGTTATGTGACAGGTATAGCAAAACACCTGGCCATAAAAAGCTAAACAAAACCCATTCAATGCAATCCAGCTGCCTGTTTCATCTTCATTCACTGTCTTCACTTGTTACTTCAGGGCTAATATTTATGATTACATGTTTGCAGCTTTAACTCCTTTATAACCAGGGTAGTGCTATATTCTTGTCAACCTTGGAGAATGCTAACATTGATATTACATACACGTTATAGTGACAATATTGTATGCAACATTTCATAAAATTAAAAGGGGGCTGTCTTTTGCCAGCATTTTTATTTACTGTTCGTAGCAAGATTTGTAGTATTATTTACATGCTTTAGAATTTTAATTGTATAGGCACTGTTTCAGGACATCAAAAGAATAACTCAATGATGGCATGCTAACCTTTTGCTTTAAAAAGTCATAATAGACTAATTTCTATATACAGTAGAACAATTTGATAAAGCTGTCCATTTGTGCAATCTTCTATAGCTCTAAAAAACAACTAGTACTGTAATAAGATGGTCTACCTCATTAGATATAAATTGAATAAAGTGTTCAGTAGGCATTCATGCTACATAGCTGCTGCTAAATCTGAACTACATTAAAGGGTTTTCCATGTTAAGCAGATGAATATCACATACAGATTATGGTATGGTTCAGGTGATATGTCTGAGGTAGACTGGACATATTTTCCAAGGTGGAAGTTTATGCGTTCTAAGCTGTTATCAACTTTTATTAAGCCAGTCATACTTGTAGGGAACACATTTTCCAGAATGAAGAGATGAGGCCCCCTGTAGCCCTTCACATTCAGTACTCCATGTGTTTCTAACCATTCCCATACTCTTTTATGACGGTAATGGGTAGTTCTGGATGAGGACTATTTATCTCTAAACAGAAGACTAGACAAAACACTATAACCCACCTGCCTACTAGCCACCCCATTTCATTTTGCCAGTTGTCTGCAAACCATTGAAATGGGTACCTAGGGGGTTATTTACGAAAGGCAAATCCACTTTGCACTACAAGTGCACTTGGAAGTTCAGCCGCTGTAGATCTAAGGGAATATGCAAGGAAAATAAACAACAGCATTTTAGCTTGCACATGATTGGATGAAAAAATCAGCAGAGCTTCCCCTCATTTCAGATCTTCCCCTCAGATCTACAGTGACTGCACTTCCAAGTGCACTTGAAGTGCAAAGTGGATTTTCCTTTAGTAAATAACCCCCTCTAGTGCCATTAGCCAATGAGTAACTTGGTGTGGACACCTGCTACTTATATATGTCATAAATTAATCTATAAAAGCTCTATAATCCTAACATAAGGATTCCACCATGTTTTAAGCCTAAAAATATGTCTGGGTACAGAGTTTAACAGAATACTTTACTATTCTCCTACAAGTACAATGACTATGATACAGACCTCTTACTCTACTAATGATGAAGAAACAGAGAAGAAATTATATGGCAGAAAATGATATAGTATAAAGGTGCTATAGCCTATAACAATCTACCAGAGAAGTGTCTATTATTGCTGAACTAGAAATTAATTCAGGAGTCCCCAGCATTCATTATTCTTTTGTACTACACATTGTTCTTGTGTGTGTGTCTTTACACAATTTAGTCTTTGCCTGAAGGTACTAAGTCCTCAAATTTTTTTATTTTTGCTGAACATTGTAGCTTTGAATTGATTAACCAAGATGTATCTTTACTTTGTATGTAAATGAGGTGTCAGATTAAGCTATTTAGAAGTAACTAAAGCAGATGTTTTGGCTGTATCTCTTGCAATAAATGGTGCTTTGGCTGCTCCTCAAAGTGAATGCTAAAATATTATTGATTATACATTATACAACATACATTTGCAATGTTATGTTTGCTACTTTTGTATGCCTTTTCATACGTGTACAGTAAAAAGAATGATGCACATACTGTATAAGAGTACAAATTCAGAGATTCAGAAACACCAATAAAAAATGGACATTGGTTCCAAGGCCTGATTCACACCTATGCATTTGTAGTGCTTTTTGCATTTTGCAGATTTGCACTACAGAACGTGTTCCATAGGAAACCATGTTAAATGCACAAATTACTAAAAATGCATAGGCGTGAATCAACCCTTAGCCCCCCCCCCCCCCCCCCACACTTACATTTTTATGAACTGCCTTTAAAAACCATGTGCATCTGCCCTTTGATTCCGTTAGATAGTGATAATCAACTGTGGGTATAGGATTGAGTATATGGGATTGTATGATATTGTATGATTTTGTTTTTTTTTACTTACTTATTTATTTATTTATTTTTATTTATGGTTCAACTAGATGGATTTGTGTCTTTTTTCAACCTGACTAACTATGTAACTATGAGCGATTTGATCATTTGACACGAGGTTCAAAACATGTGAATAAAGAGCTAAATTCATTTTTCAAAAATTCTCATCTTGTATAAGGGAAAACATAAAGGAGTGTACCACTTTCAGCAAGTTCAGCAAGGCTTAACTTTAAAACATCCCCTTTTTTATTTTTAAAGTTCAACCTTTCAGCATTCAGCTAACTGGATGCCATTCTATACACTTGACATTTTCCAGCCTTTTCATTATGCCCTTTAAATGGCCATTTATCCTAATAAAACTTTTTGCCCTGTTCTATGTAATAGTATACTATTAGTGAGTGCTTTCCTTCATATATTTTTAACTGTCAGGATGAAAAGTACACGGCGTTCCTAATCTTTCCACATCATTAGCTAATTAGGGTAACAATAATGTCTCACTTACCTGACTACAGTAACTTAAAATCTGAGATCAATGGTGTGAAATACAAATAATCTTTGTTCTAACTGCTTCCTTTTAAAATAAGGTTTCATACACATAAAGTCAAAACTGTTCAATGAATCTTAGGAAAAAAAATTAAGCTTTTTTAAGTCTTGCGGAAGCTGTGGTATAAAGTTGGATAATTTTTGCTTTTGGTTCTGAAGAAAAGCCAGCTTGTTCTCTTCAATGAATTATTTGTGTTCACTGACAGCCTATGTTGTTCCTATTTTGAATTTTAAATAATCATGCTCCTAATTAAGGAAAAACTATTACATTGACCCACTATATTATAGGCAGTTTTAAAAGCAGTACAGTTTTTATGACAGTGATGACAGAAGTACTATATTATACATTTGTCCTTGATAGAAAATAAGTTTCAACACATGCACAAATGCACACATCATGTTAGCAGTATAGAATAACAAACAATTAGATCCAGGCAGCTTGGGATTTTTCTGTGTGTACCAGTAATTCACAAACTTTTTCCAGCTGTAATTTAGGTTTTAACGGCACCCTGCTGTTCCAACAGCACCCTGTTGAATATTACCATAACATATTGACTGAAAGCAAAATGGCTAACACATTTAACACTTATTATCAGCTAAAATGTTATTTTAGTTTTGGATGGAGTGGAGGACAATATTTATAGCTCTGCTGGGGCGATATTGTGCAACTGCACAACTCTGCTGGGGAGATTTTGCCTTACTTTGGCCCAATGCCTGCACATAAAATAGAGTGTGCAGTTGTCATTGGGCCTCTGAAGGCACATACAACAAACAAATTATTGTCAGACTTTGTAATACTTCTTCACTTTACAAATGATGGGGATTTGTCTGTGTTCCTTTTGTGAAATTTCTCATCATTCAAGCTCTGACAGAAAGAGATGGAGAAATCATACCAATGGAAACACAGACAGCAATACAAATCAGACAGATACTATTTCTGTGCCATAAACCAGGGGTCTTAAAACTATGGCCCATAGACCACATCTGGCCTGCTACAAGATTTCATCTACCCCCCCTTGTTATAATTACCTGTTCTGTACAATGATTTTTGCACAGAGCAGCCCTGATCTTCCTCTTCTGGTGTCCCCCGCCAGCACTCAAGTCTCCTCTTCGGTTAGTGCCCCCATGGAAAGCCGCTTTCCATGGAGGCACCCATGCAGGCCTACTCCCGAGCTGCCCTATCTGTGTTTATTGACACAGAATGGGCAGCTCAGCCCCGCCCCCACTACCTCATCACAGCAATGCATTAAGGTTAAAAAAAAAACCTTAAGGCTTTAGAACCACTTTAATAATCACTGATTGAGGATTAAGGTTAGCAGAGTCCGACTATGGTCTCCACCTTTGATGTAAGGGGAACTGTGATGGGGACCCTGATGTAAAGGGAGACTCTAAAGAGGACCCTGGTCTCTGGATGGTCTCTGATAGGGACCCTGATGTGGATTTTTTAGGCTTGCAAGTATTCGTAAATATACAATGTGACACTCCTACTTGGAGACCCTCTACATTAAATGGTTTGGCTTAGTTGGGCTTTCAAACTAGCTGTTTTGACTAACAGACCTAAAATAGGACCCAGATACAGTCTTTTCCAGCAACTTTATCCTGGCACAACTTTGCAAATAAGCCAGATCAAATACAGGGGTAGTATAGACTCGTGTAGTAGTAGTATATAGTATATGAAAAACAAATAGCTCTACTCAGAGCTGCAGCTTCTGTGCACATAAAACCACACTGTTACTGCAGCTTAAAGCATTAGTAAACACCACTTGAACACTTTTACCTACAGGTAAACTTATAAAGCTTATCTGTAGGTACAAGGACTATCTCCTAAACATTAACTGATGCATGCGCTCTGAAGGGATTCAGAGCACTGAGCTGTAGCCTTGACTCCCGTGTGCATACACGGGAGTGACGTCATCACAGCTCACCCATTCAAATAACCAGACCCCCGAACCTGGAAGAAAGTCCAAGTTGGAAGCCCTGTCAGCGGTGGAGGCTGGAGGGCTTTATTTTAAGATAAGTCTTTCATAGTGTGCTAGTATGTGATGCATACTATCACATTATGCCCTTAACTTGGAGGGAGATTTTTTTATGCAAGAGTTTACTACTGCTTTAAAGTGAACCTTCACACAACAAATCGGCTTTTCACCATTACAACCCTCCCCCCCACCACAATTTAAAAAATCCATATTTTTTGTTATTTACTCTTTCTTTAATTTTAAATCCAGCAGTTCCCCTGACTTCATTCTCACCTATATAAGAATGACATATTGCTGCTTCCGCAACCCCCAATTATATCATTGACTTGTATCCTAGGATGGTCCTAATGGTGTGTCATCGGGGGCTGGCTGCAAGAACCTGGAAGACACAGCTAGCTCCCAATGATGTACCAAAGGAAGATGGCGGTCCCAGACTAGGCCACAGGATCGCCGCAAAACCATGCTGGATTCATTGAGTGTTTATGTTTGTTGAGGATAACTATGCAAAAAAGGTAAGAGGGTATGAAGAAAAATTTAAAAACAAAGACACATGTAGATTTCTTCCATTTCTCATCAAAGACAAGAAAGCCCAAGTTTGCTTTGATTTGATTTTTATATTAAAGAAGATTTCCAGGCATGATATATTTTTACATAGTTGCATTGGTCTAGCAATCAGTCTAGACCAATGTAACTATGTATATACCATTCCTCAAAGATGAAAGTAACTTAAGTAGACACTGCTCCTTCCATGATCACCATTTGCTTCCAGGACCCATGCTGAGTGGCCTATCTGATGCATAACCTTCAATACAGGAGGTCAGCAGCTCAGCATGGGGACCATTTAGAGGATGCTGTTAATTTTCTAAATTAACACAAAGCATTCTTTGATTGGATGACTTGGAGAGAGAGACATTCACACATTATCCTGGGTCACCATCTACCTTCTGGACTATGACTCTGGCTCAAAGGTGATACAATCCCTGTGCAGTTCTTGGTGTTGTCACAAATGTCTAACACAGATTAGTCCCCTGTTGCAGCCTCTCATCTTGTGAGTTGCTACAAAGTTACAGTATGTTGCAGTATGAACACTGGGGCGACTTGGGCATGTGCAGTAGGGAACCGGGAAGTAAAGCCGCAATTCTCATACCGATGATTCCCATACCGAAGATGGCGGCGGCAGCACCTAAGAGCCGATCGACAGACGGGTAAGTGTCCATATTTTAAAAGTCAGCAGCTGCAGTATTTGTAGCTGCTGACTTAAAAAAAAAACAGCGGAACTCCCGCTTTAACTAAACCTTAAAGCGGTATTAAACACAAAACCAAAAATTTTATATTTTGCAGCTTACCAATCATTAGATGTGGTGGCTGCATCTGTTTTTTTTTATGCTTTTTTACCTTGTTATATTGCTAGTAACACTCTCTTGTATTAGTCACACACAACTCTGGAGGGATGAGCAGAGAAGGCACAGCAGACAACAGCATTGTCAGTCTGGGAGGGAGGGTAGTGTTAAATGAATTATAAGATTAAGAGCCACTAACAAATTGAAGCCAAAACCCCCAGCTCACACTTTATAAGCAGTAACAGCAAAATGATATTTCCTTTTGGGATAAAGGGCATGCACAAATAAATAAAAGCTGATCATTCTAATCACTACTGCCAGTGTTAAGTGGTTTGACTTATCCATAAAAACTGATACATTCTGCTGGAGAGTTTGTACTGTGAATAACAAAATATTTGCAGGCTGGATTACAAGATGGAAATAAAAGAAAGAAAGGCCCAAAAAAGGAAACGAAGGCTCGGTTCACAATGGAACTGGCTGCGGATCGCATAGGAATGCAGTGCGTCCCCATTATCAGGTTCAGGGATGAATCAGGGATGAATCTTTGCCTGAATTCGGCCCTAAAACAGAGCCAAAGATGCACAGCTTTTCTGTGCAGGGTCGGTCACATTCTCTTGCTATGCAAATTGGATGCGGTCAAACCCGCATCCAAATCGCATAGGTGTGAACCCAGCCTAATATGATGGCTATATCTAAGAATTGGTAAGCTCCAATATAATAAATGTTTGCTTTTGGGATTAATACTGCTCTAACTTAATCTTATCACCAAGCTAACCCCATAAAACTGGAATATAATATTTAATGCAGCACTTAAAGTAAGTACCAATGGCATCCCTGTCTGTGTGCCCCGCCCTCAGGCCCAGCCTTCTGCCAGGCCTGATGGACAGGGTGCGTGGACAGTCATGCAGTTGGTGAGGCTGAGCCATGACCAATTTATAATTCTATATATGTGCCTGGATTGGAGTGTTGCTTAAATATATACTATTTTTATGACCATCTTCAAAGGAGAAATGTCCTCTTGCAGATTTGGATATCACAGGCATATATAGCATGATTGACTCCATACCTTCTGTAAGGGAGTCAACTCTATCTGGTAAGCACAGATTTCCCTCTTTCTATGGTGATGGTGCACAAGAGAAGTGAGTATTTCAAGGACTGATACATGGCCATCTACACTTTGAAGAGGATTTCTGATTTTATCACTGTGGTGTTAAGACTAATGCTGTGTACACACTATTGGAATTTCCAACAACAAATGTTCGATGGGAGCATGTTGACGGAAATTCCGATCGTGTGTAGGCTCCATCATTTTTTGTCGGAATTTTTCGACAACAAAAATTTGGGAGCTGGTTCCCAAATTTTCCGACAACAAAATCCGTTGTCGGAAATTTCGATCGTGTGTACACAATTCCGACGCACAAAATTACACGCATGCTCGGAATCAAACAGAAGCTATTGAACATCATTTTTCTACGGCTCGTCGTACGTGTTGTACGTCACCACGTTCTTGACGTTCGGAATTTCCGACAACATTTGTGTGACCGTGTGTATGCAAGACAAGTTTGAGCCAACATCCGTCGGAAATAAATCCAGGATTTTGTTGTTGGAATGTCTGATTGTGTGTATTAGACTGTATAATATATACTGTTTGTATTTTTTGACCAATCAATGTGGTGTCATTACTTCAGATCACATTCTATATATTTTTTTACTGTTTACTGTATATTTACATTTGTTTGCACTTGTACTTACTTCATGCGCTGCACTAAATATTATATTCCAGTAATGTCAATACATGTCTATAGATGTGATAGCTGCCTGCTATATGGATCTCTGAGCGCAATATTTCTTTTGATTGTAAAACCTCGTAAAACTGTTACTTATTGCCACTGAATACTAACAGTTCCACCCAAGAGCGCCTCTACTTAAGAAGATGGCTTCTCATAGGCCTTTGCCCAGCTTAAAATGACTAGGTTACACTAAATTAAACATCAAATATAAATGAAGTACACAATAGATTTAGCTATGCAAAGGTATATGTATCATGATATCGGAATTTCTAAAATACTTTTTGCATGACATTTATCTCATTACCTTTTAGTTATTTCTAGTTATTTTATACCAGAACAACCAGATTTATTTCAGTAATTGTGTTTATATTTGTGTGTCACATTCCACCTGGTACACAGGTTTCTTGTAGTTGGCTTTGTCTTACAGATTAAGTCTCTGCACTGATAGTGTGTGCTTCCGCTCTCGTCAATAGAAGAGTTGTTGTTACCTTCTGCTCATGTGAAAACTGAAGATAATAGCAATGACATCTGCTGTGGTAAAGCAAAATAGGTGCCAGAGTTGGTGCCAATCAAAACATACTGGCATTATTCTGTTCATATGCATCTGTTCAGTTATCTAAGCTTTCATACTACTGCCGTGCTCCAATCCTTTATGTATATCTGTCATTTCCAATTAATTTTGTCCTCTCAATTTCCGGATTTGTGACTTTTTAATTTTCAGTTAGGAATTGATACATAGGACTCAGTTATTAAGGTGACATGAACCTAATATTTAAACTCAGAATTATATAGATACAATCAATACAGATAATAGTCTTATTTAGTAGATTTAATGCTAGCCAAGCACTGTGTGACTTCTCCTTGTGGTGCAACAGATTGAATTGCTGCTAGCCATTTTGAGTATATGGGTCAGTGCACAAACAATTATCTTCAAGCAGTTCAGGTAGAAAAATGTTGGATAAATAGCAAAACTGTTCAAATCAGTAACAGAAAATGATATTAGGAATGCTTAGGAGAGCTTGGAGAACAGCTCAGGTGTGAACTGATTTTATTCAGAATTGTAGAAATGATGGCCAATGTAAAACAAAAAAGCACAAAAAGCAAGCTTTCCATGAATTGCTATGAAGAATCCAGTTGAAATGGACGATGATACGTTTAGAAGGCGGTATTTTTGTACTCTGTGTTCCCCATTAGAATACACAGAGAGCTCAGAACGCTGACAATGGAAGTACGACTAAAAATCCTGGGTCAATCTGATGATAGTTTTGCAAAAGACAATGGGAAGGGTTAACAGCACCTAGTTAAAAAAAAAATGTTGTGTGCTTTTGGTCCACAACTGGAAATTTAGAGCTGAGTATATTTTTAACAGATAAACAGATATTTTTTTTGTTCTTTTATGGTCTTTAGGCCTGGTTCAAACCTATGCGTTTTTAGTGTTTTTTGCATAAACGTGCTACAGTCCATTTAACATGGTTTCCTATGGGACACGTCCACATCTATGCTTCTTTCAGCCGCTCCATATTTGGACTTTTTTAAATGCAAAACGCAATTGCAATTTTTGGTTCAATAGACTTTAATGGAGAAGCTGCAGAAAAGCATGCAGCTCTTTTTTGCTGTGATTTTACTACAATTTTACAGAGACTTGCATTTCGAGTTTTTTAATCTGCCCAATACCAAATTGGCCAAAAAAGGATAAAGAATGCAAACACATGAAAAACGTGTCACAAATTTGTGTGAAAAGATGGAAAACGCATCACAAATAAAGAAAATGATCAAAAGCAAACTGCATAGACATGAACCAGGGCTTAATTGGATAAAACCTAGGAAAATATGTATTTCAGATATCTGTTTTTTATTTTGCCTTGACACAATGTTTAATGTTAAACTCTGGGATAGCAGTCTTCTAGAGTGAAACATCTGCAGATGATTCCTGTATTAAAGTGGTAGTAAACACCACTTGGTGACTTATACCTACAGGTAAGCTTGTAATAAAGCTAACCTGTAGGTACAAAGGACATCTAAACGTACACTGCTTAGGAGATATTGAGGTTGATTTACTAAAACTGCAAAGTGCAAAATCTGGTGGAGCGCTGTATAAAAACCAATCAGCTTCCTCCCTTTTTTTGTCAAAGCTTAATTGAAGCTGAAGTTAGAAGCTCATTTGCTACCATGCAAAGCTGCACCAGATTTTACACTCTCCAGTTTTAGTAAATCAACCCCAGTCACTATTTATGCAGCCGGTGATGTTATAGGAGCACGCACGCTGCACTCTAAATGGACAGCATACTGAATATGCTGAATATGGCTCCCATGAGCATGGACAAGAATGACATCACCTTGGCTCAGCCATTCAATCGCCCAGGTTTCACAAACCTGGAAGGAAGACTGGATCAAGATGAAAGCTCTGTCAGCAGTTACAATACACTGCTGGAGGTCTTCATTTTAGGATAAGAATTTTATAATATGCTGGTATGCAGTGCATAATAGCATGGGCACCCACATGGGGGCAAGTCCCCCCCCCCCCCCCCGGAGCAAGGTGTCCACAAACGCAGCCCTCAAAATTTCTACTCGCCTGCTGACATTTGGCCAGTGGAAATTAGCTGAGGGTGAGTGTGGAGCAGGGGTGGACTGGGCTGACATTTTCCTGGCTGATCGCTTCTGGCAGAAGTGGTGCGGCCATCAGAGTGGCCTGGAGGGGGCTCCCTGCACCCGGGCCACTCTGATGTCTTGTACAAAAGGCTGCACAGCTTCTGCCAGAAGTGATTAGCTAGGAAACTGTCAGAAGGATTGGGCAGCCAGGTGACACAGAGTGGGGATCTCCCGCTGAGACAAGGTTTGTATATGAATAGCCACCGCTGTCAAACAAAGTCCCATGTCCTTGGACCAGTGTGCTGTCTATTAGAGTAGCTGTTTTAGGAGGCTGGACATTGTTTGACAGCGGCGGCTATTCATATAGAAGCCGTGTCTTAGTGGGAGATCCCCACTCCGTGTCATCTGGCTGGCAGATCCTCCTGATTCCTCCCTAATGCATTGCTAGACAGTAATGAGGCTGCACGCATGGGCAATATTAGGCTGCATTGATGGATACTGATATGCTGCACTGCTGGCCAATGATATGCTGCACGTATGGGCAATGATATGCTGCACTGTAGGGCAATCATAAGCTGCACTGATGAGCAATGGCATGCTGCACTGATGGACAAAGATACGCTGCATTGATGGGAAATGATATGCTGCACTGATGGGCAATAATACGCTGAACTGATGGGCAATTATACGCTGCATGGATGGGCAATGATACCCTGCACTGATGGGCAATGGTATTCTGCAATGATGGTCACTGATACGCTGCACTGATGGGCTATGAAATGATGCACCGATGAGCACTGATACGCTGCACTGATGGACAATGATACACTGCACTGATGGGCAATGATGGGCTGCATTGATGGGCATTGATATGCTGCACTGATGGACAATGATACACTGCACTGATGGTCAATGATACGCTGCACTGGTGGTCACTGATAGGCAGCACTGATGAGCACTGATATTGTGCACTGATGGGCAACGATACGCTGCACTGATGGGCAACGATACGCTGCACTGATGGGCAATAATACGCTGTACTGATGGGCACTGATACGCTGCACTGATGGGCAATGGTAGGCTGTACTGATGGCCACTGATAGGCTAAACTGATGGCCACTTATATGCTGCACTGAAGGGCAATGAGATGCTGCACTGATGGTCAATGATAGGCTGCACTGATGACCACTGATGAGGCCAATTTGATGCACTAATGGGGCTGCACTCATAAGCTGCACTATTTTTAGTGCCACTTTACTGTCGTTTTAGTGATGCTATTCGGTGAAAAGGAGTTAAATCCGCCCACAAAATGCCGCCACAGCGGTGTTTTGCCAGGGGTATAGCAGCGGTGGAGAAGCGGTGGAGGAGCGGTGGAGGAGCGGTGAGTTCACCACTCCTTCACCTCTCCAAAGAACTTTTTCTGACGCCCTGCCAGCGCACCGCTCAAGTGTGAAAGCCCTCAGGTTTTCACACTGGAGTGAATGGAGCAACTGTTTGCAGGCACTATTTTTAATATTATAGCGCCTGAAAAACTCCCCCATTGTGAAAGGGGTCTGACTGTTCATATGAAAATAGCTACAGAACATATTTCATTTTTAATCAACAAGTTTATCTTTGACTACAACATAATACATGTAAACTTTTTTTGAATTATACAGTAATTAACTAAGCTCATGTCTATAAACTAATTCTGTAGAGGTTAATTACTGCTATGCAGTAGTTGCTTTCAGCATAGGTTTGGTAGCGAACAAAATTCACAGATTTTTTTTTGAGGTATTTGAGGTGAAATAAATGAATCAAATGTTTTCCTTTTTCTACAGGCTTAATTAGTTACCTCAGTGAATTCCTTTAGAGGGCAGTTTGTGGGTTTCTGGTAGATCAACGTTCTAATTTTTATGAATGTGTCTTTATTTGGTGGTAGATCATTTCATGTTGTTTTATCTTTCTCATTAGCATATTCCAGCAAACATGGATGGTTTGGAGAGACACTATTTATTTACCTGCTCTAGGGCCAGCTCTACCTTTCCTATGATGTGGTCTAGAGTTTTCTGGTATCTTTTAGGGATGAACATATTTCTTGAAGTTCCATTTTACACACATTTACAAGGGCACTCATATTAAAAGCCTTTGAGTGGAAAGTATATTTTTTCTAGGGGCTTGTTCATTGCAATGGTTTTATTTCTGTTAGCAGCATGGGATATTCAGAAGCACATGAAAGCATCATAGAGGTCAACCGTGAAGATCATGTAGAGAAATCTCAGATTTTGAAAAGAAAATAGCTTATACTAGAAAAATGCCTCAACAGATGTAATTTTTATTCTTGATAGAGGGCCACACTTTTTTCAAGAGGATGATATTTTTTTTAAGGACAGTGCACCACAACAGCAGAGGAAGCAAGAGACCTTGGAGACCAGTCAGAATATTCTTAGAAACTGTACAGCAACACTATACAAAAGCCTCAACACTTGCATGTTGTCTAATGCTTCTGTCCCCTTGATAATTTGACAGAATATGACTGTATGTGTATGTATTGTGAACCACTGGCTGGCAGGACTGTGGACAGTGTACATGTGTAATCTAGGTTGTAAACCAGTTTCTGTCCAGGTACATACAGTGTCATCAATGCCAACCGGCCTCAGTTTGTAACTTAAACGTTTATGGGATTCTGTATTAAATGCCTTAGCAAAGTCCAGATACACCACATCCACTTATTTTCTGGTAGTCAGACCTTATGGTTATGCTCAGCTGTGCACTGGTCCTTATATATGTGAGCTGACTGATGCTCTGTCTTTTTCTCTCTCTGTTGTGGCAACCTGCTGCTATGTGAAAGGGATAAGTGCTGACAGAACATTAAAAAGGTACAAGTGATGTTTAATGCGATGGACTTGCTGTACAAAGCCCTCATCCATTAAAGCTGTGTATGTTTACTGCTGTGTTGAATAGAAGTGCAGAAACCTACTTAGACGATTCCTGGGTGTTTCTGACCTGTGTATGATTTACAGCTGCCTATATCAGTTAAACCTGTTGACCTTACAGTATGTAAATGATGCAGATTCATTAGCCAATTCTTCTACATACTACAACAACCCCAAGAAAGGAAAGAAGCCATTGGTAATAAAATAGTTTATATATAATTAACTTTCTTACTGAGGTGCTACAGAACCATAAATAGCACATGTATCATGCCAGAGATTTTTCCATTTCGTTTTACATGTATTTGTATTCCGAGTAGACAGCATTCCATCAGGATGACCTGCCCAAACCTCATCCAACAATATGGCACCCTTATGAGCACAGGCTCAATTCTGTCCTATTTCATTGGGATCAGTTACCTAAGTTCAACCCTCATTATAAATCTCACATGAATGAAACAAAAGTAAGAAATATGAGTAATAGAGATCAGCTCCTGGTGAGGAATGGGGGGCATGCCTGCTTCTGGGGTGGCTTTTTTGTTTGTTTATCTACTAAACTTGTTAACCACAGTATAAATTCACAATTATGCCCCATGCAAACAAGCGATTTTGCCGTCAGAATAAATTCTGAAGGTTTCTCCGACAGAATTTACGGAATTCTGCTCAAGCGGTCTTGCCTACACACGGTCACACCAAAGTCCAACCATCTAGAATGGGGTGACGTACAACATGTACAACGGGACTAGATAAAGGAAGTGCGATAGCCAGTAGCCAATAGCTTCTGTCTCGTACTTGCTTAAGAGCATGTGTTGTTTTTGGTACGTTGGAACAGCATACAGATGAGCAGTTTTCCCGAACGAAATTGGTTCCATCAGAAAAATTTAGAACATGTTCTCTTTCTAGATCCGTCAGAATTTTCGACGTAAAAAGTCAGATGGAGCATACACACAATCAGAATATATGATGAAAAGCTCCCGTCTGACTTTTTCTGTCGGAAATTCCACTCCTGTGTACATGGCATAAGAGATATTTAAGAAGATCTGCCAAGCTATCAGACATACTTTACATAACTGAAAGTTCACACTGTCTCCGTTAGGATGTGACTTCAGAAAGTTGTCTATATTCGTGAAGAGGTATTGAGGAGGCAGGGAGAGAAATACTCATCTGTAGCTTGTCATATTTTTTTCTGTGACCATGTTAGATAATAAGAACAGTGATCAAATTCGAATTTGAGGAATCCTGCGTCCACAACCTGTGTATTATAAATGGATATTGTAATTTTAGAAGTTCCATTTTGATGTAAGCAATACCTCAAAATGGGACTTATTAAATTCCAGAAGATTCAAGAACTATCACAGGTAAGATATAGATAATTTCATGCTCAGTATATGGCTATATAGGGGAGAGGAAATTAAACACCATTTTCTTATACCCTCTGGTCTTCTTCATCATCAGCCACCCACCTATCACAGCCCCTCCCCCCAAACAAACTAGCACAAAACTGTCCTTAGACTGACATTTAGGCCCTGTTCACACTAGTGCAATGCCAGACATCACAAGTGATTTGCACGACATTGCTGTTCAGATCACATGCGATGTCTGTGCGATGCGATTTCAGCCATACAAACTGAAATCGCATCACAATCGTACCGAAATAGTGCAGGACCCTTTTTTTGGTCCGCACTACAATCGGATCGAATGGTGTTCACACTTATGCAACCCGATTCCTGCACCATTTCACAGTTCGCAATGTGATCTGCTGACCAATCTGGGAGTGTCGTTAACTTTACATTGAAACCCGCAGCAGTTTGCAGATCTCAGTGTGAGCCACTGTGCGATTCAGGTGCGATGCGGGAACCCGCACCGTATTTGCTGGGTTCTCACATCGCACTAGTGTGAACCGGCACAACCTCTCTCAGAACTCCATCCAGAATCTTAGTCACCATATTTAATGTCTATGGTACAAGTGCCAAATTCCTTAGAGATGAGCTTGTATGTACCGGAAAGCAGTGTTTTGCAATTAAAAGACATATTATCAAGGGAAGGATGGTCACAAAATTAGAGTATACATTGTACTAGTAATTTCCATTATCATAGGGTGTTTGAAGATGATTGTGCAGCCCAATAGGCCCCAGAGTTACTGTTGATGCTGTGGATATATAAATCACCAAATATAAGTCTTTAAAGAGACTAGGTCACACATAGTTGTATCCACTGACCGCAGTTTCTTGCTCATGCAGTGGAATTTCATCTAATGGCAGTTTTTGCATTAGATCAGTTTGTGAATAGCACGTTTGGTCCGTTTTTGCAACGATAGGAGAGCATTTCTTCACTATTTAGTATCTTCATGTACCCTCTTCCAGTACACAATTATTATTTTTTCTCTTTCAGTAGTAATGTCAACTATTGGCCAATAGAAAATGCTCTTCTTTAACCACTTTATTAGTGAGTGGCCCTATAAGTTGGCTGTAAAATAAAATAATGATGAAAGTGTGAATATTAAGTAAATTAACACATTTAATCATGAAAAAGCAAGCATAATTTAACCCTACAAGCTATTTTAGATATGCATAAGGATTTATGCCATATTATATTGTGCCTACAATCAATCTTCAAACTGCTGCTATTAATTACCAAAAGGTGTGGTGCTGATAATGTGAGCATTGCCTTAAGTGTGAATGTCTGGAACTTCACCTTTACATATAATACATCTGGCACTGATCTCTGGATCAAAGTAGTTGACACTACCCAAGGAGCTAGAACATTTAAATGATACAGTGCTAATGTAATCAAAATCTACTGATAACAGCTTTGATGTCAACCAACATGGTGCTGCATAGTGTTGTAGAATGTTATCTTCAATTAGGCCCCTTTCACATTTATACGACTTGTCCCACGATTTTGGACTGCAAAGTAGCATGACAAGTCGTTCCCCATGATTTCCAATGACAGCTATTCATATTAGTACGACTTCAAGTCGTTCCGACTTCAAAGTAGTCCCTGCACTACTTTGGTCCAATTTTGATGCCACTTAAATAGGTATTCCTTGAAATCGCTGCAAAATCGCAGCAAAAATCGTGCGACTTTGAAGCCGCACAAGTGTGAAAGGGGCCTTAGGATTACTTCAAAAAACATTAAAAAAATAAATAAAAAAATAGCTATTAAAAGCAAAACATGTGCAGGTTTAGTGTGTCTATACATAAATAGAAACTCATTTTAATATTAACTCATTTTATGAATATATTATTAATTGACTATCAATCTCTAAGAGCAAGGGACAATTAGAAATAGACAATATGAATGAATAGATTTCATACTTAAACTAAGGGCATTTTCTTAGTTTTGGATAGAGAGGAGAAGGATTGGATACTTGTCAATGTTTATTGCTGTCTGTGTCCCCATTAGGAAATTCACCCTCTCTATTTGCCCTGTTTACCATTATCATCAAAAAGGTAAAATAAAATGTTTTGGGGAACAGGAATAGAGAGGAAATCTTTCAATAGGGGACACTAGTTGTTGTTTTTCAAAAAAAAACAAGCTTTCTTGCAGGCATATCAGTTAGAGGGTTGAGAAAACCACCTACCACTGACAGGAGTACTCATAGTGATCAGCTTTTATTTATCTATGTAAAACCTTTATCCCAAAAGGAAAAACAACTGTTTGTTGTAACTGCTTACGAAGTGTGAGGTGGAGTTTATCTTCATTTTCTTAGTGTATCTAAATCTGCAAATACTTCTAACACTCACCCCAGAGACTGACAATGCTACAAAGGTGTCTCTGTTTCACCTCCATCCAGAGTGGGGGCACAGCAATACAGGAGGTATGTTACTGACCAGATCACCAGTTGAAAACAAAGAAAAAGAGAGAGAGAGAGAGAGAGAAAGAGAGAGAGAGAGAGAGAGAGAGAGAGAGAGAGAGAGAGAGAGAGAGAGAGAGAGAGAGAACTAATAAAGCCACCACATCTAATGATGGTAAGCTGCAATATATTACATTTTTGGTTTTAGGTTTATTACTGCTTTAACCAGTTCCCGCCCAACCGATAGAAGATTGATGGTAGGGCGGTGGCTCTCCCATCCTGACTGGATGTCTTATGAGGTCCTTTAGGAAGCACTTTTTGAGTAAGGTACACATGGAACGGCCAGTGTTAATTTAGTCTACTAAGATATTTTCATTGACAAAATTAACACTATTTTAGCCAACTAAAATACGACTAAAACTAAAATGGCATTTTAGTCAAAAGACTATGACTTAAACGAAATTGACATCAAAATGAACACTACTCTGCTGGCCATTTCTAAATAGGTAACACAATTCCATCCAGAACCTATAATATTAGCACATTAAAGTTTAAACATGTATTGCACTACCGCATAAAGATAAGTAAGGGGCATCTACTAAGCTGCTGAAAGAGAAAAAATAAAAAAAGGCTTTTCTTATATTTTTTCTTAATATTTAATGTTGGTAATATATTCAGGTAATATGTTCAATGGCGTTACAGCCAAAAGAGTTTGCAGTTTTTGTTTTTTTTTGTATTTTAAATTTGCACTTCTGTTTGTCAAAAAGCAATATATTTTTTTTTTTTTTTGAAACTTTAAACGTTATATATCACAATGGCTAAATCTGTGTCTGTAGTGCATGTTCAATCCTTAATATCATAAATAATAACAAGTTATTTTATTTTTACTCCAGGAGTATACGATTAGTTTGAAAATTCTAGAGAAATGTTTAAAATATGCTTTACAATTTCACTAAACCCATTCGATTTTAGTTGACTAAAATGTATGAGATTTTAATCCTAAATAGGTATCCAGAAGTGAGTGCTCAATATAAAATATTAATTGGTGAAATAAATGACTGAACATTTTATACCAATGTGCACACTGAAAATGCTACGTGCATAAGTGTGAAGGCTGGCCGAAGGGCCAGCCTGTATTTGTGGGAGGAGTCGGAGAGACTACTTAAGCCTCCTCCTCTGCTAGGGCCAGGGTCGTCGGCGTTCTGGGTTACGCCCACTCTGGCTCTTGCAGCGGCGGTAGGATGTCGCAGTGGGGGTGCTATCGAGGAGTCCGCCCGCCACCTTCTCATCACTCTGACCCCCCCCCCGTGATTCGCCTGCCTGAAAGGTTATTTTCCTGGGCTGGTCTGGCTCCACTGGGGGCTGCTCGCCCGCTTGGTGAGGGGGTGAATCGGCCGCCCGTCAGCTCCTTTCACCTCGGCTGATCTGACTCCATGTGGGGGCCGCCCGCCCGCTTTCACCCGGTGTTCCAGCTGCGGGAAAGGGGGGAACCAGCTTCTCAGGGGCCGATCTGGCTCCACATGGGGACTGGACGCTTTCTCCGGTGTTCCTGCCTGGGGGAGGGAGGTTGCCGGATGAATCGGCGCACACTAGCTCCTTCTCCTGGCTTGATTTTGCCGCCGCCGGCTCCTCGCTCCCCATGCATAGCTGCTCCACGTGCGCTCATGCCGGGGGGAGCGGGGGGCAGCCCGCCCGCTCTCCCGGCGCTCATGGGGGGGGGGGGCGCCCGTACTTGCAGTACTCACGGCGCTCCGTCTGGCCAGGCTGCCGCTCGTTTGACAGGGGGGGGGGATGTTCGGCCGCCGCCAACTCCTCTCCCCATACAGGTCCACGAGGGACATGTCTGCCTGGAGGGGGAGGGGGTTCGGCCGCCGCCGACTTCTCTCTCTCCCCGCATAGGTCCACAAGGGACATGTCAATTGGTGGGGGGTGGGGGTGTTCGGCCTCCTGCGGACTCCTCTCCCCATACACATCCACAACATGTATATCTGCTTGGTGCGGGGTATTGGCCACCTGCCAGCTGCTTCTCCTGGGCTGTTCTGGCTCCATGTGGGGCCACCCGTTTCCTCCCGGTATTCCGTCGGCTTTCTGACGTAGCGTTCTGCCCGCCATTTCTGTCGTAGCGTTCCTGCCCGCCATTTCTGTCGTAGTGTTCCTGCCCGCCGTTTTTCTGTCATAGCGCTTTCTGCCCGCCATTTTCTATCATAGCGTTTTCTGCCCGCCATTTTCTGTCATAGCGTTTTCTGCCCGCCATTTTCTGTCATAGCGTTTTCTGCCCGCCATTTTCTGTCATAGCGTTTCTGCCCGCCATTGCTGTCATAGCGTTTCTGCCCGCCATTTCTGTCATAGCGTTTCTGCTCGCCATTTCTGTCATATCGTTTCTGCCCGCCATTTCTGTCATAGCGTTTCTGCCCGCCATTTCTGTCATAGCGTTTTCTGCCCGCCATTTCTGTCATAGCGCTTTCTGCCTGCCATTTTCTGTCATAGCGTTTTCTGCCCGCCATTTTCTGTCAGCGTTTCTGCCCGCCATTTTCTGTCAGCGTTTCTGCCCGCCATTTCTGTCACAGCGTTTCTGCCGGAATGTCTGTTGTAGCATGTTTCTGCCTGGCATTTCTGTCATAGCGTTTTCTGCCTGGCATTTCTGTCTTAGCGTTTTCTGCCCGGCATTTCTGTCTTCGCATTCTGCCCCTGTATCTGTCATGGCGTTCTGCCCCTGCGTTTCTGTCATGGCGTTCTGCCCCTGCGTTTCTGTCATGGCGTTCTGCCCCTGCGGTTCTGTCATTGCATTTTTGCCTCAGCGTTCAGTCTCAGCGTGTTTCCGTCATTTGCGTTTCTGCCCAGGTGTTCTGTCATGGCTTCTGCCTCAGCGTTCTGTCATGGCTTCTGCCTCAGCGTTCTGTCATGGCTTCTGCCTCAGCGTTCTGTCATAGCATTCTGCCCAGGATTTCTGTCGTTGCATTGCTGCCTCAGCATTGCAGTCCCAGCGTTTCTGCCCAGGGTTTCCGTCCTTGCATTTCTGTCTCAGCGTTCGGCCCTGGATTTCTGTCATTGCGTTTCTGCCCCTGGATTTCTGTCATTGCGTTTCTGCCCCTGGATTTCTGTCATTGCGTTTCTGCCCCTGGATTTCTGTCCTTGCGTTTCTGCCCCTGGATTTCTGTGTTTGCGTTTCTGCCCCTGGATTTCTGTCTTTGCGTTTCTGCCCCTGGATTTCTGTCATTTGCGTTTCTGCCCCTGGATTTCTGTCTTTGCGTTTCTGCCCCTGGATTTCTGTCTTTGCGTTTCTGCCCCTGGATTTCTGTCTTTGTGTTTCTGCCCCTGGATTTCTGTCTTTGCGTTTCTGCCCCTGGATTTCTGTCTTTGCGTTTCTGCCCCTGGATTTCTGTCTTTGCGTTTCTGCCCCTGGATTTCTGTCTTTGCGTTTCTGCCCCTGGATTTCTGTCATTTGCGTTTCTGCCCCTGGATTTTTGTCATTTGCGTTTCTGCCCCTGGATTTCTGTCATTTGCGTTTCTGCCCCTGGATTTCTGTCATTTCATTGCTGCCTCAGTGTTCAGTCTCAGCGTATTTTTCTGTCATTCGCGTTCTGTCATGGCATTTCTGCCTCAGCATTCTGTCATAGCAGTCTGCCCCAGGATTGCTGTCGTTGCAGTTTTGCCTCAGCATTTCAATCTCAGCATTTGTCATTGTGTTCCTGCCCCAGGTATTCTATCATGGCATTTCTGGCTCAGCGTTTCTGTCATTACATTTCTGCCTCAACGTTCTGTCATTGCATTTCTGCCCCCTGGATTTCTGTCATTGCGTTTCTGCCCCCTGGATTTCTGTCACTGCGTTTCTGCCCCCTGGATTTCTGTCACTGCGTTTCTGCCCCCTGGATTTCTGCCACTGCGTTTCTGCCCCCTGGATTTCTGCCACTGCGTTTCTGCCCCCTGGATTTCTGTCACTGCGTTTCTGCCCCCTGGATTTCTGTCACTGCGTTTCTGCCCCCTGGATTTCTGTCACTGCGTTTCTGCCCCCTGGATTTCTGGCATTGTGTTTCTTCCCCCTGGATTTCTGGCATTGCGTTTCTGCCCCCTGGATTTCTGGCATTGCGTTTCTGCCCCCTGGATTCTGGCATTGCGTTTCTGCCTCAGCATTCAGCTTCAGCGTTTTTCTATCGTTTCGGCCTCAGCATTTCTGTCATAACGTTTCGGCCTCAGCATTTCTGTCATAACGTTTCGGCCTCAGCATTTCTGTCATAACGTTTCGGCCTCAGCATTTCTGTCATGGTCTTTTCACCCTCGGTGTTCAGTCACAGCGTTTCTCAGAGGGGCGTTGGTCACTCAGGGCATACTCCGATAGCTGTTTTTGTTCGTTGGTTGTCATGTCTCATCGTATCTGTGTTCATGTTTGTGCCTGGGTCAGTTAGTTAGGGCTCACATGTCAGGATCTGTCACACCTACAGATCCATACGGGCTGAGGTTTCGTTTGTTAAATTGATTGTTGTCCTCAATCTTCTCGCCCGTATACCACACGACATACGATGCATGTTCATTCACCACACTCATACGACTACCCACCACGGTCCGTGGGTACACCAGCCCTGAGTTCTTAAGTCAACTACCTGTCTCTGCGCTGCAGGTTACTCGGGCTCATTCACCACTCACACGAGGAGGGGGGGGTCCATCGTCAGTTTTATCACGCACAGTGGTTTCGACATTTCTGCTCATGTTTCTCATTCATAGGTAGGCACAGAGGGGTGTTGTTCTCATGTCTGGTTGTCTGTCATTTCTCCAGTTTATGTTCTCAGGTTGGGCCGTCTTGGCTGCAGCACGACCCGTTCGTATCAGGTGGGACCAGTGTTCTGTGTCTGGCATGGTTGCTCCATGTTGACGATGCTCATTGCCATAGTGCCTACTCCTTCACATCCATCAGGCATCCAGGTTTTGCACTCCTGTCAGGGGTATTTTTGCCCTCTCTTTCTCACGTCCTCTTACCATAGTAGGGATAGGCCAGGGGTTGGGGCGGGGGCATTTCACTGAGCTACTTCGCTGGTGTCCATGCTTCTCGGCCATCATTTTGCAGGGGTTCCTCGGGCCAGCCCTTGCTTCCTTTTCCCTACGTATCCTCTCATGCACAAGCAGTTAATCCGCATGTCTGGGTTGTCTTGGGCATCAGGCTCATTCCATCCTTCACAGGACGTTTAGGTGGGTTCTGCGTAGCTTCGCAGGTTCTTCAGGGGGTTCCTTTTCATCACCAAGTCAGGAGTCAGTGGGTTCTCCTGTCACAGCGGATACTTACCGGTTACTCACTGTTGCCATCCGGGCGCACGTTAATCTACGTGTTGGATCTTTACCTTCCCTTCTCACCTAAATCTTGTATCTTTTTGCCCTCTTTTCAGGCATACCGACCAGCCAGGCCATGGCACACCTCAGGCCTTGGTTCTTAGGAATATCGCATTTACCACTTGAAGACTCCGATTACAAGTGTGAAGGCTGGCCGAAGGGCCAGCCTGTATTTGTGGGAGGAGTCGGAGAGACTACTTAAGCCTCCTCCTCTGCTAGGGCCAGGGTCGTCGGCGTTCTGGGTTCCCACCCTCCCATTCTCCCAGCCTTTCATACTTGCTCATAGTACTTCTCATTCTTACATCAAGGGTATGCCCTCTTTTCAGGCATACCGACCAGCCAGGCCATGGCACACCTCAGGCCTTGGTTCTTAGGAATATCGCATTTACCACTTGAAGACTCCGATTACAAGTATATATATATATATATATATATATATATAAAAAAATCCTGCGAAGAAACACAAAATCATACAATATTATGGACGCACATGTAGCGTCCAAACATAAAAGGTATATGGAATGGTTTGCACATCCAACCTACTGTGGAGCAAGATAATCAAAGTAACCATTCATGAGTCCCTGAAATAGTTCAGTGTAACATGTTCAATCCCATAGATGTAATCATAGGGCGTTGGAAATCCTAAAATGCAATATTGGAGCCGGAATGTGCAGGGAATTATTTATACACAGCACCCAGATATGTGCATCCAACACCAGGGAAGGGGGGTGAATACACTTACCCCAAATCGTGGACTCACATGCCAGCGGCGGTGGTTCAAACTGGCATAAACGATCCTCACGGGCACACACTCCAGCTGGAACTCCTGTCTGGATTGGTGTACGTCTACACTTGCATCCAAAGGGCCAGCGATGACACAGAGATTTGGGCCGTGATGATGAGGTTCCTGGAAAGGTGGTTCTCTTTAACTCCAAAGGGCAGCATGGATGATAGGAAAAGAAAAAAGGCCTCCACATAGTGCAGATGAAGCCCAGGTTTAAAAATGTATTTAAATAAAAAAAAGTATAAAATTGTACAAACATTGCATCAGATGTGTACATAAAGTGATCACAAAATCAATAAAAAGTAAGCATGGTGTTTAGAGCCGAGCAGGTACCCGACATGTTTCACACGAGTGTACTTCAACTGGGGAGTGACTAAAATATGACTAAAATTAAAACAACGACAAAAAAATAAAGTGCCATTTTATTCAAAAGACTAAAGTACGACTAAAACTAAAGTGTAATTTTAGTCAAAAGACTATGATTAAAACTAAATTGAAATTTGAAGTCAAAATTAACACTGAGAAAGGATTTGCACAGAACAAACAAAACAAAATATATTTTCCAGCACACTTACCAGCTAGCCTGCATAAAAAAAATAAAAAAATAAACTGTCTAACAATTTGTGTTGAAAACAGAGGTTTTAATTACACAACTTCTGCAAATACATGTGGAAGCCACAGTGCCTTGTCAATACCACTCTGTATGGTGCAGTCCTAACTCTAGTCAAATAAAGCCTCCATGTTGAAAAATGTATACCTATGGTAACCCTAATTTTGTAAAATATAATTTTTAGAAGAACCACATTTTTTACAGGTCCTATTAGAAGATGAAGATGATCCTTTTTCCTGTTCATTACTTCTTGTGATTTTTATAAATTTACTGGTAATATTTGTAGGGGATAATCTCATCTGCAAATGTGTAAAGGTCTATATTGTCTGAATTGCATAAGGTAGCATGTCAAAAGGCCGATTTGTTTAAGGTTGAAGTAAAGCTTATCTCAACCGTCTAACACTTTATTCCCCAGTTCCCTGAATCCATATGGCTACTAATGCAATTCAATCACTCGATCATCCTTTTCCAACTCTTTCATCAGACTCTGACTAGTTCTCAAATTACATTGTAGATACTGTATCTTTGAAGATTTAAAGCCAAATCACAATGATGTTATTATACTTAAACACTGCCTATTCCAGTTATATGTGCATGAAACCCAGATAGATGAAAAGGATCAAAATCAGTTCTCTTGAGTAGCTTGTGGCACCATAGCCAATGACCAGAACATAATAAAACAGTATATCCATGCTGTGGATGTTGTTGATTGTGACAATGAATCCTTTATTGGCCACTGTTGACATGAGTAAAATTCCAACTCAGCTGAGGTTGTCATGGATTTTATGTGATGTCTATGGGAACCTGTGAAGTTCACAGCTTACCAAGAGAATGTACTGTATAGTACATATATTTGCCTATGTCCAGGGCAACTGGACTGTCTGTACTGTCTGCTTAAACTATTCTGTTGTAATCTATATGTTATTGGCAAGTTAGACTTCAATTTAGGATGTAAAGAAAATACTTAGTGGTATACAATTGAACCAGTGCAGGGACTACAATACAGAGCATTTTTTTTTAATTTAGATATGAATGGTCCTCTCTGTGTATCCACAGTTTATACCAAAATTGCCATTTTTCTAACTAACTAAGACCTATTTGTTTGTTTTTAAGATTCAACCATAACTCAAAGGTGAGTGAACTGATCTGAATGATTGAAAATTCAAATCTGATTATTTACATTTGAGATTCATGAGATTCATTTAGGCATATGCAATGAGTGGACCTCCAGTTGTTGCAAGTTCCAAGTTCCATGAGGCATAGCAAGACTCTGACAGCCACAAGCATGACACCCAGAGGCATGATGGGACTTGAAGTTTTGCAACAGCTGGAGGTCCTCTAATTGCATAGCCCTGATTTAGACTAACGATATGCTCATCTTGACTGACAAGTAATTTCAGTGTTAAGCCTGGTATGGGCCGAATATCATCAGGTATTGGCCGGTTCAACAGAAACCCTCCAAGATTCAGTCTGTGTGTATGGCAGTTTGTCCAACAGTGGCCGGAGGAATGCCCAGCTTCTATAGAACGGCATGCTGGTGTGTTCTGGTGGGGGGCAGTCCCCATGTCAGAACACAATAGCTCAGCAGGGAGATCGCTGTACTAACATTGCATAGTTAGTACAGAAACAGAGACCTCCTCGCAAGCTCCTCAGTTTTTTCCATTTAGCCTGCTGGGCTGAATGAAAAAAACTCATAGTATCTACCAAGCATTCAGGCATTAGGTACAATCAGGGAATCAGCTGATTGTTGGCATGAAGCAAACGGAACAATTATGAAACACTGTTCAACAGGAAAGTATCAGATTCTCCTAATTTGCTCATGATGCATTTTATTTGTACTTAGGGATACTCAACATCTTGGCATACATATATAGATATGAGTATATAAGTAAACAACTATTACGGTGTACTTGGGAACATAACTACTCTTGCCCCCCCCCCCCCCATCTTCCTCTCCTACTCTCATCCTCCTTACCCCAGTCTCTATTCTGCAGGTATCTTCTTCGCCTCTGTGTTTCACCAAATTTTATATGCTATAACCAAAGTCTTTACTGAACAAAACAATGATTTTATTGAGTCTCTTGTTAGTTGCTCCTTGCCATTGCACAGTTAGTAATTTGTTTTGATGCACATTGCCTTGTCATGTGAAATTTTACCTACGTTATAATTATCATGTTTACAAAACCCATTGTATCTCTCTCATGCTTTTGTCAACTATTCTCCAAACTCCAATAAAAATGTTTTGAACAATAAAAAAAAGGATTTCCTATGATATTCTGTAGCAGCGATCTGCAAAAGATGAATACCAGTCACCACAGTTGGAGATGAGAGACACATCAGTTCACTAATAAAAAGTGTGTAGAATATCTGATAATATCCCTTTAATCAGGATAAACCTATTTTATATATCTAAAATTGAATATACAGTTAGCTTATTAAAGTTTATAATGAGAACCATGCTGAAACATATATCATAGTGTAATATTCCTTTTCTGGGGGATGTAAAATAGAAATGGTAATTACATCGGCATTACTAGGAGGGTTTAACCATAATAATATGCACTGGCACAACTTACCCCTGTACAGTCACATATTGCATTTTGTCTAATAAGACTGATTTCAATTTTCCTTTGGCTCAATATGAGTTCACAATGTAAATAACAGTGAAACTGCCATACAAACATACTGTATATGCCTGATCCAATTTCCATCTGACTTTCCGTTTACTTATTTATCCTTCTGTTTTTATTTGGGTCTCAGTCAAATAAAAACAGTCACTATTCTTTAAACACAGAACTAAACATGATTGGGCTCATGGAAGAACCTGAGTATTTAGTCTTAAATTTCCACAATTCTCCATGATTACAAAATACATTTTATTTACCCCCGCTCCCACCAGTTGGCTTCAGTTAGTTTGTTTTAGCATAACTCTTATGCCTCGTACACATGATCGAATAATAATATTATTCTTGATATCACTAGAAAAAAAAAGAAAATGTGTTTGCAATAACTCCATCAGTATCACCAGCAAAGCAGATTCATTATTATCCCATTAAAGAAGAAGAGAATGTGCGCTGCATTTGGAGATTTCATAATTTGCCACATCACAAATGTCAATTCTTCATTACAAACGCTATTTTACAAGACTACAAGACCGGTAGCTTCTGCTTCCGAGCATGCATGTTTGTACTTTGGACTTGTATACACACAATCGGAACGTCTGACAACACACATTTGTTGGCAGAAAATTTGAGAACATGCTAGCCAACATTTGTTGGTGGAAAGTCCGACAACAATTGTCCGATGGAGCATACACACGGTCGGACTTACCGCCAACAAGCTCACATCCAACATTTCCCGTCGGAGAATCTGAACATGTGTACGCGGCATTAGGCTCACCATACACATTACAGTCTGGTCATACAATCTCAGTGCAATCAAATTTAGATCTGCCAAAATGATATAATATGAGGACCTACCTAAACTATTCAACCAATTTGTCTCCATTCAGGCAGATCCTTGCACTACATACTAGTTGGTAGATCTAAAGAAGATTGTGCCCTCAGATTGGAATATGTGTGGTGATATTTAGGGCTAAACATCATAAGGGAAAGGGCCCCCGAAGATCTGACAATTGCAGACAGGTCAAGAGCCTAAAACCATACTGATAACTCATGTCAAGTAACCATGACAGTATCAAAGACAATGCAACCTTAGTTGTTTACATTTGCCTTACCTATAGGGTTCTGGTCTAAGGTTACAGCGTGCGTTAAAAGGACAGCTTGAATAACAGCAGACTTCAGGTGACCTTTCATAGCTAGCATCCAGAGCCTAAACGGGTTTAGTGAAGATAAATACAATACAATTTTTTTTTATAAGTAAGTCTGTACATTGGTAATCGTTTAGATTTGTTTCACCTCCTTGATTGTATTTAAACTCCCATCTGATCTGTACAAAAAAAACAGTTGTTTATTCAGCTAGACATCATGTAACCTGATAACTTCCTGTAATCTCTGTCTTTGGACTGTTATCAGTTGGCATTATTCCATGCTTTCTTCATGGATTATATAACATATCCTCCTTTTAGGCAAAAGAGAGGGAGAAGTGTTATGTATTCCTAACACAATGTTATACACGGGTTGATTTACTAAACATGGAGAGTGCAAAATCTGATGCAGTCATACATGGTAGCCAATCAAATTCTAACTTCAGCTTGTTCAATTAAACTTTGACAATAAAACCCGGAGGCTGATTGGATTCTATGCAGAGTTGTGCCCAACTTTGCACTCTCCAACTGCATTAAATCAACTCCTTAGTCCTAACATACTCCTTGTCATAAGAGTTTAGTACGATTATCACCCTAAGGCTACTTTCACACTGGAGCGGTGGGGGCGCTGGCGGTAAAGCGGCGCTATATTTAGCGCCGCTTTACCGGCGTTTTAGCGGCGCATTGCGGCCGCTCGCGGGGTGTTTTTACCCCCCGCGAGCGGCCGAAAAAGGGTCAATACCGCCCGCAAACCGCCGCTATAGCGGCGTTTTGCGGGCGGGTTCGGCGCGCTCCCCCATTGTTTTCAATGGGACCGGGCGCTATAGGAGCGGTAAATATACCGCTCCTATAGCGAGCCAAAGATGCGGCTTGCAGGACATTTTTGAGCGTCCTGCAAGCGCACCGCTTCAGTGTGAAAGCCCTCGGGCTTTCACACTGAAGGAACAGCAACAGCTGTTTCGGGTCGGTTTGCAGGCGCTATTCTTAGCGCAATAGCGCTTGCAAACCGCCCCAGTGTGAAAGGGGCCTAAGTGTGTCAATGCCAGAATTACAATTTTAAAATAAAGGAAAATAAGTGAGAAAAAAACAAATACAGCCACCACATCTAGCAACCGGTAAGCTGCAATGCTATAAAAAAAATTTCTTGGGTTTACATATGCTTAAAACATTTAAAGCGGTAGTAAACCGCGGCTGGTTAAAAAAAACAAAAAAAAACAAACAAACACCTATAAAGCAATTGCATAATGTGCTAATATGCATCGCATACTAGCACATTAGGAAATATTTACCTTGGAACAAAGCTTTCCAGTGGCACACTGTCACCGCTGAGAGGGCTGACATCTCCCCTTGGTCTTTCTTCCAGGTTCGCGCTTCAGAGCCGCTATGATGTCACTCCCGCGCATGCACACGGGCGCCCTAGGTTCTGGCACGAAGCTCTGAAGGTCCGGCAAGGTCCTGACCTTAAGAGTGCATACGCAGGTGACATAATCGGCTGCATCCAGGCTGAGATATTCATTTTACCTACAGGTAAGCCTTATTATAGGCTTACCTGTAGGTAAAACTCACCAAGCGGGCTTTACTACTGCTTTATCCAATTCCAGACTAGGCCTTTTCTGGCGTTTTTTGTTTACATGTAACAATCCATATTTTTTGCTAGAAAAATACTTAGAACCCCCAAAAATGTGATATTTTTTTAAAGCAGAAGCCCTAGAGAATAAATTGGTGGGTTCTGCAATTTTTTTATGTCCCATGGTATTCTGTGCAGTGGTTTTTAAAACACACCCTTTATGGAAAAAAATACACTTTTTTGAATTTTAAGATACCAAACATGTCATGCTTTAAAATTGTACACGTGCAGCAGCGACAAACAACCTAAATGTAACTATCCATAGGTGACACTTAAAAAGCCTTTACAGCATGGGGGCTAAACTTGTGGCCCTCCAGCTGTTGCTGAACTACAAGTTCCATGAGGAACTGCAAGGCTGACAGTTACAAGCATGGGTCCCAAAGGCAGAGGCATGATGAGACTTGTAGTTCTGCAACAGCTGGAGGGCCACAAGTTGAGCACCCATGCTTTATGTGTGGGACGATCGATGTTCGCGTGTGTATGGGACCTGGCCACTTTTATTGCTGTCACAAGGAATGTAAACATCCATGTGACAGCAATAGGCATGTGACAGGTACACTTTATGGAGAGATCTGGGGTCTATAAGACCCTAAATCTCTCCTCTGCTCCTAAAAGCATTTAATCACACCAAGATATGGAATGCTTTTGATTTTTTTAAATGGTGCCATTGACATCTGGGTAAACTGGAAATTATGTCAGGTCATTGCTTCTGGGTTACTACAGCCGAGTGCCAATCAAAGCCACTTTGTTTGGCTCTCCAATCAGCCAGTGGAAGTGCCGGCTGGTCGCTCGGGTCTCCTGGTGTGACAGAAAAGCCTGAGAAAGCCACGGGAGGCCACTAGGATTGCTTTTACATGAGAGACAACCACCGGCTTTAAAAAAAACGGTACTGGGGTGATGCCTACAGGCATCATCCTGGTATAACTACTTGAAGTCCAGCGGTGTATGGGTACATTGCTGGTCAGCAAGTGGGCTTTTTGTCTTCTTTAGCTATTTAAAAATCCGCCCAATGAAACAGGAACAACAAGTAGTTGGAATAGTCACCTCCTACCATTAAAATCTGATTTGTGTGCAATATACCCCTGATTTACTTAGTATTTTTATGCATTTGTAGTTGTGTTACCCTGAAATATGAGTTTTCTCCCTTCAAAGCTACAGCATCCTCTGAAGACTCTTAACTTCACCTTTGAACACAGACTGATTGTGACAAAAGAAAAGTACATGCAGAGTAGTACTTTTCATATTTTCAAACATTATATATAAATAAAGTTATATACATCTGCATTGGCAATTTTCTATTTGCAGCTGATGAAATGTTCCCACAGTCACCCTGCTTTGGAATTTGTGGTTGTCAGCAGTGTGTTTTTAATACTGTGTACAGACCACAAATGAAAACTGTATATCTAAATGTCCCTAGTTTCACAGTTTGACCTATCTAGACTGATTCTATTGTCAGTTTGCAATTCAAGGGATGCAGCAAGAAAAACAATAGAGTCAAATGGCTGACTTTGTTTTCAGCTTGGCACTCAGGATAAATGTTTTGCTGTGTGGCATCTCCCAGTGCATGTCCTCAGTTTTTTTAATTTATTTATGTGATAAACTAAGACCACATAAAGAGCGCACACAGAGGCAAATCACATGGAACCTGGCATTGTTTTGAGGAACTCAAGTATACGGAAGGGATGGTGTTAGGGCACAGCATTGAGGGACAGTCTACAAGGTAACAATTTGACACAGATAAACCGTTTGTAGAGTTGTAATGGGCACAGCACAAGTGAACAGTTCATGGAGTTTCAAATGGGCACAGCATGTATAAACAGTTCACAGGTAGGTATATGGCACAGCAAGAGGAAATGATCCTCTAGGCAGAAAAATTACACAGCAGTAAAAGTCCATGAAGTGGCAATATGACACAGCAAAATGGAAACAGCCCACAGGGCAACCATAGGGCACCACGATGGGAAATGATCCACAGAGTGATAATATGGCACAGCAAGGGGAGGTGATACTCTGGGCAGTAGCATGGCACCACAAGGGTTAACCTTTTCAGGGGCTGGAAATATGTCAAAGCAAAATGGGAACAGTCCACACAGCAACAATAATGTACAGCAGAGGCAGGCTGCTGACGAGGCAGTCTGGGCGACGGGTGGCTGCTTCTGGAGGGTCTGAGAAGAAATGTCCTAGGCCTGACATCTGCTGGATCTAGAGGGAGAGGAGCACTGGGCACCCTGGGGATAGATTGGGAGCCAAGGAGAGCAGAGGGCACAAGCAGAGGGGCGCTTTGGTATTAGGGCAGAGGCAGCTTCTTGGAAGCTTGGCCTCAGACTGCAGTCCCCACAGGCAAATGTGGCATCTAGGAGGACTGGAAGCAGAATTGTACCCTAGGTTCCCCAGCCCAGGTAGATATACATGAGCTGGGGGTGTGATCACAAATCTCATGGCTCAGGCAACCTGATGCTTAGCATCAGACTGCCTAGGCAACAGGCTTCCCTACCATTCCACTTGGCCACATCAGGTTCTCGGCTGGGGGCAAGCTCTTTGTCGCAGCAGGGGACCTGATAGCCTGTTGCATCAAACACAGGAGGTGTGGAGTGGTGAGTGCTGTATCTGAGGGGCCAGGTGTTGGCTGCAGGTCTCCTGCAAGTATGTGGTGTGGGGCTATGAGAGACGTGCGTGGAGCAGAGGGGAAAACCAGGCACTGTGACAATGAATGAAAATTAAATTTCTCGATTTTCCTTCAGTTGTTTAGGGCACTGTTCTTGTCTTAAAGTATCATCACTGCCTTATGCCGTGTACACATGATCGGAAATGCCCCCCAGCAAAACTCAGATGAGAGCTTTTTGTCGGAAAATGCGACCGTGTGTATGCTCCATCGGTCTTTTGTTGGTGGAATTCCAGCCAGCAAAAGATTGAGAGCATTTTCTCTTTTTTTTTTTTTTCAAATAACTTTTTATTAAATCAAAATTGACATACAACAGTCGAACAAAGTCTGTACATTGTGTCATATCAGAAGCAATAGGACCATAGTATGGCCAGTATACAGACAAGGGTAACAGATAACATTCTTTGTAGTAGAAACTCATGGTCTGATTCCTATGTAACTTTCCTGCTCTCATATAAGATACACTTATTGTCAGTGACCTGTGAGAGACCATACTCAATAGTAGCAGTAAGAAAGTGCCAGTTTTATAGGTTAAAGAAAAGGGGGAGATGGAAAAGGGGGATAAAGAGGGTAGGGGGGTGGAGGGTGGAGATCGGGGTTCCAGCCCCGGCTCACGGCGGATCTTCATGGCGATGCCATTCCTCCCAGACCCTAGTGTGCGCGTCCAGTCTGTCATATAGTCTAGCTGTCATTTTTTCCATGATCTCTACGTCTTTGATTCTAGCGTATAGATCCTCCTGTGAGGGGGGGGTCAGTCGTTTCCAGTGCAGGGCTATCAGGCACCGTGCCGCAGTGATGACATGACTTAGGAGTTTCTTGGACGGTTTGGGGATGCGTAGTTGGGAGACTCCCAGTAGAAATAGTTTCGGGGACATGGGAATCTGTACCCCTAAGAGGCGGGACAGTAGTGACTGGGTCTCTGTCCAGAATGGCACTATCTTGGGGCAGTCCCAGTATATGTGGAAAAGAGTACCCCTGTCTTTCTGGCATCGCCAGCAGCGGTCAGAGCAGGACGGGTAAATGGCGTGGAGGATGTCGGGTGTCTGGTACCAGAAATACATAATCTTGTATGCGTTTTCCTTATATAAGGTGCAGTACGAGCTTTTAGCTGCTTGGGACCAAATCGCCTGCCATGTGGCTTCTGGTATCTCCTCTCCTAGGACCCTCTCCCAGCGGAGCATGTACGCATGTTTGCCCCGTTCGGGGATTGAGTAGAAGTTAAGCAGTCGGTAGATATCTGATATCAGGCCGCGACGTGCAGATCCCTCCAATATGATGCTCTCAAAGGGGGAGGGTGCCGAGAACTGGAGGTCCGGGGCGAATGATTGAGCGAAGTGCCTAATTTGCAGATAGCCATAGAATACCTGGCGAGGTAAGTCATATTTCGTTTGAAGCTGGGCAAATGAGTGCAATTTACGTGTTCTGGGGTCAACCAAATGACCGAAGTGAAAGAGGTTTTTTTCTGCCCAAGGAAGAGACATCTGGCGTGTAAGACCATCCGGGAGTGCTGGGTTATATAAAAAGGAAGTCATTAGTGATTTCTCTGAGCAGAGCTGATAGGGGTTGGCGAGTTTGCGCCATAATGATCTAAGTAAGGTCATTGACCCCAGGAGTCTCTCCGAGTTCACTTCTACCGTCGCGCCCCAGAGTAGGCTATTCGGGTGTGCAGGTGCCAACCATATCTTTTCGATTTCTGTCCATTTGTTGTATGCCCTTTGGGGGAACCAGGAAGTAATGGCTCGTAGTTGGGTTGCTTGGTAATACTTCACCAAGTCGGGGAATGCCAGGCCGCCGTCTCGGCGGGAGGCCACTAGCACTGATCGGGGGATCCTGTGTTTTTTGTAATTCCAGACAAAGCGTATCAGATCTGCTTGGAGTTTCCGTAACTGCGTGTATGGGACTGGGATAGGCAGTGTCTGGAATAGGTAAAGAAGTTTGGGGAGAATGGTCATCTTTATCGTCGCAACCCTACCTAGTAGCGAAATGTGGTGTGGTTTCCATTTTTGCAGTAGGTCGCGGATATGTTTAAATAGCGGGGGATAATTAGCCTGGTACAGGGATGAGTAGTTCGGGGTGAGGTACACTCCTAGGTATTTCAGGGCCGTGGTTTTTACATGGTATGGGTAGTTTTGGCGTATGCTCTGCGTGTCAGCATCTGACATGTTGAGCGGGAGAGCCTCTGACTTACTTGGGTTAATTTTGTAACCCGAGAGGGTTCTATACATGTCCAGTTCAACCTGGAGATTGGGAAGGGATATCATGGGTTGTGTGAGGGTAAGGATGATGTCATCCGCAAATAGTGCTAGCTTGAATTCCCTTCCTCTGACTGGTATCCCTCTAATGTTGGGGTTTGCGCGGATGGATGCCGCCAGGGGTTCAACGCACAGTGCAAACAACAGTGGGGAGAGTGGGCATCCCTGGCGAGTGCCATTCGCTATTGGAAAGGCTGAGGAGAGGGCGAAGGGTGTTTTAACTTGGGAAGTGGGGTTAGTGTAGATGTGTTGGATTGCTTGCATGAAGGGTCCCCGGAACCCCATGTAATGTAGGGTGGCGGACAGGAAGGGCCATCCAAGGCGATCAAACGCCTTTTCCGCGTCCAGGCTTAAAACCAAGGACGCGCGGCTCTCCCTGTTCGCCACCTCGATCAAGTCTATGACCCTTCTTGTGTTGTCACCCGCCTGTCGAAGGGGGACAAAGCCCACCTGGTCCTTGTGTATCAGGGATGGCAGTATCAGGTTTAGGCGTAGTGATAAGAGTTTCGTGAAGACTTTGAGGTCAGAGTTTAGGAGCGCTATGGGCCTGTAACTGGCACAGATGGAAGGGTCTTTGTCCGGCTTTGGAATTAATGTGAGGAATGATCGTTGCATGTCTGTGGGGATAGGGGTCTGTTGGAGGAAGGCGTTAAAAAGTTTACACATGTGGGGCAATAGGATGGGCATGAAGGTCTTGTAATATTCGTAGGGAAGCCCGTCGGGGCCCGGGGATTTTCGAGTGGGTAGGGATTTAATCACCTCTGAGAGTTCCTCTTCCAGGATGGGTGCATTAAGGGAGAGGAGGTCCGAGGGTTGAAGTCTCGGGATTCCGCTCCTAGCAAGGTACTGAGACATTTGGTCAGTTAGTTCAGGGGAGGAAGGATTGTGGGGTATCTCTGGGTTGTTATAGAGTGTAGTATAGAATTCTGCAAAGGTTTGAGCCACCTGCTGGGGATGGGATACCAAGTGTCCTTCCTTATCTTTTATTTGGTGTGGGGTGTTCATGTTCGACCTTTCAGCTAGTTTGCGGGCTAGTAGGGAGTGAGCCTTGTTCCCCTTGTCATAGTAGAGTTGTTTCAGTCTCCTCAGTGCTTTTTCAACCTGTCCAATCGCCAGGTCTTTGAGCGTCGTGCAAAGACATACAATCTTCCTAAGGAGGGGTATGGAGGGGGCGGACTGCAGTTTCTTTTCTAGGGACCTAAGTTCCCCCTCCGCCTTCTTTTTGGTGGCTATGGCGTCTTTCTTCATGGCCGATGCCAGAGCTATGCATCGACCACGTAGAACCGCCTTGTGGGCTTCCCACAACGTGGGAATGGAGATTCCCGGGGTGTCATTCTCCAGGAAGTAGAGTTTTAGAGTAGAATCTAATTCTGTCTTGGACGGGAGATGTTGTGTTAGGAAGGTATTCAGCTGCCAATTATATGGTTTGTGATTGGGGGTGCCCAGCTTTAAGGAGATTGTTACAGGTGCATGGTCCGACCAAGAGATCGGGAGGATCTGTGCATTTTCCATAACTCTGAGCGTGGTACTGTTCACGAATAAGTAATCAATTCGGGTGTGGGTGTGATGGGGTGCTGAATAAAACGTGTACTGTCTCTCCCCGGGGTGCAATGCCCGCCAGGCGTCGAACAGGGCGTATCGTCTAGTGATTTGCCTAAATAGTTTAGCATCCCTAGTCGCTCTGA
Organism: Lithobates sylvaticus; assembly: GCA_028564925.1. Lineage (NCBI taxonomy): Eukaryota > Metazoa > Chordata > Amphibia > Anura > Ranidae > Lithobates > Lithobates sylvaticus. The sequence continues at coordinate 458,138,370 of CM053029.1, read as the reverse complement.
TGTGTGTGCTGCGGGGTCCCACCGTGTGGCGGTCATGTACCGAGGAGAGGGCCATGTTAAAGTCCCCTCCCACTATCAAGTTTTCGCTGGGGGTTCGGTATACTCGCGCGAAGACCTTAGTGAGAAAGTGTATTTGGTGGGTATTGGGGGCATAGAGGTTGCATAGTGTAATCGCTTGATCTTGCCATTTGCCTCGGAGTATTATGAAGTGCCCTCTCGGGTCCACATAAGACTCCATGCATTGGAAGGGAGTTCCCTTCTTAAATAGGATGGCTACGCCTGCTCGCTTGCGGGGGTTGAATGCCTGATACACCTGGGGATAGCTTCTGGAGGCGAACGCAAAGGAGTCCCCTTTATTAAAGTGAGTCTCCTGTATCATAATTATATCCGCCTTAGAGTGCCGGAATTCTGTCAGAGCCAGACGTCTCTTCCTATTAGAGTTTAACCCATGTACATTTAAAGACATTACCTTCGCCATGATATTGGATATGTGCAAAAAAATAGATACTTATCTGATCCTGTCGCTGGGTGGTTGCATTTCCGGGTTGTAGGGATCGCCGCGAGCCGGGGATGGACTTGATTAGGTGACCGGAGATCAGGTCGAGGTGAGGGGGGGCGTGGGAGGGATCGTAGTGGGAGCAGTTGGAAAGAAAAAGAGGGGGGAGAGAATACAGTTAGTACAACATACATTGAGAACTTCAAGTATTACATTCAGACTATGTAGGTCCTGCCCAAAACAGGGGTGGGTGAGTTCCAATAAGTCCAGTCGGTCAGCCGTAAAAACAACTGGTCGGCTGGACGTAGGGAAGCACTGAGTTATTATCGTACTAGCTTGTAGTACTCTATTTGCAGAAGAACTGAGGAACTTCAGGGAGACCATCAGGGTGGTCTACTAGGGGGGCCGGGTGATCGGAAGGCAAACCTCTCTCATGACTTCATAACAATGAAGTGCCCGGTTTGTATAAACTATGCAAAAGCTAGGTAGCTGGTATCTATGGGGATGTGGGGGGTAAAGGGGTGCATCAATTTCTATTGGCAGGCAGCCCATTAGGTACAGGGTCCCTGGCTGGGAGAGACAGGTATGGGGAACCTGTTCTCCTCAGGTCTTCTTAGGCTTAGGAGCTTTATGCGGTGTGCCTGGAGCTCTGGAACTCTTGGCTGGAGGAAGCTTCTGCCATGTTGAGGGTGGTGGGGGTGGGGTGGCCACCAAATCCCACTCTTGCAAACGGGGAACCGGGAGTTCCAAAGTGTTGCAGAAGGCTTCTAAGTCCTCTGGGTATCGCAGTATTGCGGACTGCCCTTCTCTGCGTGCTGTCAGGCTAAATGGAAAGCCCCATCTGTAGATAATATTATTTTCCTGCAGAAGGAGGAGGAGGGGCTGTAGGAGCCTGCGCTTCTGTAGGGTGATCCAGGAGAGATCTGGATAGAGCTGAATCTGTGTGTTTTCGAAGACCACTTTGCGGGCCATCCGAGCCTTGCGCATCACCTCCTCCTTTAGCGGGTATGAGTTGACTCTGCAGATTACGTCCCGTGGTTTGGTGGTCATCCCTTTGGGGCGTAGGGCCCGGTGAGCTCTGTCCATTTCTATAGGGGCGTCTGGGGGGTCACCCAGTAGGTCGTTAAACAGGTTTTGTAGGATTTCGTGCAGGTTCTCAGGACCTTCAGATTCTGGGAGTCCTCTGACGCGGATATTATTCCTGCGCCCCCTATTGTCGAGGTCCTCGATATGCCGTTGCATATCTCTCAAGAGTATTCGGTGGTCTGCGCCTTGCAATTGCGTACGGTGCACTGCCTGTTTAGTTTCCTGTATCTCCTCCTCCGCCATTTCTACCCTGTCCGCCAGGTGTTTGAAATTAGTTTGGAGTGCCTGGATTTCTGCTCTGCATGTAGTTTTAACATCTTCTATTAATTGTTTAAAGTCCTCCTTTGTCGGCATAGCTTGAAGGCAGGCCTGCCACGTGAAGGGTGAGGGTTCATGGGGGTCTCTTGGTACCTGTATAGAGTTTGGTATCTGTTCTGGTGCGGGTCTGTGACGTTGGATGGGTGTCCCGTTTTGGGACTGTGCTGTGTTCTGCTGCTGGGGACTCCATGCACCGCTCTCCCATCTCTGTTGTGTGTTTGAGTGTTGGAGTATTACCCCCCTTCCGTGCATGAGGGGGAGCAGGTCTGGTCATAGGCGACTGCTAACTCTGTGGTCTCTGCCGCTGACTTCCATCCCCTGGGTTCTGGCTGATGCTGGGCCCTTGGATCATGGGCTGATATTGCGTAGGGGGCTTGCTGGGCTTTGTTGTGCCCCTGCCGGTCCGCTACAGGGTCCGGTGTCCAGTTAGGTTGTGGGGTGGGCAGCGGGGGAAAGTCCTCTGAGCAGACTGACAGTGATGGGGAGCTGGGTGGCTCTGCTGATATCCCCGGGTCTGAGAAGGTGCGGAACAGTCTGGGGAGGGCGTCTGTGCATTGCGTACATGAGGCTCCAGTGAGGCCTAGCAATGCGGCCTGGCAGTCCTGTGGCGGCGCCTCGTGGGGAGCGGGGTAGGGGGGTTGACTCACCGCCTCCGTTAGGATGTTCCATGGGCCTGATGAGCCCCCTTCCAGGGGGGGGAGCGGTGTGGATGCGGCTGGGCCTGGTCGGCTGATGGGGAAGCCTCGTGCGCTGTGGCGGGTTGGTGTGCCGGCGCCATCTTGCCTGTCCCTCTGTTCGGCATCCCGGGGTTTGTGAGGTACCCTCTGATGGTGCTAGAGGAACCGGGAGGCGGCTGGGAGGATCCCCTCGGTTTCGTGGAGCGGGTTTTCCGTGAAGGACCCATATGTGGGTGCAGGAAAGACCCTATAGCTGGCTATGTAGCTGTGGGCTGAGAGGGAGCTTTCAGCTCACGCGTCCATTCAGGTCGGCTTCCGGTCACGCCCCCGAGAGCATTTTTCAATCTGGAAAAGTACCTATCCGAAAATGCGATCATCTGTATGCAATTCGGACACGCAAAAAATCATGCATGCTCAGAAACAATTCAATGCATGCTCGGAAGCATTTAACTTAATTTTCTTGGCTCATGGTAGTGTTGTACGTCACCGCATTCTTGACGGTCGAAAGTTCCGAGAACTTTTGTGTTACCGTGTGTATGCAAGACAAGCTTGAGCGGAATTCCGTCGGAAAAAACATCCAAGATTTTTCGGACGGAAATTCCGCTCGTGTGTATGTGGCATTAGTGTTGCACCATGGTTTCCATAACTCGATGCACAAATCTCAATGTTTTTAAAAAAACATGAATATGTAATAACTTGCCAATGAAGGATGTCAGTTAAAACTTGCTTCATTGTTGAATTAGCAATACTGACATTTTTAGCTTATTTACAAATCTGCTTCTATTTTTTGCCTGGTTTTCATATCATGCACATCCTAGCATGTGCTGAATGTCATGTTTTACAACATTTTGCTCCTGATTTTCTAAATTACAGGTTTGAATTGATATGCCAATTACGATTTACACTTTTCCTGCAGCACACATGCACACACCAATGACAGCAGTTTATAACACAGCAGGACAAGATGAAAGAGGCACATGATAAGTGCTGGGAGATATAAAAGAAATCAAACTATTTGGTGCAGCATGCAGAGCTGGAGAAAATAGGGGCAAATGATGCAATATAAAAAAGGAAGGAAAAAATGAATATCCTTAAAATCTGTTTGAGATTTGGCAGTGGATGGAATGCTAAGATCTGTGGTTTTGGAAAGTTTATTTCATGTGCTTTACACTGTCATTATGTGCTGCAAGTCTTTGATTACTTTTTTATATTTCCTCTTAGATGGAACTGTATATTGTCATTAGTGGTATGGGTGTTGTTTGTTTTTCCTTTTTTATATTACAACAGGTGTCCTTGTCCACTCTACTGTACAAATGGATTTGTCTTTAGCTTTTAGCCACATTTTCCTGAGTGCTTGCATGCCATAAGTCACAGATATTTTAGTATACAGCATGTTACCATTCAACATTTTTTATATCCATTGTATGCCAAAGAGGCACAAATTGTAAATTCATAGAATATTATTTTCCACATTATTGAGGAATACATTGCACTATGTGGCCTTAATAACCACTTTAAAGTTAAACTCCAGGTATGATTTTTATTGCATGGTTACATTGGTCCAGCTTTGGCCAATATAAGTATGCATATCTCATACCTCAGCAATCGCTGTGGAGTTGGTGCTACCACAGTGCTAGCAGCGATCTTCCAGGCCTTGTGCCGAGTGACTTACCTTTTGCATAGTAATTGCAAGGGGTTGCTCGCTCAGCATAGAACCTGGAAGATTACCACTATCACTGTAGTAGAGGCAACTACTACAGTGATTTGCAGCTTGCTCAGGTATGAGATATGTATACTTATATTGGTCTAGGCTGGACCAATATAACTTTACAATAATACTCTTACATAAGGTTCAGTTCTTTAAAAAACATGATTGCACAGTGTTTACAGCTTTTCTGTTTAAATAAGACCAGGATTAACACAGTAGGTTTGGACCACTAAAAATAAATGTCAATTCTTGGACTAGAGTCCTGACATACAGTATTTGAAACATGAGTTTCACAGATATCAGGCAAATTCATTTGGATCTTACACAATACAAAAGAAACTTGTCTGAATAGCAGGATTCAGTAATGGTGAGGAGGAGTGTATGCTAATGCCTGTTACACACTGTGAGATTATCGGATGAATAATCGTCTGTTTTTTTTTTTTTTGCATGCTAGTGTCATAGGAAAAATTAAGAGTTTACTAAAGTTACAAAAATACAAAATATAAAAAAAAAAGTTATGTAATGTGTTGTAGAGTATTTTCAAATGACAACTGTACTGATTAAATGAAAATTGCATGATTTAGTATCATACGAGAAAAGTTTGTGCTTAAAACCACCCCGCTAGCGGCCGCATACGAGAAAAGTTTGTGCTTATCCCATCGGATAATATTGGATGAACTGTCGTGATCGGTTCTCGAAAGCTGAGCACTAACGATCAAATTCGTAGTTTCGAAAGTGGTATTTTTTGTACGCTTTTCTGATTGTGTGTATGGGCCTTAAGGGCTAACGGGTTATATACTTAAATACTTGTTACTTTAACCTTTCAGGGCAAAGTGTCAGTTGCTTGCTAGTCCACCTAGTGGACCACTATATGTGTGGGCAGGGGCTCTGTGCTTGATAGTTGTAGGTAAGAGAACTCGCATGGAGACCGAATGTTGTGGCATTTTGTAATAATCTGGAGGTATTGAGGAAATTCAACAAAGGCTATATGCATGAAACACTTACAGCAAACTGTACAGAGGATTTCGGTGCACACTGATGACACCCAACAGTATCTGACAAAGGAGGTTGCTGGAAGGCAATCCTGCAACTGGGCATCCTGCAAATGAGAAAGGGGAGAGCTGTTGCCCAAGACACAGCAACAGTCCCTAGTCTGTCCCTCCTCCAGAGGAACCTGTCTCTACTCTAGACAATCTGTCCCTGACCAGAGGGGGATCTATCCCTGACCTGAAGGGGGACAGTACTATTTATTAGCCCTGCCCACACAAAAGCTGGCTAAGTCAGCCTGGGCAACAGCATCCAACGGGAAAGCTGCTCCACTGATGTTACCTACAAAGGCCTCAGAGGAACATGGGTTCTCCGCTCTCCGCCTGACAGCACCACCCATGCTGGGAGACCAATCTACACCTGCCAACATATGAACCTTCCCTATGTTCCTGTTTATCAGGGAGTCAAACCAAGTATACAGTCTGTGCCAGGTGGTGTTGGAGCTTACACATGATTGATGATGCCATCCTCCACAGGGATTGGCTGCTAAGGTCCAAGCATTGCATCATGCAATAAGGGAAATACCCACTCCCCCAATATCTGGAAGTGTTCACTCATTTCAACAGCTCTAGTTATTTTGCTCACTAAGGACAAAAGTGACAGAGCCTCTTTAAACTATGACTATAACCCAAAGGTTAGTGGCATCTGTTATTTACAGTGAGAATATCTAGCCACAGCAGGTAAGCACAGCAAGGACATTGACTGTCAGCCTGCAGAACAGCAGGTTTTTAAATGCTAGTGAGACATTAAGACTGCTTTAAAAGTTTACAGTATTGCCATATGTCTGTCATATTAGGATATGGAGGTGAAGGGTATGTACTTTTATAAAATGTGTCAGTTTCAAGCATTTTTGTAGTGTGCAGACATTAGAAGTTACATAGTTACATAGTTAATCTGGTTGAAAAAAGATGCAAATCCATCCGGTTAAACTTACGTAGAAAAAAAAAACACACACACACACAAATAGAAAACCTCCATACTGTATATACAATCCTAAACCCACAGTTGATCCAGAGGAAGGGAAAAAAAAACAATAAAGCATGATCCAATTTGTTCAGTGGGGGAAAAAAATTCCTTCCTGATCCCACAACAGATAATCACATATTCCCTGGAACAACTTTACCTATAAATATTAGTATCCAATTATATTACATGCATTTAGAAAAGAATCCAGGCCTTTTTTTTAACCATTGCCGACCAGCCGCCATCATTATACTGCGGCAGGTCGGCATGTTCCCTCTGAGCCGTCATAGCCATACGTCGGCCATTTAAGCAGGCATAGCAGGCGCGTGCGCCACCGGAGGCACACACATGCGCCCTCTGCACTGTGGGGGAACCGATGCGCATGGCCGGCCACGCGCGATTGCGGGCACGAGAGCAAAAACGGGGATGTGTGTGTGTAAACACAAAAATCCCTGTTCCGTGAGGAGAGGAAAGACAGATCGTGTGTTCCTAGTAGCTGCAAACAACGATCTGTCTCCTCCTCTAGTCAGTTCCTTTCCCCTACAATTAGAACACACACTGAGGGAACACAGTTAACCCCTTGATCGCCCCCTAGTGTTAACCCCTTCCCTGCCAGTGAAATTTACACAGTAATCAGGGTATTTTTATAGCACTGATCCCTGTATAAATGGCAATGGTCCCAAAAATGTGTCAAAAGTGTCCGATCTGTCAGGCACAATGTCGCAGTCCTGATAAAAATTTTAGGTCTTTTTTCATTTAAAGCACAAAAAAAATGCAGAGGTGATCAAATGCCACCAAAAGAAAGTTCTATTTGTGGGAAAAAAAGGACATCAATTTTGTTTGTGTACAGCGTCGCAAATTGTCACTTAAAGCGACGCAGTGCCGCATCGCAAAAAAAATGGCCTGGTCATTAAGCAGGCAAATCTTCCGGTCTGTAAGTGATTAAAGCAATCGACTGAGCTAGCCAGAACCAGTTCTTGAGGGATTCTATTCCAAATTTTCACAGCTCTTACTGTGAAGAAGCCTTTCTATATTTGGAGACTAAATCTATTTTCCTCCAGACGTAAAGAGTGCCACCTTATCCTTTGTGATGACCTTAAGATGAAGAACTCTACACCAAGTTCACTATATGGACCACTTGTGTATTTATACATGTTTATCATATCCTCCTTAATCTCTCTTTCTCAAGATAGAATAAATTCAGTGCAGCTAATCTTTCCTCATAGCTGAGCTCCTCCATGCCTTTTATAACTTTGGTTGCTCTTCTCTGCACTTTCTCAAGTTCCCCAATATTCTTTATTCCAGATGAGCTCTTACTAATGATTTGTGCAGGGGTAAAATGTTATCTCTCTCTGGAGTCCATACCTCTTTTAATACAAGAAAGGATTTTGCTTGCTTTGGAAACTGCTGCTTGGCATTGCATGCTATTATTAGGCTTATGGTCCACCAGAACTCCACCACTGATTCTCCCAATTGTATTCCCCCCCGGCGGCTCCACCGGCGGCTTCTGAAAATGGACGAGGAGACACAACAGCGAGGGGCAGTGCAAGGATGAGCCAGCAGACGAACTTGCCAATCCCTGCTAGAATCCTGTGTCTCCCTAAAGATAGACAAGGAATCGCTCCAACGAGGGGTGGTGAATAGAACTCCCCAACCAATGGATCGGCCAATCTGGAAAAGACACACTTGTACCTTTTGTTATTCTGAAGAAATCCCTGTATGTTCCTCTGAGCCTATTTTTTATTATTTAATTCACACCATAGGGATATTTGATGTTTTTTTGTTGCAGCTTTGGTTTGACCTTTTTTTTTCTAGCGCTGTATTTTTTACTTTCATATGTAGATTAGGGAGCCAGACGCATAGATGGGGGGCCGGCGCCCAGGCACCCCTAGTGGATGGGCCACCACTGGTCCCAACACTGAACCTTGGGGTACACCACTAACAACCCTAGATCATTCAGGGTATGAATCATTAATCAAAACTCTCTGAATACAATCTTTTAGTCTTTTAGCCAGTTTTCTATTCATTTACAAACCTGTAGAATTTACCTTACACACTAGCCGTGTGTGGGAAACTGTGTCAAACCCTTTGGGAAAATTCATGTATACCACGTCCGCAGCAGCCCCTCTGTTCAAGGTTTTGCTTACCTCCTCACAAAAGAAATCAGATTTGTCTGACAACTTCTGTCTTTCATGAATCCATGCTGACTTTTGCTTATAATGTTTCTTTCTAGCAAAAACTCACCGACCTGGTCTTTTATTAACCACTTGCTGAGCACCCCATGATCACTTGTAAACAAACTGGAGCTTGTCCAGTTCGGCCCCTCCCCTCTCCTCATGCTGATCGGTACAGCATGTGAGGAGAGGGGGAGAGCCAGTGGGATGCATCTGAAGTTCCCACAGCGCTGATCTGTGCCCAGCCATGGATCATCCATCCATCCATGCTCCATCTGTGTGCCATTCATGGCTCATCCATGCTCCATACATTCTCCATGCGTGCTCCATCCATGTCTCATCCATCCATCCATCCATGCTCCATCTATCCATGTCTCATCCATCCATCCATGCTCCATCCATGTCTCATCCATCCGTGCTCCATCCATTCTCCAGGCATGCGCCATCCATGTCTCATCCATCCATCCATGCTCCATCCATTCTCAATGCGTGCTCCATCCATGTCTCATCCATCCATCCATGCTCCATGCATGCTCCATGCGTGCTCCATCCATGTCTCATTCATCCATCCATGCTCCATCTATGTCTCATCCATCCAACCATGCTCCATTCATGTCTCATCCATCCATCCATGCTCAATGCATGCGCCATCCATGTCTCATCCATTCCACCGTGCTCCATACATGCTCCATGCATGCTCCGACCGTGCTCCATGCATGCTCCATCCATGGCTCATCCATCCATCCATGCTCCATGAGTGCTCCATCCATGCTCCATCCAAAGCTCATCCATCCATACATGCTCCATGCATGCTCCATCCATGGCTCATCCATCCATCCATGCTCCATCCGTGCTCCATCCATGGCTCATCCATCTGTGCTCAATGCCCAATGACCCTTCTCCTCATCAACATGGGGACATGGTGGCCTGGTACGGTTCAGGAGGGGGGGTGCTCTCTCGCCCCCCCCTCTTTTCCTGCGGCCTGCCAGGTTGCGTGCTCAGATAAGGGTCTGGTGTGAATTTTGAGGGGGAACCCCACACCATTTTTTTTTTTAATTTGGCGTGGAGTTCCCCTTAAAATCCATGCCAGACCTGAAGGGTCTGGTATGGATATTTAGGGGGAACCCTACATCATTTTTTTTTTATTTGACCCTGGGGTTCCCCTTAATATCCATACCAGACCTGAAGGGCCTGGTTATTGAATTTCGGGGGAACCCCACGCTTTTTTTTTATCAATGACTTTCAATTACTGTTCTCTGTATTACGGGAGCCGCCAATTCATTATAGCCACAAGTGATTTTAAATAGCTTTTTTTCTATTAACTTTCTATTGTCACAAACATAAGAAATATTAAGGCTACTTGCACACTGAGGCGCTGGGCGCGCTGGCGGTAAAGCGGCGCTATATTTAGCGACGCTTTACCGTCGTTTTAGCTGTGCTTTTCTGCCACTAGCGGGGCAGCTTAACCCCCCGTTAGCGGCCGAAAAGGGGCTAAAACCGCCCACTGCAGCGCCGCTGCAGCGCCGCTTTGCTGGCGGGTTTGGAGCACTGCCCCATTGTTTTCAATGGGAAGGGGCACTTTAGGAGCGGTAAATACACTGCTCCTACAGCGCTACAAAAATGCGGCTTGCAGGACATTTTTCAGCGTCCTGCAAGCGCACCGCTCCAGTGTGAAAGCCCTCGGCTGTTTGAAGGCGTTTTGCAGGCGCTATTTTTAGAACTTTAGCGCCTGAAAAGCCCCTCAGTGTGAAAGGGGCCTAAGGCTCATTAGAAAAACCTATCACCTATTATAACAAATGCAATCAGAAAAAAATACAAATTAAACAAAAGCTAACAATATCCAAAAAAACTATGTTTCATAAGTACCTTATTTATTTAAGTTGCTGTTAGGGAATATTTGTACAAGTAAAATAAGTAAAATAAACAATGCCCCCCATAAAGCTTCCCTTTAATTTTGATATAATCACTGTTCTTATGAAACCACATGCTAAACTCAGATCATAAAATTCTATTTATTCTCAATTGTAATATCTGTCTGTAAAATAATTGTTTTAAATAAATATTATCAATACCACTTTGCACTTAATTTATATTGACTAAATATTGTTTTAACCAAAATACCATACATGGTCAAGATATAATGCAACCCATAAAAGACAAAAACAGCATATGTATATGAATACATAGACATTAATGTTTTTCAAATGATGGAGAAGAATGTACTTTACATTACCAATTAGGCGCAGAGGCCTCTTCCTGTAAATAGTTTACTCTTGGAGGAAGATGTTATTAAAATGATGAAAGGCACATGACTCTGAGAAACTTGTTCTGAACTGCCAAATGTTAAGTGCTTTGAACTAAGGACAGCCTGCTACTACCTAAATACTATTGTACTGGTTTGTGTCATGAGTAGATTAACTTGCACAAAACATATTGCTCAGAGCTACATTTTTTAAAGAAATGTAGTTATTCGTTTTTTTTTTTTTTCTATACATATTGGATATTCTTTTTAAAATAATGTACTGTGTCCATAGGTCTGGAGATTGAAAAACTGGTAAAATATTCCAGTAATCATTATTTTTCACTGTAGCCTAATTTCTAGTTTTAGGAGGTGACAGTATTTTAGGATACAAACACCCAACCCACCTAGATTATATTCAGCTCCCAACAACAGAAAACATAGTCAATTTTTTATTTTTTTCAGAAAATTGTTTTTATTGTACAAATTGCAAATAAGTTCAAAATGACAAACTACCAGCTTAGAAAGAAACTTCCGGTAAGAAAAACAGTAAATCAATAGCTATACATTACAGGAATTGAACCAATATACAGTGTTTATAGATCACATCTAGGAATATATTCTACATCAGCAGAATAGGGTTCATTATTGTCATGTTGGAAAAAACAGAACATAAAACAGAAATAAAACTAAAACAAACTTAGAATGTGTGTGTTGTCCTTCGAGCCAGCAGTTTAGGTGTATGGTAGACTGCCGTCCCATCACCGTGTCCATCTGTCCCCACCACCCTGTCAGCCAATTAAGCTAAGACAATGTTCTCACATCTGGAGTAGTCTATCATGGACTAACTGAGGTTGAGCTACAGCAGGTGTTGCTAGTCTTTCCTGCCAGATTTTTGTAAATTTGCACCTTGCATTCCTATGCTGATATGCATGCTTCTCTCTGATCAGTATACCATTAACTTGTTGTATCCATTGGGGCGCTATCAATTTTCTGGCAAGATAAAGTAGTTTAACTAATGCCGCGTACACATGGTCGGAAATTCTCGTTGGAAAAATCTCTGATGGTTTTCCCGTCGGAATTCCGACGGAATTTCGCTCAAACTGTCTTGCCTACACACGGTCACACCAAATTCCGATGGTCAGTAACACAGCGGCATAAAACACGTTTGACATCACTATAAAAGGGAAGTTTAATGCTTCCGAGCATGCGTCGAATTGTTTCCGAGCATGCGTCGGAATTTTGCGTGTCGGAATTGAATACACACGATCGGAAAATTCGATAGAAAGGTTTTCCGTCCTAAAAATTGAGAACAGGTTCTCAATCCAAAGTCCGTCGGAAATTCCGACAGAAAAAGACCGATGGGCATACACACGGTCGGAAAATTCATTGAAGAGCTCCCATCGGACTGTTTCCATTGGAAATTCCGACCATCTGTATGCGGCATAAGGCTACATATGTAGCCGGGGAGTATAATTCCCTTTATAGGTTACCAAGCAAACAAGTGTCCAGGCACAGTTGTAAACATAGTGTATTTGATACATTTAGTGTACATTTGATTTTTATTATATATTCTGCTTCTAATTATGTTTTACATCAGCACAATGTTTTTCATGTATGTGTCTTGTCTTTATATGCTTTCAAATATATATTTGATGTTTAAGGTAGGTCCCTACAGTCATGTCTTTGCAGGCCATCCCTGTTATTAAACCATAGGAATCAATTTTCGTGAAACCAGCTATTTTTGCATGTCTCATAAATAGTAATGTTTGTGGCACGTGATCCAAGTTTTTTCCCCATTTCAAAGGGTAAACATTAGGTACTGTAAACTGTGAGCACTTAAAGTGTTACTTCACTTTTTTAGTAAAAATGAAAAGGCGAACTAAGGATGAACACCATCCTCACCCCACCCCTCCCTATTGAATTTACCTCCAGGGATGCTGAGCTGTCAATGTCTATGCCCAGCATTTCAAGGGTTTGACACTTCTGATCTTATCCTTCTCTGTGCTGTACTTCTGGGGCAGATCAGAGTGATTCTCTGTGCAGGCGCTGACTCATCAGAATCACTCTGGTCTGTCCCAGAAGTGTTGCACAGAGAAGAGCATGAATTTCAAAACCCCTGGTATCCAAAACAGATTTACCAATTCACACTATATAAGGTGACAATGTCTGTCACCGCCAAGACACACTGATGAAACATTTTTTTATTATGTGTCCCATTCACACTGCAATGCATCCTAGCACTGTTCTGCTGCGTGCTGCAGTAAAATACAGGCATGCTGCATTATATTGCAGCACACCAGGCCTAATCGCACTGCAATATCAGACAGTGCAGCACATCCCGCTGCCCGACATTGCAGTGAATGAAGTGTACATTTTGTACACTTCAAATATAAAGGAAAACAACTATTGGTGCTCTGGAAGCTGGATGAATAGGGCATTAGGCAGGGCTTAGCCAAATAAAGCACTCTGTGTAAGTAATACAGTCCATCAATGACAGTGAATGTCTCTGGAGATGTAAGATCTGGTGCTTGAGAGAATGCCTGATAAAGAAGCATGCATTCTCCGAACGCACGCACCGCTGACCCAGATGTGACAACAGTAGCTGGCTCTATGTGTACTCGAGTGTCTAAGAAGTGCTAGGAGCCACCAACGCTGCCAAAACCAATGGCTGTCCCCACCTACACAGCATCACATCCCCCCATCGAGCGGATGAACTATTTCTGTACCACGTGCGTTGATGTACCTTCAACAATGTGAGTTGCTTCATTTATACTTGCCAATACACATTTAATACTGCTTCACTTAGATGGCCCTGCTTTGTTCTTCTGTTTGTACACTTCAAATAAAGCTGGTACAAAACAACAATAAAAAGGGAACATGAATGCGCTGAATCGCGCACCACACTGCTCCCCTAGCACAGCCAGCGATGCAGAGTGGCCAGAGCAGTGAATAACTCCTGTCGCTATTTGTTGAAATGTGAATTGGCCCTAAGGCATGATGTAAAACAAATTGGGATTTACAAACCCTTTAATATCCTCTATATGTCTATTATTAGTGCTTCCTAGTTAAAATAACAGTGTTTTATGTGGTTATCTACATACATTTAGGGCTAATTCACACACTAGTGCGTTGATCTGCATTTTAGTACAGCTGTAAAATGCCGGTCAATACAAGGACACCTATGTGTTCACACTACAATGTTGTGTTCACCTGTGTTATGTTCCAACACAAAAGTTTGAGTTGTGATTTCTTTTGTGACCCCCCAGGATGTGATGTCACAGGAAATCCTGCCAAATGCAGTGAATTTTAAAGCGCACTGAAAGGAATGTCAACGAACGTCATAACACACGTCAATGCATTTCAACATGCATTAAAATGTGACTAAATGCATGAAAATGTAAATGCATGTTCATGCATCAATGTGAATTCATCCTTAGAAGTAACAGATAGGTGGTAGTAATATTGTCTCTGCTCCATTAGCAATGGTCTATTATAAATATACTATAAATCAATGAAACTCCTTTTCAGTAACTCCCCTTGTCCCAGGTATTCCACATACAGGATGCCATGATTGTATGTAGTATGGAAATGTCTGTAAGTTTTGCATGGAGTAGGTTATAGAAAGATGGATGAAGGTATGAACATAGATGACTTAAGGTGATGTGCTATTGGGTTAACACATGCCAGATACACTTTTGTCAGCTTACAGAATGCACTGTAAACATTTCTGTATTATATCACTGCATATGTTATGAATTTCCATACAAGGGAAGACAGCGGTGATAAAAATGTCTTCAATAAGTGTTTAATGGCTTATAATGTGGAACAGGTCTTTTATGACACCAATATTTTAGTTGAGGTCAAACAAAGGGGAAGCCAGTTAAATTATAGGACTGTATATGTGTATGTATTATTCAATTTTAAAGGGCAAAATACTTAATACGTAAATAAAGAAAAAATGTTAATAAAACATATTGAAGTTATACAATTACTTAATGGCCAAACTGAAAATAAATCTAATCTATACATTTTTTGTCAGTCACATTTGTCCTTGTTTGGACCTTATCATTTTAGCTGTGGTTTAATTTCCAATCAGGATAACAGATTATTTACCCAGCTAAAGGTAGTGGTGCCAACACAACACTTGATTTTTCAACAAGTGAAAACAAGCATTATTAAGCTACGTGGATTTTTTCTAGCAAGCTGAATCATTTAGTAATACCAGCCAAAAAAATGTAATATAGTGCTCTCATGACAGGTGTACAGTTCAAATGAATTTTGGTTTGAATCATGAGTGATAAATCATGTTTTGCGATATGGCACTGCATTATTTTAACTGACAATTGCACAGTCTGTACCCAAATAAAATTTCTATTTCTCACAAATAGAGCTTTCTTTTGGTGGTATTTGATCACCTCTGCAGTTTTTATTTTTTGCGCTGTAAACTAAAATAATTAAAATTTTGGGAAAAAAAAACAATATTTTTTACTTTTTGCTCTAAAACATATCCAATAACAAAATGTAAAACATTTAGATTTTAGATTTAGGCCAATATGCTACATATTTTTGATGGAAAAAATTCCAATAAGTGTATATTGACTGGTTTGCACAAAAGTTATAGAGTCTACAAACTATGGGATATATACTAGAATTTTAAATCTTTTTTACTAGTAATGGCGGTGATCAGCGGCTTATAGTGGGACTGTGATATTGCGGTGGCTAAATCAGACACCTAACTGACACTTTTGACACTTTTTTGGGAAACAATGACACTAATACAGTGATCAGTGCTAAAAATATGCACTGTCACTGTAATAATGACACTGGCTGGAAAGGGGTTAACATCAGGGGCGATAAAAGAGTTAAATGTGTGCCTAGCTGGTGTTTCAGTGTAGTGGGGGGAGGTGCTTTTACTAGTGGAAGTCATGGATCGGTGTTCCTGCTTTACAGGAACACAGGATCCATGCCATGCCATCTGTACTGACAGAATGGAAATCTGACTTGTTTACATAGCCAGATCGCCATTCTGCCTGTGTACAAAATGATCAGCGGGTGCTGGTGGACATCAGATCTGCGGGAACCGCTGATCAGCTCCCGCTGCGTAGATTCACAGCAAGAGCAAGCCGCCGGCAGCAGCCACTCAAATCAGATCTCTTAAAGTGCAGGATCATGTATATACACGTGATCCTGCACAGCGCAGCCTCCCAGTAGCAGTATATTTGCTATAGGGCGGTCGGCAAGCGGGTAAAGGGTAAGTCTGAAGATAAAAAATATATTCAGTACATACGCATTTCTCCCCATTTTGGCTATTTGAAACCACTTTAAGTACAGAACAATACCCGTCGATCCTGACAGAAATCTAGTAGGCTCATAGCTTTCAATAATTGGCTGCCAATGCTGCCTCTGATGCCCTGAAATTCAGTGTTCTGCTGACCTGGACAACAAAATAGCTCCCCCTAGTGTTATTGAGATGAATCAGGGTGGGGGGCTGGCGGAATTTTAGTCCACCTAAGACAGTGATGGCAAAACTTGGCACCCCAGATGTTTTGGAACTACATTTCCCATGATGCTCATGCACTCTGCGGTGCAGTTGAGCATCATGGGAAATGTAGTTCCAAAACATCTGGCAGACAAAACATGGAGAAATGTGCTACATTGCATGTGTTTTTATTTATTTTGCCCATACATACACTTTAAAGTTCTGTATATCCATATTTGCTTTTTTTATGATGCTGGTTAATTAAAGCAATACTCAAAATAATCTGCTTATTTTACTAATATAATCAAACACAAAATAGCTCTAAATGAATATGGTATAACCCTGTACCTAGTGTTTCCTGTATTTGTACACAGAAAGGGTGAAAAAAAAAGTGCTATCTTTAGTATTACCGGTACATGCTGTGTAGTGCTTTGTTTTCCCGCTGTCCAGATGTCACTCTCTGTGATGACCTTAATGGGCCAGCCCGCTGATAACAGCAGGGAGCTACTTTCAGTGCTTTCTGGAACAAGCCATGAATCTAATCTCTCTTTCCCAGTGATTATTTTGCAACTACAAAACTTGTTACCTCGCAAGTGCTTTTTCTTTCTGATTGCTTTGGAGGCGTAAAGCTTGTGTGAAAAAAAAAAAAATCTTTAACAAAGACGAAATAATAAAAAGCATTGTTAATGTTAGGACACCAATAGCATTATTCTTTGTATCATGGTATATTTAGGTTGTAGTTTTTTTATTATTTTTTTTATTTCAGAAGCAAATAAAGGAAAGAGCAGTATGTTTTGAAAAAAATTGTATTGTTTGTCTTAAATACCAGTTCCCATGTACATCAAAGTAGAAGCCATCTATGATCATATTGATACATGCATGAATTGTACGTCATGAGACCTGTGTCACTTTTGAGGCTGTGTTTAGCATCAAGAAAACAAGTGATGCTATACTGACAAAGGCCCAGCTTTCTGGAGCCTATAGGTCACCAAATCCATAGCTGTTTTGTGTGACATCCATAGTACTGGGCTTGTCTTTCCTCCTCAGTGACTTTATTATATGACATTTTGCATAAGTTTTGTGGCCAAAGAATTTGTTCTGGCTCCATCATTATTCCCAAATGCTCTTACAAGCAAAATATGTTTTTATTTTCTATTAGAATTATAATTATATGTTATAGCCCTTGACATAATTTGTCCCTGCTCACAAAAGGTAAATGAAAGTTTATATATTTTGTTATAAACATATGTTCCTTTGACTCCTGGATCTGAATCGAATCGAGCGGAAATTCCACCAGCAAAAGTCTGATGAGAGCTTTTAGTCCGAAAATGCAACCGTGTGTATGCTCCATCGGACTTTTGCTGGCGAATTCCAGCCAGCAAAAGATTGAGAGCATGTTTTCAATTTTTCAGTCGGAAAAAGTTCCGATCGGAAATTCTGTTCGTCTGTACCAATTCCGAAGCGCAAAATTCCTACGCATGCTCGGAAACAATTTGACGCATGCTCGGTAGCATTAAACGTAGTTTTCTCGGCTCATCGTAGTTGTGTACATCACCACGTTCTTGGCGGTCGAAAGTTCAGCAAACTTTTGTGTGACCGTGTTTATGCAAGACAAGCTTGAGCAGAATTCCTACGGAAAAACCATCCAAGATTTTCCGACGGAATATATATCCTGGTGCTGTTGGCTGTCCCCCGCTTAGTCTCTTCATTCTCACAGGCCCTTTTGTGCACAAAACTTTTGCTACCTAATGCAATATGTGCCTGCATTATTGCAAAATTAAATACACATTTGTTTTGTTGATTTGTGTATACAGCTGTTTTTGCAGTTGTTAAAGCATAATTTCAGATATGGGTATTTTACTACATGGTTACATTAACATGTAACATGTATAAACAATACCTGGCTGAGGCCCTGAAAAGCTGAAAAATCACTGAAGTAGACAACGGGACTTCCTTCAGTGATCTTCACTTGCTTCCAGGACCTGTGCCGAGCAGCTGCACTCCTGCTTACTATACACAGCAGGTCGGTTGCTTAAAAAAGGTGCCATTTAAAGGACGCTTTGCATTTTCTGAATGCAAAATGTTCTCTGATTGACAAGGTGGAGAACATAATGTTACCCCCCTGCCTCTCCACCTTGTCCAATCTGAGAATGACACTCAAGCCAAGTGACTGACCTCCTGTGTTTCCAGCTTTTAGGAACATTAGCCAGATATGGTACATACATAGTGTGGCAGCAGGCAGGTAAAATCACCTGGTTGTATACAGGATGGAAAATATGTATGCCCTAGATTCAGGCTTTATGCAGACTTATACCACTAGAGGAGAGTGCTGGGAGTCCTATAGGGGAAGAGTTAATGAGCCCAGCTGAAGTAAGTGGCTCATTAAGACCTCTACAAAAAACCCCAGCATTCTTAAGCCCCATACACACGGTCAGACTTTTTCATGGATTCTGTCCGATCGGACAATGTTGTTGAAAAATCAGACCGTGTGTATGCACCATCGGACAGTGTACGTCGGATTGTCCGACGGACAAAGTCTTATCTCCTGCTGGAAAGATTTGCCGACAACACGGTCCGATCACACCAAATCCGATCGTGTGTACGGTTGTCCGACCGGACAAAGTGCTACGCATGCTCAGATCACATTACAAGACCAAAGCTATTGGCTACTAGCCTCTACGTAGTCCCGTCGTAGGCAACAAACGTCACCACGTTCAGAATGATCGGATTTTCCGACAACTTTGTCTGACCGTGTGTACGCAAAACCAACATCAGACAAAGTGTGTATGGGGCTTTAGGGAGATGCTCCATCCTGGAACCAGGTTTGTGTTTGTATAGACTGGGGAGTGTGACTTCTGTTCTGTGCGGTGAGATGCTCCATCCTGGAACCAGTTTTGTGTTTGTATAGACTGTGTGGCAAACCTCTACAACATAGATAGGGACTGGTGCAGCACAAGGCTGCTCTCAGTTGATAGACTATGTATAAAGTACCCAAGCATACTAATTATTCTTTAAATTCTACTTGTACTTTGTATGTTTACAGTAAATGTATGTTATATTGTAACTATGCATAAAGTACCCATGCGTGCAAATTATTCTTTAAATTCTATTGGTACTTTGTATGTTTACAGTAAATATCTGTTATATTGAAGGTTTATGCGTCAGCATGCCATTATCATAATGAATATGTCTGTGGTTGAAAATTGAATTGAGTTTCACACATGGGTTCACACAGCATTCTCTAACATCATTGCACATCTGTTTGCTTTTACAGTCCCTGGTCCCAAATCTCTCCCTTCATGCTTTTTTACAATTTTCTGTGATTATCAAACATACGTCAAGGCAGATATACAGAAATAATTAGTTTTAAAGCTAAACAAGTAGTAGCATTTATTATACAAAATACGCCTTCTGCATACATAAAGGATATGCAGTACCAATACCATCTAGTAGAACCAAGATAAATACACAAATGAAATATATATAAGGGAGCTATTTTACCTTTCAAATGATTTGTATTTCTGCCCAACCAGAGATTTACACAGCTCTATCCTTGCCAGGCAGGGAAGGACTCCTGGTTTTCTGCTGTACCTTAATAAAACAGGTCTCTTCCCCACCTCAGCTGATGAGCTCATCTCTCTGTTACTTTTCTCTACCTCCTATTAGAATGCTTCTCACATTGCATCACAGCTGATTGTTTTTATGCTGCTTCTCCCGCTTCCAGTCTGAGCTCTGCTGTAAAAAGGACTACATGAGGTTGATAAGTTATGTTTCCATGAGCAACAGGCAATGTATAGTATGCTTCACCTGTCCAGTCTGGCTGCATTTCAAGCTATACACTAGTACACATTGCATTTTTTTCTGCTATACATTAATACACAGTGCATTAACTGCTATACGCTAGTAAACATTTGTTTTAAAAATACATAACATCCTGCACAAACCAATCAATTATAACATGTATATGAAGACAGGAACAAAGAATGATTGTTATGTACAGACTACAAGGCATCCAGGAATGTAGCGCCCAACCAGCGCATATGCAATCAAATTGTGCATGACATTTTGTAAGAGATACATTTGCTTTTCATATGCTATGCCACCTATCCAGTTCCTGTGGGCAATCTGATATTTTGGGGGGAAACCTTTAAATCCATTTACCAGCCAGCATTATGTGGGTAGAAAAAGTGGCAAGGATTTATATTCATTCAGGGAGGTTGAATTAAAGTAAACCTGAATACATGTTAAGTGGTCAACACTAAAGAGCACTCAAGATGGATAAGGGAAATCTTCTCCACTGTGCAATAATATTCTGCCAGCTGGGATAATCCCCGCTAGCAGAATATACAAATCATTGGCTGCAGGGGCTGATTGCGTAGCTTTTATCTGACAGGGCGGATGAAAGGTAGTTGATGGGTAGATTGCCTTCTGTTTAACTACAGTGGCCACACTCTGACCCAAATTTGGCTGTTTCCTGCTGAACGGGTCACATTTCCATCCATCTATAGCCACCTTAAGTGAGGACCCCATTACATTAATAACCTTGGACCAGTATCATTTGAGTTTGGGGCAGAGATATATTAGGTTTCCCTAAGGTCGGTTACAATTTTTACAACAGGAGTCTTTGTGTAGAGCTATACTGTGAGGGCAATCTGGAGTAGAATATGCTGTGTGTATATGTTATTTGTGTATAATAAACAAATTTGTGAGCCTGGTGTGTGTGTGTGTGTGTGTGTGTGTGTGTGTGTGGTGTGGTGGGGGGGGGGGGTGAGACAGTAGTGACCACTTGTAGGATCTCCTCCAAGGCATCATCAGGAATAGGACCTACTGTAGGTCTCGCTCCCATTTTCTTCTGCAAGGAGATGGGTATTTCAACAAGCATTTTGATAGAGTTGTGCATATAGCTCAGGAAAAAGTTGCTTTGACTCTTTTGCCTAGGCAATGTTTTCAAGCAGTGGGGTATCTGTAATCAAGAAATTAAGGGATCCATTTTGGGCTGTAAATGCACGTTTGAGTTGGAGATATTGGTAGAACACCCTCTTGTCTAAAGTAAATTATGCCTGCAATTGTTGTAATGATCTAAAACACTAATCAGCACACAGGTGAAAAATTGTACGGATGCCAGTTTAGCTCAGTTGTGAAAACTTTGCAATCTCCTGCTCTGGATGTGGGTCATTAAACTACATAGGAATAAACCAGGTATACCTAGTGATTCTGAATAGATCTTTTGCACATGCCCAGATTCACTCTATCAGATAAATAGTAGGAAATTGTGAGAGAGATTTAGAGTAGGCATAAGACTCCAGGAACATGCAAAGAGCTTAGACCCCTTTCACACTGGGGCGGTTTTTAGGCGATTTAGTGCTATAAATAGCCTCTGCTAAGCACCTAAAAACTGCCTCTCATTCATTCCAGTGTGCCTTTTCACACTGGCTCAGTGCGCTTGTGGGACCGGAAAAAAAAGTCCTGCGAGCAGCATCTTTGGGGCAGGTTGGGAGCGTTGTATACAGCGCTCCCAAAACACCCCTGGCCATTGGAGTGAATAGGCAGCACATTCAAAGCACCTTAAAAGCTCTTTGAAGACACCCCGTTAGTGTCCGAAAAGCAGCACTTTAGTGCTAACGTGGCCGCGGCCACATTTGCTTACCAATCATAGTTAGAAGCCAGGTTTCCACCACAGGGCATTTCCCTCTGCTCACTCTGCTAACCATACAGCTCCAAATTTATTATGTCTTAGTCTACTCTCCAGATCCTCAGATTTAAAGTATTTAGAATAGCATAAGGAAAAGTTATAACCCCAGTATGATTTATTTTTGGGAAGATTTCTCCTCACTTCCTGCCCCCTAGCCAAAACAGGAAGTGAGAGAAAACTGCTCTAAGGTGAGGGATTTTCCTGGTTGTCACCAGAGTCATCACAATTAGTGTACTTATGGAAAGATATCCCCACTATTCATGTTCTGATAACAACCCCAAATTTTGGATTCTCTTTTACTTTCACTTGTGGTGATAATGGTAAACAGAATTAATAGAGAGGGGTTCTAATACCTTGTCATTCTTTTGAAATCTAAAAAATAAAAGTTATGATTTTAGTTATGCTTTAGGTGATGCTTTAGGTTTAGTTAGCTTTATGGAGTGCAGTTTCAACACTAGCTTTTTAAGTCACTGACCCGACCCTCTAAGGTTACTGTGTGTTCATAGACCTTTTGAAGAGCGTGGCACATTAAGGAAAAGCCCTCTCTAACAGATTGCACTTGAGTAGAGAGACCATATAGTGAAGCTTTCCACTGTTGTACCACAGACAATACATCCTTCAAAGTAGGTTCAGTGTGATTTCCTAAGTATCACAGTCTCTAGGGGGTTTAGGGAGGATCAGCATTACTCACTGTGCTTTGACCAGTGTTGTGTAGCCCTTCCTCCTCTACAGTCACAAGGGCAATGTAATGGTCAGTGCATAATTGCTGTCTCCCTGCAGCATCTGCATTCTTAGGCAGGCAATCTGTGCGGTAACAGTGGAGCTCCAGCAGGTGTCTGGCAAACTGATTCAGTCAAGTAGCACTCCCCCAGCTTCTTCTTAGTAGATTTGCCTGCTCTGGAAGTTTGAGGGATACTGCCATAATCTTGGCCATCCACTTCTGCCAATTCTTCTCCCTCCTTGAACCTGGTCATGGCCATGTGAGTCAAGGATTATAAAGCAGCGAAGAGGTTAGGGCAGCAGGGGAATAGATATCCCTTGGTGGATAAGTGGCAGCGGACCCCCATAGAGGATAAAATTAGGATGTTAACCACTTTCAGACCGGACCAATTTGCAGCCAAAGGACCAGGCCCCTTTTTGCGATTTGCACTGCGTCGCTTTAACTGACAATTGCGCAGTCGTGCGACGTGGCTCCCAAACAAAATTGACGTGCTTTTTTTCCCACAAATAGAGCTTTCTTTTGGTGGTATTTGATCGCCCCTGCGGTTTTTATTTTTTGCGCTATAAACAAAAATAGAGCGACAATTTTGAAAAAAATGCATTATTTTTTATTTTTTGTAAAAAATTTTTTTTCCTCAGTTTAGGCTGATGTATTCTTCTACATATTTATGTAAAAAAAATTGCAATATGCGATTATTGATTGGTTTGCGCAGAAGTTATAGCGTTTACAAGATAGGGGATAGTGTTATAGCATTTTTATTAATAATTTTTTTTTTATCAGTAATGGCGGAGATCTGTGATTTTTTTGTGACTGCGACATTATGGCGGACACATCGGACATTTTTGACACATTTTTGGGACCATTGTCATTTTTTACAGCAATTAATGCTATTTAAATGCATTGATTTCTGTATAAATGACACTGGCAGTGAAGGAGTTAACCACAAGGGGGCAGTGTAAGGGTTAAGTATGCCTAGGGGTGTGTTTTTAACTGTGAGGGGGCGTGGCTGTCAGCTAGTGATGCTGATCTCTGCTCCAATCACAGGGAGCAGAGATCGGCATCACTAGTTGCTCAGCAGAACGGGGAGATGCTGTTTATCTCGGCATCTCCCCGTTCAGCCGCCCCGTGAGACAATCGCGGGGGTCCCCGCGGCGATCGAGTCCGCGGGGACCGCGATCGGACTCACGGGGGTCCCGACCGGCGCGCTCCCGATGGCACGGACAGGCAGAAAGGAGGGACTTAAATATATACCCTCCTGCCTGTACGTGCCATTCTGTCGACGTATATCGTTGTGCCGGTCGGCAAGTGGTTAAGCTGGAGCAGGATGAGCTTCCCGGAAGAGAATAGTTTTCAGGGATCACCTAAAAGTGGATAGAGTAGGAGATAGTCAGACTGATTGGGGTAGGAAATTCCAAAGGATGGTAGAGGCTTGGCGGAAGTCCTGGAGACAAGCATGGGAAGGGGTGACAAGGGAACTAGAGAGCAGGAGGTCTTGGGAGGACGGAAGAGAACAATCTGGTTGCTTTTTGAGACTAGGTTAGTGATGTTGCTGGGGGCCAAGTTGTGGATGGCTTTGTAAATTATTATTAGTATTTTGAATTGAATTTGTTGGGTGAGTGGCAGCCAAGGCAGGGATAGGCAGAAAGGGGTAGCAGTTGTTGGGTGGTTTGTAACTTACATTAAATCACCAGCCATGCCCCCACCCCAATCCTTCAAACTGAAATAGGAGTGATTAATCTGCATACCCAGATGATCAGCAATAATCTTTTTAAGAAGCTGGACATCACTACTCAAGTAATCTCCACTGACCCTGTGCCAAATGGCTGCCCTGCCCCCTTGTGAACACAGGAGGTTTCAGCATGGTTGCCAAATAATGCTTTGTACTTTCTAAGTGAATGCAAAATGTTCTCTAATTGGACGAGGTGGAGAGGTGGGTCAGTGACATCAATCAGAAAATGCAAAGTGATGCACAATTGACAACCACCTATGTTCACATGTAGGGCAGCCATTCATCACGGGACCCAGAAGCTATTTCCAGCTCCTAGAGTTTATGGTATGGTATATGATATATGCATGTTTCAAGCTGAATAAATGTAACTATGTAAAAAATGCCATACCTGGATTTCTTTTTTAATGTTATTCAGCGTCCAGCTATACAATGTATGCAAAGACAGAGGGGAGAGACAGTAGGCAAAAACTAATGCTTGCTTATTTGGCAAGAGGGTGAGACAGTAGTAATAAGGAGGCCATTTTAACCTGTCCAAGTGATTGCTTTTCCTATCAGTCACAGTGCCCGTTGTCAAGTCACAGATAAACAACTGTAAACAATGTCTGGAATACGCAATCACCATCTCGTGTCATCTAATATAGTCAATTATATCAATACATTTGAAAATATTTATGTACTATAATTGGAGCTTCAAAAAAATGGAAGTACATGATGCTGTGCTCCAGTACACCTCTATGTGGCCCGGCAGCCTCCTTATTACTGTAAGTGGTATGATGTTTGAAAAGGTTGCAACTGCTAGGCCACCCTTAAATTGGTCTTTCTATGGTTGTTTATATCATCCTGTTTATATTTACCCTAAGATAGAGGACTGACATAGTATTATTATTATACAGTATTTATATAGCACCAACAGTTTGCACATCACTTTACAAAATGAAGGCAGACTTTACAGTTACAATACAATTTGGTGCAACAGGAATCAGAGGGCCCTACTCATATACAATGTTAGTGCAGGAAAGGTTATAAGAATTTATTACCTTGACTGCATTTGCCCTTGTTCCATCTCAGAGAAAGTAGCAATCCTAATTCATGGTAGGAATAGTCATGGGAATAGCTAATGAGGAAACCACTCACTTGTATATAACTCAAAAATTTGTCACACAGTGACTTTTATGAGCATTCAAGTAAATTCAGACCTGAAAATCAGTGCTAGTGCAATGTGATAAATATTTAAACCAAACCTAAAGCCACTTGTTTTGGATAACTAACCAAGGGTAATTTCAGCACATTCCAGGGCTACTATTAAATTGTAGCATTTATAGCACCAAGCTCAATCCCTCAAGCATAAATGCATCAAAATAAATGCTTATACATTACATCTATATACCAAGGAATTGCTAGTTTGCAGACTTCATTCATTTCTGTTTGTCAGTTAAAACATTGCATTTTAATTGCTTGCCTGATATGTCCCTTAAGACCTTAATTTGAAGACCAGGCACCACTAATGGATGTCATGTGTATTAGCAAAGTGACAGCTCGAGGTACCATATACTACCAGATTCCTTTCCAAGGTGAAATAGGACCACTTGTTTCTCTATTAGCAAGAATTATGGGATGCTACTAAACCCATGACCTTCTTTTAAAAAATGTGTACCATATTTAGGAAACAATTATTTTCATCCTATTCTGACCTACCATTTTAAAGAGATCCTATATTTTTTTTAATAGCAGGCTACTTTTGTTTATTGATTATTACAGTGGTGTGAAAAAGTGTTTGCCCCCTTCCTCATTTCCTGTTCCTTTGCATGTTTGTCACACTTAAGTGTTTCGGAACATCAAACCAATTTAAACAATAGTCAAGGACAACACAAGTAAACACAAAATGCAATTTGTAAATGAAGGTGTTTATTATTAAAGGTGAAAAAAAATCCAAACCATCATGGCCCTGTGTGAAAAAGTGATTGCCCCCCTTGTTAAAACATACTATAACTGTGGTTGTCCACACCTGAGTTCAATTTCTCTAGCCACACCCAGGCCTGATTATTGCCACACCTGTTCACAATCAAGGCATCACTTAAATAGGAGCTGCTTGACACAGTAAGGTCCACCAGAAGATCCTTAAAAGCTACACATCATGCCGAGACCCAAAGAAATTCAGGAACAATTGAGAAAGAAAGTAATTGAGATCTATCAGTCTGGAAAGGGTTATAAAGCCATTCCCAAAGCTTTGGGAATCCAGCGAACCACAGTGAGAGCCATTATCCACAAATGGCGAAGACATGGAACAGTGGAGTGGCCGGCCGCCCAAAATTACACCAAGAGCGCAGCGACGACTCATCCAAGAGGTCACAAAAGACCCCACAACAACGTCCAAGGAACTGCAGGCCTCACTTGCCTCAGTTAAGGTCAGCGTTCATGCCTCCACCATCAGGAAAAGACTGGGCAAAAATGGCCTGCATGGCAGAGTTCCAAGGAGAAAAACCACTGCTGAGCAAAAAGAACATCAAAGCTCGTCTCAATTTCTCCACAACACATCTTGATGATCCCCAAGACTTTTGGGACAACATTCTGTGGACCGATGAGACAAAAGTGGAACTCTTTGGAAGGTGTGTGTCCAAGTATATCTGGCGTAGAAGGAACACTGCATTTCAGAAAAAGAACATTATACCAACAGTAAAATATGGTGGTGGTAGTGTGATGGTCTGGGGCTGTTTTGCTGCTTCAGGACCTGGAAGACTTGCCGTGATAAAAGGAACTATGAATTCTGCTGTCTACCAAGAGATCCTGAAGGAGAATGTCCGACCATCTGTTCGTGTACTCAAGCTGAAACGAACTTCGGTTCTGCAGCAGGACAATGATCCTAAACACACCAGCAAGTCCACCACCGAATGGCTGAAGAAAAACAAAATGAAGACTTTGGAGTGGCCTAGCCAAAGTCCTGAATCCTATTGAGATGTTGTGGTATGACCTTAAAAAGGCCGTTCATGCTCGAAAACCCTCTAATGTAACTGAATTAGGACAATTCTGCAAAGATGAGTGGGCCAAAATTCCTCCAGGACGCTGTAAAAGCCTCATTGCACGTTATCGCAAACGCTTGGTTGCAGTTGTTGCTGCTAAGGGTGGCCCAACCAGTTATTAGGTTTAGGGGGCAATCACTTTTTCACACAGGGCCATGATGGTTTGGATTTTTTTTCACCTTTAATAATAAACACCTTCATTTACAAATTGCATTTTGTGTTTACTTGTGTTGTCCTTGACTATTGTTTAAATTGGTTTGATGTTCCGAAACACTTAAGTGTGACAAACATGCAAAGGAACAGGAAATGAGGAAGGGGGCAAACACTTTTTCACACCACTGTATGTATGACATAGATGCACAATATTAGTGAATCAAAAAATGCGTTAAACCATATTTTATTTTATTCGACAGATGCTGTAAATTTCATTTGGGGTAAACATATATTAACCACTTAAGGACTAAAAGGATTTGCCCCCTAAATGATCAGACCATTTTTGCGATACGGCACTACGTCGCTTTAATTGACAATTGCACGGTCATGCAACATTATACCCAAACAAAATTGACGTCCTTTTTTCCCAC
The DNA here is from genome assembly GCA_028564925.1 of Lithobates sylvaticus. Lineage (NCBI taxonomy): Eukaryota > Metazoa > Chordata > Amphibia > Anura > Ranidae > Lithobates > Lithobates sylvaticus. The sequence continues at coordinate 458,110,437 of CM053029.1, read as the reverse complement.
AAATAGAGCTTTCTTTTGGTGGTATTTGATCCCCTCTGTGTGAAAAAAAAGAGGGATAATTTTGAACAAAAAACAATATCATTTACTTTTTGCTATAATAAATATCCCCCAAAAAAACAAACAAAAAAAGTCTACATCAGTTTAGGCTAATATGTATTCTTCTACATATTTTTGGTCAAAAAAATTGCAATAAACGTATTTTGATTGGTTTGTGCAAAAGTTATAGCATCTACAAAATAGGGGATATATTTATTATATTTTTATTATATTTTTTTTATTTTTTGCTAGCAATGATGGAGATCTGCAATCTTTAGCGGGACTGTGACATTATGGTGGACAGATCGGACACTTTTTTGGGACCATTGACATTTATACAGCGACCAGAGCTAAAAATAGCCACCGATTACTGTAAAAATGTCACTGACAGGGAAGGGGTTAACACTAGGGGGTGATCAAGGGGTTAAGTGTTCCCTAAGGAGGTGTTTATAGCTGTGGGGGCAGTGTACTGACTGGGAGTACAGCGAGATCACTGTTCCTGATCATTAGGAACAGCAGATCTCTCTCTACTTCCCTGACAGAATGGGGATCTGTCTGTTTACATACTGGAACGATCGCGGGTCACGGGCAGACATCTTAGCGGCTGGCCATGCGCATTAGCTCTGGCATTATGCCTCAGTCCCCCTAGAGCTCTTAAAGCAGCCAACATACAGCTAAAGTGATTTGCGCAGCCGTGCCAACCTGCCGCAGTATAACTGCGGCACCTGGTCGCAAGCTGTTAAATGCATGTCATTTGTTTCTCTGCACAGTTTATGCTATGCAAACATTAGATCATTATGTACAGTCTGTACACCTTGTTAAGTTCATATGCGCTATGGAAATTATTTACTGCATCACACTTGAATGAAGAGAGACGATAGTAGAAATTGGGAACAGTTGGCTAGCCAATAGCATGCATTTCAGGAAGTACTTCTGAGAAGCAACCTCAACATTCCTGTGAGATCACAGCAGAGATTTACCTGTGGTCAGGGAAAACCAATAGGCAACTGACGGTGAAGCAAAGTGGAGATAGCAGGACATTGAGGAGAACCAGGTCCAAAACATGAATGATAGGATGCAGGACTACATATGTCTATCTTCTTCCTTCAGTGAGAACCCATTAAGGGATACTTTGTATTTATGTGCTTCAAAACACAACTGTAATATGCATTTTTAAATTCTGTTGTATTTAAGGAGAGAGAGAGAGAGAGAGAGAGAGATCTATATATATATATATATAGAGATATAGATATAGAGAGAGATATATATATATATTAGGAAGTACATTTTCACCACACATTAAATCAATGTATGTCTAATATGTTTTATATGCAAAATTATTCTTCCCTATGGAAGTATAAAATCATATAAGTGAAAAGAGTGTCACTGAAAATAATAGTTCAAAAGACTGAATGTGCTTAGGTGAAGTAAGTTATGCCTGAAGGCCATGTTAAGTCGCAATAGTGATCCTCCTATGGCAATGCTCACTTCAAAATCTTGTTTATGAGCAAGATAGCAGTGAAGAAACATCACTCTCTCCCAACCAGTGATGGAGCAACACCGTAGGAGCAGATGAAGTCATGGCACTTGTGGCCTTCATGTATAATGCAATGTCCACAGTATACAAAAATGTATTTTTAACAGAATAAAGAGTAAGCCTTATTTGTTATATTTATATAAATGATGATTAAAATGACTTTAAAATTGTAATAATGCTAGTTATAATTTGTTGCATTATGAAATAATTCCTGTATAGAATATAACCATGTCAATTTACTAAAGAAGAACATTTGTCACTTAGCTAAGTGAGCCTGGGTTATCTTTGAATAGGGATGAGCCGAACACCCCCCGGTTCGCACCAGAACCTGCGAACGGACCGAAAGTTCGCACGAACATTAGAACCTTAATAATATCAATGGACGCGAACGTTCGAAAGTGCTATTTATATCGGCCAATATGCATGTTATTGTCCTAAAAAGGGTTTGGGGACCCGGGTCCTGCCCCAGGGGACATGTATCAATGCAAAAAAAAGTTTTAAAAACTGACGTTTTCTCTGGAGCACTCATTTTAATGATGCATAAAGTGAACCCCCCCACCCCAGCCCATTACCAGCCCCTTTGGGTCTTGTATGGATATAAGGTGAACCCCGCACCCAAAATATGTTATGTTAATGTTAGGCAGATGCCTGTGTTGCACAAATCAACTACACAACACTAGCAATGAGGGGGTAGATTCAGGTGTATGCTGTGCAGTGTGCAGGAGGCACACTACACCCACTGTAACCGCCCTAGGTTAGGAAGCAAAGCAAAGCTGACACTGTCCCTGCCTATCCTACTCTCTCCCTGAACACTACACTCACTGTTACAGCGCTATCTAAAGAAGTATAAAGCACAGCTTACACTGTCCCTGCCTATCCTGCTCTCTATGAACGCCGCACAACACTACACAAGGCCACCGCACTGGCGGCCTTATATAGTGTGGGGCTTGTACTAAACCCCCCTGAGCTATAATTGGCCACAGGCATCATGCCTGTTGCAAATTATGCCTCTCCTCGCTGCCGGCGCTGTGATTGGCCAAGCATGCGGGGTCACAGTGCATGCTTGGCCAATCATCAGCCAGCAATGCACTGCGACTGGCGCAATGCATTGTGGGCCGTTCGTATCACACGAATTTGATGCGAACGGCCCACAAAGTTCTGGTTTCGATGAACGGATGAACGGCCGATGTTCGATTCGAACATGGGTTCAAATCGAACACTGGGCTCATCCCTATCTTTGAACACCGTATTATGTGCAGAAGTATTTAATATCAACATATCAGAATACAATTATGGAAAAGCAGAACAACCTATTTAAACACAGATTTCTGAAATTTAAAAAAGGTTTCATTAGAACAGATGGTCTTTCACTACTATATTAACTATCTCCTCATATTAGCCTTACAAATTCTGTTGCATGTTATAATTAATAAAATAAATTCTGTAAATATATTTCCATGGTGAATACAAATGTAAAAACTCTGCTTTCATTACCTTACAAACAGCAATGTTTACCTTCTCATTTATTCATTGGAAGCCCAGTCCGACTAGTTTATTATTCAAATCAACAAAAACACCTTTGTTTTTAACTTCCAAACATACTAAAAATCATAGGTTTTACAGGTTAATTTGATATGTTCAGATATTGGACAGGGCTAGGTATAAATACCTGAAGACATTTACATGCTTTTCTATTTCCATGTATACTTTCTTTGTTTTGTAATAAGTGCTATTTCTTGGTCTACAAACTGTTTATTTTGTCTTCTCCATAAAGTTTTTAAAACTAACTTTCTGTCCCAGGAATGTTCTCTGGAATTTCATTTTTGAAAGTTGTTTGACTGTCTCCTGACATTTCTATTTAGTCTCTGTGTCAAAGCTGTCTTACATGTCATTGACTTAAAAGCTCTGATGTAAAAGGTGAACTCTGTTTAATACAGAGAATGTAGCTACTTTGTTTTAAGTTTACACATTATATAAATTCACCAGTTTATGATATTTGCAGTTGTAACAGCCCAGCATTGTGTTCATTAAGTAATAAAACCAGTTAATAGCAATTTCTAAAATCTAAAATTTTAGGCTTTGCCATAGACAGGCAGATGTAATCCTGCAACAGTAGAAGAGACTCCTACCTGGCTTTAATGCACTGTGATTCATCCTTATTAAATGACAAACCAATTTTCAAGGATTCGCAAAGTTTTTTTACAAATTAGAAAGATCACTGTGTGCAATGAGCTTGTCTGACAGTCAGAAGCACTGTAATCATCTTGTTCACCAATGCCAGGAGCATGCCACCAATGCCAGGAGTGAACAAGAGATAATCTTGTATGAGGAAGATTTGGATTTTGTGGGAATTTCAGAGACCTGGTTCAACAGTTCTCATGATTGTCTAGTAACCATTCAAGGATATACCCTTTATCGCAAGTATAGAGAGGGTAAAAAAGGGTGAGGGGTATGCCTATATATCAAGAATAATGTACAAGTGAATGTGAGAGATGACATCACTAAGGGAGCTAGGGAGGAGGTGGAATCCTTATAGGTACAGCTCAAAAGGGATGAAGCTAAGGGGAAGATAATACTGGGAGTATGCTATAGGCCTTCTAACCTGAGGGAGGAAGGGGAGACAGATCTCCTATCACAATTTGGATTAGCAGTAAGGTTGAGAAGTGTTATCATAATGGTGGATTTTCATTATCCAGACATAGACTGGGCGGAGGGAACTACGCATTCATCTAAGGCTCGCGAGTTCCTAAATATCTTGCAGTACAATTTTATGGGTCAGATGGTAGACGCACCAACTAGAAATAAAGCGTTTCTGAATCTACTGATTACCAAGAATACAGACCTGATCACGGATGTGGAAATATGGGGCAAATTAGGTAACGGCGATTACAGGTCAATTGACTTCAGTATAAATCACACAAATAGGAAACATAGGGGGAATACAATGACACTGAATTTCAAAAGAGCCAACTTCCCTAAACTACAAACCTTGCTAGAAGGCATAAATTGGGATAACATCTTAGGAACAAAGAACACAGAGGATAGACGGGTTTGCTTCAAGAGCATATTAAATAAGGGCATTAGCCAATGCATCCCATTGGGTAATAAATGTAAAAGCGTGAACAAAAGTCCTGGGTGGCTTAACCCCAATGTAAAAATGCATATAAAAGCAAAGGAGAAGGTCTTCAAAAAAGGTTGAGAAATCATCATCAGCATTCAGACTCTATAAAGAATGCAACGAGAAATGTAGGGGTGCAAAAAAAATCCAAGAAATTCTTTAAGTATGTAAACAGGAAAAGAGGGAGGGCAGACCATATTGGCCCCATAAAGAATGAGGAAGGACATCTGGTTACAAAGGATGGGGAGATGGTGAAGGTATTGAATTTATTCTTCTCCTCAGGCTTCACGAGGGAATCGAGGGGCTTCAGTAACCAAAACTCCAGTGTTTATCCTCATGACACATCACAGGAAGCACCTCCATGGTTGACAGAGGACAAAATTAAAATTAGACTTGGGAAACCTAACATTAACAAATCACCGGGACCAGATGGCTTGCACCCGAGGGTACTTAGGTAGGGAACTCAGTCAAGTAATTGCCAGACCATTGTTAATTTTTACTGACAGTCTACTGACTGAAATGGTACCAGCTGATTGGAGAAAAGCCAATGTAGCACCAATATTTAAAAAGGGCCCAAAATACATCCCTGGGAATTACAGACCAGTTAGCCTAACATCAATAGTATGTAAACTCTTAGAGGGGATGATAAGGGACTATATACAAGATTTTAGTAATAAGAACTGTATCATTAGCAGTAATCAGCATGGATTCATGAAGAATCGTTCTTGCCAAACCAATCTATTAATCTTCTATGAGGAGGTGAGTTGCCATCTAGCTAAAGGAAGGCCCGTAGACGTGGTACATCTGTATTTTGCAAAAGCATGTGACACAGTTCCTTATAAACGTTTACTGTACAAAATAAGGTCCGTTGGCATGGACCATAGGGTGAGTACATGGATTGAAAACTGGCTACAAGGGTGAGTTCAGAGGGTGGTGATAAATGGGGAGTACTCAGAATGGTCAGGGGTGGGTAGTGGGGTCCCCCAGGGTTCTGTGCTGGGACCAATCCTGTTTAATTTGTTCATAAATTACCTTGAGGATGGGGTAAACAGTTCCATCTCTGCATTTGCGGACGATACTAAGCTAAGCAAGGCAATAACTTCTCTGCAGGATGTGGAAAACTTGCAAAAAGATCTGAACAAATTAATGGGATGGGCAACTGCATGGCAAATGAGGTTCAATGTAGGAAAAAAAAGTAATGCATTTGGGTGGCAAAAATACGAATGCACATTATACACTGGGGGGAGAACCTCTAGGGGAATCTAGGATGGAAAATGACCTGGCCACACCTAGAGTATGCTGTCCAGTTCTAAGCACCAGTCCTCAGGAAGGATGTACTGGAAATGGAGCAAGTACAAAGAAGGGCAACAAAGCTAATAAAGGGAATGGAGGATATTGCTTATGAGGAAAGGTTGCGAGCACTGAACGTATTCTCTTTGGAGAAGAGACGCTTGAGAGAGTATATGATTTCAATATACAAATACCATACTGGTGACCCCACAATAGGGATAAAACTTTTTTGCGGAAGGGAGTTTAACAAGACTTGTGGCCAAAATTGTTGGTAAACCAGAAACTGGGACTTTTAAGACTCGTGGCCACTCATTAAAATTAGAAGAAAAGAGGTTTAACCTTAAACTACGTAGAGGGTTCTTTACTGTAAGAGCGGGTGGTGGTCTCAGCAGGGGGCATCGATAGTTTCAAGAAACTATTAGATAAGCACCTGTACGACCGCAACATACAGGGATATACAATGTGTAATACTGACATATAATCACACACATAGGTTGGACTTGATGGATTTTATGTCTTTTTTCGACCTCACCTACTATGTACCTATGTAAATATGTAACCCCTAGGGTGGTTCTAAATGGTGCAATCCTCTCCCACAATTCATACTGGATATCAAACCAGGGGTAGCATTGAACCATGTATGGCCACCCTTATGCCACGTACACACGGTCGGAATTTCGGATGGAAACAGTCCGATGGGAGCTTTTCATCGGATTTTCCGACCATGTGTATGCCCATCGGTCTTTTTCTGTCGGAATTTCCGACGGACTTTGGATTGAGAACCTGTTCTTAATTTTTCCGACGGAAAACTTTTCTATCAGATTTTCCGATCGTATGTATGCAATTCCGACACGCAAAATTCCGACGCATGCTCGGAAACAATTTGACGCATGCTCAGAAGCATTAAACTTCCCTTTTATAGTGCAGTCAAACGTTTTTTAAGGCGTGGTGTTATTGACCGTCGGAATTTGGTGTGACCGTGTGTAGGCAAGACAGTTTGAGCGAAATAACGTCGGAATTCCGACGGGAAAACCATCAGAGCTTTTTCCGATGAGAATTCCGACCGTGTAAACGCGGCATTACTCAGCATTAGTGATAGGAAATTAGGAATCTGTACATTTTTTATTGTTGATATATTTAAATAATTTCTAATACAATGTTTCTCATCCCCAGTCCTCAAGGCGCCCCAACAGGTCATGTTTTCAGGCTTTCCATTATTTTGCACAGGTGATTTGATCAGTTTCACTGCCATAGTAATTACAACAGCCGTTTCATCTGAGGGAAATCCTGAAAACATGACCTGTTTGGGCGCCTTAAGGACTGGAGTTGAGAAAAACTGTTCTAATACACACACACGGGTCAATTGCACATCTTTAAAACAGTGTCTGCTGTAGGTATTGTAGGTGCTCCTTTACTATAAAGTACAGGGAATAATAGAGTGCCAATAGCAATTAACTGCCTTTTAAGTATAGTTTGGCTAATTAATACTGAATTAGTTACCTAATCATTTTTGGACATGTCAGTATAATAGGTTTAATCGTATAAATTATGTTACAGTCTTTTCCATGCATCATGATTGTCTAGGACAGTTTTTATCAACCTATTTCCAGGCACCCTTCAAAATTCTGCACAATCTTGAGGCACCCAATGTTAAAATGTAAAAACTAAACAAATAGTTTTACATATTGCAGCAACATCCACACATGTACGCCCAACATTAGAGGTAATTTATTCTTCCAAATAAAAACACACCTTTGCACACTGGTACTGACTAGTATTCCAATGTTTCTCTTTTCCCTTAGTTTTTCTCCCTCATTTAGCTAATGTGACCCCAGTGCTGACCGATAGGGGCAGGAGAAGGGCAAGCAAGGATGCTGTGCAGGTGCCCAACATTCTCCTTATTAACCGATGATGGTTGTAATAGTGCATAATGAAAACATGTGGTTATGTGCAGCTAAAAGCAGTTTTAAGTTCGTCTTTGAAAATATTTTCGGCATAATTTTCTTCAGCTGAATGTTTTTAGTGATGAAAACAAAAATAAAATTTAAATTAAGTCAACTGAAGATAAGTTTGGTGAAAATCAATTCTGCCTGTCTGTTAAAGCCCCATCCCCCTGACAAGCTGTATTGGCTAAGGCTGCTTTCACACTGGGGCGGTTTGCAGGCGCTATTGCGCTAAAAATAGCGCCTGCAAACCGACCCGAAACAGCTGTTGCTGTGTCTCCAGTGTGAAAGCCCTGAGGGCTTTCACACTGGAGCGGTGCGCTAGCAGGACGGTAAAAAAAGTCCTGCTACCTGCATCTTTGGAGCGGTAAAGGAGCGGTGTGTTCACCGCTCCTATACTGCTCCTTCCCATTGAAATCAATGGGAGACCGCAGGGATACCGCCAGTAAAGCGCCGCTTTGCGGAGGTTTTTAACCCTTTTTCGGCCACTAGCGGGGGTTAAAACCACCCCGCTAGCGGCCGCATACCGCGGGTAAAACGATGGTAAAGCAGCGCTAAATATAGCGCTGCTTTACCGTCGCCGCCCCGCACCGCCCCAGTGTGAAGCCGGCCTTAGAGATGCAGGCTTCCTCTGTTTGCCTGTTGCCTAGAAGTTCTGGAACAAAGGGTGGTGAGTGTTTCCCCTGCCAGCAAGGTAGCATTACTTAGCACTGTGTAAAATAACAGCCTCCCCAGACCAGTTCTCTGCCCTGTGCACTCCCTCACACCCATTTACTTCCCCATCCCCACTATATGTTATCAGATTTTTACTCCAGGAGTATATAATGAGTTTGGAAATTCTAGAGAAATGATTAAATATTGAATTACAATTTATCTGAACCCATAAAATTTGAGTCAACTAAAATGTGGGAGAATTTAGTTGACTAAAATGTACTGGAGATTTTAGCCGACTAAAATACGACTAAAACTAAAACAATTCAGATGATTAAAATATGACTAAAACTAAAATGTTTTTTGTCAAAAGACTAAAACTACATCGAAATTTGATGTCAAAATGAAAAAATTGGCTAAAAAGCAGGCTCGATCCACCCACTGGCTTGTATAGAGTCTGAGGGCACCCTGGTTGAAAAAGGCTGCTCTAGAAACATTATTGCTATGTAAATTTGTTAATTATATACTGCCATGTTGATTTACTTTTAATACATGTTGCACCACCTGCTTTATGGTGCTGCATAAATAATATCCTTTAACCCCTTCCAAACTGCCTCACGCAGATATACTGCGGCAGAAGGGCATGTACAGACAGAATCATGTACCTGTACATTGCCCTTTAAGAGGTGGACGGTGAAGCACCGTGAGTCGGATCGCGGGTCCCGTGGACCCGATCGCCGTGGGGATACCCGCGATCGCCTCACGGAGAGGAAGAACAGGGAGATGCTAATGTAAACAAGCATCTCCCCGTTCTGCCTAGTGGCAGTGTCACTGATCTCTGCTCCGTGTGATCAGAGCAGAGATCAGAGACGTGTCACACACATCCATGCCCCCCACAGTTAGAAACATGCCCCTAGGACACACTTAACCCCTACACTGCCACCTAGTGGTTAACCCTTTCACTGTCAGTGTCATTTACACAGGAATCAGTGCATTTGTATAGCACTGATTGCTGTATAAATGACAATGGTCCCAAAAATGTGTCAGAAAAAAAAGTCAGATGTGTCCGCCATAATGTCACAGTCACGATAAAAATAGCAGATCGCCACCATTTAAAAAAAAAAATTAAAATTATTAATACAAATGTCATAAAACTATCCCCTATTTTGTAAACGCTATAAATTTTGCGCAAACCAATCAATAATCGCTTATTGCAACTTTTTTTAATCAAAAATATGTAGAAGAATACGCATCGGCCTAAACTGAGGAAAAAATTATTTTTTTTTGTATATTTTTGGGCGATATTTATTATAGCAAAAAGAAAAAAAATTTTTTTTGTATATTTTTGTGGGATATTTTTATAGCAAAAAGCAAAAAATAATGTGCTTTTTTCAAAATTGTAGCTCTTTTTTTGTTTATAGCGCAAAAAATAAAAACCGCAGGGGTGAACAAATGCCACCAAAAGAAAGCTCTATTTGTGGGAAAAAAGGATGTCAATTTTTCAGTGCTGAATCGCAAAAAGTGCTCTGGTCAGGAAGGGGGTAAATTCTTCCAGGGCTGAAGCTGTTCAGTTTCCTTTCATCTCTATTCAAGCCTATGGGGTTAATTCATTAAAGCGGTAGAAATTTTACCTAGCCCAGTGCTTCTTTATTCAGTTTAAAGTATCCTATCATAAGCAGGGATTTAAAAATTATGTCAACAATACTGGGGTAGAGGGGCCTCCTGAAGTGTTGTTTAAGGTAGATAAGGTAAGTCATTCTGTCTTTTATATATCCCTGGACCTAAATATAATTTTATTAAGGGGGTGGGGACAAAAGGAAATCTCTCTAAACTGACTTAGGTTCACCTTAAGACCCCTTTCACACCAAGGACATTTTGCAGGCGCTATAGCGTTAGAAATAGCGCCTGCAATCCACCCTAAAACAGCTGCACCATTGTCTGTAGTGTGAAAGCCTGAGGGCTTTCACACTGCAGCGGTGCGCTGGCAGGGCGTCACAAAAAGTCCTGCTAGCAGCTTCTTTGGAGCAGTGAACTCACCGCTCCTCCACCGCTTCTCCAGCGCTGCTTGCCATTGAAATCAATGGGGCAGCACTGTAATAACGCCGGCAAAACGCCCCTATTGCAGAGTTTTGCCGGGGGTTTTAACCCTTTCTCGGCCACCAGCGGGGGGTAAAATCGCCACGCTAGCAGCCGAAATGCGCCGCAAATCTGACGGCACAACGCTGCTAAAAATAGCAGCGTTTTACCGCCGATGCTATTGGCGTTGTGGTGTGAAAGGGGTCTAAAAGTCACATAGAACATTTTCAAATGTTTAACAAAATAAGAATTCCTTAAACAGTTCCAATTTAAGTAGGCCATGTAAATGGTGGAAAGGTGGCTTGTATGATTCAGCCACCAAAAATATTTGTTTATACCACAATACACAGATATTGCTCAAGAATGTATGCTTATGAACTCTATTTCTTTTTTACAGGCAGTTTATTTAATGGGATTCATTATTAGCTTGGAAAAATCCAATCTAGCCAATAGTCACTTCACCTCACTTTTCAAAGATCATGAATCTGATTTCCCAAAGAGCATCTAATATTATACAGCATGCGAATACATGGCAGAGGAACTTCATTATAATAAATAATTAAAATAATGCATGTTGTGGTTCAAAATGAAGGTTATTGATATGACATTGCTTAATATTGTTTTTGTTTAACACATTTTTTAACTTTAAATTGTATATCTATTGTGTCAGTAATATTCCAGCATGACAGAGGGGTGTTCTTTGGCCATACAGCTGTGTGTGTGGCTTGTTTTGGCATTTTATATAAATGGGGATAGAGAGAGGGGATTATAGCGGTGCCAAGAGATGCAAGATTACAAAAAAGTACATAAAATATCAATAAGTTGTATTTACATAAATAAGACATGGACATCAAAAAACAAGATTTTTGATGTCCATGTCTTATTTATGTAAATAAAACGTATTGATATTTTATGTACTTTTTTGTAACCTTGCATCTCTTGGCACCGCTATAATCCCCTCTCTCTATCCCCATTTACAAAATGTTGTCAAATCATCTGGATGAGGTGCTGTATACATTGATGATTTTCTAGCCACATCTCCATTCTCTTTGGCATTTTATATGTTCCCTATAACAGTGGTCATCAACCCTGTCCTCAGGGCCCACTAACAGGCCAGGTTTGCAAGATAACTGAAATACATCACAGGTGATATCATTTGCTGCTCAGTGATTGCAGTATTCTAGTCTGGATCTCCCCAAGGATATACATAAAACCTGGCCTGTTAGTGGGCCCCGAGGACAGGGTTGATGACCACTGCCCTATAACAAGTAAATATAGCCAGCCAACATTTATTTGAAATACAGCTCTTTGCTGGACTGATGATTGAGCTGGTGTGTGTTGTATGTCATGGTGGTGTTTATATCTGAGCATTTGTGGTCTTTTCTCCATACACATTAAGAAGCTGTTTCTATCCTAAATGAAGCTGTGATCATTTCACTGGCACAAACTTTGTTGCTAATAATTCAAAGATGCAAACATATCTTAAAATATTTGTTTCAATTTTTAAAATTTACAATTTTTACATTTATGAATAACAAATCGTTAGACACCTTTCACACACAAGCGTTTTTCAGGCGCTTTAGCACTGGAAATAGCCTCTGCTAAGTGCCTGAAAACCACCTCCCATTCATTCAAGTGTGACTTTTCACACTGGGGCATTCCTCAAAAATAACTAATGCCTGATGTTGACGGGCACTAGGATCTTCCACACTGTTGGTACTTTTTAAGTAGTACAGAAATTTGAGAGTCATGGGCATTTTATTTGGGAGGGGTTACAAAAGTTGCTCTCCCTTTCTGATGAAAGGGCAAATGGCTGGACAAAGACTGTTCACCTGACATTGATTGTGCCCTGTGCCACATCTTAGTCCTCCTTAGCTGGCTGCTTCTTCCAGGTTCAAGCAACCAGATACAAGTGATGCGCAAGGCCTGCCCTCCAGCTGTTCTGTGTGCCTGATCCCACAACCTTCTAGGAAATGTGATGTAAGTATCCTAGGAGGGTGCATGACCTAGGACCTGTCATTCTGGCCTAGACCAGAATGGTGTCAGGGGGTGGAGGAGAAGAAAAAAAAATAGAAAATAAACAAACACAGGAGAAAAATGGCATGTCTGCTTGTGGAGGGAGCAGGGGTTAAACAGAACAAACTCCCTTTTAGGAGTTAGGTTCCACTTTATGAAATCACTCTGAATCTCAGTTCTACAGCAATAACACTTTTAATCATTACAGTCTATTTTCCTATTCTTTTCCTTGAAATTACAGCATCCAAATATTTCTATACAGTCTTTCATTAAAACAGAATTTATGTTTGTTTATCACATTTTAGGATTGATTTACTAAAGGATTAGGTGGTGTATATGGCTCATTGAAGCCATGTTCACTTCAGTAATTTGTATAGGGGATTCCTTCTCCTGCACATAAACAGAACTACGCTGAGCTAAGTGAATGTTCAACTTTCACATTTCAACCCTAATGTGTGTTTTCAGATTTGCATATGGTTTCTAAGCCCATGAGGATTTCAGTTGACCTTTCATTTCCTTGCAAACCTTATATCTGGAACGATTTACTAAAGTCTATCAAAAGAACAACTTGTTAATGACCTTTCAGAAATGTAGCCATGACACATGGGTACAACCATAATATATATCAGTTTAATTACTTCTGTCATGTGTGGGCTTTAAAATGAATGATGACTGCAACATAACCATTTCATATGAATAAGCAGTGCTGAACATATTGAGACTACATGTGTATTTTTCTTACTGTACCTATAGTGTAACTATATATATATATATATATATATATATATATATATATATATATATATATCTTCAAAGGTGAGGCAAACAGCACCACAGCAGTGTTCCAGTGCATGCAATAAGGTCTTCCCAGATGGCCACATATAGAGACGAGTCCAAGGATTGCTTTGCACTTAAAAGGATGTATTTAGGTAAATTCATATACGAATAAATTGCATATCGTTCCAGTTCCAGTTCAACAGTTTTGGGCTGTAGAACTTGCGCCCTTCTTCAGGTTTGTTCCAGCCTGGAGAAGGACGCAAGCTTTACAGCCCAAAACTGTTGAACTGGAACTGGAATGATATGCAATTTATCTGTAAATTAATTTACCTATATAAATTCTTTAAAGTGCAGCAATCCTTGGACTTGCCTCTCTCTCTCTCTCTCTCTCTCTCTCTCTCTCTCTCTCTCTCTCTCTCTCTCTCTCTCTCTCTCTCTCTCTCTCTCTCTCTCTCTCTCTCTCTCTATATATATATATATATATATATATATATATATATATATATATATATATACAAAAAGTGTCTATATTTACTAAACAAATTAAAATGAAGAGAAGAAAAATACATTTGCATTGTTTACTTTTATGTGTATGTTAATAATGAACCTTTGGTTTTGTAAATACGGTTGATATTCAGATCAAAATGGACCTTGCAGTGAGGACCCCAAAATGTCAAAAACAAAAAATGTGCTCCTGCACTGTGCAGTATTTTAAAAGATCTTTAATTGATGATCAATTATCCTATAATAATGAAAGTATGTGTGCACTTAAGTGTGGATGTGTCTGTTCCTTCTATAACATATATAGAGAAAGAACTGTCACAGGTCAGGTCTGTGTTTATTTAAATTACTGACAGGTTGTTCTTGCCATATAAAAAGAAACACAATTGAAGCCTAAACCAACATGTCCAAACAGAAAATTGCCAGTATTGTGGACTTGATCTCACACAGGGAAAAGCTGACACTGCATTAGCAACCCTTTATAGAGCACTCAGACACAACTGCACAAATAGTGCTGTCTCCGCTTAAGGGCACATTGGCATATATAAATGCAAAATGCCTTTCTCACTCATACATATTTACTAATGGGCGCCTGTGAAGACTACAATGTGTTACTCATTAGAATGGTTTCCTTTTCAAAGACAAACATAATGTATCTGAATCTTACCAATGTATTGTTTTATGTTTTTCTCAATAATCTTAAAGATAAAAAAATATCGAATAACCAAAATTGCAACATGCACTGTACAAAACAAATATTCAAGAGCAATCTTGTGTTCTTGGAATTTTTGTTTGAACTAGTAATTTTAGCTTTGGTGTCACAGCCTATATACACTTACATGGTAAATATTACATTTATACTGCTAGTACCAATGAAAGATAAATCTTTAGACATATGCTAAATATTCTGGGAGCAACAATGCCAAGTAAGTTTAACCACGTGTGTCCCATGATCACAGTAACATCAGAGAGACCAAAAAGATCACGAAGACTAGTGTAATTATTCGGTATTGAGTAATGGCACAGGAAGCTGTATGAAAAACATATGTTGTGTTTATAGAGTTTAGTATACATTAAAGTTATAAAAGCATGCATGTTTCAAACAGGTATAGAACTTCATTCGCAATCAGCACTAAAACTAATAACAACATTGATAGTGTTTTCCAGGGAAATGCACAAAGTGTTGCTGAGCAAATATTTTACAGGTTGCAGGCAATCACCCAAATCAGTACAAGTTAGAGCCTGCCCATCACTTAGCTCTCTGGGTCTTGCTACCCTACTTGTCATTGGCATGGATAGGTCTGAAAATCACTGTCATTTATTCTGCTCCAAAGTCCTGAGCAATTTCCTGGCAAGTGATGATGCTACTATCCAAAAAAAGAAAAGTTACTTCATTACTCAATTCTTGATGAGTTTTCCCATGACACCTGTCAATTAAATTGGTTATCTAACAATTCCACAGCACCAATGCACAGTGTGTCCTAACATTTTGTATGTATTTTTTGCTGGCAGATTTAATCATATTAAATCCACCTTATGGAACACACACTGTCACACTTCATAATTTTACTACTGAAGAAACATCCCTTTCCAGGTCTTTTATATGTAAAGGTCAAATGTCAGAGTGTAGGGAGACACTGCAGAGGCAACAGATTGCTTCCTGATAAGGTGTTCTTCTTATCTATCAGAGAAAAAAAATTAAATGTCTTCACATGTTGCATACATTTTTTTTGTTTTGTTTTTTAAAATGCTTTGTTTTCTAAAGTATATACAATTGTGTTGACCATAAAATCTGGGATCATAGGTGGCAGCACACTGAAAGTGGTTTTCAAAGGACAGATCTGAAAAATTGCAAAAGGTTAACTAAAAATGTACTGACTTGATCAAAAAAGCGATGGATGAATCTACTGTCAATGCAATTTTTGCAAAAATCTAAGTGCAATTTTTTATCAGCAAATTAGTATGTACAATGGCTAAAAATATGACATGTGCCTGCATGTGACATCATTTTCATTCATAATCTTGAAACCATTTTTATGGTGCCCATTAAAAAAAAGAAAGGATTTGAGTAGATAAAGATAAAGGTAAAGATATAAGTTTGAAAACTTGTTTCCAATAGCTCTTTAAGCTGGGGTATTCCCATAGGATGTGTAGTAGGTGCCCTATTTGCTCACTGTTTCCAACACTTAGGTGATGAGTTTGAGAGTTTGGCCAACCAGTATGGTGTGTAGTACTATCTGTATGTGATTTTGAGTGTAATTTCCCAGGGCATGGTGCAATGAGATGCTTTATGAATTGCTCTAAAGGCTCTTTGTCATTGTAGGGGAGGAATTGTGGAGGTCTTTTTCCCATTTGGTCATTGTTGTGTTTTTTTGAAAGGTATGTTTGTTTTGGAGGATATTGTAAAAGAAGGAAATTCCTCTATCTAATGACTTGGGTGAAGTATAGAAAGACCATATTGTGGGGTGTATGCTAAATTTAGGGATGGGAGTCTTGGTCAGGCAGTGAACAATGCAAGCGCATGTGAAATGATGTTCTCTTGGAAGCTTGTATTCAGTTATCATTGTTTCTACCAGTATTGTGGGACTCCAAGCTTCCAGAATGTGTAAGGGGTGGTCGGATAATTTTGAGATTTTATTTGTATGTCCCGTTGCTGGTGCAGGCATCTTCAAGCTAGGATAGATGCTTGAGTTTGTGCAGTCAGTAATGAGATATCCCAGGGTTTCCATAAATCACAGTTTAAAAGGGTTCTTAGGTTGGAAGTAGGGGCTAGTGCTGCTTCTATTTACATCCAAAGTGGAATGTCCTTTTCTCTGAACCAAAATGTAATTTGATCCATATGGATCACCCAATAATAGTCACAGATGTCTGCTACCCCTGCTCGGCCGACTAGTCTGTGCTTTATCAAGTTAGCATGTTGGCATCTTGCCCTCTTGTTATTCCATAGAAAGAATCGCAGAAGACTCAATAGGGTTTGGAGGTATTTATTTGGTATGTGGATGGGTAGAGCATGGTCATCTTGAAGGCTGCCAGTCTCCCTACCCAAAATAGTTCATGCTGTGATATATGGCATAGCTGTTCCTTCACTTTGACTATTAGTGGGTTTAAATTGGCAGCAGTTAGGGATGATATATTATGTGTCAAGGTAATACCCAGATATGGGATTCCTTGTGAACTTCACTTGAAGGGGGATTTTTGTTGTAGGTTTTGTTTGATTGCCACGCTTAGGCCAAGATCTAGAATTAGGGATTTAGAGTAATTGACCTTGTAGTATGATATGGTACTAAATTGAAACAATGTTTGGTGGGCATGTGGGAATGAGTTTATTCGGTCTGTCATAATTAGGATCACATCATCAGCAAAGAGACTTATCACATGTTTAGTAGAGTGGAATTTGAAGACGGATATTAAAGGATGTGTCTGAATTGTTTCTGCTAGAGGTTCAATCATTAGGTTGAAGATGGTTGGTGATAGTAGACAACCCTGTCGAGTTCCATTAGTGTTTCCATTATTTTTATTAATAGATTTTCCACATATACAAAAAACAATCCACATTATTATAAATTCTTGTATAGAGCGTTCCATTAGTGATGTTGAACGACTTGGAGATAAGGCCAGAGGTGTAGACATACGCTGACGGTTGCGAGTATAAGGCTAGAATTGCAGGGTATCGTACCTTGAAATCCAAATTTCTCTTCTCTTCTTGTAGCGTCGGAAGTTTGTCTACCCCATCTGGTCACTTTTAACTAAAGATGGAATGATGTCCATAAGGCGTTTGGCTAGTATACTTTTATGTCTGTGTTTAGAAGCAATATTGGCAAGGTTTGGCCGGTGTCGTATGATCTTTTCCTGGCTTAGGCAAGGTGACAACATAAGCTGTTAGAATCTCCTTGGGGAAGGAGGAGGAACGGGCTGCTTTAGTGTAGACTTGTAGTAAGTGAGGGGATAAAATACTTCTAAAACATTTGAAATATTAGTTGGTCAAACCATTCGGGCCTGGGGATTTCCAATAAGGGATGTTATCGTGTGTTTAATTTCTTTGGTTGTGAAAGGAGCATCGAGTTTAAGTAGATGTGCCTCTGAGAGGGTAGGGAGATTCAATAGAACATTTTTGATGTCCTCTCCCGAGGGCTGGGGAGTGTGTGGGTCATCCCTCAGGTTATATAAAGCCCCGTAGTAATCAGCAAATTGGTTTGCTATATCCTGGGGGTTGGTAATTTTGTGGTGTAGTGTGGGGTGAATTAGATGTGTGATTCTAGATTTAGCTTGGGCTATTTTAGTCTGTTAGCCAGGTGTTTGCCTGCTCTATTCATGTTTGCATAGGAATTTGCTTTTAGACGGTGGAGAATTTTATTATATTGCTGTGTTAGCAGGTTTCTTAGCTCTTCTCGTAGTTTACTAAGAGTTGTGGATGTATTCTGACTGGGGTCACGTTTGTTCAGGGATTCTAATCCATGAGTGTCAGACAAGAGGGAATTGAGTTTGAGGTTGTAACTTTTTTTGCCCTAGCGCCTTGTTGAATCAGAATACCTCTCATGTATGCTTTGTGAGCATTCCATAGGGTGTAGGAGTTGTCAACAGAGGCTGCATTAATATGAAAGAAGTCTAACATGTTGAGTAATAATAGTAGAGCTGGTAGACTCTTGTAATAATCAAATGTTACAGTGCCAGATGGGAACAGAGGGGGAGGCATGCTTCTCTGCTATGGCTGTTGTCTAGGGGAGGGTCCGTTGTTAAGTTGAAGTCTCTAAAAATTGAGTTGATGGTATTTCACAGAGATAATTTGTTTAAACAATGGTCGTAGGAACCGAAGTTAGTGGGAATTTGGTTCATATAATGCCACTAATGTGTATGGTTGTGCATTGATTTTGCAGGCTCAGATGAGTGTGAATTCCCTGGTGGCAGAGCGGAGCTTGTGGATTAGGAGTCCATCTTAGAGCTTGGTCTTCACGCCCCCACAATCTGTGATTTTTATCGGGACTGCGACATTGCGGCAGACAGATCGAACACTTTTGACACATTTTTGGGACCATTGAAATTTATATAACGATCAGTGCTATAAAAATGCTCTGATTACTGTATAAATGTCACTGGCAAGGAAGGGGTCAAATGAGCTTTGGCTGTACTTCTCCTTTAATGATTGTTTGAGCTTCTGGAATCAAAAGATTTTGATTGGAGATTGGTGGCTCAGAGCTGTAGGAGTATAACTCCTTCACAGATCTAAACTATTAGCTTCCATTAAAATTTTCCATAAAAGTATATTTTCAGACAATATAAATCCCATTTCTTTATTGTTTTATGCACACAACTGTGCCAAATGATGAGCTAAGTTGAACTTAATACTTATACACTGGACAAAAAAAAAACCTGAATAATTCTGTAATCAATTATTCAAGGGAACCCCCTCCCCAAAGGTCAGAATAATAATGCATTTGTTCAGGGAAATTGTGCATAGCTGATAATAAGGGTTATCATATTAATTAAATTATTCACTGTCTTTTTAAGATTTTATCTGGAAAGTTTCTAAGAAATGACTTGACATGAATAGCAGTAACTGTTTCTGTGTTGCCCCCATTGATAGAATACGTTTTAAAAAAATCACAAACATAAATTACAGGCACTAGTAAAACATACTGAAAAAATAAACATGTTTATGTGGTCAGTATTATCTACTAGTAAAGCACACTGATGAGCACTACAAATTAACTTATGTAATGCATTCATATAACAGCTATACTAGAAGCAGGGAACAATCACACTACTAAATAATGCTGGTTTATATCAAATAAATATTATTTAGTAATTTAGTAATAAATAATAATAAATGATGGTTTGGATGAGCATTAACCACTTCAGTACCCGCCCATAGTCATATGACGCCCACAAGGTGGATCTACCATCCTGGGTGGGCGTCATATGACGTCCTCGGGTTCCCGGCCGCCTGGGGGGCGCGCGCGCGCGCCGGCGGCTGCGCGCGCGCGCCCGCGGCATCGCTCGGGACCCGGTGCGAGTGCCCGGCGCCGCGATGTCCGCCGGGCACCCGCGATTGCCCGTTAAAACAACGGGACCGGGCGGGACCGTGGAGCTGTGTGTGTAAACACACAGCTCCACGTCCTGTCAGCGGGGAGGAGACCGATCCTGTGATCCCAGTACAGAGGATCACATGATCGGTCTCCTCCCCTTAAGTCCCCTCCCCCTACAGTTAGAATCACTCCTATTAGGGACACACATTAACCCCTCCAGCGCCCTCTAGTGTTAACCCCTTCCCTGACAGTCACATTTACACAGTAATCATTGCAATTTTATAGCAACGATCGCTGTGTAAATGTGAATGGTTCCAAAAATGTGTCAAAAGTGTCCGAAGTGTCCGCCGCAATGTCGCAGTCACGAAAAAAAAAATCGCAAATCGCCGCCATTACTAGTAAAAAAAATAAATAAATAAATTCAATAAATCTATCCCCTATTTTGTAGACGCTATAACTTTTGCGCAAACCGATCAATATACGCTTATTGCGATTTTTTTTACCAAAAATATGTAGAAGAATACGTATCGGCCTAAACTGAGGAAAAAAAAATGTTTTTTTTTTTAAAAAATGGGATATTTATTATAGCAAAAAGTAAAAAATATTGTGTTTTTTTTCAAAATTGTCGCTCTTCTTTTGTTTATAGCGCAAAAAATAAAAACCGCAGGGGCGATCAAATACCACCAAAAGAAAGCTCTATTTGTGGGAAAAAAAGGACGTCAATTTTGTTTGGGTGTAACGTCGCACGACCGCGCAATTGTTAGTTTAAAGCGACGCAGTGCCGAATCGCAAAAAGTGCTCTGGTAAGGAAGGGTGGTTAAAAGCCCTGTATTGAAGCGGTTAAACCAGAGTGAAACCATTCCTTTTTGCTTAGAAGTTCAAGCTGTGGACACGCTGAACTGGTGGTTGTACTCCTCACAGGGTATGGGTCTCTTTACCTGGCTTAGAGGATTGTTATGTAATGGCTATGCTATATATATCTAGAGCTAGCCATACAAAATATTTCTAACAGATTAGTCCATCCACGTTAACAGTGCGAATGGATGAATCCCCTGTGCCGAGATATTGTATTCTGACAGCCTGCCCTGAAGAACATGTTACAGTTTACATAATATTGTTACATTATCAGTGCTAAAATATAGATATAGAATTTATTTACCATTTAAAATAGTATTTGAAGGGAGATTTGGTGCTACATTTTGTATGTACATTTTGTATGTACATTTTTACAGCTATTTATATATAAACTCTCTTTAACATATTTCCGTTTGCACTTTTTTTTATTGAATTACATGTAGTAATTAAAAAAAAAAAATTCACACAATTAATCTTTTACGATTTTTCTTTTAAGATCTTTGATAATCTTTTCATACGTTTAACCTAATTGATCACCTGTATTTCCTACATTCGGTCTGCAAGCCTATGAGTAGGTGTGAGGTTTGCATTTGCCGCTAATATGGATTTACGGTAGACCATAAGGATTTGTGAAGCTTGTAAATCACAAAATTTTTACCAGAAAGTTTGTAGGTTGACCTAGAGAAATAAGGAACAACCTATAGTGCAATGCATAGTTTTTGCCATTGATAAACTGAGTCACAGGAGCCAATAAATTGAAAGAATGCATAACTCAGTCCTTATTCTATAAAAGGAAGAGGCTCACATGTCATTATGTGTTAAAACTGTTGGGAATATGAAGAAATAACAATCATGCGTAGGGAGCAATACAGATTTTTTAAATGATTGTACTTATTGCTTGATTGATTTTTTTTGTATCTGTTGTTGCTACATTTTCCCCATATCAGTGCTTAATTTCCTCTGTCTTTTGTTTGACAGGCAGCTTTGCATATCCCTACCCACGAGCACTGTAGGGCTAATGAGCAAAGTTTTAGTGGCAATTCTGAAAAAGGTCTTATGACCAATTACCTGTAGTGTTTGTGTCAGTGCTGTGGCTGGGCAGGTCCACTGCAGGCAATTGCTGGCTGTGTGAACAGTCACAAATAACTTCAGTCACCATCAGTCGGTCATTGCATTGTATGTGCTCCCTGCCATGGCAATGCCAAACAAATGAGGGTATTTTATATTGTGTGTTGTTATCACATCTATTTTTATTGGTTTTGGCTAGAATATGGTATAATTTGAAATGTAATCAGGTTCTTATCACTGTGTGTCCACTGGAGAGATCCAAAGAAAGCAAAAGGAAACATATATGAAGGGATCTAAACAATCCCCAGTCCCCCATTAAGGCATTATCCAACAATTTACCCACTTTTGTTCTTTTAAGAGAAACATATGCAACACAAACTGGCTAAAGGTGCAGGATGCTGAGTAAAATAGCTTTGTTATTTTCAAATTACCTAGCCGTTATGAAATACTAGTGGCTTTTTGTGCTCAGTTGTGGCTACTTAGCAGTTGTAACTTTTCTTGAGACTGTCTCATATGATGTGAACTTTAAGTCAAAAATAATGAATTAGTTATAAGTGCTCTTTTGAGGCACAACCATTTCCACCATGACTGGTTAATGTCTTGGATCATATGGATCATTAAGAATCCTTAAGCATCAGCTATATTTTTTCCAATTCAGTTTTAGACATAGATAAATGGGCTACTGAAGTTGTGTTTTGAACTTTTCTTATCCTTGATTCCTTGTCTTGTTATAAATCTATCGATTTGTGGGATGTAAAACTTCATAGATAAATACCACCAGATGAATCCTTGAAAACAGGATGTGGTAATTGTTAACGTTGTCAGGTTTTAACTTTTTATACAAATAGCAAATGTCAAATGCTATTTACACAGTTTCCAGGTCCATGTGTAATGGACTAAGTATAAAATAATGAACATATGGACATTTAAAGTAAGAACAGTATATTTTATGAATAATGGATTCTAAAACGATATACCATTTTTCCTCCATTAGAAAGTAGGTTGCTTTTACTCTTCTAATTTAGCATGTAATGCTTCCCTGAATAAGGCAATCATTTGAAAACATTTAAAGTAGAATTGTGTACCATAACCAATTATGTAAAAAGAATAACAGACAAATGTAAAATTGCAAGACATCTGGTATTTGGTTCATGCATCTGACATCAGCTCAGAATTTGGGAAATATGTTAGAAAGGAAAAGAGGAATATTATTCCATCATACAAATATTAAATAATTACAAGAAAGTTCTTGTTTATAATATTGTGTAACCCAACAGTTATTTTACACTGTCGGGTTACATAGTATCATGACCTTGGGTCCTAAGGTCTTCTGTAAGAATTTACAGTATATGTAGTTTAATTTACTATGAACTAATGCTTTTTTCAGATTTGTAAGCTACAACTTTTTCAGTAGGTTCTCAACTTTCCCTAGTAAAGAGACCATACTCAAGCCATATTTTCATAAAATGTGTAAAGTTTATATTGTTAAGGAAACACTAATAAGGAAATACAGTATATAGATCTTGTGTTTCTTATGTAATTTCAGGTAAAAGGTATGTAGTAAATATTCACTATGTTGGTCAACTATGGATGTTCATTTTGTTAACTAAATTACTAAATTAAAATTGTTTAAAAATGTACCTGCTCATGGTTACCCTAAAAGTAGAACAATGAAACTAAAAAATACCCCTTTCCTATAGGCAGTGACAGAGATGAATAGGTTTCATAGATTTTTCTGACATTGTCAATGGAACCTGAGGAATCTGGCCTTCCATTCCAGTATAAGGATGCGCACATGAATGAAATTGCATTGCAACATATTTTTTAACACTGGAACTGCGAGCTCTGTCAATGGAAAACTGACCCTTTTGAAGGCATAATCGTCATTTCCAATTACTGACTAACACTGCAGCGAGAACCCACTGTTGTTATAGTTCAGTGTAGAAAAAGACAAAATATTATTAAAATAATCCAAGCCAGCATGCCCGCTTAGCCCAATGCCAGGTTTCCTACGCATACACAATGATGTATTTACACATATAACAAATTTCAGTAATCTGATATGGCAGTACAACTTCAAGTTTTGAGAAAAGGGACTATGACTAGTAATAACAACTAATTAACAGAGATTATGCAGTTCGATAAAAAAACATTTTATTTATAATTATTAATTATATTCAGACTTTGTCATATTTGTGTGTTCTGCAAAGATTTCTTTGCAGAGCATATAAATAAGAAAAAGTAATGAATGACACTTTTTAGATGCAGCAAAGTAGCAGATCAGTGTTTTTCATTAACTCTCGGGCTTTGATGAGTAGGATATCAGAATCAGGGCAACATAGTACATTCAGTGTAATATAATCCTAAGAGAAAAGTAAACAGCATAATAAAGAAAATATTCTTCTATTGTTGTAGACATATGGTCTCCTTGACTGATCCTGTGTCTACTTGGTTCCACTTAAATCTCGTTCTTCCTTCCCAATCACAATCAGTTTATTTAGATGCAGAAAAAGTAATTACCCAAGTAGTAATTTCATGTTAAATCTTTTTTTATGATGTCAAATTGATAAGCCCAAAATTAGATTTTACACAAACCTAAAATGGCATCAGGAGGTGCAGGAACTTGCAGAAAAAAACTTCAGTAAAATGTATTGTATTTCCTGTGAGCATTCAGACATATAGTTCAGTGCATATATTCAGTGCATATGCAAAATTTGCAAATTTAAGACTGCTTTAAAAATAGGCACTTATAGAATTTTATGTGTATATGAAACTTTCTGTAAAAATAATCTATTAAAATTTTAATTTCACTAGGAGTGAACACACATATGATTACAATTAGAGTGCATCTCCTATAAAGTGATTTTTAATATTTCTGTTTATTTACATAAGAGTGTAAACTCTTATTGATGTGTGCTCTACCTATTAGAAGTCACAACCAGGCATGAAATGTATAGGACATACACCACATCAAGCATTGCATGACCTTCTTAGCCAAGTATTCCTCTTAACCTGTACTTAGAACTGGAAATATTACAGACTCCCCCCCCCCCCCCCAGGGTGAACAGATTCCAAAAGGATTAACCCTTGACATGCTTGGCACATTAGGCATGAATTCTACTTTACATGAAACCTCGTAAAGCCTTGTGAAACCTTTATTGACCCAGGTCACATAGTGACTGGCACGGCATTAATCTGAAAAAGTAAACAGTGCCTTTGCTGAACAAACTCTGGTTCATTTAGTCCCTATGTGGCTTGATTCTTCTCAGATATTTTACTGGAAAAACTTCTGCATGTTTTGTATATATAGTTAGAGGGATTGACTAAAGTAATAGCATTTACTCTGAGAAGCTGTGCTTGTTAGAGATTTTTATTATTTTGTATTGCTTTTAAGAGAATACTTTACACCTGTTCTAGACTCCTCTGATGGAAGCTTTCCCTTTGATTCCTGGAAGGCATACTTGATTTGAGGCAGTAAAATTTTACTTATTTAGCATTATCTCCCTGCAATGACCATACAAAATGAGATTCAGGGAACAGTAGACATGTGCAATTCATTTTTTTTTTTTTTTTTCTTTTTTTTTCTTTTTTTTTTTCTTCGTTTTTTTCGTTCATTCGTTTTCGTACATATCGTTCGAATCGTGCGAATCCGATTAACGAATCGTTCGAATCAAACGAACCTGAAAAACAACGAAAATCCGAAAAAAACTAATTAGAAACAATGAATGAAAATCCGAAAAAAGGAACAACGAAAATGAACAAAAAAAAGAAAAAATAACTTTTTTTTGTTGAATTGGTAAATTTTCCATGTCCCTTACAATGGTGCTGCTTAACGTGCTTCGAATAGATTGAACGAAAAAATTCGTACATTCGTAACTTTTTTTTTCGATTCGTAACTTTTTTTTTCGATTCGTAACTTTTTTTTTTTTTGTTGAATTGGTAATTTTCCATGTCCCTTACAATGGTGCTGCTTAACGTGCTTCGAATAGATTGAACGAAAAAATTCGTACATTCGTAACTTTTTTTTTTTCGATTCGTAACTTTTTTTTTTCGATTCGTAACTTTTTTTTTTCGATTCGTAAATTATTAAAATGTAATAATAGCATACACATTACATAAAATTATGAATTATGCTCTGATTACGAATGTACGAATAAATACGAATGCATCCGAATTTCGAATAAACGAAAATTAAACTAACGAAAAAACGAATCAACGAAAAATAACTCTTACGAATGTACAAATCATTACGAATACGAACACCGTCGACTTACGAATGTACGAATCGTTACGAATACGAACACCGACGACTTACGAATGTACGAATCGTTACGAATCAACGGAAACGAAAAAAAAATTTTTTTCGGAAACGAAAAAAACGAAACGAAAATTTTTTTTTTTGTTGTGCACATGTCTAGGGAACAGTAGCATAAAAGGCTACTATAAACAGTATTTAAACTCTGGGCATCCGAATACCCCCTCCCGTTCCTCCCTGTCAGTCATTCACACCATTTACATTTTTAAAAATAACATGCTAAAGGTTTTTTTTTTTTACTTACCTTAAGCCCACCATGTTCCTCATGGGTGTTGCATCTGGGTGTATCTACTGGTCATCAAACACTGAAGACTGTGCCCACTCAACCTGGTCATCCCTTTGTAATGTCAATTTGCGGCACAGTTTTCTATATACATAAAACAAATACAATCTCTGCACTAATATACCATGTACTATATAGTTGGATATATAGTACATGATGGGAAATCATAACATCCAACATACCAGTTATTGTGAAATGTTGACATAGCAGCAGCGGGGAATATAGACATCTGATAAACCTAATGCCACGTACACACGAAGGGACAATCCCGCGGGATTACCCTCTGGACTCAAGTCCAGCGGACAATCCCCTCGTGTGTGGGCGTCGGCGGACTTTTTGGCGCCAAAGTCCGGCGGACCAAAGTTTTAAGTTTGGTTTTAAAATTATCCGCTGGACTTGGCAGTCCGGCGGACAATCCCGCCGTTAGTAGGCTAGTCCGCCAGACTTTTTAAATGAACGGACTTGCCGCTCATCTGCAAGTCCGTTCATTTAGCACGTGACTTCAGGTTACGTAGCTAGCGTAGGCAGTAAATGCCGCCGCGCTAGCTCCGTCACCTGGCATGGATTTAAAGGGACTCCCCACGCCGAAAAACGGCGTGGGGGTTCCCCCCAAATCCATCTCAGACCCTTATCCGAGCACGCAGCCCGGCGGCCAGGAAAGGGGTGGGGACGAACGAGCACCCCCCCCAGGGCGCGTGCCCTCAACATGGGGGGTGCCCTGGGGAAAGGGGGGCCGGCTACCTTCTTCGTCGTCTCCACCGTCGTCTGGGGGTCTCGATCCACCTTCGGGGGTCTTCCGGGGTCTCTTCTGTTCTTGCCGCTGTCGTCGCTTTCTGCGCCGCCTTCTTCTTCTTTTTCTTCTTTTTCTTCTTCTTGTTCTTCTTCTTCCGATGTTGACACGTCGCTCCCTCTGGCCAGAATGCCAGAGCCGCGCTGTGCTGGCACTTATATAGGGACAAGGGGACAGGGTCACATGCTCATGTCACATGGTGACCCCGCCCCCTTGTGATGTCACAGTCCCAGCATCCTCCGGGACAAGAACAGAAGAGACCCCGGAAGACCCCGGAAGACCCCCGAAGGCGGATCGAGACCCCCAGACGACGGCGACGACGACGAAGAAGGTAGCCGGACTTCTCCGCTCGGTAAAAGAGCTTGGTAAATGGCGGAGGAGTCCGGCGAGAAGACCCCCAAGACGGAAGAAGACCCCCGGAGCAGTGCAATAAAATATTTTTTCAAAAGTGTGTGTGTTTTTTTTACTTTACATTTTACACCTTAGGTGAATGGGTAGGGGTACATCGTACCCCATACTCATTTACATAGGGTGGGGGGCCGGGATCTGGGGGCCCCCTTATAAAAGGGGGCTCCCAGATTCCGATAAGCCCCCGCCCGCAGACCCCGACAACCAATGGCCAGGGTTGTCGGGAAGAGGCCCTTGTCCTCATCAACATGGGGACAAGGTGCTTTGGGGTGGGGGGGCCGCACGGCCCCCCTTTCCCCAGGGCACCCCCCATGTTGAGGGCACGCGGCCTGGTACGGCTCAGGAGGATGGGCGCTCGCTCGTCCCCACCCCTTTCCTGGCCTGCCGGGCTGCGTGCTCGGATAAGGGTCTGAGATGGATTTGGGGGGAACCCCCACGCCGTTTTTCGGCGTGGGGATTCCCTTTAAATCCATGCCAGGTGACAGAGCTAGCGCGCCGGCATTTACTGCCTACGCTAGCTATGTACCTGAAGTTACGTTCTAAATGAACGGACTGCTCCGTGTGTGGGCAAGTCCGTTCATTTTCAAAAGTCCCGCGGACTTTGTCCAGCGGATTGTCTGCCGGAGAAGTCCGGGCGTGTGTGGGCAAGTCCACACGCTCGGAAAGTCCGGCGAAGCCAGCTGGAAAGTCCGGCGGATTGTCCGCTGGACTAGGTCCGCCGGGAAAAGTCTGCACGTGTGTACGTGGCATAAGAGGATCAAATGCTGACGAAACACCTGCAGCTATGTTACTAATGTGTTCCTAGGACAAAGTAGTAATACAGTTGGAAACACAGTGTGCAGTGGGGGGTGCAGGCATCTGATGTTGAAGATTTACCAGAGAGTGAAGATCCAAGACATTGGTGTCAGGATAAATAAGTATTACTACATCTGACTTGTAGTGCTTTTTTCATTGTGGTGATAGAGCCACTTCAAGTGGCTTTTCTCTGAGGGCTTCATTTTATACACTCAATCTAAAAACGGAATGATATATTTCAGTCTGAAAACAGTAATGATAAGCCGAACATACTTGGGTTCAGTTTGAGTAGAATTTTGCAAACATTACTAACGGGCAGGGCCATTTCTGGGCTAACAGATAGGATATTGTAAAATAAATGGCATGGGGGGTCCTGGGCACTGCCCTGTGGGACATGTGCCAAAGCAGAATGACAGCAAAATGACAGCTTCTAGCTGCTTCATTCTGTTTGTAGACAAGTGTCTGGGGATTCTATTCTATTCCAGACCATTATCCTACACGCCACGTGATATCGGTGGTTGGTGAGGATGCAGCAGGTGCAAGCACCTGTTTCCTTAGACACTGTTGGCAGCAGAAAGCTGTCACTTCATCCATGCCAAACTCTCTAAATTCTCAGTGTTCAGACAAACAAGTGTTGTCCGATCGGACCGAACATTTAGCTCATCCATAGTTATAAGGCATTTCCCTAAACTGTAATAGT
The DNA here is from genome assembly GCA_028564925.1 of Lithobates sylvaticus. Classification (NCBI taxonomy): domain Eukaryota; kingdom Metazoa; phylum Chordata; class Amphibia; order Anura; family Ranidae; genus Lithobates; species Lithobates sylvaticus. Next base: position 458,081,255 of record CM053029.1, on the reverse strand, counting down.
TTTAATCTTTTTGCCACTGATAGTCCCGAAAGGATTTTAGGTAAGCAGGAGAGTTGGGTACTGAGCCCACAATCTATTCATGTAAAAATAGACAAAATGCAGTGGAGTCTGGAGGAACAGTAAACATGATTGCTGTCTGGTGTGCCCAAAGGCACAAGAATCACCCAGTAATCAGCTCCACTAATTTAATAAGTTACCTCATGGAAACATTTACAGTTTATGATATCAATATTTCCTAATGGAAGCAAAGAAATGCATTCATATTTAAAATTCATATTTTATGTGAATATGCAAAATAAATTAAATATTCTATTCTATATTCATTCCTATTCTTACATATGGAAAACACGTGTTTTATTTTATTTCATGCAGCTGAATGTTTACAGTTCCTGACATCCGTTTGCTGCTGCATATTGCTGCATATCGCAGGCGATTATGTTTTAGAATAATTAATTTTTCCTTAGGGTTAGTTCAGTCACTATGAAAAATTATGTGATACTTTATGAGAATGAAGACATGTTAATTATTTAACAACTATTTTATTTATGTGAACTTACTTGTTGAAAGATGATAGAAACAGGGAGAAATTGATACTTTTTAAATGAATTCCGAATCTGCAGGGAACTGAAAAAAAAGGCTACTCTTTGCCACAGCTATAGTTTTCAAATTGACCTGTGAAAGCCAAATGTGTAGTCAGCTTCCCTTCTTGTACAGTGGTGTGAAAAAGTGTTTGCCCCCTTCCTCATTTCCTGTTCCTTTGCATGTTTGTCACACTTAAGTGTTTCGGACATCAAACCAATTTAAACAATAGTCAAGGACAAACAAGTAAACACAAAATGCAATTTGTAAATGAAGGTGTTTATTATTAAAGGTGAAAAAAAATCCAAACCATCATGGCCCTGTGTGAAAAAGTGATTGCCCCCCTTGTTAAAACATACTATAACTGTGGTTGTCCACACCTGAGTTCAATTTCTCTAGCCACACCCAGGCCTGATTATTGCCACACCTGTTCACAATCAAGGCATCACTTAAATAGGAGCTGCTTGACACAGTAAGGTCCACCAGAAGATCCTTAAAAGCTACACATCATGCCGAGACCCAAAGAAATTCAGGAACAATTGAGAAAGAAAGTAATTGAGATCTATCAGTCTGGAAAGGGTTATAAAGCCATTTCCAAAGCTTTGGGAATCCAGCGAACCACAGTGAGAGCCATTATCCACAAATGGCGAAGACATGGAACAGTGGTGAACCTTCCCAGGAGTGGCCGGCCACCCAAAATTACCCCAAGAGCGCAGCGACGACTTATCCAAGAGGTCACAAAAGACCCCACAACAACGTCCAAGGAACTGCAGGCCTCACTTGCCTCAGTTAAGGTCAGCGTTCATGCCTCCACCATCAGGAAAAGACTGGGCAAAAATGGCCTGCATGGCAGAGTTCCAAGGAGAAAACCACTGCTGAGCAAAAAGAACATCAAAGCTCGTCTCAATTTCTCCACAACACATCTTGATGATCCCCAAGACTTTTGGGACAACATTCTGTGGACCGATGAGACAAAAGTGGAACTCTTTGGAAGGTGTGTGTCCAAGTATATCTGGCGTAGAAGGAACACTGCATTTCAGAAAAAGAACATTATACCAACAGTAAAATATGGTGGTGGTAGTGTGATGGTCTGGGGCTGTTTTGCTGCTTCAGGACCTGGAAGACTTGCCGTGATAAAAGGAACTATGAATTCTGCTGTCTACCAAGAGATCCTGAAGGAGAATGTCCGACCATCTGTTCGTGTACTCAAGCTGAAACGAACTTCGGTTCTGCAGCAGGACAATGATCCTAAACACACCAGCAAGTCCACCACCGAATGGCTGAAGAAAAAAAAAATGAAGACTTTGGAGTGGCCTAGCCAAAGTCCAGACCTGAATCCTATTGAGATGTTGTGGTATGACCTTAAAAAGGCTGTTCATGCTCGAAAACCCTCTAATGTAACTGAATTAGGACAATTCTGCAAAGATGAGTGGGCCAAAATTCCTCCAGGACGCTGTAAAAGCCTCACTGCACGTTATCGCAAACGCTTGGTTGCAGTTGTTGCTGCTAAGGGTGGCCCAACCAGTTATTAGGTTTAGGGGGCAATCACTTTTTCACACAGGGCCATGATGGTTTGGATTTTTTTTCACCTTTAATAATAAACACCTTCATTTACAAATTGCATTTTGTGTTTACTTGTGTTGTCCTTGACTATTGTTTAAATTGGTTTGATGTTCCGAAACACTTAAGTGTGACAAACATGCAAAGGAACAGGAAATGAGGAAGGGGGCAAACACTTTTTCACACCACTGTATGTCGAGGCAAAAAAAGTAAGTAAATAAATATATATATATATATATATATATATATATATATATATATATATAATTCTTTTGATCGATCAAAAAAATTAATCGATTAATCGAGAAATTAATCTTGAATTTCCACAGCCATAATATATATATATATATATATATATATATATATATATATATATATATATATATATTATGGCTGTGGAAATTAAAGATTAATTCCTCGATTAATCGATTAATTTTTTGATCGATCAAAAGAATTTTGATCGGTACTCACCTTTCCGCCAGCTTCAAGGTCTTTAGGGAGTTCTGTCGGAGTTCTGTCGGAGATCCGGTGACATCATGGACATCGACGTCACCGGAGTCCACCCCCCTTGCCCAAGTGCCTCCATCTGCTAACGAAGGGAAGGGGGAGGAGTCCGGTGACTTTGAAGTTCTGATTGAACGTAACGCGTACAGGGAGGAGCTACGCATGACATCACCCGCTGCTGCCCTACGGAACTAACACGATTGTCGGCTTTACATGTTGTGTTTTTATCATCTTTATGTGAGTAGTTTGTGTTTGAACACAAAAATTAAATCTTATACTTAAGCACTGAGCACTTAGATCTTTTTCTTTCTACCCATGACCTGGCATCCTTGCTGAGATCTAAGGAGACGTGATAGAAGTTTATGGTCCGTGTTAACCCTTTTGATACCCGCTTGCATGACCACCTGTTTGCACAGGGGTCCATGCCATAAGGTGAGAGTGATTAGTTAGACCGGTGGTGGAGGGATTGTCACGCTACTGTGGAAAAAAAATTACTACAGTTTTAATTTAAAATGTATTTGTGTGAACTGTGAAGTTAAGTCATGGATTGTGGAAACTAACTAGTGTCGGGTGATTGTATATAGTGTATACCACATTTGCCACTGACTAATGCAGAGTGGAGATCAGCTAAAGGTAGTTGGATCTGTATGTGCGTTATAATTAATCAAAATTAGTTGATTAATCGATTTAAAAAAAATAGATTAATCAAACACAAAATTTTTAATCAGTAACAGCCCTAAATTTTTAATCAGTAACAGCCCTATATATATATATATATATATATATATATATATATATATATATATATATATATATATATATACTGTATATATGCAGTTCATCTCTACGATACAAGTACATTTCCCAGGTTTTATCCTTGACCCTGAGAGTGCAGAAAGTCAGAAATGTACTCCTAATTCATGAAATTCTTGTGGATTAATTGTTGTCAGCTCTGCCCAGTTTATGTTTTTGTCAGACTACCTAAAGATAGCCATGGATGTTTCATTTTGTTTCTGTCAGACAGCAGGCAAAAAAAAAACTGATTTCTCCATCCACACAGACTAGGAGGATGGAGGAATCACTCTGGCCAGGATATTGTATTCTGACAGCGGGAACTGCTGCTGTCAGAAGACACTGAACAGTGTCTGCAGCTGATTGCTGAACTCGATGAATTTCAAGCAATGTTTGGCTAGCTTAATCATACCCTTTCCTTTCATCTCTACAAGAAGTGATTGTAGCCGTATTAGTGCAATTGTGACAGAGAAAATTCAGTACTGCTTAAACCTTGAAGAAGGGGACACACCCCAAAAGCTCGTCCATGAAAAATGATATGTTAGTGCATATAAAAAAAGTATCACGGACAGTACTCAATTTTCTCTATCTCTACAAGATAAACATTAATTGTTTTGTAGACCAATAAAAGATCTAGAAGGGCTAATCAGTCTCCCTGATATAAAACAGGAAGTGTTTATAGGATAACTCTGAGCTTCTGACAAAACCATTAGGTAATTTTTGTACTTATTGAACATATGTAATAAAATGCTTTCAATAGAATTTTTAACAGGCCAAAAGGGAATAAATAAGTTCACAGCTAGAGTTTATATACACTTCAGTTTAATGTACAGGAAAACTAGAATGAAAATCCACAATTGTAAAAATACTAATATCTTGATTCAGTTTTATTTTATTGGTTTCCACCATATTTACTATATACCAGAGATATATTACAAATTTGATAAGGTTGTAAAAAGACACAGATTCATCATTCTTTAAGGTGATTGTAAAGACAGAATGTTTTTTATTGTAATGCATTCTATGCAATATGATAAAAAGCCTTCTGTGTGCAGCAGCCCCCCTCAGCCCATCTTGATCCAGCAATGTTGTAGGAGGGTCCCGGCTGCCCTCCTCCTTGGCTGAGACAGCAGCGTGGTGCCATAGGCTCCTACTGCTGTCAATCAAAGTCAGTAAGCCAGTGAGGAGAGAGAGGGGGCGGGGCATGTGAATGTATGCAGGGGCATTTGAATGGACACAGGGAGCTTTGACTCGGCTCGGGTGCCCGCATAAAAAGATGCTTGCTGTGGGGGCACTTAACAGGAGGGAGGGGCCAGGAAAGTAGAAGAGGGACCCAAGAAGAGGAGGACAGGGGTGCTCTGTCCAAATACACTGCACAGAGCAAGTAAGTATACCATGTTTGTTATTTTTAACAAAAAAAAAATTACTTTAGTATCACTTTAAGCTATAAAAACTGAATGTTAAACATGTTTCCTATATAATAACAACAGATTGCAACCATTAAGCATAATTAAGAATTTATGGGCTGCCTAAGCAATAAGGCACAGACATTTTAAGGTCACGACAAAACCTGGTGCAGCTGTGCATAGAAACCAATCAGCTTCCAGGTTTATTTTTAGTCAAAGCTTTAATTGAGCAAACTGAAGTTAGTAGCTCATTGGCTACCATGCACATCCGCACCAGATTTTGCACTCTCCAGATTTAGTAAATCAACCTCTATGTTTATGTACACTTCAAATTCTGCCTTGCTGTGAATACCAGCCCTTCTAGTTTTCTATTGGAGCTCTGGAACTTTAATACTTACATTTTCTTACTCCTAACTAACACTTTTTATGTATCTGATCCACTTATTCTTTAGGATACCTTTAGAAATATCTGCTCCTCTAGGTTTAAACCAAGTTAGTTAGTTACTTCCTAAATATTGAATGCATGTAAATTTCTGATAAACTTTGGCAAATATGCGTAAACTGTTGACGCTAAATAAATCCTTCATAGTAATGTATTATTTATTGAACTTTTTTCATTGTTTCCTGTTTTTTTTTTTTTTTTTGGTTCTTAACCCTTATGCTGCGTACACACGAGCGGATTTTCCGTCAGAAATCTTGGACGGTTTTTCCGACAGAATTCCGCTCAAGCTTGGCTTGCATACACACGGTCACATAAAAGTTCGCTGAACTTTTGACCATCAAGAATGCGGTGACATACAACACTACGATGAGCTGAGAAAATGAAGTTCAATTTTTCCAAGCATGTGTCACATTTTTCTGGGCATGTGTAGGAATTTTGCGCGTCAGAATTGGTACAGACCATACGAAAAATTGAGAACATACACACGGTCGCATAAAAGTTCGCTGAACTTTCGACCGTCAAGAATTCAGTGACATACAACACTACGACGAGCTGAGAAAATGAAGTTCAATTTTTCCAAGCATGTGTCACATTTTTCTGGGCATGTGTAGGAATTTTGCGCGTCAGAATTGGTACAGACCATCCGAAAAATTGAGAACTTGCTCTCAATCTTTTGCTGGCTGGAATTCGGCCAGCAAAAGTCCAATGGAGCATACACACGGTCACATTTTCCGACTAAAAGCTCTCATCGTTTTTTTGCTGGCCGAATTTCCGATCGTGTGTACGTGGCATAAGAAGTAGGACTCTCATATCTCTTTTCCTGTTACATTTCTTAGAAATCTGCATTGTAAACTACATACCCTTAAAAAAAAAAAAAATGAATGCATATTATATTATATTATATCAAAATAATTGAATATTAACCTCATAATAATAACCTTCTGAGTATTTGTGATAACCCTGTGCATCATACTTAAGGCTCTTTCACACGGACGGACCGTATGTCTGTTTTTCATCCTTCCGTTTTCGGATGCAAAACGGACATACATGTATCCCTATGGGATAGCGGGTGTCAGCGGATGAACATCCGCTGACACCCGATCTCGTCCGTGCCCGCTATGGTCCGTTTCTGCAGACGGAGGAAAACCCTATTTTTCCATCCGTCTGCAGAGCGGATCGGATCGGATGACGACGGACTCTATGGTCCGTCGTCACCCGATCTACCATAGGGGAGAGCGGCGCTGTAACAGGTCCGTCCCTGCACAGTGTGCAGAGACGGACCTCTCATCTTCCTGCTCAGCGGAGATCGCTCCGGCGATCCCCGCTGAGCAAGCGGATATCCACGGGGCGGATCTGCACTGATCCGCCCCGTGTGAAAGAGCCCTTACAACCAGGAGGAACAACCACAAATTGCATACTAAGATGGTCTTCAGGTGTAAAGGAACTCCAGTCTGAGTACAATAATGTCATTCTTTGTTTAGTACCTCTGCTATGATGTAGAAACTAATTGTTTCTGTAAATTCAACCATATACTACATAGGTTTATGGACTTTCCTTATAAATTCACAAAAATGTCATATGGTTTAAGGGTGACTGCTTAACCTATAAACATTAACTTGTATACATAATACAGCATTTAAAAAATATTTTTTTGTTTTAATGCCTTTTTACTACGGTCTTTTCTATCCTTTTAAATTTACCTTAGATAACCCATAATAAAATGACATACCACTAAAGCAACATTTGTGCTATGATTGCATAGATCAGCAACTGTTAAAATGATAAGTAAACCTTTGGTTTTCCTTAATACTTCTTGGCAACATGTAAAGGATGTTTGGAATGTATAATTGTGGCTGCACTTAACCAGGCAAATACCATACATGTATTAAAGTGTATATGATACATTTTTGTTACCAACCAATTAAGACCATAAAAGAAAACCTGCTTACTATCTGATAATGATGGCGGATCAAGTAGCACTATGTATGGTGTTTTCACTGAACTATTAAAGTCTGAAATATATAATAGACCAAAAATGGACAGCAGATTATTACTCCATGTATATCCCATGTATACTCCCATGTATATCATATGAATATCACATGTATTATCCCATGTACACACAAGAAGCAAAAGGGAACAACTGTAATATTGACATTAGGGATCCATGCACACTGGGCATAAAACATGCTGCTTAAACAGGCTTTTGGCATATTGGTCTTCTACCTGTATAAGCAGGTCTTTATTAGTCTATTTTTCTATGCACATTGGAAAGTTAATAGGAATATTTTTAGAGAAGTATTTTCAGGCAGAAAAAAAAATTAGAAGCCCGTTTTTGAACAGAAGCTTTCCGGTCGAAAAAATGCTTGACGCGCATAAATGTGGCATTCAGGGCCATTCGACATTTTCAAGTGTATATTGATTATAGTGAAAAATAAGTAGAGGTGAATGTTTTAGAGAAAAAATGCTTATAGAAGCAAATGCCCATAGACTCTCATAAACTCTTGTCCAATATGATCCACCATAAGCTTTTTTTTCTGTCAAATGTTCTGGAATGTTTTTCAGCCACCTAATGTGCATATAACCTTAAAAATAACAATCTGCATGGGAACAAGAATTAAATATCTCTTTCTCAGTCCAAAACTGGGATACATGTATTAACAACCTACATAAATGCACTAGATCTATTACAGTTAAGGAGACAGCATTGAAACTCTTCACCAGATGGTACTATACCCCAGTCAAACTACACTCCATATTCCCCACAGCACCACCAACATGCTTCAGAGGCTGTGATTCCCCTGGTTCATACATCCATATATTCTGGGACTGTAATAAGACCACACATATATGGAAACAGTTAGAAAGGTTCGCCTCTATAATATCAAATAACAACATTGTCCTAACCCCACACTGCTGTCTCTTATTTGCACCTGTCATAGGCCTCTCTACACACAACACCAGATTAGTACATACAATCTGTGTTGCAATTCACTGGTTAATTGCATATCATTGGAAATCCCAATCAATTCCTTTAGAACATCTGAAAACCAGAATTAAAAACATCAATCTCATGGAAAAGATATTTCACACACTTCAGAACACTATTCATGTATATAATAAAAAATGGGATCCTTGGTTTCAACACTCCTTATCATTTTTTAATCCAATCTGAGAATGTCTACACACAAAGCTTCAGTCTACCCTTTATATTGTACTATAAACCATAATCAAAACTTTTGTACCACAACTAGATATTCATACCTAATTATTTGTCTCATACAATGTTACATATGCAAAACGTTTTATTACTGTTAAAGTTTCAACATACTTTTGTACTCTTTTTGTACCATTTTTTTTTTAAACAAAAAAAAATAACAATCTGCATTAGACTGGGATTAGCATATAAAGTAACTAAAAGAAACATTGTGCCAAGTAAATGTAAAGCTTGTCACTATTCTAAAACTGCTAGTTGTCTGGCTGCCATATTGATCCAGTGGCTTCAATACTTTGAGTTACAAACATGGCACATACAGTATATACAAATGACTCCAACTTTGTTTTTGTTTTTTGTTTTTTTGGATCTTTCACTTGATGGGATTGATTTATTAAATGTAAATAGTCTATTTACTTTGCAAGGACATTTTCACTTTGCAAAAGCATTTAGCTAAGCTTAGTGAGGTGACTGTTTCATGTACAAGCAAAATAATGGGCTCTATTCAAGAAGCAGTGTTTTTCTCTTTAAAAATTGTAGTAAAATACCTCATAGCATTTTCCTAATTTTTTCTTTTGCAATTCACAAAAAACGCTATTAAAATACTGCATGTGGTATTTCATCGAAATATGCAATATTCATCTCATGAAACCATGTGGTATTTTATCTCACGCGATATCCAGTGGGATGGATACAGTGGAGAATGATTAGAACCCCTGTAATTTTTTATTGCTAGTAAAGAGGTAAAATTGTATCATCTGTAAAAATTTGCCAATTCACTAAGTTAGTGCGGTCCTTGCAGCCTTTGTATTAATACAAAAGAAAAAAGGTGACTAGAATACCAATAAAATGGAAGCTTTTACAAGACACACATGGTGTATAAAAATGGTGGTGTATAAAAAAACAACTAAGTTCAAATAAGTAAATACAAAAATGTAAAATATTGAATGAGAATAGTATCTAAAATCGCACATATACAGTATAAATACCGTTCTTCCACCAATAAAAAATACAACTTATTGTATGGTAATTTATTGGTGGAAGAATGGTATTTATATATGTGTGTATTTTTTATACTATTTTCCCCTAGTAACCTCTGGAGGAACGCTGGTTGAGAAACCCTTCTTTAAAGTCATTTTTGCTATAATATTTGGCAAAGTCATTACTATATCTTTGGCCAGGTCAGTTTTTTCTTGTAAGGCCCCTTTTACATGTGCGGACCGCTCAGATCCCCTTGTCAGTTTTTTAGGCGGATCTGAATGGATGCTCCATACAGCTCTATGGAAACCCTATTTTCCATCTATCTGGCAGATCGGATCGGATGAAAACGGACAGGCGGTCCACAATCATCCGATCCCCCCATAGGGGAGAGCGGACTCTCTGACAGGTCCATCCCTGCACAGAGTGCAGAGACGGACTTGTCATCCGCCGGCTCAGCAGGGGATCAACAGAGTGATCCCCACTGAGCAAGCGGATGCTAAATACGGGCAGCCCCGTGTGAAAGGGGCCTTAGACAATAGTCATTGTCATTTTCTGATGTTCTTGAAAGTGTCACCCTGGTAACCATCAGTCAAACCTTGAAATTGATGACACCCCTCTCCTAACAGCTCAAGTTCTAAACCTTTGTAAGAATACTTGTCTATTCATAATCACATTCTCTCTTGTGAATATTTGAGCCAAAAATCTCTAATAAAAATAATTGTGAATAAGTAATGTATCCCCACTACATATGACTTACACTATACTGTCAAAAGTATTGGGATGCCCGCCTTTACAGGCACATGAACTTTAATGGTATCCCAGTCTTAGTTTGTAGGATTCAATATTGAGTTGGCCCACCCTTCTCAGCTATAACAGCTTCAACACTTCTGGGAAGGCTGTCCACAAGGTTTAGGAGTGTGTCTATGGGGATGTTTGACCATTCTTCCAGAAGTGTATTTGTGAGGTCAGGCATTGATGTTGGACGAGAAGGCCTGGCTTGCAGTCTCAGCTCTAATTCGTCCCAAAGGTGTTCTATTGAGTTGAGGTCAGGACTCTGTGCAGGCCAGTCATGTTCCTCCACCCCAAACTCGCTCATCCCTCTCATTATGGACCTTGCTTTGTGCACTGATCCAAATCATTTGGTAGAAGGGGGATTAAGGTGTGGGGCTGTTTTTCAGGGGGTTGGGCTTTGCCGCTTAGCTTCAGTGAAGGGAACTCTTAAGGCATCAGCATACCAAGACATTTTGGACAATTTCATGCTCCCAACTTTGTGGGAACAGTTTGGGGATGGCCCCTTCCTGTTCAAACATGACTGCGCACCAGTGCACAGTCAGGGTCCATAAAGACATTTATGAACGAGTTTGGGGTGGAGGAACTTGACTGCCCTGCCTCAACCTGATAGAACGCCGTTGGAATGAATTAGAGCAGAGATAGAGCAGTGGATGTGGTCGAATGCCTTCTTTGCATCCAGAGAAGGTATCCAACTGGCCCCGGATTACACCTAACACCCTTCTGGTTGCGTCCGACGCCTGACGCCCAGATATGAAACCTTACAAAACAGATTACAGCGCACACATACAAAAAAATTATTTACCCAGTGCTGTAATATGTTTTGTACTGTTTTTGGTCTTATAGCAGCACCATCTTGAATGTAAAGCATTTTAGGGTATCCCCCCCCCAAGTATGTTTTTATGTTTTGTATTTTGTTCAGATATGAAACCTGTCTAGTCTGGTTTGATCAGGCCTGGTAGGATAGGTGTCAACCTTTGAGCCAGAATTTTCACATACAATTTGACATCTCTATTTAATAAAGAGATTGGTTTATAGTTAACTGGGGAGGTAGGTTCCTTCCCTGGTTTTGGTATTGTGACATTATATATGCCTGTAGCAGGGGAAAGGAGGCCGAGGTCACTGCAGCTGCGAACACTGAAGAGAGAGAGGGAGCAAGGGTTTCTGCAAACTGTTTATAATAGTCATTTGATAGTCCATCAGGACCTGGGGACTTTCCTATGGGGAGGGATTTGATTGCCTTGGCAATCTGCTGTGGAGTTATAGGTGTACTAAGTGCCTGTAGTTGGGCATAGATAGTAGGTAGGTGAAGGGAGGCTAAAAATGTTTCAATGTCAGGGCCTTGCAGTTGAGAAGTGTCAAGGTTCTCTTTCAAATTGTAGAGGGTGCTGTAATAGGAGGCAAAGGCATCAGCTATTCTTTGTGGGTCAATGATTTTGTTCTTGGACTTAGGGTCCATTATAAACTCTCAGTTTTTTTTTAACTTTGAAGCGGTTCGCTAAGAATTTGACCACCTTATTGCCCAAGGAGTAGTGCATCAGTTTAAGGGCTTTGAGATGTTTATCATGCTGTTCTATTAAGATGAGCCTCAAGTCTGTATGTAGTTTGGATAAAGCTGTGCTTGCAGATTGGGTAGGGTGCTTTTTGTTTATGGCCTCAAGGGTTTTGAATGTCTCTCAGTAGTTTGTCAAGCTGCATTGACCTCCGCTTTTTAATACGAGAGCACATTTATATGTAAAAAACCTCTAATAAAGACCTAATAGGCACATCATATAGTAAACGGATCCGAAACTGAATGGGAGTTTGTTTGGAAGTATTCTTGGATATGTTCCTCAATAATGTGAACATTTTGAGGTGAGTTGAATACCTGGGAGTTAACTCTCCATATGTAGGCAGGGGTAAGGGTATATTCCTCCACCACTGAAATTGATACAGGGGCATGGTCAGACCATGAAATATCATGAATAGTGGAAGAGGAGATAGCCTGCAACAATAATTTGTCAACTAATATCATATTGATTCTAGAGTATGAGTTGTGGGGTGTGGAATGAAATGTGTAATCACGCTCTTCTGCATGTTGACATCTCCAAGTGTCGTATACATTTTATTTATGAAAGACTGGCTGTAGGGCTCAAGGAAGTCTCTTAGATTTGGAGGAGAGATACAGGTGGGGGTCTGCAGTGCGATTAAAGTCACCACATAATACTAGAGATCTGCGCCTTACTTTCGAGATTATGTGGAATAGTTTATGAGAGACGCGGATCTGGTGTGAGTTAGGAGCATAGACATTTACTACAGTAAATGGTCTTTTATTGATATTGCATAGTAGGATAAGGTATCTGCCCTTTGGGTCACAGATGGATTAGTGCAAGGAGAAGGCCACTGTGTTCCTGACCGCTGTAAGGACTCTTTTCCTTTTCTGTGTTGCAGAGGCAGTGAAAATGTGAGAGAATTGTTTATGAATAAGAGAGGGTGACTTTGAGGCTTGGAAGTGTGTTTCTTGTACACAGATCAGGTCACATCCTAATTTAACCGCTTCCTGACCGCCTCATGCACATATACATGTGCAGAATGGCACGGGCAGGCAAAATCACATACCTATACGTGATCCTTTAAATGCCTGCCCGTGGGTCGCGTGCGCGCCGACCAGCGGCACACTCGCGACCCGGTCGGGAGCTCCGTGACCCCAGCCGCGGGACCAGCGGACCCGATCGCCGCTGGTGTCCCGCGATCGGGTCACGGAGCTGAAGAACGGGGAGGGGTATGTGTAAACAAACCTCTCCCCGCGCTTCCTACTCTGCCTGTCATTGATTGGCTGTTCCCGGTCATCGGGAAAGCTGATCAATGACGTCAGATGTCAGCCCTGCCCCCTAATGTAAAAAACACAACACACGTCACAGCCCATAACCCCTCCCCTCCCCCTAGTGGTAACCCCTTCACTACAACTGTCATTTATACAGGAATCAATGCATTTAAATAGCATTGATTGCTGTATAAATGACAATGGTCCCAAAAATGTGTCAAAAATGTCCGATGTGTCCGCCATAATGTCGCAGTCACAATAAAAATTGCTGATCGCCGCCATTACTAGTAAAAAAAAAAATATTAATAAAAATGCTATAAAACTATCCCCTATTTTGTAAACGCTATAACTTTTGCGCAAACCAATCAATAATCGCTAATTGCGATTTTTTTTAACAAAAATATGTAGAAGAATACGTATCGACCGAAACTGAGGAAAAAAACTTTTTTTTATATATTTTTTGGGGATATTTATTATAGCAAAAAGCAAAAAATATTGCATTTTTTTCAAAATTGTCGCTCTATTTTTGTTTATAGCGCAAAAAATAAAAACCGCAGGGGCGATCAAATACCACCAAAAGAAAGCTCTTTTTGTGGGAAAAAAAGGACGCCAATTTTGTTTTGGAGCCACGTCGCACGACCGCGCAATTGTCAGTTAAAGCAACCCAGTGCTGAATCGCAAAAAGGGGCCTGGTCCTTTGGCTGCCAATTGGTCCGGGGCTGAAGTGTTTAAGAGACTCCTTCCAAAGTCATGCTCTCATGGCAGCTCATGGCAGGGTGGTTGAGACCTCTCACATTGAGAGAAATTATTTTAAGAACCATTGGGCCATGTTATTTGTAAGCTGTGATGATAGTATCTGCTGGCGTATTGGAGACAGACAAGAGGTGGGTGCAGGTTGAACAAAAAACAAAAGGTGGTATAAGAAGAACAGAGAACAGTTAGTAAAAAGCATGGGTGATTCCAACTGGAATCTGATTGCAGCAACACTGCACATTACTCAAGGGGGGAGTATTGTGGTAAGTAGGCTCCGCTCATCCGGGTTAGCAAATAGGGTATTCTTAGTGACAGCAATGGGTAAAGGCGGTCATGTTGCATGGTCCTTTGGCCTGCTCTTGTGAGATACAACTTTCCATTCATTCTCGGTGTTTATCCCATTGGTTGTGAATAGGGGTTCCTGATCTGGGAGAATGTTCCATAAACATAGCAATGCTAGGCCCTCATCGAGAGTTGTGATCACCGAGGTAACATCATTGTGATTTATAGGGAGCTTCATAGGGTATCCCCAGAGATATATGATGTTATGATTGCGTAGTGCTTTCGTAATCATCAAGAGCGATTTCCTTCGTTTGTAACGTGTACTGAGAGAGGTCCAAAGGCGGGAGAATTGCTCAGGCAATTGTGTTGCTTTGTGGAAGTTGGTCATAAGTTGGTCCTACACATACTAAAAGTGTACCCTCATAATGACATCTCTAGGAATATTATCAGGGAGGTACGAGGGTTTGGACAGGCGGTGGATCCTGTCAATTATTATTTCAGAGATTTCCACAGAGGGTAGAACTGCTCGAATTAAATTGCAGGCGTATTTATTCAGGTGTTTAAAATGGATTCAGGGATACACCTGAGTTTGACGTTATTCCGCCTGGAGCAGTCTTCAAGGTCTGCGATTTTGGCTTTTAGCTTTACCATCTCCTCATCCTGATCATTATGGGCATCAATGAGTGTATTGTGGGATGTTGCAAACTCCCCCATTTTATGCTCAATATGATCCACCCTTCCCCCTAGCTCCTGTACCTCTGATTTGATGTTGGTAACACATTCTATGAGATCAACATGTAAGGAAGCTCTTAGGGACACTAGCATGTCTTTCAGGGTTGCTTCTGACACAAACTGGTTTGTGGCAGGGAAAGAGCTGAATGTGTCAGCTAAGTCCTGAGTGGTGTTAGAGGTATTGCAGCTAAGGCTTATCTCAATAGGAGATGCACCCGCCGAGAGAGTTGGTTTGCATTTGCAGGGCTCTGTGACATGGGTGTTGATGGAAGGCTGTCTGCAGAGCACAAGGAGCCGCTGTTGGAAGCTGATGAGCCGTTGCCGGCACCATCGGTCGCTCCGAGGGGAGGAAGAAGCATGGCAGCTTGTTGGAGGCATCCTTCCTCTTTCTCATCATGTCTGCGGGTGCAGGGACACTCTGCATGGGCAGCCTGCAGCATTGTCAGCTGTGCTGGGTCGCCTCTAGAAGCTGTTATCCCCGGGATGGTAGAGGAGCCGTACTCTCAGACATCCATCTATCAGTGTGGTAGCCACGCCCCCTCCGAAGAGGCTTTTTTTTTACTTCTTTAGTAGTTCATTTGCTGAAATGTCACATCTTCACTGCTCCCCAGCAGCTGCAAGTATGCAACAAATCAGATAGGTCAAATAGCTGCTTTCCCCACCACATGCAGTGCTTCCTCTAACTTGCTCATACATATTGTAGTGATATATGAGTATATGGGAGAAATGATAGCATGCAGTGGGGAGCAGATATTCCAAACATCCAGAAATGTAGAATACTTGCAGCAGTCAGCGAGTAGTAAAGAGGTGGTGTTTCCACAAATGGGCTGCCAGAAAGTTAATTAAAGAGACTCTTCTATTACGAATATGTTTTAACATACCATGTGACCCCATGCAAACATGGCCAATTTAATATGTAAGAAGGGTCCAGACTCAAGCACAGGGAAGAATACATTCTCTTAAAGAAATAATTACATTATAGAAATACTTAGCAGACTTTGCAACAGTTTTATGTTCTACGCTACCCTATATTATTAAGTTTTTGCATGCACACAGTATGAATTATTTGCCTGCTTTGAAAAGCTACTTGAATGTTTATAAATGCTGTAATATCACATGTTATCTTTTATTAATAATTAATCTGCTGTGTCTAAAAAGCATAGCTTTTTATGTTGTCATAACTTTTTTATATAATGACACTTATGACAGCTGGATTCAAAAGTAACCTTTCTTTTTATTACATATACTGCATAGATTTTTGTGAATGTGAAACTGGCTGTGAACATTACCATAGGAGTGATAGGGCAGAATGTATTTTTAAAATCCACCATCAGCATGTTTGTTTAGGTTTGGATGAGGGAGGGTTACAAATAAATGAAAACTTGTACTTCATGAGGCAGAAGTATTCATCTGCCCATATGGAAAAAGTACACCCAAGGCAGAAGTTTTCCACTTTTAAGAGTTAAGCAGCCAAACTTTGCAAATGACATGTGTCTAAAATGTTCCCTGTAACAGTTTCTGGAACTACCAGTGCTGGAACATCTGTGTTTTTCAGTGCTCAGCCTACTCCCTTATGGCCACACTAGGTTGTCATAGTGAGGTAGGGCTGACATGGCACACTTTATATAAGGCATGCATGTCTAGCCCAAATGTACTAATTGCTGCCAGCAAAAACAGAGAGAGGTTCCATATAACAAAGCTGCACTGAGAAATAAATATGGAACATTGGGAAGTGATACTGAAAAATAACAGCAGTGACAGGGTGGCAGAGGAAGTATGCATGTATTAAATGTAATATATTTGTGGTCCTTACCCACTTAAAGGAAAATCTTCACAGACAGCATGGATTAGACTTTATAAGTCAGTTGCCACAATATAACAATGTTTCTTTCCAGAGACTCAACAAATAAACATACCACAGTCCATACCAACAGCCGTCAATCTTTTTCATGTGGTCTCATTCTCTCTTTGGCATGGGAAAGCCTGATTCTTTTCACAACCTCTGCTGAATTAATGTGACCTTCTAGCAACTTTTATGTGATTGGAAAATGACTCCCTCCAATCAGGGAGCAGGAGCTTGTTACAAAATAACAGCGAAAGACAAGACCCAGAAAGTCCAGAAAGACATTTAAGTGAAGCTGACTCATGAAGAGATTGCTTGTAAGGTGTGATAGATGATAAATATATATAGTTAGGTTAAACTGTTATGCCCCATACACATGAGCGGAAATTCTGCCAGCAAAAGTCAGATGAGAGCTTTTGGTCCGAAAATGTGTATGTGTATGCCCTATCAGACTTTTGCTGGCGGAATTATAGCCAGCAAAAGATTGGGAGTATGTTCTCAATTTTTCTGTTGGAAAAATTTCCGATCGGAAATTCCGATGGTCTGTACCAATTCCGACACGCAAAATTCCTACGCATGCTCGGAAACAATTTGACGCATGCTCGGAAGCATTGGACTTAATTTTCTCGCCTCGTTGTAGTGTTGTACGTCACCGCGTTATTGACAGTCGAAAGTTCAGCAAACTTTTGTGTGACCGTGTGTATGCAAGCCAAGCTTGAGCGGAATTCAAGATTTTTCCGACATAAATGCACAAAGTATATTTAAACTACCATGTTGTTACTCTTGACATGTTTGGAAAATAAAAACAATTGCCAAACTGATTGCCAAAATAAAAATGTCTGGAAAGTTTATACAGTTTTTTTTTTTCTCATTAAAGGTCTACATACTCTCCTTATGTACTGATTCTAAATGTCCAGTTAACACATTCTAATCAAGTGAACTGACTTTTTTTTCTAGTATTTTCACTGAAGCTTCACAGCTAAATTATAAGTGAACCAAAGGTGATTGTATCTATATTACCAATATGGAAACATTCTTTTCCAAAAAGCTCAAAGAGAAAGTAAACTCATTGTTTGACCTACTATGCATATGGAATTTCTAGCTCATGGTATTAACCTTGCCAATCAAGTGCAGAGACGTGATTAGGCTGAATAAAGGTCTTTTTGAAATGACATGTGGAAAGAATTGAATTGAAGAAGGAATACATCACTGAACAGTCGCTTAGGTATTGTAGAGATACATTTACAATAATATAACTAGGAAATGAGACATTAAATTGAGTAGAACTGCCAGTACAGCTTGTTTTGTTTGGACACAGCCTTTTCATTAACATACTCAGCATTTCCAAAGGTTATGTAATTCATACATTTTTTATTGCAATATTAAAACTATTTAGTTCACATTAAGCTGAGTAACAAAAATATACGTTACCTAATTTGCTTAGAATATATCAATTAACTCAGGGGTCAGTGCACCCAAATTTGATATTTTAGGAATATGGGCTAGGTGCATTGGCCGTCAGTTTCTTCCACCTCCTAAAGTGAGATATGTGCTACGGTTCACTGCCCTTCTTCTTCACCTGTTGCAGTCATTTTGTAAGTCTCATTCTTGTGTTGGATCATTTTTATTGTACAAGACAGAGGATGCTGAAGTTCACTCTATAACTTAGCGTTGCAGTTTCTGTGGTGATAGTATAAAGGGGAATGGAGGGTAATGAAGCCTGGAACTATTGCATGGCTACTTTGGTACTGAAGTTATAGAAACTGTAAGAGGTATTATGCTACTCAAACCATAAACTTGTATCCATAATTTGGTTATTTGGTTGAATTCAACATTTAAATGTACCTAGACAAAACCAGCACACATTTTCTCACTGGTTTGCATGTTTGAAATACTCGATTCAGTACAAGGGAATATTCCTAGACAAAAGGTAATGTATAATGCCCTAAAGGAATTCAGATAGCAATAAAAAAAAGGACAAGCACACTAGCTCCTCCCTGTACCCCATTAAATATGCATATATTGAATGCAGTCTATGTCTGCCATGGATATTTCTTCTCACTTTCTGTACTGATGGAATGTTATCTGGAGATGAGGAAAATGTGAAGTATAAACTGTGAAAAGTTCCAATCTCTTTATCCTATATCCGATTCTAGATTCCCCCACCCTGGACAATAAAGGTGCAACATCCCACTGTGAGGTCAACATTCCATTTTACACAGACAACACTGTGCAATAGTGCCTCACAGTTCTCAGTCTTTCACAATTTTCTCAATATCTTACTTTGCACCAATTTCTCTTTTTACACAAAAGCTGCTAGCACCTTAATGATAAAAATAATCTAAAATATAACATGTATGTGACATGTAACATCCCAAAATGTGTGAACATAAATACATCTCAAAAATATCACAATTAAGTGCAAAGTGCATGCAGTACATCATACAAATCAATTTATTTCAAAACATGCACTCCAAAATATTTGAACAAGCAATTTAGTTTATACCATCAATCATATGTGATGCCCAAAAAACATTACTCTATTAGTAGAAAGTGCATAGTATAAACATTTAATCACTCCATACAAATACATACAGTCCCATAAAATGGCACTCTTTTGCACCACTACCTTCCTCAGTAACACACGTTCACTTTACTGGGTGGAACTTCAAGTCTAATAGCAGCATCTTCTTTTCAAGCTACGAAACAGCTATATCAAGATGTCAATTTCCTGGAGAGTTTACTTTCTCAGAAGCACTCAATAAATAAAAGAAAACTCTTCATAGTGCTCTCTATTATTTAAAAGACAGTTTATTTAACTCACATGACTCCCACATCATGCACTTGATATGATCTCCTTTACTAAAAACAAGAGCGAATCAAGGCTCACACCAGCAATACAGCTGTCAGGATCTCAGTGCTTGTCAAAATCACAGGCTCTCAGCAAACTCGCACACCCACTGCCTCCAGATCTCTTTGTGGAGATCACACCCACTGTCACCTATCCACTCTCTGCTCTACGTGTTGCGTCTTGATGATTTTATGAGTGGCACGATACTGTTTGTGCACTACTGCAACGAGAATATACTATCAAAACAGCTTTAGGTACTGATGGCATTTTTATGTAACATTCATGTAATATTCTTTTAATAAACACTTAAATGGATTTAGTTTGAGGTTTTTGCATGCATCTGAAATGGATGGAGAAGGGGTGCTAGAGAATTTAGTGGTACAAAACTGGGTGCAGCCAGGGGGAGACCTGAAAAATTAGAGGGCCCTATAGAATATTTGTGATGGGAACCCATCAGTGAAAGGTTGCCTGTAATTTATTTCTGTTTACACCCCCTTAACACATTTGGTCAGAGGAAGAAATCCTATTTTGCATTCCGATAGGGGTTCTGAATGAAGTACCAGTGAGAGCTGCAGCAGAGTGACGCTCTCAGATGTGCCTGCTCCCCGTGGACTCAGCAGAAAGTCCATTTTATGCGATATGGCACTGCTTTATTTTAACTGACAATTGTTCCGTCATGCAACGTTGTACCCAAATAAAATTTATGTCCTTTTATTCCTGAAAAAAACAAAAACAAATATATTTTACTTTCTGCTATAAAACACATCCAATAAAAAAATAGAAAAAATCTAATTTCTACATCAATTTAGGCCAATATGTATTTTGCTACATATTTTGGTAAAAAAAAAAAAAAAATCTCAATAAGCGTATATTGATTGGTTTTTGCAAAAGTTATAGTGTACAAACTGTGGGATTTTTTATATATTTTTTTTATTTTATATATTTTTTTTACTAGTAATGGTGGCGATCAGTGACTTACTGCGGAAGTGTGGACACTTGTTGGAGATCAGTTCTAAAAAATATGCACTGTCACTGTACTAATGACACTGGCTGGAAAGGGGTTAACATCAGGGGTGATCAAAGAGTTAACTCTGTGCCTAGCTAGTGTTTTCTTACTGTGGGGGAGGTGCCTCTACTAGGGGAAGTCATGGATCCATGTCTCTGCTTTGCAGGAACACAGGATATGTGCCTTCTGTACTGACAGAATGGTGATCTTCCTTGTTTACATAAGCAGCACGCCATTCTACCTCTGTACCAAAGGATCGGCGGCTGCCATCAGACATTAATTCTGCGGTACCCACCGATCAGCTCTCGCTGTATATAATCACAGCAGGAGTGTGCTACTGGTGGCACGCACGCACACTCCAGACCCGGAAGTGTTGGATCTCGTACTAGGTACGTGCTCCGATGCATCTATGCCACTTTGCTACCGCATATCTAAGTTATACGGTCAGCAAGTGGTTAAGGTAAAAAAAACTCCCCACTAACTGTTCCCTCCATCCAGACTAAACACGTACCTGAGCCCTGTCAGTGATCCAATGCTGCCACGGCTGCAGGTCTTCTCCCTTCACTTCCTAGTCTCACAGCAAACTCAGGCAGCAGTGGAAGCTATAGGCTCCCGGTGATGTCAGACAAATCCTGTAGCGGGAACAAGGGCGTTGCTGTGTGTGTCTATAAATGCACACAGCCTGACTTAGGGGTGCACCCACATGAGTGCTATGGGATCAACTAAAAGAAGAAGGAGCAGAGATTGCCAGCAGAGGACCCCAAAAGAGAAGGCAAGCAACTGCTCTGTAAAATACTACTGCACAGAGCAGGAAAGTATACTATCTTTTTTTTAATTTATAAAAAAAATTAGGCTTTACAATCTCTTTTACCCCTGACCCAGCAATTGTTACATCATTTTTGAAAATTTTCCCTGCTCTTGGACCCCAGAACAGCTACATGGGCTGTTGTGGCTGTAGTTACATCCTTGGGTGCCACAAGTGTTCAGTTCGCAGTTGCAGCGCTATACAGATCATTCATTCATTCATTCATTCATTCAGTGTTATAGACATTGCAGAGGTAACATTGGAGGGGATTTACTTGTACACAAAGAATCTGGTGAAGCTGTGTATAGTAACCAATCAGATTTTAACTTCAACTTGTTCAATTACGCTTTAAAAATAAAACCTAGAAGCTGATTGGTAACTATGCACAGATGCATCAGATTCTGTGTGCACCCGTTTTAGTAAATCTCCCCCCAATGTGTGGTAAAAAATAGATACTGATGGAAGAAGAATTTTTTAAATGTCCGTTTAGCTTTTGAAATCACACTCTAAACATCATTCTAGGTAAAATGTATGGAACTTGTAAAAAAAAAGGAAAATATACTCACCTAGGTGAATGCAGCATCAATACAATGCTGCATTTGTCCCCTGCTGGCTCTGCTGATTGCTCAGTTCTCCCCCTCAACCCTGTGCAGGGAGCTGGGACCGTCAGTCCCTAGTTCTCTGCTGTGCCCCTCCAGTGCTAAGTGAAGCACTGGGCTGTGGAGGGGGCAGGAGGGGCTGGTTATGGCTCTCTGTTGATCACTGAGAGGCTGAACCAGGTGCTGGTCCAGACTGCTGGGTGGATCCTGACCTGGGATCCTGGGATCTTTTCAAAGCCTGGACCAGCTCAGTGATATCAGCCAACAGCAGATTTAAGCTCTGAAAATGCAGAACGAACAGAGTGCAGAACAAACTACATTCATGTGATCCATAGGAGAAGTATAGCCCAAAAAGCTATGCCTATACTTCTCCTGTAACACATCTCCAAAGTAAAAAAGTCAAAAAAATACACTTAATTGATAAGTGTTTAAAAAAAAATGGTTTACTTTGATTTGATTTTCCTGTGTGTACCAGCTTGTTTTTTGTGATTAGGAAAGTTGGCTTTATTGTCCATTGTCTATTTTTAGAATCTCACAAAAAAGGACAAAAGCCTAAAATAGTAAAATCAGCGTGGAAATTATTGTAGATGGACCACATGGCCTTTATGTGTTATAATATTATAGTAATACACCTATAGCATAACATTTATAGCTATTATAATATAATATTAAAAATGAATAATTATTCTATGAAATATCTACATATTTTATTTGAAAAATCTTGATTGTCTGTAGAGATACTTTTGGATTTCTGTGTCAGCTATTACCCTAGAAATAGTAAAATGCTTACTTTTTTGTATACTTAAAAATGTATGTTGCATTTTTTTGCTTAGATTATCAAGTGCATTTTAAATATAATTTAAAACATGCAATGTAAACCATGATGCACATATTTACTGACTCATTATAAATTTAAAAATAATTTATTCTTACTATGGTTTATATTTCAGAGCTTTTGGATTTAAACAGAACGTCAGTCTTTCAAAGCCCCCATGGTGTTCTTGACCTTTGTACTATGTATTTGGATGAATATCAAGAAAGACTGTATGTGGGAGGCAAAGATTTTGTATATTCACTCAGCTTGGAAAACATCAGTGAAAAAAATAAAGAGGTAATAATAAAATATTTTTTCTGTGTTGTACTTTTTGACTTCTTGTTCAGTAAATTCAAATAAATCAATGATTATATTTAATATTGAACAATTGTCCTATTTACAAGTGATTAGCTATATAAGTAAAGCCAAAACTGTTACATTGCACTTTTTACAGAGGCTTTAACCGTGTTATACAATTGTGATTATGAATGTGCATTTGGCCACAGGAACATTCAGTAACTACTGTATCTCCATGTTTTTGTGGACATAAACAACATATTTTTGTTTTGCAAAAGGTAATATAAAAAAAAAAAAAAACGTGCGTTATAAGGGGGTTTTCCATTATTCTTTATAAAAGTAGTAAAGATATGTGTTGAAGTAAGTTGTTTGTAAAGGCTTTAATTTTTCATGGCACCTAGTTTTGAATATCCAATGAGGTCTAAAATTGGCAACTCCCACTGTCCTGCTTAAGACTTACTGCAAAGCATCAGGCACGTATTTGCTAAAACTGTAAAGCCCCTTTTAGGAAAATAATATGGTGGAAACATTAAACATTTTATTTACTCTTCTTTACTAATGGCTATTTTTTTCTGCCCTCAGGAGGCCAAAATATAAGTAGGTAGGTTTCCCTGACACTGTTCCTGCAAGCTATTTGATCTTTTTTCCTGACTCATAACTGTTCCCCATACACTAAATTGTGCAAGAGCACATGCCTTACAGCATAAATGCTAGGTTCCACAAGGGAGTCTACTAAGTCAGCCATGACTGTATATGTGTGGATGTAGA
This sequence comes from Lithobates sylvaticus, assembly GCA_028564925.1. Lineage (NCBI taxonomy): Eukaryota > Metazoa > Chordata > Amphibia > Anura > Ranidae > Lithobates > Lithobates sylvaticus. The sequence goes on along the minus strand of CM053029.1, from coordinate 458,057,435 downwards.
GTCGATTGAGAAATAAATGACAGATTTACTGTTTGTGGAAAATAAGTCTGAACTTGTCAACCAGAATTATATCAGCAAAAGCACGAGTTTGCCTTACTCTAGATTTTTCTGAGATAATCACCTCTCCGTAAGAGTGTTGTGCTTGAGGTTTAAGTTGATAATATAAAGGAAAAAATGTGTTTTCAGATTAATCTTAGATGATCCAGGGGCTTTCCCCCAGCAGAGAATTATAATAAATCTCTTTAAAAATCACATTTTTTGGCAGACTACAAAAATGGAGTGAGTCTCAAGTCTTTCATACTCCATGAAAACTTTATTATATAGAATAATGTCAAGGTGCATAAGTTTATTATGGCAATTATATCTGAGTTTGTTTGACATGTATACACAGCTAGAGTATTATTCCGGTGCAACATATCCAAAACAGATTATTATTACTAATAACCCAAGTGTGTTTTGGGCTTTTGCGTCCAAAGTCAGTTCTATTTGTGTTATGTTTTCAGTTATTCATTTGCAGCCTGATCAATCTCAATAAAACTTTGATCTTCATTTTCTGGCTTCTTTTGCTTCCCATGTTGGCAGAAACAGGACAATCCCCTTGTGAATTGTACCGTTGCCAATTGTAAGATCATACATTTATTGTTTACATTTCATGTTACATAAATCTAGGGTGTAAGGGTTGACAGCAGTAGGTGACTCAAATGCAAAAGTATTAGTTGTATCTAGGATTTAATTTTAGCATTGAAAATCCTGCTACAAACTTATAGTTATATTTGCCTGTAGATCTTTAGGAGGAAGATCTTTGTCAGGAAGATGTCCACATTTCTCCAAATACACTATTCTAAGTACATGTTTTAATAAAAAAACATGTTAAAAAAAATGCATATTGCTGCTGGTGTATTAATACAATGCCATGGAAAATATCTTGGTGACCATTACTTACAGCCTCTGTTATTTCTGCTGTGCAGTATTATAAATGATGCAAAGTTTCTTTGGGCAACAATAAACAGAACACCTTTCATAATGGAGCTCCTTTATGAAGAATGTAAAGTAACCTTGATTGTTTGACAAAATCCTTCTTTCTAGACATACTGTCATTTAATAACTTTCAGTGGAGTTATAGATGATATGTTAATAATCATATTAGCTAGTAGTATTTTTAAAATGTAAATTTAGGGATTAGTTGGTCTTTTTTAAATACCTAACTGCTGAGCAGTGCAAATCCTATAATTTATATCTTGCTATTCTATGCCAACCATCTTCAGCAATTGTTCACTGAGGTATTATATATGAAAATAAACCAACAGATCTATTTGGTAGATAGATTTTCCCCATTTAAAAATTACTATACTCCCTCCCTTTAACAGCATACTAAATCATACATCATACCAAATCTGGCATAACTACTTATTTTCACAAAAGAAGTCCTTAGTCTGGCAGGTGAATTTCAGGAGTAGTCAAAGGCAGGCCAGGTCAGTAGCAGCTGATCAGACACAAGAGCAGATAACAGGTTACACAGCTTATAGACCAAACAGCATTAATCATGTGAAGCAACTCTGTTGAAATAGTCCATTTGGTGCCAGCATTAGTGAAAGGTGCACAAGCACACAATTTCAGGCATAAACACCTCCACGTGCATTTATGGCTATGTGCTGACCTGTGCCTGCTCACAGATAACTGAACTGATGCACTTTTGCGTGTGGGAACGCTCTTCCTGACACAATTAGCCTTTTCTTTTTCAATTTTACATTTCTCATGTCAAACTTTTATAAATTGGATAAATCCTAAGCAAGATGGCAAAATAAAAATTACCCTTAACCTAATTTAGCATCATGTACAGCACCAAGACATATAGTCACATCATTAAATATACTTAAGTGGCAGAGATTACAGCGGTAGAATAAGAATGTATTTTACAGCTGTAAATGTAGGTCAATATGTGCTGACCAGTGCAACCATTGTTTAAATGGTTGTTTTGCAGCCATATTTGTCCTTTAACATCAGAGAGGTGATAGAGAGAATTAAATAGAGTACCATGGCTTACATAGATATTATTTCAAACACCTTGGTATTACTTCCTGTAGAATTGGCTAATGCATTCTCTCCAGTACAAAAAAAACAAAACAGTATACTCATTGTTAGCATGCTCAATTGGTTACCAGTTGGGCCAATTCTTTGTATTTGTTTCACCTATGTAGTCCCCTTTCCCAAGCAGTAGTTTGCCAACAGAAATAGCATTTCAGTCTCTTTACACTACAGAATTATAAAAAGATATTCAGGCAAACTTATTCTTTCTGTGTTGCATTTCTATGAACAGGAGTCCTTATGGGCCATACAAATAACAGTGAGTTGTTGCAGATGCAGCTAACAGAGATCTATAATTGTGGGCAGTGACAAAACGAACCATTGTATGCCATGGAGGGAAGATGTGTTTAACCCATCTGACCAGTCAAGTGTCAGCAGCAGCTGGAAAGCAGTAAAGCAGTGGCACTTCAAAACATGGATCATTGGAAAGGATTGAGGCTGGTTATCTGTCATAAATATTATTAGAAAACTTGTTATCGTTTAGAGCCCCATGTAAAATAACAAGGCAGTGCTGTAGGAGTAACATTGCAGTGCACAACACAAAACTAATAGTATTGCTGGACAAGGGCTACATCCAAGGCAACATTAACCAAATAAAACTATTATGTTAAGAATGCTTTTTATTTATTGTAGAGTTGCAATATTTCCAACTATGTCTCCAAAATCTTGACCACAAATTATTGTTTATTTCTTATCCCTAGAAGTCTTACTTCACCACCATTCATTACATATTAATCCTTCACCGTTTTTATACACAGTAACCTGATCATATAAAACTATTTAAATTATGATATTACATTTCATTTATCACATAATAATTCACATCAGCTTATAATTTAAGATTATTATTTCAATGTTGCCAAAGTAAGAAAATGAGTGAAAACCAGATAATTTAAATGTTATAACACTGTTGCACCATTTCAGTTTTTTTTTAATCCAGATATTTCTAACGGCACAAACGAAGCCAACAAAGTCAAGTCAAATTTGACTTCATAAGCATACACTACTGTACATTTGTTTTACATTCACATTAATTACTGCATTGGGCTCCACGTATTACTAGGAAATCACTGAGTTTATTTTGTCACAAGATATTGTTTCAATATGGGAAAGCTCTATTTAGAGTCCATGTGTGTGATAAACGAGTCTTGGGTTGTTATCTACAGTTTATAGAGGCTAATGCACTTATTATCAAATACCACTCTAAATAATCGTAGTGTTTAAATCCATGTACTTTATAGAAAGAATTATCAATCTTTTTTCTCAAAGCCCTTTTGTAACATTTTCCTGATATAGATACAGCTACTTTATAATAGTTTCAAAAGCTATTATAATATGTTTAAGTTTAAGAAAACTGGTCATTCCAGCACTTCCAATCCTCCCCTGTGTGGAGGCTGCAGGGATTAGGTCTTATGATAGATGACTCTGGCGCGATGCCCTTACCAGTCAAGGTGTGGTTCGTGTTAACTTAACCTGGCTTGCCTGGAAGCTATGTAAAATAATATGCAACATAAACAACATTAATCTGCTTTTTAGCATTTGAACAGCCAGATTGTTTTCTAATTCTAATGTCAAACGCTTTCAATTGCCTAATAAAACATAAACATGCTGACCACAATAATAAAAGGAATTTGTGGAAAAATAATTTACAATAATGACAATCAAAGCTTTTATAGATATTATTCATGACACATCATAATATATTATTACAATATGCTGAACTACAGGTATTTTTTAAGCCATTGTTAACAACCGTAGGTTGCCTTTTCTAGCTCACATGGATGTTATTATAATACATATATTAGAATATTATTAGTGACTAATATACTTTTGCTCAAATACACTTGTGGTTTAACTTTAGATACACTGGCCCAGTACAGACCAACAAGTTGAAGACTGCTACAGAAAAGGAAGGGAACAGGTAAATCTATACATCAAAACTGCTACTATGGAGTTTGTTTTTTAATTATTGTATTTTAAAGCACTATGCATAACATACTTAAAGCTGAGTTTTGACAAGATATCATTAAAGTTGAACTTTGGGCACCAAAAATATATTCCTCATCAGTCACATGGGTTCCAAATCTGTTTTTTATGTGCACCACTTGCCTTTAAGACCCCTTTCACACTGGAGGCTTTTCAGCTGCTTTAGAACTAAAGATAGTGCCTGTAAAGTGCCTGGAAAAAAGCCTCAGCTGCAATCCCAGTGTGAAAGCCCAAGTGCTTTCACACTGGGGCACTGCGCAGGCAGGGCATCACAAAAAGTTCTGCAAGCAGCTTCTTTGCAGTGCTGTAGAAGCGGTCAATACACCGCTCCTAAAGCGCCCCTCCCCATTGAAATCAATGGGCAACGCTGCCACACCGCCGGAAAAGCACAGCTGCAGCAGCATTTTTACAGGCAGTTTTAACCCTTTTTTGGCCACTAGGGGGGTTAAAACCACCCGCTAGCGGTCGAATATCACTCTAAAACATTGGTAAAGCCGACGTCTGGGGGCTTTCAGTGTGAAATGCCTCTTAAACTTAGACAATACCTTATAAAAGTAACAAATGTTCTACCTGTGCAGAGAGTAGATCCATGAGAGAGTCCCAGTAGGTTCACCCACTATAGGCTGTCTGCAGAAAACTAGAGCGGGCATTCAATACCAGCCAACAGAAATTCCTGCAGAGAAGCAAAGTACAGGAGTTGTTTCAAGCTGTATTACTGCATAGCTATGAAAAATAGAGACAGTGGATAACATTTATTTTAGAATATACTATATATGTGTCTTGTATTTAGACAACATTTGTTTAGCACGGACTTCTACTGTAAAATCAAAGGTCCAGGCAAAACTGCTGCCTAACATACCTGAACTGATTACTATTCACCAAACTAAAGCCAGATGGTGTAGAGAGGACCTAGTACATTTAAAATAATCTCTCTGCATAACATATACATGAAATGAATGTAATAGTTTTAGCAGTATACTGTTATATGTGTTTTTTATTTTATAGATATATAGAGTTTATATATATTGTATTATATAAGTCACATACTATTGCGAGTGAGAGAGAGTATGAATAAATGTGTGAATGCAACATAAATGTCTACAATTTAAATATACATAAAATATAACTGTTCATTCTGCTTTATTTACAGAGTGAATGTGCAAATCTTATTCGCATTCTTCAGCACTATAATCGAACCCATCTTTTAGCTTGTGGCACTGGAGCATTTGATCCAGTTTGCATTTTCATAAGAGTTGGACTGCGGTCACAGGTATGTTCTTGTCATGCCTCAGGCATTTGCTTTTTAATCTTTGAATGCCTATAAAATGGTTGTGTTTTTCTGCTGATGTCTTTACTATAGATTTGTGAGCTTGTAAAATGTGTCAGCTGAAATATTTTTCTTTACTCTTGATATCTACTCAAAGCTCAAAATTAATTTGTTTTACACCTGTCTTCAGTTACTGCAGTGAAAAACATCATATTTACTGCAGTGCTCTAGTGTAACCAGTGTTGTAAAATCTCTTGGGCCCTCTATATACATTACAGTAAGTTCTATATTGATACTGTTTTTAAACAAATGGACCTATACTTCAAAGTGGGGTATGATTTAATCAAATACAGTAGGTCCTCTTAGGAAGGGAGATAAGAAGTTTAAAACACTGCAGAAACCTACCTGCTTACTAGCTGCAAAATGTAAGTTTAAGGCTGCACCAGATCCAGGTCATGTAGCCACATATGCACACATGTTATCAGAAGGTTCAAAGTAAATGGATATTCCACTGGTTTCAGCACCCAAAATGCACTGTAGCTGTAGGTCACATGAGCTCAAATATTACATTGATTTCCTGTGACTAGGAACTAGGAGACCTGCTTTCCAGCAACAATGATATTACATTCAACGAAACATTGACACTTAAAATTTGAATACATCATATAATAATCTACAGTAAATGTTTGGTAGCAATTTCAAGCTTAGTGACTGCGATGACTGAACACAGTCATGTTCCACTCTTGTGGTATAACATTCATTCAACTGCAACATTTTTCTAATTGTTAGGCTTATTATCAATAATAGGAGGTAAGGTCAGGGAACAAGTACTAGGTCATGGCATGATGTTACACATTCTGAGGTTCAGCATAGGAAAGACAGATTATCCCTTCAAAATAGCACGTGGTTATTTTCACCCAAGACTGCCCACTATTTCCTGTGTAATCACTCTATAGACTGAAGTGATGCACCTGCAGTTAATACATTTCTCACAAACAAGAATGTAATAAAAAATGAACTTTGGTTCACATAGAGATTTCTGAACAAACTACAAAATCTTCTTGAGCAATATTAAGTGCTCTCAATGCCCTCAAAGCTAATATTCACCAACCATGTTGCTGGTTTGGGACCTAAATCAGGAGCAGCATGATTATGGCCATCTTTTGGCTATAAAAAGTCACTCTTAGATATTCAATACAGATTTATTGTGTGTGAGATAGAAAAATAATTGGAAATAGGTTTCTGCTGTTTAACTCCAAGAAATTGCCATGCAGGATGATTAAGGGTGTTATAGTTCAATAATAAAAAGGTTCAAGGGGGAAATTAATAAGGTCAGAGGTAAGGTATGAAACTGCAACTAGCCTTTCTACCACCTTACCCCTAGGTCTGTACTTAAAATCTATTACCTAAATTGTGTTAATGTACATGCATTGATGCAAGGCATTATTATTAATTATGGCACACTGTGTTAAGGAAGACAATCCATTTGAAAAAATGTACCAGCACAACTTAATGCAAAATTCACCCTAAATGCAAAAGCCTTTTCTTATATGTAGTGTACCACAGGTGCATGACCCACTACTGCAATAGATTGCTGGGGGGTAGGGATGAGCCGAACACCCCCTGGTTCGGTTCGCACCAGAACCTGCGAACAGACCTAAACTTTGCGTGAACTTTAGAACCCTATTAAAGTCTATGGGACTCAAACTTTCAAAATCAAAAGTGGTAATTTTAAAGGCTAATATGTAAGTTTTTGTCATAAAAAGTTTTTGGGGACCTGGGTCCTGCCCCAGGGGACATGTATCAATGCAAAAAAAACTTTTAAAAACTGAAGTTTTTTTGGGAGCAGTGATTTTAATAATGCTTAAAGTGAAACAATAAAAGTGTAATGTTCCTTTAAATTTCATACCTGGGGTGTGTGTATAGAATGCCTGTAAAGGGGCACATGTTTCCTGTGCTTAGAACTGTCCCTGCACAAAGTGTCATTTCTGCAGGAAAAAAAGTAATTTAAAAGCACTCGCGGCTATAATGAATTGTCGGCTCCCGTAATACAGAGAACAGTCATTGAAAGTCATTGATAAAATATAAAAAAATGCGTGGGGTTCCCGCCAAATTCAATTACCAGGCCCTTCAGGTCTGGTATGGATATTAAGGGGAACCCTGCGTTAAATTTAAAAAAAAAAATGACATGGGGATCCCCCCAATAAGGGGAACTCCACGCCCAAAAAAAAATGGTGTGGAGTTCCCCCCAAAAATCCATACCAGACCCTTTATCTGAGCACGTAAACCTGGCAGGCCGAGGAAAAAGAGGGGGGACAAGAGAGCCCCCCCTCCTGAACCGTACCAGACCACATGCCCTCAACATTGGGAGGATGCTTTGGGGGTCTGTGACCCCTCAAAGCACCATGTCCCCTTGTTGATGGGGACAAGGGGCTCATCCCCACAACCCTGGCCGGTGGTTGTGGGGGTTTGTGGGCGGGGGGCTTATCAGAATCTGGAAGCCCCTGTTAACAAGGGGACCCCCAGATCCCACCCCCCCTGTTAGAAATGGTAAGGGGGTACAAAAGTACCCCTACCATTTCACAAAGAAAGTGTAAAAAAATGTTTAAAAAACACACTGACACCGTTGCGAAAAGTACTTTATTAAAAAAATAAAAAATAAAATAAAGATTCCAGTGGTGGTAAACCTCTTGCTATCCAGCGATGGCTGATCTCTTCTCCGGGGTCCAGCGATTGGTGATCTCTCTCGATGGTCCAGCTCAGCACATCCTGTCTCCACAGAGACACTCCGGGAATCCTGATGATGGCCTGACAGGTCTTAGCTGAGGAGGACGGGGCCACCCGTCACCTGACCCCGCTCTTCTCTGACGCAAGGGGAAACCTGGGCTTCCCCAGTGACGTACAGGTGACCCTGCCCCCCTCTGATGTAACGCAGGCCCCGTCCTCCTCAGCTAAGACCTGTCAGGCACTGGAATTCCTGCAGTGTCTCCATGGAGACAGGATGCGCTGCGCTGGACCATCGGGAGAGATCACCCATCGCTGGACCCCGGAGAAGAGATCAGCCATCGCTGGATAGCAAGAGTGGATTACCACTGCTGGAATCATCTTTTTTGAAATTTTTTTATTTTTAATAAAGGACTTTTCCCAACGGTGTCTATGTTTTTTTTTTTAAATTGCACTTTCTTTGTGAAATGGTAGGGGCTTTTGTACCCCTTACCATTTCAAACAGGGGGGGCGGGATCTGGGGGTCCCCTTGTTAAAAGGGGCTTCCAGATTCTGATAAACCCCCCGCCCGCAGACCCCCACAATTATCGGCCAGGGTTGTGGGGAGGAGGCCCTTGTCCCCATCAACATGGGGGCATTATGCTTTGAGGGGTCACAGACCCCCAAAGCATCCTCCCAATGTTGAGGGCATGTGGTCTGCTACGGTTCAGGAGGGGGGCACTCTCTCGTCCCCCCTCTTTTCCTGCGGCCTGCCAGGTTGCGTGCTCGGATAAAGGATCTGGTATGGGTTTTTGGGGGGAACTCCACGCCATTTTTTTTTCAATTTGGCGTGGAGTTCCCCTTAAAATTCATACCAGGTCTGGTATGGATATTTGGGAGGAACCCCACGTCATTTTTATTTTTTTATTTTACGCGGGGTTTCCTTTAATATCCATACCAGACCTAAAGGGCCTGGTAATTGAATTTGGCAGGAACCCCACACATTTTTTTTTATCAATGACTTTCAATGACTGTTCTCTGTATTACGGGAGCCGACAATTCATTATAGCCGCGAGTGCTTTTAAATGACTTTTTTTCCTGCAGAAATTACAATTTGTGCAGGGACAGTTCTAAGCACGGGAAACATGCGCCCCTTTACAGGCTAACTATACACACCCCCCAGGTACGAAATTTAAAGGAATATTACACTTTTATTGTTTCACTTTAAGCATTATTAAAATCACTGCTCCTGAAAAAACAGGCATTTTTAAAACTTTTTTTTGCATTGATACATGTCCCCTCGGGCAGGACCCAGGTCCCCAAACATTTATTTGACAATAACTTGCACATAAGCCTTTAAAATTAGCACTTTAGATTTCTCCCATAGACTTTTACAGGGTGTTCCGTGGCTTTTCGAATTTGCCACGAACACCCCAAATTGTTCGCTGTTTGGTGAACAGGCGAACAGGCAATGTTTGAGTCGAACATGAGTTGGACTCGAACTCAGAGCTCATCCCTACTGGGGGGATATCTAAAATTAATGGTACCACAGTGAACCATAGTTTCTGCCTTAACATGTGCTAAAATACACAAAATCACAATGCATAATTGCTATTGGGACTTACGCATGGTGAGGATATTGAAATAATAAACTAGCTTATTACATTTTTTAATAATCAATGGATAAAATTCCTTATGATAAAAAATGAAAACAGTGTACAAAATTGTAAACTGAAACTGCATATACCAGCTATTATATCTACAGTTGCAGTTGCAAGTAACCAAAGCGTTGTTCCTGGAACATGGAGAAAAAGTAGAACTAAACATTACATTTGGCGTGGATATCCTCAAAGATGTTTTCTCTACAAGCCTTGTGAATTATTGTACAGTAGCTTGGAGCAATCCTGTGTCAAGTACATTGTTTTTGACAAGTCATAAATCAATTTTCTAGTAAAGGTGAAGAATGTGTGGGGCCACATGTAAATCATCATGCTATTCTTGACTGTCAGTTCTATATGACATCTGCAATGAGATTTAAAGCAGAGCAAACTACATTGTCTTTTTTTACAGCTCATAGGTGTACAGTAACATTTAATACATTCATCTGGATACTGTAGCTCCCCCCAAAAGATATAGGCCCAATACATCTGGTATGTGGGCTGGTACAGGCCCTGTCATACTTAAATAAACCCTTATGTCTTGTAGCACCAGGCAGATGTATTGAGAAAGTGAAGATAAAATTATATTGCCTTTTTAATGTATGAACTCAAAACTGACAGTAACTGAGCAGTTCTTTATTAATGATGCCCAAAGAGGTGTGGGAGTTAATGTAATACAAATTAAATTAATATAATACAAAAGTTCAAATTAGATAAAATTTGTTTTCTGTCTACATCTGTCCTGTCCTGAGCGTCATTTTCTTTCAAAGACCCTGTCTAGGATACAATTTGGGAGACCCTTATGTTATTACTGTACAATTTCTAGATACACATTCTAGCTTCTGAATAACTATTTCTAACAAATAATTGTAGTAACAGAACAATGGGAGATTTCATAAACATGGGATATTTCAATGGTCAGGTTCATGCTGTTAAAATAATTGGATAAATAATTCATTCAAAACCTTTGCAGTAACCTAAATTGATTAGCTAATTTAATCAGAATTTGACTTGTTACTATTTGCTGGCAATCTCAAATAGCTCAGAGCCTAGTAACTGCACATATGATTTATGTAGCTCCTCATACCACAAATGCATTGATTTTTAGCTGTAGGGATTCAAGCTTGCATGCTAAGAGCGCTAAAGTGGTGTTTCTTAGAAAGGGGACATACTTTGTTTTTGTTTTAATGTTAACCACAAATAGCACAGTATACAGACCATGTGCTAACTGATTGTAAAAAGTGCAACTTATTTGCAGATTTATAAAACATTTCCACATGCAATATAGTTTTGATGACACAAGTGTAATGTAGCTCTTTGCATACATATACCTTATACATATCCATGTTTATTTTTATAAAACCACACAAACCATTTTGCTCATTTAAATTCTAAAATAGCATTTTTTTTAGTTTGAAAAAGTAACAGCAGGGCGTTTCTTGAAAATATTTCAAGAATTACATCATTAAAACATTTTCTTGCTGCTTTTGGACACACTAACAGCTGCATTGCCAGGAAAACAGGAATGCTTGATATTATTCTAATTGGAGCCAAAGCCCTTAGTCAGCTTTAGACATTATATTTGTTTGCTTACATACCTAATGTGTTTTCAGCATTCATTTAAAACAATGCTAAACAGTTTTTAGAGGACCCTTTCAGTGTTGAAGCATGTCTGATATGATGTCAACCTGGTCAGCCTAAATTGCAAAGGCAACGAAGGCACCTGCAAAGCATTTTAGACTATAATATATAATGGACCTAATTAGATTAATAGTCCTAATAGAATGTCAAATGTCAGTTTAAATATTTCTCTAGAGCTAAAAGCCAGCCACACTAGATGTTTTTTGATAGAAAAAAATATGTTACTGCTATGACAATTGTGTGCTGTTAAAGGTGCTGCCATACATTTGGTCCTATGTGATAAAGTCAAGTCTTGTAAAACATAAAACCTATACTTTTTATTTTCTATTAGTCTGAGGCAGTCAGAAAAATAGATGTCTGCTTATTGGGCAACACAACTTACTTTGCATACTAATATAAAGAAAATAGTGTAATCCCTCGCGCCACTAAGTGAACAAACAAATAAAATCAAATAAAAGTGAATAGAATATATGTGAAAATTCCTACTAGACCTTTAGTGTACACAGTGCACAAAAAAAATTGGCATAAATATAATAGTGATCAGCACAACTTCCTATAATTGGATAACATACACTGAAATGATTAAAATCAAATGTGACAAAATCCATCAAAAAAATGCACAGAAATTATAATGATAACGATCGGTCAATTGCTGTGAAAAAAGTCCTTTTCAAACAATGTGCCAAAATTCCTGTGATCTATAAATCTTGTGAAAAACAATTCTTGTAATGAATAGTTCTTCTATATGTGATCTTCCTTTGAACTTAATGCTCCCAGAGCTCTTACCTCAATGAGGAATATAAACCGCCTTAACAATCTCCCTGGGACAGATCAAATCTCCATCTCTTGATCCCACAAGGACACTGCAGTTTCTGGTAATGCTGGACACAGCTACAGGTTTTCCACCAGTGTCTCCGACTTTCCAGGCTCCCGATTATATGATGGTTCCAATGTTGTCAGATGTTATAAGGGGATAAAGAAAAAGCCTCCCATAGCGTAAAAACGTTTAACTAAACTCAATTTATTAAAGGCCAAAATGGACTCTTACATTAAAAGCAGTAAAAAAACAGCAGTAATGGTGCAAACAACTCGTTGTAGACAGCATTAGACACCTCTTACATCACTTCCTGGTTCGTTCAGTATATCCAGCCATTCCCTGCGTGTTACATCACAACACGTGACTTCATCAGGGACTTTGCATACTACACAAGGGCCATTGTTTAGCTCCTCTACCTTTTTTTTTTTTTTTCATGAGGAGACCAGATTTTCACAGAAAGCACTAGAAAAGACAAACATATTTTTTAAATACATTTTAGTCACAATGTTTAAACAATTAGGACAACCTAAAATGATTGCTAATATTTCGGTGCTCGTGAACAATGCAAGAATGCAAAAACTGGTGCGATAACAGAATAACACACAGGATGTCATAGACACCCTTTAGAATTTAAATTTACATTAATCTATCAGTTATCTCCAGTATTCAGTCTATACTGGACACTCCTTCCTTGGTGTGCTCCTTCCCTCTCTGACGGCTGTGTCCATCACACACAGGCACAAAGCTGAGGAGTTTTTCAGTAAGGGTGGATGAAGCTTGATGGGGAACTGATAGACTAGTTCCACATTAGGTCCACCTGGCTGTCGATTGACAGCACCTGGTAGCGGATGGGTCTATAACAACAATCAGTCTGATAACAGCTTTCAAATCCACCCACTGTCATGTGCTATGAATCTAAAGTAGGATTGACCTGATGGCGAACTAGTCTCTCATTTCTCCATCAGGCTTTTCCCTCACAGTGACACAAATCATTTCCTAAATACAGGCCTTGCCATATTTGGGTTATGACATCACCACTATTCCCGGCCTCTTTGTTTATATTATGCATTTATGGTCAGGAAAACTCCCAGCCAACAATTGAATGGGGTAGAAGATAGAGCCCTATGAGAAAAGCTGCCAAATACATCTTTCCAGCACAGTTATGCCCCACACTGAGCACTGGCATACCTCTGTGCTCAGTGCTGGTCTTAATTAATGGCAATTACCTAATCCACAAACTAGCATTTGTTTTTGTTTTTTTAAAGAGTCTGCGGCTGCCATAGTGGCAGGTTCTTAAAGTGATTGTAGCTAGAACTATCTGAATTATATGCATGAAGATGAAAAAAACCTTATGTGTGCAGCAGCCACTCCAGCCCCCTCTTAATCCACTGATGTCCAGGAGAGCCTTGCCTCTTATGGGACTTGCACTCCTCATTGGCTTTTGTCAGCAGCAGGAGCCACTGGCCATTTGGGGCAGGGCCAAGCCGTGACTTTGTGTGTGAATGGACACACAGAGCAGTGGCTCAGCTCGGGTGCCCCCATAGCAAGCTGCTTGCTGTGGGGGCACCTGGCAGGAGGGAAGGGCCAGGAGTCCCGATGTGAAACCTGAGAAGAGGAGGTTCTGGGCTGCATTGTGCAAAACCATTGCACAGAGAAGTATAACATGTTTGTTATTTTTGTAAATAAAAAAAACGTGACTTTAACCGCTTCAATACAGGGCTTTTAAACACCCTTCCTTACCAGAGCACTTTTTGCGATTCGGCACTGCGTCGCTTTAACTAACAATTGCGCGGTCGTGCGACGTTACACCCAAACAAAATTGACGTCCTTTTTTTCCCACAAATAGAGCTTTCTTTTGGTGGTATTTGATCGCCCCTGCGGTTTTTATTTTTTGCGCTATGAACAAAAGAAGAGCGACAATTTTGAAAAAAAAAAAACACAATATTTTTTACTTTTTGCTATAATAAATATCCCATTTTTTTTAAAAAAAAACTATTTTTTTCCTCAGTTTAGGCCGATACGTATTCTTCTACATATTTTTGTTAAAAAAAATCGCAATAAGCGTATATTGATCGGTTTGCGCAAAAGTTATAGCGTCTACAAAATAGGGGATAGATTTATTGATTTATTTTTTTTTTTTTTTTTTTACTAGTAATGGCGGGGATCTGCGATTTTTTTTTTCGTGACTGCGACATTGCGGCGGACACTTCGGACACTTTTGACACATTTTTGGAACCATTCACATTTACACAGCGATCGTTGCTATAAAATTGCATTGATTACTGTGTAAATGTGACTGTCAGGGAAGGGGTTAACACTAGAGGGCGCTGCAGGGGTTAATGTGTTCCCTAATAGACGTGATTCTAACTGTAGGGGGAGGGGACTTAATGGGAGGAGACCGATCATGTGATCCTCTGTACTGGGATCACATGATCGGTCTCCTCTGCACTGACAGGACGTGGGGCTGTGTGTTTACACACACCGCTCCACGTTCCCGCCCGGTCCCGTTGTTTTAACGGGCAATCGCGGGTGCCCGGCGGACATCGCGGCCGCCGGGCACTCGCACCGGGTCCCGAGCGATGCCGCGGGCGCGCGCGCGCGCGCCGCCGGCGGCGCGCGCGCGCCCCCCAGGCGGCCGGGAATCCGAGGACGTCATATGACGCCCACCCAGGATGGTAGATCCACCTTGTGGGCGTCATATGACGGCGGGCGGTATTGAAGTGGTTAATATCACTTTACAGAATTCCCTTGACAATGTCAAAATAGTGTAGAATGCCTAATTTTCCTTACATACTTTATTTCGTTTATTTTGTATTATTTATTATGTACAACACAATTTAGAACAGAGCAAATAAGCAAAATATGTTTTAGCAAAATCAGAACTATATTTAGAGATGTGGCTTTTCCAACAGACAAACTGCCATGTAAGACTGCTACAATTCCAAAAACTGTTAAAACTGCTCACATTTTACATAAGCATGCATGACAAGACATTTTGAGTGTTACACTATTTCCATATAGGCTTAATATACTTGGGTGCTTGATGCAGTCTCTCTTTAAAGATTAAACTTTATGTCTGGGAAAAACCTCATTGTGTTATCTGTTCATGTTCCTAATACAATGGTTCAGGCAAATAAATAAAAAAATCCTCTGGGAGGCATACAGTAATGCATATTAACCATATAGCTAGAAGACCAATGCCACACAGGCCACAGACTGGGTTTTGTACTCTGTCTTTCATGGCATCTGTCTTTCATTTTGTACATAATTAATTACAAATTCTGACATTTGTGAAAACACACTTGGCTGACTCTTTAACCACTTCAGCCCCAGAAGGATTTACCCCCTTAATGAACAGGCAATTTTTTGTGATACGGCACTGTGTTGCTTTAACAGACAATTGCACGGTTGTGCAGTGCTGTACCCAAACAAAATTTCCTTTTTCCCTCACAAATAGAGTTTTCTTTTTTTTCTTTTGGTGGTATTTGATCATCTCTGCGCTATAAACAAAAAAAAAAAGACTGACAATTTTGGAAAAAAAAAAATAAATATTTTGTACTTTCTGCTCTAATACACATCCCCCAAAAAATATATATATAAAAAAAAAATGTATTCTTCAGTTTAGGCCAATATGTATTCTTTGACATATTTTTGGAAGAGTGAGACTTTTACACAGCCAGGCCACATAGAGAGGCCCAACATGAAGGGAGCACCATCAGGCGTTCTATGAGCATAAGTTACACATTTAGTTTCCTTACAACCTATCACACTTTTTGGACAAAGGAAACACCAACAAAATGACCCCATTTTGAAAAGTAAATGCCCCAACGTATATTCTATGAGGCATGGGCTGGTGACAGGTACTCGGGTACTCTGATGAGCTGGTGACAGGTACTCGGGTACTCTGATGGGCTGGTGACAGGTACTCAGGTACTCTGATGGGCTGGTGACAGGTAATCTGATGCTGGTGACAGGTACTCAGGGGCTGGTGACAGGTACTCTGATGCTGGTGACAGGTACTCTGGGGTTGGTGACAGGTACTCTGATGCTGGTGACAGGTACTCTGATGGGCTGTGACAAATACTCTGATGGGCTGTGACAGGTACTCTGGGGCAGGTGACAGGTACTCTAGGACTGGTGACAGGTATTCTGATGGGCTGTGACAGGTACTCTGGGGCTGGGGACAGGTCATCTAAGGGGCTGGTGACAGGTCCTCTTTATTTGACAATCGGGACACATTTCATTATTGCTAAAACATTTTTTATTCTAGGTCTCCTCTTTACACACTGAGGAGGAGAACCCGGAAATGGCACTAAAGCCATTTATTGACATTTGTGACCGTCTGTGATTGGACACAGCCAGTCATGTGGTAAAGAGACAATTTCATTGGCTCTTTACCCTGATCGGGGATGGGCTCTGTCCAAGGGACACGACTCATCCCCGATCGCCACGCTGTGGGCCCCGGGGGCCCGCAGGAGCAGTGAGAACCGGAGGACTTCATACAACATCCACCCAGAGGGAGGAGATGTTCCTGCCAGCATTATGTGTCTATGGCCCAGTATGGAAGTGGTTAAAAAAAACTGAGAAACCTGTGACATATATGCACCCTATATTACTTGTTTATTTTTAAATCAAAGATTATAAATAAATAGTTAAAAAAAATAAACAGGTACAACATTTTTTTAAAAAGACGAATACACACTCAATTTCCACATTGTTGCAAAATACAGATGGCCCAGCACTCCAGTATGAAAAAATGTACCCTAACAGCAGTTACATGTCTTGTATGGTGAGAGAGTAGGTATCCAGTTTACACATTGCACAAAGTCTCCAATATTTTTTTATATGCTCCTATGGGTTAATGTTATTATAGTAGTAAAATCAAATTTTTCATGTGTTCAGGTAGGATATAGTTCAGAAATGAAATAATGAATCCATAGTAAGCAGGTATTTAGTTTGCTTCCAATATACTATTATTTATAATGTTTTAAAACCTTCTCAGAGTGTCACTGCGTTGGAGAATAAACTTGAGTGGCTGTTTCCAATTTTTTTTAATTTGCTTATTTCTTTTTCATAAAATAAGCTGATGTCAAAATATCAGAATCCCCAAAGGTTACAACCTTATCTAATAGATATTATCATATAATTGTAATCCCTCTTCAACTGTAATTGTCAACATGTGGAGAGGAACACAAGCAACATGTGAAATAGTGACTCCACCTGACTCCAAACTGTTTCCAGCAGTCACAAGCTGTTCTTAGATGCTAACATCTTTGAAATGATAATTGTTATGCACCCTGTAGCTTCTGAAACTTTTGTGTATGCACATAATATGTCTTTTAGTAGATGCTAGCACCACCCATTCAGTTTTTGATAGAAGACAACAAGTTGCTATGCTTACAACTGTAACCCTTTCAAAAATATTTCTCCCAAGCAGTGAACACATATGTGTGCAATGTACCGTAATAATATGTGGGCAATTTAAATGTATTTATTTGGTTCTATTGCTTAGTCTTAAAATTGTAGAAACTGCTAAAAAGAAAGATCAAAGCTAGAAAAACACTACAGTCAATAGTCAGAACTCTGTGAGGAAAATTGGTCATTTTTAAAATCTAATTTACCAGAAATTACAGGAAAAAGCCTTATCGGGTAATCCCACTTCACAAAGATTGTGGTTAACAGATCCCATCTTTGTATATTCCACAAAACCAACAATGCCATACATTTTTACTACATAGATTTATGAAAATCAAGTATAATATTCTAATCAGCATCTGCTTTAATTGCTATTATTATAATCAGTATCATAAAGTATCTTTTACTGGTAATTTTACTGGATTTTACCTTAAGTTAACTTCATTAATTTTCTTCATCATTTAAAAGATCATATGGTATAAAAAAAATAAGCCTTTTTATTAAAGATATAAACACTGGGTAAAGCATGTAAAAAATATGACAACATCCCAAATAGGTGAATAAAAACAAACTGTCTTCCAAGTATCACCAATGTGTTTAATATCAGCATCTACTGTATATATTTGAAGATTTACTGTATATGCTACCTAGCCATGTTACAGTTTATCTGCCAGCAGTAGCAACAAGTACAACGACTCAATGAACTAGTAATGAAAAGCAGGAAAACCTTGCCACTGTCCATGATTATTAAAAAAAAGTGGTTTTGATAAAATAGATATAAAATACACATGGATGTTCTCTATATTGAAAATCTCCTCAGCCAACATATACAGATGCTACAAAACTTCGCAATTATTGATGTGACGTACGAATTACCCTCTAATGTGATTTAATGTACTGTAACTGACTGCAATGCCAGCAAATACAGTATGAGGTAGCCCAGAGTCAGTATTATCATTATCATCATCATTGTAATTTGGTAGAGTTGAAAATATGAATATGCATGTCAAAATTCATTATTGGTATGACTTCCTTGTAACCCGAACTTTACAATTTGAAAATACCACAAGATACCTGCAAGGTTCACAAGAATTGTATTGTACAAATCTATATTATTTATTAATGGCACACATATTTGTTTATATGTTCTTTTTTGCAGCTTGGTATGCCATCAATTCAATTGTCATAATAAACAAAACTTTATATTTTATTTATAATATTAAAGGAACATGTCTTCCATCATGAACCTCAAAGACCTGAGAGAGGACGTGGAAGATGTCCTTTTGACCGAAATTCTTCTGTTACATCAATACTAACAGGTAATTGTGATTTTTTTTTTTTTTTACCTTTGTGAGTATATTTTGTACTCAGAGAAGTCAAACTTCCACAAATATTACTTTTTGGCATTGCTATGTATAATGCTGTTTATTTTTTGGTGTTTTGTGAAAAGCTATGCATGAGTTCCAGTGACACCTACAATCTACAAGTTTTTGGGCAAATTGGGGCCAACTTAGTGCTCATACTACTACACAGTGGTTCAACAATGCAGGAAGGTGCACTAGGGTGCTGTTGTGAAGTATACTATAAAGTAATGCTTGTTGCAGCCATACCAGGTGAACTCAGAGACTTGTATGCTCTAAACTATAGGACATTTTAATCGGTCGTTAGTAGGGACTTCAACTCTTGGCATTTGCTGAATATTTCCCAGTTTGGAAGAATAAACACCAACAAAATTGATACCCTCCCTAAACTTTTATACCTCCAAATTATTCTGATTTCCCCTTTCCTCTACTTTTTTCTGGATGCTTATTGCTGATTACACAATTTGTTTGGCAGCAATGGTTTTCACGGCTGACATTGAATACCCTAGGAATACCCTAAACTTTTCACAGGAGCTGGTCTCCCAGACTTCCATCTCTATCACGTCTCTTTACTTTCATGGATGTCGGAGTGGTTCCTGTGTAGTCGACCAGGATCTCTTTGCAGTAGATCTACAGGCTCTTCCCTCGGACTAACCCCATTCTTTCTCCTTTATTCTAGGTGTCTCGCCGCTCACGGTAGCGTCTTTGTGTGTTTGGTACAAAAACAGATTGTCTCTCCTTATGTACTGAACCGTCCCCATTGACTTCATTACTGGACAACCCATATTTTTCTAGCGGCTGCCAGTATCTTGGGAAAGGCTTGGTTTTGCGGTCTCCTTGACTTCAAGCAGGACACTTTGTTCATCTTAGTTCTGGACCTCCATCAGATTTTCTTATATTTTCAGCTGACAGCATTGACTGGCTAACTTATTATCAATTATTAGCTTACTGTAGACAGCTTTTCTAGTCAGGTAAGATACATGACCCGCTCATGGATTTTGAACGTCTGTGCTCTCTTTCAGAAACACCCAGACATACACTACCGAAAATTTATAAATTGCTCCAGCACCCTCACTTTGATAATATTCTACCCTCTATGTCAGCTTGGAACCAGGACTTGAGTTTTGAGTAGACATGGGCCAAACACCCCCTGTTCGGTTCCCAGCAGAATTCCCAAACAGGGGAAATGTTCTGACCCAAATGACAAACAGCATTAAAGTCTTTGGGAGCTAAACAGCTAAAATCAAAAGTGCCCATTTTGAAGGCTTATATGAAAGTAATTGGCCCTGGGGGTCATGTAGCAATGCAAACATTTTTTTTTAAAACAATGTTTTTTTCAGGAGCAGTGATTTTAATTATGCTTAAAGTGCAACAATAAAAATAAAAAAATCCTTTAAATATAGTGCCTGGGGGGTTCCGTTAGTCTGCTTGTTAAGTGGTTCAGGTGTAGCATATATATAACATGCTGAAATTTCCACAAAAAAAAAAAAGTTGAATCCCATTTAAAATGACCCACGGTTACAATTGATGGCACCTGGCTATTGAAAAAATAAAGAAAAAACATTGTGGGGTCCTCCCTCAGTCCATACCAGGCCCTTCAGTCCTGGTATTGATTTTAATGGGTACCCTACACCAATTTTTTTTAAAAACAGCGTGGGGTCCCCTCCCAAAATCCATACCAGATTGTTATTCGGGCATGCAGCCTGGCAGGTCAGGAAGGGGGGGATGAGCGAGCGGCCCTCCCCTCCTGAACAATACCAGGCCACATGCCCTCAACATGGGGGGATGCTTTGGGGCAGGGGGGCATGGGTCCGTGACATTACAAGGGGGTGTGGCCATCAGGTGACATTGCTTGTGACCCGCCCTTACCAATACAAGAACTATCAAAGTGCGGAGGAGGCATTTGGGGGCTAGCCATCCTAGAAGGACAGCTAAAGCGTTGGTTTTATTTTTCGGGTCCGGCGGATGGCGTCATTGACAATAGATTTAAAGCACCCCCCCTCATTTTGAGGGCTAGTGGCCTGGTATGGTTCAGGAGGGCAGGGCACATGCCATTTTTTAATTACATTTTGGTGTGGGGTTCTCCTTAAAATGCATACAAGAACTGAAGGGCCTGGTATGGACTTGGGGTGGGACGACCACGTTGTTTGTTTTTTTTAATCCACAAACGGCCGAACAGGCAAATGTTAGGCCTGAACTCATGCTCGGGTCAAACCGTTTGCCCAACACTAGTTTTGAGCTCACGTCCAAGGATTTGCACAAAGCCTTCTTGTTCACTTACAAAAAAACCTGGGTCTGTCGTCCATCAAAAAACTCAGATTTTATGCCATTTTCTCTTGGCTGGCTAATGTCTCAATATTGGCAGCCCAGAGACACCCCACCTCCGCTGAAATGGGTTGCAATTGTGAACAATATAATGAGGAAGGAAGAGATTTTGGCCTTTGATATTGATATTTCCAGGGTCTTCTCTCTGTGGATGGCATGGATCTTTTATTCTGACTCAGATAATTTAAAACATAAGCTGTAGCTATTTTGTTTCTTCTGTGTTGCTATTACAATGCATGTGATATTAATTGTGACATCTTCGCTTTTGCGTGTGCTTAGGTACAAACTTCTCTCTTTCTTCCTTTCCTCCTTTTGTGAGACCTTTTTTCTCTTCGTGCTCTCTCTCTTTCAGCCCTCCAAAATCTGCAGTAAATGCCCATGATTCACACATTACCCATGTTACCTTCTCTTTGCACTTGGCATAACAGCAATTCCTGTATTTACTTTTCTGTCGATGTATCTTAACCAGGGTTGAAACTGGGGGGGGGGGGGGCAGGGTGGAATGTGCCCCAGGTGCCACATTGAGGGGGGTATGGCCTCTAGAAATTCCCAGAACGAAGTGCGGGTCTTTCCCCGGCCATGTCCGCCCTGCAGCAACATCCTCATCATTCCTCTGGGGCCATGCTCCCCCCTCCCCACCACCAGTGCCCGACCTCCCCACAGTGTCACCGCTCCCTTCTCTTGGAAGTGTGGGGCCTCTGCGGCATTGCCAATAACCGGTGTAGCTAGGAGGCTGCCCTCTGGTGCCAGCTGTGCTAGAACAGCCCGAAGGAGGCCACTGTCATGTGTAGGCAATGCAACCTCTACCAATGTGAGTGAACCATGCCAACTCTGCTATCATCTGTGCCGGGAACCACTGGCCAAACACTGCCTGCTACCATGTGCCCAGGGCTAGGTGAGCTGGAGAATGAGCTCCCAGAATATTTCCACTTGTACTGACCATGAGCAGTAAAAACTACAGCCTGTTCTGTGTCTAGTGTAAAACCCCCATGTGCTATTAGTGTCTGGAAAAGGGCCAGCACCACAGCCAGGAAGTCAAGGCTCTGGGGTCCATGTGGGGGCTGCACAAGTTGAGGGGGGACAAAGGGGGTGCATAGGTAAGCTCCATAAGGTGGGGTGCACAAGGGAAGGGGGGCACAGGGAAAAGAGGAAAGGGAAGCTGCACAAAAAGAGCGGAACAAGGGGTGCACACTTAGGGGGGCTGCACAAGGTGGGGGGAGGTCAAGGTGAGAAAGGGGGGATGAAGAAGCTTAACAAGATGAAGGGAGGATGAGGAGGAGGGTGGAGGTGGAGAAATTGAGAAGCTGCACAAGATGGAGGGGGAGAGGAGGACAAGGTGGGGGGAGTATCAGGAGTGCACAAGATGGGGAGCTGCACAAGGTGAAGAGGAGATGGAGAAGCTGCAGGCGAAAGAGGTTTGGGAGAAAAAGCTATGGGGGTGGGGAAGCTGTACAAGGAGAGTGGGGGGCATGTGGGAGTTGCATACGAGGGTGTCACTCGTTTTCAGGGTCATTGCAGGAGATGCATAAGGTGGGTGAGAACTTAAAGTCCTGCCCACCCCTGATCCACCTCCACCTCAGGAAGACTCCCCCCTGCAGATTTCCCTTGACTTTGCTCCTTCCTGTTCTGCAGTGGCTCTAATGTTCTGCAGTGGTGACTCCTCCAGCTCCTGCATCCGGCTGGACCCCCTGGACCCAGAGAGCAGAGATGCAGCCGGGGCTAGTGAGGGGGCACTGAAAGCTGGGTGGATCAAGAGGATGGTTAGGCTGGCTGTCAAGAACCACTCAACATTCACATGAGCACAATACATGCAAAAATAACTAAACAAAATAATAATAATAAAAAGAAAAGTATGTACAGCACTAGAGTAAGCTTGGTACGCTAGGAGAATTAATTTTTGCAGATGCACTACTAACATGTACACACAAATATCTGTTTAACCACTGGCTGACCTCGCTATAGCAAAATTATGGCTATGGTGCGGTTGGCAAGTTTTGGAAAGGTGTCATATGTCCTCCGGATGCAGCTGATCCCAGATCAGGGTAAGGAACCAATCAGCGTCTCTTTACCATGTGATCAGCTGTGCCCAATTACAGCTGATCATGATGTAAACACACTTGCCTGATTATCAGTGCAGCCCCAACAGTGCCCATCAGTGCTGCCTATCATTGCCAATCAGTGCCCATCAGTAGTGTCAATCAGTGCTGCCAATCAGTGGCGCATATTAGTGCCTATCAGTGCCACCTATCAGTGTCCATCATTACCGCCTATTAGTGCCCATCAGTGCCACCTATCAGTGGCCATCAGTGCTGCCTATCAGTGCCCATCAGTGCTGCCTCATCAGCGCACATCAGTGAAGGAGAAAAATTACCTGTTTTCAAGATTTTATAACAGAAACTAAGAAAAACATATTTTTTCACAAAGTGTGGTCTTTTTTTATTTGTTTAGCAAAAAACAAAAATTCCAATGGTGAAAATGATAAAAATATACAGTGCTGCATGACCGCACAATTGTCATTCAAAGTGCGACAACACTGAAAGCTGAAAATTGGCCTGGGCAGGAAGGAGGTAAAAGCACCCAGTAGGCAAAGGGTTAGAGTGATTGTAAATAACAAACATGTTATACTTACCTGCTCTGTTGCAGTGGATTTGCACAGGGAAGCCCGGATCCTCCTCTTCTTGGGTCTCTCTTCTGTGATCTTGGCCCCTCCCTCCTGTTCAGTGTCCCCACAGCAAGCAGCTTGCAATGGGGGCAAACGATCCGATTCACAGCTCCCTGTGTCCATTTAGACACTGAGCTACCATTAAGCCCCACCCCTCTCTCCCCTGATTGGCTAACTGACTTTGATTGACAGCTGCTGGAGCCAATGGCACCACTGCTGTGTATCAGCCAATCAGGGGGGGGGGAGTCCCAGATGGCTGAGGGACTTGTAGACATCGCTGGACAGAGATGGGGATCAGGTAAGTATTAGGGGGTGCTGGGGAGGTTGCTGCACTCAGAAGGCTTTTTATCTTAAGGCATAGAATATATTAAGATACAAACCCTTCTGCCTTTACAACTCATTTAAGCCATGTAAAGTTTGTAGATATTACAGCATAGTAATTCAGTTTCAGACTATGTTTTTGTTTCAACTAAAGTTGTAAGCTTGAAGTCTGGAATGCACTATTTGTCTTTCACACAAGTCACAAAATGTAGTGGAATATAGCTAGACAATGTTCATTCTAATATTTATTAATTTAACTGGTTTTATAAAGTTCAGAAAATACAGACACATCGTCGTTACTACTGAAATGTTCCATATATTATATGTTTTACATATAAAATATGTGCTGATGTTCAATGTTTTATATATACTCCAAAGAACTCCCTCTCTGAGTGATTGGATATGGCCTTTACAGCCCAACAATGGTCCTTTGTGTAAGTTTGATTGAAACATGTGCTAACAGAGCCTATCCACATAAACTTGTCATCTACACTGCTCTAACAGCCACAAGTCTGAACTGTGGTTTCTAAGTCCAGTTAGCTATGTTCTGTAGACAGTTAAAAAAAAAAAAAAAAAAAATTACATGTGCTGTCACATCAGTCCACCAGTTGTCCTAAGTAACAAAGAACTTTATTCTACTAGTGTATATTTAAAACCGTATTACATGCATATCAACAAGTATTATTTTGCCTAAATTGAGTTCATGGAATACAAAGAAAAATATATTTCCACGTAAAAGTTCTACTAATACCATTTGTTGCAGTATATTACTGTCCACATTGCTATTATATAGTGGCAGTGGACTGTGACTGCACCAAAAATGTGACTAAACAGCAAAAAAGCTGTCACTGGTATGGCATGAGCGTGGCGTCGATACGCACAAGACAAGCCACCCCCATGTCACTTGGTCAAGCCAATGGGTGACAGAGGGCGGCGCCTGGTGCGAATCACAACTCCCGGGGAAGAAAAGATAGAGGGGCATTTAAAGCAAAGCAGGCACAATGAACAGCATCCAGGGGTACAAGAGCTGCATTCCATAAGTATATGAAAAATAGGTCACATGTAAAAAGAAATATATGTATAGCAAATATGTATAATTAATAAATGCCATCCAGAGGGTAGGAATCATGGAATAAGATCCCATCCATCCCTGAGGGAAATATATAAGCAACAGTGGTAGATATTAACTACCCATTGTGTTTGAGCTCTGCCTCCATCCCAGTTACAACATACAGAGAGGGGGGGGATGTATATCTCCATATACTGGGACTCAACATATGCCCTCAACATGGGGGGTGGGTCTTTTGAGGCAGGTGGGCCCTGCACCCCCCATCCCAAAGCACCTTGCCCCATGTTGAAGAGGACAAGGGCCCCTTCCCGACAACCCTGGCCATTGGTTGTCAGGGTCTGCGGGCAGGGGGCTTATCGGAATCTGGGAGCCCCCTTTAATAAGGGTGCCCCCACATCCCGGCCCCCCCACCCTATGTGAATGAGTATGGGGTAAATCGTACCCCTACCCATTCACCTGGGGGAAAAAGTGTCAATAAAAAAACACACTAGACAGGTTTTTAAAGTAATTTATTAGGCAGCTCCGGGGGTCTTCTTCTGACTTTGGGGGTCTCTTCTGACTTTTTCGCTCTCTTCTCCCGCTCTCTGGTGTCTTCTACCACTCTCCGAGCTCGCTCGTCCCCACCCCCTTTTCTGATCTGCCAGGCTGGTGCTCGGATAAGGGTCTGGTATGGATTTTGGGGGGACCCCATGCCACATTTTCAGCATGGTTTTCCCCTTAAAATCCATACCAGACCCAAGGGCCTGCTCATGAAGGGGGAACCCATGCCGTTCTTTTTTCTTAAAAAAAAAAAAAAATTCAGAGTCAGATCAGTTAATATGGAATCCGACTTTGATCCGACTTCAGAAAAAAAAGTAGTGCAGGAACTACTTTGAAGTTGGCGCGACTTAAATTTGTGGGAATATGAATAGTAGTCATTCAAAATCATGGAGAATGACTTGTCATGCGTTTTTGCAGTCCAAAATCGTGGGACAAGTCGTATAAGTGTGAAAGGGGCCTCAGTCTCCCATCTCCACCTCTACCTTCACACATACCAGGTGCTGGCCCCCGTCCACCACGGATTCCAATGAGCAAAAAGAATTGTGGTTGGACACAGGAGTGTTCCCCTCTATTTCTGTCTTTGTATATGTTTTTTATGGACTTGCTGAAATAAAAGTGATTTTACTGGATGTTCAGCACTGTACAGTTCTATAGCTTCCATGAATGAAAAGCACTCTATGTTTGGAGGGCACCAGCAGATTAATAAAAGGTCCACCTTCTCCTTTTGTAGAGCTCTTTTCATTAATGGAAGTTACAGTACATACATACTATGAATGGAGATGTGGGCTGAGAGGAGAGGCATAGCCATCACACTTGATAAGTGCCTATGACACTTTTCATTAGTGTAAGTACTGTACTGTTTTTAACTAAACTTAGACTTTAAATATTTGTTTTTCCTAATTTAGCTCTGTAAAAACTGTATGAGTTATTTTACCAGTTTGCCAGGGCAAGGCTAGTAATATATCTAATCACATAACCTCTCCTCCCTGATTCCTACACCAACTTATTTTTAAGGACAGCTGTGTGTAGGAGTTTTATGCCTATCAACACTAGCCTGGCAATCTGAGAAAGGACCCAATTTTTGGGTTGCACTTTTTTGAGGCATGTATTTGATAATAAAGAACATATAATATAATGTTAACCGAGCATTGTGCCCTCTTGCTGAGTAGATATCTCTATATCCCTACCTGGATTATTACCCTTTGAGAAAAGAGATCCACACATACAAATTTTATTTCTAATGAAAATACCTGTCATACTGGTTCTAGCAGATTAGACTGTTGGTTGATAGTCAGAGATGCCAGCTGGCCACAAATCAGTGCATTCCATTGTGGGGTCTTTAATTATTGACATACCTGATTTGGCATGTTACATTTATGGCTAACATCTGTTTTGGAGCCATCTGTAGCCAAGTTTTCACTACAGTGAAAGATCTAAGAGCTGACCACTCTCAGCGATCACCAAACACCAAAGCCATATATTATTTCAGATTTTTTTTTCACACTTTGATGTCAAGGCAACAAAAAGATTGGGTTAGCAATTTTTTAATTATTTTAATCCTCTACCACCTAATTTTATTAATAAAAAGGGGAAAAATCTGCGCTTGGAAAAAATTATGTGACTAGAGCAGCTGAACACTATAGCTCTAGATACCGAACCAAACAACAAATAAGAAAAAAAGTGCAGCGCTCAAAAAATAGTGAATAAATACCTATACCCGTGATGGTAAAATATATACGGTGACAAACTTAGTTGTGAAACCTAAGAATGTGTTTAACTAAAATTAATCATATATGACAAATATATATAATAAATGTGCACGTGATGAAATAAAAATGCATAAAAAATTTCAAACAAAGTCCATAACAGCAAATGCTGGATGATCTCCCAAAGCAAACTTTTAAACGTGATAAAGGTATCCTAAATGATGTACAAAATTGACCACGCAGTTCTCATCAAGAAATCATAAAGTGTGAAGTGGAGGCTTACCAGATTCCTGGTCTTTTAAAGCATGTATCAAATCCCATCGATCAGGGTCCTCCAGGTGCCGGTATCTCCCCTCACAGCGATACAGCAGACATCCAGAAAGCATGTGTCAATGTCCTCCAAATCGTGTGGTATGATAAAATAAATGGCTCCTTTATTGTGGCTTAATCAAACAATGGATTCGATACACAGCATGGGTATACACAGCATAGCAGATGCTAATCGGCTCCAGCAAAAAACTAGCTACGTTGTAGCAGAGAGAGAAAAAACTCCTTCACTTGGAGTTTAAAAGGCGATCGCGCATGCGCAGGACGTGTGGGCGTGGTAACCAGTGTGAAACGCATCTACTGATTGGTGGGGAGCTGTGTATCTCTCAATGTACCTTTTAAAAGATATTCAATAAAAGAATTGATTTCATTCTTGGATGTGCCGCTACCTTTTCTTCCTGCGATCAACCCACATTGTGCACACACAGTCCACTGTAGTCACTATCAGGATATCTTGAAGTCTTGAAAAATGTAATTAACGTACATGCATGTATACAGGAAGTAGCGTCAAAAAGGCTTTATGAGATCAGCAATACCAAGAGCTAACAAAGGAGGAAATAAAATGTGAATATAAGAATTTTGTGTAAAAAAGCGGCAGATGTTTATGCTGCACAGTGCTTTAGAAAAATAAATATAATTTAGTTAGGGCTTATAGCTACTTAAACTTTTTTTTTCAAACTAATGTTGCTAGTGCCGGGAGGACTAGCCCCTAGGGTTTCCCGGACCACCTTACATCTCCCTCTCTCACTGGGGGGTCTGGCACTCCCCTGTTTTAATAACCACTTGCCGACCGGCGCACACAGATGTACGTCGACAGAATGGCACGTACAGGCAGGAGGGCGTATATATAAGTCCTTCCTTTCTGCCTGTCCATGCCATTGGGAGCGCGCCGGGAGCGGCGCGCTCCCGCGCTGGTCGGAACCCCCGTGAGTCCGATCGCGGTCCCCGCGGACTCAACTCGATCCGCGATCGTCTCACGGGACGGCTGAACGGGGAGATTCCGAGATAAATAGCATCTCCCCGTTCTGCCTAGCAACTAGTGATGCCGATCTCTGCTCCCTGTGATTGGAGCAGAGATCAGCATTCACTAGCTGACAGCCATGCCCCCCCACAGTAAGAAACACACCCCTAGGCCTACTTAACCCTTACACTGCCCCCTTGTGGTTAACCCCTAAACTGCCAGTGTCATTTTTACGGGAATCAATGCATTTAAATAGCATTAATTGCTGTAAAAATGACAATGGTCCCAAAAATGTGTCAAAAATGTCCGATGTGTCCGCCATAATGTCGCAGTCACAAAAAAAATCGCAGATCTCCGCCATTACTAATAAAAAAAAAATTATTAATAAAAATGCTATAAAACTATCCCCTATCTTGTAAACGCTATAACTTCTGCGCAAACCGATCAATAATCGCTTATTGCAATTTTTTTTACCAAAAATATGTAGAAGAATACGTATCGGCCTAAACTGAGGAAAAAAAATGTTTTTTAATATATTTTTTGGGGTTATTTATTATAGCAAAAAGTAAAAAATAATGCATTTTTTTCAAAATTGTCGCTCTATTTTTATTTATAGCGCAAAAAATAAAAACCGCAGGGGCGATCAAATACCACCAAAAGAAAGCTCTATTTGTGGGAAAAAAAGGACGTCAATTTTGTTTGGGAGCCACGTCGCATGACCGCGCAATTGTCAGTTAAAGCGACGCAGTGCCGAATCGCAAAAAGGGGCCTGGTCCTTTGGCTGCAAATTGGTCCGGTCTGAAAGTGGTTAAACAGTATTATTGGGCAGCGGTTGTTGTAACGGTCCTTTGGTGGTTCTCCCAACAGTCCAACCCTGCGGTTAATTTAGAAGCCGCTATAGTAGGATCCTACTCAGCACTGAGCAATTTAGTGTTTAGGGGCCCCAAGGTACATCCCGACATGACAACTCCCATGCGAACAACTGTCAGAGTTTGGGAACAAATGCCTGCAAAACTCAATGGTCCCAATACCATCTCCCCATACACACCACTATGGGGCAATCCTAAACTAGGCCACCTACAGTCGGTCCCAGACCCGGCCTTGTGGGCTAGATATGAGATCAAGGGGGTAGAATTCTCCTCTATGATACGCTGAAGACCAACTTCCAACTTCCCTCAAAGATGTTCTTCCGTTACTTACAATTGCGACATGCAGTGCAGACACAATACCCTGAGGGGGTTACTTTACAGTCCGATGGGATAGAGAAATTTATGATCTCTAGAAATATAGACTGCATTCTTTCCTCCCTGTATCTTTGGATATCATGTGAGGGATCTAGTGGGGGGACCAAACTATACAATAAGTGGAAGGAGGATCCACCTGCCCTTGCTGCTGACAATTGGGAAGAAGCAATCCAACAGTATATCCCCCTGATGGTCTCAGCGAGGGATAGGTATATCCAACTCAAATTCCTTCACAGGGCATATTACATGTCACAGAGACTCTCTAGAATCTACCCGACCCAAACAGGTAAATGCCCCAAGTGCAATAATGAGCTGGGTACCTTTCTACATGTTGTCTGGTCTTGCCCTGTTATACAACAATTCTGGTCGGAAGAAGTAGATGTTATCAACTCAGTAGGCCGTCTCCATATAGAAATGAATCCGATTGTTCTGTTTCTAGGAGTATGTGACAATATCACACCTAACACACACAAGAGACTGTTTGTGTTCTATAACTTGTTCTATGCTTGAAAGACTATCCTAATTAAATGGAAGCAGCCGAACCTCCCACGGTCTCCCAGTGGAGAGCCTTGGTGAACTCCACGCTGCCACTTTATAAACTCACATATATAAACCGTAAATGCCCTAAAAAGTTCAAGAAGATCTGGGGGGCATGGGCTAAGCAATGAAGACCCACACGACCTGATCGTTCTCCTGGCGATTTCCCCCTCCTCCTCTCTCCGACCCCTCCCCCCCTCCTCTCCTCTCCCCCCTCCCCTTCTTTCCTTTTAATCCTCCACAGCCCTACAATTGGACTTCTTAGAAACCTGACAGCATCCTAGCTCAACTCACAAGCTAAAGGTACTAATATGTAGATGATATTGGATGGAACTAATATGAGCAACAATGTCTTTCACAAACTGATGTAAGAGTATAATTGTAATAGGATCCATGCACAATTCTATCCTAAGATGTTTGATTGCTCCATGTATGGCACTATTCACTAAGATTGGAAATATGGATTGTAAAGCCGGAATATGTTTTTCTATGTTTGTATGTTTAAATATTTCTCCCTTTGGAGACAAATAAAAACTTTTCTGTTAAATGTTGCTATTGCCTATTAATCTGCATTTAGTTTCTATTATTGAAAGTGAGACGTTTACATAAGATGCACAGAAGGTGCAAAGAGCTGACACTCTCAACACAGCTTTGTCCTAGGTAGCTGCAAAGAATTATTCAACACCAGAACATGCAGACTAAATTTAATATTTAATACTTTACAAAAACATGTTACTTTACCTAAGTAGTGAACTGCTGCATGTCAAAGATTTTTTTTTCCTTTCTTTGTAACAAAGTGAATTTTCAGCTACACAACTATGATGTAAGTTTGCCACCTAGTGGACATTGACCTTAGTTGAGCAAAAAGCTTTTTGCTGGGTAATGATGTCAGTTATACAATATCAATATGAATGGTATGTGCCAATGAACTACAGTTCAAGCAGATCCATATAAATATAAAATGCCATGTGTTTCTTATTTAGACTGGGGCAGACCTGCACAGCATAGCTTTTATATTTTTTCATCCTGAAGGAATACTTCTACTGGGAGGTTCACTTTGGCCTTTAAGCTGCACTGATTAGTGAACTTAAACTATTTTGCAGACTGGTCACCTATGACATTCAGTGATTTGATCAGAAAATATTTCTTGACTCCTAATTAAAATAATTATTTAGGAAGACTTTGATAATATAAAGATCGAGCATATCACAATAGTTTCTGTGGATTAAAATATTCAAATAAATGTAATTTTGCCATGAACACTCTGGTAAATGGCTAAAGGTGACTGGATTTTCAGGAGTAAACAAGCCATTTATTCACGATAAATCCAGCTGCAGGTTATTTATTAATTGTCATGAATTTTCAATCACAAATGTGTCTAGAGATCTGTGAGATATTTTTGCATAGATTTGTGATAAAATAATTGCATTTGCAAAATATGACATATCACTTCAAATGGGGGGATACCCATGCAAAGCACAATTCTACACTTCAATCAGTTGTGATGCTGCTGTACTATAATTCAGTCATTTATGTACAAAGAACAATTCCATCAAACTAACACTGACAGGTCAATCCACTGGGTTGGAATATAATAGAGCATTTCTTACTTTTTTAAGCTGAGATACACTGGTTCTTACTCTGTGGAGAGTTTGTTCAATAAATATATATATATATATATATATATATATATATACACAGGCATTGTTAAGGCACTTTTAAGTACGCAATGGGGTTTATTTACTAAAGCTGGAAAGTGCAAAATCAGGCTCACTTCTGCATAGAAACCAATGAGCTTCTAATCCCAGCTTGTTCAATTAAGCTTTGGTAATAAAACCTGGAAGCTCATTGGTTTCTATGCAGAAGTGAGCCTGATTTTGCACTTTCCAGCTTTAGTAAATAAACCCTATTGTGTACTTAAAAGTGGGGTATGCCTGTATATATATAGATATATATCTCAAGTCATTGGGGGAGATTTACTAAAACTGTGCACACAGAATCTGGTGCAGATGTGCATAGTACCCAATCAGCTTCTAGGTTTTTTGAAGCTTGAGTGCACCAGTTTTAGTAAATCACCCCCACTGTGCTGGTCATCACCAGTTTTAGTAAATCACCACCACTGTACATGTCAAAGGACTGCAGGTCTGATGAAGATAAAATTATTATTATACATAATCAAGGGCCCTTTCAAAAGTGGCACAGACCACTAATGACCAAAAAGGGAACATTATAAAGTAAGTTCAAAATAAAATTGTTACAACCTAAAAAAAGATGGGCAGAATTACACATCTAGTGCTTGTGCAACCCCTTCAAGTGTTAGACATTGTGCATCACCAATTTGAAAATATTTTTTATTGACATACCTCACTTACAGTTTTAAGGAAAGAATATCACTAATGAGCAAAATGCTAAAATACAGCTAAACCGTTTAAATGTAACATCTTATTACAGGTGGTGAATTATTTGTTGGTTTGTACAATGACTTCTGGGGAAGAGATGCCACTTTATTTAGGAGCATGGGACATCTGCCACACATTCGAACAGAGCATGACGATGATAGAATCCTAAAAGGTAATTAAACTTAGGTACAAAAATATACATATATATTAAAATTTTAATTCTGCTGCATGTTTATGGGTGTTAGATGGGGATAGTTCATTGTTCAGGTCACAAAGTAGCTTTATGTACAATCCACCTCATATATTCCAGCAAAAACACACTGGGATTGATTTACTAAAACCAGTTCACTCTGAATCTGGTGCAGCTGTGCATGGTAGCCAATTAGCTTCTAACTTCTGCTTGTTCAATTACACTTTGGCAAAAAAAAAAAAAAAACTGAAAGCTGCAGCAGAGCAGAGCTGCACCAGATTTTGCACACTCCAGTTTTAGTAAATCTCCCTCACTGTGTCAATATGTCTGCTTCATTCCTCTGCAGATCTTTCAAATACCACTGAAACATGGGCCACTGTGTAAAGCAAACATTGATGGCATTTGGAGCAAAGGTGTACTAAGGCCTAAACAGCCAGTACCTACGTGTAAGAGAGTTCAAACTGAATGTAAACCATTATATTTGGCAGAACATGGGAAGGTAATATAGGCGTAGATTGATTTTAGGCTCCATTCACACTTGTGCGACTTGTCATACAACTTTGGACATCAAAGTCACATGAGAAGTAATTCCCCATGTTTTACAATGATAACCATTCATATATGTTGCAGCAACTTCAAAGTACTTCATGCACTACTTTGGTCCGACTTTTTTTACAATGCAACAGTTGTGCAAAAGTTGAAGTCATACAACTTTGAAGTCATACAAGTGTGAATGGAGCCTAAATCTCACATTTATATTGTTTAGGCTGTCGGTTGCAGTAAATCAAATTGGTTTTACTGCTTGCCCCAAAACTAGCATAAGCAATATGCCGTTGAATTTAAGCAAACATTGTGTTTATTTAAGGCAAATCCCTCTAATGTTTTCCTATTAAAGTTAAGCTCTGTCTCCTGTTGAAAGACATATAAATTGAGGTCTTTAGAATTCATTGCATGTAGTACTTCCCCCATGAACCTGCTCTAAGCTGCATGGTACATGACTATTCATTTGATCTTTAGCCATCGCATGATAATATGTGCCATAATACCTGACAAAACAATCAAGTTAGAAAAATCTTAACCAGGCAATATCAAACTAAGGAAAATTGAGAAGGTAAAATAAAGATAAATACATAAAAAAATAAATAAGAAATCAGCAAATAGTAACTTATCTTATAATTAGAAGTGTGCTTTATTTCCAAAACATTGTAATAATGTATTTCCTTTTGCCTATTTTTGTGTAGAACCAAAATTTGTAGGCTCCTATATGATTCCAGACAATGAGGACAAAGACGACAATAAAATATACTTCTTTTACACTGAAAAGGCAATGGAAGGAGACAAAGGAGCCCAAGCAATATATTCTAGGGTGGGAAGAATCTGTGCTGTAAGTACATTTTGTATGCACATCTAACATGCAATATTTCAACTATGTATGAGAATTGAGTACAGTTTTTTTTTTTCTGAATTTAACAGTTATTAAACAATGGATTTACCCTATACCTAAAAGTAAATAGTGGCCTAGTAACAAAATGCTGTAAAAAACCCAGTGACAAGTGGCTATAATTATAGTCCGTGATTCATCCAAGGATATCCAAACGTGAGTGGGGTGTCAAATCCTAATAATTTAGGGTCGTTATTTCTTCTACACAAGATGCTACTTCTGTGTTACCAAGTGCCTTAAAATCTATAAAGCCCAGTGGTGATCAAATGCCTCCAAAAGAAAGCTCTATTTGTTTTTTAAAAACATCATCTAAATTTAATTTGCGTACAGTTTTGCATGAAGAGGCAATTGTCACTTAATGTAGCACAGTGCTGAATAGCAAAACATGGCCTTATCGTGTAGGGTGTAAAACCTTCCAGAGCTCAGGTGGTTAACTGGAAACAGATCAGTAACATGATTGGGTATATAAAAAGCATCTTAGAAAGTGCATCTTAGATGGGCAGAGGTTCACCAATCCGTAAAATCTAAAAAGTATCGAACAATTTCAGAAAAATGTTCTTCAACATAAAATTGCAAAGATTTTAAATATATCACCATCTCTATTACATAATATCATCCACAAATTCTACTGTACTGTACTAGCATTTGTACATCAGAACTGATCAATTTTCAAAAATTTGAAAATTTTACTTTATTGGATAAGTCTTTTGACAGAAGGTTTAATATATGCTGTAGATTTTCTTCAAAAATTTCAGTCTGTTTTTGTTTATATTGCAAAAAATAAAAAACCCAGTGGTGATCAAATAGGACCAAAGGGAAAGGTGTATGAAAAAAAAATTGAACTTGCATTTTTTTTTGTAGAATGACATTGGGGGCCAGAGAATGATGGTAAATAAATGGACCACGTTTCTAAAATCAAGACTGGTTTGCTCAGTGCCTGGACCACATGGGATTGACACACACTTTGATGAACTAGGTAAATTATTTACATGTTTGTAATGTATAACAGTTATATTTACTTTGTTTTACCTTATATCTTTGAATACATTATACATTATGCAGCATTACTACAAAGTCACACCCATGCTTGAAAATCCACTTCAAAAACAATTGAAGGAGCAATGTTTTACAAACAGGTGTATAATAGCAGTTTTATGAGATGACTAGAGTGCTGGAAAACACTTCTCAGAACTTTTTGTTATTTTTTTTAAAAAGATTTATTTATTGCTTTTAACACAAGTAATCACAAGACCCAAACGGGCCACACATACCATTAAACTGTTTACATGACTTCAGCGTTGACTCTCTCCTCCTCCTTCCAGACCCTCACTCAGTGAAAATGACACAGTTATAATAAGGCCACCTGTTTTAGTAACAGTCAATGGTACATTACAATATGTCTGACAATTACCTACTATACGTGCATGCTATTAGGTGCCACTCAATCACTTCTCAGAACATTTAACCCTAGAATTAGACATTTATATTGCAGATGCACATTAAGTGGAAATGTGTGATTTTCTGCAATTATCTTGTTCCAAGTATCTGTCCATTAGATGTCAGTTTTACAATCATGAATGTACACATTTTAATTACTGTGAAGATTAAATACGGTTGTTGAGATTTCCACATATTGATTGCATTGGGGTAATTTAGGTGGTCATCTGGGACCCCAGACTCTAAAGCCTTGATCACACGATCAGATTTTCCGATGGGAAATGTGTGATTACAGGCTGTTGGCAGAAAATCCGACTGTGTGTATGCTTCATCGGACAAATGTTGTCAGATTTTCCGCAGACAAATGTTGGCTAGCAGGTTTTAACATTTTTCACAGACAAATGTCTGTTGTTGGATTTTCTGAGCATGTGACGCAAGTCCGTCGGACAAAAGTCCAAAGTACAAACATGCATGCACGGAAGCAAGGACGAGCCAGAAGCAGTAAACTAGTGTTCGTAATGGAGAAATAATATTTGTGACGTGACAAATTATGAAATCTCAAAATGCAGCGCAGATTCTCTTCTTCTTTAATGGGATAATAATGAAGCTGCTTTGCTGGTGATACTGATGGAGTTATTGCAAACAAATTTTCAAAGGCTTTTTTTTTCTAGTGATATCAAGAATAATATAATTATGCTTTTTTTTTTTTTTATTGTTACCACAACAACATTATTCCGTAGTTTTTAAGAGCAAAGATACAACTATGTTGGTGTCCCTTGTCAATTTTACATTGTATTTTTTTAAATGTAACTGCCTACTTACAAACTGTCATTTAAAGTAAAACACATAGCCAAGTATTATTCTACACAATTTTTTTATTGTGCATTAAAAAAAGAAAACAAATTAAATTAGACATGCTATCTGCCAATAGTAGAATGATACAAAAAGCCGCGCTGATACCTAAATTAAAAATAAACTAAATGGTGCAAATAAATAGTGATACAAGCCTAAAGCAATATCATGTAATGTAGTCCAAATAATGACAATGAAAGTCCAGTGAATGGGTGAATAGAGACCTAAAGCAATTAAAGTGATATGGTCTAATGGGTAAACAAAACAGAAGTCAAATATGAAAACATGAATCCAGAGGTGATAAAGGTGAAAATCCAAAAAACAGTGACTGTCGTGATCCACCACCATAAGTTGAATGTGCTTACCAGAGGGCAAGCTCAAATAAGCCCATAAGTAGATGTCAGGATGAATCCCAGCCAGATGGACCTCAAATGTGGCCTCCTTCACAAGGTTAACCAGGGACGGAAACCACGCTAGCAATCCTCCTTGGGACCGATTGTACCAAGGGCAATCTCCAGTGACACTGAACCCACAATCTCTTTCCAGCACAGCTCTCCTCATGTGTGGAGTCCGGGGCTCAGAGGACACAAGTTCTGCACTGTACAGGATGCCTGGTGCTGCTCATACAATATAACAATAAACAATTATATTGTATGAGCAGCACCAGGCATCCTGTACAGTGCAGAACTTGTGTCCTCTGAGCCCCGGACTCCACACATGAGGAGAGCTGTGCTGGAAAGAGATTGTGGGTTCAGTGTCACTGGAGATTGCCCTTGGTACAATCGGTCCCAAGGAGGATGCTAGCGTGGTTTCCGTCCCTGGTTAACCTTGTGAAGGAGGCCACATTTGAGGTCCATCTGGCTGGGATTCATCCTGACATCTACTTATGGGCTTATTTGAGCTTGCCCTCTGGTAAGCACATTCAACTTATGGTGGTGGATCACGACAGTCACTGTTTTTTGGATTTTCACCTTTATCACCTCTGGATTCATGTTTTCATATTTGACTTCTGTTTTGTTTACCCATTAGACCATATCACTTTAATTGCTTTAGGTCTCCATTCACCCATTCACTGGACTTTCATTGTCATTATTTGGACTACATTACATGATATTGCTTTAGGCTTGTATCACTATTTATTTGCACCATTTAGTTTATTTTTAATTTAGGTATCAGCGCGGCTTTTTGTATCATTCTGTTTATTTATTGTGCATATCTCACAATTTTTCAGCTGCCGCTTTAGGGTTTATGGTTTATTATCATTTCTAATTCTCACTTATATTTATATTTCTTTTAAAAGTCCTTCTTGTTCTCCTCGAGCCATTTCTAATTCTCACTTATATTTATATGTTGATGTCACCTATTTGATTATCATTAGTGATTATTATGCTTTAAGGTAGGGACCAGCGCGGTGTCTCACTTCCTTTTTTTTATCTGCCAATAGTACTTAACCAAAAATTGCATTCTATGCATCCGAAAATATACCAAATCAAATCATTATTCAACCAAAAAAAAAATAATGTCAAAGCAATAACTACAAGACCAATAATAAATAACACGTTATCTCCTCCAATTCCGCAACATGTCTGGTTAATGAATGGCCATTCAGAAACAAACTGAAAAGCATGAAATGAAAAGCATAAAATGAAAAGTACGAATCAACACTCACCAAACTTCTACTAACACAAAATTAGCAGATGCAGCACAAAGGGTGTCGCTAAAGAGCTGAAAAACCATGTAGTACGTCACTACGTTTGTGATTGTTGGCCAACAATTGTGTGCCGTGTGTATGCAAGACAATGCATACAATGCAAGACAAGTTTGGGACAACAGTCTGCGGTTTTGTTGGCCAACAATCTGATCGTGTGTACGAGGCTTAAGATGTTTAGGCTTATCCTAATAAAGAGTAATGCCAGCCTATACAAGCCATAATTAAATATATATATATATTGCAAGAACAATAAAACATAAGCAAATATGGGGTCCTAGATGCTTTGTTTCTGACCTTGGCTTGTTTAATTGTTGACATTTCTGTCCTTTGCTATCACTAACTAACAAGGAACCAAGGGTGGAAAAGTCCTACCAAGAAATATTTGGACAGGGAAAAACTGTGCATGATGAGAATGTGCTGAAATACGGAGACATTCTGAACCATGCTGAGGCAGGATGAGGCAGTGAATTCTGGCAGGTGTAGCCCAACATTGTGATGTGCCTGGCTAAGTCTACCCATCTGTAACCCATGGTAGATAGACCTAAACAGATACAATTGAGATAGAAGGCCCACATAGGATTAAAACATGGCAATATATTGATAATATCAAGTTAACCAAATAAGAAGTACTGAATTAGGAGGTGTTGAGAATGATGTTATTTTATAGAATACGGTATGTCATAGACAATGATGACCATTGTTATTGTTTTAACAAATACTTTTTTTTTCTTGAATGCAGAGGATGTGTTTTTGTTGCACACCAGAGATGCTAAAAACCCTGAGATATTTGCTCTTTTTAGCACCACCAGGTAAGAGTTATATGATAAAAATGTATAGTACAGTTTATTATTATACAGGATTTATATGTGATATATACAGTTAAAAAATGTAAATAGAGTTTACGACCTGTGCGTAAGGTGTGATTACAGTGAAGTTCCTGCTATATTTGTAATGTTTTATATTGATTTTTTGTCCAAAAAAAAAATATCTGAAAAGGCATACACATTTTTCTTACATGTTTCATTTGTGTAAGCTACTGTAACATTGGTGTTTTTTTTTTTACATTCAACAGCTATTTTTATTCCATACAGTACTTGATGTGGTTAAAAAAAATTGTGTTGGGGCATGATACAATTAGTACAGCTGTTTGGTAACATCGATTTAGATGCCTAGTAATTTACCTCATATTAATAAATAAAAGAAAGGTTTGAGACTTTGAATGAGATGCATGTGAACATGCATCTCCATCCCTGATTCTGTATAAGCAAAAAGGAAGGTTTGGGACTTTGAATTAGACATGAAGTCGAGGCTACCAAGTAGTCAATGTAGAAAAGATTCATTTTAAAACATATAGAACCATCTGTGTGGGCATGTAGCATTTGTGTAAGCCTGGTGTGTTTCATGGGGCAATACCCACTATTCTGGGGTGGATGCTTCAAGAGTCTATAATAAAACATAAATATAACAATGGTCTAATAATTTACCCCGGGGAGAGATAATGAATGCAGAAGATGGAGAGCACCCCTTAATACTTACGTTGGTTTGGTGTGTGCGACCGGAGGGTTAGGGCTAATGAAGATGTCCACCACGGGACCTGAGGTGTGAAATTCCCCCCCAAAAATGTCCAAATTATAATAAAAAGGGGCTCCACTTCTGTGTATACAAATGAATTGTATAACAATGTATAATCGTTTTTGTAGCGAGAAAGATAGCACAAGCCCATAACCAAATGGAGGGAAATGGAGATCAACGAATATATAAAAAATGATGCAGGGCCCAGAGCCATGACCATGAAGGTTGAAAAGGAGCTGTAAAGTTAGTAGTAGTTTGATATAGTATACAATCCCACATACCAATAGGAAACCATATAATGAACAGAAAGACAGAGTAATGAAAAACGTGAAAGGTAAAATGAAAGAAACTCACAGTGAATTGGCCTTGAAATACACAAGACTGGGATCCAGAACCAAAAATGCATGTGTGTACAGGATAAGCTGCACGAGGCTCTGTGCTGCCAAGTGAATGTGTTAAATACTCCCTGCGTAGCCTGCGTCCTGCCAAGCATCATGCAGACATGATGGTGGAGAGAGCCATCCACGAGGCTTGGACATCGCCTCCCGATTGTCAGCCAAGAAGGTGGAGAAGCATGCGCCTGCAATGCAAAACCAGTCAGGATGTCACACGCTTAGACGGCGGCATGGTGCCAATGTGTAACAGAGATACCTGCCTGAACCCCTGCCCCCAGCCAGAACAGGCTAGAGGTGATGCGGAGGGATGTCAGAACCACATCGCAGCTCCTGAAGATGGACAGCGCAAAAGCCCTAAACAAAACCCCCTGGTCACACAGCCCAAAACAACCCGACCATGGAAAAATGCTAGAATGTAAAAATAATGTGGCCTGAGAAAAGGCAATCAGATGAAAGACAGATCCGCCATGAATTGAATGGGAAAAATGCATAAATGATTATAAACTGCATGGTAGCCTGACCTCTGCCTCTATCCCTAATTGCATAAATAAAAGAAAGGTTTGGGACTTTAAATGAAATGCATGGAAACATGCATCTCCATCCCTGATTCTGTATAAGAAAGGAGGAAGATTTTGGACTTTGAATGAGGCATGAAGTCAAGGCTGGCAAGCAGTCAATGTAGAAAAGATGAATTTTATTTTTCTACAACCATCAATAACAAAAAATGTCATACATAAAAGCATGGAAAAGCGTGGTATAGCAAAACCATGCTGGTAATTAGGGATGAGCCCAATGTTCGAGTCTACAAATACTGAAGATTATGGGACGTTCGTGGGAAATTAGAACGCAGCGGAACGCCCCATAATACACTGCAAAATAGAAGTGCATTAATGTCTGATGATTGGCCAAAGCATGCACCTGACCTGCATGCTTTAGCCAATCACAGCATGCTCTGCTGTGAGAGCCGTGATTCCCAGAAAATAAGACCTAGTGTGATTGTCGGTGATGGCTGCAATATAAGCCATACCCTGTTTCCTCGAAAATAAGCCATACCCTGAAAATAAGACCTACAAGGATCACGACAATCACGCTAGGTCTTATTTTCCGGGGAAACAGGGTAGGTATTCTTGTAAAGTTGTTATATCTTGTTGAAACATAGAAGAGTGATGGCAGAAAAAAGACCAAGTGGTCCATTGAGTCTTCCCCATTTTTTATGATGGTTGTGAAGTAATTTCCCTGCTTAGTTGAAGTAATTTCCCTGCTTAGTATTTGCTGATGGTACAATGCAGAGACTGAACTACCTCTATATCTTTTATGAACAAATTAAACAGAATTGGTTCCAGAAGAGAGTCCTGGGGCACACTGCTCACAACTTGAGACCATTCAGAAAAAAGCCATTAATCACCACCATTTTGACATAACACTCGTGGCTTTTGTATTTGTTTCATTTCATGTGATGCCTTTTTGGCCTTGACTTGTTTATGTAAAAGTTGATTTTAAATGTTTTTTCTTCAATGTTCTTATGTTTGTACAAATATGCTTGATTTATGAATGCATTTGTTTTTGTTTTTCAGCAATATTTTTAAAGGCTATGCAGTTTGTGTTTACCATATGGCTAGTATACGTGAAGCATTTCATGGCCCGTATGCCCACAAGGAAGGACCAGAGTATCATTGGTCAATGTATGAAGGCAAAGTACCTTATCCAAGGCCTGGCTCAGTGAGTTTTTTTTTTGCCATTAAAGTACAAATAAAAGCTCCTGAATGACAGTGATGAATGTTTCATCCCACTATAGTACAAGTAGGCACCACCTACATGAGAGAGGCAACTGTGTCCTGAATTCAAGGGCAGTGCAGACTGTTGCCATCCCCATCAGAGGAAGTAGTATTAGGTGAACTTGACTGGCAGGCTCAATAGGTATTTGTGGAACTTTCAGGAGGCAAAGAGGGAGGGCAAGAGAAAACTGTTAGTTCAGGCAAATTTATAATTAAGTGCTGCATCATATCTTTTTAATAGGAGGCCATAGTTCTACTTTAAGTGTTTCAAGCTTACACAAGATAATGTATTTTCAACTAAATTCACAAAAGACACGTTACCTGCCAAAAATAACTACCAGCTTTCTGCAATCATTTTATGCTATTTCTTTGTGCCTCCAGCTGAGCTAAATTATTCAGCGTGGAACGGCGTGACACATCAAACTAATGCAATGCCAAGCAGCAATCAAATTGCATGTGACTGTTAATTAAGCCATGAAATCTCACTATGGAACAGCCTCTGTGTTGGTTGCATGGAGTTCTAAACTTGGAATTATTAATGTGATTGTTGAACTGAATGAATATGTAATTACCCAAGTATTGATGGAACACATTGCACTAATCCTTGGTGAGGGTTCAACTTGTGGTTCCTATAATTTACAGGCATATAGTCCACACGTTTTAAATGCTTGTCAGGTGTGTGGTGTGGATGTCTGATGACACATTATTATTATATTTCAATTGCATATTCGATTTACAAATTCAATTTGTTTTCCAGAACTAATACTAGTCTGGATTTTTGCCTACTAGTTCTTTCTAGACTTTTAACACAATAGAGCAGTGGTCATTAACCCTGTCCGCAGGGCCCACTAACAGGCCAGTTTTTCAAGATAACTTAAATACATCACAGGTGATATCATTTGCTGCTCAGTGATTGCAGTATACTAGTCTGCATCTCTCCAAGGTAATACATAAAACCTGGCCTGTTAGTGGGCCCTGAGGACA
Source organism: Lithobates sylvaticus (assembly GCA_028564925.1). Taxonomy (NCBI): domain Eukaryota; kingdom Metazoa; phylum Chordata; class Amphibia; order Anura; family Ranidae; genus Lithobates; species Lithobates sylvaticus. The sequence goes on along the minus strand of CM053029.1, from coordinate 458,014,054 downwards.
GGGTTGATGACCACTGCAATAGAGAATTTGTCAAACTGAAAAAAATGCACAAAATATTTGTGTATAGAGACAAGTGTGCTACTACATGCATTTAGTACATATCAATTACTTCTCTTGTACTTTCCCTACATTTCCCCCATGCATTTTTATTTAAAGAATAAATAAAAAGAAAGCTAAAGAGATGCCCATATGCCCAACCACTCATAGTTGTGATAGCTCCGTTTTTAAATGCATGTGTAGGTAATAATCCTTTGCAAAATCAGTTTGCATGACTATCTTTTATTTTTAACCCTGAATAGATTTATAAAAAAAAAAAGATATTTACCATCTTAAAGGAGTTAATACAGAAAAATGTATGTCGCCCGTCACTCACTGTGTTTATAGTGAACTCCCCTGTGTCTATAATAAACAAAAAGATGCTAATACTATTTGTTGTTGTTTATACTTGTTTAATGGAGTGCCATTATATCTGAACACTACAGCCAAAAGTAAGGACTTTTTTCTGCAGATGAATATTGAAATCCAGAACCATGGTCCCTTCCACTTTTTATTCATGGAGGGTTCAAATATAATTTTTACTGGAAAAAATATGTTTTATTTATATATGTTATCAAGAAATTGATATACAATGTGTGTGTGTTTTTTACATATTATGCTTGGCTCATGATTTACTAGTTCACAGTTGTGTTGCACATACTTGTCCTGTGGTTGATATTTAAACAACTGGCATTGTGTTTTCTTTTTTGTCGAATTTCCAGTGTGCAAGCAAGGTAAATGGAGGTCATTACGGGACTACCAAGGATTATCCAGATGAGGCTTTACGCTTTGCAAGGAGTCACCCTCTGATGTATGAAACCATTAAACCTGTCCATAAAAGGCCTATTCTTGTAAAGGTTGATGGAAAGTACAACTTAAAACAGATTGCTGTAGACAGAGTGGAGGCAGAGGATGGTCAATATCATGTGATGTTTCTAGGAACAGGTACAAACCTTATTATACACAATGTTAATTGGTTACATTCACTTTTATCTTTAAAAAACCTGTACAATTGTCTTATTTGTAAAAAAGAAATACATTTACTATTAAAAATTACATTAAATAAACCAAAATCCTTATGTTTTTGTTTAAACTTGTATATGAACTGAAATTATATACATTTAATCATTTATATTTTTATTTTACAAAAATACATTTATTACAGGGAAAACACAGTTTACAGAAAATGATATGGCTTTATAATAAGAATTTCTAAGGCAGTCTGCTTTCTTTTTTGGCTGCCTGATTTAATTACCACATTAAAACATTGAGGCTGATTTGCTAAAGGTGCAGAGGCTGTTAAATGTTAGTAAATAACGTAAAAAACGTTTTTTATTTGAATACCCAATAATGCGCTAGGAAAAAATTCTATTTTTTTATTGCACATAAGTGGACATCCAAACTGAACACAGTTTTTTTTTTAACTAGCATTCACTTTCTAAAGTGAACATGCATTTTGCAACACCCTCTGCTCTTTTGGTAAATCTGTCCCACTGTTTCTTTTCAGGTATAGTCACCACATAGGCTGTTACTAGCATAGCTATGACTAATCGCCTTTGAGGTGTGAAACGCGTAAGCCATTTATGCTGTTTGCTGTATCCTCTAAGATGTAACTGTTTTTGGATTTTATTCATCGTTCAATAAAGAAGCCTTGCTGAAGTGCGGCCATCCAAATTTTCTTTTTCTCGCTGTTACTAGCATAGTAGTAAATCAATGTTTAGAAAAGTCAGACAGTAGCCAAAAACTTGCAGGTTTTAAGTTCAACAAATCATTCCTTCTGCATCAGATATGAGCAAGCGGCACACATTTAAAATTGACATTAGGTCTGCCATTATGTAGTACCCCTCTGTTATGTTATACATCACAAATATTTCAAGCCATACACACATCTGCCTGGTTCTAGAACATATATAGTGTTTGCAAACCCTTACATATACCCACTGAAGTGACAAGCCCCATGTGATACACAGAGATGAAACACATTCTCCTACATAAGTTGTACCTGTTTATCTGCACCTATCATCTCTTTTCTATAGCCTCCGAGACCAGACAAATTAAAGGTTAATCCTAAGCAGTATATGGCAGGAGGTTGGGATCTATCATCACACACTTCACAGCATGAGCACAGAGCTCAATTAAATGTAAAAAATTAAAACCGTAGGTGGAGGGAAGAGTCACACACCCCTCTCCACAGAATCACATACTGTATACAGCTGTGGCTGGCAGCTGTTGAGTGCTGGAAAGTCTCATCAGTGACTCGTGCAGATAGCAGAGGGATGTGGATGAGAGAAAAAAACACTGTGCTTTGAATTGAGGCTAGCACACGATAAAAGGATATGATTTGTTCATTTTTCATGTTGGAGGTTTACAACCACTTTATAGGTAATAAAGTTAAATCATATAGGTGATCTATGAAGTCACACCAAATAATCAGTTAGGAGGACTATTTACAATACTTGTTAAAATGCAGTACTTATTTTTTTAAATTTCATAATATCATTGTATTACAATTAAACATTTATAGTGTTTAAAAGCAATTTTATATGAGCATTTTTTTTATCAAACACCTTCTGCTGTGCCATGATTACTGATCACAATAGAGTGTAGTTGTGCAGTAGAGCAATGTGTACACGTGCCCTTAATCATGTTATATACATCAAACATTACTTTAATCACAAAATCTTTCCCCTTTCCTCAATTTCATATGAATTAGATAATGGAATGGTGCTAAAAATTATTACCATTTACAATAAGGAAAAGGAAACTATGGAAGAAGTAATTCTTGAAGAACTTCGGATATTTAAGGTATGTTTATTTTAGTGAGTATCCTGCCCAGGTTCGCCATCTATTAAATGCATTATGAATTACTGTTTTATGATTTCATATTGTATACTAGACAGTCAATCCTTAAATCATAAAGCTAAAACTTTTTTGGAGGAAAAATTGTAAATCCTGTCAGGTTCTTTGTTTATCAAACACTAACAAAGCTGTGCTCCTAATCTGAGAATAAAAAGAATGCATTAAAACAATAAGTACACCAATATGTATTTTGTGTATGGGCCTTTTCAGTGGCAAAGGCCACCAGATCAAATACAGAAAGGCAATCTTCCTTAAGGCCCATACACACGATCTGACTTTTTGACAACAAACATGCAAATTAGCTGTTTTAAGGCAACATCCGACCGTGTGTATGCTCCATCGGACAAACTTTTTCGGTTTTCATCTGACAAAAGTTCGCTTTGCAAATGGACAAACGTTTCGGCAACAAAAGTCTGATGGAGCAAAGTCTGATTGTGTATACAGAAAGCCATCGGACTTAAGTACAAAGTACAAATACGCATGCTCAGAACCAATGCAAAAGATCAGACAACGATACAGAAGTTGACCAAAGGGTGGCGGTAAAGAGCAGAAAAAAGACGTGATTTGGTGAAAGTTGGCTGAAAAAGTCCTGCCGTTTGTATGCAATACAAGTTCACGGCCAACGCCCTTTGGACAGAAATCCACAGAAAAGTTTGTTTAAAGTCTGATCGTGTGTACGAGGCTTTAGAGGGAAACAGACAGCATTAACAACCTGGAATGGGTTCTAACCCTTCCATAACCTTCCTAAGCCTTCCAAAATCCATCCAAAACTGTTTTGGCCTTACATACACTAACATTTTTCACATATTGTTTCAAAGTGTTTATAAAGCCTCGTACACACGATCGGACTTCAAAAAATTTTTTTGCATTGGATTGATCTTTTGCATTGGTTCTGAGCATGCGTGTTTGTACTTTGTACTTAAGTCCGATGGATTTCTGTACACGCGATCGGACTTTGCTCCATCGGACTTTTGTTGCCGAAAAGTTTGTCTGTTTGCACAGTGAACATTTGTCCGATGAAAATCGAAAAAGTTTGTCTGATGGAGCGTACACATGGTCGGATGTTGCCTTAAAACAGCTAATTTGCATGTTTGTTGTCAAAAAGTCCAATCGTGTGTATGGGCCTTAACACTTTTGTTTTTTACCTTCCTATGACATAATGAGATAATGACATATGACAAAACTGAGATAACCAAAAGGTTTTATTGTTTTAAAGTAGGGTAATTTAAAAACATATGTCAGAGGTGTGCCCACAATAAAATTTTACTTTTACTTCAGAATCTTTTAGTTTAGCGAGGTAAAATTCTCCATAAAAAGTGCACAACAGGTTTTTTTTTGTAGAGTGAAGGCAGGCAACAACTACATCCTCCAGATTTAAATGCATAGCTATGAAAAAAGTAACACATGTATGTATCATCTTTTCATGCTTAGAAAATTTTGCAGTGTGATAACTTTTTCATGATTTTACATTGTTGATTTTATCACATTTTCTGCAGTCTTAAACTGCTCTGGTGCACTCACATGTGACAGATTTGCTTTATTCGAAGAATGCATTTAACACAGTGCAATCCATTCTGTTCTCCTCATACACTAGGCTGAGTCATTGTAAAAGCAGATCATTACTGTACAATCACTATATATTTGACTGGCACCTGATAAAGTATCAGTCAAACTGCTATAATTAATCTCCCTGTCATCCACTGTCACTTCTATTGATCTTGTTTTTAATTTTTTTTAACAGAATCCTGAACCTATAACTACAATGGAAATTTCCGCAAAAAGGGTATGTTTTCATAACCTGTTTATAACACACTAAATGTATTTGAAGATAATACATTTTTAGCAGACTGTAACTTGAAATATGTAATTGTTTAATGTAATTCATTTTAAGATGAATGCAAATCTTGCCTGTATATAGAGGATTTGTTATAAATTACTTAAAGTAACAATAAACCCAATATATGACATTTTATCTAAGAATGTAAAAGAATAACATCTGCTAGTGTGTGCTGCTGTTTTTTTTTTCAAAATGTATTCTGTGGTTGTAATTACCTGGTGATTCTGCCAGTTCCCTATTCAGAGTGTCAATGCTATTGAGGGCAATCTAAAATCTTCAGCATTCAGCCTGTACATGCTCTGAATTCTTGGTGAGAAAGCTGTGAACTTCTCTTTCCTTCACAGCAAGCCCTCCCCACTTCTTTCATGTCATATGGTGTATCATATGTGGTGTCATGCAGGGTGCTATTCAGGGCAGCTCAAGTATCATGACTTACAGTGGATCATTTCCTCATTCATATTTACAGTAGATAGATATATCCGCCCCCTTGATCTCTATGCTCCGGCCCCTAATCTCCATGCGGTGCGCTTGACACATAGAGTTCTACAAGTTTTTTATTTTGTGAAGCACATGATTGGATCCGGAGGCTCTAATTGGCTTCAAAAAGGTTGGGCCCACCCACCCACTTGTGATTGTGATTCCTGCTTCTCCTCCCAGCCAGTCAGGATAGGAAGTGGGTCCTAAGACCACATTGATCAGGAGCTAAAATCGGGGAAGCCGCCCTTGACCTGGAAGGAGTAAGTGCGGGGCTAGTGGCCTTGCGAGTGGGTGAGCGGGACTAGCAAGCGGGCAGGGGTGTGTGGTTTGTTTTCCGCACCCCCAAAAAATGGAGCACCAGCCGCCACTGATAGATAGATAGAATAATGTAATATTATGCAATTGGCATTACTATAGATAATCACTTTTTAATCAGCTTGTTGGGACCCATGGTAAATACAATGGGGTTGATTGACTAAAACTGGAGATTGCAAAATCTGGTGCAGCTGTGCATGGTAGCCAATCAGCTTCTAACTTCTGCTTGTTCACTTAAGCTTTGACAAACAAACACTTGAAGCTGATTGGTTTCTATGCAGAGCTGCACTATATTTTTCACTCTCCAGTTTAGGTAAATAAACCTCAGTATGTCTACCCGCATTACTTTTATTGAATTAGCTGGCTGGAATGCATGATACAGCTGTTTGGCTATTTCTTTGATAACTGTATTAAAGCTGCTGTGTCTAAGTATATCAGCTTGCTGTGACTTGTGGTACATCTGCTGATTAATTTAATTTATGGATGGTCAACCACGTCAATACCTGGCACCTTTACCCCCTTCCTGTCCAGGCCAATTTTTAGCTTTCAACACTGCCACAGTTTAAATGACAATTGTGCGGTCATGCAACACTTTACTCATATGAATTTTTTATAATTTTGTTAACACAAATAGAGCTTTCGTTTGGTGGTATTTAATCACCACAGTTTTTCTATTTTTCTAAATAAATAATCTTTCTTCACAGATTTAGGCCAAAATGTATTTTGCGAAATTTTCTGGTGAAAATAACCCAAATCAGTGTATATTTAGTATTTAATTTTTGGAAAGTAGAAAGAAAGGTATTTAGTAAGAGGCATGGGGAGTTTTTTAAAGTTGTAATTTTATGTCACAATTTTTTGGAAAATAATTATACTGAATGAAACTGATTAATTCAGTGTGTTTTGTTGTGATTAGCTGTGATTGGTCACATTTAATCACATGGTACAGATGGTCTGTGATTGGCCCTATCTGTACCATGTGATTACTGTGACCAATCACAGCAAGCAATACAATTCTACACAATGGATGTCATGCAAGGAAGCCCTTTTTTTTTTACAATTGTCCTGTGATCTGCTGAGATTGGTCACAGTAATAACATGGTACTGGCAGTGGGAAGGTACACTGATCAGTCATTGGCTGTGTCCCATGACCATCATTTTTCTACAGGCCGGAACTAGTTAAGTACAATAGTACTATGCTACTATGCAAATTGATGCTATATTTATATATTGTATTTTGCAATTTATTGTTATAATGAATCAGGGTTCAATGTTTAAATTGTCAAGTGATTGACTTTACAAGTTTTAGAATTACAATAATCAATTACCAATATTGCAACTGTATGATGTAGAGTTATTTAAGCACCTTAAATTTACCAATACCTCTATACACAGACAAGATTTGCACATAATACATAATAATTTGATATGTCAGCTCTTCTGATATACACTAGTGTTAAAATTTGAGCACAACAAGGGGCCTACAACATAGCTTCCTGTGACTTTATACTGTTGACTGGTATATATTTTTCATACTATTTTCATATATTAATATGTGTTTTGGAGGACTGTGGGTTTGGTGAAGGAAATAAATAAATAACTAACCTATCTGTTTAATTCTAAAGGCTCATTTCACATTTTGGTTAATTTATATGAATAATCAATAAAACCGTCTAATATTTTATACAATTTAGGTTGATGAATATATATGCCTTTTTAATTATCCCCTACAAATAGTATTCAACAAGGCATTCATTGCCACCTTTTTTGTTGAAATTATTGCATACTGATAGATTTGTACCCCTTATATGGGCAGTATTAGACTGATAATTAAAATACTTATTTTAAAAAATATTAATTTGTTAAGGGGCTGTTCTTTAATTATCAGGTTAAAGTATGAAGATTGAATTAAAAAAAAAAATACATTGATTTTTATAAATGGAATATTCATTAGTTTCTTAATTTCACATTTTCAGCAACAACTGTATGTTGGATCTAAATTTAATGTAGCTCAAATAAAGCTCCACCATTGTGAGATGTATGGCACAGCATGTGCAGACTGCTGTCTGGCTCGTGACCCATATTGCGCATGGGATGGAATGTCATGTTCCAGGTATTATCCTCTAGGTACACATTCCAAAAGGTGAGTACAACTACTGAGTAGAAACATTAACCAATAAAGTGGTATAAAAGTTTTAAAAAAAGTTACTTGTACATTTATGAAATTAATACATTTTACAAATTTTGATAATTGTAGAAATTATTAAATCAATAAATTGTAACTATCTTGCCACAGCAAAGTTTTTCAACTAACTAATGGGCAGGAAGTTTTTTTTTAAATGTATGTGATTCTACTATTTGATACCCTTTGATCTGTAAAATATACAATTAAAAGCATTTTGTTATAATTATTAAATAAGCACAAAAATGCTCATTGATCTTGTCAATCATTCAGAAATGTCCTATGGTCTGCCATGCTTCCTGCCCTAATTGGCCCTCCATATTTTTTCACTTTAACTATGGAATGATTATTGTCTATGTTGTAGAAAACAGGAAAATGGTAGAGTTTGAGAAAATCAAAACAGAAAAAAAGTAAAGTCTACGCTAGTGATCTTATCCTTACAGCTATCAAAGGAAGAATGATATATGAAATATCTAATAAATTATCAAATATAATTGCAGCACCGATATTATTATCATGTACTATCAATTTTAATGTGCATAACATATTTGCTGTAAAATATATAATAAATGAACAATACTATCCATCAAAATAAAGTTCTAAGTGTGTTATTGTGCAAATCCTGCACATACAAAACAATACAATAACATGTATAATCAATAATTAAAAAAGTAAAGTTCAGTGTCAAAATTCATGATGAAACCATAATGAAATCTTCATTTATTAAAAAAAGTAACCGAATAAAACATTTATATAAATGACAACTGAAAATGTGATTAATTTCTTGTGTAAACAGTGAATGGTAATCAAATTTGTATCCACCAACACAAAAACAGCCGGTATCGATTTTCAATCAAATTCTCTGGTGTCCCGAAACCAAAAACAAGTGAATGAAACACTCCCACACACTAATCCCTTAATACAAATCAACCAGTGCCTATTCATTTCTCCACCTCAGATGGATTAAACAGCTAGAAGTCACCTATGTACCTCCTCTCCTGTCCATAGAAAGGATGTCCACACTTGCTGGGATGCTATACTGTGTCTCTCACAAACAAACCAGAGGAGCCACACCTATAGTGCAGTGTTATTTATTTAAAAGCAAACATGTCACATAGAAACATAAAAAAACTGAGTGTTTTATTCACAAATGTTTGGTGTCAGTACACACATCGGAGGATTTGATTGAAGATCATTTCTGTCTGTTTTGGTGATGATGGATACAATTTTAATTACCATTCACTGTTTCCACAATAAGTGAAACACATTCAAAGTTATCATTTATATGACGGTTTTAGTCAGTTAATTCATTTTTGTTGTATTATATGAATGTTTTATTGTGGTTTCATCATGATTTGCATGATGAGAAAAGTAGCCCTTTACTTTTTGGATTATTGCTTATACATTTTATTGTATGTATTGTATGCACAGGATTTGCACTTTATTTTGATTGATTACATTGTAAATGTATCATATTGTTTATAGCATTTATTTTGTGCACATTAGAATAATTGATAGCACATGATAATAAGATTGGCACTGTAATTATATTTGATAGAGATTGAGTAGGTTAGCAAAAGAAAACAGGGCATGTCTAACACCAGTCAATGCACAAAGATGTTGTGTGTTGTCAGGACTTGCTGAGACGTGTGATACATCAGCTGACTCATTCATCGTGCATTACTGGCCAATAACTGTTCAATACTTGCAAAGTGATAAACATATGGGGAAATATACATGTCTTACAGAGTTGTACTGTATATATATATATATTTTATTTTTTATTTATTTTTTCCCTGACATACACTTTAATTGTATGGTTGCACAACATTTACGTGTTTTTTTATTCCAATTAACTTTAAGGGACAGAACCCTTACAGAAATAAAACCATGCAACTAACAATAGCAAACTATGTTTATATTATAATAATAAATATTATATGCATAAAATAGCACTTAAAGTAATTGCAAATGATCACCTTGTAAAACATCACATTCCCTCTGTTCTCAGCTGCACAAGAGCTGGGGGAGGAGAAGCAGCAGCACACTGAGCTTCCCAGTGAATGGCTGTGCAGCGGGGGGCTGTGTCAGGCTGTGGCTGTGTCAGGACAAGTTTGATCATTGGAGGAGAGTACACTGATTTCCCAGCACAGCTAGAAAACTGACCACACTGTGTTCTCCTGCATGGTGTGGTCAGTTTTTAATAGGAGAGCAGAGGGACTGGCAGGAACAGTGATTTCACATAAAGGAAGCAATACAAAGAGAGCAGGATACTTTCTCATATAAGTACATGGTACAGCAGGCACATATCATGAATATGAAGTGTTGAGGGTACCAAAGGCTTTAAGCTAGTCATATAAGGTTTGAATTTTAACTGATTCCTGCTGAGTCGGCTGTAGTCACTGTTTGGGTATTTAGGTAGCTGAGGGTGTCATGACTTTTTGAATATAATAGCCAGTAGAAAAGATTCTTACAGCCATGCTGTTTAGCATGGGTGGGGAAAGCGACTGATTTCTCTCATTTAGCCAGTGGGGCTACCCTTGCTCTTACTTATTAATACAGTTTCCAATTTAAAGCGTTTGAGCTAGTTTTTAGATTTAATAAAGAAAAACAGGTTGTTTGCTTTGCAAGGGAATTTATTCTAAAGATTAGAAGCTCTGCTGACTTCCATCATTCCATAATGTGAAAGCAAAAATTATATTTTTTTATTTTCCTTAGACGTGATTGCGTATTTTTTTAAATTTAATTTGTAAAACATCACCACATCCACTAAGCTCTGGGCAAATCCCTCTGCAATGTATAACTTCTCTTACAAAGTGAACAGCCTATTTGCTTTTAGTTGTTCAACCCCAGTATGTAAATTAGTCATAATCATGCCAATTCCAGCTGGGCTTAAGATGCACTTAGGCTAATGTGCCTACATGATGTATTTACATACAGCTTCCACTATAATGATGTGCTGTTAAATAGTTTATACTTTTCACAGACGTTTCAGAAGGCAGGATGTTCGACATGGCAATGCAGCTCAGCAGTGTTCAGGACAACAATTTAATGGTAAGTTAATATGCATACAGTATGCATTTTCTTACATTTTTAGGTCAGATAATATTGAGTCATTTTCTGAAAATCCACACTAATGAAGTGTTTTTATCTACCGTATATCCAGGTTTTAAAAGCCATAAATGATTAAGACTAGTACTAATAATTTTACATTACATTTTGCACACATGGAAGTAAATAATATTTTTTTTCATGCACTCTACATAACAAAAAAAACAAATTTCAGACAAGCAATGGAGTGCTTGTCTGTGCTTGATTGCTTTGTTGGCATTTCCACTTTCCCTGACACGATGGGTCTCCATATACCAATACTGGCCAGAGGAGCCATCATCAAATTTTATATTTCTTTGAGCCATCTGTCACGGAAACCGGGTCCGCCCTCCATTTATCCTGTGGTTGGGTTGCTCTGCAACAGTCCCCGGGATAAAACGTTCCGTTGTATCCCCAGCTCCATGGCTATTGGGTTTACTTTTTTAAGCTGGCCTGTAACTCCTGCATCTACTCCTGATGAAGTAGTCAGGGATCCACGAAATGTGTAGAATTTTTAGGATGTCAAGAATCATTTGGTCACCATACGCTAAGCTATCATGTATTTACATCTTTTGTGTCACATTTTATTTATTATGGATCAGCTCTTTATTTTTTACGTGTATGGAACTTTGTTTTATTTAATCATGTTTATTTAATCATGTTAATATGGAATTGGTTATAATGCAATAAATATACAATTATGACAATTATTGTTGTTTGCCTCATGACCTATGTATTCTTTATTATAAAGTGAAAAAGTATGATTTGAGAACTATTTCTCCCTATTATTCTTGTAGGAGAATCTTTAGGAAAAACTGAAGAGTATACAGTATATGGTGTTGAGCATAACACTACCTTATTGGAATGCATGCCACGTTCATTGCAGTCTAAGGTCATCTGGTTTGTACAGAAAGCACACGAAACAAAGAAAGAGGAGGTAATATCATTTTTGTGTTAATGTGCATCTCAAACAAAAGTTTAATTTAATAGCCTGACTTAACATTAAAGAGTTACTAAACCCTCGTGTTTTTATATATTTTTTAAATAACAAACATGTCATACTTACCTCCACTGTGCAGTTTGTTTTGCACAGAGTGGCCCCGATCCTCCTCTTCTGGGGTCCCACGTCAGCGCTAGTAGCTCCTCCCCGCATCAGGAAACCACCTAGGAGAAGTGCTCTCCTTGAGGGTACCCACGTGGACGCGCTCCCGAGTCCATCTTTTGCGTCCATAGACACAGAAAGACAAAATTTGTTTGGGTACAGTGTAGCATGACCGCGCAATTGTCAATCAAAGTGTGACAGCGCTGAAAGCTTAAAAATGGCTTGGGCAGGAAGGGGGTGTTCGTGCATGGTAGGCAAGTGGTTAAGGGAAATGCAATCTATCAGTTTGCATACAAAGATTTGATGAAGAATTGTTTTTATCTCCACACTTCTACTTTCTTGAAAGATAAGTATAATTTATCTGGGGCTGGAGGCCAATGGAGAGAGAGGGCTTCCCTTGCAGCTAGGTTACAGACCCCCCCTGAGGGTGAAAACAGGAGTGGTCAGGCCCAAAGTAGCACGGGTCGCCTGCTGGACTTTATGCAGGAGGTTCCAGATTACAGCTGTAGTGCTGGCGTAGAATCAGCAGACGGGTGGCGCCCGTGAGGTGTGCAGGATTCGGGTAATGCTGCGACTGGAGCGTGGTCAGAAAGAAGCCTAGGTCATGAGCCGGGTTGGTATCAGAGCAGACGTGGTCAGGTGGATAGCTGAGGTTAAACACAGGAAGCAAACAGGAGACAGGTCAAGGACAAGCCGGATCGGTAACAGGAGACACAAGAACAGGAATGTCACGGAGATAGCACACTGGTTGAGGTCAGGATTCTGTGCAGGTCTGTCAAGTTCTTTCACCCCAAACTCGCTCATTCATGTCTTTTAATAACCTGTCCTTGGTGCACTGGTCCAAATCATTTGGTGGGGGGGATTAAGGTGTGGGGTTGCTTTTCAGGGGTTGGGCTTGGCCCCTTAGTTTCAGTGAAGGGAACTCTTATGCCCCGTACACACAGTCGGACATTCCGATCCCAAAATCCATCGGAAAAAGTCCGCTAGAGCCCACACACAATCTGATTTTCCGACAACATAATCCTAACAGACTTTTTCCATCAGAATTTCTGACCACGTGTATGGGAAATTAAGGTGTCAGCATGCCAAGACATTTTGGACAATTTCATGCTCTCAACTTTGTGGGAACATTTTGGGGATGGCCCCATCCTGCTCCAACATGACTGTGCACCAGTGCACAAAACCACAGCAAAATTACATTTCTAAAGGAAAAAAGTAATTTAAAACTGATCGCGGCTCATTGAAAAAAAATGCCATGGGTCCCCCCCAGTCCATTACCAGTCGATTTGGGTCTGGTATGAATATTAAGAGGACTCCTAAACCAAAAATATAAAAAAATTGTGTGGAGCCCCCCCCCCCCCCAAAATCCATACCAGGCCCTTCAGGTCTGGTATGGATATTAAGGGGAACCCTGTGCCAAATTTTTAAAAAAGAGTGGCATAGGGGTTCCCCCAAAATCCATACCAGACCCTTATCCGAGCACACAACCTGGTAGGCCGCAGGAAAAGAGGGGAGGATGAGAGAGCGCCCCGCCCCTCCTGAACAGTACCAGGCCACGTGCCCCCAACATGGGGAGGATGCTTTGGGGTCCCCAAAGCACCTTGTCCCAGTGGTTGTGGGGGTCTGCAGGTGGGGGGCTTATCGGAATCTGGAAGCCCCCTTTAACAAGGGGACCCCCAGATCCCTGCACCCCCATGTGAATTGGTAACGGGTACATATTTTTTCCGCAATGTAAATCCATCTGACATTACCTGACGAGCCAAAAAAAGAAAAAAAAAGCCACAACAGCTACGTCTCCATGGGAGGCTCCCGCCAAGTGAAGCTTCTTCTTAGTGACAGCTGTTATATAGCTGAGGGCAGGGCCACTCTGTGACATAAATGGGTGGTCCTGACTTCCTCTGACATCAGGTGGCATCAGAGGGGACGCTGTCAAAGCGAGAAGCCTGCGGTGTGCGGGACGCCTCCCATGAAGGTGGAGCTGTTGCATATATTTTTTTCGGCTTGTCAGGTGGCATGAGATGGATTTACATCGTGGGACATTTTTATTTATTTATTTTTTAATAAAGGACTTTTTTTGACACTTTTTTTGTGAAATGGTAGGGGTACAATGTACCAGTTACCAATTCACATAGGGGGGCTGGGATCTGGGGGTCCCCTTGTTAGATTCTGATAAGCCCCCTGCCCGCAGACCCCCACAACCACCGGGCAAGGGTTGTGGAGATGAGGCCCTTGTCCCCAACAACATGGGGACAGTGTGCTTTGGGGACCCCAAAAGGGGGGGTGCTCTCTCATCCCCCTCTCTTTTCCTGCGGCCTGCCAGGTTATGTGCTCAGATAAGGGTCTGGTATGGATTTTGGGGGGCCCCTATGCCATTTTTAAAAAAAAATTGGTGCAGGGTTCCCCTTAATATCCAAACTAGACCTAAAGAGTCTGGTATGGACTTTGGGGGACCCCCACGCAATATTTAAAAAAAAATTGGTTTGGAGGTCCCCTTAATATTCATACCAGACCCAAAGGGCCTGGTAATGGACTAGGGGGAACCCATGTTGTTTTTTTTTAAATGAGTTTTAGCTATATTGCTGAGACCCGACAATTCATTACAGCCGTGATTTAAATATTTTTTTTCCTTTAGATATGTAATTTTGCTGTGGTACTGTTCTAAACATGGGAAAACTGTACCACTTTACAGGCATACTATAGACACCCCCAAGCACAATATTTAAATATTTTATTTTTATTGGTTCACTTTAAGCATTATTCAAATCACTGCTCCCAAAAAAACTGCCATTTTTAAAACTTTTTTTTGCATTGATACATGTCCCCTGGGGCAGGACTCGGGTCCCCAAACATTTTATGACAATAGCTTGCATATAAGCTTTTAAAATTAGCACTTTTGGGTTTTCATGTTAGTGTCCCATAGACTTTAATGGTGCTCCGTGGCTTTTCGAATTTGCAGTGAACAATGTTCGAGTCGAACTTACGTTCGACTCAAACATCTGGCTCATCCCTAAAAGGCAGGTGTCACAATACTTTTGGTGACATATGCTGGCTACACTTTCCAAAAGTGAATTGTACCTGAACTTGCAAGATCAGGGCTTTAGCAACACAAAGGTAAATTCTGCTTGAAGTTAAAGTATTGGAATATAAACAAAGACAGATTTTGACATATTCTTGTAGTATTTTCTTAAAGTATTATTAGGCTAGTTTAATGCTAGTTTAAGTAAAGCCAAAAATGTGTATTTACTGATTTTGGATAGAAGCTAGAAAGCTTTTAGACTGGTTTCTCCTACTGATTTCTACTTTAATGATCTGAACTATACTATGTGCCTGAAACAAAGAAAAAACAATAAAAAAATTTTTTTTGTGATTTTCCATTAATAAATGAGCCTTACCATTTTAGGTTAATGCTTGCCTACCAAAAATTTGCAGTAAACAAGAATACTAATAATTAAATTTCTTTTCACAGGTGAAAACAGGTGATCGGGTAATATTGACAGATTATGGGCTTCTGTTTCTAAAGCTCCAAAGAACAGATGCCGGAGTGTATTTTTGCCAAACTGTTGAACATAGTTTTGTTCATGTAATCAGAAAAACAAGTCTGGAGGTTGTGGAGGAAGAACGTGTGGATGAAATGTTTAACAAAGAGTATGATGAAGAGCCGGTAATTCAAAAAATGCCTTGTCCTGTGCAGTCCAGCATTCCTCAACCCTCTAAGCCATGGTACAAGGAGTTTTTGCAGCTCATTGGATACAGCAATTTTCAAAAAGTAGAGGAATATTGTGAAAAAGTATGGTGTACTGATAAAAGAAGAAAAAAGCTAAAAACTGCTCCAAGCAAATGGAAATATGTACAGCAACAGGAACGGCGATCACGTGGAAAAGCAGATAATCACCGCATGCCACGGAGCATACTGGGACCCTAAGCCTTCTTTTTATTTTCTATTTATGACTGTATAGGCAATACACATTTCTGAACAGTTCTAAACGCAAATTCCTAAACTGAACTTTGTTGTAAACTTTCAACAGAACCTTGACTGTGTTGGCATTATGTAAATAGTTTTATAAATTTTATGTTTAAGGGGGTTTACGTATGTCAGCAGTTATTGTTGTACTCTAAAAGGACTGGGCTTGGTTTTTAGGGATGTGGTGATGTTTTTATGGATGTATGGTATACCTACAAACACACATACACACGTATGTATTATGCGATCACTCACACAATATATATATATATATATATATATATATATATATATATATATATATATATATATATATTAGACATCATTGTTGTTATTTAGCCATTAAATAACATAAAAGCAATATTAAAGCAAATTAAAAGGTCCACTTATCTTGCAGCCCCAAATATAAAAAAGGTAAAATCAATAAAGAAGTAAAACGTTGGAAGAAAAATGTGATAGGTACTGACCTTACATCACAGCTTCTGGCATATTAAGCTAGGCTAGGTGCCATTGGGCCGTTAAAGCATCCAAAATCTCATGGCAATATGATCTTGCACAGCGCTGGAGCATCTTCTCAGGAGACTTGGCATTCTCAGCTTTCCCAGGATTTACCAATTAAACATCACTTTTGCCAGCAAAAAGGTACAAAGAGACTATTTTTTTTTATTTTTTATTTCAATGTTTTGCAAGCTTAGCCATGGTCTTAGTAGGATTATTACTCTTTCAGACACCCTAAGAAATATAAAAAGCCCACATTCTCTACCCATAGCTTAAACAATATATTTTGAGTTGACTGATTTTTTTTTTAACACTGCATGGTATAATTTTTTATTTTGTTATTTATTCAAATATAAGATGCAATATTTAAAAAAAAAAAAAAACATACTGACCATGATTTACTAAAGGCAAATAGGCAGTCTATTTGCAGAGGTATTTTCACTTTGAAGGGAATCTTTACCAAGCTTAGTGAATGAGATGAAACTCTGCTGAGTTCAACCATCTAATTATGTACAAGCAAAATAAAAAAAAAATCTTTGGAAAGTGAATTTTCAGACATTCACTAAACTAAGAGAAATATCTCTTAGCAAAGTTAAAATGCTCTTGCAAAGTGAACAACTGCATTACATCCCTCTTCCTAAAAGCAAATGTTATACAATATTGCTTGTAAGTTATTGGCAGCACATTTTCAGGGAAGTGTGCCATATGTTGAATATTTCAGAATTCTACAAGAGGAAATAATAAGCACATGCAAATTAAATAGGTAATTAAAATGTCAATGTAACTAAAGTGACATTTCAGTTTTTAGTAGCTGCAGATGGAGTTTTTTTTTTCTTGAGTTTATCATTCGTCATGGCCATTGTAAGAGATTCTTGTTACCTTTTGGATATCTTTTGTACATGTTTTATAAGAGATAATCAAGCAGGAGAAGACATTTGGTGATGTGATCTTCAGATACAGGTGAAGTTCAGTAATCTGAACATTTACCCTATCCTTTAGCAGAGGTCATGTGAACAAATATCGAGGCATCTAGTAACATGCCAAGCTACCATGACATCCTAAAGCAGCAGTTTCTGCAGTTACTGAATTTCATGGCTTCTGATAAAAAAAAAACTTTGATATTTCCATTATTGTTTCAGGACTTTGTGCAAAAGTTTTCTGTAAATTCCCATAGTGCAATATCTATATGAAAGCAAAGGAGGTGACTTTTTGTAAAATAAGTGTGTGAAACATGTAATTTTTTGTACTTAAAATTTTTCTTAAGCAATACGCACAGAATTTGTTTTTATAACTGAAGATTTCTACCTGTAAAAACTTTTAACAATTACAGAGAAAGGTGATATTACTTATAGGTGTATTTTGTGCTTGGGATAGTGTAAAGTGGTTTTTAAACAATGCATTGTTTAATTAGATCTTTAGGAAGAAAAAATATTTACTAGTAACATCAATGTAATATTAGTAACCATTTTGCTTCAAACTAAGTTTACATGCCAATAAACATTTATAATCAAATACAATTGTTTTGCAGCTGATATAGATAATGCTTTAACCTGAAGTCAAGTATTTAATAAAACATCAGGTGGACTCCCCCTCCGCCGCTGCAGTGGTTAAATGCGTATCACGTCTAGGGATAGAGTTGTAAAAAAAAGTAATACCGTATTCCTCACTCTGGCAGGCTCTGGCAGGCTTCCAGATCTCTCCAGATCTCTCCTATTTCCTCTGATACTCCCAGACTGCTGGCTGAGAGAGACTCTGGATAAAAGAGGCTTCAGGGGACTGGTCACACACCATGGAAGCTTGCTATAGCAAAGAATACAGTAAGTAATAAATGTAAGTAACAAAAATGTAAAGTGGTTGTAAAGCCTTATGCCGCGTACACACAATCTGCCCGTGTGTGGGCTCCAGCGGACTTTTTCTTCCCAAAAGTTTGGGGGACTTAGAAAGAAGTCTTGACTCAAAATTGTCCGCCGGACTCGGCAGTCCGGTGGACAATCCGCCCGTATATGTGCTAGTCCGCCGGACTTTTGAAATGAACGGACTTGCCCACACACGAAGTAAAGTCCGTTCATTTTGAACGTGACTCCAGGTAGACGGGACTAGCGAAGGAAGTCAATGTCGACCACCTCCATCAGCGAGATTGACACCTTGCTAGCCCCGTCTCCTCGTATGGATTTAAAGGGGAACCCCTACGTTGAAAAAACGGCGTGGGGGTCCCCCCAAAGTCCATACCAGACTCTTATCCGAGCACGCAGCCCGGCCGGTCAGGAAAGAGGGTGGGGACGAGCGAGCGCCCCCCTCCTGAGCCGTACCAAGCCACGTGCCCTCAACATGGGGGGTGCTTTGGGGAAGGGGGGGCCCTTGTCCTCATGTTGATGAGGACAAGAGGGCCTCTTCCTGACAAGGCTGGCTGTTGGTTGTCGGGGTCTGCGGGCGGGGGGCTTATCAGAATCTGGGAGCCCCCTTTAATAAGTATGGAGTAAATGGTACCCCTACCCATTCACCTGAGGGAAAAAGTGTTACTAAAAAAACACAACACAGGTTTTTAAAGTAGTTTATTAGACAGCTCCGGGAGTCTTCTTCCGACTTCGGGGGTCTTCTCGCCGGGCTCCTCCACTATCTTCTGCTCTTTTACCGCTCTTTTACTAGCGGAAGAGCCCGGTTTTCCCCTTGGTCACCGCCGTGCGGGAGGGACTTTTTCCGACTTCGGGGGTCTTGTCCTGCTCTTCATTTCTTCTGCCGGGCCTCCGCTATCTTCTTGCAGCTCTTTTACTAGCGTTGGCCCTGTCTTCTGGTTCGTCGCTGTCGCTGGAAAAGTCCAGTCATGTGTGGGCCTGTGTGGGCATGTCCGCTCGTTCGGAAAGTCTGGCGGACCTTCCCTGGAAAGTCCGGCGGATTGTCCGCCGCATAGTCAGATCGTGTGTACGCGGCATTACAGACCACTTTTTGCTACAGGTAAGCCTATAATAAGGCTTACCTGTAGCAACCCAGGATATCTCCTAAACCGTGCATCTCTGCTGTGCCCATACACCGCGCCGGCGACATCACTCCCGGGGGTTTCAGTGCAATTCCAAGTGCACTTTGCACTTGTAGTTTGCACTTGTAGTGCAAAGTGGATTTACCTTTAGTAAATAACCCCCCTTGATTCATTAGGGAACAAAGCTGGTTCTCTACTAGCAAAATCAGTCAAACAACAATGTTAAAAACTAAAATCAATTTAGTTCACCACCCCACTACCAGAAAACTCCTAAACCATGCATGCAATACCCCTGTACTGTATTTGCATGTGCCGATGTCATCGGCAAATGTGCATTGAAGCAATGGCACGTACGTGCCATTTGCTTCAGTGAGTGTGCCGTTACCGATGGCTCCCGCGCGCATGCAAGTGTTAGTTTTTTGTTTTTTTTTCCAAAGTGGGTTTACAACCACTTTAATCCTTGCAGTGCAGGGAAGCCTCGCTGCAAGTGTAATTTTTGCTCCCCCGAGTGGACATTAAAAAAAATTGAAAGGCTTTAAAGAATGTTGAAAGGTTCATTCAATAGATCCAAGGAGTATAAGTTAGGAAAATTAAAACACTCTACAATACATCTTATTGTACCATCCAATGGCAGGTTATAGAATTAAAGATTAATCCTAATTTCTTGTCATAAAGTGGTATTATTATGCCCTGTACACACGACCGGACGAAGTCAATCTCGCTGCTTTTATCGGCGAGATTGACACCTTGCGAGCCCCGTCGCATGGTATGGATTTTAAGGGGAAGCCCCTACGCCAAAAAAAAAACGGCGTGGGGTCCCCCCAAAATCGATACCAGACCCTTATCTGAGCACGCAGCCCGGCCGGTCAGTAACGGGGGTGGGTACGAGCGAGCGCCCCCCCCCTCCTGAACCGTACCAGGCCGCATGCCCTCAACATGGGTGGTGGGTGCTTTGGGGAAGGGGGGGCACTCTGCGGACCCCCCACCCCAGAGCACCTTGTCCCCATGTTGATGCCTCTTCCCAACGGCCAGGGTTGTCGGGGTCTGCGGGCAGGGGGCTTATCGGATTCCGGGAGCCCCCTTTAACAAGAGGGCCCCCAGATCCCGGCGTACCACAACCCATTCACCTGGGGGAAAGAAAGTCAATAAAAAAACACACTAGACAGGTTTTTAAAGTAGTTTATTAGGCAGTTCCGGGGGTCTCCTCCGACTTCTCCGTGCTATCCGGCCTCTTCTCTCGCTCTCCGGTTCTTCTGCCAGGCTCCTCCGCTATATTCTTCCAGCTCTTTTACTAGCGTTGGCCCAGTCTTCGTTGTTGCCGTTGTCACCATCGTCACCGTCGTCTTCTTCCTTCTTCTCCTCTTAAGACACAATGCTCTCTACCGCTGTAATGCTGTGGACATGCTGCGAATCGACTTATATAGGCATAATGGGCGGGGTGACCGAGTGATGTCACACGGTGACCCCACCCATTATGATGTCACAGCCCCAGCATGCCCCGGGGCTGTGATGTCATAAGGGGCGGGGTAACCATGTGACATCACCTGGTGGCTCAAAGAGCGCCCCCCTTCCCCAAAGCACCCACCCCCCATGTTGAGGGCATGCAGCCTGGTACGGTTCAGGGGGGTCATTCGCTCTTCCCCACCCCCTTTCCTGACCAGCCGGGCTGCGTGCTCAGATAAGGGTCTGGTATTGATTTTGGGGGGACCCCCATGCCGTTTTTTTGGTGTAGGGGCTTCCCCTTAAAATCCATACCAGACCAAAGGGCCTGGTATGCCCTTGGAGGGGCATTCCGTCTCGCGCTCGCTGCGATAGGAAAATTTGTTTTTCTATTGCAGCCAGCGCGATATGTACAGTACCCTGTTGCTGAGTGCCAGTGCGATAGGATCTCACGTGCAGGTGCTGTAACTTCCCTTTCATCGTAGTTGGTCCGTTGGACCAGCATACAGACGGACGGGTTTCCCGCTTGGAACTGAGTCCGGCGGAGTTCCGGCGGGAAAATTTAAAACATGTTCTAAATCTAAAGTCCGTCGGATTTTTGGCATGCAAAGGTCTGATGGAGCCCACACAGGATCAGAATGTCCGACGGATATGGGATATGATATAAACAAACAGTTTAGACTTTTTTCCCAATAGAAAAATTAAAATTTTGCTTGGCTAGCAGTCACAAAGAGAATTTGTAATGTGTTAAAAAACCCACTAATGGGGGGCATGTCTGGCCAGCGTTCTAGATGGCCGTTCTTCTCTGAGGCTCTCTAAACCCCCAGTGACATAAGAGGCAACCCATCGACCATCGCAGCAACATCTGGCCTGATTATTGTGGCAAATCCTCCCCTACATCCAGTGACCATGACCCACCATAAGAAGAACCCCGGGAGACTGCAGAAAGTGACAGATTTCTTTCCCGACTCGCGGCCCTGGTTCCGTCCAAGATGGCGCCGGCACAGCACGGAGACTGTCAGCTTCTCCCCAGTCACAGGGAGAGGGAACCCAGGATCACAGACTGGCATTCTCTCTCTATGAGGGCGACCCTGATGAGTCACCTCCTCCCTTGTCTCACACCTCATGCAGCCCATTAAAATCCAGGCCCTGGATGGAAGGCCTTGATTAGAATACAGCTGCACATTCATCTCTCCCACCCCTCCAGCCTGCTCTGCAGATGCATTCAGCCATTGATTCAATCCCTGCATCTGAACAGCCACTCTAAAGCCCCATACACACGGTCGGACTTTTTCATGGATTCTGTCCGATCGGACAATGTTGTTGAAAAATCAGACCGTGTGTATGCACCATCGGACAGTGTACGTCGGATTGTCCGACGGACAAAGTCTTATCTCCTGCTGGAAAGATTTGCCGACAACACGGTCCGATCACACCAAATCCGATCGTGTGTACGGTTGTCCGACCGGACAAAGTGCTACGCATGCTCAGATCACATTACAAGACCAAAGCTATTGGCTACTAGCCTCTACGTAGTCCCGTCGTAGGCAACAAACGTCACCACGTTCAGAATGATCGGATTTTCCGACAACTTTGTCTGACCGTGTGTACGCAAAACCAACATCAGACAAAGTGTGACGGACATGGTCCGACGGACCTGGTCCTCGGATAATCCGCGCGTGTGTATGGGGCTTTAAGAGCTAGCAATGAAAAACCTGCTACTATCCCTGAGACAGACTCTGCATACTGACATGTCTACAGTCCTATCCCCTCTCACACAAACTGTGCAGGAGCATGATATGAGAATATCACATGTGGAAACCAAACTAAGTGAAATGTGCACTGCTCACAATGATAAAGTGGATGCTCATACTAAATACGACATGGAATTACAACAAATGCGACTGAAAATCGCAGACTTAGAGAACCGATGTAGCCAAAACAACGTCAAATTCCGCGGTATTCCGGAATCAGTCACACCAGATGCATTAGTCACTTTTATTCAGCAATTCATGAAACAACTAATCCCATCACTTACTGATCTTGAATTGACCATTGATAGGGCCCACTTAATACTCAAACCTGACTTCTTACCAGTCTCAGTACCTAGAGACGTCTTAGGACGCATACACTTTTATCACGCCAAAGAAAAGATTATGCGTGCTGCCAGAAACAACTCTGCATTGCCCACACCCTATACAGTGATCAAATTGTACGCAGATCTTTCCAAAACAACTCTCCTCAACAGGACAAACCTCTCCACCATCACTAAGGCCCTTCGCAACAATAATATAGCCTGTCAATGGGGCTTCCATACCAAACTCATGACCAAAAACCAAGGGAAATCGCACACACAATCAGAGGTTTGGAGACAGGGTTAGCCCTACTCAAAGAATGGGGAATCTTATCTACCGAGAATCATTCTCCCGCCACATCAACCACATCATATGGAGACAGAATGGTCCTAAAAACTATTAGTCCTGATACCTCGTTCCACATATACCAATAGCTGGGGCAACTCCGCCTCACAGTTCACTTACCTCCTAGTTCAACATTGTTTTCCATACCATTATGATGATGATATGGATACTCCCCCCCCCCCCCCCTGTTGTTAGTAGCAATGTTTTCTACCTATCACCCTTGCCTTTTCTGCAAGTCATTTTTAAACCTCCCTCCCTATCTAACCTTATTCTGTGCATCCAACCAGTCCTTAAATTATTAACCTTGATAGACTTCATTATGAGATTATTAACTCCATGGAATCATCCTCCCATGAATCTAACAACCCTTCGGAGACCACTCTAATCTATCCACCACAGCCATCAATTAAACTATGGCTGAAGTCAAAGTACTAGCAAAAGTACACTGAACACCCGCCAACTCTGATAGAATATCTAAACACCAACTGGATCATCTCAAATTCATACAACCTTATGTTGATAATATTCACCTCTTTAAATGTGCTTGGCCTCAATTCACCTTTCAAGCGCTCATCCCTTGCAAGACAGGCTCGTTCATTAAAAGCGGACATTCTCCTCATTCAGGAAATGTACATTGCTTCAGCGAAATCACCTACCCTCACCGTGAAGCAATTTCCACATGTATTTTATGGCATCTAAAACTTGTAAGAAAAATGGGGTTCTAACAGCTGTTCGAGACTCAGTCTGATTTCAACTACACTCTGAAATAGCTGGCCCATTGGGCCGGTACCACATCCTCATCTGTGACATCAACCAAAACAGGTTCACCATTGTCCAAATACTAAACAGATTACATTTTGCAAACACTTATTCACAATAATTATCGTCACCAAAAGTGGCAGGCTCATTATCGGAGGGGACTTCAACACAATTGGCAATACCACTCTTGACTCGTCCACAGGCAAGAGAGCTGCCCATCAAACCATCATCTGCCTCCTACACACTCATCTATATGACATCTGGAGATGCCAGCACAGAGCAGAAAAATACTTCACTTACTACTCTCCTCCTCACCTCTTTTAATCCAGGATTGTCTTTTTCTCACGGACAAATGGACACTCCAGCTGATCATAGCCTCCCAAATAGGTGCGATAACATGGTCTGATCATGCCCCAGTGTCTATACAAATTGGAGACTCTAAAAGACCTAATCTCACCCACCTTTGGAGATTGGATTCCACTCTGCTAGCAGTTCCTGACCATTGCCAAGCAATCTCAAAAGCTCCCACTTTATTTTTCAAAACAAACGCCTCCCCGGGCATTTATTTTCCCACATTATGGGCCACATACAAGGCCTTTATAAGAGGTATTTTGATAAAACTGCAAGCCAATGTTAAAAACCAGAGTGGACAGCAAATTGAAGAGGTCCTAACTTTGATTAAAAACAAGGAGGATAAAAACAAACAACATCCATCCCCTGCATTATCTTCCTCCCTAAATAATGATAGAAACAAACTTTGCTCCCTTTTGAGGCACCAATTTGACTATAATTTGAAACAATCCAGGGGAGTTTTCTGGTAGTGGGGTGGTGAACTTATTTGATTTTAGTTTTTAGCATAGTTGTTTGGCTCTAATTTCTCTAAACACAGTACCTTAACTCATCCATGTATTAAAGCATCTCTCGAAGTTTGGAAATCCCTACTATCCTACAAAGCTCCGCTTCTCAAATCCATAGCTTTACCTATTGATACCCTTAAAGGTGTAATACCTGATCTAAATTTAACACCCAGGATAAAATGTAGGATCCAGACTCTGCAACACATCTACAGTGATGGAAAACTGACACCTTTCTGGACCTTGCAAGATACATTTGACTTACCTTCTTCTGTGTTTTATACTTACATAAGAATCTACCATTATTTAAGCACCAGTGCGATCCCACCTAGCACCAATCTCCCGGTCTAAATTTTACAAATCTATGAGACTCATAAGTATTTGGGACATGGAATATCCTTTTTTCATTCCTATCTCAATAACCTAAAACTTCCCATCAGATCTCCTTCTTTTAAGCAAATGGAAATTGACCCTTGGTAGTAATATACCTGACCTTTCCTGGCACAAAATACTATCCTACACCGCCAAAGCCTCCCGATGTATGAATCACTAGGAGTCTTACTTAAAAATACTCCACCTCTGGTACATAACACCTTTGAAACTCTCAAAAATGTACCCCAACAACTCACCCCACTGTTGGCGCCAATGTGGAGAACAAGGCTCATTACTTTATATCATGTGGTCTTGTAAATCTCTCACGTCCTATTGGCATCACATTTTCAAAATGTTAGCAGAGGTAACAGAAATAATAACCAATCTAGACCCTAAACTGGAATTACTCCACAGCATAGAGGCACTTCCCCCCAACTCCAGGGATATTACTATGCACATACTCCATGCAACAAAACTAGCCATTGCTAGATTGTAGAAATCACCCAAAGTACCAATGATAACCAAAACAGTCTCAGAACTCAATTATCAATGTGATACGGAAAGAAGATTTGCATCAAGAAAAATGTCTCCAAATGTGGTCACTATGGATACACAACCCTATCATATATCTATACCATACTGAAGTGAATAGGTATACATTTAACCTATACTTGACTGGCATGTTGCTTCGTTAAGTACTCTGACCTATGCATTTCCCTTCCCTCCCCATAGGCCCGCCCCCCATGCTCCCCCCTCCTCACTCTCAACTTCTTAACCAATCCCTCCCTTGAGTTCTTGTTCCTACTGTTAATCTGGCATATGGCCGCTCATTATATAAAGTTTACTATTCCTACGGTCAAAGATATGTTTATACAGATTGTTATGTATTATTTCTAAGATGCTTCGTTTTAAAATCAATAAAAACAATTGAAGATAAAAAAAAAAAACACCAATGATCATAGGACATGCTGGACGTCTACACAGCCAAACTACACTTCAAAGTTAAAGTCCAGGCAGACCGCTATAAATGCAGTTGCATATATGGGAATTGTCCATTGTGCCAGCTGATATGCAATTCTCTCCAGCCATTTTTGTGAGTCAAACACCCTTTGCCACAAGGAAAGTGACAACAGCAAAACCCTATGTTTTATCATTGGGTACCTTTGCTTAAAAAAAAAAAAAAAAAAAAAAAAAATATTTTTTTTTATTTTTATTTAGAGGGTGTATTTAAACTTGTTTTTATTTTTATTAACTTTCTTTGTATTTTTGTTTACAAGGATGAATTCAGGATAGATGAAATGAGCCATTTAAAGCCTATTTATAAAAAATAAAATAAATAAATAACTTTGTCCTAATTCTGCCTCCAGCACATTTCACTAAAATGGCAAATTTGGCCAAATGTCTCTCCGTTTTCCCCCAGAATTATGGTCTATGTGTTGCTATGCAAAAAATGACAGAGCCTGATCTCAAAATATATAATATACCTTGCATATACTGTATACCTGGAATGTAATTCTAAGTGCTGGATAACAAACCTTTGTTGCATTTCCAGACTTTTAGTTATTCAAACTTTAGACTCCATATTTATCAGCAGGTGTTTCTTTGGTATAATGATGAAGCTGCATGTCAGGCTGACTGACAGATGTCTCGTAGAATTGTAATATTCATATAAGCTTGCTATCTGCGCAGAGGTAAACTGGGCATAAGGAGGAGAATGAACATGCATCACTATATTATGCTTAAGCAATCCAGTAGTTTCTATGATTAGTAATGCAATATATATATATATATATATATATATATATATATATATATATATATATATATATATATATATATATATATATATATATATATATATATATATATATATATATATATATATATATATATCAAAATTCACTGCAGTATGTATTACATGTATTACAATATGCAAACATTTATCAAAGTAACAGCTTTGAAAAAGTGCTGTTTAAGTTTTTTGTGTAATTTCATAGTAATTTAAAAAAAAAATTATTAACACAAACTGAGGCTATGTAAGGGAACTATTACCAGACATGAGAGCATCAGTCCACAGAGCTTTAAAGTGTAGTTTGGCCCTCAATGAGCTGATTGGTTTATATTTTCTGATCTGGAAGTCCAGGACAACAGGTATAGCGGTTGGAATCGCCATAATTGAAAGACTTTGAACATTTAACTTTTTCAACTGAGATAGTACATGTTGTTCCAAAAGAAAAAAACATAGAGATGCTAACAAGCACTGGACTCTCTGTGCCCAGAAGTAACTGCTGATAATTTTGGGGCTCATAGGCAATCATCCACCCCATTCAGTGGCTAGCTAGAGTCACACAGTGGGCAAAACAAAAAAAGAAAAAAAGGGTTGGGTAACTCATAATAGCTAGAAAACTATATGACCATAACTCATAGGGTTACACCTATCAGGAGATATTAAGTATGATCTCTGCAGTTATGTTTAAAACAAGGATTAATTCCTCAGACACAATTTTCACAGGAAGTTCTCTAATTTTTGGACTGTCTTTGAAAATCATAATAGGGTAAAAACAATGCCTCCCACTCAGGGCTGGTGCAAGGATTTTTGACACCCTAGTCGAAACCTTATTTTGCCACCCACACCAACAATGTATAATCATCAGTTGCAGTGTGGAATCTACACACCTCAGCTCATACAGACATAAGTGCGTTTAGGTCTAGTGTGAGTTCAGACGCAGTACAGACCACTTACTGCTGACAGCGCAATCCTGTGTAAATCTTATACAACCGTACAAATAAGCCCCTTGTGTCACATATCATCTTTTTTTATGGTATATGGCTATTTATAGAAGATCCCTTATAATATAAAATAGAAATAGAAATCATCAACCCCTCTACAGCAAACACAATCATTCTACGCAACACAGACAATTCAGCTTCCAGACGAGGGGGGACTGATTTTTTGCCAATATGACATTTAATAAACATTATTGATAATCAGATAATTTTGTGAACGCAGACAACGCCAAGATGGTCGATCCTGGCAGACTTACTGTAAAACGTAGATAGGAGTGATGGTAAGGGGTGGTGTCTACAGCCCGTGTCCTCCAGCACCACAATCAAAATCTTAGAGAATTTCAGAAATAATTTTGATGGCGGTGAAGAGATTTTTGGATTGGTGACATTGATAGGACAGTTTTTGATTGGCATGGGAAGCCATGTTAGAGATGACAGGTGGGGGTTGGGCGTGCAGTGCTGGCTGCCTGTACAGGGATACTTTCTTGCCTCCTTGTCAACGTTAACTCCGTTAATGGGGGCAGTATGTGGTGATAACAGTATGTACTGGGGGCAATATATGGTTATAGAAGTATGTACTGGGGCAGTATGTGGTGATAGCAGTATGTGCTGGGGCAGTATGTACTAGGGCAGTATGTACTAGGGCAGTATGTGGTGGGGCAGTATGTGCTGGGGGCAGTATGTACTAGGGCAGTATGTGGTGGGGCAGTATGTGCTGGGGGCAATATGTGGTGGGCAGTATGTAGTGGGGACAGTATGTGCTGGGAGCAGTTCAGTATGTGCTGGGGCAGTATGTACTGGGGGTATTATGTGGTGGGGGCAGTATGTACTAGGGGTAGTATGTGCTGCGGCAGTGCGGTATGTGCTGGGGGCAGTATGTACTGGGGGCAGTATGTGCTGGGGAAGGTGGAGTATGTGCTGAGGGTAGTATGTATGGGGGTCGGGTGGGGGCAGTATGAAGTTGTTGTTGCAGCACATCCCTATCAGATGCTGACAGTTAGTGTGTTGTTAATACTATTCACTTGTATTTTGTTTATTATATTCTAGTTAGCAACACTTACCTTCCTTTTTATTACTTTTTTTGTCTGGGAACACTTATAAATGTTGGTGGCTTCTAATATCCTTTATTTTCATATCTTACATTCTTAGTGAGTTTTGGTTTTGCGCATTAGTTCACCCCCCTTTTTTGGCAGCATGAAGTTGCACCCCTGGGAGCAGTTCCCTGCTGTTTGTATGCAGGTTAGGGAGCTGAAGCAGTATAGACAGAAGGAACTCCTGCAGGGGAAAGCTTCAGCTACTCACCTCATGGCTACAGGTGAAGATTGCCAGGGCTGCCATCTTGGCTCCTCCTTCCAGTGCAGTCCAGTGCATTTTCAGCCAGAGAGGACACCAATGTATGTGGTAGTCAGCCACACCCCTGCCCCGTCCACCATCTCGATCAGCCCCGGGACAATCTACAGGCTTCAGAGAGAGTCCTTACAGGCTGCCTGCCCTATGAGGCCAATCGCCGATATTGCAGCCAGAGACAAAGTAAGAGGTTTCTCCTGCCAGACCCCTTTGTGACCTGATGAAGCGGAGGACTAAGCGCCCACCTGGCACTGCTCCATGGGAGGGGGATCTGCCTACTCCTTCTCCCTGCTCGGCAACTCTGCACCAGCAGCCAGCCAGATGGAGCCAAAGGAGCCGCCTCCTGCTCCTCCCGCTACACTCCCTGCTGTGCCACCACATTCGAGGGGGGAACCAATCCTCTGGAGGGGACCCAGGAGCCGTGGTTGCGCCCCTAGGCGGCAGTGCCCCTAGGTGGCAGTGCCCCCCAAGGCAGCTACCTAGTCTGTCTAGTGGTAGCACCGGCCCTGCTCCCACTAAGAACTGAGAGGAGTATTTGTATGCAAATCTCACTGCTTCCCTTTTTCAGTGAAGTGGGGGGGGGGGGCATTAAACTGCATTTTCCCCAAACAGTTGATACAACAAATCCTGAAAATGTTCTTACTTTGTCAATTGGGAGGAAAAAAAAGGGAGAAAATTTGCTCAGAAGAAACATGGCACCCCGTGCAGTCACCTTGTTCAAACATAGTTCCGCAGAAACACTTGATCACTACTATTAAAAGGCTATGGCTGCCAAATTCACACACATTTCAAGCACAATATCTGCTTCTCCCCACAACAAAGATTTGTTTGCAGAGTTATGCCATGTACACACGGTCGGACTTTCCGACGGAAAATGTGCGATCGGATCGTGTTGTCAGAAAATCCGATCATGTGTGGTCTCCATCTGACTTTTTCTGTCAGAATTTCCGACACATAAAGTTTGAGATCTGGACATAAAATTTTCCGACAACAAAATCTGATCGTTTAAATTCCGATTGTGTGTAGACAATTCTGACGGACAAAGTACCACGCATGCTCAGAATAAATTATCAGATGAAAGCTATTGGCTACTGGCCCGTTTATAGTCCCGATGTACGTGTTGTACGTCACCTCGTTCAGAACGATTGGATTTTCCGACAAGTTTGTGCGACCGTGTGTATGCAAGACAAGTTTGGCCCAAAATCCGTCGGAAAAATCTGATGGATTTTGTCATCGGAATGTCTGACCGTGTGAGCAGGGCATTAGAGTATTGTACACTGAACTGATGTATGGTGCAATTGGTATAGTGGCTTGTTGAATTTGGGACTGAAAATAATAGTTTAAATTTATTTCAATACAGGTTATATAAAGTACATACTGTATAACATATGACATATACCGTACCAATTTCATGCTTAACACTTTTATTTGGTAGTTTGAAAGTGCAAGCTGAGAGAGCCACATTAGTAGTAACATTTTTATTGCATGCATCGTGAATAAAGCTGAAAGGTATCAACCCAATTGAATAAGTTAGAGTAGGACCATATCCCTGGCCCCACCCTCCATGTTTGTCTGGATTTCTGTTAAAAGGAATAATTAAGAAGAGCAGAGCTACAGTAGTGCTGGGCTTTCTTTTTAGCAAGCTCTTTATACACTGTATCACAAAAGTATCCTGTTTTAAATAAAAATAATAATAAACAGTTTATAAACTAATAATCTTAAAAAAAAAATACCAAAAAACATAAAAATGTAACAAAAGGGAACACTTCTCATATTCTTTCTGCACCTAGTTCTTAGTTGTACTAGATGCTGTCCTCCAAAAAGATTGCTGCAGTATAATATCTGTGGGCTTGATTGCCTAATGCCTCGTACACACGAAGGGACTTTCCCGCGGGATTGTCTGCTGGACTCGAGTCCGCCGGACAATCCCCCCGTGTGTGGGCGCCGGCGGACTTTTTGGCACCAAAAGTCCGGCGGACTAGGTTTTAAGTTTTGTTTTAAAATTAACCGCTGGACTTGGCAGTCCGGCGGACAATCCCGCCGTTAGTATGCTAGTCCGCCGGACTTTTGGAAATGAACGGACTTGCCGCTCATCGGAAAGTCCGTTCATTTAGCACGTGACTTCAGGTAGACGTAGCTAGCGAAGGCAGTGAATGCCGCCGCGCTAGCCCCGTCTCCTGGCATGGATTTAAAGGGAATCCCCACGCCGAAAAAACAGCGTGGGGGTCCCCCCAAATCCATCTCAGACCCTTATCCAAGCACGCAGCCCGGCAGGCCAGGAAAGGGGTGGGGACGAGCGAGTGCCCCCCCCCCTCCTGAACCATACCAGGCTGCATGCCCTCAACATGGGGGGTGCCCTGGGGAAAGGGGGGCCGTGCGGCCCCCCCACCCCAAAGCACCTTGTCCCCATGTTGATGAGGACAAGGGCCTCTTCCCGACAACCCTGGCTGTTGGTTGTCGGGGTCTGCGGGCGGGGGCTTGTTGAGGGCACGCGGCCTGGTATGGTTCAGGAGGGGGGACGCTCGCTCGTCCCCACCCCTTTCCTGGCCTGCCGGGCTGCGTGCTCGGATAAGGGTCTGAGATGGATTTGGGGGGGACCCCCACGTCATTTTTTCGTTGTGGGGATTCCCTTTAAATCCATGCCAGGTGACGGGGCTAGCGCGGCGGCATTCACTGCCTTCGCTAGCCCCGTCTACCTGCAGTTACGTTCTAAATGAACGGACTGCTCCGTGTGTGGGCAAGTCCGTTCATTTTCAAAAGTCCCGCAGACTTTTTCCCGCGGATTGTCCGCCAGAGAAGTCCGGCGTGTTTTTCCCGCTGATTGTCCGCCGGAGAAGTCCGGGCGTGTGAGGGCAAGTCACACGCTCGGAAAATCCGGCGAAGCCCCGCTGGAAAGTCCGGCGGTTTGTCCGCTGGACTAGGTCCGGCGGACAAAGTCCGAACGTGTGTATGCGGCATAAGTTGTTATTCCTGCTGAAGAAATGGCAAGCTGCCCCATTTTATCTAGTAGAAAAAAGTTAGTGTATGTATTGTGGATAATGCAGCAAGAGACATAGGGGGTTATTTACGAAGGGTCAATCCACTTTGCACTACAAGTGCAAAGTGCACTTGAAATTGCACTGAAAGTGCACTTGGAAGTGCAGTCACTGTAAATCTGAGGGGTAGATCTGAAATGAGGGGAAGCTCTGCTAATTTTATCATCCAATCATGTGCAAGCTAAAATTCTGTTTTTTATTTTCCTTGCATGTCCCCCTCAGATTTACAACGACTGCACTTCCAAGTGCAATTTCAGTGCAATTTCAAGTGCAATGTGCACTTGTAGTGCAAAGTGGATTTGCCTTTAATAAATAACCCCCATAGAACCATTTTGCAGCTGAAGGCGGAGGTGTTAGCAGTTGGTAAATAATCCAGTGTGAATCTTAGCCTCTGTGCAGGAGTTTGCTTAATAAAGACCTGTCACTCTGGGGATTATTTACGAAAGGCAAATACACTTTGCACTACAAGTGCAAACTACAAGTGCAAAGTGCACTTGAAATTGCGCTGAAAGTGCACTTTGAAGTGCAGTCGCTGTAAATCTAAGGGGTAGATCTGAAATGAGAGGAAGCTTTGCTGATTTTATTATCCAACCATGTGCAAGCTAAAATGCAATTTTTTTATTTTCCTTGCATGTCCCCCTCAGATCTACAGCGACCGAACTTCCAAGTGCACATTCAATGCAATTTCAAGTGCACTTTGCACTTGTAGTTTACAAAGGGGATTTGCCTTTAGTAAATAACCCCCTCTGTCCTTGTGCAGGGTGACTGGTATTGTCCACATACCCGCCTCTATTTTTTTGCAGGCTGCCTGTAGTGCATTATGCTGCTGGGCCCCTCCCACTGCTCGCCTCTCTGCATAGGCTATGTAAGAGTACCAGTGGCAGCTGGGGCTCAGTATTGTGTGTTTGGGGGCGTGGCACTCGCACTACAACCCCCAAGCGCTCACTCGATCGGGAATTCACTCACACCCCCATCCTTCCCCATGCTTGCTCGAACCGCGATCCACCCACACCCCTCCCCCCAGCAAGTTCCATGGCCCTACCTTATGCTGCAGTGCAGAAGTACAGGTGCGGAGAGGAGACTGATGGCACGCTGAATCCAGGGTAGGGCTCCAGGAAGAGGCTATTGCTGACAGGACCATTGCTTCATGATTGGCCAGGAGGAGAAGCAGAAAGACATTAGCGAATATTAATTTGCTAATTTCACACAAATGGGTGGGCTCAGGGCGCAGTGCTCTGTGCACCCTTTTTCAAAGCCAATTAGAGCCTCAGGCTCTAAACATGTGCTAAAAAATAAAAACCACATTGAAACCTATGCGTCCGACACCCTGCATGGAGATTAGGGGCTGGGCTCATGGATTAGGGGGGTGGTGCCCCTGCGCCCCTAATGAGCCACCACTGAATAGTACAGTAATCACATCATTGCCTTTTTACAGGGGGATATCTAGGTTTGCAAAGAAATTTGATTCACACAAAGTGGATTTACTGTATATTCTTTATGGCTATTAGGGAGATTATTTTTATTAAGTTTTTTTGTGCCTGGAATTTAGCTTTAGCACTGACTTTGTGAGTTAAAAACTGCTATCGGGTTCTTTTTTTTTTGCAGCTGTACCTTGAGTGAGATTCAGACTTTATATTTGTCCTGGTGACCATTAGGGATGAGCTTCCAGTTCGAGTCAAACTCATGTTTGACCCGAACATTGCCTGTTCGCCTGTTCACTGAACAGCGAACAATTTGGGGTGTCTATGGGAGAAATCTAAAGTGCTAATTTTAAAGGCTTATATGCAAGTTATTGTCATAAAACGTGTTTGGGGACCTGGGTCCTGCCCCAGGGGACATGTATCAATGCAAAAAAAGTTTTTAAAACAGCCGTTTTTTCGGGAGCAGTGATTTTAATTATGACTGTTCTCTGTATTACGGGATCCGACAATTCATTATAGCCCCGAGTGATTTTAAATGACTTTTTTTCCTGCAGAAATGACACTTTTTGCAGGGACAATTCTAAGCACGGGAAACATGCGCCCCTTTACATGCATACTATACACACCCCCCAGGTACGAAATTTAAAGGAATATTACACTTTTATTGTTTCACTTTAAGCATTATTAAAATCACTGCTCCTGAAAATGTCAATTTTTTAAAGTTTTTGTTGCATTGATACATGTCCCCCGGGGCAGGACCCAGGTCCCCAAACACTTTTTATGACAATAACTTGCATATAAGCCTTTAAAATTAGCACTTTTGATTTTGAACGTTCGAGTCCCATAGACTTTAATAGGGTTCTAAAGTTCACACAAACTTTAGGTCTGTTCGCAGGTTCTGGTGCGAACCGAACAGGGGGGTGTTCGGTTCATCCCTAGTGACCATTATCACTGTGACTGAAAGTTATTGGGGACAATACTTCTTTGGTAAGATTTCCTCTTGTTTCTTGGTGTGTCTACAGAACAGGAAGTAAAGAAAAACCGCCCTATTGGACACAGATGACCAAAAAAAACTGATAGTGGTTTTAAACTTCACTTGACTTATGATATAGTTTAATTACTGTATTCAGTCAACAAGAAATATTGCTACCACAAAGGACTGTTGGACTTTTTCATATGTTAAATATTTGAATTTACAGTTAATTTACAGCAGAAAATATAAATCCTGTTTTTAAATTTCTTATAGTATATCCAAAACCAATTTATTTAATTAATTTGTGTCTAGTTTTGTGTAAATTGTGGATGGATTAAAACCACTATCAGGTTTTTAATTTATTTGTTTATTTATTTATTGCTGTATGTGTACCATTGCAAACTTTTCCATTACTTTTTTCACAGAGACACAACAGGAAATGGGGTTCAATCCCCTCTTGGACAAGGCAAGTGCCTCTATTGAAAGGTTACCTCTCCATTCATGTTCTGGTGACACGTGTAACACTTTGGATTCTCCTTCATTTTCTGACACTGTCACAAATAATTCCTAACATTTAATATCCCTAACATCAATAGAGAAGGTGAATTTTCCCAGCTAAAGATATTTATCAAATGAAGCTGAATATATTGCTCTGCATTTTACCAACTAATATGCCACTACAAAACACATTAAAACTGAAACACAGTTTACATTTATTGCATCGATTGTAGGCACTGAGCCACAAGGTGGCACTTCTGCTTTCACTAATCTCTTAAAGACATGTCAGTAAGAGAAAGCTATTTTGTACAGTTACTTTGCATTCTGATTACGAAAAAGCACAACATTACCTGACTAGAACTATCAACATATTGAGAAAAATATATAAGTTGTATAATATATATGTATATATATATATATATATATATATATATATAGATATATATCTATATATCTATATATCTATATATCTATATATCTATATATATATATATATATATATATATATATACCTCTCACATTTTTGTAAATATTGTATTATACCTTTTCATGTGACAACACTGAGGAAATTACCCTTTGCTACAATGTAAAGTAGTAAGTGTACAGTTTGAATAACAGTGTAAATTTGCTATCCCCTCAAAATAACTCAACACACAGCCGTTAATGTCTAAACTGCTGGCAACAAAAGTGAGTACAGAGAGAGATGGACAACAACCACCCCCCCCCCCGGTTCCCTGCCCCCACCTACAACAACCTTGAAACTTCCCCCCACCCCCCTCACCCTCCTATCTACCCCATCCCCTCTCACCCCCCTTAACGAAACAGCAACCCCTTCTTATCATTAGGGATGAGCCGAACACCCCCGGGTTCGGTTTGCACCAGAACCTGCGAACGGACCGAAAGTTTGCGCGAATATTCGAACCCTATTAGTTACAATGGACGAGAACGTTCGAAATCTAAAGTGCTAATTATAATGGCCAATATGCATGTTAATCTCATAAAACAGGTTTGGGGACCCGGTCCTGCCCCAGGGGACATGTATCAATGCAAAAAGAAGTTTTAAAAACAGACGTTTTTTCCGGAGCAGTCATTTTAATGATGCATAAAGTGAAAAAAAAAAAAGTGAAATATTCCTTTAAATATGGTACCTGGGGGGTGTCTAAAGTATGCCTGTGAAGTGGCATGTGGTTCCCGTGTTTAGAACTGTCCCTGCAAAAAATGACATTTGTAAAGGAAAAAAAGAAGCCATTTAAAACTGCTTGCGGCTTTAATGTCATGTCTTGTCCTGGCAATATGGATGGAAATCTTTGAGAAAAATGGCATGGCTACCCCATCACCCCCCCCCCCCCACACCCCAGCCCATTACCAGCCCCTTTGGGCTTTGTATGGATATTAAGAGGAACCCCACACCCAAAATAAAACCTTATACCTACAACCCTATATACTCTGAACAGCAGTATACAGGTGGTGCAAACAAGACAGGGACTGTAGGTTTGTTCTTAAGTAGAATCTGTTTGTAATTTTGAATAGGTACATTTTTAAGTGTAGCTCCATCCAAAAAAATCTATTTTTAAGCTTTCTGGAGAACATAGGGAAGGGTTATCACCCCTGTAACATTTGTTTTGCTGTCTGTGCACCTGTTCAGAACATTTCACCTCACTTTCCGTCCCAATGACAAATGTTTTTGGAAAAGTGGGGTTTTTATTGAAACAAGGATTGGTGATAAAGCATCAGTAGAGAGGAGATACCTTTTTCCCAAATTAAATCTAACAGGATACAATTTCCCTTCCTAGGGGTAGATTTCCTCTCACTTCCTGTTTTCTCCTTCCGTTTGCAAGTAGGAGTCATTTGTAAGTTGGATGTTTGAAAGTAGGGGCATGCCGTATATACTCTGCAAAAATTTGACCCGTTAGATGTTGGTGTTGCCACAACACTGTAAGCCCTCACAGTTACTCTTGGTGGGCACAGGAATGGGCCCTGCTGTGAATTATTAGATCAAAATTTGTAATTGCATGCACCTGTTGAACAGGGCCAGAAAAATTGGGCCTTTGGTGGTGGATGGTGTTGCCACAACACTGTAAGCCCTCACAGTTACTCTTGGTGGGCGCAGAAATGGGCCCTGCTGTGAATTATTAGATCAAGATTTGTAATTACACACCCCTGTTAAACAGGGGCTGAAAAATTGGGCCTTTGGTGGTGGTGGTGGACGGTGTTGCCACAAGACTGTAAGCCCTCACAGTTAATCTTGGTGGGTGCAGGAATGTGCCCTGCTGTGAACTATTAGATCAAGATTTGTAATTACACGCCCCTGTTAAACAGGGGCTAAAAAATTGGGCCTTAGTGCCACAACATTGCAACCCCTCACAGATACTGTACTTGGAGCACAGCAATCAGACCTGTTGCAAAGCATTGCATAAAAAATTGTAATTACACGCCCCTGTAAAACAGGGGCTGAAAATTGGGCCTTAGCCACTGGTGGTGGCACCCATACAGGTCATACAACGTAGGTTAGCTGAGGCATTCGGTCCGGAGTCTTCTGGGTCACTGAGGACGACATGATCGCCAGCCACCTCCTCCCAGCCACGTACAAGTCCATTGGTTTCTTGGGACTTTAAACCATCCCTAAAAGACTGCTGCTGCTGATGCTGAGTGCCAGGCTCCACCTCCATGGTGACACAATCCTCCTCCTCCTATTCCTACTCCTCATCCTCTTCCTGTGTGATGGGTGGGAGAGAAGGAACACTGTCTGGATAAAGGGGGCCTTGAGAGGCAAGGAAGTCCTCCTCTTCCTGCCTCTGTTCTGCCTCAAGTGCCCTGTCCATTATCCCACGCAGCGTATGCTCCAACAGGTGGACAAGAGGTACAGTGTCACTGATGCATGCACTGTCACTGCTCACCATCCTCGTGGCCTCCTCAAATGGTGACAGGACAGTGCATGCATCCCTGATCATGCTCCACTGGTGTGGGGAAAAAAATCCGAGCTCCCCTGACCCTGTCCTGGTGCCGTAGTCGCACAGGTACTCATTGATGGCCCTCTGCTGCGTGTGCAGTCGCTGCAGCATGGCCAACGTTGAGTTCCACCTGGTGGGCATGTCACATATAAGGCGGTTCTTGGGCAGGTTCAACTCCTTTTGCAGCTCAGCCAGCTGAGCACTGGCATTACATGATCGGCGGAAATGCGAACAGACTTTCCTGGCCTTTCCTCAGGACATCCTGTAAGCCTGGGTACCTGCCCAAGAGTCGCTGCATCACCAGGTTAAGGACATGAGCCATACAGGTCAGCTGTCCCTGTCGCAGGGCAGAGAGGAGGTTGGTGCCATTGTCACAAACCACCATTCCTGGCTTAACCTGGCGTGGCGTCAACCACCTCTTGGCCTGCCCCTGCAGAGCTGACAGAACCTCTGCTCCAGTGTGGCTCCTGTCCCCCAAACACACCAGCGCAAGCATGGCATGGCATCTTTTTGCCTGCGTACTTGCGTAGCCCCTTGGACGCCTACGGAGCACCGCTGGTTCAGAGGACAGAGCACTCGAAGAGGCCATGGAGGAAGAAGAAGAGGAGGGGGTGGAGGAGAGAGGTGTGTCACAACCAGTAGTAGCATTTTGGAGGTGTGGTGGCGGAACAACCTCCAACACTACTGCACCTTGTCCTGCATCCTTCCCAGCTGCCAAAAGAGTGACCCAATGGGCCGTGAAAGACAGGTAACGTCCCTGTCCATGCCTGCAGGACCATGTGTCAGCGGTAATATGCACCTTACCGCTGACCGCCCTGTCCAGCGAGGCATGGACATTGCCTTCCACATGCCGGTAGAGAGCCGGAATCGCCTTCCGTGAGAAAAAGTGGCTTTTGGGAACCTGCCACTGAGGAACCGCACATTGAACAAACTCACGGAAGGGGGCCGAGTCTACCAACTGAAAAGGCAGCAGTTTAAGTGCTAGCAATTTAGCCAAGCTAGCATTCAACCGCTGGGCATGTGGATGGCTGGGAGTCAACTTCTTTCGACGGTCCAGCAGGGAAGTTTGCCTGGTAGAATCGGACGTTGGTGTACTGCTAGCAGAGTGCCCGCAAGTACTTGGCTGTGACACACCTAATTCTACACCTTCATTCCTCTTAGTGCAGCTTTCAGAGAGGACTGAAGGTATAGTGGGGTTGGAGATCCCAGCTGATGAGGAGCAAGGAGAGGTCCGCTTTGATCTTTGGTGTGGGTCTTTAATGTGCGCTTGCCAACGAGCTGCATGGCAGGTCGACATATGTCTGGTCATGCATGTGGTGCCCAAGCGGCTGATGTTTTGGCCATGCGAGATACGCTTGAGACATATGTTGCAAATAGCAGTGGTGCGATCTGATGCACTCGTCTCCAAAAAGGCCCACACCAAAGAACTTTTGTAATAACGTGCAGAGGCAGCGCCCTGCACAGGCAGAGCTCTGCAGTGTGATTCAGTTGGTGTGCTGGACGCAAGCTGGCCCCCGGAGGGCATCCTGCCTCGTTGGACATGTGCCGCCTCCTCCTCCTCCTCTCTCCCTTCAGGCACCCACGTGGATTCAGTGACCTCATCATCCCCTCCCTCTTCACCACTGGAGCAAACCTGGCAGTAAGCTGCAGCTTGTGGAACATGACTGCCAGATTGCTGTCCTTGAGCATCCCCTCTCTCTGCGCTCACGCTACTGCCTTCCTCTAGCTGGGTATCATCATCCAAGCCTTCAAAACGCTGGGCATCCTCCTGGAGCATGTACCCAACACTGTGCTCAAACAGTTCGGGGGACTCCTCAGGAGGACATGGTGGGTCTAGGGAAGGAGTGCCTGATGATGCCATTGAGTACGCGTTGGCAGCTGATTTGCCAGTACCCTGAGCCTGGGTGAGAGAGGATGAGGAGGGCTTGGTCAAGCCTTTGGCATGATGCGGCTCAACATGTCCAGCTGCCGAAAAGAAGGACAAGCGTGTCCCATGGCCACGTGCTGATGGTGATGCACCACGTCCACGACCAGCACTGTTGTCTCTAGACACAGAGCCTGCTTGCCCCGGGACTGTCTGCCTCTCCTTGTCGGTCTTCCAGGCATTGTAGTGGGTAGTGTATATTGTGCTGGAGTCACACAGCACACACACTAACTCCTGCAGATGGCTGCCTTAGATGACAACAACAGGGCCTTAGGGCAGATAGAGGCTGAGGTGGTGGCTGCCTTAGATGACAACAACAGGGCCTTATGGCAGATAGAGGCTGAGGTGGTTTATTGTGTGCTGCGCTCTACTCACACAGCACACACACACACGCTAGCTCCTGCAATTGCCTGGCTGCCTTAGATGACAACAACAGGGCCTTACTGCAGATAGAGGCTGAGGTGGTGGCTGCCTTAGATGACAACAACAGGGCCTTACGGCAGATAGAGGCTGAGGTGGTGGCTGCCTTAGATGACAACAACAGGGCCTTACGGCAGATAGAGGCTGAGGTGGTGGCTGCCTTAGATGACAACAACAGGGCCTTACGGCAGATAGAGGCTGAGGTGGTGGCTGCCTTAGATGACAACAACAGGGCCTTACGGCAGATAGAGGCTGAGGTGGTGGCTGCCTTAGATGACAACAACAGGGCCTTACGGCAGATAGAGGCTGAGGTGGTGGCTGCCTTAGATGACAACAACAGGGCCTTACGGCAGATAGAGGCTGAGGTGGTGGCTGCCTTAGATGACAACAACAGGGCCTTACGGCAGATAGAGGCTGAGGTGGTGGCTGCCTTAGATGACAACAACAGGGCCTTACGGCAGATAGAGGCTGAGGTGGTGGCTGCCTTAGATGACAACAACAGGGCCTTACGGCAGATAGAGGCTGAGGTGGTGCCTGCCTTAGATGACAACAACAGGGCCTTACGGCAGATAGAGGCTGAGGTGGTGGCTGCCTTAGATGACAACAACAGGGCCTTACGGCAGATAGAGGCTGAGGTGGTGGCTGCCTTAGATGACAACAACAGGGCCTTACGGCAGATAGAGGCTGAGGTGGTGGCTGCCTTGGATGACAACAACAGGGCCTTACGGCAGATAGAGGCAGAGGTTGTGGCTGCCTTAGATGACAACAACAGGGCCTTACGGCAGATAGAGGCTGAGGTGGTGCCTGCCTTAGATGACAACAACAGGGCCTTACGGCAGATAGAGGCTGAGGTGGTGCCTGCCTTAGATGACAACAACAGGGCCTTACGGCAGATAGAGGCTGAGGTGGTGGCTGCCTTAGATGACAACAACAGGGCCTTACGGCAGATAGAGGCTGAGGTGGTGCTGCCTTAGATGACAACAACAGGGCCTTATGGCAGATAGAGGCTGAGGTGGTGGCTGCCTGAGATGACAACAACAGGGCCTTACGGCAGATAGAGGCAGAGGTTGTGGCTGCCTTAGATGACAACAACAGGGCCTTACGGCAGATAGAGGCTGAGGTGGTGGCTGCCTTAGATGACAACAACAGGACCTTACGACAGATAGAGGCTGAGGTGGTTTATTGTGTGCTGCGCTCTACTCACACAGCACACACACACACTAGCTCCTGCAAATGCCTGGCTGCCTTAGATGACAACAACAGGGCCTTGCGGCAGATAGAGGCTGAGGTGGTGGCTGCCTTAGATGACAACAACAGGGCTTTAGGGCAGATAGAGGCTGAGGTGGTGGCTGCCTTATATGACAACAACAGGGCCTTACGGCAGATAGAGGCTGAGGTGGTGGCTGCCTTAGATGACAACAACAGGGCCTTACGGCAGATAGAGGCTGAGGTGGTGGCTGCCTTAGATGACAACAACAGGGCCTTACGGCAGATAGAGGCTGAGGTGGTGGCTGCCTTAGATGACAACAACAGGCCTTACGGCAGATAGAGGCTGAGGTGGTGGCTGCCTTAGATGACAACAACAGGGCCTTACGGCAGATAGAAGCTGAGGTGGTGGCTGCCTTAGATGACAACAACAGGGCCTTACGGCAGATAGAGGCTGAGGTGGTGGCTGCCTTAGATGACAACAACAGGGCCTTACGGCAGATAGAGGCTGAGGTGGTGGCTGCCTTAGATGACAACAACAGGGCCTTACGGCAGATAGAGGCAGAGGTTGTGGCTGCCTTAGATGACAACAACAGGGCCTTACGGCAGATAGAGGCTGAGGTGGTGCCTGCCTTAGATGACAACAACAGGGCCTTACGGCAGATAGAGGCTGAGGTGGTGCCTGCCTTAGATGACAACAACAGGGCCTTACGGCAGATAGAGGCTGAGGTGGTGGCTGCCTTAGATGACAACAACAGGGCCTTACGGCAGATAGAGGCTGAGGTGGTGGCTGCCTTAGATGACAACAACAGGGCCTAACGGCAGATAGAGGCTGAGGTGGTGGCTGCCTGAGATGACAACAACAGGGCCTTACGGCAGATAGAGGCAGAGGTTGTGGCTGCCTTAGATGACAACAACAGGGCCTTACGGCAGATAGAGGCTGAGGTGGTGGCTGCCTTAGATGACAACAACAGGACCTTACGACAGATAGAGGCTGAGGTGGTTTATTGTGTGCTGCGCTCTACTCACACAGCACACACACACACTAGCTCCTGCAAATGCCTGGCTGCCTTAGATGACAACAACAGGGCCTTGCGGCAGATAGAGGCTGAGGTGGTGGCTGCCTTAGATGACAACAACAGGGCCTTAGGGCAGATAGAGGCTGAGGTGGTGGCTGCCTTATATGACAACAACAGGGCCTTAGGGCAGATAGAGGCTGAGGTGGGGGCTGCCTTAGATGACAACAACAGGGCCTTACGGCAGATAGAGGCTGAGGTGGTGGCTGCCTTAGATGACAACAACAGGGCCTTACGGCAGATAGAGGCTGGGGTGGTGCCTGCCTTAGAAGACAACAACAGGGCCTTACGGCAGATAGAGGCTGAGGTGGTGGCTGCCTTAGATGACAACAGGACCTTACGGCAGATAGAGGCTGAGGTGGTGGCTGCCTTAGATGACAACAACAGGGCCTTACGGCAGATAGAGGCTGAGGTGTTGGCTGCCTTAGATGACAACAACAGGGCCTTA
Source organism: Lithobates sylvaticus (assembly GCA_028564925.1). Classification (NCBI taxonomy): domain Eukaryota; kingdom Metazoa; phylum Chordata; class Amphibia; order Anura; family Ranidae; genus Lithobates; species Lithobates sylvaticus. Next base: position 457,970,795 of record CM053029.1, on the reverse strand, counting down.
CGGCAGATAGAGGCTGAGGTGGTGCCTGACTTTGATAACAACAACAGGGCCTTACGGCAGATAGAGGCTGAGGTGGTGGCTGCCTTAGATGACAACAACAGGGCCTTACGACAGATAGAGGCTGAGGTGGTTTACTGTGTGCTGCGCTCTACTCACACAGCACACACACGCTAGCTCCTGCAAATGCCTGGCTGCCTTAGATGACAACAACAGGGCCTTACGGCAGATAGAGGCTGAGGTGGTGGCTGCCTTAGATGACAACAACAGGGCCTTACGGCAGATAGAGGCTGAGGTGGTGGCTGCCTTAGATGACAACAATGGGACCTTACGACAGATAGAGGCTGAGGTGGTTTATTGTGTGCTGCGCTCTACTCACACAGCACACACACACACTAGCTCCTGCAAATGCCTGGCTGCCTCAGATGACAACAACAGGGCCTTGCGGCAGATAGAGGCTGAGGTGGTGGCTGCCTTAGATGACAACAACAGGGCCTTAGGGCAGATAGAGGCTGAGGTGGTGGCTGCCTTATATGACAACAACAGGGCCTTAGGGCAGATAGAGGCTGAGGTGGGGGCTGCCTTAGATGACAACAACAGGGCCTTACGGCAGATAGAGGCTGAGGTGGTGGCTGCCTTAGATGACAACAACAGGGCCTTACGGCAGATAGAGGCTGGGGTGGTGCCTGCCTTAGAAGACAACAACAGGGCCTTACGGCAGATAGAGGCTGAGGTGGTGGCTGCCTTAGATGACAACAGGACCTTACGGCAGATAGAGGCTGAGGTGGTGGCTGCCTTAGATGACAACAACAGGGCCTTACGGCAGATAGAGGCTGAGGTGTTGGCTGCCTTAGATGACAACAACAGGGCCTTACGGCAGATAGAGGCTGAGGTGGTGCCTGACTTTGATAACAACAACAGGGCCTTACGGCAGATAGAGGCTGAGGTGGTGGCTGCCTTAGATGACAACAACAGGGCCTTACGACAGATAGAGGCTGAGGTGGTTTACTGTGTGCTGCGCTCTACTCACACAGCACACACACGCTAGCTCCTGCAAATGCCTGGCTGCCTTAGATGACAACAACAGGGCCTTACGGCAGATAGAGGCTGAGGTGGTGGCTGCCTTAGATGACAACAACAGGGCCTTACGGCAGATAGAGGCTGAGGTGGTGGCTGCCTTAGTTGACAAAAACAGGGCCTTACGGCAGATAGAGGCTGAGATGGTGGCTGCCTTAGATGACAACAACAGGGCCTTACGGCAGATAGAGGCTGAGGTGGTGGCTGCCTTAGATGACAACAACAGGGCCTTACGACAGATAGTGGCTGAGGTGGTTTATTGTGTGCTGCGCTCTACTCACACAGCACACACACACGCTAGCTTCTGCAAATGCCTGGCTGCCTTAGATGACAACAACAGGGCCTTACGGCAGATAGAGGCTGAGGTGGTGGCTGCCTTAGATGACAACAACAGGGCCTTACGGCAGATAGAGGCTGAGGTGGTGGCTGCCTTAGATGACAACAACAGGGCCTTACGGCAGATAGAGGCTGAGGTGGTGGCTGCCTTAGATGACAACAACAGGGCCTTGCGGCAGATAGAGGCTGAGGTGGTGGCTGCCTTAGATGACAACAACAGGGCCTTAGGGCAGATAGAGACTGAGGTGGTGGCTGCCTTAGATGACAACAACAGGACCTTAGGGCAGATAGAGGCTGAGGTGGTGGCTGCCTTAGATGACAACAACAGGGCCTTACGGCAGATAGAGGCTGAGGTGGTGGCTGCCTTAGATGACAACAACAGGGCCTTACGGCAGATAGAGGCTGAGGTGGTGGCTGCCTTAGATGACAACAACAGGGCCTTACGGCAGATAGAGGCAGAGGTTGTGGCTGCCTTAGATGACAACAACAGGGCCTTACGGCAGATAGAGGCTGAGGTGGTGGCTGCCTTAGATGACAACAACAGGGCCTTACGGCAGATAGAGGCTGAGGTGGTGGCTGCCTTAGATGACAACAACAGGCCCTTACGGCAGATAGAGGCTGAGGTGGTGGCTGCCTTAGATGACAACAACAGGGCCTTACGGCAGATAGAGGCAGAGGTTGTGGCTGCCTTAGATGACAACAACAGGGCCTTACGGCAGATAGAGGCTGAGGTGGTGGCTGCCTTAGATGACAACAACAGGGCCTTACGGCAGATAGAGGCTGAGGTGGTGGCTGCCTTAGATGACAACAACAGGGCCTTACGGCAGATAGAGGCTGAGGTGGTGGCTGCCTGAGATGACAACAACAGGGCCTTACGGCAGATAGAGGCAGAGGTTGTGGCTGCCTTAGATGACAACAACAGGGCCTTACGGCAGATAGAGGCTGAGGTGGTGGCTGCCTTAGATGACAACAGGACCTTACGACAGCTAGAGGCTGAGGTGGTTTATTGTGTGCTGCGCTCTACTCACACAGCACACACACACACTAGCTCCTGCAAATGCCTGGCTGCCTTAGATGACAACAACAGGGCCTTGCGGCAGATAGAGGCTGAGGTGGTGGCTGCCTTAGATGACAACAACAAGGCCTTAGGGCAGATAGAGGCTGAGGTGGTGGCTGCCTTATATGACAACAACAGGGCCTTAGGGCAGATAGAGGCTGAGGTGGGGGCTGCCTTAGATGACAACAACAGGGCCTTACGGCAGATAGAGGCTGAGGTGGTGGCTGCCTTAGATGACAACAACAGGGCCTTACGGCAGATAGAGGCTGGGGTGGTGCCTGCCTTAGAAGACAACAACAGGGCCTTACGGCAGATAGAGGCTGAGGTGGTGGCTGCCTTAGATGACAACAGGACCTTACGGCAGATAGAGGCTGAGGTGGTGGCTGCCTTAGATGACAACAACAGGGCCTTACGGCAGATAGAGGCTGAGGTGGTGGCTGCCTTAGATGACAACAACAGGGCCTTACGGCAGATAGAGGCTGAGGTGGTGCCTGCCTTTGATAACAACAACAGGGCCTTACGCCAGATAGAGGCTGAGGTGGTGGCTGCCTTAGATGACAACAACAGGGCCTTACGACAGATAGAGGCTGAGGTGGTTTATTGTGTGCTGCGCTCTACTCACACAGCACACACACGCTAGCTCCTGCAAATGCCTGGCTGCCTTAGATGACAACAACAGGGCCTTACGGCAGATAGAGGCTGAGGTGGTGGCTGCCTTAGATGACAACAACAGGGCCTTACGGCAGATAGAGGCTGAGGTGGTGGCTGCCTTAGTTGACAAAAACAGGGCCTTACGGCAGATAGAGGCTGAGATGGTGGCTGCCTTAGATGACAACAACAGGGCCTTACGGCAGATAGAGGCTGAGGTGGTGGCTGCCTTAGATGACAACAACAGGGCCTTACGACAGATAGTGGCTGAGGTGGTTTATTGTGTGCTGCGCTCTACTCACACAGCACACACACGCTAGCTCCTGCAAATGCCTGGCTGCCTTAGATGACAACAACAGGGCCTTACGGCAGATAGAGGCTGAGGTGGTGGCTGCCTTAGATGACAACAACAGGGCCTTACGGCAGATAGAGGCTGAGGTGGTGGCTGCCTTAGATGACAACAGGGCCTTACGGCAGATAGAGGCTGAGGTTGTGGCTGCCTTAGATGACAACAACAGGGCCTTGCGGCAGATAGAGGCTGAGGTGGTGGCTGCCTTAGATGACAACAACAGGGCCTTAGGGCAGATAGAGACTGAGGTGGTGGCTGCCTTAGATGACAACAACAGGGCCTTAGGGCAGATAGAGGCTGAGGTGGTGGCTGCCTTAGATGACAACAACAGGGCCTTACGGCAGATAGAGGCTGAGGTGGTGGCTGCCTTAGATGACAACAACAGGGCCTTACGGCAGATAGAGGCTGAGGTAGTGCCTGCCTTAGATGACAACAACAGGGCCTTACGGCAGATAGAGGCTTAGGTGGTGGCTGCCTTAGATGACAACAGGACCTTACGGCAGATAGAGGCTGAGGTGGTGGCTGCCTTAGATGACAACAACAGGGCCTTACGGCAGATAGAGGCTGATGTGGTGGCTGCCTTAGATGACAACAACAGGGCCTTACAGCAGATAGAGGCTGAGGTGGTGCCTGCCTTAGATGACAACAACAGGGCCTTACGACAGATAAAGGGTTAGGTGGTTTATTGTGTGCTGCGCTCTACTCACACAGCACACACACGCTAGCTCCTGCAAATGCCTGGCTGCCTTAGATGACAACAACAGGGCCTTACGGCAGATAGAGGCTGAGGTGGTGGCTGCCTTAGATGACAACAACAGGGCCTTACGGCAGATAGAGGCTGAGGTGGTGGCTGCTTTAGATGACAAAAACAGGGCCTTACGGCAGATAGAGGCTGAGATGGTGGCTGCCTTAGATGACAACAACAGGGCCTTACGGCAGATAGAGGCTGAGATGGTGGCTACCTTAGATGACAACAACAGGGCCTTACGGCAGATAGAGGCTGAGGGGGTGGCTGCCTTAGATGACAACAGGGCCTTACGGCAGATAGAGGCTGGTGGTTTATTGTGTGCTGTGCTGTACTCAAACAGCACACACACACACGCTAGCTCCTGCAAATGCCTGGCTGGCTGCCTTACATGACAACAGACCAGAAGGGTAAAGGTAATGTGATACTGCAATGCTTTACTAACAGCACGCACACACTAGACTAATCCCCAGAATCACAGCAGATAAAGTCAGACTCAGCACACAGCAGATAATGTCACCACTCAGCAGTCAGCACAGCAGAATGTATAACACAGCACTGCAGATACTGTCAGCAGCAGTGCAATCAGCAGAATGAATACAAAATCAAATGATCAGCATTCAGCAATGTAGAATCATGTATCACAGGACAGCAGCTAATGTGACTGACACAGTCACTCACTACCGCCGGAACACAGTAGACTAGGCCGCCAGAGCGGCGGCCTTTTATAGTGTGGGGCGTGTACTAAACCCCCTGAGCTATAATTGGCCACAGGCTTCCTGCCTGTGGCCAATTATGTCTCTCCTCGCTGCCGGCGCTGTGATTGGCCAAGCATGCGGGGTCACAGTACATGCTTGGCCAGCCCAAATAGTTCTGGGCTCGCCGAACAGGTGAACGCCGATGTTCGATTCGAGCGTGGGTTCGAATCGAACACCGGGCCCATCCCTATTCTTTAAATAGGCTCTTAAGGAGTCTCCACTTTCCATATATTCTGTCATTGGTTCCAATGTGGACCAAGACAGCTGAGTCATGCCCAGCCCCTCCCAGTAATTTATGAACCCAGTCCACCACATGCCGAACCCTAGCACCAGGGAGACAGCAAACCAGGTTGAGGTGATCCTGGCAACAAATTCCTCATGATTATAGGATCCCCCATTACCACCAAATCTCTAGGCCTACCTGCACTACCCTTACCACCCCTACTAGATGGGCTTCTCTCCTGGCTGTTAGGGGTAGCAGTGACATCTAGAGCTGCCACCTTTGAGCTTGCCACCCCCACATCTTCACCCAACTTGGCAAATCTGTTAGGGTGCTCAAACCCAGGGCTGACCTTCCTTTTCTGTGAGACCCTACCATTCCCTCTAACTGTATTAAACCATCTTCCTACCTGATAATCCTGACTTAATCCTCCACCCTCCCCACCAACATGACCTGTTCAGCGAGCAGAGGGCCCCTTTCAAGGTTGTCAGTTCTGCCCAGTGTTGCAATTTGCTTCTCCAGATCTCTAATGTGAGCTTCCAGAAGGGCAACCCACTCACATCTGTCTCAGCGGCATCCATCCTTGAGCTGTTGCTCCATTGTTGTATACATGCTGCACACTGCAAAAAAGTCTTCAATCTTGCTGGCACACATTATCACAGTTACAAATTTAATATTAACAAGAAATTTCAGATGTTACTTACAGGCCACTTCTGTTGTAATCTCCTGTTTTCAACTCACCCACTTAGTCAAATTTCCACTTTGTCTAAGTTCCAGCAAGCGAAAAAGCAAAAAGGGTGCCCATGCTCAAAGTGAGTACTATAGAAAGTTATAAAGGACCTGTAGTACCTGTCACCAGTTAACCACTTCCAGTGGCGGCCCGTCCATAGGGAGCGCCCGGCGCAGCCCCCCCCCCCCCAGGCAGTCACGACAAAAAATTAAACACAAAGTCACTTCTGGCGGGTTACAAAAACATGGCCGCCATGAGAACTAATCCCCTTGTGTTCAGTGGAGAGGGGAGGCCCCTCCCCTCTCCACTAAACACACAGAAAAAGCCAGGAACTAGCTGGGGAGAGACAGACGTGGTTTGAAGGAGTGCTCTGCTGATGGGGACACAGATATAAGGAGGGACTCCGCTCGGGACACAGATGTAAGGAGGGTATAAGTTGGGGACACAGATGTAAGGAGGGGCTCTGCTGGGGACACAGATGTATGGAGGGGCTCCACTGACAGGGATGCAGATCCAAGGAGGGACTCTGCTGATGGGGACACAGATGTAAGGATGGACTCCACTGATGGGGACACAGATGTAAGGAGGGACTCAGCTTGGGACACAGATGTAAGGAGGGACTCCGCTGGGGACACAGATGTAAGGAGGGGCTCCACTGAAGGAGACACAGGTGCAAGGAGGGACTCTGCTGATGGGGACACAGATGTAAGGAGGGACTTCACTGATGGAGACACAGATGTAAGGAGGGACTCTGCTGACGGGGACACAGATTTAGGGAGGGACTCCACTGGGGGCACCTGATATAAGGAGGGACTCTGCTGGGGGCACCTGATGCAAGGAAGGACTCTGCTGGGGGCACCTGATGTAAGGACGGACTCAGCTGGGGACACAGATGTAAGGAGGGACTCCGCTGGGGACACAGATGTAAGGAGGGACTCCGCTGGGGACACAGATGTAAGGAGGAGCTCCGCTGGGGACACAGATGTAAGGAGGAGCTCCACTGCGGACACAGATGTAAGGAGGGGCTCCACTGATGGGGATGCAGATGCAAGGAGGGACTCTGCTGACGGGGACACAGATGTAAGGAGGGACTCCGCTGGGGACACAGATGTAAGGAGGGACTCCACTGAGGACACAGATGTAAGGAGGGGCTCCAATGATGGGGACACAGATGCAAGGAGGGACTCTGCTGACGGGAACACAGATGTAAGGGGGGATTCCACTGATGGGGACACAGATGTAAGGAGGGACTCCGCTGACAGGGACACAGATTTAAGGAGGGACTCTGCTGGGGCACTTGATGCAAGGAGGGACTCTGCTGGGGCACCTGATGTAAGGAAGGACTCTGCTGGGGGCACCTGATGTAAGGACGGACTCTGCTGGGGGCACCTGATGTAAGGACGGACTCTGCTGGGGCACCTGATGTAAGGACAGACTCCGCTGGGGGCACCTGATGTAAGGACAGACTCCGCTGGGGACACCTGATGGCATCTTGTGGCAGGCAACGTGGTAAGTGACACGCTCAGGGCTCCCACTAATTCTGCATTATGGTGAGTTGAATGATTTAATTTTATATTACAATGTAATAACAGAAATAATGTGCTTCAATCATCCTGACACCATAACAACCATGGTGCCAGGATGATTAAAGTGCTAACGCCAGGTGTTTGGAGTAACTTTATCTGCTGATTGTTAAACTTTCTAGAATACACATTTCTATTGTTGTGTAGGATCTGGGCCTGCTGTCCCTCCCTCTCTCCATCCCTCTCCCTCCATCCCTCGTTCATCTCAGATGCTAACCACTCCACCTTAGAGCCACGCCCACTATTTTGCTGAAACCATGCCCATTTTCACCAAGTGGGAGGGGTCATAAAGGAAGGGCGGGGCCTGGTGCCCCCCCATCCTAAAACTTCACCACTTCCCTTAATTGGAAGGAAGGAAAGAAAAAGGCTATTTAAAAGGTGACAGAAAAAGTAAAGCTGCAAGTAAAGACCCAGGGAAAAAAACTAAAAATGCAACCACAGCAATCACCAACGGTCAAAATCAAAACAGTTTTTTACTCTCCATTCAGATGTCCCACTCTTCAGCTTCCAATCAGCAGAATGTGGCATGTACTTTATTATGTAAATTAAAGCTTTAATTCCTTTAATTTAAATTGTTGGAAGAAAGACAATACAAGTTTATTTGTGAAAAATGACATGTGGTGCATGTACTTTGCAAAATCTAATTAAAGAAATGGGTATTTGCTTGTCATTTGTGGGAAGCAGATACATCTGTTGTCTTATCTGAGTCACAGGTCAGCACTTTCAAATCTAGTAACATTGTTCATCATAATACAAATTGTCAACATTCCTGTAAATGTGCAAAATCAATATAACAATCTTGCAGATTATATAAACTCAAACATGCTACACCTGTATTTTTCTTAATAATTACTAAACCAAAACAAACAGAAAATGTAATAATAATTTGGCCATCTGTCAAAAAAGATCTCCTTTTATTCTATTTGTTCTATTGCCATTAAATTGTTAGATTTGTAGTGGGTGTATAGGATGATAGACTAAGTAAAGTCGTAGTGGGTGTACAAGATAATAGTCTTCTTTAGACAATAGAATCTGCATGGCAGCATAAAAAAAATAGGCTAACATTTGCTAGCACTATAAATGCATACAATCAATTTTATTTCTGGCAAAACTTTTTTTGTATTTTAGTTAATGAATGAGAAGGTTATAATCCCTGTCAGTTTTTTTTTGTCTCTGTGTCCCATTGGGGAGATTTCCTTTCACTTCCTGTCCCATAGCTGAAACAGAAAGTGAGAGCAAATTCCTTCAAAGTAAAGGAATCCCTGATTGTCACCAAGGTCACCAGAACTAGTGCTACCAGTGGAAGATCTATGCTCTATTTCTGTTCTGGTGACCTCTAAAAAGGTGTGATTTTTTTTTCACTATCAGCGATAAAGGTTACCAGGACAAATAGGGTGAATCTCCCTAACAGGGACACAGACAGTAATAAACACCTGGTGGGTATTGAATTCCATCTCCACTCTCATCAAAACTGAAACAAAAGTCTTCCTTCAGTTATACTTTAACTAGCTTATGATCATAGGCATGTGCATGGGGTGTGCCGGGTGTACCTGGGCACACCCTAATGCCCAGGCACACCCCAGGGCTTTTTTTGCTGGCAGGATCTCCATTCTGGCACCTTTGCTGATGGACAATGGGAACGCTGCGACTATGGGAGTGGGACTGTTTTTTATTTGGCTATATAAGTCTGTATAAGTCCTGTGAGTGCAGACACTGAACGCGGAGTGAGCAGGCAATTTCCGATGCTACATCTATAGTTCTGGCTACTGCATCCCTGACAGCTGAATATCACTCTGCCAACACAACACAGAGGTTGCAGGTTCAGATCCAGATCCTGACAAAGGTATTTGAGGAAATGGTAGTGGGCTCCATAAAGAAATTTGTCTGCGATAATGGTATTTATAAGTGTATCATTCAGCATGGAATTATGAAAGTCCGTTCTTGTCAGACCAACCTGCTATCATTCTATGAAGAAGTAAGTGAGAAATTGGATGGTTTATCCAGATTTTGCCAACACATTTGATACTGTACTTCACAAATGTTTACGACTTATTCGCTGACTGGTCTAAAGTTGTAAGTGGTGTTCCCAAGGTTTCGGACTTGAGGACAATGTTGTCCAGTTTGAGTTTTAATGATAGGGCTTGGAATTAAGAGCCCAATTTCAGCTTTGCTGATGATACCAAATTATGCTGGGAAATAACTTTGGCACAGGATATAGCATCATTACAGGAAGACCTTGAAAATATAGATGGTTGGGCATCTACATGGCAGGTGAGATTCAATATTGAGAAATGTAACGATCCCATACTTAAAAAAAAATCATGCAATGCCAAGCCACAGCCATCAAAGCTAGCAATATACTCTCATGCATTAAAAAGGGCATACATTCCAGAGGTAAATGATTAATTATACTCCCTTAAAAAATGCTGTTTGGCCTAATATTGAACATGCAGTTCAGTTTTGGTCAGCAACTGAATTAGAAAAAGTTCAGCGTTTAGAAAGAGTTCAAAGTGCAACAAAATTAATAATGGCAATGGAGGTCCTCAGCTATGAGGATCAAGTAAATATACAGTATTGAAGTTATTTACCCTGGGGAAGAAGCACATACGAGGAGATATGATTACAATGTATAAATATATCAAAGGTGACTTTGTTAACTGTAATAAACGGTTTGCTTAAGGTTCCTGAAGAGGACATGCAGCCACAATTTGAGTGTGGATGAAAGGTGGTTTCATTTTAGATTGCGAAAAAGGTTCTTTACTGTAGCAGTAAAAACATGGAACTCCCTCCCCCAGGAAGTGGTACTAACTAAAAGGGCCAACAAATTCAAAAAATGCTTTGATGTCTTCCTCAGGAAGCATAGGATACAGATTATAGAAATTATTCGAAAATAAAAATCACAGACACACACACACACGTGTCTTTTTTGCAGTTACCCCCACCTTTTTGCAATTATGTATAGAAGATCATCAAAACAAAGCTCCAGTTATAATTAGCTATTCTTGCAGAATATTTCTGTGATAAAATGTTTACACAAAGGGGAGCAAAGATCTGCATAACCTGCACTGTGAAGGAAAACAAAATAATAAAACTATATCAGGAAAGCAACGACTTATTTAGTTATATCCTAAGGATGTCCTGGTTTCCATTTTAAAGCTCTAACATAATGCATTCTGTCATGTGTAAGCACAAAAACATCACTGAAGCAGGATAATTGACTCTTGGCTATAAATGCAAGACCTTCTCATCCTTGGTTTGCTACGGCCTGTAGTACAGTGGCTACAGCCACAATAGTGTTGATATATATCTTATTGTACAGCGCCATCACATTCCCTTAGTAAAAAGCATGCTGATTTGTCAGGATTGGTGGCTATGTAGACCAAATGATTAACTATATGCCTTTACTACTATTGTCAGTAAACAGTGCCAACATTATTATAATTTAAATCACATAAAAACCCAGTCACTAAAATGTCATACAATTTTTAACATGTTAATGTTAGTTGTATTCAATCTTTTTAAATCTGCAGATTTCTTGAAGGTACGGTAATACATGATGACTCTGCCATGATGGTCCTTGTTAAGTAACCTCCAGTTACAGGGTGATAACCCTCTGTCTTTATCTCCTAGTTGTTCTCCTGCATTGTGACCCTGCCACAAAAGCTTCCAGTGACAACTATATGAAGCCATGCTGAAACACATTGGGGGTTATTTACTAAAGGAAAATCCACTTTGCACTGCAAGTGTACTTGGAAGTAAAGTCACAGTAGATCCGAGGGGGACATGCAAGGAGAATAAAAAACAGCATTTTAGCTTGCACATGATTGGATGATAAAATCAGCAGAGATTCCACTCATTTCAGATGTACCCCTTATATTTTGAGCGACTGCACTTCCAAGTGCACTTTCAGTGCAAAGTGAATTTGCCTTTTGTAAATAACCCCCATTGCACAGATATGGCCCACCATTAGGAAACAATGACATACACCTGCCACTGGAGGGCATGCATGTAGACAGAAAGTTACTGAAAAGAGGTTGCAGGAGATTGGTAGCCCTGAGGCGCAACTAAAATAAAAAGCAATAAAAACAATATTTTTTTATTTTATTTTTTTAATAAAAAAAAAATAGCAAATGTTTACAATATACTGTGTTTTAGCACACTAAACATAATCCAGTTAGGATCTACATCTTTCATATATTCTTTAAAGTTTTATTAAAGGCTGCATTTTTTTAAATATCATAGTTTTAAGACCCCTTTCACACCGAGGGCATATTGCAGGCGCTATAGCGTTAGAAATAGCGCCTGCAATCCGCCCTCAAACTGCTGCTTCATTGTCTGCAGTGTGAAAGCCCTTGGGCTTTCACACTGCAGCGGTGCACTGGCAGGGCGTCACAAAAAGTCCTGCCAGCAGCTTCTTTGGGGCGGTGAAGGAGCGGTGAACTCACCGTTCCTCCAGCGCTGCTCCCCATTGAAATCAATGGGGCAGCGCTGTAATACCGCCGGCAAAACGCCGATATTGCGGCATTTTGCCGGGGGTTTTAACCCTTTCTCGGCCGCCAGCGGGGGGTAAAAGCACCCCGCTAGCGGCCGAAATGAGCTGCAAATCCGACGGTAAAACGCTGCTAAAAATAGCTGTGTTTTACCGTGGTGTGAAAGGGGTCTAAAGGAAATTTGTCATGAAAGAAGCATGTGGGCTGTCATTGCGAACTTCCATTTGAAAATGCTAGCTGCCTGGCAGTCTCCGGCTCTAATGCTTGTGGTCACAGACCTTGAACAAGCATGGGGAAAAGGTTCCCTTGATTCCAAGCTACACAAAAAAGGAAATTAAATAAAGTACTCAGGCCCAAATAATAACATTTACCACTTCAGCCCCGTCAGTTAATTTAACTGACAATTGCTCAGTCATGCGACTTTGTACCCAAATAAAATTGATGTCCTTTTTTTTCCCATAAATAGAGCTTACATTTGGGGGTATTTGATCACCTCTGCGTTTTTTTTTTTTTTACACTATAAACAAAAAAAAAGAGTGACATTTAAAAAAAAATAAAATAATATTTTTTACTTTCTGCTATAAAACATATCCAATAATAATAATTTCTTCATCAATTTAGGCCAATATGCATTCTGCTACATATTTTTCGTAAAAGAAAATCCCAATATGCGTATATTGATTGGTTTGCGCAAAAAGTTATCGTGTCTACAATCTATGGGATATTTTTATGCCATTTTCATTTACTTAATTTTTTAGTAATGGCAGCGATAAGTGATTTTTTGGCGGGACTGCGACATTGCAGCAGACAAATTAAACACCTAACTCACACTTTTTGCCACTTTTTTGGGGACTGGTGACATTATTACAGTGATCAGTGCTAAAAATATGCACTGTTATTGTACCAATGACACTGAAAGGGAAGGGGTTAACATCAGGGGTGATCAAAGGGTTAACTGTGTGCCTAGCTGGTGCTTGCTAACTGTGTGGGGGATGCGCTGACTGAGGGAAGACAGAGGTCGGCGTTCCTGCCTAGCAGGAATACAAAATGTCAATCTTCTCTCCTGTCAGAACAGCAATCTGCCTTGTTTACATAGGCAGACCATCATTCTGCCTCTCTCGGGAACGATTACGGGTGGCTGGCAGACATCGGGTCTGCCAGACCCACTGATTGGCTCACCATCTGTCCAATCAGGGTGCGCGCCTCCCAGTGGCTATTGCACGGAATGATGTACATGTTTCGTGTAATAGAGCCGACCTGCGGCAGTACATGTAGCTGGTCAGCAAGTGGTTAATAAAACCAAGACAAGACACACACTAACAAACATAAGTATAAATATATAAAATATTATAACAATAAAAATGAATAAAAACAACAATAATAATAATAATAATACCACTTAATGATGAATATTAACCGCTTCCCGACCGCCTAACGCTGATATACGTCGGCAAAATGGCACGGCAGGCAAAATCACGTACCTGTACGTGATCGTGCATGTGCCTGCCTGTGGGTCGCGCGCGTGCCACCAGCGGCACGCTCGCGACCCGGTCGGGAGCTCCGTGACCCCGGCCGCGGAACCAGTGGACCGGATCGCCGAAGGTGTCCCGCGATCGGGTTACGGAGCTGAAGAACGGGGAGAGGTATGTGTAAACAAACCTCTCCCCGCGCTTCCTACTCTGCCTGTCATTGATCGGCTGTTCCCTGTCATCGGGAAAGCCGATCAATGACGTCAGACGTCAGCCCCGCCCCCTAATGTAAAAAAAAACACACACGTCACAGCCCATAACCCCTCCCCTCCCCCTAGTGGTTAACCCCTTCACTACAACTGTCATTTATACAGGAACCAATGCATTTAAATATCATTGATTGCTGTATAAATGACAATGGTCCCAAAAATGTGTCAAAAATGCCCGATGTGTCCGCCATAATGTCGCAGTCACAATAAAAATCGCTGATCGCCGCCATTACTAGTAAAAAAAAAAATATTAATAAAAATGCTATAAAACTATCCCCTATTTTGTAACGCTATAACTTTTGCGCAAACCAATCAATAATCGCTAATTGCGATTTTTTTTACCAAAAATATGTCGAAGAATACGTATCGGCCTAAACTGAGAAAAAAAATTTTTTTATATATTTTTTGGGGATATTTCTTATAGCAAAAAGTAAAAAATATTGCATTTTTTTCAAAATTGTCGCTCTATTTCTGTTTATAGCGCAAAAAATAAAAACCGCAGGGGCGATCAAATACCACCAAAAGAAAGCTCTATTTGTGGGGAAAAAAGGACGCCAATTTTGTTTTGGAGCCACGTCACACGACCACGCAATTGTCAGTTAAATCAACGCAGTGCCGAATCGCAAAAAGGGGCCTGGTCCTTTGGCTGCCAATTGGTCCGGGGCTGAAGTGGTTAAGTATAAGAATGTAGGAAGTTGAGTTCCAAATTAAAATTCTTATTCAAGGTCATTGACTTAAAAACACTGCAGTAAAAATCAGCATGACAGGGGGAATCTACTAAGCAGAATGTTTAGGAAGCAGGGTATGTGAAAGCTGGGTCACTGGCAGGATCAAAAAGAAAAATGAAGGGGAGGGAAAAAATTGTGGAGGTTAAAATGAGGGAGAAAGCCAGGTGGGAATTACTCAATACTCTGCTGCAGTAAAGAGAGAAAGAATGGGGAAGGGAACAAGAGAGGGATCAGACCTGTTGGGGTCAAGAGTGAGTCAAAACTAAATTTTTTGAGTATTGTTAACGTGACAATACAATATAATAACCATTTCCTACTACAATAAAAGACATAATTTATCATATGCCTGGCTAGAGGCCAAAGTGATGAGGGCATTTCACTTATGGCTCTGGTCCAAACACTTCCAGAATGGTGAATGGAAGTGAAAGCACACACAATAGCATGGGTGCTGAGAGTCCAGTCCATAACGGATCACTTCTGGTAGGAGATTTGGCAGTGAAGTGTTCTCGTAGAATGTCAAAGAGATCATTGGGGAACCAGGTGAAGATGCCACAGATAAACAGACTAGAACAACAGCTAACAGCAACACCACAATAGGCTGGAGGCAGTATCTTACGTGGCCAGTGGCTCACAACAAGGAAGTCAGGTATTAGGCAGGACAGACGGCAGAAGCAAGCTGAGGTCATCATCAGGTAATTAGCAGAATCATGGTCTGGAAGCAACAATGGTTAGGCTCATGAGCCAAGGTTAGAAGCAAGTCAGGTCACAACATCGTAGATGAATCATCGAATCATAGGAACACCCACTGAACACCCTGCTAATTCGGGTGTTGGACGAACGGGCCGAACAGCCAATGTTTGGCCTGAACTCATGCTCGGGCCAAATCGTTCACACTAGTCATGATATAGGAAGCCTACCAAACAAAACACACCAAACTGCCAAGATGCTCTGCTACTGATGAATTCTGTCCACAAATGGCATTTCTGCAGCCAGCAGATAAATGTAAACAAAGAGGTGGAAGATGGTGGCTGACATAATTCACCACATAGAGCCAAATAAGGTGATTATGAATGTCCAGCCATAACAACTTTTCTAGTTTTTGAATTAAATTTTACCAGGTGGAATGTGAGCATAACTATCCTAAAGCAGCACAAACATAAATAAAAAAAGTCCTTTGTCACCTATGCACTGCCCTGTGATTAGTAACATGCATGTAATAAGACTAACAAGAATGAAGAGGATGTGCACGTACAATGGGGTCTGTGTGCTGAGTCAGATCAGTTAAGAAAGAGATTCTCATGGGTTATTAACATCCTCCTAGCTTTTGTCACTAGCCTATATTAGATTAAAAACATCATGTTGCGCTGTGTTATTAATAATGGAAAACACCATATCCCATTTTGGTTCAACTATTGGTACACAATTTTAGATTTCATTAATAAAGGATAAAGTCTATTAATGGTAAAACACTGCTAGATGTTTCTTTGAAGTAGTAATGTTTACTATTAATACAGTGGATATCTCAGGCTTCAAATAAAGCATTGCCTTTCAAGACAGAAAATGGTATAAGCTTGCCTCTGGTTAAAGGCTGAGGACTTTAGAATTGATATTGATTCTGGATAGGAATCAAATAGGTTTACCTCAGGAGTTTACAGCTAATAAATGATATAAAAAGATGTATACAATCCTATTAAACAGGAGCACAGATGTTTCCTGCTGATATGAAAGGAAGCAATTATACCTAAAAGTAGAATTGGATATGTTACTGATATTTGTACATAAAGTATTTTTTATATAATCTATGACGAAGAAATTAGTGCTTTATATGTAATATTTTCTGATATATTACCACACTATAAAACAAGGAGTAATTATTTCAAATGGCCGAGCCTGTGTCTCCTCTAAAGTGGTTTGTGACATGCCTTTATTTCCCTGACACACAGTCCCTTACTGGAGGTACCCAAAATGGTTGGAGTAACTTCTGGAAATACTGATGGACTTTATAGGCACGTATAAAAATAATATCAAATTTTAATAGTTCACAAAAAATTCATACATTTACAGATAATGGTATATAAAAAAGTAGGACACAGTGGTTTCCCTGGAGAATATACTGAGTAATATACGTCCTGTGGGGCGATACTGGAGGTATCAAGAAAATGCCCACACTGAGATGTATGTATTCCTGTCGGTTATTCCCACATATCCTCATGGATTAAAAGGAGTACTCTACATGTTTTGCGACCTGAACTGTCACTTCTTCAGGAGCATCAATGTTTCTAATCAAAAGAACATACTTTGATTAGGATACAGAATATATATCAATACTTAGAAATATATAGATGTATAATTGTATACACATTATGCAAGAACTCACTAATAATACAGTGCCTAACAGAGAATTTGACACTCACTTGCGCCAGGGTACATATAACCGCCAACAGACCCCCCCCCCGGGTTGACCGAGGACCCTAATGCTGGAAAGTAGCCATGAATTAGCACATGTGTCAGGATATGGGGACATACAACAATGGAACAACAGCTCAAGGATGGATACTGCTGCGACAGATGTGAGTGGGTTGCCCTTCTGGAAGCTCACATTAGAGATCTGGAGGAGCAAATTGCAACACTGGGCAGAACTGACAACCTTGAAAGGGGTCCTCTGTTCACTGAACAGGTGGCTAGTAGGGTGGAGAGGTAAGTCAGGATTATCAGATAGGAAGATGGGTTAATGCGGTTAAAGGGAGTGGTAGGGGCTCACAGAAAAGGAAGGCCAGTCCTGGGTTTGTGCACCCTAACAAATTTGCCAAGTTGGGTAAAGATGTGGGGGTGGCAAGATCAGAGATGGCAGGCCTAGATGTCACTGCTACCCCTAACAGCCAGGAGAGCAATTAATCTAGTAGGGGGTGAGGGTAGTGCAGGTAGGCCTAGACAGTTGGTAGTAATAGGGGATTCTATAATCAGAAGGACTGATAGAATAATTTGTCGCCAGGATATCCTCAACGGAATGGTTTGCTGTCTTCCTTGTGCCAGGGTTCAGCATGTGGTGGGCTGATAAATTACTGGGAGGGGCTGGGCATGACCCAGCTGTCTTGGTCCATGTTGGAACCAATGACAGAATATATGGAAGGTGGAGGCTCCTTAAAAAACAATTTAAAGAACTAGGCTGCAAGTTGAAGGGCAGGACCTCCAAGGTGATATTCTCTGAAATATTGCCTGTGCTATGCGCAACACAGGAAAGACAGTGGGAGATTAGAGAAATTAATGCATGGCTAAAAACCTGGTGTAAGAAGGAGGGATTTTGTTTTTTAGAGCACTAGGCCGACTTTTCATTGGGGTGCAACCTATATGCTAAAGATGGTTTGCACCTGATTGGAAGGGGATCTGCTGAGCTGGGGGACAGGTTTATGGGAAGGCTGAAGGAGTATTTAAACTAGGATTGAGGGGGGTGAATTTGATTCTAATGGGGCAGACAGGTCAGACAAGGGTCAACCCCTATTGGTGGGTGGAATGGGGAAAGATGGGGGAGGGCTATGGCAGGTGATTTGAAGGTTCCCATGTTACAAACAACCATTGGAAATGGTATCCTTTGTACTAAAATAAAAAATGTGCAAAATAAGTGTGCAAAATGTGACAATGAATTAAAGTGTTTGTTCACTGATGCCAGTAGTCTTCCATGCAAAATAGGTAAGTTGGAAGCTTTGTTGCATGAGAAGAACTATGATTTAATTGGTATAGCTGAATCTTGGCTTCATTCTTCATATGACTGCACTATTAATATTCATAGCTATGCTCTCTTTTAGAAAGAAAGGGTAAAAAGGAGGGATGGTGGTGTCTGTCTCTATGTGAGAAGTGATCTCAAAGCGAGTACGAAAGAGGACCTAGTTGATGGAGAGTTTGATGAGGCTGAAGCATTATGGGTGGAACTGTACATGGGTGTGCGTACAACAAAGGTTATCATTAGAGTTTGTTATAGACCTCCCAGTGTTAATGAGGAGGTGGAGTCTCAGCTCCTTGCACAGATAGAAAGGGCTGCAAGGGCTGGTACAGTGATAATAGTGGGGAATTTTAACTACCTGGAAATTGACTGGAATAATGGCCCTGCTGGAACAGTTAAAGGGCAAAAATGTATGAACCTCTTACAAGACAAATTTATGGTCCAGTTTATTGTGGCTCCGACTAGGAATGATGCTCTGCTGGACCTGTTCATATAAAAGAACATCTGGGTTGCACTGGCCATAACGTGATTTCAATTGTTAGCTGTAAGCAACAAACACATACAGGAAATATAAAAACACTTAACTTTAAGAGAGCAAATTTTCCAAGGATGAGGGCTGATCTCGAAGACTAATGCACCGTAAACATGATCAGACTTTCCAACAACAAAATCCTGGAATTTTGTTTGAAGGTTGTTGGCTCCAACTTGTCTTGCAAACACACAGTCACACAAATGTTGGCCAACAATTACGAATGTAGTGATGTACTAGACGTACTACGTGTTTTTTCAGCTCTTTAGCGACACCTTTTGGGCTCTTTCTGCTAATTTCGTGTTAGTAGAAATTTGGTGGGTGTTGATTTGCGCTTTTCTTTTTGTGTTTTTCATTTAGCGCTATTATTATTATTATTATTATTGATATCACTTGAAAAAAAAACACCTTTGAAAAGTAGTTTGCAATAACTCCATCAGTATCACCAGCAAAGCAGCTTCATTATTATCCCATTAAAGAAGAAGAGAATTGTGCGCTGCATTTGGAGATTTCCAAGTTTGCCACGTCACGAATGTTAATTCTCCATTACGAGCGCTAGTTTACAAGACCGGCCGCTTCTGCTTATGAGCATGCGTGAACTTTTGTCCGATGGCCTTGTGTACACACGTTCGGAAAGTCTGACTACAAAAATTTGTTGGCGGTCAATTTGAGAACCTGCTAGCCAACATTTGTTGGCGGAAAGTCCGACAACAAATGTTTGATGGAGCATACACACGGTTGGACTTTCAGCCAATCAGCTCACATCCAAAATTTGTTGTCAGAAAATCCAATCATGTGTACAGGGCATTAGACTGGGAGGGAATATTGGCATTGATGGACACAGAACAGACATGGGAATTATTCAAAAAGACTGTATGCAAACCCACTGCAAAGTATATTCCCATGGACAATAAGTTTAAAAGGCTAAAAATAAAACCTTTGTTGCCTATGGTCAAAATTTAAAAAGCTATAGGCTAAACGTGGCTAAACACAGCTAAACTCCGCTAAACGCAGCTTGTAAATGCTGCTAAACACTAGATTACTATCTGTAATGTTCAAGTGTTCAGGAGAGGTTGAGAAATGTCCCGTGTACATTTACATCCCGTGTACATTTACATTAACATTTTTTACAGGTTACATGTTTAGAGTTGCAGAGGAGGCCTAGTGCTAGAATTATTGTTCTTGCTCTAACGATCTAAAAAAGAGGCCCGGTCTTAAAGTGGTTAAGTTTAGCATGGGGTTCCCTTTAAAATGTATACCAGACCCAAAGGGCCCGATATTGATTGGGGGTGACCCCCACGCCATTTTTTTAAACATTCTTCTGTTGCTGACAAGGGTATTGTATTGACAGCAATTTAAATGTAATTTCATTCATTTATTTTCTTTAGAAATGTCAGTCATGCTGCAGTAGGTTCTATCCAAGGTACAGATGTGCCACTTTACAGGTTTCAAAACAGGGACTTTTGATTTTTCAAATTTGGGTCCCATATACTTTATTGGGTTCACCATTCGGGTCATAACTTTTTCTCTGTTAAGGAATTCTGGTGCGAACCTAACAGGGGGGGTTCGGCTCATCTCTAATTCACAGTAAGTGAAAGTCCTCACTCAGCTGGGTCATGTATCCTGTGTTAAGGAGGAGCAAAAAAGAGCCTGCAAGTATCTGAGGTCTGACAGGCGACAGTAGCAAGTGCCTTGGGTGTCTTGATGCTCTGGTGAAGATTCGGACCCCCTTACCCCCCTTATCTATGCCCCTGTATGAAATAATGCTGTACTGTCAATCTTATACAAATCTTATAAAAAACGTTTCATATCTTTAACTTAAAATGTGTCTGGAAAACATTTTAAAAGGGTCTAGGGTGCAATGGTATATTATGGTATAAATATGGTATATTTATATAGGCTATGTTTGTGTAGGTTACCTCAAGACACTTTAAATCCTCTTCAAATCTGTTATTACTTCAGGTATTCTAGCTTTTTTTTAAATTGTAGTTGGACATTATTAATAGGATGTTTTTTTCTCAGTTGTATGTTGAATATATGAACTGATGTGAGAAATTCTATTTAGACTGTAAGGTGTTGCAGAATGTGTTGACACTATATAAATAAGTAAAATAATAAAAAGCAATCTGCAGCTTCCAGGACAGCTTGAACTTGCAAGTTTCCTGTATTACTGTAATAATTACTTGTATATTTTGTGACAGCAGTAGACTGACAAATGGAAATTAACTAAAGCTCTGCTGCAATGGGGAGGAAAAATGCTTTCCTGACTTAAAGAAAACCTGTGCTTTGCTCATGTAGGACAAAGCAACAGGGTCACGTTGAAGGATAAGTTCACCTTTTTTTTTTTTTTCTAAATTCCAGCTTCCCAATGTACCAATATAGCATTCATGTACATTTTTTGCAAAAATATCAAAGCTTTCCATAAAATTTACAGACACTTACCTTACTGTCCTCCATCCATATTTCCAAACATATCTATTGCTTCTGTCTTACTTCCTTACAGAATTCATGACACAGGAAGGAGTTGACCAGCTGACCTCATTAGCACACACCCTGCATCATCCAGCCACCCACTCCCAGCTACACGTTTTTTAAATGAAATCCAATCAATCAGTGATCACCCTTCTCACTAAATACACAATATACAATCAGATTGCATAGTGTATGGCCACAGAAACACTCAGCTGTCAAGCCCCGTTCACATCTCTGCATAGCGGGAACATGCATTTCCACATGCCTCTTTTTTTTAGAAAGGGGGTGTTTTGGAGCATTTTCACTCATCACACATAGGGCAGCCCATCCACTTGAATGGGCTGCCATACACACAGCAATCGCCCCAAAGAAGCTTCAGAACTTTTTTTTTAGAGTAGAGCTTGGTGCATTTATTACTGCAATTTTTGGTGCAGCGCATTTCAGAAATGCAAGGAAATGCACAGATGTAAATGGAGCCTTGTTGTTTTTGTGTTAACGTACTAATTTCACTTTCATGCCCCATTCACATCTCGCATAGTGGGAGCGAAAGTTTTGTGGCTCGTTTTTTTCTGTGACACGCATAGGGCAGCCTGTTGATTTAAATGGACTGTGCTATATGAGATTAATGGGAGGTTTTGGCATTTTGTGTGTTGCATGTTTTTTACTGTGTGTTTTGCAGCATATGCCACTCATTTTTTCGCATTGGCAAAATGTGTGTTTGCTTCTGTGTTTGGTGTGTCTTTAACAATTAATGGTGGCCATACACTATACAATCTGATTGTACAATCTCCTTTAGATCTGCCATGAATTATGTAGTGCAAGGACCTGCCTGATTGAATATAGAGTGATTGGCTAGATAGGTGTTTCCTGCTATTATATAAATTTGGTAAATCTAAAGAAGATTGCACAACCAGATTGTATTTGTCAGGAAAGGCATGTCCATGCAGCAGGAACCGCACAGCAGACACGGATGCTCAGCGTGCGCCGACGCACACCTATCACTAACACTGGTGGCAAAGGGGCTATTTAAGCCAAGTACACCAAGGACTCTTCGCTGTTTAGTCTGCAGCTTCTGTGTGTTCTAACCTGTTAACTTTGCTGACCTCTGATCTTGATCCAGCTTGTTCCCACTAACACTGTCTGCTTCATACCCTGACCCCGGCTTGTTTTGGACTTCTCTTCTGCCTGCTGCTCTGCTTATCTGCCTGAACGTTACCGACCCAGTCTGCCTGACCCTGCACCTGCTCATCCAGCCTGCTATGGCTCAGCTCTGCCGATCGCATACAGTTCCTGCTCCTGCTGCGATTCCAGCCTGTCACGACTCTGGTTTGCCTACCCAACACCAGCCAGCCTGCTGCACATCCAGCCACGAACAACCAGCTATACTACCTACTGGACTGATCTCAGGCACTACTACGTCACCATGCTTCTGTGGTTGCTGTCTCACCTCCAGCGACCCACAAGCAGGTGTGGTACAAAAGGCTCTCCTCTACATGTCAGGCTCATGAACCAGGTACGTAACAGTACCAAGCAGCCATGACTGAGCCTGCAAGAGGACCCTCTCCACTAAAGGAGATCTGCCAGCACCTTACCTCACTTACCCAGGTGGTCACATCCCTTCAAGAAGGCTATACTCGGCTGGAGGGTCACGTCCAGGCACTGGCCACACCTGCTGCGACTTCTGCTGCGACTTCTACCACATCTGCACCTGTTACCTCCACTGGGGCCTCTGAAAGTTCTCCCATAATGATGTTACCTCCCAAGCCTCGAGTACCAGCCCCCAAGAAGTTTTCTGGGGACAGGAGCAAGTTTAGAGCCTTCTGCAGTGCCTGTCAGCTCTATTTTTCTCCTCAGCCAAGGACATTTTCTCTAGAAGCTACAAAAGTGGGATTTACAATCTCTCTGCTCCAAGAAGAACCACAGTCCTGCGCCCACCGTCTACTGGAGGAAGACAACACACAGCTAAAGTCTTTGCAATCATTCCTCACGGCCATGTCGCAACTATACAATGACCCGCAACAAACCACTACTGCCGAATTGGCCCTGCATGCCCTTCAACAAGGCCGGAGTCAGGTCAAAGATTATGTCATGGATTTACGCCGTTGGAGTGCACATACCGCCTGGAATGACGCAGTCCTGAATTACTAGTTTCCTTTGGGCCTCTCGGAAGGTCTTAAAGATGAACTTTCCCGGGTAGGCATACCAAACCCACTGGAGGCTCTGATCACGTTATCCATACAGATTGATCACCATTTACACGAATGCAGATCTGAGAGATTTTCCCAACAGTTCAAACCAGTATGGATGTTGCTCAAGACACCCAGGCCTGCTGCCTCCATGTTTGGAAATCCGGCCCCACCTGCTCCAGAGGTGCCTGAACCAATGCAGTTGGGCCTGATCTGCCCATCACTTAACCCGGAGGTCAATGGTTGAACAACCTCTGCCTCTACTGTAGGGAACCCAGTCTCAATGTACGCACCTGCCCGGTTAAGCTACTTAAGTTCCTGTCACTTTCTTCTGTTAATCAACCCAACATCTCTGCCAATACAGCTCACATAGTCCTGCCCACCTCATTCCAGCTTCCAGGAAGAACCGTGTCAGTAACCGCAATCATTAACTCAGGAGCCTGTAGGTGCTTCATTGATCTGTCCCCCTGCCATCAGAACACAAAAGCACAGTGGGAGTGATTCCCTCATCCACCTTGAATGAGTGGATTGGGAAGTCTGGTCATTTTATCGTTCAACCCACTGGCTGAATGAAAAAAAACTGACTCATCTATGGGCTGTTTGAATTACTGCAAGTGAAAAAAAAACAGGTCTTCTTGTTAACCTGATAGGCCTGTGCTGTATGGCAGAGCCAGAAAAAAAAATCCTTTGGCAGGTGTAACAACGCCCTTATATGCATTTAATCTGTGAATTTGTAATCTGTTTGTCTAGTGTTCAGCTCTAATTTAGCATCCCCTTTATTTTAAAACGGCAAAGAACAGATTTGCTTTAAATGCACTTTGCATCTCTGTCACTCTTAAACTACCAAACATTTTTATTGTTCACAGTAAAAATAGTTCAAATTATCCTTCTCAGTGTGTAAATGGTGGGAAAGTCTGCTGATAATCAGCACTATGCTGGAGACCATAGAGTAGCTGTGTTATTAAAAGGCATTTATTACACATTCACAGGATCTGTATCATGTGGTAATGATCAATCATATAATATTTATCATACTGTCCTGAAAAATGTGGTACAAGCCATACTGTTTATTCAGAATGGATTTCCTTATTAAGTATTAAGCATACATGTGTTGAGACAACTTTGGAGGCTGCTATGATGGCCCTTTTCTAAAAATGTTAGTTGCCTAGCCCACTTAGAATTAAAAACTTTCTAAATTAAAGACAAGCATATCCATCAGCAAAGTCAGTGTGAGGTCCAAAATCATGATCTCATCACTTTAGCAACTTCAATAACAAAGAATACTGAAGCCACTGATTGAGTATAACAGCCAGACAACTAACATTTGCAGAAGGAGAGTTCAGCAATGGAATCCTCCATGCTTTCATGACACAGGTTTCTTTCTAATATTGAATATCTAAGACCCATTTCACACTGAGTAGCTTTTCAGGCGCTTTCACGCTAAAAAAGCACCTGAAAAGCTCACAAAAACCTATTTCTATTAAAATCAATGAATGCTTTCACACTGGAGCAGTGCGCTGGCAGGGTGGTGAAAAAACGCCCCTCTCCATTGAAATGAATGGAAAGCTCTTCAAAAGCGCTTGGAAAGCACCTGAAAAGCGCTTCAAAAGCGCTCAGTGTTTTACTGGCAGTTTACAAGCGCCTCAGTGTGAAAGGGGCCTAATACAAATAGCCAAGAAAATGGTCCCATTAGTCTACACTTCATCGCTATTTGGAACTAAAAGAAAAAGGAATGAAAAACAAAGGACTTTATTGGTTGCCACATGTAACCCCAAAAAATGAGGCGAGCACTCGACAAAATAAAATTCCAAAAATTTATTAGTGACATAATTTTACAAAAAAATTCATAAAAACATTTTAATGCAATTTTCAATTGCATATTCCCTAAAAAGAGGCGCTCTTTCTGTTGGATCTTATCTAATACATAATCACATACATGTGTACACAAAATTCAAACTGCAACAAGTGTATTAGGCCATCCTACAGGAAGAGATGGCATGCCGGTCTTGGTTTCTACGGCTTTCGCCGATGGATGGCTTCTTCAGGAGACACTATAATATTAGGGAATGAATCACAATTATTTGCAAAATCCATACATATACATAAATCATGTAATAAATACAAACATAATGAACATTGAGTATTCACATACATGAAACCAGAATCGTATAGCGCTTAATCCAATTGGAAGGAATGATACAAGTCACTTTACTGCATAGACATGGCACATTGGGGCTTGAATAGTTGATAAAGAGCCCTTAACGTTTGTGTAATGTGATGAATTATAATAATCAGTCATATTAGATAGCTCATGCCAGAAATACAAAAGTACCAAAAAATGGTAAAAATGATGAATGAACTAATAAATAATTGAGTGAAACAAGTAAATTAATAGGTGGGCTGCGGACTTACACCAGTCTCTCAGAAGAAACAAGGACTCCTCTCCCACAAAAAAAAAAAAAAACAGCAAAATCTGGACAGCATGGGATGTACTAGAGAATAAACAGATAGTAATAAGAAGGTAATACCTAAAGATGTATAAAATATAATTTTTACACAAAACTTTTCTGTCTGACCTAATACAATTGTTACAGTTAGAATTTTGTGTTTATGGTTATGTATTAGCTGTAATCCTCTTTATAGGAAATCTGCTATATGCAATCAGAAATTGTATTGAAATGTTTTGATGAATCTTTTAGTAGAATTATGTTGTTAATACATTTTTTACATTTTATTTTGTCGGTGCTTACTTTATTTTTTGAGGTTACATGTGGAAAGCAATAAAGTCCTTTGTTTTCATTCCTTTTTATTCTATGTATGTGGGGCCACGTCAGCAATTTGTGCTTTACTTTTATTTTTCTTATATTTGTAACAGAGAGGTTACCAAAAATGTTCAGTATTTACTGAATAATTTGTGTAAATTATACTGATAATTTGTTTTCAGTAATCACTAATAAAAATGAGCAGCTGCACATGATATTACAACTTTGAACTTACACCACAATTCCTCTTTTGTCAGGATCAAATGTATTATCCATGCATGACCAAAGGCATCATATCAATTTAATATGTATTTTTTCTTGCTTTGAATGAAGATCAAATAGGAAAAAAAAATGTAACTTTAAAAAGACACCTTTTACATCTCCTGGGTGGATACACAATTTGCTTTCCACCAGTCTAAAATATACTAATCTTGCTTTTTTGATGATAAATACCATAAGTTGAAAGTTATAATTGAATCAGTGTTTGCCAAAATTAGCTTAATTGTTACTAAAATGATTGACAATTTTACACACTTTGAAAAACAGCAGAAAGCATAATTTCAATGAACAATAAAAACCATACCAAAAACGTTTCAATAAACTAAAGCCTTGTACACACGATCTGATTTTTGGCAGACCAAGCGTCAGACTTTTGTCCGTAGGGCGTGTGCCGGGAACTTGTCTTGTATACAAACGGTACACAATTGTCGGCCAACAAACACGAACATAGTGATGTGCTACATGGAATTTCAGCTCTTGAGCGCCACCCTTTGGGCACCTTCTGCTAATGTTGTGTTTGGTGAGCATTGATTCAGAGTATGCATATTTGTACTTTGGACTTTTGTGTGACGGACTTGTGTACACACGATACGAAAATCTGACAGACCGTCGTCCACCGAAAATTTACTAGCCTGCCATCCAACATTTGTTGGCGGAAAGTTGGACAATTCCCTGCCGAAAATCTGATCATGTGTGCGAGGCTTAAGACCACTAAAAGCTCTAGCTTCTAAAAGTTGTACTGTAATGGACATGGCAATTAAAGAAAATGTACTGTTCTGTGAACTCCTACAAGGGTTGGTCATGAACAAAAATCCTGTTTCAGTTACCTGTCAACTGACCCAGCCATGTGACCAATCAGAATTGAAAATAGATGACAGCAAATGAAGAAAGAAAAAAATAATTGTATTTGTAAACAAATATATCTAAAAATTTAGCTTTCACTTAAAACGTACTGAGAAAATATGTTTAAATGACGAATAATGAAAAAAAAATCCCAAAAATATGTATTCTCTCAATAAAGCACTGAAATTCTCATCTCAATTTATATCCGAACCTGGCAGTTTGTGTTCCGTTTATGTTGAAGCTCTGAGCATTCAGCCGTGAACTTAGAAGAAGGATGGTAATGGAAAACAATAAAATATGGCATTTGCCCTAGAAGATGTGTGCTTTCAAGACTGTCATTTCTTGAAGACACAGAACATTAAATTCTCCATACATGCTTGCTGACTTGTTGATCAATACATTGCTCCACAATACCTTGAACCAGGCAAATATCAAATTATTAAATGTATTCTGCCTCCTAGAGAATAACACCTGCCTGAAATATTAATGTACTTATACTAGAAACAGTTCTAAAGAATCATGCTTTATGTTTTGGTTTTGCTGATGAAAACAGCCATACAGTGGGTAAAACCTGAAGGTGTCATCTCATATTCAGCTGACATGGTTCATAATATCTGCCTAAAGAAATAAGATGTAGAGGACATGATTTTTATGTACAATGTATTGTTGCCCTTACCCCAAGTATACAGGACACTAGCATGTGTGTGTGCATCAGTTAGATAAGGTTTCCCCTAAAACTTAAAGTGGTGGGACACCCTGAAAACAAAAACTTTAAAAAATGTTAGTAACAATTTAAAATGAAATGGCTGTTGCTAGGCAGATCGTCCTAATCTGCCTCCTCCAGCGCCGCGGTGATCTTCTCTCCTTCCGTCTTCTAGTGAATGGGGCGCGGTGTGTTGTGGGAACTGTGTCCCACAACACACCGCGTTCCCCATTCACAAATAAGACTCGCGCATGCGCAGTAGTCCGCGCGCCGACTCGCACATGCGCAGTAGTCCGCGCGCCGACTCGCGCATGCGCAGTAGGAAACGGGAAGCCGTTTCCCTTACTGAGGATGGCGGCGATGGATCCGGATCGCCGAGGGACAGCTCATCCTCCACGAACGACATCGCGGGCGCCCTGGGAGGGTAAGTGTACTTATTAAAAGTCAGCAGCGACTTTTTTTTTTTAGCTGCTGACTTTTAAAAAATGTTTTTTTCAGGTGAAACACCGCTTCAACTTCAGGCAAGGTGCTGCATACACAGATATAAAACATCCATGTATATGGGAGCTGTTGAACTTGCCAAAGGATTTGTATTTGTGTTAATCCAGTCCAGAGATTTGCACACGACTATGACCCAGCACAACGCTTTCTGGCAAGGCACAGAAACAGATTTATTATGTTGCAGTTGGGTAACACTTACATGTCCTGTCCTTTCCCTTGAAGCTTAACGCCAGGCAATTTGCTATATACACTGATGTAAAACATATAGGTGCTGTTGCACCTACTGAAGGATCTATATGTCTGTCAATCCAGTCTTGAGATATGCAATGCACAACCCTGTCTGGCAGGGCACAGGATCTTATTTTGTTTTTCTATGTTGCCGTTAGGTAACACTTACTGTACATGTTCTGTCCTTTCACCACCCTGTGACAAAAAAATTGAAAAGAGATAAACAGACTGATGCGTTCTTCTGGGTTACTCTGATCTCTCTTTTATTAAAGTGGTTGTACTGTATACCGCAGGACGTTTTTTTTTTTTCTTTCTGCAAGGTAAATTTATATTGTGCTAGTATGCATTGCATACTAGCACATTATGTGAAACTTACCTTAAAATGAAGCTGTTTCGGGGGGTGCACGGCGCAAAGCTGTCCGGAAGCTAGGAGTCAGAGCTCAGAGGGAAGCAGAGACCTCTACTAACTCCCCAGGGCTATATAGCACACGATTCTCTCCTTGACAGCCCGAGCACCCCTGCGGGACCAGTGGTGCATGTCGACATCCAAAAAAAACAAACAAAAATCCACTCAGCGGTCCCTCACAAACGAACTACTCCGGGTAAGGGAACAGACCGCAATGTCACAAGATGGCGCCCAGTCGTCATGAGCTCCTCCAGACGTCCCTGATCCAGTGGCCTCTCCATCAGCCTGTTCAGAACCGAGTGAGTACACTCCTCATCTCACTAAGGCTGATTTGGAAGACAGTCTATCTACTATGCATGTATGACAGACTAGCACATAAATTCCAGGTGGAAATCCACAAACCCACCAACACTCTGACCCAGGAGTTTGCAGCACTAGGGGGGCAGACGGACATATTAGTAATCACCTTAAAGATTTAGACAACCGTAACAGAAGAAACAATGTCAGGGTCTGCGGAGTGCCAGAAACAGTTACTGACTTATCGGAGGCCATTAAGAGTCTGTTTCACTCCCTGCTCCCAGACCATCCTGAGACCTCATTCATATGCGACAGGATACATAGAGCCTTAAGACCCAAACTACCGCCTGAAAAAAACCCTAGGGATATCGTGATGTGCCTGAAAGACTTTCTCGTGAAGGAGGAAGTCCTGCGAGCATCTCGTAAAACCCCTCGCATCCAACTAGATAAGAACACGGTTCAAATATACCTGGACATCTCCCCAGCGACCCTGGAGAAAATATATGGATGAAGGAGGTCACTTCAGTCCTGCAATCGTCTAGGATCCGCTACAGATGGGGTTCCAGTTCAAATCGGGCCTCTTGGAACCTCAGAGTGCGCCAAGGCTCCCTTCTACACCTCGCCCAATCCCAATCTGGGCTAGCCCATCACCTCAACGGGACAGAAGGAACCGCCAATCTTCCAGAGATCAGGTCACCTGGTTCTGGCTGGTCAGAAGTGATCGACACCCACCCTACACACTGAGGATGGCTGGAAATCTAATACAGTTTGTTTATTTTTTCTAATATTTTTCTACTTTTGCAACATTTACCCCATTCCTGACCAGGCCATTTTTTGTGATACAGCACTGTGTCGATTTAACTGACAATTGCGCGGTCATGCGATGCTGTACCCAAACAACATTTCTTTTGGTGGTTTTTGTTCGCCTCTGCGGTTTTTATTTTTTGCGCTATAAATAAAGGAAGAGCGACAATATTGAAAAAACACAATATCTTTAACTTTTTGCTATAATAAAAATACCAATTATTTAAAAAAATAAATACATGTTTTCCTCAGTTTAGGCCGATATTTATTCTTCTACATATTTTTGGTAAAAAAATCACAATAAGCGTATATTGATTGTTTTGCGCAAAAAGTTATAGCGTCTACAAAATAGGGGATAGATTTATGGCATTTTTATTATTATTATTTTTTTTACTAGTGGAGGTGATCAGCGATTTTTATCGGGACTGCGATATTTTGGCGGACAAATCGGACACTTTTGACATTTTTGGGAGCAGTGACATTTATACAGCGATCAGTGCTATAAAATTGCACTGATTACTGTATAAATGTCACTGGCAAGGAAGGGATTAACACTAGGGGGCGATCAATAGGGTTAACTGTGTTCCCTAGGTGTGTTCTAACTGTGGGGGGGGGGGGGTGGGACTGACTAGGGGAGGAGACCGATCAGTGTTCATACTTAGTATGAACACACGGTCTGTCTCCTCTCCCCTGAGAGAACCTGGATTTGTGGGTTTACACACACAGATCCCAGTTCTCGCGCTGTCACGAGCGCTCACGGGTGCACAGCAGTCATCGCGCCTGCCGGGCATTCTTATCGGCTCCAGGACAAGCTGCGCACGTGCGCATGTGCCTCCTACAGTGTCTTAAAGAGCCGATATACAGCTACGACAGCTCGCCCAGGGGAGCCAACCTGAAGCAGTATAACTGTGGCGGCTGGTCAGGAACCAGTTAAACAGTAGCTTTACATTGAAAATCAATTAAACAAAGTAGCATAACAGATGAGGTACGGTTGACCTATATAAACCTTATGGAATTGGATCTAGGTAGTTGCCACCATCCTAGATGGCTGGGTGGCATCGCTAAAAGCCAGATGTTGAGAGTAAGAAGGAATTGCAATAAAAAAGAAGATTATGACACACAAGCGGAACTGATTTTGGAACGATTTCATGAAAAGGGGTACAATCTAAAAGATCTAAAGAAAACTAAAGAAACCATTGGTGAGATTACGGTATATATTTTCCATTGGATCTAGTCTCGTTTCATATGGTAGGGTAAATGAACATTAGGTATGAAGCAACATGCAAACTAAACTAGAGAACTTGTTCAGGGTTTTGAAAAGAAGGTTGGGTTCTGTAGGTGTTAATAGGCTGTAAAAAAGGATGGTCTGGCATTGTTATGATGTTAGAAAATTAGGAGCCACTGATATTTTTTATTTTTTAGCTATAGGAGTAAGGACTGTAAATTGTGGTTCTCAGGGTGCAAATGAATGAATGGGGGCAAGGAGGGTCCAACAATGGGAAAGGCCTTGCAATAGATTGGGTGAATGCGGAATAAAGTCAGATGATCAGATGTGGTTTATGCACCAAGGGCTTTTGAATTGGTGTGAAGGGAGAAATGGGGAGGAGCGGAAAAGAAGGGGAGAGGAAGAGAACAAAAAAGTGGGAGTGGGTAAAGAGAGGAGGGGGGGTGTAAAGTGGTTACAATCTCTTACTTCCCTCATTGGTGACAGACTAAAGCCCCATACACATTATTAGATTTTCTGCAGATTTGTGTCTTACCAAACCCATATAATATGAGGTCAAACCTTAAGAGTTTCAATTTGTATGCAATCAGGCAGGCCCTTGCACTTCATGGTTCTGGTAAATCTGAAAACAAAAATCTGCAGGAAATCTAATAGTGTGTATAGGGCCTAAGTATGTGCAACTGCATCAGGAGTACATATAGGTAGTAGAGGGGAACAGTCGTCATGAGAATAGGGTCCACAGGCCAGGAGTTAGGTTTTTAGATAGGGGTATTCCTGATATTGGAGAGCAAGCTGTGGAATTAGGTATTTCTGCAGTTAGCTGGGGGGATTACTTAGGCAGGAAAATTCCAGGGTCGACTGCAAATGTTCTATTTATTAATACAAAGCTGAATTAATGTGTTCCTTATATATCTGCACTGAGCTCAGCTTTAAAGCAAAGCTTCAGACATAGACTAAGTTAACAAAAAAAAAAGTGAAAAATTAAAATTTTTTAGATTTACACATAGGTCCCCACCCTGCACTGTGACTGGACAGTAAAAGAAGAAGTAGAAAACTAATGAGCTCATCTTTCTGTCACTCTGCCCTCCCCTCCTATCAGCATACCGGATTGACTCAATGTGCTGCTTCCCCGTCCCCTGACTCTAAAGCCCCATACACACGGTCGGACTTTTTCATGGATTCTGTCCGATCGGACCATGTTGTCGAAAAATCCGACCGTGTGTATGCACCATCGGACAGTGTACGTCGAATTGTCCGACGGACAAAGTCTTATCTCCTGCTGGATAGACTTGCCTACAACCCGGTCCGATCACACCAAATTCGATCGTGTGTACGGTTGTCCGACCGGACAAAGTGCTACGCATGCTCAGATCACATTACAAGACCAAAGCTATTGGCTACTAGCCTCTACGTAGTCCCGTCGTAGGCAACAAACGTCACCACGTTCAGAATGATCGGATTTTTCGACAACTTTGTCCGACCGTGTGTACGCAAAACCAACATCGGACAAAGTACGACGGACAGGATCCGACGCACCTGGTCCGCGGATTGTCCGACCGTGTGTATGGGGCTTAAGAGGACTGTTGTATCATAGACTGCAAGAGTCTGATAACAAGTCAAATGCAGGTACTTACTTTCTGCATTTAAAAAATAAATTTAACTGCTTCCCGACCACCCACCGCAGTTGTACTGCAGCAAGGTGGGAGGATACTGTGAATCACCATCATTGTATGTCGGCTCATTTAAGTGATATAGCAGGAGCGAGCCCGCGGGTCCAGCGGACTCGATGTCCATTGGCGACCCACGATCGCGGTGTACAGAGGCAGAACGGGGAATCCCCATTCTGAAAGGGGACATGTCAGAGATCTTCTGTTCCCAGTTATTGGGAACAGCTATCTTTGTCATGTCCCTGGCAGTCCATCCACCCTACAGTTAGAACACTCTAGTGTTACCCCCTGTCCTGCCAGTGTCATTTATACATTGATCAGTGCATTCTTATAGTACAGTACAGTTAAAGTGTAATTTGGGGTACGTTTTGTCCGCTGCAATGTCGCAGTCCCTAAATCTATCCCAAAGTTTGTCGACGCAATAACTTTTGTGCAAACCAATCAATATACGCCTATTTAATCAAAAATATGTAGAGGAATATATACTAAACTGATGAATAAATTTGTTTTTTTATATATTTTTTGGGATATATATATTATAGCAGAAAGTAAAAAAAATAATTTCAAAATTGTCCCTCTTTTTTTGTTTATAGCGCAAAAATAATGGAAATATAACCATTTCATCTTTTAAAGTGACATTATAAGGAAATATATGTCACATATAGCATATTATAGGTGAAAGGAACAATGATGGGACACAGCTGAGAGAAAGGACATTGAACGGTAAAAACAAGCAATTATTCTTATATCCTTATGATAATTGGACCTCTAGGGACAATGTAATATTTTATTTTACTGTGACCAATGTAAGCAGTATGGTGTATTTTACTTAATGGATGACACCATGGAGAGAAAGAACACTGGGGTTGATTTACTAAAACTGGAGAGTGCAAAATCTGGTGCAGCTGTGCATAGAAAACAATCAGCTTCCAACTTCAGCTTGTTCAATTAAGCTTTGGCAAAATACCTGGAAGCTTATTGGTTTCTATGCACAGCTGCACCAGATTTTGCACTCTCCAGCTTTAGTAAATTCAATTCCATTGTCTTCCTGCACATTAGTTAAAGAGGATGCAATATGCATTTTATTATTGCAGTACTTACTTTAAAGTAATTCTTTAAAGCTTAAGTTTAGGTTTGTTTTGTTTGTTTGTTTTTGTGCTGATGGCTGCTCTCCAAATTGAAGTCTTCTGTACCTTGCCCACCGCCAGGGCAAGAACTGAAAGGTGAGTGAGTGTGTGTACCACTAGTACAGAAAGATACAAGCAGCAATTTAAAGAATAAATATAAAAAAAAAAAACTTTAAACTTAACCCTGGCTAAAGCCTCGTACACACGATCGGATTTTCCGCCGGGAATTGTTTGATGACAAACTGTTGGCGGAAAATCCGACCATTTGTACACTCCATCGGACAATTGTCAGATTTCCCGCAGACAAATGTTGGATGGCAGGCTTATAAATGTTCCGCGGACAAATGTCTGTTGTCAGATTTTCTGATCGTGTGTACACAAGTCCGTCAGACAAAAGTACAAAGTACAAACACGCATGCTTGGAAGCAAGGACGAGCCAGAAGCAGTGGGTCTTGTAAACTAGCATTCGTAATGGAGAATTAACATTCGTGACGTGGCAAATTATGAAATCTTGAAATGCAGTGCACATTCTCTTCTTCTTTAATGGGATAGTAATGAAGCTGCTTTGCGGGTGAAAATCTGCAGAAAATCTGATCGTGTGTATGAGGCTTAAACCTTTTACCCTGTTCTAGTTAGGATTAGAAAGGATTTAACCAATATCAGGCCTTCATTTCTGCCTGTATACCTTCTGGGGTGATTTTCCCGTCACTTCCTGTAAGGACAGGAAGTGATTGTAAATCTCTTGAACGGGACAAAAACGATAATACATTTTAATAGAATTAGGAAGAATCAGATTGTCTGCCTTTTTTTTAACACCTAAATTTAGTGAAGAAAGAAAAAAATTTAGCACAAGGGACATCACCTACTACCAATTTGATGCGTTTCCTTGTGCTGCAGCCTCCTGCATTCGTTGAAATCTTCGTCCTCCAATCCCCCTCACCACCCTCACTGCTGTAATCTTCCAGTGTGTATGTATGTGTGTGTGGGGGGGGCAATTAATACAATTGACTGACCTGTATCAGACATTCATCAAGAGTGCTGACTATGCCTGCCCTTTCTGCTACTCCTTCATTCATAGAAATGACACTATAGCTTTTATGTAGGAAATGTAATCTATGAATGGAGGAGGCAGACCTTTCATTCATCTGTCCGTTTCCATTCATAGATTGTTTTACATTCCCAGAAACTTTAGTATGGCTTCTATGAATGGAAGAGGTGGGCAGAAAGTACGGGCATAGTATGTACTCTTGAGGAGTGTCTGTTACAGGTCAGTCAACTCTACTTACCCCCAAAGTACCAAAAGATTATGGCGTCGGGCATCAGGATCAGGAGTCAGCAGCACAAGGAACACATCAGCTTGATAGTAAGTAATGTCACTTGTGCTGATTACTTTTTTTTTTTAATTATATTTAGGTTTTAAAACAATACAGGTAATCTGAAATGTATTTTGCTTGTGCCCCTGTTTGAGAGATTTACAATCACTTCCTGTCTTGACAGGAAGTGAATGGGGAAATCTCCCCAGAAGGTATACAGGAAGCAATAAAAGCCTGATAGAAGTTCCAAGTCTTCCTGATTCAACTAAATAAACAAACAAAATGAAAAAAGGTTTAGCCAGAGTTGGGTTTAAAATTATACTACATTGTACAAAATTTAGAACATTCAAAGGGAAAGGCATTTCTGATATAAAAGACATTTTTTTTTTCACACAGGAAAGGGTTACCAAAATATAAATGTCAAATAGAGCTCTTTGCAGATTAAAATTGGCATGGCAATGGCAATCTACAGTAGAGACCTGTCATGAAGTGTATGTGACCTCTATTTATTTTGTCAAATGAGCACAGGGATGGGAGGAAGGTAGTGAGTGCCTGGCCTAATGTACTAAAATGGCCAGAAATTGCCATGATTAGGAGTCTGTTCTGACACTAGACATGATTAGAATTGTTTAGTAATTTTATGCAGAACTTGAAAATTATTTATGTTTCCTGGCACTTATCTGTAAAGGTGTGCCTTCAAGGTTCAGCGCCAGCGTGAATGCTTGTTTCCAGAGCAACAATTTCTCCAGAGATTCTTTTATTTTCATCCTCAGTTATGGCATAGGGCTGTGATAATTTTGCTGATACACTGTATACATCATCCCACTTGTCAGGTAGATGATTCCCTTCACATCAGATGACTTATGTAATCTATTTCAACTATCCGTTGATAGTTAGATAAAAAGCATGTTAAGAGTTATGCACAAAAAATACTAATATGTGTATCACAGGGACCTGCGATGGACTGCATTATTTCATTATTACGCAAAAAGCCATTTCTAAATATAGTTCTCATGACATAAGACAGCTGCTTATTGACGCACATTATAATGGAGTCTGGGGTCAGTTGTAGAAATTGGATTTTTGGTTTTCTTAAATACAGACAGCAGTGGTCATTCTAGTGGACAGGATAGCATGAGGTTTTATACAAACTCTGAGAGCAGTCAACCACTAAAAAGAGGTAGCAGATGTTGGGACAGATGCCAAGGAAGCACTAGCAGCTTTAGGAATCACAGTGTATTATAGCTCCTGGGAGACTGCACCTTTGTATATCTCGCAGTGCTCAGTATTTCATGCCTCTCTGCCTGTCATGATTGCTTTATATATAAAGCAATCATACCAAAAAAAAAAAGATGTAGAAAATGGATGTGAACATGTGTACTCAGTAGCCACGTGGTATGGTAAAATGGGTATTGCATTACTATTATCATTATTATTATTATTATTATTATTATTATTATTATTAATAATAATAATAATAATAATAATAATAATAATAATAATATCATTGAATAATTTTAAAACTGGCAACTGACAGAGAAAGGTGTTCATTTTTCTTTCTTTCTTTTTTTTTTTTGCTTAGTAATGCCGCGTACACACGACCGGTTTTCCCGTCGGAATAAACTCTGAAGGTTTTTCCAACCGAGTTCCGACTAAACTGTCTTGCCTACACACAATCACACCAAAGTCCGACTGTCTAGAATGTGGTGACGTACAACACGTATGATGGGTCTATCAAAAGGAAGTTCAATAGCCAGCAGCCAATAGCTGCCGTCTCGTACTTGCTTCAAAGCATGCATCGTTTTTGGTCCATCGGAAACAGCATAGAGACAAGCGGTTTTCCAGATAGGAATTGATTCCGTCGGAAATGTTTAGAACATGTTCTATTTATAGGTCCGTCAGAATTTTCGGAAAAAAAAGTCTGATGAGGCACACACACGATCGAAATATCCGATGAAAAGATTTCGTCTGACTTTTTCTGTCGGACATTCCGCTTGTGTGTACGTGGCATAAGAGTTTATTGACCAATTTTTAATGAGAATATTTAAAGTGAAAGAAAGGCCAAAGGATGGTTTTAGATAAGGTTGTGAGAATACACTGATCATCACTGCAGCCATTCGGCTGCTTGCATTGATAGAATGAAAATATTTCAACATTCTCGTTCGGGAGAAGCTGATCATTAGATCAACTTTTCTCAAGCAGGAATGGCCAATTAGATCCATCTATGGACGGCTTTAGTCTAACTAGTTTTAAAAACATTCCCTCCCATCTCCTCCCACCTAGCTGGCCTAACCTGTATAAAAAAAGATGTGCGTTCTTACCTTTTATTAGTCCACTCTGGTCTGGTTAAGTGATCCCGCAGCTCTGGTTATCCTGTGTCAGTGAGCAGCTGCTGCAGGTGGGAAGGAAAGAGTGCCAGGCTTTTCTTCCACTTTAATCCTTAATTTGGTTGTTATCCATTTGTACCATTTTTTCACTGTAAAAAAAATGCACATAACATGCTTAAAGCGGAGTTACACCCAAAAGTGGAACTTCTGCTCATTTGCCCCCCCCCCCTTCCGGTGCCACATTTGGCACCTTTCGAGGGGAGGGGGAGTGGATACCTGTCTATCACAGGTATCCTGATACCACTTCCGGGAGTCCAGGCCGCAGCCTTTGACGTCATCACTGGGGCTCCCTCCTCCTCCCTCCTCCTTCCCCTGCCACCGGGCCAATAGGAGAGAGGAGCCTCACACATGCGCAGTAGGGTTCCCAGCGTGAAGCCGTAAGGCTACGCTGCCAGGTTACCTTACCCGCAATGGCGGCAACAGCACCCGATAGCTGTGGTGCCGACATTGCTGGACTCCAGGACAGGTAAGTGTCCTATTATTAAAAGCCAGCAGCTGCAGTATGTGTAGCTGCTGGTTTTAAATTTTTGCAGCGGAGGACGGACCTCTGCTTTAAAGTAGACCTCAATTGTTACTAAACCCAGGAGCCTGCATTCACTATATCTGATCTTCCACAGTACACAGAACATGGAAATGCAATTATTTTAGTAAATATAAACTGCTAAATACCTTTTCTCATTAGCAGTTAGAGCAGTGAGACATCAGTGCCTGGTTAAAGCTTGTAGGATGCATTTTTTGTAATGCCCTGTCTGTCCTATAAGGATGCAGGACCCCTGACTAGGGATGAGCCGAACACCCCCCCGTTCGGCTCGCACCAGAACCCGCGAACGGACCTAAAGTCCGTGCGAGCTTTAGAACCCTATTACTTATAATGGATGCGAACGTTCAAAATCAAAAGTGCTAATTTTAAAGGCTAATATGCATGTTATTGTCATAAAAAGTGTTTGGGGACCTGGGTCCTGCCCCAGGGGACATGTATCAATGCAATTTTTTTTTTTAAAAACGGCCGTTTTTTCAGGAGCAGTGATTTTAATAATGCTTAAGTTGAAACAATAAAAGTGTAATATTCCTTTAAATTTCGTACCTGGGGGGGTGTCTATAGTATGCATGTAAAGGGGCGCATGTTTCCTGTGCTTAGAACTGTCCCTGCAAAAAGTGTCATTTTTGCAGGAAAGAAAGCTATTTAAAATCACTTGCGGCTAATGTGAATTGACGGCTCCCTAACACAGAGAACAGTCATTCATTGAAAGTCATTCATAAAAAAAAAAAGTCATTGATAAAAAAGAAAAAAAAGAAAAAAGAAAAAGCGTGGGGTCCCCCCAAATTCAATAACCAGGACCTTCAGGTCTGGGATGGATATTAAGGGGGACCCCAGCCAAAAAAAAAATGGCGTAGGGTCCCCCTCAAAATCCATACCAGACCCTTGAGGTCTGGGATGGATTTTAAGGGGAACCCCAGCCAAAAAGAATGGCGTGGGGTCCCCCCCTCAAAATCCATACCAGACCCTTATCCGAGCACGCAACCTGGCAGGCCGCAGGAAAAGAGGGGGGACGAGAGCGCCCCCCCCCTCCCGCCTGAACCGTAACAGGCCACATGCCCTCAACATTGGGAGGATGCTTTGGGGGTCTGAGACCCCCAAAGCACCTTGTCCCCATGTTGATGAGGACAAGGGCCTCTTCCCCACAACCCTGGCCGGTGGTTGTGGGGGTCTGCGGGCGGGGGGCTTATCGGAATCTGGAAGCCCCCTTTAAC
Organism: Lithobates sylvaticus; assembly: GCA_028564925.1. NCBI lineage: Eukaryota > Metazoa > Chordata > Amphibia > Anura > Ranidae > Lithobates > Lithobates sylvaticus. Next base: position 457,931,140 of record CM053029.1, on the reverse strand, counting down.
AAGGGGACCCCCAGATCCCGCCCCCCCTGTGTGAAATGGTAAGGGGGTACAAAAGTACCCCTACCATTTCACCAAAAAAGTGTCAAAAATTTTAAAAATGACAGGAGGCGGTCTTTGACAATTCCTTTATTAAAATCTTCTTTCTTCTTTCTTCATCCTTCGGTTTTTCTTCATCTTCTCCTTCCGTCATCTTCTTCCATCTTCTTCTTCCATTTTCTTCTTCCTCCGATCCGCTTCTTCTTGCGCTGGTCTGCTCGTCCTTCTCGTCCGGCATCTTCTTCCATGGCGTCGGCATCTGTTCTTCTGTCTGGCCGCTCCTCACAATGGGAGGCTCCCGCTGTGTGAGGCTTTGCTCTGTCTGACAGGTCTTTTATAACGGAGGGCACCTGGTGACCCCGCCCCCCTCTGACATCATGGGGAAAGCCATAGGGAATTCCCCATGACGTCCCTGTGCGTCAGAGGGGGCGAGGTCACCAGGTGCCCTCCATTATAAAAGACCTGTCAGACGCAGCGAAGCCTCACACAGCGGGAGCCTCAAATTGCGAGGATTGGCCCAAGATGAGCCACCGACATCGACGCCGACGCCATGGAAGAAGATGCCGGACGAGAAGAACGAGAAGACCAGCGCAAGAAGAAGCGGATCGGAGGAAGAAGATGATGGAAGAAGATGCCGGAAGGAGAAGATGAAGAAACCGAAGGATGAAGAAAGGAAGACCAGAAGAAAGAAGAAAGAAGATTTTAATAAAGGAATTGTCAAAGACCGCCTCCTGTCATTTTTACAATTTGTGACACTTTTTTGGTGAAATGGTAGGGGTACTTTTGTACCCCCTTACCATTTCACACTGGGGGGGGGGGTCCGGGATCTGGGGGTCCCCTTGTTAAAGGAGGCTTCCAGATTCCGATAAGCCCCCCGCCCGCAGACCCCCACAACCACCGGCCAGGGTTGGGGGAAGAGGCCCTTGCCCTCATCAACATGGGGACAAGGTGCTTTGGGGGTCTCAGACCCCCAAAGCATCCTCCCAATGTTGAGGGCATGTGGCCTGGTACGGTTCAGGCGGGAGGGGGGCCGCTCTCGTCCCCCCCTCTTTTCATGCGGCCTGCCAGGTTGCGTGCTCGGATAAGGGTCTGGTATGGATTTTGAGGGGGACTCTACGCCATTTTTTTTTTGGCTGGTTATTGAATTTGGGGGGACCCCCACGCTTTTTTTTTGTTTTTTATCAATGAATGACAGTTCTCTGTGTTACAGGAGCCATCAATTCATTAGCCGCGAGTGCTTTTAAATAGCTTTTTTCCTGCAAAAATTACACTTTTTGCAGGGACAGTTCTAAGCACAGGAAACCTGCCCCCCTTCACAGGCAACCTATAGACACCCCCCAGATGTGATACTGCAATGCTGTACTAACAGCACGCACACACAAATCCCCAGAAATAAAGCACATATTGTCAGCAGTCAGCAGCACACTGACACGCTGACACTGAAACACAATATGCGAGGCCGCCGCGGCGGCGGCCTCTTATACCGTGGCGTGTACTAAAGCCCCTGAGCTATAATTGGCTACAGGCATCCTGCCTGTAGCCAATTATGGCTCTCCTCGCTGCCGGCGCTGTGATTGGCCAAGCATGTGGGGTCACAGTGCATGCTTGGCCAATCATCAGCCAGCATTGCACTGCGACTGGCGCAATGCATTGCGGGCCGCTCGCATCACACAAATTTCATGCGAGCGGCCCAAATAGTTCTGGGCTCGCCGAGCGGGCGAACGCCCGATGTTCGATTCGATTTTCACTTTGGATAGATTAAAGGAGGATTATAACCCCTGTTATTTTTTGCCATCTGTGTCCCATTAGGGAGACTTCCCTTCACTTCCTTCAAATCTCTTTAAAGTGAGGGAACACCTGGTTGTCACTAACATTACCAGAACTAGAATCACCATTGGATGATTTCCTCTCTATTGCTGTTCTAGGGTCATCACAAAATTTGGCATTTTTTACTCTCACTTTTGGTAATATGGGTAAACATGACAAATAGAGAGGATGAATCTCCCTAACGTGTACACAGTGAGCAGTAAAAACATGACAGGCATTCTAATTCCTCTTCGATCTAAGAATTAAAAAAATTGTCTTTAGGTATTCTTAAACCACTTGTCAACCAGCTGTTGAACTTTTACTGTTAGCCAGAAGTAAAAGACAAAATCTTTGGTAGTGAGCATGCTGACAAACTTGTGCTGTGTCCAACCCCAGGGCGAGCAGCAGGGGGGAACGTGCACCTGTGAACCTGAAATGATTTTGTCTGTGAACCTGGCGATGGCTGTGACCAACCAAAGCACAGAGATCAGTGTGTTAGTAAACACAGAACCAGTGTTGGTCATCTTACTTTAAAAAAAGTCATCAGTTAAGTTACAAATTACTTCTCCCAAAAAGTAATTGCGTTAGTAACTCAGTTACTACATTGGAAAAGTAATTAGTTACGCATTAACGTAACTGTGACTGTGACTACGGATCTTCGGAAAACTAGTGAACCTAAATGGCTCTGAGTGAGCTGCACACCGCGCAGGCGCAGTAAACATGTAATTGTACTAGACGATGCCGCACGCTCCCGATGCTCGTGCTACTGTGCAAGGGGCGTCTATCGTGTAACTAAGGGGCGGGTCTAGTATTACTGTAAGCAAGGGGCACATTTATTATTATTGTTATATATTGTGTAACCAAGGGGCTGTTCTATTATTACTCTAACCAAGGGGCAGATCTGTTATAGCGTGTAAGCAAGGGGCGGGTCTATTATTATTATATCGTGTAAGGGACGGATGGCTACAGAAGAGGGCGAATGTTAAATTAATGGGCAGAGCTCGATATTTAACAATAATAATAAATGCGCCCCTTGGTTACAGTAATACTAGAACCGTCCCTTAGTTACACGATAGATGCCCCTTGCAGAGTAGCATGAGCATCGGGAGCGTGCGGTTTTGCCTCGTACAAAAACATGTTAACTGCACCTGTGCGGTGTAGAGTTCACTCAGAGTTGTTTAGGTTCTGCAATTTTCGTAAGCTCTGTAGTCCTTCGTACTGCACAAGTGCTGCGCCTGCGCAGTACAGGGGGTCCTTATCCGGCAGGGGAACTTTTTCGGCAGGACACTGGAACTACATTACTGCCATCCAGTGGCGGTAGATGTAATTGCGGTAATGCCGCCCAAGTAATGGGAACTGCGTTACCATGAGGGGAAGAGTAATCAGTTAGATTACTCGTTACCCTCTAAAGTAACTGCGTTAAGTAACTCCGTTTATTTTAACTCAGTTACTTACATCACTGCACAGAACACAGATCTGACTGCTTCTTCTCCCTGATCTCAATGACCATTCAGAAGTGAAATCAGGGAGAAAAGCCAGCCAGTCTGTAAGTAAAATCAGCACACTTGTTAGGCACACTGTTAACCCCTTGATTGCCCTCCTAATCCCCCTGTCACCTACCCAGTGTCATTAGTACAGTGACAGTGTACAGCATTATCACTGATCACTGTATTAGTGTCAGTAGTAACATCAGATATTGTCAGAGTCAGTTAGCATACCTCCCAGCCAGTATCAGTAGGTGCCAGTCCCTGATTGCTTGCCACACTATCATATTCACACTATAAGTTGCTGATCACCACCATTACTAGTATACTGTCTGTCCAGATCAGTTTCCTGGTCACGGTCAGAAGTATAGTGTCCCCAAAAACACAGTGTTAACGGTCCCAATCACTGCCAACGCGTGTTTTTTTTTCCCCACGTCCCCCAACAAGTGCAGTGTCAATATAATATAATCATCAGGCCTGATCTGTGCTAGCACTAGCAGTTACTTTATTTATAGCGTGCAAGCAGTCCCCGACTGCTAGCCAGGAGCTTTTAGTTCCATAGTCACCAACAGGTACCTGTAAAGTTAGTGCCCAAAAGGTCCAAAAAAGGTACACTAGTGAGGAGGCATACAGGATTCTGAGCATGACAGATGAGGGGGAATGGGAGGCCTCACTGTCAGAATCATGCTCAGAATGTAAACCTGTTGAAAGCAGTGGCACCCTGACAGCTAGCTCAGACAATGGAGAACAGGTCCCTGCTAGAATCAGGCATACCTGGCCCCATGTTGCTGAGCTGCTAGAAACACATGATTATGCTCAGATGCAGCAGGGCGCAAGTCTTAGCACTGCACTACTTTTTGGTGATCTGGCAAGCACCAGCAGCGTAGTGCATACTGGCCTTTTAGACATCAGCACTATAGTATTTCATGTATTTCATGATATAGTATTTCATGGTATTTCATGGCAAGCATTAGCAGTACAGTACAAGCTGGTGAGGTGGCTAGAACAAGTAGCGTAATGAAACCACATCCACCAAGAATTTGAGTACAAGCCCATAGAGCCCATAGGAGCCTTCCAGAGATGCTTGCAAATTCTTATTGGCTGCCCCCAGATTCAACAGCAACCCATTTACAGTCCAGTCCACGTTCAGGAGGAAACAGCCAACTTAATAACTCCCTTTCTGAGCTGTTTTTCACCGCAGACCTCTATAATTTAATGGTTAACCAAAGTAATCTGTATGCCTACTGTACATTGCCACCAACCCAAATTCATACTATGCCAGGCCATTCAACTGGAAAACTATCACTGTTTCCGAATGTAAAACTTTTTTGGGCCTAACCCTTAACATGGGCACTACAAAAAATAATGAATTGCAGTCATATTCGTCCACAGCCCTGATTCATCACATGCCTGTGTTTTCCCTGCTGCAATGGCAAGGAAAACATATGAGATAATAATGCATTTTATGCTTTGGGGAATACGTGCAGAATGAAGAACTACTAGCAGTAAAAACGTGATGTATTCATCTGTCTTTCATTTATGCAGACACAATGGTCCAAATTCCCGTGGCGACTATAATCTAAATATGGGAAGTGTAGAGTTCAACCAAATGATGAAGTTGTATTTAGCCTCCCACAGAGCTAGAAACTGATACAAAAAAGTAGATAATAAAAAAGTGTGGTTCTACCTCATAAATTAATTTAACCAGTTCCCAACCGGCCCATAGCCAAATGACGGCTCCAGGGCAGTTGGATAACTCTGGGAGGGCGTACAGTGACGTCCTCCCAGAATCCCCTGGGGCGCGCACCTGAGTTTATCCGTGACCGCCGGGTCCACAGGACCTGGCGCATCAAGGATCATGGTAAACGGCCGCTGATCAAAAAAATTACAAAAAATTATCAAAAAAATAAAAGATATTCAAAAAAGAAAAAATGAAAAAAGAAAACGAAAGCAACGTCCCATAGTGATCAATGAGAAAGTCCGTGCAAAGTTAGCCTCCAGTGGATAAAAGATGAATTGCAGGAGAAAAAAAGTTTTTGACGCCAATCTTCCCAAAGCAAATCAAACGTGTGTCCAGGTCAACACCCAAGTGTGAAGTAGCTTGCTTACCACAAAGCCGTGACTGCTGTTAACAGTCTCGCCCAGCACAGGGAATTAGCAGTCTCCCAAAACTTATAGATATCCGGACCAGCCGATGTTCTAATGTCACTCAGAGATAGAAAATGTATGTTTAACTTTTTCCTACCATCTTTTTCTTTTCTTTATAATTAATTATTGACACCAAAGAAAATCCACAGATGATCAACCCTATTTCCTTTGCAGCGAAGCAGGAGATCTCTGTGGCTTTTCTTTGGTGTCAATTATTAATTATAAAGAAAAGAAAAAGATGGTAGGAAAAAGTGAAACATAAAATTTTTATCTCTGAGTGACATTAGAACATCAGCTTGTCCGGATACCGGGTATCAAGAACTGACACAAGATAACATTTGACTTGTGATCTACAGTTCTTTACACCTATTGAGGATACAACCTCAGGGCATAATGGACTTGGGGACTCGTGTGCACATCTGGGAGTGTATTGAGAGGGTAGCTGGTGGTCATTCCACCCCCTCTCCCTACAGTCACCCCCCTTCTTCTCTATACTTTTTCTTTCCTTGTCCCTTTTTTGCTAATCCTAACATGCAGTGGTTATGGGGAAGGGAGCTGATCTGGTAGTCAGCTTCTTTCTCCATCTTCCTCATATCCTGAGGAGTAATCAGAAACCGGATTCGGTGTACCTCTGAGGGTCTAGTCTTCTTGGTTACTCTGACATGGTTATAACCAACTGAGCTAACATATCTAGCAAAAGCTATTCATTGACATCTCGTGGAAGAATTTATGACTTTACATGTCGGGTTTATTGTTTGCAATTTATGCAGGAAAGCGCTTGTGGGTTCTGTCATTTGTATGTAATTGTGTTCTGTATTGTGAATGGAACCATGTCCTTCTCAGTTGGTACCTTTTTATGGATACTTTCTGTATTGTCCGTTAAAATCTCGAATAAAATCTTTATGGAAAAAAAAGACGAATTATAATGAAATAAAATAAATAAAATGAAAGATAAAAGATAAGAGACCGCTCAAGGAGAAGTGCCACTCACGCACGTTTAATGAAACTGTTGATTTCCCACTCAACGTTCATACCATGGGGTGAGTAGCACTTAAACTCATATATCCAGTAAGTCTTGAGTCTTGAAACCCCACGCACACAGGAATCACCTTGCCAATGAGGTACAAATTTATCTATGACCTAGAACTGGGTACCTGTCGGGTCCTTGTTGTGATGTTCCAGGTAATGGCGTGGGACACTGTGTTTGGTACACCCCTTTTTAATTTTAGATAAATGTTCATTCACCCTAATTGAGAAAGTTCTGATGGTACGCCCTATGTACTGTAATTTACACGGGCACTTGATCAGGTACACTATAAACCTGGTGGCGCAAGTCATAAAATGTTTCATTTTATGGCTGCGCAAGGTGACCGTAGAGGTGAAGGTGTTCGTCATACGTCTGCCAAGAGTGTTATGTAGACAGACGTTGCACCTCCTACACGGGAAATATCCCTTACATTGGTGAAAGAAAGACACAGTTTTTGGAGGATTGACAGCATTGGGAGCAATATCGCCACAAACGGAAGGGGCACCACGAAAAATGATGCCCGCCTGTTCGGGGAGAGATGGTCCCAAAACCCGATCACTTCGCAACACCTTCCAATGTCTAGCTACAATTTTCTTGATCTCTTTGTGCTGGGTGGAAAAAGAGGTAAAAAATGACCACTTAAATGGTTTAGGACAGTCTACTAGTAGAGAGTTTCTCTCCACTGTTGAGACAGCTTCTATGTCAGCATCCAATGTTAGAGGTCGATAACCTTTCTCAAGGAATCTCTGCCTAAGTATCTGACATTAATGCTGGAAAACAGTATCATTGGTAAAATTTCTTCTAAGATGAAGAAATTGCCCACGAGGGACCGTTTTCAACCATTGTTCGTGGTGGCAACTACCGACAGGAATGTATCCATTCCTGTCAGTTGGCTTGAAATAAGTCTTGAAATTGAGGCCGCAATGGGTGGCCATCATTTCTAAATCCAAAAAATGTATACTCGTCAGTCAATTTAAGACTATACCACGATCGTTGTTGTTTAAAGTGGCCATAAAACTATCCAAAGACATTCTGTCTCCATTCCACAGGAGGAGAACGTCATCTATATACCTAGCCCACAGGACCAGTTCCGGTCGCCTAAGGGCATAGACAACGTCCTCCTCCCACTGGGCCATAAACAGATTGGCCAAACTGGGGGCATATTTAGCCCCCATAGCCACTCCCTTGATTTGAGAGTAAAAAACACCCTGGAACCAAAAATAATTGTGTTCCGTAGCGAACTTTAGTTATTCCATAATGAAGTTCCTCTGAATCAAGGAGAGCGACGAATTCCGAGATAGAAAAAGTTCTACCGCTGTAAGGCCCAAATGGTGGGAAATACATGTGTACAAGGCAGTGACATCCGCGGTGACTAAAATTAAACCATCTTGATAGTCAACCGATTCCAGAAGCTTAATAGCATCACGGGTAGCCTTCAAATATGATGTAATGAGTTTCAGCAACGGCTGGAGATAGAAGTCAATATACCTCCCAATCCTCAAGGTCACAGAGTCCATGCCACTCACAATGGGGCGCCCTGGAGGATTGGTAGGCTTCTTGGGGACTTTAGGGAGATAGTAAATTATGGGGATGCATGGGGCTAATGGGATAAGATAATCTTTTTCTTTACTATCCAGAATATTCAAAGCAAAGCCCTCCTCCACCACCTCTATCAAAGCCATTTTGTACTTCACAGTGGGGTCTCCAGGGAGCACAATATAAGTGCTGCGGTGATCCAAAAGTCTCATCATTTCTTTATTGTAATCATCTTTATCAAGCACAACTATCCCACCCGGGGCGCATAATGAGATTTTTCCTCTCACAGAGGGAACGCAATCCCGATGAAATAGCCGGGTCCTGATGCACCCTTTTAACAGGTAAGGCCTCAAGATCATTTAATACTAGGTTATGAAAAACATTAATTTTTGAAAGAGAGAACCTCAAAGGTTTGGGATTTTTATTTAATTATTTTTTTTTCCTTTAGGGGGGACTACTCTCTTTCTTTCCCCTCCCCCATCCAATTTGAGGTGTGGATCTCGTCCCATCCTTATTCCGTGGGTTGGAATTTCTTCCCTGTATTTGTTGTCCGTGAAGGATTGTATTTTCCGTAAGTGATATACTTCCTTTTTTTTTTTTTTCCTCTGTTTTAGTCCATGTTACCTTGCTCATCTTAGGTTCTCTTGTACCAATTCTGGCCCCTATATTGGATCTTTTTGATCCTATGGAATCCTATGCGTGTATCGGGAGGGCACAAGCTAGGCCTTTGGTTTTTTGTCGGCATCGACCAATCTGTATCTTGCTCATTTGCGTCATGTGACATGTAAGTGTTTTTCCAATGTCTTACTTTATTATATATATTATTATTATGTTCTGTTTTCATTTGTTTCTACCATATTGTGAATGCTCTTTATGTAATACATTGCATATACTATGCATACACTATGTTAATTGTACTCCATGTGCTTATACTGTACATTCATATTCCAGAAGTGGAAAAAATTTCTTGTCCCTGATGAAGATTTCTATGTTTAAATTATCGAAACGCGTTGGACAATCCACCTATGGATAATCATCATTCATTGAGTACAACTGTACTATTATTTTGTCACTGACATATGTATATGTAACTGTTTTACCAATTTTTGCATTTTTTCTATATATTATTATTAATAAATATAATTTTTTCTTTTACTCTTTATTCTACTTTATCTTCAATTAATTGCTCTTAAAATCCCAAACCTTTTGAGGTTCTCTCTTTCAAATATATGTTATAGGGATGGTGGCAATTTACACATCTAACTCCACAAGTCGAACCTTTCACGAAAAACGTTAATAGAATGTGAAGTGGTATTAGGCGGATTGAATAAAGAAGGATTCGAAAGACCCGAGTGTACACTTGAACTCTGTCCTTCTATTCTCAAAACTCCTGGGGGTACCGATAAAAAATGGCACTGAATATTTAACTTATCTAACTACACTAATTATTTGTATATTTTTTGGCCTTTGTTTGAGTGTTAGCAGCTTTTTTCACTATTTTTGGTTTAGCGCAGTATTTTTCCCCACTTTATGTAATACCAGTTGACATATATCTTCATAGTTGATTCCCAATGGGAAATATTCTTGGAAAAGAGGCATGGGACTTGGAGGGCAGAATGTCATTGTTGAGTAGAAGTGGAGAATTGAAAAGTCCTCTCCCAGTATTGCATGGGTGGACTTTTCTCATCAGTCGGAGGATCTGTGAGTAGTCCATATACAGGGCTGGTGCAAGGATTTTTGACACCCTAGGCGAAACTTTATTTTGCCGCCCCCCTTGGCTTCCCCCCTGCCCATGTATACTGCAGGCCCACACTCAGGGGAAATGTAAACACTGACAATGTATAATCATCAGTTGCAGTGTGGAATCTACATACCTCAGCTCATACAGACATAAGTGCGTTTAGGTCTAGTGTGAGTTCAGACGCACTACAGACCACTTACTGCTGACAGTGTAAATCTTATACAACCGTACAAATAATCCCCTTGTGTCACACATCATCTTTTTTTTATGGTATATGGCCATTTATAGCAGATCCCTATAATATAATATAATATAGAAATAATAATCATCGGCCCCTCTACAGCAAACACAATCGTTCTATGTAACACAGGCAATTCAGCTTCCAGACTCAGAGGTTCCGAATATTTGCCGATATGATATTTAATAAACATTCTTGATAATCAGATAATTTTGTGAACGCAAACAACGCCAAGCTGGTCAATCCTGGCAGACTTAAAACGTAGAAAGGAGTGGTGGTATCTACAGCCTGTGTCCTCCAGCACCACAATCAAAATCTTAGAGAATTTCAGAAATAGTTTTGATGATGACACTGATTGGCCAGTTTTTTATTGGCAGGGGAAGCCATGTTAAGCCCCATACACACGCGCGGATTATCCGAGGACCAGGTCCGTCAGACCATGTCCGTCATACTTTGTCTGATGTTGGTTTTGCGTACACACGGTCGGACAAAGTTGTCGGAAAATCCGATCATTCTGAACGTGGTGACGTTTGTTGCCTACGACGGGACTACGTAGAGGCTAGTAGCCAATAGCTTTGGTCTTGTAATGTGATCTGAGCATGCGTAGCACTTTGTCCGGTCGGAATTCGCTACACACGATCGGATTTGGTGTGATCGGACTTTGTTGTCAAAAAATCTATCCAGCAGGAGATAGGACTTTGTCCGTCAGACAATCTGATGGAAACTGTCCGATGGTGCCTACACACGGTCTGATTTTCCGACAACATTGTAGGATAGGACAGAATCCATCGGAAAATCCTACCGTGTGTATGGGGCTTTAGAGATGACAGGTGGGGGTTGGGGGTGCAGTTATGGCAGCCTGTACAGGGATACCTTCTCACCTCCCTTCAGTATGTGGTGATAACAGTATGTACTAGGGGCAGTATGTGGTGAAAAGTATCTCACTCAAAGTCCCAACCTTTTCCCCATTCAGTATGTATCCAGGGATCGAGGTGTGCTACCAAAGTTGATTGCAAGTTACCCAGCCCTTGATGTATATAATTATGTACACTTGGGGTGCTGTTCCCACTAACGATGGGTACCACTCCAAATGCCCATTTTTTACTATCCCCCATGTTCCAGCCTACAGCTATCATGCCTGAGTCTCCTGGTCGACTCCTTGGTGGACACGGCGTCGCCCATCGGGCTGTCCATCCTTTGTTCACCTACAGGATCTGCAATGTGCCCTAGATGCCCTCCTCCGGCTCCCACTTGGAAATGGGGGCGGGCATTCGCCACGCCGCATCGGTGCCACGCCCCCCGTGCGGACCGCAGCATCACTGACGTGGCATCTGTGTGCCCTCACGTGGTCTCTCCATCGGCACCTCATCTTGTGGGGGACTCGGAACACTTGACCAGCTTTTGTCGGTCGGGTGATGACGTAATCCCTCATAAATGCGCTGGGGGCCACACATGCACGCTTGAGGGGGTGTTCTTACCCCGCTTGCAGAGGACTGCTGGGTTGAAGCTGTCTGTATCCTTTTGACAATTGTTCCTCAACTTTTGACATTATAGACATCAGGGTAAACTGCCCTGGAGAGGCGGGTATTCACCATTCTTTTCCCTCACACACATCCATACACCACAGCCACTTTATCCCGGTGGGTTTAATCCCACGCGGCTTCCACACTTACTTCCCTGGTTGAGGTTTAATTGGTACCCTGCAATCAGGGTCACTCTTATCCACTGTGCACTTTCGTTTTTTTTTTCTCCCCCTTTTCTAATTTTACCTCTACTTTATTTCATTTCATTGATTCCATATAATTTGTTTCATGGTTACTCCAACACTTATGCCGCGTACAGACGACCGGACTTTCAGGCAGACTAGGTCCGAAGGGATTCGTTTGTTGGACAATCCGATTGTGTGTGGGCTAATCCGTTCGCTTTTTGGGAACGAAAGTCTGTTCGTTTGTGGGCAAGTCCGTTCGTTTTGAAAGTCCGTCGGAATTCTGCAGAAAGTCCATCTGGAAGACCGTCGGAACTAGTTTGCCAAAAAGTCCTTTTTCATTTCACTTAATCTAACATTTCACACACCTTGCACACCAGCACTATATTTATTGTCTTTTTCACACGCTCACTTACCATCTCTCCCTTGGGTGGATTTACCATCATCAGTTTAAATATGTATAGGTGCAACTATTCATTGATATAAGCCTTCCAAACTTATAATGTTGTAATATAATTATATATAATATCCATAGATGAATTACTATGTGCTCTGAATTTCCCAGCCGAAAGGTCTGGCAGGCGCGGGAGTGATGACATTGCGGCTCCAGCCACTCACATCGACGGAGCCGCGATACCCGGAAGACACGCCAAGGGAAAATGTCAGCTCCCTCGGCGTTGATCGACATCACCTGCCGATGCCTTGTTCTAAGGTAAGTATTTCAAAATGAGCTAGTATTCGGTGCATACTAGCTCATTATGCCTTTTGCCTTACAGGTTTAAAAAAAAAAAATCTGTGGGTTTAATACCGCTTTAAAGACTGAGGGTTACAATCCCTTTAACCATTTGGTGAATAGCCCAAACAATGTATTTTCAAAAGTGGAGTATTTACAGAAATAAATGATAGTTTTACTAATTGTATACAGTACTCTCTGTGATAGTTGTGCATATTTTTAAACAATATATTTAATTAAAAAAAATACACAAACACAACATAATTAAATTTCAAGCTAAATATGCAGGATGCAATTATTTCAAGTTGATTAATAACAAACATGTTTACATATAAAATTGAGCTTTTATTTAAAAAATAAGAAAATCAGAACTATAAGGGCTTATTCACACTATTGCATTGCATTAGTGTGTGCATTACTATAACATGACCAACACATGTAGCATAATTTAGTTCACTTACGTGCCATCCAAAATGAAAGTGAGCTGCAGTGGAGTATTGCACAACACACATATTTTATGTACATTTCTATGTGTTTCACATTGTTTAACGTACCATAACATACTGAACTGATTCTATCGATTACAGATGAGACATACTTAAAGCAAAACCAAAGTTTCACAAACAAAAAATCACTGGGAGTGTAGACTATTTTGGCAGAAGAGACATGCAAGCCTCTTTTGCCAAAGAGAAACCTTTTTCCTGGCTCCTGGTGATTTTCGTCTGTACTGTGTACACCAATCATTCTCAACCTCCAGAGGTTGCAAGGGGTTCCCTGAGCTGTGGCTTACTGACCTCCTACCCGATGGTGCCTACATAGCTGTGTGGTCAATACCACTTGGCAATGCTAGCTGCATGACACCAATGATCTTTTTATCTGTCTGTAAGAGTGACACTCTGATCAATACTGTAGGGTAGACATTCTTTACCCTGGCCACCAATTAATTGGTTTTAGCAGTGGTACCCCAAGACCTGAATATGATTTCAAGGGTTCCTCTTGGGTGAAAAGGTTGAGAAAGGCTGGTGTGTACCATTCAGTATACATTCCTTCTCTGTTCTTTTCAAGAATAGAACCTGGTGCCAAAAACAATATAATAAGTGTCTGTCCAATGGCTGGAGAGAATCACTGCAGGATCTGGACCAAGCAGCAGCACTGACCCAGTACAAATATGTATTCAGGATGTCCCAACACCTAATAGGCTTCAAGGAGTTGCAAGGAAGCACAGGCAATGTGAGTATATAAGGGTCGGGTGGCGGTTTCCATAAATACTGTTGGGCAAACCTGCAATTTGCTGATTTTTTTTTTTTTTCAAAATTATTAATCAAAATTTTTATTTAATCAGTGTGCACATTAAAACCAAATCAGCAAGAGCCTAGTGCTATGAGTCTGACTCTTTTTTAGGGCAACACAGCTTTAATTGTACAATCTCCTTTAGATCTATCAACAACTATGTAGTACAAGGTCCTGGCTGATTGGATATTTATTGCTTGGATAGATTAGGTAGGTCTTCATATTAGATAGTTTTAAAATAAAAATATTAATTGTACAAAGATTGTATGGTCAAATTGTAACGTATATAAAGATGTGGACAAAACACAGGCAGAGCTTTTTAATGGTTTCCTGTGTCTGTTATGTGTTCAATGCAACAAATGAAAACGCTAGGTAGTCAGATTACGCTCTTCTCCCTTGCACCACAATCTGGAGATTCTGTTTTAGATATTTAGGTATTTAGAGGAAATACCAGCTAATGTGTGTGTGATACTAATGATAAGTAAAACTGCACTCCACTTCTAGTTGCAGCAATTTTCGAGGTCAGGTCATCTGCCTTGTTCCTTTAAGCAGTGGATGGAAGTAGTGATGATGTGAGCTGATCACCTGCTGGAGCCGAGCATGCTCCCTGTATAGTAGGTGGATGTTATAGAAAATGAGGCATCCCCAACATCTCTTTAGATGAGCACGCTCCTTGCTCGCCCCCCACCAATCGCTGGGTGGTGCAGACTTCTGCTGTGCACACTGCCCATCAGTTGTTCAGCTTCATTCCACTGTCAGAGCTCTCAGTGTAGTAACATTTCACACTGAGTTATCTCTTGTATGACCACCTTGTTCAATATCTATAACAAAAAACATTATTAATCCCCATACTGAATTTATGGATCCAACAGAACCACTAAAGTAGAACTCCAGGCATTTTTTTTTTGCCTGCATTGTATAACAAAGTTTAAGAAGAACATCACTCAAAAAGTTAAGTTCCACTGGTCCACTCCCTCCCCCAGCCTGTAACTGATTTACAAGATTTTGTATTGGGAGGGGGAGATAGTACTAATTTGTATTGGTATACGCTCCCACTTCTGCAATCCGGGCCTAGGAGAGGATGATGCTCTTTGACTCGCCCTCTTCCCTCTCACAGCCTCCTGTGACATGTGACATGACGGGACCATTCACAGTGCATGGCATGAGTTCCCGCATGCACAGTGGGAAGCCAGCTGTGGTTCCTTAGGAAGCCACAGCCGGCCTCCCTATTCAAGATGGCAGTGCCAGGAGGATAGAAGAGGGGGCTGGAGAAAGACAGCGCTGGAACCCCAGGTGCTGGTGAGTACTTGATTTTTAAAAGTCAGCACCTATATTATTTGTAAAATAAATCAATTGAAATTCAGCTTTAGGTATCTTGAGGTGTATGCCACTTTAACCACTTCCAGACCAGCCTCGTTTTGGATTTTAGGTGTTTACATGATTAAAACAGTTTGTTTTGCTAGAAAATGACTTAGAACCCCCAAACATTATATATTGTTTTTTTTCTAACACCCTAGAGAATAAAATTGCAGTCTTAGCAATACTTTTTTTCACACCGTATTTGCGCAGCAGTCTTACAAGCGCACTTTTTTTGGAAAAAAGTCACTTTTTTGAATAAAAAAATAAGACAACAGTAAAATTAGCCCACTTTTTTTTGTATTGTGAAAGATAATGTTATGCCGAGTAAATTGATACCCAACATGTCCTGCTTCAAAATTGCGGCTGCTCGTGGAATGGCGTCAAACTTTTACCCTCAAAAATCTCCATAAGCGACATTTAAAAAATTCTACAGGTTGCATTTTTTGAGTTACAGAGGAGGTCTATGGCTAGAATTATTGCTCTCACTCTACCGATCGCGGTGATACATCACATGTGTGGTTTGACTACCATTTTCATATGCGGGCGCTACTCACATATGAGTTCGCTTCTGCACGCGAGCTCGTCGGGACGGGGTGTTTTAAAAAAAACATTTTTTGTTTTTCTTATTTATTTTACTTGAATTAATTATTTTTTACACTGTTTTAAAAAAAAAATGTAAACATCCCTTGTAATAGAAAAAAGCATGACAGGTCCTCTTAAATATGAGATCTGGGGTCAAAAAGTCCTCAGATCTCATATTTGGACTTAAATGCAAAAAATAAAAATAAAAAAATAAATAAATGTCATTTAAAAAAATGACATTTGGAAATTGTGCCTTTAAGACGTATGGGCGGAAGTGACGTTTTGATGTCGCTTTCGCCCTGCTATGGTATAGAGACGGGTGGCGGCCATCTTAGCCTCACTCGTCTCTATACCCAGACACTGAAAGGACCCGATCGGGGGGCACCTCTCCCGCCGCCGATAACGGTGATCTTGCGGCGAACCCGCCACAGAGACCACCATTATCGGAAACCGAACCGCTCACTGTAAAGAGGGATACCTCGGTTGTGGCAGCAGCTGCTGCCGTTACCGAGATATCCCTCTTCAAAGTCAGAACATATATATAGAGTGAGCGGTCGGTAAGTGGTTAAGTTAAGCTGTCTTAACCACTTCAACCCCGGACCATTTGGCTGGCCAAAGACCAGAGCACTTTTTGCGATTCGGCACTGCTTTAACTGACGATTCCGAGCGACGTGGCTGCCAAACAAAACTGACGTCCTTTTTTTCCCACAAATAGAGCTTTCTTTTGGTGGTATTTGATCACATCTGCGGTTTTTATTTTTTGTGCTATAAACAAAAAAATTGCGACAATTTAGAAAAAAACGCATTATTTTTTACTTTTTGCTATAATAAATATCCCCAAAAATTTCTATAAAAACATTATTTTCCTCAGTTTAGGCCGATACGTATTCTTCTACATATTTTGGGTAAAAAAGTTGCAATAAGCATTTACTGATTGGTTTGCGCAAAAGTTATAGCGTCTACAAAATGGGGGATAGTTTTATGGCATTTTTATTAATCTTCTTTTTTTTTTTACTAGTAATGGCGGCGATCAGCGATTTTTTTTCGTGGCTGCGACATTATGGCAGACACATCGGACAATTTTGACACATTTTTGGGACCATTCACATTTATACAGCGATCAGTGCGACTAAAAATGCATTGATTACTGTGTAAATGTGACTGGCAGTGAAGGGGTTAACACTAGGTGGCACTGTAGGGGTTAAGTGTGTCCTAGGGAGTGATTCTAACTGTGGGGGGGAGGGGCTACACGTGACACATCACTGATCACGATTCCAGGGGAGCTGTGATCAGTGACAGTGTCACTAGGCAGAATGGGGAAATGTTTGTTTACAATAGCATTTCCCCATTCTTCCTCTCCGTGAGATGATCGCGGGTATCCCTGCGGACATCGAGTCCGCGGGACCCGCGATCCAACTCACGGAGCTCGCGGCGGGTGTGCTCATGCGCCGGCGGCGGCACGCACGCGATGGCACGGCAGCAAATTCAAAGGGATGTACAGGTACTCCCATTTGCGCAGCCGTGCCATTCTGTCGACATATAAGTACATGCGGCAGTCGGGAACTGTTTAAAAGTAGTAGTAAACTCAAGTTACAAAAACAGCTGAGCCCTCTGTAGGTTAATGCATAATGTGCTAGTATGCACTGCCATAGCCATCATTTTGAGAGACTGTCCCTGAATTGGAACAAAGTCCCTCTGTCTCTCTTGCCTCCTCATTTGTCCCTCATTTTGGCCTGATCTACAGTATACAGTTGTATATAAAATTAACTTTTTATCTTTCGAAAAGTGTTTCACAGTTCTAAACCTTTCATTCAATTCCTAAATTGCTGCATTTGTAAAGTTCAAAAGCCAGTATAAAGGAATATACTGTATAGCTAAAAGAAAGCTGGTGTTCTATCGATATGTGCCCTCTGTCGAAAAGTGCCCGCGCAGGCGCAGGACGGAGCCGCACTACAGCTGATTTGGCGAACAGCTGGAGTGAGGTGACCATGGCGCATGTGCACACCAGAGGAGGCATTTTTCGACAGGGGAGAGAATGTCACAGACACTATTAAAAGCTATTCACAGAGCGGATGGACACCGTAGTTCTTATATTGTGCCTTGCTGTTGTGGTGCAGGGTTTCAGTCTGCTCAAGGTCCCCTTTTGTCAGTGTTGCACGGCGGCTTGAGTGTCTTGATCAGCACCTGTTGCCTGTGTCTAAGGGCATTGCAACACAGACAAAACCCGCTGTTCAACACAGCCACAAGCCGTCCTGCAGCAGCGAGGCATTATGTAACAACTACAGTGTCCCCCTCCGCTCTGTGAATAGCATTCAATTGTGTCCGTGAAATTCCCTCTCTGTCAAAAAATGCCTCCTGTGATGTGCGCATGCACCATGGTCACGTCACTCCAGCTGATCGGGAAATCAGCTGGAGTGCGGCTCCATCCTGTGCATGACTGGGCACTTTTCAACGGAGAGCACATATCGATAGAACACCGGCAGCACGATCTTCCGCAAGTAATGAGTTTATTAATCCAGGTGTAGTACAAAATAATACAGGGCTTACACGTTTCGGCATGTTGCCTTAATCATAGCCATGGCTATGATTAAGGCTACATGCTGAAATGCGTAAGCCCTTATTTTGTACTTCACCTGGATAAATAAATTAATTTATTGCGGAAGATTGAGCTGCCGGCATTCTTTTACCTATATGCTTGCCCGGATGCTAGGAGGACACTACAAGCCAGTGCACCGACCGATCACCACCTTGGGGAATTATAACAGATCTACTATATTTAAGTATAAAGGAATAGTAGTGGGTATAATTAATCCTTTTTTTATATAATTCTCCTTTAAGGGGGTGTGACAGGGGTTGCGTCCTATGCCTACATACTTTTGCTAATAGGTGTCCCTCATTACCATCTCAAAAAGTTGTGAGGTATGTGCACTGCTCACTAGCACATCATGGCAGACTAAACTCTTAGGCTACTTTAACACTGGGGCGTTGGAGGCGTCGGCGGTAAAGTGCCGCTATTTTTAGCGTCGCTTTACCGTCGTTTTTGCAGTACTTTTTCAGCCACTAGCCACTAGCCACTAGCCGGGCACTTTTAACCCCCGCTAGTGGCCGAAAAAGGGTTAAATGCGCCTGCAAAGCGCTGCCGGCTCTTTGGCAGCGCTGCCCATTGTTCATTTCAATGGGCAGGGGTGCTGTAGGGGCGGTGTATACACCACTACAGGGCCTCAAAGATGCAGTTTGCAGGACTTTTTTGGCGTCGTGCCAGCGCACCGCTCCAATGTGAAAGCACTCATGTATTTCACAGTGGAGTGAGAGGAGAGGCTCTTTACAGGCGCTATGCAGGTGCTATTTTTAGCGCTATAGCGCCTGTAAAGTGCCTCAGTGTGAAAGCAGTCATAAACAGATCCCTCCAGTGCTGAGGTGTCACTGCTATAGATCTACCGCTTACATCTTCAACACGTCTTCCTTTTGGGTTCGCACTCTCCAACAGTTTGAACAACAAGGCCGCAATGATGTAATTCCTGTGCATGCTCACGGGAGTCATGATCGTGGCACAGCGCTCTCCATTGACAGGACACTCAGTTTGTGATGAATGCGTAGCCCACTGCGCATGCACCAGTGACATTACTGGCTGCAGCAGCTGTGAATATCAGTGCATGTTTAGGAGATATTCACTTTCCATTCAGGTAAGCCTTATTATAAGATTACTTGTAATCTTGTAAACTTGTTGCTAAACTGAAATTTTTTGGGTTTAAGCCCAATGCTTTGTAAATGGATTTTGGTTTTCCTGGCTGAGGGTAAACGTTGGTAATTGTTACTCATCAATGCTGTCCCTTAGTACAGGGGTGCCACAGGGGTGTGTGCGAAGCCCCTTTCTGTTTACTTTATACACTTATGATTGTGTTTCTCACTCCAAGGTGGACAGAAATTTGCAGATGACACCACGTTATTGGGGAAAATAAGGGGCGGTGACAAGTCTGCCTATCGCCAGGCCCAGGATATTGAAAATCTAGTTGGATGGTGCAAGAAGAACAACTTCTAGTTAAATGTAGCAAAGACAAAGGAGATTATTATTGATGTTAGGAAAGTACAGGAGGTTAGCTATGAGCCAGTGGGGATTAATGGGATGGAGGTTGAGAGGGTAGAGGAGTTCCGCTTCCTGGGGACAATAATTTGGGAGGACCTGTCATGGACAGAGCAAATATCCCGTCTGGTGGGCAAGGTTCAGCAGAGACTGTACTTTTTGAGGAATCTATGGAAGGCAGGCTTTTTAGAGCGGGTCCTTTTTATGCATTAATAAAGCTGCCGTTGAAAGTGTGCTAACTTATAAAATTTCTCTGTGGCAAGGATCAATAAAGGCAATAAAAACTGCACAGAAGATTATTGCAGGAATTAGTCTACCGTGTATTGATGAACTGGGGGGGGGTGTCTTCAGAGAGTGATTAACCACTTCTGGACCACCGCATATCCTCACTTTGAGGATGGATATCGTTGATATGGCAGCAGCTAGCTGCCATAACTCCGGTATCGCCATGTTCGGCCGGCGGTCCGGTACAAGATAAAAGTGGTCTCTGTGGCGGATTCACCGCAATATCACTTTTATTGGCGGCGGGAGAGGCCCCCCCTCCCGCCACGATCCGGTGCCCTCCACCACTTACCGGAGACGTCGGTAGCAGCGGAGGTGATCCGGTACTTTCTCAGGGCTGTGCATGGAGACAAGTGAGGGGAAGATGCCGCACCCATCTCCATGACACTGTAGGGCAGAAGCGATGTCAAAATGTCACTTCCACCCATAGCTCTTAACCGCTTCCCGACCGGCCACTGCATATATACGTCAGCAGAATGGCACGGGCAGGCAGAATCACGTACCTGTACGTGATCGCGCATGTGCCTGCCCGTGGGTCACGCGCGCGCCGCTAGCGGCGCGCTCGCGACCCGGTCGGGAGCTCCGTGACCCCGGCCGCGGGACCAGCGGACCCGATCGCCGCTGGTATCCCGCGATCGGGTTACGGAGCTGAAGAACGGGGAGAGGTCTATGTAAACAAACCTCTCCCCGCGCTTCCTACACTGACTGTCAGTGATCGGCGGTTCCCTGTCATCGGGAACGCCGATCAATGACGTCAGACGTACAGCCACGCCCCCCTACTGTAAAAAAAAACACAACACGTCACACTGACTCCTCCCCGCCCCCTAGTGGTTAACCCCCTAACTACAACTGTCATTTACATAGGAATCAGTGCTATTTAAATAGCAGTGATTGCTGTATAAATGACAAATGTCCCAAAAATGTGTCAAAAATGTCCGATGTGTCCGCCAAAATGTCGCAGTCACAATAAAAATCGCTGATCGCCGCCATTACTAATAAAAAAAAAAAATATTAATAAAAATGCTATAAAACTATCCCCTATTTTGTAAACGCTATAACTTTTGTGCAAACTAATCAATAATCGCTAATTGCGATTTTTTTTTACCAAAATTATGTAGAAGAATACGTATCGGCCTAAACTGAGGAAAAAAAATGTTTTTTTATATATTTTTTGGGGATATTTATTATAGCAAAAAGTAAAAAATATTGCATTTTTTTCAAAATTGTCGCTCTATTTTTGTTTATAGCGCAAAAAATAAAAACCGCAGGGGCGATCAAATACCACCAAAAGAAAGCTCTATTTGTGGGAAAAAAAGGACGCCAATTTTGTTTTGGAGCCACGTCGCATGACCGCGCAATTGTTAGTTAAAGCGACGCAGTGCCGAATTGCAAAAAGGGGCCTGGTCCTTTGGCTGCCAATTGGTCCGGGGCTGAAGTGGTTAAAGGGCCATTTTTTCTCTTTTTTTTTTAATGACACATTTATTTTTTTATTGCATTTTAATGTAAAAATTTGATCTGAAGCCTTTTTGACCCCAGATATCATATTTAAGAGGTCCTGTCATTCTTTTTTATATTACAAGGAATGTTTACATTAAATAAAATAAATAAATACAAATAAAAGTGACACCATTTTTTTTTTAAAACAGTGTAAAAATAAAAAATAAAAGGTAAAATAAATAAGAAAAAAAATGTAAACGCGCCCATCCCGCTGAGATTGCATACAGAAGTGAATGCATACGTGAGTAGTGCCCGCATATGAAAATGGTGTTCAAACCACACATGTGAGGTATCACCGTGATTGGTAGAGTTAAGCCCCATACACACGGTCGGACTTTTTCATCAATTTGGTCCGATCGGACAAGGTTGTTGAAAAATCAGACCGTGTGTATGCACCATCGGACAGTGTTCGTCGGTTTGTCCGTCGGACAAAGTCTTATCTCCTGCTGGAAAGATTTCCCGTCAACCCGGTCCGATCACACCAAATCCGAGCGTGTGTACGCTTGTCCGACGGACAAAGTGCTACGCATGCTCAGAAGAAAATCTGTGACGGAAGCGCTCGGTCAGGTAAAACTACCTTTCCTAATCGACACAGCACATTCACGCTGCAATGTTAAAATGTCTTGAATGCAGCGCATTCTCTTTTTCTTTACAATGCAACAAGAATGACATGTTTTAGCTCTCCTATTCACCCGCACTTCTCACAAACTTACTTCTTTATTACTTTGCAGCATTTATACACTACATGTTTATTTTTTTACCATGATTTTATTTTTTTTTTTTTTTTTTTGGGGAATACATATTTGAATGTTTTTTTTTTTTTTTTTGAAAATTACCAAAAACACATTATTTACATTTGTATTTCTTGCTTAAATTTACTAGGAGGTTGTTTGTTGTTGTTGCCCCTTGTTAATTCTACTTTAGGATTAGTGAAATGTACCAGCCTACTCCAAGAAAAACTGTCATTGTAGCAAAGTAAAACACAATAGTCAATGATTATTTCAAATCAAAAAAACCTTTATTAGGTCACACCAACAAACCAAAGAGGAACGCAGCCATGGTGAAACTTGGGGAATTTGCAAAGTCTTGGCCCCCCACGGCAACCATCATTGTCCAAGCGTAGAAAATTGGGGGCCTGAGGAGTACGTATATTAAGGGGAGTGCAATCTGGTCGTGAAGTCCAAAGTATCCGGAACTGCAGCAGATGCCATCTAGGTCCCCAGGCTCTGGTACTACAAGAGGCTCCATCTTCTCTCAGACCAGACTGATTCCAGGTCGTCACTCTCAGGTCTTCCTTCCACGCTTCCTTGCACGCTGTGGCTGTCGTGCTGGTGGGGTGGCAGAAGGAGGAGGAGGAGGAGGAGGAGGCGGAGCATGGTAACTATGGCAAACATGTGTGAGTGGGGTCATCTCCCCAGCCCTACCCTTATTTAGGACATGGAGGATGAGCCCCTCACACATGTTGCGTTGCCCCACCTCCATACCCATCATTTTTGTGACAACCACCGAGCCAAAGGTCTCCTCGTCGGCGGGTGTGGCATGTAGGGAGTCTGAAGCCTCTCTTATCATCCGGAGCGCTGACTGTGCCGCATAACCCCCCCTTCTCGCCCTTTTGTACGGAGGGCGGAGGGGAGGGGTTTGGGTGTCAGTCAGGCTCCGAGGCCTAGACCCCTCTTGGCTGCCACTACCCAGCTGGTGGCTGCCACTAACCCCTGCCTCCTCCTGACTGCCACCTTCCACAGCCACCTCCTGGCTGAGGTCTTCCTGTGTAGGAAAAAGGGACATAGTTTCAGTTATTTGTTCATCAAACACACACAATTCTCATCTAGTGACTGGTGCAAAATGTTTACAAATAGAAAACCATACAATTCTCAGCCCAGCAGTTTAGATTCTGGCCCCAAATGTCTCCCACACCACTGTCTGTTGATATGTCAAACACGTTAGGAACTAAGCAATTGGCGATCCTGAATTAAGTGAACATCATTCATTATTCCCATAAATGGTAACAAAACTACTATACCTGGAACAAGCTGGGCTCCTCCACCTCTTCCAGACTGGAAGGCCCAGGTTGCTCCTCGGAAGCCTCATCAGGGGTGGGCTGTGCGCAAGGAAGCGTGGAAGGAGGAGTTGAGGTTGGCTCCGTGACATCAGCCTGGTCCTTCAGAAAATGGAGACTCTGATAGTACCAGAGCTTGGGGACATAGACCTCATCTGCTGAAGTTGCAGTTTCCTCAGACTTCACGACCTTCTTGCGCTCCCTGATATACGCACTCCTCAGGCTGCCAATTTTCTTTCTAATATCATCAACAGTTGCCGTGGGGAACGTTGGCTTGACAAATTCCACAAGTTCCTCCAGGGCTGCGTGCCTCTTTGGTTTGTTGGTGTAATGTGGGTGTATACCCTGCCACAATATGGGAAAATCCCTGTATTTGGCAATGAAGAGGGGGAGAAAACTCATGTCGTTGAATCCCTTCATATCAATCTCTGCAAGACACAACAACACACCAAACCCTATAAATTATGTCAGGCTAAACTCTCCTAATCTTCTCCATCAAGAAGCCTCAAGTTCAAATCAGTCTAGGCTAGTTATGTACCAACGTTAAATTGTACCTTCGTTTGTAGCGATCGTCTCGTGTGAGTTTTCTCTCCCCTCGTCTCCCAGATCGTGGCTACGACACAGGCGTGTGACGTTTTATATACACTGCGCATGCTTCAAACTCCGCCCGCCCCTGACGATCTTTCTCGTCTATTCCCCACCCCTTCTCTTTACGGCGTAGTGGGGAGAGCACATGGCGGGGACACAGCAGGTGCGCCACAAATATCCCACCAACGAGGAGGAGGACGAGGAAAGTCCGGAGGCAGAAACGTCCCGATCCCGGAACCTGAAATTCAAGGCCTCCAATATGTCATTTGGAGAAATGTTGGAGATGGTGGACATATTAAAGAGGAGCGACTATGATGGGAAGTATGGGCCTTACCTCAACCCCAATGTCCGCAAGGCCAAGATCATGTCTAAAGTTGTGAGAAGGCTGTACAATAATTTTGGGTACAACGATCCAAGGAGCAACTCAGGAAACGCTGGTCAGACCTGAAACTGAGGGAGGCCGATCAGTACAGAAAGATCAGAGAATTCTTCAAAAAAGTAAGTAGTTGTGTTTTGTGTTTGATTTCTTGCTTGCATACTGCTCCATTGTGTTTTGATTTTTACCAAGTTGTACATTCCAAAATGGCCACTTTCAGGTTCGTCTGTGCATTCGATCGTACTCAGCCTCGATCTTTCTGCCACTGTCATGGTCGTGTGTGTGTGCATTCGATCGTACGCAACCTCGATCGTTCGGCCACTTATAATACGATGTTTGGTGTTTTTTTGGGGAAAGGAAGTTTGTTCTCACTAGAAATGTCATCAAGAATGTAAAGCCAATTTATTCAATGTAAAGGAGAGGTCACTCAGTAGCTGTTTACCCATGTGGACTCTAGAGCACTAGTGCTGGGACACCCAAACCCCCTTTTTATTATGCTTTTCCACACATGTGCTCCAGTGGATACTAGAGGGGGGTCTCCATCACACAAACTTCTACCAAAAAGCTAGTCAGTTTAGCACCTTTACAAAGTGACTTCATTCATGTAGTTGACATTTGTAACTGGCCAAACTAAAATAGTGTCCGTCACTTTCAAGCAATGTTTGTCATTTCCTATTTCTGCCCTCAATAGCTTGTGTTGCTAAATCTTCCTTTTGGACATTTCTCATAGGGGAGCGAAAACTTGGGCCGTCTGAGGAAACCCCCAAACCAACACCTACCAAAAAAGTGGAAAGAGCAGAAGCAGAGGAGGAGGAGGAAGGAGAGATCATCGAACTTGGAGAAATTGTCACCACAACAGGTGAGTGTGGGAGAACACAGCTACTGGTAAGCTAATCCATGTATGGCTGCCTCATTTCCAACACCCCATTTTTGTTTGTTTTGTGGTTTTTAGGTGACGTGGATGTTGTGGAAGAAAAATCGCACTTTACCACAGAGAGTGCCCACGTACTCATCGGAGAGATAATGGTCTGCAATCGAGATCTAGATTACATAAAGCAAAACATCAATGATGTTCAACAAAAATTGAAGAACATCATTGATGTTTTAGGAAAAATATGAAAAAGCACCAAGTAATTTACACACATTTGTGCCAGCTTCTGAACACATTTGCAACTTAAAAACTGTGTGAAATTTGGAACATGCACACATTGTGTCCACATGTGCTAGCTCCCATCATGGTGGATGAATGGCAACGTTTTTTTTTGGGGGTGCAAACACTTTACGAACTACGAAAGTGGTTGTGGTGAAGGGGTTGCACCCCCAAAAAACGTCCATTCATCCCCATGATGGAAAATGGCACTTTTGAAGCTTCTAGGCATGTGTTTTACCATCTAATGACCATTTTCAGAACCAAATTGTGTGCATGTTCCAAATTTCCACTTTTCGGGGGTGACCCCCCCCCCCATGTGATGAAGGCAAGATCAAACACACTTTGAACATATAGTCATGTCTGATCTTGTCTTCACTTTACAAAGTTGAACTTTCCTACTTCATAGGTTCTGCTTAGCTCCATGCCTGGTTTTACCAATTGCGTAATCTTTGTAAATAATGTTGTAAATAACCAAGATGTTGTCAGTTTTGGCGTGAAGATTGTAAACGCACTTGTGAATGTTTTCCAAGTAAACTTTTTTATTTTTCAAAATGTGTGGCTTCCTTATTTAAATAAAACAATGCATTATGTATGTAAAATGTAAAGGATATGGGGGGCAATGGGTGTTATTTACTAAAGGCAAATCCACTTTGCACTGCAATTTCCTTTCCCAGGGAACTTTTTCAATGCACTTGTAGAGCATAGCGGATTTGACTTATGTAAATGACACCCACAGTGCTTTGGACGAAAACACGGAGCACAGCATTTTGGAGAATACACACATGTCAGACCTGGTGCTGAAAAGGAGTATTTTGGGTGTCAGTTATGCAGGACAAACCTTCTCTAGACCAAAGATTAGGTAGCAAACACACATGAGAATAATCTTTTGGGGAAGAAGAGACTGTTACCTCCTTTTGCCCAGAAAGTGCATTACCACTGTCGAAGGCAAAGGGAAAAAATGACAAAGTAAAATAAGCTAAAAAGAAGACTGAAATGACAAGAAATCAGAGGTTGGTTAAAATATCAGATTTATTAAAAAATGCCTCTCACACATCGTCAGGCAGAGCAATGGCCCCCCTACCCACAAAGTATTCCATATATTGGTCCCGGACCACGCGGGCATTGAGAGGGGGCAAGCCTGGACGTGCCACTCGAAGGGCTGTGAGGTCCGCATTTGGAGGGCCCTCCACATCTGGGCCAACGGCCACCACATAGTTCCTGTTATGTCTTTTGAGGAAGTTGTGCAATATGCAACAGGCAAGAACTATGTGGTTCAGTTTGTATTCCGCCAAGTTAAATGCCGTCAGGAACAGGCGGAAGCGGCTGGCCAGGATGCCAAAAGCGTTCTCCACCACTCTTCTGGCTCTGGACAGCCTGTAGTTGAAGACCCTCTGGTCCGGGGTGAGGGTCCTCATCGGGAACGGCCTCATCACATGGGGAGTCAGCGCAAACGCTTCATCTGCGACAAAGACGAAGGGGAGTCCTTCGGCATTCTCCTCTGGAGGTGGCAAGCACAGACTGCCACTTTGGAGACGCCAGTAGAACTCCGTGTGCGTAATGGCCCCACCATCCGATATCCGGCCGTTCATCCCCACGTCCACATACATAAACTCGTATGTTGCCGACACCACCGCCAACATCACTACACTATTAACCCCTTTATAATTATAATAGTAGGACCCCGAGTTGGGCGGTGGGACGATGCGGACGTGTTTCCCATCAATTGCCCCTCCGCAGTTAGGAAAGTCCCAACGGCTGGCAAAGTGGGAGGCCACAGTCTGCCATTCCTGTGGCGTGGAAGGGAACTGTGGAGTGAAACAAGAAAAAAAAATGAGTCACTTTGCACCTAAACATTGCAAGCAGATTAGACAATCAACATCTTGGAACAAGAGCATTGTATAAAATTGGAGGCTGGAAAGTATTTACACAGAAAAGTAGAGGCTCCCCTTCACAGATTACTCACCCCCCCATCAATCCCCCCACTTCTGATGGGACATTGGCAATAACTATGGTTTTGGGGGGGGGGTGGTGGACAGGTAACCCTCTGCACTTCATTGATTGGCAAATGGCTCAATAATGTGGCCTAGTTTGGCCAGACCCTCTGTACTTAACACTATTGGCAGGCCACAGGAAAGATCAAATAACATTTCCCCCCCCCCCCCCAAAAAAGGCAGGCACAGTGTGACATTATTAAATTACCAAGCAAGCTAATAGGAGGGAAAGAAGACAAAAAAATTAGGAAATGGAATGTATGGAGGCAGCCCCTTGCACTACATGCTTTGCTGAATTCATCCCTAAAGATGCGCACTATAAAGAGGTAGGTATATAGTGTGTATGGACCTTGGGAAAGCCAGCAGATAAAGGATTGGTACCATCTGACAGAGCAGTTGGGGGAGGGGTTCCTAATGAGTTTGCCCCCCCCCCACCAAAAGAACAAAAAAAGGGGGCTCTACATGAAGTAAACCACACAGCAAACATTTGTGCATATTTTAGGGGGTGTTTTGGGGCAAACAATACTATGCAGCAGACAAAAGACATTGCTTAAGTGACTAGGCCATAGGTGTCTATTGGGCAGAAGAGCATGCTGGTGAGGTAAGTGAAGGGAAAAATGCATGAAGGAGAAAAGGGGCACAGCATATTAGAACATATTGCAATCATGGTAATTAGGGAAGGAGGTCAAAAATACAAGTCATTAGCAAACAGAGCATACATAGAAGGGAATAGTAAAGTATAAATGTTACCTTAATATAGTCCTCCTGGAGGACCTGAATGATGGCAGAACAGGTCTCTGGAATAATGATTCCCAGGGCCTGGGGAGAGATACCTGAAGAGAACTTCAAATCCTGAAGACTTCTCCCTGTCGCCAAGTACCTCAACGTGGCAACAAGCCTCTGCTCCGGAGTAATGGCTTGTCTCATGCAGGTATCCTGCCGGCTGATAAAGGGGGTCAGCAAAGCCAAAAGACGGTGAAAATCGGGGTCCGTCATCCTGAGAAAGTTCCTGAAATCATCAGGATTATTCTCCCGGATCTCACGAAGCAAAGGCATGTGCGAGAACTGGTCACGCTGAAGCAACCAATTCTTGGTCCACATACTCCTCGTCACTCTGTTCATGGACGGGTCTTGGGTCAAAGCTAAAAGCCCGACACCAATTCCGCGTACAGCACGAACTCGGCGACGAGTACGCACGGAAACATCGCTCAGAAGGTCACAAAAGGTCGGCTGGTCAGAACGGACAAACAGAAAGCACCGATAAACAGCAAGGCCTGAAAGAACGAAGTGAATACCAGCAACGAGCAGACAATAAGCAGTGCAAATCAAAGCGTCCTATATCAAGATATAGGCCGCAATGACCAACAAATGCGAACTGACTACACGCACTAATAAACAGATACGCACGACAAGCACAAACTGAAGAGCAGTAACGATCTGAGTCAGAAAACTGAGAAGCGCGAATCTTAAGTCACCAAACTTCCACTAACTCTCGATAAACACGGGATCAGCAGAAGGAGCCCAACGGGTGCCTGACGTGGTGCTGAACTTCCCTTTTGTAATCTCGTGGACGACGACTTACGTCACGACGTTCTCCGGACCGGATATTCCGACAACGTAGTCCGACCGTGTGTAAGCAACGCCAACATCGGACAAAGTACGTCGGACAAAGTCCGACCGACCTGGTCCGCGGATTGTCCGAGCGTGTGTATGGGGCTTTAGAGCAATAATTCTAGCCCCAGACCTCCTCTGTAACGCAAAACATGCAACCTGTAGAATTTTTTAAATGTCGCCTATGGAGCTTTTTAAGGGTAAACGTTTGTCGCCATTCCACGAGCGGGCGCAATTTTGAAGTGTGAGATGTTGGGTATCAATTTACTAGGCGTAACATTATCTTTCACAACCTAAAAAAAATTAGGCAAATTTTACCGTTGTCTTATTTTTTTTATTTGGAAAGGGTCGGGGACTTTTTTACCGTAAAATGCAGCGTTTTGCATGTAATAGACTTCAATAGACCCGCATCCAAAATGCAAGTACCGTGTTTTTACAGTGATTTTGCCGCGATTTGCATTTTGCACGTGTCAATGTAAACAAAAAGAATTGAATGTAATTGTGAATGTAAAAAAAAAGAATTGCCGGCTAAAAAAAAATTGTGAAATAGAACTGTGTGGAGTCCACCCCAGGTCCATACCAGGCCCTTGGGTCTAGTATGGATTTGGAGGGGACCCCCACGTCAAAATTGAAAAAAAAATGGCGTGGAGTACCCCCCAAATTCCATACCAGACCCTTATCTGAGCATGCAGCTAGGCAGGTGAGGAAAGAGAGGGGAGAAGCGAGCGCCCTCCCTCCTGAACCATACCAGCCCGCATGCCCTTAACATGGGGGGGTGGGTGCAGGGAGACTCTGCACCCCCACCCCAAAGCACCTTGCCCCCATGTTGATGGGGACAAGGGCCTCTTCCTGACAACCCTGGGCATTGTTTGTTGGCGTCTGCGGGCGGGGGAGCTTATCGGAATCTGGAAGCCCCCATTAACAAGTGGGCACCCATATCCCCGCCCCCCCCCCGATGTGAATGGGTATCGGGTACATTGTTCACACTGATGTCAAGCATTTCTTAAATAACTATGGGGCGTGGCCACCAAATGATGTCATCTGGAGGCCCCACCCCTTGTGAGTTCACCACCCAGAGCATGATGGATCAGTGACATCATGAGGGGGTGGGGCCTCTGAATTACATTATCTGATAGCTACGCCCCATAGTAATCTAAGAAATGCTTGACATTGTTGCGGACAGATCAGCGGGAGGGCGGAGGAAGAAGAACACCGGACAAAGAAGACAGGAGAAAGAAGACCGGAAGAAGAAACGGGAGAAGGAGAAGAGCAGAGGAAGAAGGAGAAGACTGGAAAAAGAAGCGGGAGAAGCCCAGTGGAGGAAGAAGACATTTTTAATAAAGGACTTGTCAAAAACTGTCTATAGTCTTTTGTCACACTACGCTACTTTTTTTTGGTGAATGGGTAGGGGTACGATGTACCTGATATGCATTCACATAGGGGGGAGGCCTGGATCTGGGGGCCCCCATGTTAAAGGGGGCTTCCAGATTCCGATAAGCCCCTCGCCCGCAGACCCCGACATTCAATGGCCAGAGTTTTCTGGAAGAGGCCTTTGTCCCCATCAACATGGGGGAAAGGTGTTTTGGGGTGGGGGTACTTCTGACCACCTCTACGACATAATTTCACCTCTGTCCTGCCCCAACCTAGTAACTTCTGTCTAAAATGCTTCACTGTCATCCTCCCTGGATACACTGGGCCCCTTCACTACACACACAATCCGGCCTAGACCCCTACAATATTATAAAAAGCAGAGGTTGCAATCAGCGCAAAAATATATATGTAAAGAAATAATATACAACAACCCCCCACGTATGCAACCTGAACACTAAGGAATCCTCACAAAAATTCCAAAATAGCAAATGTTATATCAGGGTACAAGTGCAGCGCAAACAGAAACAGTCCAGAATATTGATAAAACAGCAAATCCCAGAATTAATTATTTAGTAGCGTATTGAGAGTACGTCCAGAGAATTAATGGACAACAGGTCACAGAAAACCTTCACCAGTGATGATAAAATGCACAATAGATGGCAGTCCCTCCACCTCCGGTCTTATTTTCTACTCTCACCTCAGAGCATGGACTCCTGAACTAACAGGTAGTCATGCAAGCAGGTCCCAGTAATCACTGGGTTAAATAGATCACACACTCCTTTCCAGACTCCTCAGAAGCTCAATACGGGCATAAAACCATAAGTGATAAGAAAAAGAGGATCTAAGTGCTCACTGTATGATTATAAAATGCATTTATGTCCACACATGGACTACTCACATTTAAAATGATTGTTACAGGCATAAATCACAGACATGTGTCTGTCTTAGTTCCGAAGGGCAACAGTGGGTGACGTCATACGCAGCTCTTCCCCATTTGCGCTACGTTCCAATGAACTTTCTAAGCGGGGCAGGGCTACGGTGTCACCCATTCTATTTATAAAGAGCCGCTGTTATGGCAACAACCGATTTCAAACACAGCAGGCAGGGCTACAACGTCATCCGTCAGCCTAATCTTAATACGCCGCTGTTATGGCAACGGCCGATGCCAAACAAAGCAGCATGAGAATACAACTCTACGGCCAATATAAAAAGTTTCTATAAAAAGCTTTTTGACCTTCATCTAATATAAGCTTTGTAATAAAGACTCCCCATGTATTACTACGTAGCAAATGCTTAAACAGAAAATATATAAAAACTAAAAGCAGATAAAGCCAGTAAAATTGGAACACTGCCCTCA
Organism: Lithobates sylvaticus; assembly: GCA_028564925.1. Classification (NCBI taxonomy): domain Eukaryota; kingdom Metazoa; phylum Chordata; class Amphibia; order Anura; family Ranidae; genus Lithobates; species Lithobates sylvaticus. Next base: position 457,899,095 of record CM053029.1, on the reverse strand, counting down.
TGTGGGTGATAATAATACCACAACCACACAATTACTCAGTTCCATTATAAATTTCAATATTACATCACCTAATTCTTACCTTCGAAAACTTTGACAGTCAAAACATCACTAATACAAGGAAAATACAATCAAAAACAATAAAAAATATGTATAAAAAAATGTAATTATTTAAAAATGTCCAATAAAAATATACATTCAGAGTCCATTCAAATGACATCAGACATTATGTGTAATAAAATAATTGAAAATATTAAAAATTGATAATCAAAAACAGAAACAGAAAAGGGGGAATTTATTTATCAGAGATAAGGCAGTTAAGGTCAAAGTCGACATTTAACCCTTCAGGTGTTAACACCTTGGCCTCTACGATCCAAAAAGATTCTGCACTACACTCCATGCCAGGACAGAGTCCCGTATCAATATCAGTATATCATAGCTTTTTCAGTAGGCTGTACAGAAGCTCTAAGGCATCTTCAAGGGCATATTTAGTATATAACAATTTACCAGAGACCCAGTCAAGTCCATGTCTAAGTAAACAAGATACTGTAAATTGTACAGCCTGATATCTGGCAGACCAGCCCCTACTTTACTCCCAGGTAGAAAAAGTTTAACTGCAATGTGGGGTTTCTTGTTGCAATACTTACATTTTAAACATGACGTCCTAACCTCCCCCCCCCCCCTTTTACACATTTTACATATTTGAGTGGAGGTAGCAAGTATCTTGATGTTGCCCTCGGTCTATCTGCACCCTCCCCCTCATCTACAGTTGCTTGGAATCATAGCACACTACCCAGGAGGCTCTAGGAGGACAGCCCCCCCAGCATCTTGTGCATGCACAGTAGGTGACCAGCTGTGAATAATCAGAAAGTCTTAAGCCCCATACACACGCGCGGATTATCCGAGGACCAGGTCCGTCGGACCATGTCCGTCATACTTTGTCCGATGTTGGTTTTGCGTACACACGGTCGGACAAAGTTGTCGGAAAATCCGATCATTCTGAACGTGGTGACGTTTGTTGCCTACGACGGGACTACGTAGAGGCTAGTAGCCAATAGCTTTGGTCTTGTAATGTGATCTGAGCATGCGTAGCACTTTGTCCGGTCGGACAACCGTACACACGATCGGATTTGGTGTGATCGGACCGTGTTGTCGGCAAATCTATCCAGCAGGAGATAGGACTTTGTCCGTCGGACAATCCGACGTACACTGTCCGATGGTGCATACACACGGTCTGATTTTTCAACAACATTGTCCGATCGGACAGAATCCATGCAGAAATCCGACCGTGTGTATGGGGCTTAAGCCAGCTCTTGAGTCCAAAATGGTGGCACTGGAACAAAAACAGCAGTGAAGAGTTTGTGTGGTAGGATGACAGTGCTGGACTTCATGGGTTCGGTAAGTATGTATTTTTTTAAAAGTCAGGAGCTACGGTAATATTTTTGAAAACTAAGTGAAGTTTTCTTTAACATTTCTGTGCATTGAAAATTTAAGAAAAAATGTGGCCTGTAGTTTTGCTTAAATTATTGCTTCACTTTCTAGTAATACTTAAAGTGTCAGTGAACCCAATCCAACAGATTTAGATAATCCTAAAGAAAATAAAGCCTGCAAACAACACAATATAAATCTCAGGGCTAGCAGGGAGAAGGCTTTAATAATGGAGCCACCCTGCATGTAATAAAATGCCAAGTGGGGCAGACAGAAAGGGGAAAATATCAGGGAAACTGCTGAAGCCACCCCAAAAGATAATGAAAGTCGTCATGTGGGGTGACTTCCATAGCTTAAACTAGCAGGTACACGACTTCTGAAGGGGATTCTGAGAGAAAATGTCAATTGAGAGTGGCAATGAAGGATACACAGAATCGGCTGCTATTCTGTTGCCACTTTGAATAGGGAAGATGAGTAAAATGGCAGGATTAACCAGGTTTTTATTTACAATCAAAGCATGCATAATGGATATAGTATAAGGACCGGTAGATATCATACTTTTACATGTAATGAGAAAAATGTAAATCTAGTTTTCGTGACAGTTCAATAGCACAGCAGCCCATGCCCCTTTGTCTTGTGTTAAATCATACATTGACTTCAAATTCATAATATACCCTTTCTATGCAGTGCCTGTTGGACTCCACTGGCCACAAGTATTGTATTGATAGGCCCTAATCCTATGTAGTTATTGATGGCACCATTCATGCTACTGCATCATGGTAGAGTGTGTTATTGCAAAGCATGAGTATATGTTTTTATACTTTTTGAGGTGGTACTCTAACACATATATAGAGTACAGAAAAATGTATTTGTACTATAGTGCCCTGCACTTCACTGATATAAATAATCTATGCAATGTGCTTTGTCAAAAATAATGCAGGTGCTTTTTTGGGTTTGCTGAGGTGCGCTGACATTCAAAACAAATGAGATACTTTAATGTACAACACATAAAAAATGCATCAAACAGTGTGAATCCAGTCTTACATAAGCCCCATACACACGGTCGGACTTTTTCATGGATTCTGTCCGATCGGACAAGGTTGTTGAAAAATCAGACCGTGTGTATGCCCCATCGGACAGTGTTCGTCGGTTTGACCGACGGACAAAGTCTTATCTCCTGCTGGAAATCTTTGCCGTCAACACGGTCCGATCACACCAAATCCGATCGTGTGTACGGTTGTCCGACCGGACAAAGTGCCACGCATGCTCAGATCACATTACAAGACCAAAGCTATTGGCTACTAGCCTCTACGTAGTCCCGTCGTAGGCAACAAACGTCACCACGTTCAGAATGATCGGATTTTCCGACAACTTTGTCCGACCGTGTGTACGCAAAACCAACATCGGACAAAGTATGACGGACATGGTCCGACGGACCTGGTCCGCGGATTGTCCGACCGTGTGTATGGGGCGTTAGTGTGTTCAAAGATAAACTGGTGTAAGTAATAGCAGGAAAGTAAATTTAACACACTCTCACCACTTCCTTTTAACACCACACAGTACTGTCCCCAAAGCAGAAATGCAGTAATTCCCCCTACTACCTGCCTCCCCCACTCCTTGAAGCCTACCCACAGGATTCAAAAAATACCTTTTTCATGCAATCTTCTTGCTGGGGTGGGGACATCAAAGCAGCTTCCTCTTCTTTCACCAGCGGTATCAGGGGGCAGGCAAAAAAACACCAGATACCACACCAAAACCTAACCATGCCTCAAATCTGGTGACTTCCTCATCATCACTTCCCATTTGACATCACCTCCCCTTTTAATCAAATGGAAAACTAACACACAGCCAAGCTTCATTAATGCTTCAAAAATGCAACGCAAAAAATAACATCAAAAACACATAAAGAATGCATGAGTCCTTAAAGTGTTCTGCTTGGTTGAATGTACTGGGTATTGATTCTATAACCTATACTTGGAATCTTTCCATAGATTTTTTGTGCCTTTTATAAAAAAAAGTCTAGGTACAAAATGTTCAATGTTTCCCTGTTTAATAAATCTGCAGTGCTCCCCAAACCTTGTCAAATCCATACCAAACCATAATCTCTACCTGCAGCCTGGGTAGCCAGGAAAAGGAGGGACAGTGAGTGTGCATGTCCTCATCCTAAACCATACCATGCCACATGTCCTCAACATAAGAAGGACACATTTCTAGGGCTGACAGTTGTCCCCATGTTGTATCCCTGGCGCAGAGGAGGGGGGGATCTTAAGGGGAACATAGTACCCCTGGTTACTCATTCACAAATAAAGATATAGAGTAAATAAACACACAGACCACACATAAAGCTCCATCCAAAATGTCCAAAAATGATGTCTCACAATGATCCTATCCTGCTGATACTCTTACCATCATGACATCTCCCTGGCCAGCGGCTGAATGTACACAAACCAGCTTGCTTGCTGACATCATTGACCAAATATGGTCATCACAGCAACTCTATAGTTCAGAATGTAGGCTCTGTGAAGAGTGTGACACTGAAGTACCTACTCACAGGGTATAGCGTATGTGTCACAAAATCTAAGGATCTAAATGTGTGGAGATTTTCACAAAGTAAGGGCTCTTTCACATCGTTCTGCTCTGCTCCATTCATCAGGGGCTCCGTGAGTGGATTCCCTGTTGAATTGAAGCTGAACAGGACAGATGTCAGTATTTTGACACCCCCGTGCCCTTTTAGTTTGTGTTTGGTGGACACAGGCAGACCTGTGATAGCTCTATGGGTGGCACAGACTTGCATCTGTTTACATCAGTCTACCTCTGATGTGTCATGTTCAGATCTGAAAAAACTGAAAATAATTATCACATACCTGGTAGCAGAGCCTGATATGATGAAGAAGGATTCTCTTACACCTCTGACTCAGGGCCCCTGATAGTGTAGACAGAAGGCACAGGATTACAGAGTGGCATGAGTGCCTGGTAGTCTTGCTAATAGCAGGGCTGGTGTCCACGCTGGGCAGGTGAAGTCATCAGAGGGCTCCAGTAAGGAGGCAAACGGGTAGGCAGCTGGTACAGGCAACAGCAGACAGAGTAGCAGAGTCAGGCAGGCCGGGTCATACACAGACAGGATGGATCAGTTAAAGGGCACAGGCAGGAGCGTGGTCAGGAAACAAGCTGGGTCTAAAACCAATCAGTGAAGCAGGAGCCAATGGAGCAAAGATAAACGGAGGTCAAGGGACATTTAAAAGGTTGTCAGACATAAGCTGGACAGGACTCCATGATGCACTAACACCATAGAAGCAAGGTTTGTGCCAGACCAGAAGAAGACACCTTTGCCTGATCTCCAGCAACTGCTTATAGAAGCTTGGGTCCTCGTTGCTACCATAGTTTCTGTTTATTTACTAGGCATTTTGCTTGTTACAGGTATATCTGTAATTGTATTCCTAATATTGTAATAGTTTTGTATGTACAGCATTTTTGTTTAGTAAAAGCATATTTATACACTGCAGAGGTCTGAGCTTGTTTGCTATCTAGGCCAGATACAATGAGTGGGAGCCCCTTGCGAAAGAATTTGCAAAGTATGCTTTTCCCCTGAATAAGACTTGGGGTGATAAAGTCTCAGTTCATTTTGTAGATTTTAGCCTTAAGGGGTTGGATTTAAGTAAAGCAGAGAAGAGGACAGTGTCTACAGTGGGTTGGTACTTTCTTCATGCTCTCTATACTGAATCACAAAGAAGGGAGAAGGCAGAGGCAGAAATGAAGGCATTAAAAGACCAGCTAGCAGTTGCTTCGGAGTGTGTACATTCTACTGCTAGTTGGGTTGATGATTTGCAAGAGCAGTGTGCAGCCCTCATGACCAAATCATTTAATTCCTTAAGGAAAAGAAAGGGTTGTAAACCTGTGCAGCTGGGGATGTCAGAGACATTTCAAAACAGTTGGCAGGGCTTGTTACTTTTACCAGCACCCAGCCAGAAGAAGAAATTCCTGTGCTGCAGTCATCCCCTATTCAAGAGGTTCCACACTTTGAGTCACTGCCAGAAGACATGAAAGAGTCAGCATGGTTCACTGATGGTCCAGCCATAGTCATCTCATCTGGGCACCAATTTACAGCAACAGCCTACAACCCTAGTACAGACACAGTCCTGCAGGAGACCAGAATTGGAGGGCCCAGTCAGTATGCAGACTTGAAAGCTGTAGTAATGACTCTTCAAGAGGATCTTTCTTCCCATGTCATGATCTACACTGACAGCTGGGTGGTCTATAAAGGACTAACAACTTGGATGCCAACGTGGAAGTTCACTGAATGGATGATTCATGGAAAGGTGGTGTGGGGAGGCAAGGAAGTCTGGGACTACATCTGGAAGGAAGCTCACTCCCACACAATAAATGTGGGGCATGTTGACGCACATGTGCCCCTGGTCCAAGACTTTGAGAACTATAACAGAGTGGCAGACGAAATTGCCAAGGTAAATGCAGTTGTACCAATTGATCCTGTCTGGGTGAACTTGGCCAACTGGGCCCACAAGTAATTCAGACATTTGGGGCAGAAAATAACATATGAATGGGCACAGCAGAGAGGGTTACCTATATCCATGGCCATGATCAAGACTGTAATAGGGAACTGTACAGTGTGTGGAGAAGTGCAACAATGGCCATTGCAAAACTACTTCACTGGGTCAATTAAAAGGGGAGAGAGGCCTGCAGAGATTTGGCAGATTGATTCATCAGTCCCCTGCCCTGGGGAAACAATGGACTGAGATATTGCTGCACTGCAGTGGACACCTAGGACTTTTGCTTGTTCATCCTTGAAAACTTGCAGATCAAGCCAAAATGCTTCAACTGCTCCAGAAACTTGCCAATGCTTATGGTTGTCCCAAACAAGTTTAAAGTTATAACAGCTGACACTTCACCGGATCAACAGTACAGCAATGTGCCAAACATTCTGGGGTGTACTGGTTGTGCCACATCCCAAACCATCCACAGGCAGCTGGTTTGATTGAAAGATGCAATGGGCTATTGAAGGACCAGATACGCCAACTTACCCCCGCACATATACTAACAGAGTGGGATTGGGTCCTCACACAGGCAGTCATGTTGTTAAGTTCTAATCCTATAGCCAAACGCACACCATATGAGAGGATGGTGGGGGCTGGGGTGACATATCTGCAGCTGAAGCTTACCTAACAATGAGAGGGAACCTGCCAGGAATGTTTGAAGTTATATTTGCATTGGCAGGTGAGCTTCAGGACAGTGGCTGGGACTCTGATTGGTTAGTGGATACTTCTCAGCAAGAGTGGAAAGTGAGTCTCTATAACATTAAACCTTTCAAAATAAACAGCAGTGATCTTCTGTGAAATATCAGTATGTTTCCTCTCCTCCCTATCGATGTTCTTTGGAAGGGTCAGAAGTGGATACAGGCAGGTGGCAAAGTCTTGGTCAGAGATTCAGGCAAGAAGCTAGTTTGAGGAGAGATTGTAGTCGGGGTCTACTGTTTATTTATTATTAGAAAGAACAGATAATCGGCTTTGTTTTTCACTCCACAGGCTGTCTCTGATTTCTATAGGAAGACCTGACAAAAGTGGCTTCATGATGGACAGAATAATAAAAAACTGCAAGAGCTGTGGAGAGCAAGGCCTCTGATGTTTTACAAGCCTGGACTCGTTTCTAATGGACTTTCTAAAGAACTTTTGCAAAAGATTGAAACCCCTTCTCAGTGGCATAAATATGGAAGGGGGTTGCATTCAAGGCAAATTAATGTTTAGTATGAGTTTTCTTAGTAATGAAGTGATTTTCTGTGTGGAGTCAAGAGAAAAATCAAGGGCGGAATGTTTTGCATTTGATATAAAATATATTATATGAAGGATTTTTCTATCAGACTGGAACAATCTGTTTAGTAGTTTGTCTTGGACAGACATCATGTTTGTTTAAGGGGATACTTAACCACTTTCAGACCGGACCATTTTGCTGGCTTAAGACCAGACCACTTTTTGTGATTCGGCACTGCATCAATTGAACTGACAATTGCGCGGTCGTGCGACGTGGCTCCCAAACAAATTGACGTCCTTTTTTTCCCACAAATAAATCTTTCTTTTGGTGGTTTTTATTTTTTGCGCTATAAACAAAAAAAGACAATTTTGAAAAAAAACTATTTTTTACTTACTGCTATTAAATATATCCAAATAAATATTTTTTCTAGTTTCTTCATCAATTTAGGCCAATAGCGACAATTTAGAAAAAAACGCATTATTTTTTTTTTTTGCTATAATAAATATCCCCAAAATTTATAAAAAACATTTTTTTCCTCAGTTTAGGCCGATACGTATTCTTCTACATATTTTTGGTAAAAAAATCGCAATAAGCGATTATTGATTGGTTTGCACAAAACCTATAGCATTTGCAAAATAGGGGATAGTTTTATGCCATTTTTATTAATAATTTTTTTTTTACTAGTAATGGCGGCGATCAGCGATTTTTATTGTGACTGCGACATTATGGCGGACACATCGGATATTTTTGACACATTTTTGGGACCATTGTCATTTATACAGCAATCAGTGCTATACAAATGCACTGATTCCTGTGTAAATGACTGACAGTGAAGGGGTTAATCACTAGGTGGCAGTGTAGGGGTTAAGTGTGTCCTAGGGGCATGTTGCTAACTGTGGGGGCGTGGCTGTGTTGTAGACATCACTGATCTCTGCTCCAATCACAGGGAGCAGAGATCAGTGTCACTGTTGCTAGGCAGAATGGGGAGATGCTTGTTTACTATAGCATCTCCCCGTTCTTCCTCCCCGTGAGACGATTGCGGGTATCCCCGCGGCGATCGAGTCCGCAGGACCCACGATCGTACTCTTGGAAGTCCCGACCGGCATGCACAGCCGGCAGTGTGCACGCGATAGCACGGCTGCAAATTTATAGGGACGTACCTGTACGCCCTTATTCCTGTCCGTGCCATTCTGCCAACGTATATCGTTGTGCGCCGGTCGGGAAGCGGTTAAACAACTGCCGTTGGATACAATGGGAACAATGAACTATTGTATTTCATTTGACAATTAGATGTTTTTATTTTTCTGTAACCTGGGAAAATTGTTTGGCTATTCTGATAGAGATATATATATATATATATATATATATATATATATATATATATATATATATATATATATATATATATATATATATATATATATATACATACATATATATATGTCATGTATGATATCAGAGTGCCATCTTGAGGTAGAATTTGAGAATATTTCACCCATTAAGCTCAGTTTTCCAAAAGAGGCCACACCCATGTGGGGATGATACAGTTGGAGCAGTTTGTTGTTTGGTAACTATGGTAAACAACCTGACATATAAAAAGTTGTGAGGCATAAGCTGCACAGGACAGAACTGTGCCAGACTAGGAGAAGACACTTTTGCCTGATCTCCAGCAACTGCTTTTAGAAGCTTGGGTCCTCGTTGCTATGCAGATCAAGAACCCATGGTAACCTGATTTTGCTTCTCATAGGTATATCTGTCAGTCCTGAATTGTATTCCTAATATTGTAATAGTTTTGTATGTACAGCATTCTTGTTTAAAAGCACATTTATACACAGCAAAGGTCTGAGCTTCCTTGCTTATACCGGAAAGTAACCTTATTAGATAGACGAAAGAACAAAAGAGGTAGGGAGGCATCAGTCTGCCCATAGAGCTGCATGGACCTTCTGATCAGGTGCGCCTGAGAAATTGACAAGCAGACCGATCGAAAAGCCTGTGTGAAAGGTACTACATTTACAAACTTCAACATCATTTAGATTAATAGGTTCAGGATAATAATAATTGAATTCCAGTATGGATATTACATGTGAGTTTCACCACCCATATGACCTCCTGGAAAAGGGAGGCTCTCGCATGGCCATTTATATATAGTGGGCAAGACTGTACACTTGTTATTGCTGTATCCACTGTAGACAGCGGATCACAGATCAGGATGTAATCACTGTAATTGACCCTGTACCATGTGATCACTGTAGCCAATCACAGTGATCACAATGCAAACATAGGTTGCAAAGCTGCAGCCTGTCAAGTCTCTGCTCTCACAGCAATTGCCTGTGAGAAGAGACAGTGTGTAGTATAGTATGTGTACTACACACTGTATACTATACAGTGTGTAGTATAGTGCTGTACTACACACTGTAAAAGTGAAAAAAAACAGTCAAAACAAAAAACAGCATTGACCCCTATCATTAGAGCAGTGCAGTGTCACTATGGTTGCACTGTATTGCTCTGGTTAGTGATCAGTGCTATTGAAGCATGCAGCATCTGTAATTATTGATCAGAGTGGTAAAATGTCACCACAGTGAAACTGCAGTGTTCTGGTGACAGTGATGTTTTTCTTTTTTTGTAAAAAATAATCAGAAATAAAAATGTTAAAAATATTCAAAAATAAAGAACAATTAAAGCCCATTCACACTCGTGTATCATTAAACAGTTTCAACCCTTTAAATGCTGGACTGCCACATTGCAACCACATGCAATGTGCGTGGTTGTAATGCAGTTACAGCGAGACCCTGTTCACTTGAATGGGTTGCGCTCAGTGGGTGGTGATGCCCACCAAGCATATCAGGGGGTATAATTCCTGCCATGGCATGTGTACATCCCCACCCACTATCTTCCCAGCTAAAGAGGCGGTGTTTTACCACCCCCTCCTCCCAAACCACATTTATAAACAAGCCCTTACACACCACACCAGTATAGCCAGTCACAGTGTCCCTAAACATGTCCACACCAGCCCCAGTGTTACCATAAGACCTCAGTCACATGGGGCATATCAATGTGTACCCTGTGCTAGGGCCATGTTTACCCATGTGGGGATGCACAAGTGTTCCATTCATCCCTTTGCTGGCAATTCCATTCATGTCTATTGGGACTCAGTGGCTGCATGGACACAGCCACTTATCCCAATCTGACATATATGCGAGTGCACGGCCATATCCTTACAGCCACTACTGGGATAGACATAAATGCGATTGATTGCATGGGGATGCACAGAACATCTGTGCATTCCTCTGTGGGTAAACACGTCCCTTGCACAGGGTACATATTAATACACCCCGTGTGAACAAGGCCTAATAGTATAGTCAGTCACAGTGTTCCTGATCGCTGCCACACCAGTGGCAATGTCACCAAACCAGTGCAGCCAGCAACAGTGTCCCAGATCTCTGCCACATCATTACAGTATCACCAAAGCCAGCGCAACCAGCAAAAGCATTCCTGGTCAACACCACACCATTGTAGTGTTGCCTCTGCCTGCCTCCTGTACTGGCACTGGCCTGTTTATGGACCACATTGCTGCCTGCTGGACCGATCCTTTGTTTATTGACCATGTCACTGCCTTCCGCCTAAACGGACCCATCTGTACATCCCGCTGACTATGTTTCTGCGAGACTCCAGCCCAACCATCCTCTTAGGACAACTGCACTCCTGGAACCTCAGGAACTCTTTTGTTCTTCCTTTCTTTAGCCGCCTGTACTTCCTAGCCAGTGCACATTCCATTCATGCCACGTACCAGTAGGCCATGCTTGTTTGGATTATAGGAATGGGGACTGCTATGGGTGACACTACACTAAGCCATATTCCCTTACCACTTGTACAGAGGCGACAATTACTGTACATTGTTTTCTGTGCAGTATTGGTTGATTTTTGTTATACACAAGACATAATCTCATAATCAGTCCAAACATTGAAAAAAATCTCACGTGTGGTATTCCCATACTTGGGAGGAGTAGCAGAGTATGTTTTGGGGTGAAATTCTATAGCCTCATACACACGATTGAATTTTCCGCAGACAAAACCTCTGACTTTTGTCCGAAGGCATGTGCCTGGATTTTGTCTTGCATACAAACATCAAGGAATTGTAGGTCAACAAACATGAATGTAGTGACGTACTACATGTTTTTTTCATCTCTTTAGTGCCACCCTTTGGGCTACTTCTGCTAATTTCGTGTTAGTAGAAGTTTGGTGAGTGTTGATTCGCGCTTTTCATTTTGCCCTTTTCAGACATGTTGCGGAATCGGAGGAGATAACGTGTTTATTATTGGCCTTGGAGTTATTGCTTTGACCCAAGTCCAGTCCAGGAGTAGGAGGAGGAGGAGTTCTTGGACCAAAAATTGGTTGCTTTAATAATCGTGACCAATTATGTCATATGCCTTTGCTGCGAGAGCTCCAGGAGAATAATCCAGATGTTTTTCGGAATTATCTGCGGATGACAACTCTTGGCATATTAAGAAGCAGGACACATGCAAGAGGCTTATTTTATTTTTTGGTTGAATAATAAAGAGTTGATTTGTTATATTTTCTATATTTTTGGATGCATAGAATCCACTTTTTTGGTTAAGTTCTATTGGCAGATAGCATGTCTAATTTGATTTGATTTCTTTTTTTAATGCACAATAAAAAAAATTGTGGAGAATAATACTTGGCTATGTGTTTTACTTCAAATGACAGTTACATTTAAAAAAAAAAAAATACAATGTAAAATTAAAAAGGGACACCAACATAGTTGTATCATTGATCTTAAAAACTATGGGATAATAATGTTGTGGTAACTTGCCCCCCCAAAAAAAGCATAATAATATTATTCTTGATATCACTAGAAAAAAAAATCCTTTGAAAATGTGTTTGCAATAACTCCATCAGTATCACCAGCAAAGCAGCTTCATTATTATCCCATTAAAGAAGAAGAGAATTGTGCGCTGCATTTAGAGATTTCATATATTTGCCACATCACAAATTTTAATTCTCCATTACGAACACTAGTTCACAAGAACGTCCACTTCTGGCTCGTCCTTGCTTCCGAGCATGCGTGTTTGTAATTTGGACATTTGTGTACACACGCTCAGAAAATGTGACAACAGACATTTGTCCGCGGAAAATTTTCAAACCTGCCATCCAACATTTGTCCATGGAAAATCTAACAACAATTGTCTGATGAAGCATACAAACGGTTGGATTTTCCGCCAACAGTTTTTCATCACACATTTCCCGTCGGAAAATCTGATCATGTGTACGCAGCTTAAGTATGCTCATGCTGTGTGTGAAAAAATATCTTATAAAACTGACAACTGTGTTAAAAAATATTTTTTTTCTTTTGCCACTCATTATACCTCTTTGAAAGTACCTGGGGGGGGGGGGGGTTTGCTTTACAAAATGTGTTCATTTTATGAGTGTTTTTACTGTCCTAGTGCTTCAGGGCCTCTATAAGTTTGATAGGTAGTCAGGAAATTATATTTGAAATTGATGCCCCTAGAAAGCGCAAAGGTGATTCTTAGATTTTGGGCCTATGTGGCTAGCCTGTAGAAAAAGTCTAACATTTTTATTGTATAATTGTAGGTATGCCCGTGCTGTGTGTTAGAAATAACTTTTTAAAATTGCAACTTGTGGCAAAAAATTACAACTTTAAAAAATTCACCATGCCTCTTACTAAATTTCTTGGACTGTCTACTTTCCAAGTTATTTTGTCATTTGGGAGATATTTGAACTGTCCTTGCATCTTAGGTTCTCAAAAAATGAGATAAGCAGTCTGAGCACATCAGGACTGATCAATTTTCAGATATAAATATGATAGTCTGTAGACTCTATAACTTTCACACAAACTAATAATATGCACTGATTTAGGGTATTTTTTACCAAAGAAATGTAGCAGAATATATTTTATGAAGAAAGATTATTTTCAACATGTTATAACAGAAACTAAGATCTTTTATATAAAAATTTTTTTTTATAGCAACAAATTAAAAAAAACAGTGTTGATTAAATGCCACCAAAAGAAAACTCTATCTGTCTTAAAAATTAAAAAAATTATTTGTATATAGTGTTGCATGCCTTAGTATTTCAAAATGTGACAGTGTTGAAAATTGAAAAATGGCCTGGGTAGGAAAGGGGGACCGTGTCCAGTTTTGAAGTGGCTAAATATTTTAAATGTTATCACTGCTACACTTTAATAATGGACAGTGCAGTATCCAGTCATTCTGTTGGCTTAGAGGAGGAAGGAGGAACAGGGGGGGCCCTTGTCATCCTAGGCTATATATGGTGCTGGGTGTTTTCACTTATGTACACAATGTAGAAAGACAGAACAGTAGTCTCTGCATGCAATGGTGAGCTTGTAGGATGTTGCAATAGAAAGGAGCAATCTTGAAACAGGAAATCTGGGGCAGCAGTCATGACACCCACTGAAACCTGTAAGATAGGCATAGGAGAAGTTATTAAATCAGCTGCTGAAAGTGTTTATAAACTGTTTATTATCACTTTACAGTTAAAACTGATCTTCTTCACCGCCCACTTTACAATATTGGGCTTTAAATGTATAGTGTGTTGGAGTGTATGGATTCTATAATGAAGCACCAGTAATTTCCAAAACACTGGTTATTAGCAGGACTGAAAAGCATGACTGCGCCTTTAACCTATAGTAAAGTATATTATAGTATAGTGCAGTATAGAATGTTGTAGGATAGTATATTATAGTTTAGTGTAGTATAGTTTAGTATAGTGTAGCGTAGTATAGTATAGTATATTATAGTATAGTATATTATTGTATAGTGTAGCATAGTATATTATAGTTTCATGTAGTATAGTATAGCATATTATAGTAGTGTAGTATACGTTATTAACCACTTCGGCCCTGGAAGGATTTACCCCCTTAATGACAGGGCCATTTTTTGCGATATGACACTGCGTCGCTTTAACTGACAATTGTCGTGTGATGTTGTACCCAAACAAAATGTCCTTCCCTAGGGAGGTGTTTCTAACTGTCAGGGGGATGGACTGACTGGGAATAGAGAGAGATCGCTGTTTTTGATTACTAGGAGCAGTTGATCTCACTCCTCCCCTGTCAGAACAAGGATCTGCCTGGTTTACATAGGCAGATCCGTATTCTGCCTCTCTTCACCGCAATCAAGGGTGGCCAGTGGACATCGAGTCCACCTGACCCATGGGTGAGCTCCCACGGTGCGCACGCAGTACTACATGCACAGACCGACGTAGAAGGTATGACGGTTTGCGTAGCTGAGCCGCCTTTCCGCAGTATATATGCGGAAGTTGGTCAGCAAGTGGTTAAAATGTAGTATAATATAGTATAGTGTAGCATAGTATATTATGGTATAGTGTAGTATAGTAATGTAGCGCTACCCCCGAAGGAGCCGCTTAAGTATGTTTTGTTCCGTATTTTGCCTCTCAACCCTAAGAACAGTCTGAGCCCCGTTGGCACTCCTGGCAATAGTGTAAGTGCAAGGACCAATGAGAAACACACACGTTATGTTAAAACACAGAAATTGTCTTTACTGCAATATTTATGTGGAAAAGAGTAACAAACAGTAACCATATATATTCAAGTAATGCAATTAGAGAGCAATAACTGAGATTAAAGTGGAGCTCCGTCCTGGGGAATTTTTTTTTTTTTTTTAAAAGTCAGCAGCTACAAATACTGCAGCTGCTGACTTATAAAAATCGGACACTTACCTGTCCCAGGGTCCAGCGATGCGGGGGAATGAGACCCCCCCTCGTTCCACGAGCCGCTCGCGGCGCCGGCATTCCTAATTCCGGCATTCCTAATGTGGGAAACGGCTGTGGCTTCACAGCCGGGCACCCACTGCGCATGCGCGAGTGGCACCGTGCGCCGTGATTTGACGCTCAGTCATCTGGGACACGTGACAGGTCCCAGATGACTGTGCGGTGCCGAGGGGGAAGTGACGTTTAGCCCGGGCACTGAAGGTGGCAGACTACGAGGGACCCCATAGCAACAGGCATTTGGAGGTGAGTAAAAAATTTTTTTTTTTCCAATTATTTTTTTTTGATTTTTTTATGATTTTTAAGCCCCTTTTTTTTTTTTGACTGGAACCCCACTTTAAGAGCAATATAGCGCAATACCATTTTCAAGCTGCTTTCAGGGGACTCAAAACCTGAGAATAACCCCAAGAACAGAGGCAAACACTTCTGTCCCCTGACACCACAGGCCAAACTTTAAACGCTCAACTCAATATGTAATGGCTTAACTTCCTAGATAAACTGTCCCACACACACCCACTGCATATACAGAGCCCTGAATATGTGTGTACGGGTCTGTATGGCACTAGTAGCTTCAGTCCTTTTGAAGTAAAGATAAGAAATTGTGTCAGCTAGCCACTTTCGTTGGTGCACTTAAACTCCTGAATAGCAGGGCCAAAGATTATCAAGTAAGGAAGGCAGGATATTTCTCAGCAAGGTGAAAGGGCAATGGTGTCTGTATACAGTGTCCCTGGGAAAGGATGACCTTATGCTTTATCCCTGTGGCACTACAAGTGTCAGCAATATGACTAAAAGCAATGATGTCTGTATACAGTGTCCATTTAACTTCTTCTGTGGTGCAGTGTCCCTGTTTCCTGCAAATGGGCAGACAACAAAACGTCCTGAAACAAGCAGGCTCTCCTGGCTACCCAACTGGTCACCTCACACTGGAACGCTGCACTGTTGGTGCAGGTGCGCCTGGACATGCACCTGGGATCCCCCTCTCTCAGGCTGAATGTCTCCACTGGCGGCGGAGGCCTAAATCGTGCAGTGAAATCTTCCTTATATCTGATCTCTTCCTCCGTCTTGTGCTGTCTGAAAATCCCTCAGCAAAGCAAGATGGAGTCTTTAGTTCCTCTTCTGCAAAGCATGCTGGCTCTTGCAGTTCCATAAAGTTCAATCTGAATGTAAAAACTTGAGTTCTGGAACTACAATTCCCTTTATGCTTTACCACCAGGGAGGTGGTAATCACTCTGCTGACAGGATGTGATGACACAGAGTCTTAGCTGGCACTAGAGGGAAACAGTCTCACTGCAAATATGTTTCACAGTGTCTTCTGATACTGCAGGTAAGATAGCCAGCTCCCTGCTACAGTAATGAATATAGTGTAGTATAGTATACTATATTTTGGTATAGTGTAGTATAGTACAGTATTTCTCAACCTTTTTTCAGTCAAGGCACCCTTTGAAAGCCTATTTAGTCTTAAGGCACCCCATTCTAAAGCTAGATTCATACTAATGCAGGTGGTTGCAGGACTGGGAATCGCAGCTGTAACTAAAACACGCTGCTCTTTACAGATGCGTGGGGCTGCCATTTATTCTTAATGACACCCCCATGCATCTACGTTTGCATTTCCTAGGCACTGCAGTTTAAAACCGTGCTGGAACCGCTTTCCTGCATAAAAATGCAGGCTCAGCATCCCATTCAAATGAATGAGCTGTTGTGCCAGAGAAAACGAGGTTCGCACAGCTGCAATAGTGTGAACTTTGCCTAAGAGCTCATTCACATGTGAGTTTTGGGGATGGTAAAACAATGCGGTTAAGCCACGTTTTTATTATTCCACTTCCACCCCCCCTAACTACTTTCCCCTTACCTGCAGACATAGCAGACAGGGTGGTCCACATACTATAGCAACAATGCTTTGTCGCTATGGCAGGAATTCTACCCCCTGTTGCGTTCGGCAGGCATTACTGATGAATAGGGCCTTGCTGCAACCACCCTGCAACCACGTGCACTGCATGTGGTTGCAATACAGTGGTGCTGCATTTAGGGGGTTAAAACAGGCAGTGAGGAGGCCACCTCCCCACCTGTCAAATGCCTCTGAAAAGCGAGCCAAGCATGAATTGCTTTTCAGAGCATTCAATACCGCTAGTGTGAATGAGCCCTGAAAAAGCAGCCCTGCTACCTTAGAAAAGCAGTTCCGACTGTACAGAGTGTAGGGGTCAGGATCAAAAGAATTGTACAGACATACATACACATGAATGCATATAAACATACATTGGAGATCATCCAACACTCCCTCAATCACGGTATGGTTTAGTAGAATTAAAAAGATTGTGAAATGGAAGAACTAATTCATATTGCAGGAGATACCCCTGTGACGAAACGCCCCTACACTCCTCTTTAGTGCTTTTCATCATATACCACTTCCTCCCAGTCTGAATATAGATATCAGATATTCCAACCGCTCACAAGCACAAAACAAGACGACACTTGCTTAGCTGCTCAACATGAACTGATTTATTAGAACCAAAATGACAAGTATTTATAATACAGTAGAAGAGGAGTTCCCCCCTCCTGCTCATATTATTCTAACAATACAACTGTAGCCAGAAACAGAATTAACCTGAGATAATCATCTAAATCAACACTGGACTCCACCATTCAATTGCAGGGTTAATTAGCACATACAACAATAGGAGAAATACTCTTTAGAATCTGTGTCAAGCCAGACTAGACTCATTTACATTATACAAGACAACAGACAGGTGGCTGGAGTTGATGATATTAGCATCTAACATGTGTGTGTCCCGACAGCATGAGACAACACACATTACATATACATATATACAGCATTGAATCTGACTAGAACAGATTATAGTGGGGTTCTCATTCATCCCGTGCCCCTTAAAATACAGGGCCTCAGGGTCGGCAAGAGGCTCGCATTCAGTCCTCTCCAAAACCCTGTGTCCCTGCTAGGTCTGTCACACATCTCCCCTTTCGGCATGAGACTAACACAGGAGGAGACCCCAGACAGGTTGACTCCGAAGTTATTCAGGGGTTCCAGTCCTCTAATGCTGGTATCCACACAGTACCCCAAACAAATTGTTCCAAACAGAGTATTCCTCACCCAGCCAACCTCTGCCTCTCCCAGAGAACATATCCGCCGCTGGGGAAAGGCCTGGACTGGCCCTTCTCCCTGGAGTTTTTTCAGCCGCTGGAGAGAAGACAGGGTGACTGGGCTCACTCCATCATGCTGTTGGGGATCTGGGCCGACTGCCTGGCATCCATGAGGTATACAAGTGGAGACTGAAGTCCCATCCACCAATATCAGCTCAAGCTGCAGTTGTGATGTGCAGATTGCATTCTCTCCTTGGGTCCTGATCTGCTGCTCAGGAGTGACCACCACCTCCTCAATCTGGGCCTCCAGAACTGCCACAGGTGTGGGGCAGAGGTCTTGGACCCTCTGTCCAGTTGCCAGCACTTTAGCTGGGTTGGTGTCATCATTCTGGGGCGCCGTCTGCTGCTGGACAGTGTGACCGATTGCCCCAGCTTCCTGAAGCTGTAGAGACATTGTAGGTGCTAGGCAGAGGCCAGCGGCGCTCTGCCCTGTTGCCAGTGATTCGGCTGGGAGTAGCAGCTTTACTACCTCAGCTTGTCGCTGGAGAGAGGCGCCTACTACCCCAGCTCCCTGGAACCCCACAGTTGTTGCTGGTGCTGGGCATAGGTGGGTAGCACTCTGCCCTGTTGTCAGCACTTCTGCTGGGGATTCCACATCCTCCGCTCCTGTTAACCGTTGGGGCAGGAGACTGGCTTCCTCCACTGCCAAATTGTGTAGCTGCCATTGGGAAGGGGAGTCGGCTGCTTCCTTTTCCATTCCCTCATCGGGCTGTTGGGATGACGTGTCTGTGGTACTGTCTCCCAGGTGCACAGATCTTTGCTGGGGAGGAAAAACCGCTTTCTCCACCCTGGCCGACTGTTGAGGAGGGACAACAAACACCTCCTCTCCCTTCTCCCCCTGTATCTGTTGCTGGGAAGTGATCGCCACCTTCTCACCCTGAGCCTCCAAAACTGCCACAGGTGTGGGGCAGAGGTCTTGGACCCCCTGTCCGGTGACCAGTGCTTCCACTGGGGAAGTTCCTTGTAACTCCACAGATACTGCTGTTGGTGCTGGTCAGAGCACAGTGAAGTTTGGCCTAATACCAGCTCTTCTGCTGGAGGCTTATCATGTTCTTTTTCCTCAGCAGAAAGGTCTATCAAATCCCCTGTCTCTGCAACTGGTGTCTGGGGATAGAGGTTCACCATCTCCTTTCCATGGAACCCAGAAGATGCTATCAGTGCTGGGCAGAGGTTAGCAGAGCTCTGCCCTGTTGTCAGCACTTCAGCTTTGGGGATGGCAATCTCCAGATTTTCCACTGCCGATTCTCTGGCAAGCTGCTGGACAGGCACATTCCTCCATCCAAGATCATCCCATGCAGAAACAGGATCATCAAGGTTAGTCAGCACTTGCTGCATCCGCCATAAGACCTCTGCGTCCATAGCTGCAGGGGCAGGTTGGCAAAGCACACTGTTACTCTGCCACATTGCCGACTCTTCAGCCAGGATTTCAGAGTTGTCCACTGGTATTTCCTTATAGTCCCAGGAGGCAAGGGGAGCCCAGCCCTGGCACTGAGCAGAGTCTAGCAGCCGTCTGTAGGCGATCTCCAGCTCCCATTCCTGAACGGCCAGAAACTCCATATCTTCCAGTGCCCAGTGCACTTCCGAGACATTCAGTAGCCCTTCTCTGAAATCCATGATTTCGTCCAATCGCCACTCCAAATCACTCCCAAAGTTAGAGTCCCCTGTCAGCTTCACATACAACAGTCCCAGGCCGCCGTAGCTTAAGCCTTCCATTGGGCTGTCATCCGCTATCCAGGGACTTGCCACCGGAGGGCTCTGTAACTCTCATCCAAATTCATCTCTGCCCAGATCAGCCTGCTTAATTAAGCTGTCTGCTTCTTGTGTGTTTTTTCTCCCAAAAACAGCACCCACAATCCATACTGTGACCAGTACCTTTCCTGGATGGAGGGGAGAACTTTTCCCTGGTGGCGCTGCTCATGGGCTAGCACTTCCTTCCAGAGTTCACAGCGAATAGAATCAAACCATCCCAGGAGGACCTGCTCTGATACTGGTCCTCTGTGCTCTAGCTGCATCTCTCGCAACCTCCTTCTGAATTCCTCTTCCATAGCAGCTGGTATCTGTACCTCCCCTCCTCTCCTGCTATCCGGACCTTGGATCCAGGTGGAGGTTTGGATGTCCCAGACTGCAGGAAGCATCCCACTGCTTGCCAACAATGTGACGAAACGTCCCTACACTCCTCTTGAGTGCTTTCGTCCTATACCACTTCCTCCCAGTCTGAATATAGATATCAGATATTCCAACTGCTCACAAGCACAAAACAAGACGACACTTGCTTAGCTGCTCAACATGGACTGATTTATTACAACACAAATGACAAGTATTTATAATACAGTAGAAGAGGAGGTCCCCCGTCCTGTTCATATTATTCTAAGAATACAACTGTAGCCAGAAACAGAATTAACCTGAGCTAATTATCTAAATCAACACTGGACTCCACCATTCAATTGCAGGGTTAATTGGCGCATACAACAATAGGTTAAATACTCTTTAGAATCTGTGTCAAGCCAGACTAGACTCATTTACATTATACAAGACAGGTGGCTGGAGTTGATGATATTAGCATCTAACATGTGTGTGTCCCAACACACATTATATATACATATATACAGCATTGAATCTGACTAGCACAGATTATAGTGGGGTTCTCATTCACCCTGTGCCCCTTAAAATCCAGGGCCCATAATCGGTCTGCAAAAGGCTCGCATTCAGTCCTCTCCAAAACCCTGTGTCCCTGCTAGGTCTGTCACAACTCCTAATAAATTTGGAACCAGATGGGCGTGCTGGATACACTTGCACAAAAGCGTAATTCTCCCGATTAAATACTCTACCTACTTAAATATTGGAGTTACCCTACTCTATACCCGGCTAACCAGAGAATATGTATACACTTCTCATAATCTGAAACTGGAAACCTGCAATACCATTCCCTTAAGCCTCCCCCCCCCCCCTGTGAAATAATTAAGTTCCTGAAGGAACTGCAAATGACCAATCCCTGAGGAGGGAAGGAAGAGACGGCCAATCCCAACCCCACCCTCCCCTTTTTTTTTCTCACCCTCTTTTTCGCCTCTCTTCGCTCTTCCCCCCACTTTCCCTTACCTGCCCTAATATTTAGACCCCGCCAAGTTATCTTGGAAAAAACACCTTGCATATTCCATATAAGACCCTCTTACCATACTCCACATATACCCTAACCTCCGCAAAAACCTGTCCTCCTAGCTTAACCCACCTCACACTTCATTAGACTTTTACATGCGCGTTAATCTTTCAAAGGTAATTGACTATAGTCTATCCCATTGCAATTATGTAAGACACAGTCCCTGAACCTCCCAGTATACTTAACTCAAATGTTGCCCTGTAGGTGAGAGCCATTTAATCTAGGGCAGGACTAGAGAGTGAGACTAGATTTATTGAGATAAGTTGTATGCATTGTCAATTGGATTATAACTATACCTTTGCCTTTTTCTACCTATTATCATTGTACAATCTCTGTTCAAACTACATGTACATTACTTTTTGTTATTTCATAAATAAAAACATTTGTGGAAAAAAAAAAAGTTTTTGTACATACATACATACATCCACATATATATACATCCGCAAACACACAAATACATGTACAAATACACACACACATACACACATACATACATACACACATATACATGCAGCCTCCTCACAATGTATTTAGCCTTCACTCCTCACATAGCTGCACATGTCTCCTCAGCTACACCAATAGAAGAGGGGGAAGCATTCCATCCAACAAACCACAAGAGTGCATCCCAGAAAGCTGTGGGAGTGTCCGACCGGCCCTTAGTAACTGATGATGATATCATCGGTTGGCAGGACGCGGGTAGGTGGCCCACACAGCTTTCTGAGTGACACTGGCAGCTGCATGCATGTTTGAGACAGCGGGCCGGCACCGCTGTAATTAAAAAAAGGCTTAACATGTTGAGAAGAATATTTTATTGCATACCTGCTTGGTTGAGAAGGTTATTGGTCATTTTGCCACGGCACCCCTGGGGACTCTTTGTGGCACCCCGGTTGAGAAACACTGGTATAGTATAATATAGTGTAGTATGATATATTATAGTAGTAATATAGTGTAGTATAGTATATTATAATAGAGGCAGAGTGGCGCTAGACTGAGTGCAGTATTAATCATAGGTTTAATAGTAAAAGCAAGTAGTAACTCACAAATTAAATGAATAAAATCAGTATGGGTGAAGAAATCGCCAGTCCTAGAGACTCTAGAAATCGTCCTGGTAGCCGTGGCAGTCTGGGGCACAGATAGTGTTGCAATGGATCCAAAGACAACCAAGGACCCGGAAGCAGCCGATCATGGCCGTGACCAGCGTGACCCACAAGATGGGGCCGGGACAGACGTGATGTCACAGGAACAAGATCATAGGCATTCATACGCAGAGGGGATGGTAATGCATTTTGAAGCAACTGCTTATTCTTCAGCCCTTGATTGGCTGACATGTCTAAAGCCCCATACACACGCGCGGATTATCCGAGGACCAGGTCTGTCGGATCCTGTCCGTCGTACTTTGTCCGATGTTGGTGTTGCGTACACATGGTCGGACAACGTTGTCGGAATTTCCGGTCTGCAAGAACGTCGTGACGTAAGTCGTCTTCCACGAGACTAGAAAAGGGAAGTTCAGAACCACGTCAGGCACCCGTTGGGCTCCTTCTGCTGATCCCGTGTTTATCGCGAGTTAGTCGAAGTTTGGGGACTTAAGATTCGCGCTTCTCAGTTTTCTGACTCAGATCGTTACTGCTCTTCAGTTTGTGCTTTGTCGTGCGTATCTGTTTATAGTGCGTGTAGTCAGTTCGAATTTGTACGCGGAATTGGTGTTGGGCTTTTAGCTTTGAGCCAAGACCCGTCCATGAACATGCTAGGTAATTTCAGAATGGGGGGGGGGGGGGGGTGTGGGGATTTTGAATGTTATTTTATCTTTCCTGTGGGCTGCCAATAGTGTTAAGTAAGGAGGGTCTGGCTAAACTAGCACACATTATTGAGCCACTTGGCAATCAATGAAGTGCAGAGGGTTACCTGTCCAAACCCCCCCCCAAACCCCTAGTTATTGCCAATGGCCAATCAGAAGTGGGGGGATTGATAGGGGGTGAGTAATCTGCTAAGGGGACCCTCTACTTTTCTGTGCAAATACTTTCCAGCCTAAAATGTAAAAGTATGATCTTGTTCCAAGATGTTTAATGTCTAATCTGCTTGCAATGTTTATGTGCAAAGTGACAATTTTTTTTTTCTTGTTTCACTCCACAGTTCCCTTCCACGCCACAGGAATGGCAGACTGTGGCCTCCCACTTTGCCAGCCGTTGGGACTGCGGAGGTGCAATTGATGGGAAACACGTCCGCATCGTCCCACCGCCCAACTCGGTGTCCTACTATTATAATTATAAGGGGTTTAATAGTGTAGTGATGTTGGCGGTGGTGTCGGCGACATACGATTTTTTGTATGTGGACGTGGGGATGAACGGCCGGATCTCGGATGGTGGTGCCATTGCGCACATGGAGTTCTACTGGCGTCTCCAAAGTGGCAGTCTGTGCTTGCCACCTCCAGAGGAGAATGCTGAAGGACTCCCCTTCGTCTTTGTCGCAGGTGAAGCGTTTGCGTTGACTCCCCATCTGATGAGGCCCTTCCCGATGAGGACCCTCACCCCAGACCAGAGGGTCTTCAATTACAGGCTGTCCAGAGCCCGCAGAGTGGTGGAGAACACCTTCGGAATCCTGGCCAGCCGCTTCCGCCTGTTTTTGACGGCTATTAACTTGGCGGAATACAAACTCAACCACATAGTTCTTGCATATTGCACAACTTTTTGACACAACAGCAACTATGTGGTGCCCGTTGGCCCAGATGTGGAGGGCCCTTCCAATGCTGACCTCACAGCCCTTCAAGCGGCACGTCCAGGCTTGCCCCCTCTAAATGCCTGCGAGGTCCGCGAGCAATATATGGACTACTTTGTGGGTAGGGGGGCATTTTTTTAATAAATATATTTTTAAAATACCATTTTTTATTTAAATTTATTTTTTAAACCAACCTATGATTTCTTGTCCTTTCCGTATTATTGCTTATTTGACCTTGAATTTTTTTCCCTTTAGCTTCAACAGTGGGAATGCACTTTCTGGGCAAAAGGAGGTAACAGTCTCTTCTTCCCAAAAAGATTCTTCTCATGTTGTGTGTTTGATACCTAATCTTGGTCTAGAGAAGGTTTGTAGTGCATAACTGACACCCAAAATACTCATTTTCATCACCATGACAGAAATGTGTGTATTACAAAAAATGGTGTGCTACGTGTTTTCCAACAAATCACTGTGGGTGTCATTTACATAAGTCAAATCCACTATGCTCTACAAGTGCAGTGCAAAAGTGCCCTGGAAAAGAAACTTGCAGTGCAAACTGGATTTGCCTTTAGTAAATAACACCCATTGCCCCCCAAATCCTTTACATTTGACATACATAATGCTTTTTTGTTTTTAAATAAGGAAGCCACACATTTAGAAAATTAAAAAAGTTTACTTGCAACACATTCACAAGTGCGTTTACAAACTTCTTGCCAAAACTGACAAGATCTTGGTTATTTACAACATTGTTTACAAACATTCCGCATTTGGTAAAACCAGGCATGGAGCAAAACAGAACCTAGGAAGTAGGAAAGTTCAACTTTCTAAAGTGAAGACAAGATCAGACATGACTATATGTTCAAAGTGTGTTTGATCTTGCCTTCATCACATGGGGGGTCACCCCTGGAAAGTGGAAATTTAGAACATGCACACAATTTGGGTCTGAAAATGGTCATTAGATAGTAAAACACATGCCTGGAATGTTCAAAAGTGCCATTTTCCATCATGGGGATGAATGGACGTTTTTTGGGGGTGCAACCCCTTCACCACAACCACTTTAATAGTTCGTAAAGTGGTTGCACCCCCAAAAAAACGTTGTCATTCATCCACCATGATGGGAGCTAGCACATGTGGACACAATGTGTGCATGTTCCAAATTTCACACAGTTATTAAGTTGCAAATGTGTTCAGAAGCAGCCACAAATGTGTGTTAATTACTTGGTGCGTTTTCAGATTTTTCCTAAAACATCAATGATGTTCTTCAAATTTTTGTTGAACATCATTGATGTTTTGCTTTATGTCATCTAGAGCTCGATTGCAGACCATTATCTCCCCGATGAGTACGTGGGCACTCTCTGTGGTAAAGTGCGATTCTTCTTCCACAACATCCACGTCACCTAAAAACAACCAAAAAGAAAAAAAAAGGGTCTTGGAAATGAGGCAGGCATACATTGATTAGCTTACCAGTAGCTGTGTTCTCCCACACTCACCTGTTGTGGTGACAAGTTCTCCAATTTCTATGATCTCTCCTTCCTCCTCCTCCTCCTCTGCTTCTGGTTTTTCCCCTTCTTTGGGAGGTGTTGGTTTTGGGGTTTCCTCAGACGTCACGAGTTTTCGCTCCCCTATGAGAATGTACAAAAGGAAGATTTAGCAACACAATCTATTGAGGGCAGAAATAGGACATGACAAACATTGCTTGAAAGTGAGGGACAATATTTTTGGTTGGCCAGTTACAAATGACACCAACATGAATGTAGTCACTTTGTAAAGGTGATAAACTTATAGCTTTTTGGTCGATGTTTGTCTGATGGAGACCCCCATCTAGTATCCACTGGAGCACATGTGTGGAAAAGCATAATAAAAAGTCGGTTTGGGTGTCCCAGCACTAGTGCTCTATAGTCCAGATGGGTAAACAGCTACTGGGTGACCTCTCCTTTACATTGAATAAATTGGCTTTACATTCTTGATGACATTTCTAGTGAGAATAAACTTCCTTTTCCCAAAAAAAACACCAAACATCGTATTATAAGTGGCCGAACGATCGAGGTTGAGTACGATTGAATGGACACACACACACGAACATGACAGTGGCAGAAAGATCGAGGTTGAGTACGATCGAATGCACAGACGAACTTGAAAGTGGCCATTTTCTAATGTACAACTTTGTAAAAATACAAACACATGGAGCAGTATGCAAGCAAGAAATCAAACACACAACACAACTACTTACTTTTTTGAAGAACTCGCTTGATCTTTCTGTACTGATCGGGCTCCCTCAGTTTCAGGTCTGACCAGCGTTTCCTCAGTTGCTCCTTGGATCGTTGTACCCCAAAATGATTGTACAGCCTCCTCACAACTTTAGACATGATCTTGGCCTTGCGGACATTGGGGTTGAGGTAAGGCCCATACTTCCCATCATAGTCGCTCCTCTTTAATATGTCCACCATCTCCAACATTTCTCCGAATGACATATTGGAGGCCTTGAATTTCAGGCTCCGGGATCGGGACGTTTCTGCCTCCGGACTTTCCTCGTCCTCCTCCTCGTTGCTGCAATATTTGGGGCGCACCTGCTGTGTCCCCGCCATGTGCTCTGCCCACTGCGCCGTAAAGAGAAGGGGTGGGGAATAGACGAGAAAGATCGTCAGGGGCGGGCGGAGTTTGACGCATGCGCACTGTATATAAACGTCACACGCCTGTGTCGTAGCCACGATCTGTGAGACGAGGGGAGAGAAAGCTCACGCACGAGACGATCGCTATAACGAAGGTACAATTTGACGTTGGTACATAACTAGCCTAGACTGATTAGACCTTGAGGCTTCTTTATGGAGAAGATTAGGAGAGTTTAGCCTGACATAATTTATAGTGTTTTGTGTGGTGTTGTGTCTTGCAGAGATTATGGAGGGCTTCAACCATGTGAGTTTTTCTCCCCCTCTTCATTGATAAATATAGGGAAATGCCCCTATTATGGCAGGCGAAACACCGAGACTACAGCAACAGACCAAAGAGGTACGCAGCCATGAAGAAACTTGTGGCATTTGTAAAGCCAAGGTTCCCCACGGCAACCGTGGAGACCTTAAGAATAAAAATTGCCAACCTGAGGAGTACCTATTTCCGGGAGCGCAATAAGGTCCGGAAGTCCCAAGCATCTGGAGCTGCAGCAGATCAGATCTATGTCCCCACGCTCTGGTACTATGACAGGCTCCATTTTCTCAAAGACCAGGCTAATGTCAGGAAGTCACTCTCGACTCTTCCTTGCACGCGTCCTTCCATGCACGCCACCCCTGATGAGGCTTCCGAGGAGCAACCTGGGCCTTCCAGTCTGGAAGATGTGGAGGAGCCCAGCTTGTGGCAGGTATAGTAGTTTTGTAACCATTTTTGGGAATAATGAATGATGTTCACTTAATTCAGGATCCCCAATTGCTTAGTTCCTAACGTGTTTGACATATCAACTGACAGTAGTGTTGGAGACAGTTGGGGCAAGAATCTAAACTGCAGGGCTGAGAATTGTATGGTTTTCTATTTGTAAACATTTTGCAACAGTCACTAGATGAGAATTGTGTGTGTTTGATGAACAAATAACTGAAACTATGTCCCTTTTTCATACACAGGAAGACCTCAGCCAGGAGGTGGCTGTGGAATGTGGCAGTCAGGAGGAGGCAGGGGTTAGTGGCAGCCAAGAGGTGGGTAGTGGCAGCCAACAGGGGGGTAGGCGTAGGAGCCTGACTGTCTCCCAAGTCCCTCCACTCCGCCTTCCCTACAGAAGGGCGAGAAGGATGGGGGAGGTGGGAGAGTCAGCGCTCCAGCTGATCAGAGATGCTTCAGCCTCCCTATATGCCACACCCACCTACGAGGAGGCCTTTGGCTCCTTGGTTGCCAATAAAATGAAGGGTATGGAGGCGGGGCAACGCAGCATGTGTGAGGGGGTCATCCTCAAGGTCCTAAATGAGGGGATGGCTGGGGAGATGACCCCACTCACACATGTTTGCGATAGTGACCAGGCTCCGCCTCCTCCTCCTCCTTCTGCCACCCCACCAGCACCACAGCGTGGAAGGAAGCGTACAAGGAAGACCTGAGAGTGATGACCTGGATTCAGTATGGTCTGAGAGAAGATGGAGCCTCTCGTAGGACCAGAGCCTGGGGACCTAGATGGCATCTGCTGCAGTTCCGGATGTTTTGGACTTCAGGACCAGATCGCACTCCCTTATTATTTAGATAGGTACTCCTCAGGCCCCCAATTTTAGACGCTTCTAAAATTATGTTTGCCGTGGGGGTCCAAGGCTTTGCAAATTCCCCAAGTTTCTTCATCGCTGCGTTCCTCTTTGGTTTGTTGCTGAGACCTAAATAAAGGTATTTTTGATTTGAAACAATCATTGCCTATGTGTTTTACTTTTCTACAGTGACAGTTTTTCTTTGAGTAGGCAGGTACATTTCACTAATCATAAAGTCTAATTAACAAGGGGCACCAACAACAAACAAACTCAGAGTAAATTTAAGCAACAAATAGAAATGTTAATAATGTTGTTTTGCTAAGTTGAGACACACAACCCCCCTCCAAAAAAAATAAAAAATCTCCTTAAAATATGTATTCCAAAGAAAAAACAAAAATGAGAAATTAATAGTCTTATAATCAAGGAAGACTAATGCCCCGTACACAGGATTGGATTTTAAGAACAACAAATGTTGGATGTGAGCTTGTTGGCTGAAAGTCCGACCGTGTGTATGCTCCATCGAACATTTGTTGTTGGACTTTCCGCCAACAAATGTTGGATGTGAGCTTGTTGGCTAGCAGGTTCTCAAACTTTCCGCCAACAAATGTTGGCTAGCAGGTTCTCAAATTTTCTGCCAACAAAATGTTGTTGTCGGAATTTCTGATCATGTTTCTGATCAAGTGTAGTCCGACGCACAAAAGTTCACGCATGCTTGGAATCAAGCAGAACGAGCCACACTGGCTTTTGAACTTCCTTTTTCTCAGCTCGTCATATGACTTGAACATTGCCACGCTCCCACGTTCGGAATTGTTGGCCAACATTTGTGTGACCGTGTGTATGCAAGACAAGTTGGAGCCAACATCCTTCAGACAAAATTCCACAGTTTTGTTGTCGGAAAGTCCGATCATGTGTACGGGGCATTAGAGAGAAAGAATGTAATAGGCTTGTAGACACATCAATCAAAAATCTAGAGAAGTGGATGATCATAAAAACGAACATAGATGAGCTTGCTGTTATAATAATAAAGAATTGATTATTGTGTTTGGGTGGCACTGATGGGCACTAATAGATGGCACTGATAGACAGCACTGATGAGGAGGCACTTGCACGGATGGGCACCAATTGGCATCTTTAATGGGTACTGATTTGCACCTCTAATGGGCACTGATTGGCATCCCTGGTGGTTATGGGTGGTCATTCCTAGTGGGCATGGGTGGGCATCCCTGGTGGGCTCTAGTGGGCATCCTTGGTGGGTCTGCACTGATAATCAATCAGTTGGCTCTCTATCTACCCACGCCTTGTCAGCGAGAATAGAGGGAAAGCCGGTAAACTGCACTTCCTGTTTATGATGTGATCAGTTGTGATTGGACACAGCTGATCACATGGTAAAGAGCCTCATAGGCATCTATGATGTGGTGATGCAGTGTGTCAGAGTGACACACCACACCACCGATTGCCGCGTTGTGCGCCCCCACTGCCACTTTGCGGCCGTCATATTGCTATAGGGTGGGCGGGAAGTGGGTATAGTGCAGTATATCATAGTATAGTATAATATTGTGTAGTGTAGTATAGTGTAATATAGTATAGTGTAGTATAGCATAATTTAGTTTTGTGTAGTATAGAATATTATAGTATAGAATAGTATATAATTATAGCATTATAGCATAATATAGTATAGTGAGGTATAGTATATTATAGTGTAGTAAAGTATATTATAGTTTTGTGTAGTATAGCGTAGTATAGCATAGTATAGTATAGTGTAGCATAGTATAATATAATAATAATAATATAGTGTAGTAAAGTATATTATATTATGGTATAGTGTAGTATAGCATATTATTGTACAGTGTAGTTTAGTATAGTATAGTGTAGCATAGTATAGCATATTGTAGTATAGTATAATATAGTGTAGTATAGCATAATATAGTATAGTGCAGTATATTATGGTATAACATAGTATAGTATAGTGTAGTATAGTGTAGTGTGTAGTGTAGTATAGTATAGTGTAGTATAGTGTAGTGTAGTATATTATGGTATAGTGTAGTATATTTGTATAGTGTAGTATATTATGGTATAGTTTAGTATAGTATAGTGTAGTGTAGTATATTATGGTATAGTGTAGTACTGTATAGTATAGTATAGTATAGTATAGTGTAGTATTTTATGGTATAGAGTAGTATAGTATAGTGTATTATGGTATAGTATATAATAGTATAGTGTAGTGTAGTACATTATAGTATATTATAGTGTACTATAGTATAGAATAGTATAGTGCAGTATATTATGGTATAGTGTAGAGTAGTATAGTATAGTGTAGTATTGTATAGTGTAGTATATTATGGTATAGTGTAGTATATTTGTATAGTGTAGTATATTATGGTATAGTGTAGTATATTTGTATAGTGTAGTATATTATGGTATAGTTTAGTATAGTATAGTGTAGTGTAGTATATTATGGTATAGTGTAGTACTGTATAGTATAGTATAGTATAGTATAGTGTAGTATTTTATGGTATAGAGTAGTATAGTATAGTGTATTATGGTATAGTATATAATAGTATAGTGTAGTGTAGTATATTATAGTATATTATAGTGTACTATAGTATAGAATAGTATAGTGTAGTATATTATGGTATAGTGTAGAGTAGTATAGTATAGTGTAGTATTGTATAGTGTAGTATATTATGGTAAGGTGTTGAATAGTATAGTATATTATGGTATAGTATAGTATATTATAGTATAGTACAGTATAGTATATTGTGGTGTAGTGTAGTATATTATGGTATAGTATAGTATAGATATTTATAGTTTTGTAATAGTATAATGTAGTATAGTATAGTGTAATATTATAGTATAAATATTATCTCTCTCTCGCTATATATATATATATATATAGAGAGAGAGAGAGAGAGAGAGAGAGAGAGAGAGAGAGCTATATAGATAGATATAGTGTAGTGTAGTATAGTATAGTATGGTATAGTACAATACTATAGTATAGTGTAATATAGTATCTTATAGTATTATATACTGTATAATATGTTCTAATGTGCCGGGAGCAGTGTCGGTAAAAGCGTAAGCGAGCGAGTAATGTTGCTCTCAGCGGCACACACCACCCAGCGGCCACTAGGGGTTGTGCACCTCTAGAGGGGTGCGGAGGATGCTTTGTGTCATTCAGCAGAGGAGAGCAGCAGCGGAAGGATTTCTAGCCAGGCAGCCAGGATCACTTACACTGGACTCCATCGTAATGGAGGAAGCGGCATAGGATTAGAAGAAAAGAGGGCATATTAGCGGCGTTGCGGGCTGGGACTCGATCGGTATCAGTAGTAAGGGCATAGGCTGCCATAGGCTGCGATGGGGAATGAAGGCAGCATAGAAGGAGGGGAAGGGATGGGTGGATATCCAGAAGGGATGGTAGGAGACGGGAAAGGAGGCTTCTCCCGCATCCCCTCCGGAATGGAGGCTGATCTGAGCCGGCTGAGCGAAGAGGAGAGGAAACAGATCGCCGCTGTCATGTCAAGGGCGCAGGATATGCCGAGAGGGAGTGAGACGGATCGGCCGGCACTCAGGCAAGGATCTTCCCTTCTCCTATATGACGGGTGGTGGAGGATCGCTCCCTACACATCCCCATCCCCATAGGGACATGTCTGAGCTCCCCCTCCCCCCCTCCCCCCAGGACGTGACATGTACATCTCCCCCATTCTCTCCCCTATAGATCACAGCCTCACTAACCAATCAACAAGCAGAAATGTGCACAAGTGCATGCTGTGTGATAATGGGACGTGCCCCCGTTCTGCATGAATGAGTGTGCATGGGGGGAAGGTGCAGCCTCCACACCGCTCCACTACACTGAGCCTTGATGTAGCCGTCCTCCCTACCCAACCCTACTAATACTAGTAGTACTAGGCTCCCTAGGATACGGTCCTGTATTATTCCTCTCATTCCCACCATACATACTACCTCTGTACACCTGGGTGTGTATATGATGTGTGCTAGGAAATGCTTGGTGTCTATGGCCAAGCCTTCATCTTCCTTTCATGCCAGTCCTCCCTGTCCATGGTCCTGAAGTTCTCAGCACTGTCTATTATTCAGCCATGGTTTGAGGGTGAATCTCCTCCTGTAATTCAAGAAAAAATGTCTGCTGTCTTACAAGTCCCCCCCCCCCCCCCCACAACATTGAATGCTGCCAACAAAATATATATAATGGGCATTATATGGGTGTCATATTTTATAGTGGGTGACATATGTAATTATATGGTGCAGTAAGCAGATTTCTTTAATAAGGCAAAGAAAAGCAATAATATGAAAGATCTGTAATCCATAGCAACCAATCAGATTTCAGTTTACTCTAGTCTGATTGCTGGAAATGATTCTGGTTGCTTGATATGGGTTCCATGTGTAAGCCCGGTATATTGTCTTTGCAAGGCTTACATTATACAGTATGTTCTCTTATGTCTATTTATTTTATTAATGAATGTATCACAGAAAGACTTCATATTTCTTCTGTAGTACTGGGTGCTTATAATGTGTGATATAATTGTGCGAGGAAATGGTTGGGGGTCTATGTGCTGTCAGTGACCGAGCTTTCTTATTCTAGTCTGCTGTCTATAGGCTTTCATTACATTTACCAGTGCTGGTGTCCCTGTCCATGGTCCTGAAGTTCTCTGCACTACATATTATTCACATTCACGGCTCTGGTTTTAGGGTGAATAGTCCCCCCCCCCAAGTTTTAGGGTGAATAGTCCCCCCCCAGTTTTAGGGTGAATAGTCCCCCCCCCCCCAGTTTTAGGGTGAATAGTCCCCCCCCCAGTTTTAGGGTGAATAGTCCCCCCCCAGTTTTAGGGTGAATAGTCCCCCCCCCCAGTTTTAGGGTGAATAGTCCCCCCCAGTTTTAGGGTGAATAGTCCCCCCCCAGTTTTAGGGTGAATAGTCCCCCCCCTGTTTTAGGGTGAATAGCCCCCCCCCCCCCCCCGTTTTAGGGTGAATAGTGTCCCCCCCCTGTTTTAGGGTGAATAGTCCCCCCCCCCCCCCCCAGTTTTAGGGTGAATAGTCCCCCCCAGTTTAACGGGTGAATAGTCCCCCCCAGTTTTAGGGTGAATAGTCCCCCCCCCCCCCCCAGTTTTAGGGTGAATAGTCCCCCCCAGTTTTAGGGTGAATAGTCCCCCCCCCCCCAGTTTTAGGATGAATAGTCCCCCCCCCAGTAAATAAACAAACATAAAAAAAATCTGCTATCATGCAAGTGTTCTTCTCACAATTTTAAATGCTGCCAACAAAATACACGTAAAGCACCTTACACGGGTGTCAAGTCCTCCCCACCCCAAGTAAGTATCCCCCCCCCAAACCCCCCCCGTAACCCACCCCCCCACCACAGTAGTGTTGTCCCCCCCCTACCAACCCCCCCAAGTAGGTGGTTCCCCCCCCCAGTTCCCCCCCACCCCAGACACCCCCCCAAGTAGCACCATTCCTCCCCCCCACCCCCAGTAGTTACCCCCCCCAGTTAGTTTGTAAAAAAACAGTTTATGTAAGTTCACCCCCCCCCCACTATGCCCACCCCCCCATGTAAGTCCCCCCCCCCCAGGGTTGTTACCTACCCCCCCCAGTAAATACACCCCCCCTGTAAATAACACCCCCCCCCCCCCCCCAGTACCCCCCCCACCTCCCACCCCCAACATGAGCGTCAGTACCTCCCCCCCCAGTCCCCCCCCTGTAGTAGAGTAGGTCCCCCCCCAGTCCCCCCCCCCCAGTACCCCCCAGTTCCACCCCCCCACCAGTCCCCCCCCCAAGAGTACCCCCCCCTGTCCCTCCCCCCCCCCAGTAAATATCAACCAGAAGTAGTGAGCCCCCCATCACCCCCCCCCCCCAGTCCCCACCAGTCCCCCCCCCCCACCCCACCCCCAAGGTCCCCGCCCGGCCCCCCCAGTATCCCCCCCCAGTCCCCCCCCCCTCCCCCCCCCTGTGTCCCCTCCCCCCCCCCCCCCCCAGTAACCCCCCCCCCCCACGTAACCCCCAGTCCCACCCCCCGTAACCCCCCACAGTCCCCCCAGTAGTAATCCCCCCCCCCCCACCCCCCCCCCCTGTTAGTACCCCCTCCCCTGGTAGTAAGTCAAGGTCAGTCCCCCCCCCCCCCGTCCCCCCCCCCAAGTATCCCCCCCCCTAGTAACCCCCCACCCCCCCAGTTTTAGTACACCACCCCCCCCCCCCCAGGGCAGTTGTAATACCCCCCCCCCCCCAGTTTTGTTTTTCCCCCCCCCCAGTCACCCCCAGCCCCCCCCCCCCCCAAGTAACCCCCCCAACCAATCCCCCCCCCTCCCCCCCAGTTCCCCCCCCCATAGTCCCCCCCAGTCCCCCCCCCCAGTAAAGCACCTTACACGGGTGTCAGTTATGTCAGTTATCTCATAGTAGGTGTCATATGTAATTATATGGTGCAGTAAGCAGGCAGGGTTGTTTCAACAAGGCAATGCAAAGTGTAGCAATGATATGCAAAGATCAGTCATCCATAGCAACCAATCAGATTTCAGTTTACTGTAGTCTGATCACTGAGAAGGATTCTGATTGCCTGATATGGGCTCCAAGTGTAAGCCCAGTGTTTTGTCTGCATGGCTTACATTCTGTGCTTTTCTCTTATTTCTGTTGAATGTTACTGGACGTATTCATGTTGCTTTTGTAGTACTTTATGATGTGTGGTTTAAATATCTTATTATTTTATTTAATTGTGCTAGGAAATGGTTGGGGTCTAGGTGGTGTCAATGCAGTGACCAAGTTTACCTATTCCAGTCTGATTTCATTATTTTAGTCTTCATACTTGTGTCCCTGTCCATGGTCCTGGACCTCTCTGGACTGTATATCATTCACTGTTTGTTTTTAGGGTGAATGTAGTAGTTCCTTTAAATAACTGGAGCTATCATACAACAGTTCTTCCCACAATATTGTTGCCAACAATATATATGTAAAGGACATTTTATGTATCTCAGTTATCTCATAGTATGTGTCATAGGCAATTGTATGGTGCAGTGAGTAGGCAGGGTTCTTCAACATTGCAAAGGTTAGTAATTCATAGCAACCAATCAGATTTAAGTTTACAGTAGTCCAATCACCGAAAATTATTCTAATGACTTGATGAGAGTAAGTCCAGTACTACATCCTTGCACAGCTTACATTATACCTTGTCTTCTATGCTACCAGTGCCATGATCATGCAAAAAAAATCTGGTAAGGTCCTGTCTAGACAGGAACATACCAGTTTTTTTTGCATGATAAGACATATGATTGACCAGAGTGAAACTGCCCACACTGGGCGAGCAAGACTTGAGGAGATTTCAAGTGTAGCATTAGACACACCCACTTGATGTTCCCTAACTCCTCCCATTTTTCTTAGCTACCAGTGCCATGACCAAGCTTCCCTATTCTAGTCTAATTACATTCCTATAATATTTAATTGCAGCCATCAGTGCTGGCTCTCCTGTCCATGGTTCTGACGTTTTTGTGCCCTACATATTATAGGCCAGTGATGGCGAACCTTGGCACCCCAAATGTTTTGGAACTACATTTCCCATGATGCTCAAGTACACTGCAGAGTGCATGAGCATCATGGGAAATGTAGTTCCAAAACATCTGGGGTGCCAAGGTTCGCCATCACTGTTATAGGCGGACCCCAGGTTACAAACAAGATATGGTCTGTAGGTTTGTTCTTAAAGCAGGATTCCACCCTAAAGTGGAACTTCCACTCATCGGAACCCTCCCCCCCCCTCCGGTGTTACATTTGGCACCTTTAAGGGGGGAGAGGGTGCAGATACCTGTCTAAGACAGGTATTTGCACCCACTTCCAGGCATAGACTCCCACGGGAATCTATGCCTCTTCCTGTCCTGCCGCGCTGTCTGCTGGGACACACATGGGTCCCAGAGACAGCGCAGAGCATTCCTATTGCATTGTGCGATTCGCGCATGCGCAGTAGGGAACCGGGAAGTGAAGCCGCAAAGCTTAATTTCCTGATTCCCATACCCAAGATGGCGGCGGCAGCATCCAAGGATCTAGGGACGGTTCGGCCTCGGGTGCCGACATCGCTGGACCCTGGGACAGGTGAGTGTCCTTATTTTAAAAGTCAGCAGCTGCAGTATTTGTAGCTGCTGACTTTTAAAAAAAAAAATTTTTTTTCGCCGGACTCCCTCTTTAAGTTGAATGTGTATGCAAGTCGGAACAGGTCCAATTTCTATGTGTAGTTCCAGGCAAATGTTTTTTGGATAGCATAGGGAAAGGTTACCCACCCCTGTAACATTTGTTTTGCTGTCTGTGCCCCTTTCAGAGGATTTCATCTCACTTTCTGTCCCTATGACAATTGGATTTTGAAAATTGTGGGTTGTTGGGATAAAC
The DNA here is from genome assembly GCA_028564925.1 of Lithobates sylvaticus. Lineage (NCBI taxonomy): Eukaryota > Metazoa > Chordata > Amphibia > Anura > Ranidae > Lithobates > Lithobates sylvaticus. The sequence goes on along the minus strand of CM053029.1, from coordinate 457,862,537 downwards.
AAGAATTGGCACTAAAGCTTCAGTGGAGAGACCTTTTTCCGATAATAACTCTTATGCCCCGTACACACGATCTGATTTTCCTACAACAAATGTTGGATGTGAGCTTGTTGGCGGAAAGTCCGACCGTGTGTATGCTCCATCGGACATTTGTTGATGGACTTTCCGCCAACAAATGTTGGCTAGCATGTTCTCAAATTTTCCGCCAACAAATGTGTTTTGCCGGACTTTCCAATCGTGTGTACAAAGTCCAAAGTACAAATACGCATTCTCAGAATCAATGCTCACCAAACACAACATTAGCAGAAGGAGCCCAAAAGTGGTAGCTCATGACTATTGAACTTCCTTTTTATTGGCTCGCCATACGTCTTGTACGTCACTATGTTCGTAATTGTTGGCCAACATTTGCGTGACCGTGTGTACGCAAGACAAGTTGGAGCCAACAACCTTCCAACAAAATTCCACGTTTTTTTTGTTGGAAAGTCCGACGTGTGTACAGGGCATTACAGGAGTGAATTTCCCTTCCTAGGGGTAGATTTCCCTTCACTTCCTGTTGTCTCCCTCCATTTGTAAGTAGGAGTTGTTTGTAAGTCAGATGTTTGTAACCCCGGGGACCGCCTGTATTCACTTTGCTTTGATTTTTGGGTAAATACAGTCATCCTTTCAAGTAAAAATATCCTAACTGTGGCTATTATACAAGTGTTACCAACAAAATACATGTAAATGACAGCACCTGTATATATTGTATGTGTGTCAGATATGTCAGCTATCTCACAATGGGTGTTGTATGCAATTACAAGGTGCAGTAGTAGGCAGGCTCTTCAACAATGCAAAGATCAGTAATATATGGCAGCCAATCGGATTTCAGTTTACCGTAGTCCAATCACTGAAAATTATTCTGATTGTTTGATATGAGTTCCACGAGTAAGCCCAGTTTTATGCCTTTGCACTGAGTATGTTTTGTACTTTTCTCTTATTTAAATTGTTTCCCCATTGATGATTATGATACTGGAAAGAATTCATATTGTTGTTGTAATACAGGATGCTTATAATGTGCGATTTATATATTTTTTAATGTACTAGGAAGTGTTTGGTATTCGTGTTTGTATTTGTATAGGATTTCATTAGAGCCATCAGTGCCGCTTCCCTGTCTATGGTCCTGAATATCTCTACACTGGGGCTCAACAAATCCCAGGCGCCAGGCTGCCATGGTAACTAGAAATTGTGTCCCGCCACCTGGGCTTGTCCAGTGGCATCACTATGTCCCCCACAAGATTAGTGACTCCACTGGCGTAGCTACAGGGGTCGCAATTTTGCTCCCCTCCCCCATGTGGCCTTCCTATCACATTATTCCTCTCACACTCATGCCACCACACAGCTCTATTCAGTTTCCATTCCTGGACCTGGCTCAGCTGGTGATTGGTGGTATAGGCTAAGAGGGAGCTGAGGAGGAGCTGGGTGTCTGCTGTGCCTCATGAGGCTGCTGGACCACCCCCTTCCACGTGGCTTATAAGGGTGATGGTGGATGGCCAGAGACACTAGGTAGCACAAGGACGAATTTGGGCACACCCAGTGTATGTACGGCAACACCATGTCCACACCCCTGCCTGCCATAGTGCCGCCACCAGAATGGCCACAGCCATGGTTAGTCCTCATATAGAAGCCCATCTGCTCACTGTCCTCTGCCGAGCCTGACTCCTCAGTGTCATTGCACACTGCATGTACTCAGCAAGTTCTGGGTGTGCCCGCCCACACACCGTCCTGTCCCCAGACCCTGACACCTGTACAACTGTCTTCCCTCCCAGCATCCTCTGCTTTCAACCCCAATACACTGGTCCTGACAGCATGAAATAGCCCAGCTCTTATCATAACCCCCTCTTCACCGCCTTTTCTCCCCCCACTCTTCTCCATCCTCCCAAACTCTGCTTACCCCCCTTCTCCATCCCCCCAACTCTGCTTACCCCCTCTCTATCCCCCAAATATGTTCACCCCCCCCCCCAACTCTGTTAACACTTCCTTCACCATCCCCCTAACGTTGTTAACCCTCCTCTTATCTAACCCCCCAACTCTGTTCACCCCCCTCTTCACCATTCCCCCCAACTTTGTTCACCACCATCTTCTCCATTCCCTCAACTTTGCTCAAACCCCCTACTCCACCCCCCATTCTCTGCTCACTCCTCTTCTCCATCACCCCAACTCTGCTCACCCCTCTCTTCTCCATCCCCCCAACTATGTTCAACCCCCACTCTTCTGTGGGCCCAGGACCAATTTAGCGGGCGCTGCATGGTAGAGGGGAGGGAGGAGAGTGAATGTGTATGACATCCCATCTTCTTCCTGACCTGGAAGCGATGTGTATGCCATCACTTCCGGGTCCCCATTGACAGTTTCCCCTGCCAGCATGACCAGGAAAGAATATAATGCTGTGTGATCTGCACATCATTACACTCAGTGGAGCACAGGGGAGACATGCAAGGTCTTTTAGACCCTGGGTGTCTCATTAAAGAGAACCTGTCACCAAAAAATCATCACATAGGGGACTTTTTGTGATTAAAAAAAAGTTAAGCAAAAAACTCACAAGCATATAAAATCCTCTCTCGCCCAAAAAATTGAGGGCACCCCCACATATACACATGTATGAATGTACAAGCACATGTTGGGATGCTTACGCATGAAAATGTTGATTGCGATAGACATTACATATCGCCGTACGCACCCACAAACTGGCTCCTAACTTTTTTAGCTGGCTCCTAGATTCAACGCAAATTTGTTAAGCCCTGCTCTATACTACAGGGGGTCCCCGAGTTATGGACTCGTTAGGGACTGCCCACCTGTACTTAAGTCGGAAATGTTCGTAAGTCGGCCGCGCATGCGCAGACCGACAAATACGGACATTTCCGATGTTCCGTCTAATGCCGTTCTGCGCATGCGCGGCAAATTACGGACATGTCCGAAGTTTGCCGGCATTTTCCGAGGCTCCGTATGGCCGCGCATGCGCCGAAAAATGGCGGAGGGTCCCCGCAGCGCCCCGTTCGTAAGTAGGGGATGTTCGTAGGTCGGGCGTTCGTAAGTCGGGGACCCCCTGTACATATTCTTTACTCAACAATCCTAACTGATTCTGTCATACAAGTGTGCGTCACACAATAGTAAACTGTGCCAACAGAATACATGTAAAGGGCAGTGCCTGTATACAGTGTATGTGTGTCAAATATATCAGCCGTCTCATGGTAGGTGTCATATGCAATTATATGTTACAGTAAGCAGGCTTGTTTCTTCAACAAGGCATTGAAAAGTGCAGTGATGATATGCAAAGATTACTATTCCATAGCAGCCAATCAGATTTCAGTTTACTGTAGTTTGATTACTAAAAAAATTATTCTGATTTCTTGATATGAGTTATAAGATATAAGCCCAGTATGTTGTCATTGCATGGCTTACATCATACAGTATCTTTTGTCTTATTTCTGTTTACGTCATTCATAAATACGGCACTGAAAGTACTTATATTGCTATCGTAGTATTGGATGTTTCTAATGTGTGATATAAACATTTTATCTAATAGAATTGTGCTAGGAAGTGGTTCGTATTAGTGCCTGTATTTGCTTCCAATGCCATGACAAAGCTTTCTTATTCCAGTGTGATGACATGCCTATAAGCCTTCATTACAGTCATCACTACTGGCTTCCTTGACCTTGGTGGTGACGTTCTCTACACTACATATTATTTAGGCAAAATACAGTCATTCCTTTAATTAAACATTTATAACTGAGGCTATCATAGAAGTGTTCTTCCCACAATATTAAAGCGGAGTTCCACCCAAACGTGGAACTGCTGTTTTAAGCAGCCCCGTTTACATGCCACATTTGGCATGTCATTTTTTGTGGGGCGAGTGAGTACCTAGTTTTGACAGGTACCCAGCTCCCACTTCCTGCTCTTGTCCCCTTAACGCCTAGACGACTCTTCCTCTCCCCCACTCCCTCTCTGGAATCTTCTGGGACATGTCACAGGTCCCAGAAGATTGCCTGGCCACTAAAAGAGTGCAGCGCGACGCATGTGCACCCGGCTGTGAAGCCACAAGCTGTTACAGCCTGGTGCCTGCGCATGCAATTCCGGTGCTGGGGAGGGAAGCGAGGCTTCGGGCGGCCACATCGCTGGACCGTGGGACAGGTGAGTGTCTGTTTATTAAAAGTCAGCAGCTACACTTTTTGTAGCTGCTGACTTTTAATAAACTTACAAACGAGTGGAACTCCACTTTAAATGCAGAAAAAAAAGATGACACCTGTCAACATTTTATGTGGGTCAGATATAGAGTTGCCACCTCATCCCTTTAAACCCGAACACATATGAATTACACAGGTTCTGAGGCTAATTAAATGCAGATAAGGCACCAAGTGAGTTGAATTACCACCTTAATCAGCCACAGAACCTGTGTAATTCCTATGTGTTCGGGTTTAAAGGGATGAGGTGGCAACCATAGTCAGATATGTCAGTTATCTTATTGTGGGTGTTATTTGCAATTATATGGTGCAGTGAGTGTAAAGCAGGTTACGTAAACAATGCAATGCATAATGCAGAGATGATGTGCAAAGATCACTAATCCTTTGCGGGCAATCAGATTTCAGTTTACTTTAGTAAGATCATTGAAAATGTTTTCTGATTGTTATACATGGGCTCTAATTCATCCAAAAGGTGTTTTATCGGGTTGAGGTCAGGACTCTTTGCAGGCCAGTCAAGTTTCTCCACCCCAAACTCACTCATCTGTGTCTTTATGGACCTTGTTTGTGCACTGGTGTGCAGTCATGTTGGAACAGGAAGGGTCCATCTCCAAACTGTTTGCACAAAGTTGGGAGCATGAAATTGTCCAAAATGTCTTGGTATGCTGACGCCTTAAAGTGGAAGTAAACCCCCCTATCGTTTTCAGCCAAGGAAGCTGCCATCTTTGCCTCTGTTTAATCTTCAACTGCCACAGTGCTGCACATGTGATCCGTTATGACACCAGCCATTGGATGGTTTGACTGTTTGGTTGAGAGCACAGCCAATGTGCAGTTAGCATTCACGGCATGCCTTTTTTTTTTTTAGACTGTTAAATCGATGGGTTTACTTCCGCTTTAAGAGTTCCCTTCACTGGAACTTAGGAGCCAAGCCCAACCCTTGAAAAACAACCCCACACCATAATCCCCCCTCCACCAAATTATTTGGCCCAGAGCACCAAGCAAGGTCCATAAAGACATGGATGAGCGAGTTTGGGGTGGAGGAACTTAACTGTACAGAGTCCTGACCTCAACCCGAGAGAACACCTTTGGGATAAATTATCGGAGACTGTGAGAGCGGAGACTGTGACTCAGGCCTTCTCGTCCAACATTAGTGCCTGACCTCACAAATGTGTCTTTGGAGTGTAAGAGGAAACCGGAGTGCCCAGAGGAAATCCATGCAGGCACTAGGAGACACTCTGCTATATGCTAAGATATACTGTATATATATTATAGATAACAATGCTATTTTTAAAGATATGGTTATGACATCACGGACAGTTATTAGTACTTCTACTATTACATTCAGGATCAAATATTAAAAAAAAACCTTCAGGTGAGTATATAAGATATTAAAGGTGTAAATGATATTTTAGACACACGCGGGTTGTTTCATGTCCTGTAAGCCCTGTAAAAGAAAACACCAAGTGACATTTTGGTTCTGATGGAAGCTAGTGTAGAGCAGTGTTTTTCAACTCCAGTCCTCATGGTGCCCCGGCAGGTCATGTTTTCAGGATTTCCCTCAGATGAAACAGCTGTGGTAATTACTAAGGCAGTGAAGCTGATCAAATCACCTGTGCAAAATAATGGAAAGCCTGAAAACATGACCTGTTGGGGCGCCTTGAGGACTGGAGTTGAGAAACACTGTTCTAGCTGATATAGCTCAAGAATCAATTAGGGAACCTTAGTTTCTGTTATGGGGAGGGGAGGGTATGGGAAGGGTGGGGTAAAGGGGGTAAGGTGTTAGTGTGCAGTTATTTTTCCGGGTTAGTCATCTGATTCCTTGTGGGTGCCCCCAGGTCAAGCTATGGTGATACGTTTGATAGACTGCGGAATTCCGCAGAGTTTGTGAAATGAATCCAAGAGGCCCAGGTTTTATGGAATTTCACCGGGGTCTCTCTCGCCTGTTGGACTAGGTCTTCAATATTTGTATTTTTATTGATTTATTTTACTCATATTTTTTTTCAGTTTTAATATTAACTTACTGTACTAATTAATTAGTACAGCAAAACAAAAGGATGACCATTAATTCCATGTGATCTAGGGAATGTAAAACTCTAGTGTATTGCATTTTTTCAGCTTCAGTACAGCTCCAATTTAAATATACAAGTAATCCTTTATTTGAAAACAAACAGTGCCCTTTTTGGCAAAATTGTGCCTCTAACTGCCATCCACACGCAATATTTCAAGTCTTAAAATGGAACTTAACTTTCCTATCATTTTCAACCAAGGAATCTGCTATCCGGGCCTCTTTTTGATCTGCAACTGCCATCATCGTGCACATGTGTTCAGTTATGACACCAGCCATTTGATGGTTTCACAGTTTGGTTGAGAGCACAACCAATGTGACAGTTAGGTCTCGTTCACACCATGTGCAGAAACGTCAGTTTTTCTGCACGTGTTCTGCAAGGGCACAAAAAAAACAATTGTTCTCTATGTGCCCTGTTCACACCACTACACTAGTATCGTGCAGATTTTTTCTGCGCAGGGATATGCATGGGGGAAAAAAGACGTGAGACGTGCATGAAAACTGATGTGAGACTGATGTCTCTGCAAGTGAAAATATGTGCAATTTTCCTATCAGTTCCCATTGGTTTTCATGCACGTTTGGTGTGAACAAGCCCTTACATTCCCGGCACTGTTTTTGAAACTGTTAAATCAATGGGTTTAGGTCCACTTTGAGGGGTCGTTCACACCATATGTGCATGAAATCTGATGGGAACTGTTGGGAAAACCGCACAGATTATACTTGTGGAGACATCAGTTTACCTCAGTTTTCATGCACGTGGAAATAAGTTTTCAATCGCATCAGTTATGATGAGCCCTAAAATATTGATGAGCCCTAAAATATTTGCCAGCACACCATGGATAAACAAGTTAGCGTCCAAACATCACACAGCACTTGTAGTGCAAAGTGGATTAAATAACCCCCCATAGTGTCCAAACGGATTGTATATTGCATGATAACATCACAGGGACAGGCCTGTCAAAGGGGTGCTGTGTGACTCCGAAATGTAGCACTGTTCCTGTGATGTGACCATGCAATATACAATCCGTTTGGACACTATGGGGGGTTATTTACGAAAGGCAAATCCACTTTGCACTGCAAGTGCACTCGTAAGTGCACTGAAAGTGCACTCTATGTAGATCTGAGGGGGAGATCTGAAATGAGGGGAAGCTCTGCTGATTTTATCATCCAATCATGTGCAAGCTAAAATTATGTTTTTTATTTTTCTTGCATGTCCCCCTCAGATCTACAGTGACTGCACTTCCAAGTGCACTTTCAGTGCACTTGTAGTGCAAAGTGGATTTGCCTTTAGTAAATAAACCCCTATCTTGTTGATCCGTGGTGTGCTGGCAAATATCTTCTTTATGACTTTTTGAACCAGTTTTCAGCTGGTTGTTGCTGCAGCACCGAAACTTTTGAGAGCTTATTCAGGAACGTGTGCGATAGGAACATGGGGTATTAGTTATGTGCCCTATTCACACCAATGTTGATGTCATGTCAGTTTTTTTTTTCCATGCAGAAAACTGCATACATGTTGCAGATTCCTGTGCAGAAAAAAATCTGAATGTGATACCAGTGTTGTGGTGTGACCATGGCACATAGAGAACAGTTGTTTTTGTGTGCCATTGCAGAATGTGCCTCTGCACCATGGTGTGAACAAGGCCTAACTCCTGTGTGTGGCTAGTACTCCGCTGATTTGAACCAGGAAAACATCTTAATGATGGAGTAGATTTTTGAATTCTCCTGTGTGTATTCTGTGTGATTATTCATTATGAGCGGGGCACAGTGGTAAACAACGAGAAGTACGAACTGTACCAATTAGGTACCATTCATGTATTATTTCCTGGTGTTAATAGTAAGAAAAAAGGGTTGCACCAGTCAGAGTATTTTCCTTATAGTGAACTTGGTGCTGAGTTATTCACTTTAAGGTCATCACAGAGGACAAGGGGGCCCTCTTTACATCTGGAGGAAAAGATATAGTTGGTTCTGGCTAGTTCAGTAGATTTTTTTTTAAAAAGGTCTGGATTCTTTCCTAAGGCCTGATTCACACCTATGCATTTTTAGTGCTTTTTGCACTTTGCAGATTTTCACTACAGTCCATTTAACATGGTTTCCTATGGAACACGTTCTGTAGTGCAAATCTGCAAAAAGCAAAAAGCACTAAAAATGCATAGGTGTGAATCAGGCCTAAATGCACATAATATAACTGGTTACTAACATTTATAGGTAAAGTTTATCCAGGGAATATCCGATTGCCTCTTGGAGGATCAGGAAGCTTTTTTTTCTTTCCCTGCTGGAGCAAATTGGATAATGCTTTATTGGGGCTTTATGCCTTCCTCTGGATCAATTGTGGGTATAGGATTGTGTATAAAGGATTGTATATTTTTTTCCCTTCGTTTGGTTGAACTGGATGGACTATATAACTAAAGGATGGGGCTAATAGAATGTTATCAGAAGACATTATTTTTAGGACTGTCATAGATGGCTTCTAGTGTATTAAAGGGGTTGTAAAGGTTTGTTTTTCATTTTCTAAATAGGTTCCTTTAACCACTTTCAGACCGGACCAATTTGCAGCCAAAGGACCAGGCTCCTTTTTGCGATTCGGCACTGCGTCGCTTTAACTGACAATTGCGCGGTCGTGCGACGTGGCTCCCAAACAAAATTGACGTCCTTTTTTTCCCACAAATAGAGCTTTCTTTTGGTGGTATTTGATCACCCCTGCGGTTTTTATTTTTTGCGCTATAAACAAAAATAGAGCGACAATTTTGAAAAAAATGCATTATTTTTTATTTTTTGCTATAATAAATATCCCCCAAAAATATATAAAAAAACATTTTTTTTCCTCAGTTTAGGCCGATACGTATTCTTCTACATATTTTTGGTAAAAAAAATCGCAATAAGCGATTATTGATCGGTTTGCGCAGAAGTTATAGCGTTTTCAAGATAGGGGATAGTTTTATAGCATTTTTATTAATAATTTTTTTTTTATTAGTAATGGCGGAGATCTGCGATTTTTTTTTTTTGTGACTGCGACATTATGGCGGACACATCGGACATTTTTGACACATTTTTGGGACCATTGTCATTTTTACAGCAATTAATGCTATTTAAATGCATTAATTTATGTATAAATGACACTGGCAGTGAAGGGGTTAACCACAAGGGGGCAGTGTAAGGGTTAAGTATGCCTAGGGGTGTGTTTCTTACTGTGGGGGGGGCGTGGCTGTCAGCTAGTGAATGCTGATCTCTGCTCCAATCACAGGGAGCAGAGATCGGCGTCACTAGTTGCTAGGCAGAACGGGGAGATGCTGTTTATCTCGGCATCTTCCCGTTCAGCCTTCCCGTGAGACGATCGCGGGGGTCCCCGCGGCGATCGAGTCCGCGGGGACCGCGATCGGACTCACGGGGGTCTCGACCGGCGCGCTCCCGATGGCACGGACAGGCTAAAGGAGGGACTTATATACGCCCTCCTGCCTGTACGTGCCATTCTGTCGACGTATATCGTCGTGCGCCGGTCGGCAAGTGGTTAAGCTAGTGTATTATTGGTTCACTTACATTTTCCTTCGATTTCCCTTCTAAATGTTTTTTTTTCTTTGTTTTCTTTGTCAGAATTTCTCACTTCCTCAGTAAGCTGTTCAGTAAGCTGTTCTGGCTGACTAAACACCACTCGGATGATGGTGTGAAGTTTACTGAGGATAAACAGGAAGTGAGAAATTCAGACAAAGAAAAAAAACATTTAGAAGGGAAATCGAAGGAAAAAGTAAGTGAACTAACAATGCACTAGCTTAAAGGAACCTATTTAGAAAATAAAAAAAACAAACCTTTACAACCCCTTTAAGGCTTTCAAGGGTTCTTTCTTTTTTAAATAAAAGTGGGTAAACATTTCAATTGTGTGTATATATAGTGATTTTTCCAATTTGGCTTTTACTTCTTCCAGAGAAGAATATGTAACTTAAAGGGACTTGGAATATGGATTTTACAGTTCTCAATGTGTCTTTCTCTTGTGATGAAAGATTGGTGCAGTCTTTCTAAGGGACTATATAATGACATATATCACTGTGCTATCAATGGAAAACAGTCCACACTACACTCAGTGTCTGAATGCATATTGATTGCAATTCTTGTCTATTCATGCTGTTATGGCCTTCCTTAATGCTTTCTCATTGTATGCCTCTGCTTCCACTGGACAGTCAAAAAACAATCTAAAAGACAATTACCATGTATCAGGAAATAAAGCAAAAAACACAATCACTTATTAATTTCAGAATGGGGATATACAGTAGATATTGAAAGTAATTCCGATCTGTTGTTAAAGATGGAAAGCAAACAAATCTTAATAAATGGGGATGTGAGCTAACTCATAATTCTGTTATTTGAAATGTATCTCTAGCAAAACACACAAAGGGTTAGGCCCTCTGTTAAATTTTAATTTATGTCTGTGTCTTTATTGGGTCCATTCTCTCCCCTATATTTATACTAGTGATCATTGTCATGTAGAAAGAAAATACATGTAAATATGACATTTGGGGCAAAGAATAAATCTTCCAATGTTACGGCTGTTCTGGGAACAAATTTCTAAGAGGGGATTTCTTTTCACTTCCTGTTGTGTCTTTGGGGTTAAAACTAATGCCGCGTACACACGGTCTGACTTTCCGACGGGAAATGTGCGATCGGAGCTTGTTGTCAGAAATTCCGACCGTGTGTAGGCTCCATCGGACAGTTAGCATCGGAATTTCTGTCGCACAAAATTTGAGATCTGGTTCTTAAATTTTCAGACAACAAAACCCGTTCTCATAAATTCCGATCGTGTGTAGACAATTCAGACCCACAAAGTGCCATGCATGCTCAGAATCAAGCAGAAGAGCAGCACTGGCTATTGAACTTAAAGCGGTTCTGCACACAATATTTTTTTTTTCTTCTCCTGTTACAACTATTTTCAGTATAAGTTTAAACTCACTTTTTTGATGTTTGTCCTGCATCCATGTCCGTTTGTTGATCCGATCTGCACTTTAAAAAAGTAAACCATGGAATTTCCATTTTGCTTGTGGGCATTTGAAGCCCACAAGCAATCACTTCCTTATTCCCATTTCGTAATATCTACCAGCATGCCTCGCTGGTTCCCACGCATGTGCACTGGTAACAGCGCCGAGCGGGCGTAAACAACTATGTTGCCATAACAACCGGTGGGGTCCGTGAAAACACACGAGATTTTTGCGTCAGCTGTCCGCACTGACTCCTGGGATGAATGACACCAGATCCCAGGAGACAGTGCAGCAACTCAAAGGAAGTGATGCGGATACCCGCACAGACCCCGCCCACAGCCGCAGACACAGATGGATGTGTGGAGAGACCGGGCTGAAATTCTAAGGTAACATATAAAAAAAAAAAAAAAAACGCCATTTACCACTATTTAGATGCTATGGAATATAATGACCTAATGTTAAATTATCGTGTAATGAACCGCTTGAATTTTTCTCGGCTCGTCGTACGTGTTGTACGTCACTGTGTTCTTGACGTTTGGAATGTCCAACCAACTTTGTGTGATCGTGTGTATGCAAGACAAAATTGAACCAACATCCGTCGGAAAAAAAACATGGGATTTTGTTGCCGGAATGTCCGATCGTGTGTACGCGGCATTAATGGAAATTTTTTCAAAGGTACAGGGATTTAACCATTTTCTTTTCTGCCCAAAAAAAACTGACTACACATACTATTATAACATTATTTATTAAGTCTGTAGAAAGTGCTGTATTAATGTGCAAGTGCAGTTTTCCAAAGTAGCCAATCAGTTTTCATTTTTAGTCAACAGCCAATGTGGAATTTAGATTTTTGCTATGGGTTAGTGCTCTTAAGCCGGCCATTCAGCAGGAACCAGACACGATTCGAACCATGTATGGGTAGGCTGAATGTGATTAACTTAAGTGCAACCAGCCTATCAGATTTTACTTGTGATTATTGCTAGCGACTGTTATAGCTGCCAGCAATAATCACTTTGTTCTCCTGGCAGGGATGGCTTCCATGCCCCTCCCGCCGGGAGAACACAATGACCCCTCAAGAGGGATTCCCCCATCAACACTTTTCTGGGTTGCAGGAAAGAAAATCACTGTCTATGGCCGGCTTTAGTCTTGCCTTACTGCTTTGCTTGCCCAATAAATTGAAATTGTTCTCCACCTGGGTTGTTTGATGCACAAAAAAAAAAACATGAGATTTATCTATGAGTGACACCAGCATGTACAGTTGCACTGAACTGCAGTTCTATATAGAACTCTACAAGTGGATAGCTATGCAGCTCTTTTAATTTTACATTTCTCAGCCATGAAAGATGTCTAAAAGTCTGTGTATATTGATATTGGCTTTCTGTGTGTGCGTGTTCTGTTTAAAACAAGCTGTGATCACAGTGGAAAAGTGTGAATGGAGCTCTAGCACCGTAGCATAGGTGATCAAAGACTGTAGTAACTACCAATGTACATAAACACTCTTACCGAAACAGATCACTGATCTCAGCTTTCATTCTATACACATGTATACACCACCAGCATTTGCTTCAAAGGGTTCAATGATTGCTTTGTATAGCAGCACTCGATTCGCACTTTGTTGTCTTTTTCATTTTACTATAAAATATGATTATTAAACATGCATACTGTGGCTTAATAAGATGTAATTCGATATACTGTATACCGTATATACTCGAGTATAAGCCAACCCGAATATAAGCCAAGGCTCCTAATTTTACCACAAAAAACTAGGAAAACGTATTGACTCGAGTATAAGCCTAGGGTGAGAAATGCACAGCTACTGTAAAGCCCCATACACACGGTCGGATTTTCCGATGGATTCTGTCCTATCGGACAATGTTGTCGGAAATTCCGACCGTGTGTAGGCACCATCGGACATTTTCCATCGGATTGTCCGACGGACAAAGTTGTATCTCCTGCTCTAAAAATTTTCCGACAACAAAGTCCGATCACACCAATTCCGATCGTGTGTAGCGAATTCTGACGGACAAAGTGCCACGCATGCTCAGATCACATTACAAGACCAAAGCTATTGGCAACTAGCCTCTACGTAGTCCCGTCGTAGGCAACAAACGTCACCACGTTCAGAATGATCGGATTTTCCGACAACTTTGTCCGACCGTGTGTATGCAACACCAGTGTCGGACTAAATCCGTCGGACCAAATCCGATGGATTTGGTGGTCGGATTTTCCGACCGTGTGTATGGGGCTTAAGTGGAAAAGAGGGTCAACAATGCCCATTTGCAGCCTCACTGTGCCCATTTGCAGCCATAGGTCCCCCGAACTTCAAACTTGGTAGTTAAGGGTTCCTAGATGCCCCCTAGCTGCAGCCAACATTTGGGGTCTCTGGACCCAAATGGTCCCGAAATTATATTGCTGCAGATGGACACAGTTGACTGAATTTGGGCCCCCTTTTTTCGGGACCACTTGGTGCTAGGACCCCAGATTTAGTGTACAAACCCAGTGGAACTAGCACTACAACATATCTTGGTTCCAAGCACCAAGTGACCCCGAGATACAGGGCCCCAAAATTGGTTCGGAAAATGTCAAGCATTTTCCGAAGCAGTGAATGACATTTTACAAACCGACTTTGGGGCCCCCGTATCTCGGGCCACTTGGTGCTAAGAACTTCATATGTTGTAGTGCTGGTTCCACTGGGTTTGCACACCAAATTTGGGGCTCCTAGCACCAAGTGGCCACGAGATACGGGGCCCCCGAAATCGGTTCGGAAAATGTAATTCTCTGCTGCAGAAAAGTGCTTGACTCAAGTATAAGCCGAGGGGGGGAACTTTCAGGACAAAAAAAGTGCTGAAAAACTCGGCTTATACTCAAGTATATATGGTATCTATGTCCACTGGTATTAGAGTACCTATTCGAGTTTAATGCCACATAAACCTTATTTCATCGAATAATGACTATTAATTATTTGAAATGAAATGGCACAAAACAAAAATTTGTAAAAAATAAATAAAAAGAGTTTAGAATCTAGAAATGCTAAGCACTTATTAGCAGTTCTAACCACAAGAGGTAATGTCACAGTCTTTTGTGGTTTACCAGCAAGCTGTGAGTACTGCATAGGCTAATGCTTTCCTAAAGCTATTGTAACCATAATAGCCATAAAACAAACATCAGCAACACTTTCACACCAAAATATTTATTCATAATATATCAATGACAAAAATATAGTATATTATATATATTATATTCTATATTATTATTATATTATAAGTATATTTTATATAATTATATTATATATAATATATTGATATAAAAATATATCACTATGCAAAAATCCAAGAAATCAGCACCAAACATGCCTGCACCATTATTTTTTTTTAGACTTAAGATGTCCACATACTGTACATTTCTTTTAGATTTGGCAACAACTTTATAGTATGAGGGCCTACTTGATTCTATATGAATGGAATTGATTGTTCAGCTAGGTGCAAGCACTATAAAGCTGTTGCTGATCATGAATCTATGCTATATTGTACAAAGACTGCACAATCATATTGTATCACGTGGCCACATTTACATATGTACTTAACCGCTTCCCGACCGCCTCATGTAGATATACGTCTACAGAATGGCACGGGCAGGCAAAAGCACGTACGGGTACGTCCCCTTTAATTTGCCTGCCCGGGGGGCGCGCGTGCGCCGCCAGCGGCGCGCTCGCGACCCGGTCGGGAGCTCCATGACCATGGCCACGGGACCAGCGGACCCGATCGCCGCTGGTATCCCGCGATCGGGTTACGGAGCTGAAGAACGGGGAGAGGTCTATGTAAACAAACCTCTCCCCGCGCTTCCTACACTGACTGTCAGTGATCGGCGGTTCCCTGTCATCGGGAACGCCGATCAATGACGTCAGACATACAGCCACGCCCCCCTACTGTAAAAAAAACACAACACGTCACACTGACTCCTCCCCGCCCCCTAGTGGTTAACCCCTTCACTACAACTGTCATTTACATAGGAATCAGTGCTATTTAAATAGCACTGATTTCTGTATAAATGACAAATGTCCCAAAAATGTGTCAAAAATGTCCGATGTGTCCGCCATAATGTCGCAGTCACAATAAAAATCGCTGATCGCCGCCATTACTAATAAAAAAAAAATATTATTAAAAATGCTATAAAACTATCCCCTATTTTGTAAACGCTATAACTTTTGCGCAAACTAATCAATAATCGCTTATTGCGATTTTTTTTACCAAAAATATGTAGAAGAATACGTATCGGCCTAAACTGAGGAAAAAAATGTTTTTTTATATATTTTTTGGGGATATTTATTATAGCAAAAAGTAAAAAATATTGCATTTTTTTCAAAATTGTCGCTCTATTTTTGTTTATAGCGCAAAAAATAAAAACCGCAGGGGCGATCAAATACCACCAAAAGAAAGCTCTATTTGTGGGAAAAAAAGGACGCCAATTTTGTTTGGGAGCCACGTTGCACGACCGCGCAATTGTCAGTTAAAGCGACGCAGTGCCGAATCGCAAAAAGGGGCCTGGTCCTTTGGCTGCCAATTGGTCCGGGGCTGAAGTGGTTAAAGTGTACCAAAAATTCAATTTTTTATTTTTTTTTTGCTAATGAGCTTACTATGCAGAATGACAAAACTTTGCTATTCTAATATATAATACATATATGGTAATTTGCTTTCAGTATATGATTTATTTTATTTTTTTATTCTTCCATACGTGGGGATATTTAATCACTGTAGGGAAGGGTGAGAATCTCTGTCAGGTTTTAAAGTGGTCAGAAAGTTTTTTTTATGCATTAGGATAAAACACCTTCTGTATGCAGCAGCCCCCCTAATACTTACCTAAGCCCCATATTGATCCAGCGATATTGCACGAGACTCTCGGCTGTCCGTAACTCTCCCTCCTCTTCCTTAAACAGCAGCGAGATGCCATGGTGTCAATCAAAGTCAGTGAGCCAATGAGGAGAGGGGGGGGTGGAGCTGAGCCACAATTCTGTGTCTGAATGGACACTCAGGGCTCAGCTCGGGTGCCCCATAGCAGCTTGCTGGCTCTGGGGGCACTCAGCAGGAGGGAGGGACCAGGAACGCCTGGCGAGGGATCCAAGAAGAGGAGGATCTGGGTTGCTCTGTGCAAAACCACTGCAATAGAGCAGGATAGTATAACATGTTTGTTATTTTTTTTAATGAAACACAAACAGACTTTAGTATCACTTTAAAGGGTAACTTTACTCTCTCAATCAACATTGACTAATTTAAATTTTTTATGTTGCTAGCATTAGTAAAAAGATAGGAAATTATATCATATTGACTTGTTTTAAACTTTTTTTTTTCTTTCTTCAGTTACTTCCTGGTTCCTGACCTAGACAAATGATGCCATACATCTCAGGAGTCTTCAGGAGGGGAGTAGGGGTTTTCTCAGCTTAGCAAGCTAACTTTCCCTGCATGCCTGAGCAAAGATGAATTCCAACACGTAAATGCTACAGGAATCATTTGCCCTTACTAAAGGTGGCCACAGCCAGAATTGCTAGGGGGTGTTTTTCAAGAGGATTTATCAGCAAAATATAGCATGGACACATGGATGGATGGGGGAGTTTGCTTTGAATATTAAAAATAATCAAATAGTGTTTTTGGTTAGTGGTACTCAGATGCCGTGTAGTTCCACTTTATTTGCTGTCTTCAACCCCCCACTGTGGAGATCTGCTCACTTCTTGTTTGGTCACCTAGACAGGTGAAATATTCCCAAGTGAACACAAGATATCATACAAGCATTTTTACATGCTGTGTTTGTTTCCTAGAAATGCATTGGACCAGAAATACAAAATACTTTAATCATTTTAAACAGGCACTGGAGTGTGATCAGTTTTACAAAATGGCACATTTAGGATTTTTGGAAAGTGATTGCTGTCTCCCATTGTCATGGGGGTGGAAAATATAGGTACACTTTAAATGTCAGATGCGTGGCTGTGCTACTGGCTAATGCCCCGTACACATGGTCGGAAATTCCGACGGAAAATGTCCAATCAGACCATGTTGTCGGAAAATCCGGCCGTGTGTGGGCTCCATCGGACTTTTCCGACGGAAAAAATTTGAGATCCTGCTGTCAAATTTTCCGACAACAAAATCCGATCTGACTTTTTCCGATCGTGTGTAGAGAATTCCGACGGACAAAGTGCCACGCATGCTCAGATCAAATTACGAGACCAAAGCTATTGGCTACTAGCCTCTACGTAGTTCCGCCGTACGCAACGAGCGTCACCACTTTCAGAATGATCGGATTTTCCGACAACTTTGTCCGACCGTGTGCATGCAACACCAGTGTCGGACAAAATCCGTCTGAAAAAATCCGACGGAAAAAATCCGACGGATTTTGTGGTCGGAATTTCCGACCGTGTGTACGGGGGCTTAGGGTGCTTTTGTGCTAAGTGCATGTGTGAATATTGTTTCCTCTGCCAATATGCTCCAGCCCATGTCATTTGCAAGAAACCTCAGACCTAATGTTTTGTAATTTAGCTGGCCTTTCAGATAGGATATTGATTAGTTGTGAGAGTAATGTTCTTTCTTTGGTTCAGTAAGGATTACATCCAATGTTTTCATGCCTGAGATCCTGAATGAAGAAATATATTCTCCTTGATGCCAGTGAATGTCCAACAGGATTGGAATCCTGCTTAGATTAGATCTTGCTTCTGTTTTTTAGCCTGAGTAGTGTTTAAGTAGACCTACCCTAACATTGAATTTTATCTTGATGTTGCGATCTCTCTGCTAGCAGTACTACATGTAGATTAACCAAGTCATGCAGAACACTAGAGGTCTGCTTGCTATTGGATTTAGAGCCTGCAAATGATCTGCCTCACCTAAATTGTTTTTAACGTCTCCCCATTTTAGCCAAGTTTTCACCTCTGTGCTTCAGATCATTGTTCTATGAACAAAAGTTTAATACCACAGTTTTTTTGGCAGACAGGTGGGACTTGAGCATCTATAGTGCCTTGAAAAAGTATTCGTGCCCTTTGACATTTTCCACATTTTCTCATGTTACAATGAAACATGTACATGTATTTTATGGAGATTTTATGTGATAGACCAACACAAAGTGGCACATAATTGTGAAGTGGAAGGAAAATGATAAGTGTTTTTTTTACAAATAAATATGTGAAAAGTGTGACGTGCATTTGTATTCAGCCCCCTTTACTGTGATACCCCTAACTAAAATCTAGTGGAACCAATAGCATTCAGAATAGAGCTGCACGATTAATCGTAAGAAGATCGCAATTTCGATTCACCCCCCCCCCCCGCGCGGAATGCAAATGGCCGCTATTGGAACTGACGTCAGCAACCGGAACTGACGTAAGTCACCAGCGCTGTGAAATGTGGGCGGACATGGGGCGGGCTGAAGGTGACGCTGTCGGGCTGGTTTCCACTACACACTAAGTGGAACCAATATTCACCTCTGCTGTACCTGGGAGGGGAGGATATGCAGCGCACAATGCGGAAGTGCCCTGCAACTATGCTGAAACAGATCACTGCTTCTCATGGCTTCTGCCGAGGGGGAGACCCTGAACTTCAATGTCGGGGTGCTCAGCCACATCGACAGCGGGAAGACGTCACTGGCCACCTCCTCCACCACCGCCTTTGATAAGAACCCACAGAGCCGGGAGAGGGGCATCACCTGACACACACCAGATACTGCCGCCTACAGTTCACCCTGGTGGACTGCCCGGGACATGCCTCCCTCATCAGGACCATCATAGGAGGGGAGTGCACCCTGCTGGAGGGGGGGCAGCATGGTCTGAAGGGGGACTACAAGTCCCAGCATGGCCTGAGAGAGCACCACAGGACCCAGCATGGCTTGATAGGGAACCACATGCCCCAGCTTGGTCCCAAAAAGCGCCACAGGACCCACTGTGGTCTGAAAGAGCGCCACAGGACCTTACATTGTCCAAAAGCGCACCGCAGGACCCTACATGGTCCAAAAGAGCACCGCGGGACCCTACGCGGTCAAAAAGAGCACCGCAGGACCCTACGCGGTCCAAAAGAGCACCACGGATCCTACGCGGTCCAAAAGAGCACCGCGGGACCCAACACGGTCTAAAAGAGCACTACAGGACACAACATGATCCAAAAGAGCACCATGAAATCCGCCGTGGTCCAAAAGAGCACCGTGGGACCCAACACAATTCTGAAGAGCACCATGGGAGCCAACGTGGTCTGAAAGAGTCTATTTTTTGAGAATCGTGAGAGAATCGTGATCTTCATTCTAAACAAAAGAATCGCAATTCTAATTTTTCCCAGAATCGTGCAGCTCTAATTCAGAAGTCACTTAATTAGTAAATAGAGTCCACCTGTGTGCAATTTAATCTCAGTATATATACAGCTGTTCTGTGAAGCCCTCAGATGTTTGTTAGAGAACCTTTGTGAACAAACAGCATCATGAAGACCAAGGAACACACCAGACAGGTCAGGGATAAAGTTGTGGAGAAGTTTACAGCAGGGTTAGGTTATAAAAAAATATCCCAAGCTTTGAACATCTCACAGAGCACTGTTTAATCCATCATCTGAAAATTGAAAGAGTATGGCGCAACTGCAAACCTACCAAGACATGGCCGTCCACCTAAACTGACAGGCCGAGCAAGGAGAGCATTCATCAGAGAAGCAGCCAAGAGGCCCATGGTAACTCTGGAGGAGCTGCAGAGATCCACTGCTCAGGTGGGAAAATCTGTCCACAGGACAACTATTAGTCATGCACTCCACAAATCTGGCCTTTATGGAAGAGTGGCAATAAGAAAGCCATTGGTGAAAGAAAGCCACAAGAAGTCCCATTTTCAGTTTGTGAGAAGCCATGTGGGGGACACAGCAAACATGTGGAAGAAGGTGCTCTTGTCAGATGAGACCAAAATTTTACTTTTTTTTACCTAAAAGCAAAACGCTATGTGTGGCAGAAAACTAACGCTGCACATGACCCTGAACACACCATCCCTATCGTGAAACATGGTGGTGGCAGCATCATGGTGTGTGGATGATTTTCTTCAGCAGGGACAGGGAAGTTTGTCAGAGATGATGGGAGGATGGATGGAGCCAAATACAGGGCAATCTTAGAAGAAAACCTGTTATGCTCCGTACACACGGTCGGAAATTCCGACGGAAAATGTCCGATCGGACCATGTTGTTGGAAAATCTGCCCGTGTGTGGGCTCCATCTGACTTTTTCCGTCGGAATTTCCGACGGAAAAAAATTTGAGATCCTGCTCTCAAATTTTCCAACAACAAAATCCGATCTGACTTTTTCCGATTGTGTGTAGAGAATTCCGAATGACAAAGTGCCACGCATGCTCAGATCCAATTACGAGACCAAAACTATTGGCTACTAGCCTCTACGTAGTTCTGTCATACGCAATGAACGTCACCACGTTCAGAATGATCGGATTTTCCGACAAAATCCGTCAGAAAAAATCCGACGGATTTTGTGGTTGGATTTCCGACCGTGTGTACGGGGGCTTAGAGTCTGCAAAAGAGTTGAGACTGGAGCAGAAGTTCATCTTCCAGCAGGACAATGACCCTAAACGTACAGCCAGAGCTACAATGGAATGGTTTAGATCAAAGCATGTTCATATGTTAACTTTCTACCACCAATAACTATGCAGCACAGTAGAGGTTGACATTGAATGGGTTATCACCCCATCCTCAGAGCCCTAAACCTGGAAGTCTCAGTTCCCTGATTTCAGTTTGTGCCTGATGTGCTTGACAACCCCTCTGTTTGTGATTACAATTTGTTTTTCTAAGTGGAACATGTAAGAATAGAAATATGGGACCATTTCCTGCAAACTCCTTTTTTGAAATTGTAGTCTCCAGGTCTGTCCTCCGCATCCTGGCCTCACCACTTAGTCACTGAACTGGAATGAGCAGGCAGACCGTGAGCTTTGGTATAAAATGTGCTAATATCAGTCCTGGAGGCAAATGTTATATGACCAGTTTGAAAAGAAATCTTCAATGGAAGGGAAACTGTCAAGAGAGAACAATGAAAGTTGTCATTTCTGACCTCTTCTTTTTTGGAATTCCAGTTCTATGTAATGCCGCGTACACACGAAGGGACTTTGTCCGCCGGACCTAGTCCAGCGGACAAACCGCCGGACTTTCCAGGTGGGCTTCGCCAGACTTGAAAGCGAACGGACTTGACCACACACGATCACGCTAAAAGTGCGGCGGTTCACGCGATGACGTACAGCGCGTACGACGGGACTAGAAAAAGAAAAATACTAGAAAAATACTTGCTACTGAGCATGCGTCCTTTTTGGTCCGCCGGATCATACTACAGACGGCCGTATTGTCCGCCGGAATGCCAAGTCCAGCGGATAATTTTAAAACAAAACTTAAAACCTAGTCCGCCGGACTTTTGGGAAAAAAAGTCAGTCGAAAGCCCCGCACACGATCGGACTGTCCGGCGGACTCGAGTCCAGCAGACAATCCCGCGGGAAAGTCCCTTCGTGTGTACGCGGCATTAGTCATGCTGATGCCTTTTTTCTGACACTCTTTATTCCATACATGTTCTGGGCCTGTGACTAAAAGTACTAAATTTAGACAAAAGCAAATATAGCATTTACAGATGTAGACTAGTTATGGTGGCCCCTGTACATATCTGACGACATTTTTTTTTTTTTTACCAACTCCCTCCCACCTTAAAAAGTTCTATATGCCCTCTCTGAAGACCAGTGCTGTCCTCAACTTCATCATCAGTAATCCTTGTCAGGGTAGAATGTCATTCTGGAAATTTCCTGTGATTCCAGCCTGTTGTTTACATGCCCTCTAGAAGGCCTGCATCATGCAGGCTGGGCTCACAGTGCTACAGGATGGATGCACCACATACCGGTAATCATGAAGAATGCCTCCTGCCCCCTCTGGTGCCACTGAAGGAAGAGGAAGAAATGCTGGACATCACTGGACCAGCAAGAAGACTGCAGCGAAAAAGATATGAATAGGGTTTTTGTTTAAAAAAATAAAGGTAAGGGGACTTTAGGAGGGGGGTTACAGTTGTCAGGTTACATGCCTGGAGTTCTGTTTTAAGTCAGGACTTGAGTTTGCAACATAAAATAGCAGTAAGCACTTCTCAGATCTTTCCTTAGCATTGATAGAAGTTCTGTATGTGTTTGACCCGTTGTACTTCTTTTCTTCTTCCAGGGATTAAAAGGACGTTTTGGCTTTAGAACATGAATTGTTTTGTTTGCTAAAGGCTATCAAATAGGCATAGCTATTTTCACATAGAGGATTTTCATGTTTAATTTTGATCTTAGTCACTGTGTTGTGAACTAAACAATCCTTAACGTAACACTGACCTGCTGACATAGCGCAGTAAATATATAACAAGGTGCTCTCTGCTTTCTGTACCCTCTTCAAATGAAGATTTTACATGCTGTAATGGAATCGGCAATCAAATATGAATCAACTTTCCTACAAAAACTTTGCACTCAGCTCATTATTTAATGGTGGCAGGAAAAGTTCAAACCAAAAGTGTTTTGAAAAGTCTTTTTTTTTTTAGCTAGTGAAGACGTGTAAGCGTGCAGTCTCCTTCTTATATTCCTTTACAAATGCAAATGTAGCTGTGCTGGGTTGAAAATTAGAAGCTGTCTTGAGTAAGTCATGAGTTGAGCTATTTTGGGTAAATCATGTGTTATAAAAAGACCAAAGTACTAACCTTTTATAGAGAAACTGCTGCTTTAATTTTCCTTGCCCACATTACACATATCTTGGACATTTGGTTATATGATCATTGTTAAAGTGGAAGATCAGAGTTCAAACTGGCTGATCTTCCTCTTCTGCATTTATCATGTAATCAAAGGCCTATAATTGGCCAGCATGGATGAAGATTGGTGCAGCATTTCCTCCTTTACATTTATTCATCCCAGCAAAAAATATTTATATGACTGTAAGCCAACATTTTGAGTTCAGGTCGACTGTAAAATAGAAAGAAAAGCTACAATAGGTCTACTTTTAAATGCAGAATTGCCAATGCTGCCCATTGTCTTGCATACATTTTCTTATACATCACAATGTAAATATCATTTTTCTATGCATTCACCTGGCTACAAAGCTCCAGCACCTTAATGCACTGTAAATGTGCAAGCACCCAATGGGGCTAAATTCCATAGAGCAATGACATCACCCATTGAGTGACTGCTCTAGCCAATGTCAGCAGGTGAGAAAGTTCCCTCCCATCAGCTGCAACTCTACTGAGCCCTGTTTGCATATAAAAATTACACATAAAACATATGACGTGTAAAAAAATAATTTTTTTTCCTGCAGTCTGTTTTAAAAAAATGTTGCATGCAGTATATTTGGATGCAGTGATGCAGATCAGGTCCAGCAAAGTGGAGAAAAAAGTAATGTGTCATGCTTTCTGTAGAGCATATCTTCGGAACTTCAACATTTTCTTATGTAGAGATGCATATAGTTGTATTGGAGCTTTTATAGGGTTCCCATGCTACAAACGAAAGCATACAGATTGAAGATCCTTAGCTTTCCCAGGATCCAGTGAGAATGCTTACTGATATTACCTTCACCTAGGCAAAGCAAGGGTCCAAGTTAAGTTTTTTTTTCCCTCTATGAGGAAACTTATAAATAGGCTAGCAAAAAAATAAAAAAAAATACCTGTGCTTTTTTTGGCAATGCACACACAGAGCATTTACATCAGTGTGCTGTGGTGAACTTTAGTGCATGGTTATTTTTGTACTATGTACATGCATGGAGTAGCATTCAAATTACCCATGCATGACTTATGATATTACTATGTGTCACTGTAGTATTAAATAGCTCTCTTAAGCTTCTCATATTGAGCTGATTTGTGATCCTACCACAAGGTGCATCTAACCCCAATCGCTGGAATTTTTACAGTGTCGTAGGCACTGAACAGAAATCTTTCTCCAATCCATGTAACAAATGGCAAGACTTTCGTAGCTGTTGGTAAAGTATACCTGTATATGAATCTGTTGCACTAAATGTGCAACAAAATTTACCACAACGTGTAAAAGGTCTTATTTACTTCCACTTTTCTTATTATGTAAAAGTGCTGCACAAATTAACTACCTTAATTTTTTGCATATGTTGGATATAGCAAGAGAACTGCTGCATGAGTTTTATGGCTCAGGACTTTCTACTACAGCCTTACTACAAGAAAAGTGTTGCAAAGCTTTATTAACTGCTTCTGGACTGCCCACAGTACATTTACTGAAGGTGAGCAGCACAGCCAGGCTGGATCACGAACCTGTACATAATCCAGCCTGTCCTGGGTTAGGGCCACTCCTGTTACCGCTGTGTCCACCAGACACAGTAGATTACAATTACTGATAATTACTGGTAACCAGGTACCAGATACCATCTAACCAATTGTGATCACATGATAACAATGTGAACAAACTGTCATGAATGGACTTCCATTCATGAACAGTTTGCTTATGGTTGTGATCTGTGATTGGCCCTAAGCAATCACATGTTACCTGACTACTGATACCATGTGATTAGCTATAGCCAATAGCAGATCACAATAAGCAAGCTGTTCATAAATGTCAATCCATTCATGACAGCTAAAACTATTGCTCATACAGGGATCTTCACTGTATAAGCAATAACAGTGTAAAAAAAAAATCCCTGATCACTGCCCCAGAGTAATACAGTGTCACTATTTCAATATACAAATACCATAATGGTGACCCCACAATAGGGATAAAACTTTTTCAAAGAAGAAGGGAGTTTAACAAGACTTGTGGCCACATATTA
Source organism: Lithobates sylvaticus (assembly GCA_028564925.1). Classification (NCBI taxonomy): domain Eukaryota; kingdom Metazoa; phylum Chordata; class Amphibia; order Anura; family Ranidae; genus Lithobates; species Lithobates sylvaticus. The sequence continues at coordinate 457,837,535 of CM053029.1, read as the reverse complement.
AAATTAGAAGAAAAAAGGTTTAACTTTAAACTACGTTGAGGGTTCTTTACTCTAAGAGCGGCAATGATGTGGAATTCCCCTCCACAGGCGGTGGTCTCAGCGGGAGGGGGCATTGATAGTTTCAAGAAAGTATTAGATAAGCACCTGAACGACCGCGACATACAGGGATATACAATGTAATACTGACATATAATCACACACATAGGTTGGACTTGATGGGCTTGTGTCTTTTTTCAACCTCACCTACTATGTAACTATGTAGTGACAGAATGTACAAAAAAAAAGTAAAACAAGAAAAAAATGTTAACAAAAAGAAAAAAAAGTGTTTAAAAACTTGAATAAATAATTAGTTGTTTATTTTTTTACATACTGTCACAAGTCAGCATACTGATCCCTGAATAGTGCCACACCAGTCATATTTTGACACTGTACTGCACTTCACTTCAATAGCAATCTTCATAAAAGATTATATGTGCATAGAATGTATTTTAAGCATGTTATTTACCTGTAAATGCCACTTTTGATGTGTAGACCTCAAAAAAGACCTGAGACTGCTGATTGGGCACCACCATCTTAAATGTGCTAGGGAATTGACCCTTCCTGAAGTAATCATACTTGGCAGCAAGTTTGGAGGCACATAGCAAGTGATGTACAAATAAACAAAATGTTTATGACAATAAAAAATGCCTAAGTGTTTTAAATAATTGGTTTGTCTGTGCCTTTACCTGGAATTTTTTTTAACTTGGTTGGAGGGTCGCTTACAAATAAACATGCATTACTCATATAATTTATAATTAGCCAAAATCTTTTAATACAAAAAAAATAAAACATTTAAAACTTGATATATCATTGTAAAGACTATTGAAACACTGGTATTCAAAGTGAATGCAAACCCAACCACTAAAATGTTATATAAGCTTTACCATGTCAATGTCTCCAAATATTTAAATGTTTAAATCCATGAAAGGGAACTTAAAAAGCAGGTTCTGCTGCTGTACTCAAATGACCCTTGCCACTGTCCCTTGCAGATCACAGTTTCATGGATTAAACATTCTGGACTGAATGCTGCCCAGCTTTATTTAACCTACTTCCATTGAGCCCATGGCATTAAGGCTCTACCTCCTGCCCTGGGCTCAAAGATAAATACTCCAGAGAGCTGCACCACTCAGGGTGCCATTTCCTGCAGCATTTAGAATCCACCCACTGCTGGAGGGAGAAGAAGAGAGAAGAGTACCTGTGACACTGGACCCAGCCAAAGACACCTGTAAAAAAAGTGCAGTACTGGGGGGCAGGAGTGACAAAGATCCTGAAACCAGGGCAGGGCTTTAACATGATTTAAAAAGTTGTTTTTGAACTGTTATTGTAATTGAACTCAAATAGGGAAATTCTGTGGTGTTATAGGGAACATTTAGAAGTTTTAATTGTGCCTAAGCAGTACCCAAAAACATCTAACTTTTTTCTGGAATTCCTTCTGGAAAAAAAAACGCACTTCCTGGTATGTGAGCCTTGTAGCTTTATATCTGCAGTGTAAGATCAAAGCACGGCTGCCTCTGACTGCATGCTTGTGGAGATTTGGAAGGAAATTTGGTAATGTCACTGTTCTCCTTTCTGGAGGTTCTGACATAAGGTAGCAAAGCCCTGCCAAGATGGTTTCTGGCACACAGAAACACAGTGCAGAGCAAGACATGGTAAAACAGGTGATCCTGCCATGAAGGCAATTTTTCATGTGTCTTCTGATACAGGAGGATAATGTACTGCATAGTTGTCCTCCTTTGTTGGCCCCGTCACATGCCCCCTTGAAAAATAAGGGGCACTCCCAGTACAAGAATGTGTGTCGACACTGGTTCACAGTTGTCACAATCAGGAAGGGCATAATTCAACCTAGAAAAGGAGCGCCACCAAATTATTGATCAGATCAGTCTGTGGGAATAGGTGAGTATAGCAGCTGTAGCTTTATTTTTAAAGCAGAAGGAAACAGCATTCAAATCATCCATACCTTTCCCCTTCCTGAAATATAGCTATACCTCTGTTGTTGTGACAACATGGAACATGGACGTAGTAGATGACATAATGCTAGTAAGGTTCTCTTTAGATCTTGCCACATCCAGGATATCAGAAACAAGATTACAACTGTGCGTGTAAGTGACATCCCACTTCTGGTGCTCCTCTATCCTTCATGAAAACCCCTTTAAAATTTGGATCAACAGTTTGATTTGCACGTGTGCAGAATCAGGGTTGATGTGTGTTAACCACTTCCCAACCACACATCGCAAGCTTACTGCGGCAGGGCGGCCGCTCTGTGCCAGATCACATACCCTGTTTCCCCGAAAATAAGACCTAGCGTGATTGTCGGTGATGGCTGTAATATAAGCCCTATGCCCCAAATAAGCCCTAGTTAAAGTCCTTGTAGGTCATATTTTCAGGGTAGGGCTTATTTTTGGGGAAACAGGGTAGGGCTTATTTGGGGGGTAGGGCTTATATTGCAGCCATCACTGACAATCACCCTAGGTCTTATTTTCGGGGAAACAGGGTACCTAGTACGTGATCTGACACTTCGGGATCTGGGGCACGCACACGCGCTGCCCAGCAACCCACTCCTGCTGTGATCACACAGCAGAATAGATATTGGCCTAAATTGATGAAGAAACTAGAAAAAAAATTATTTGGATATGTTTAACCCCTTCCCGCCGAGCGTACACAGATATGCGTACTCGGTTTTCGGGGGTTATACCGGAATGATGCCCGCAGCTGCAGGCATCATCCCAGTACCGTTGTTTAGAGCGGGCGATTGGCTATCCAGGTATAACAACCGATGCGGTTAAAAGCTGCTCGGCTGTTATACCAGAGGATCGGGAGGGGACGTCCCCGGGACCGCCTCCCGCCACCGGGAGGCCCGATCGAACATCCGCCGCTTCCGTTGGCCAGTGACAGACTTAAACGAAGCCAGAAACGGCTTGGTTCCAGTCTCCTGGATGTAAACACGGAAGCAACGTCATGACGTCACCTCCTGTTTACTCGGCTGCCAATGGTGCCGGATTTAAAAAAAAATATACAGTATTCAGATACACTGTTTTCAGTGATCTGAATAATTTGAAGTACAAAGGAGGGATTTGGGGTCTTTTAGACCCCGATCCCTCCATAAAGAGTACCTGTCACCGCCTATTACTGTCACAAGGGATGTTTACATTCCTTGTGACAGCAATATAAGTGATCAAATAAAAAAAAAAAAAAAAAACACAATTTAATTATCTAAAATGAAATAGAATAAATAAGAAAATATTTTTTTTTAAAGCGTCCCCTTCCGCGCGAGCTCGCGCAGCAAAAGAAAACGCATACGGAAGTTGCGCCCACATATGTAAACGGTGTTCAAATCACACATGTGAGGTATCGCCGCGATCATCAGAGCGAGACTCTAACCTGGTAACCGTAAAACATTTTTAAAGTATCGCCTATGGAGATTTTATAGGTACCGTAGTTTGTTGCCATTCCACGAGTGCGTGCAATTATAAAGCGTGACATGTTTGGTATCTATTTACTCGGCGTAACAAAATTGGGCTAACTTTACTGTTTGTTTTTTTTAAATTCATGAAAGTATCCTTTTCCCAAAAAGTTACGCTAAAAACACCGCTGCATAAATACCGTGTGACATAAAATATTGCAACAATCGCCATTTTATTCTCTAGATTCTCTGCTAAAAATATATATATAATGTTTGGGGGTTCTAAGTAATTTTCTAGCAAAAAATACGGATTTTAACTTGTAAACACCAAATGCCAGAAATAGGCGTAGTCATGAAAGGGTTAATAGCAGTAAGTGAAAAATATATATTTTTTTCCAAAATTGTCAGTCTTTTTTTGGTTATAGAACAAAAAATAAAAGAGACAGAAGTGATCAAATACCACCAAAAAAAAGCTCTGTGGGGAAAAAGGAACATACATTTTATTTGGGTACAGTGTTGCATGACCACGCAATTGTCAGTTAACAATTTTGCCATATGGCAAAAAAATGGCCTGATCATGAAGTGGTTAAATCTTCCAGAGGTCAAGTGGTTAATGTTGAAAACAGGGTTATGCATAAAAAGCATTCAAGATAGCACCAGCATCAGTGGTAGCAGAGGATAAATGGGCTAAGACAAAAATCAAGTGTGCTTCATAATATTGATGATATTGGTTTTACCAAGCACTTGTACGTTTATATGAGTGAGGGTCTAACTTTCTCTGGTGACAGTATATAGGGGTTGCTTCCACATTAATTCCTGCTGGGGACTGAAATTTTGAATATTTTTTTGTCTAAGCTGGAATTGGGTTTAAATCTAAAACCTTTGTGCAGTTCAGCTAGAGAATAACTGCAGAAGCAATGCATGTTTTTATGTCTATTACAAAGTCTATTAAATACATAAATGATCTGCCCGATCAGGTTACTTTTCCACCGATGTATTACTCCACTATTTTTTTAATGAGCTTTGGGGCAGAGATGTCAGTACTGTTTTGCAAATCACAGTAGATAAATGCCACTGATTTTAAAATTACATAGGACGTGAAGTTCACCAAGGTATATACATAAGAACTGAACAGGTCAAATGATGTGTTTTGATTTGTGGATTTGTGTGCTTGTTAATATTTAAGATAGACTAATATAAGCTAGCAATATATTTTAATATGAAATGATGAGGCAGACTAAATCTTTAGCGATTAATAAAAATACATGGAGCAGCCAGTAGCGATGAACGCGCATCTTGTTGCATTATCACTGTTTTTCATTTGAGGTGATTTTATAAGCACTGCTAATAATACTGCCTATAAATCTAGTGATTTATTTTGTAAGTAAATAAGAAAAGCAGCCTTCAGGGCTAACCTTTTTTATACTCCTTGTCTTAATGGTCTGCACTTGTTTTGCAAGCCTTTTCCATCCCCATTATTTCTGCTTCTGATACAGGGAATATTGGTTTGAACACTACAGCCAGAATTTGTGTTTACCAGTGTCACCCAGCCCCTTCCTCTGTGGGCTAGCTGTCATAAAAACCCCAACTGTAGTCTAGCCACTTGCCGCAAAATCACATACCTGTACGTCATTCTGCTTCAAATGGTGGTACCGGGGGGATGCCCTTCAGTTGCAGGCATCATCCTGGTAATGTTTTTTAGAGCCAACAGTCGGCTTTCTTGTAATAACAACCGATGCGGCTAAGCAGCCGCTGGATTGTTATCACAAGCAGTGGGAGGGGACGTCATCCCTGTCTCCTTCCGCGACTCGCCCGGCTCTCCCGTCCCACCAGGAGGCCCGAGCGACCAGCCAGCACATCCGCCGGCTGGCCGGAGACCCAAACAAAGCCAGAATCAGCTTTTATCAGGTCTCTGATCTAGTAACCCAGACGCAACATCATGACATCACTTCCGGTATACTGGAGCCTTAAAGTGGGGTGCCCCTTAAAAAAAAAAATTAAAAGTCAGCAGCTACAAATACTGTAGCTGCTGACTTTTAATAATCAGGCAATTACCTGTCCCAGGGTCCAGCGATCCGGGGGAACGAAGCCCCCCCCCTCGTTCCCCGCTCTGTTTGTGGCACCGGCATTTTTACTGTGAAGCCACAGCCGGGCACCCAATGCGCATGTGCGAGCGGCGCCGCGCACCGTGATATGCTGCACAGTCATCTGGGACCTGTCACGTGTCCCAGATGACTGACTGCGCTGAGAGGAAGTGATGTCACCAGCCCGGGCACTGAAGGAGGCAGACTACGAGGGACCCCTAGCAATAGGCATTTAGAGGTAAGTTAATTTTTTTTTTTCCAATTATTTTTTTTTAAATATTTTTAGGAATTTTCAGCTATTTTTTATTTTTTGGGGGAAACACCACTTTAAAGATGCCAGATTTAAAAAAAAAATCAATATTCAAAGCAGACAAACTTGAATACTTTTAAGTGCAAAGGAGGGATTTGTGGTCTTGTAGATCCCTCCAAAAAAATACCTGACATGTGACTTTTGCTGTCACAAGGGATGTTTTACAATAAAAGTGATATAAAAAAGAATTAAAGGGACAGTTTAAAAATAAAAAAATTTAATAAATAAGAAAATATTTTTTTAAAGCACCCCATCCCTCCGTGCTCATGCGCAGAAGCAAATGCATACGTAAGTTGCGCCCACAAATGTAAACAGTGTTCAAACCACACATGTGAGGTATCGCCTCGATCGAGCAAGATAAATAATTATAGCACTATAAGCATTGCCTATGGAGATTTTTAAGTACTGTAGTTTGTCACCATTCCAAGAGTGTGCACAATTTTAAAGCGTGACATGTTAGGTAACTATTTACTTGGCGTAACATCATCTTTCACATTATACAAAAAATTGGGCTAACTTTACTGTTTTTTTTTTTTTTAATTCATGAAAGTGCATTTTTTCAAATAAATTTAATTTTTATATTTTTAGGAATTTTCAGCTATTTTTTATTTTTTGGGGGAAACACCACTTTAAAGATGCCAGATTTAAAAAAAAAAATTCAATATTCAAAACAGACAAACTTGAATACTTTTAAGTGCAAAGGAGGGATTTGTGGTCTTGTAGATCCCTCCAAAAAAATACCTGACATGTGACTTTTGCTGTCACAAGGGATGTTTTACAATAAAAGTGATATAAAAAAGAATTAAAGGGACAGTTTAAAAATAAAAAAATTAAATAAATAAGAAAATATTTTTTTTTAAAGCACCCCATCCCTCCGTGCTCATGCGCAGAAGCAAATGCATACGTAAGTTGCGCCCACAAATGTAAACAGTGTTCAAACCACACATGTGAGGTATCGCCTCGATCGAGCAAGATAAATAATTATAGCACTATAAGCATCGCCTATGGAGATTTTTAAGTACTGTAGTTTGTCACCATTCCAAGAGTGTGCACAATTTTAAAGCATGACATGTTAGGTAACTATTTACTTGGCGTAACATCATCTTTCACATTATACAAAAAATTGGGCTAACTTTACTGTTTTTTTTTTTTTTTTTAATTCATGAAAGTGCATTTTTTTCAAATAAATTGCATTTGAAAAACCGCTGCACAAATACAGTGTGACATAAAATATTGCAGCAACCCCCATTTTATTTTCTAGGGTCTCTGCTGAAAAAAATATATTTAATGTTTGGGGGTTCTAAGTAATTTTCTAGCAAAAAATACTGATTTCAACTTGTAAGCAACAAGCGTCAGAAAAAGGCTTAGTCATCTAGGAGATCATGCCTCTTCAGCAAGTAACAAAGAATAGATCTACCAGCAACATGGTAGGCCTATACTCTTCACCTCAGCCAACCCCCAACAGTTAGAAAACCACATTTCTTCATGGAGCATATAGAACCAGCATGTGGAATAGTTTTCATGCATAACCCAAACTGAAGATTGAAGAAAAAGCCTGACTCCAACATGGAAATATCTACACTATATTACCAAAAGTATTTGGACGCCTGTCTTTACACGCACATGAACTTTAATGGCATCCCAGTCTTCGTCTGTAGGGTTAAATATTAAGTTGGCCCACCCTTTGCAGCTATAACAGCTCCAACTATTCTGGGAAGGCTGTCCACAAGGTTTAGGACTGTGTCTATGGGAATGTTTGAGTGGAGTGGAGACTGAGAGCCAGGCCTTCTCGGGCAACATCAGTGCCTGACCTCACAAATGCGCTTCTGTAAGAATGATCAAACTTTCCCATAAACACACTCCTAAACCTTGTGGACAGCCTTCCCAGAAGAGTTGAAGCTGTTATAGCTGGAAAGGGTGGGCCAACCCAATATTGAACCCTACAGACTAAGACTGGGATGCCATCAAAGTGTGCGTGTAAAGGTAGGTGTGCCAATACTTTTGGTAACATAGTATAACTACAGGGATTCAACAAAAAAGAAACGTCTTTACCACAGTTTCCTGGTTTTAGAATCTGCTAATTTTACAAGATATTATTTTCTCTAGGAAGATTTTTGAATTGAAAAATGTTCCCTGTAGGAATTAGTGAATATATTGTATCAAATTTCAGCTGACATTCTGTATTTGTCAGATGAAAGTATAGTATATATTTTTGTGCTAGTTGTTGAATGTTTCATTTTTAGTGTTTGTAATGCCGCATACACGCGATCGGAAATTCTGACTTTTGCTGGGGGAATTCCAGCCAGAAAATGATTGAGAGCAGGTTCTCAATTTTTCGCTCGGAAAAAGTTTTGATCGGAAATTCTGATCGCCTGTACCAATTCCGACACGCAAAATTCCTACACATGCTCTGAAACAATTTGACGCATGCTTGGAAGCATTGAATTTCATTTCCTAGGCTCATCATAATGTTGTATGTCACCGCGTTCTTGACGGTCAAAACTTTTGTGTGACCGTGTGTATGCAAGCCAAGCTTGAGCGGAATTCCGTCGGAAAAAACGGTCGTGTGTATGCGGCAAAAGAGGATAAAAGACAAATGTACTTTTATACTAAACTCCTCTAATCCACCTCTAACACCCCTCCTGAAAGAATATGTCTCACTACCCCAACCACATCTTTTTACCTACCCCTGTACCAGAACTGGATCTGTGCAATGCTTTCTTTAGGCGAAAATCCTTTTTAGTCCTGTTTGCACCTGCAAGCTGAGCCCCTTATCAAATGAAGAACCCCTTATTGCCTACTGTACATCAGCCTGGAGGCTTCTGTATGCAGTAATTATCATATTTTGGCATAGTCTATTCCTAGTAGGTTTGGTTGTCTATTCAGTACATGCAGTAGCAGGCTGTCACAAAGCAATGCCAATTATTAATCTCCCTGGCGGTAATCCTGAGGGTGGCTCAGGGTTAATTTTCAGTACCAAAAAGCAGTAACCCCAAGCCACACTTGGGATTACACGGTAGTAACCCTGTACTGTTACTTACCTTGTCCCTACAATCCCCTGATGTCCTCCCACTGTGTCCTCTGGCCGATGCATCTGTCTTCCGGGTTCCTTTCCTTTGCGAGCGTCATGACGCAGGGGGTGGAGCCGGTGGGAAATTCAAAAAAGTTCAAAACATAACATACGCAGAATACATTGTAGACTGTGGATTACATTACATTACTGTATCAAACCATTTCACCTCAGTTCTGTCCCTAGTGCTTTGTCCAGTGCCCTTTTACTGTTCTTGTGAATTAGAATCACTTGCAGAATCGAGCGATAGTGATTCGTTAGGAAATTCCTCATCAGATACTGAAAGTGATGACAGCGACGATTCTGTGACTGAGCTCAGTGATGTGCGAACCTGGTGCTCTATTGACACTGGTACTGATCAGGAACGCCTCCAAAATTCTCATTTACTGAAGCATCTGGTATGAAAGTAGACATTGAACACGACAACCCCTTGGCATACTTACAATTATTTCTGACCGATTAGGTTATTGAAAAAATTGTTACTGAGACAAACCAGTACAAAGAGCAACAATTAGCTACTATGCATCGGAAGTTTCCAAGAAGCAGAAGGTGGGAACCAGTAACCAAAGATGACATTTGGAAATTTTTGGGCCTAATTATATATAAGGGAGTGGTGGGGAAATCCCTGCAGAAGTGATATTAGACAACTAATAAATTACTTCATTCTTTGGCACAGTCATATCAGAGTACCGATTTTCCCTGATCATTAAATATTTACACTTCAAAAACACTGGAGATTTGAAGAAACTACTCATCCTGCACCAAAACTAAATAAAATTTGGGAAGCATCCCAAATTATTCTAAAGAATTTCCAACAGAGCTCTGTGCCAGAAAGAGTCATAGCATAGATGGAAGTCTAATGCCCTACAAGGGAAGGCTCAGCTGGGTACAATACATTGCATCAAAGAGAGCATGATTTGGCATAAAATCCTACATGCTATGTGAATCGTCAACTGGCTACATTTGGAATTCAGTCATATACAATGGAAAAGGAACAAAATTCAATCCAAAATACAGCACATATGGAATGGCAACATCTTCCCTTCTTTCACTCATTGAGCCATTGCTAAATCAGGGCTATTGCGTAACAACCAACATTTTTATACGTCTCCTAAACTTTATGAGTTTCTTCTGCAAAACAAAACAGATGCCTATGGAACCGCTAGGGCTAACTGGCGAGACATGCAGCCATTGTTTGGCAATAAGAAGCTGAAGACTGGAGAAATGGTTGCCTGGCAGAAAGGAAAAATGATGGCACTGTGATGGCGTGACAAGAAAGATGTGTGCCTAATGAGTACATTTCATAATACCTCCACTGTTATGGTACGCACGAAAGGTGGGAAAGAAATCATGAAGCATGATAGACTACAATAACACCATGGGCGGTGTCGACAGAGCTGACCAAGCAATGACATTCTACCCAGCAATGAGGAAACAGCAAAAGAAGTACTACAAGAAGATCTTCAGGCATCTTCTCGAGCAATGCTTGTGGAATGCCTACATTCTTCTCAAAAAAAGAGTGACAAGCCTGTGATTAATTCTGACTTCATTTGGAAAGTTGCCGAACGTATCTTTGTGAACCACCAAACACCATCAATGGCTGTGAATAGAGCTGGACATTGTGCTGTTGGCATTGTCAACCCAGAACGCCTGACTGGTTCATCACTTCATGGACTACATCCCACCAACTGAGAAAAAGTCATCACCTACAAGGATTTGCATGGTTTGTTGCTCAAAGTGGTCTCTTAGACCCTGCATGTCTAAGTAAAGAGATCCTTTCACCTCAAAAATTATAACATTGGGGACTTTGTGTTCCCTATGTCATGAAAAAAAAGTTAAGCAAAAAAAAAATTTTTTGCAAACAAATTTTTACATCCAACCACATAAAATCCCCCCTAAATAAATGTTGAGGCCCCCACATACCATATATGCACCGTAAATGCATGTGTCGCAGGCACCTACAGGTGAAAACGTTGATTGCAATACATGTGTTACATATAGCTGCGCACGCCAGAGTTAGAGCAATAATTCTAGCGCAAGACCTCCTCTATGACACTAAACTGATGATCTATAGGGGGCTTTGGAAGCATCGCCTATAGAAAATATAGGGTATTGAAGTATGTCGCCATGATGGGTATCTATTTACTCAGTGCAACCTCATCTTTTATATTTTACCAAAAATGTGGGCAGTTTACTGCATTTGTTTGCCCTAAAATTCACTTTAGTATGTTTTTTTGTGAAATTTTGTATGCATTTTCTAGAATTTTCTGCCATAGGCTCCTGAGATGTAAATCCGGCCCTGGCCATGTGACACTTGGCAGTTCTTCTCAGTCCTTTTAGGCAGACAGAAGAAACATGCGTAATCTGCTCTGTCTTCTATGCAAAGAAAAAACAGGAAACTAGTTGAATATCCCCACAGGATGGTTCCAGATAGTTCTTTCACCAAGCTTTTTTGTCCCAGACTATGATGCAAAAGATTCCCCCCTCTAATGTCACATCTATACAATGACACATGTCCCTATTTTCTGTAGCTATCCCAAACTGCAGAACAGCCTGGGTGAAATCGTAAACAATTGCTGCAAGGTAACTCTGCATTCACACTGTCATGGTGCAGAGAACAGTGCTGACTTCAACTCATCATCACTGCTTTATGCATCATTGAGGACCGCTCAGCCTGGAGAAGAGGAAAAAAGGAAAAGAACCCTGTATGCTGTGTGACCTGCGTGAAGTATATACAAATAAAATAAAGGGATTAGGAAGCAGTGTCTGAAATTAGGATTTGGAAAGTTTATGGATTTAGTTTGCAATTATTTATATACTTAGGCGTTGATTTACTAAAACTGGACAAAATCTGGTGCAGCTGTACATGGTAGCCAATCAGCTTTTGACTTCAGCTTGTTCAATTAAGCTTTGGCAAAAGAAGTAGTTATCAGTAGCCATAGACCATGTGATATAGGCTGCTTAGGGTGGAAGCTGGAGAACAGCAACTTTTTCATTTTTTTATTCGCATAAAGAAAAATCACCTACCGTATTTTACTAAAAATAATACCATGGGTTTTTGTAAGATTAATATGTTCTTAGAAAGAGTATCAACAAAAATCAACATAATTTACTAGGTCATTATACAGTCATATTTTATACTTTATTTCTAAAAATAAAACCAAATTGCATAAATACAAGCATAGAGATGATGTTATTTCAGCTGTATTCCCGTATAGCCAATTTATTAATTTAAATCATAATAAAATGCTAAAAAAAGATTTTTTTCAGCATGCAGTAGTACAAGGTTGGAAAAGAGGGGCTATGGCAAGTGTGAGATAAAACATGCTTACTTTAAATCATGTAGTCAGGATAGGAAGGGTTTAATGAAGAGTAGGAGATGGAAATAAAAAGAACAGGGTCTATTTTTCATTTTTTTATTTTCGTTTAGGTTCACTCCAATGGCAGAAAGAATTACACAAAGTATTAAAAAGAACCAACATATAGTTGAGCAGGATGAAGTAATAAAGGGCAGAGCAGTGACATGTCCACTGGTTGCATTTAGGTAGTATAAAGGGAATTATTGCTGTGAGTCTTATGCCTCGTACACACAAAGGGACTTTCCCGCGGGATTGTCCGCTGGACTCAAGTCCGTCGGACAATCCCCCCGTGTGTGGGCGCCGGCGGACTTTTTGGCGCCAAAAGTCCGGCGGACTAGGTTTTAAGTTTTGTTTTAAAATTATCCGCTGGACTTGGCAGTCCGGCGGACAATCCCGCCGTTAGTATGCTAGTCCGCCGGACTTTTGGAAATGAACAGACTTGCCGCTCATCGGAAAGTCCGTTCATTTAGCACGTGACTTCAGGTAGACGGAGCTAGCGAAGGCAGTGAATGCCGCCGCGCTAGCCCCGCCACCTGGCATGGATTTAAAGGCCTGGGGGATTTTTTCGGCGTGGGGGTCCCCCCCAAATCCATCTCAGACCCTTATCCGAGCACGCAGCCCGGCAGGCCAGGAAAGGGATGGGGACGAGCGAGCGCCCCCCCCCCCCCCCTCCTGAACCATACCAGGCCGCGTGCCCTTAACATGGGGGGTGCCCTGGGGAAAGGGGGGCCATGCGGCCCCCCCACCCCAAAGCACCTTGTCCCCATGTTGATGAGGACAAGGGCCTCTTCCAGACAACCCTGGCTGTTGGTTGTCGGGGTCTGCGGGCGGGGGCTTATCGGAATCCGGGAGCCCCCTTTAATAAGGGGGCCCCCAGATCCGGCCCCCCACCCTATGTGAATGAGTATGGGGTACGATGTACCCCTACCCATTCACCTAAGGTGTAAAGTGTAAATAAAAAAAACACACAATTTTTTAAAAATATTTATTTTATTGCACTGCTCCGGGGGTCTTCTTCCGTCTTGGGGGGTCTTCTCGCCGGACTCCTCCGCTATTTACCTAGCTCTTTTACCGAGCAGAGGAGGCCGGCTACCTTCTTCGTCGTCGACGCCGTCGTCTGGGGGTCTCGATCCGCCTTCGGGGGTCTTCCGGGGTCTCTTCTGTTCTTGCCGTGGTCGTCGTTTTCCGCGCCGCCGGCGCCGCCTTCTTCTTCTTCCTCTTTTTCTTCTTCTTCCGATGTTGACCCGTCGCTCTCTCTGGCCGGAATGCCAGAGCCGCGCTGTGCTGGGACTTATATAGGGACAAGGGGACAGGGTCACATGCTCATGTCACATGGTGACCCCGGCCCCCTGTGATGTCACAGTCCCAGCATCCTCCGGGACTGTGACATCACAAGGGGGCGGGGTCACCATGTGACATGAGCATGTGACCCTGTCCCCTTGTCCCTATATAAGTCCCAGCACAGCGCGGCTCTGGCATTCCGGCCAGAGAGAGCGACGGGTCAATATCGGAAGAAGAAGAAGAAGAAGAGGAAGAAGAAGAAGAAGAAGAAGGCGGCGCTGGCAAGAACAGAAGAGACCCCGGAAGACCCCGGAAGACCCCCGAAGGCGGATCGAGACCCCCAGACGACGGCGTCGACGACGAAGAAGGTAGCCGGCCTCCTCTGCTCGGTAAAAGAGCAAGGTAAATAGCGGAGGAGTCCAGCGAGAAGACCCCCCAAGACGGAAGAAGACCCCCGGAGCAGTGCAATAACATATTTTTTAAAAATTGTGTGTTTTTTTTATTTACACTTTACACCTTAGGTGAATGGGTAGGGGTACATCCTACCCCATACTCATTCTCATAGGGTGGGGGGCCGGGATCTGGGGGCCCCCTTATTAAAGGGGGCTCCCGGATTCCGATAAGCCCCCGCCCGCAGACCCCGAAACCAATGGCCAGGGTTGTCGGGAAGAGGCCCTTGTTCTCATCAACATGGGGACAAGGTGCTTTGGGGGGGGGGGGGCCGCACGGCCCCCCTTTCCCCAGGGCACCCCCAATGTTGAGGGCACGCGGCCTGGTATGGTTCAGGGGGGGCGCTCGCTCGTCCCCACCCCTTTCCTGGCCTGCCAGGCTGCGTGCTCGGATAAGGGTCTGAGATGGATTTGGGGGGGACCCCCACGCCGTTTTTTCGGCGTGGGGATGCCCTTTAAATCCATGCCAGGTGACGGGGCTAGCGCGGCGGCATTCACTGCTCCATGTGTGGGCAAGTCCGTTCATTTTCAAAAGACCCCCGGACTTTTTCCCGCGGATTGTCCGCCGGAGAAGTCCGGGCGTGTGTGGGCAAGTCACGCGCTCGGAAAGTCTGGCAAAGCCCCGCTGGAAAGTCCGGCGGTTTGTCCGCTGGACTAGGTCCGGCGAACAAAGTCCGAACGTGTGTACACGGCATTACACTGTATGTCCCAATATGATAAAACTAACTACGTTTGGAATGGTATGTGCATTGCATATAGGAATTGATCACTTGATGCACATAATATGTGGTTTATTGCATGATGTTCCCTTGTGGCTATTACTATAAAAAACTAGAATGTTGAAGGATTGTATTCATTAACTTTTTTATTTTATTTACAGTTTTTTATGAGAATGCAATTAACAAGAACAATGCCCACAACATTTGGCCTACAAGTTAAATCAAGAAAGACAATATAATTATACAGTATGCTAGTATAAGCTGAGAAAAAACTAGCAGTGCTGGGTCTAGTGGTGTACATTAAGAAATATTTGAATAGATGGCAATGGGATTAGTAAGTAGCAAGTAAAGGGAAGAAGGAGAGGCCTCAATTTTTAGATTAACACATGTAATTCAACTTAAAGGCGTGGAATGTCGATTGGAGGATGATTGGCTAGGAGTCGGAGTAAATACCATTGAGTATGTTGAAAGCATTGTTTTATAGATTATTGAGTTCCTATAGACAAGGTTTGAATGAAAGATTCCCAAATGTTGAAGACATTTTGAACCCGTAATTCCTTATGTAGAAATGCCTCCACCGATTTCATGTGAAAAACATAGGATAATTTAGCTATAAATAAAGAAATAGTAGGGGTTTCTGGGTAGATCCATTTATGTAAAATAGTCTTCCCTGCCACAAAGAATATCCTAATAAGCAGTTGCTTACAGTAGGAGTGATGCAGAGATACAGTATATAAGAGTGATGGAAAAGTTGAAGCATCATTTCACGGTACATTGTGGCTTTGATCATGCCCCAAGAAAGCGGCAGCAATTTTAGAAGGGCATTAGATGAAAGCTGGGGAAAATTATTTGTCCAACATGCATGACATTTTGAGATCTATTGAAACTGGAGTAGAATCAACAAGATTTATTAACCATATTAAAAATAAAAAACGAATGGGTGATAACTAAATGATTTAAAACCAGTGAAAGATATGGAATTGAAAATGGGCCATTGCCAAGTGACCATTGAACGATACACTATATTACCAAAAGTATTGGGCCTGCCTTTACATGCACATGAATTTTAATGTTATCCCAGTCTTAGTCCGTATGGTTCAATATTGAGTTGGCCCACTCTTTGCAGCTATAACAGCTTCAACTCTTCTGGGAAGGCTGTCCACAAGGTTTAGGAGTGTGTCTATAGGAATGTTTAACCATTCTTCCAGAACCGCATTTGTGAGGTCAGGCACCAATGTGGACAAAAAGACCTGGCTCGCAGTCTCCGCTCTGATTCATCCCAAAAGTGTTCTATGGGGCTGAGGTCAGGCAAGTCAAGTTCCTCCACCCCAAACTCGCTCATCCCTTGAATTATTGTAACTTCATTCAGGAGCAGAGGAATGTATGGAGGCACCTTAATGGCAAGCAAGCCCAGAGTGAAGATGGATCCAGCTGCCTTGAAAAAGCATGCACTTTGCACAAGAAACATTTTTTGGCCAGATGTGTTTTAATTGTTTTTAGCCTTTGGAATTCATGACTAAAAAAAGAGTAATATGCTGTAAGTGCCCTGGACTTTTTTTTCATGGATTGCTGTAATGTTATTTGAGGCTATGTTCCAGATGCATAGCATATGACTTTAGTAGACCTACAATATGCAGCTAAAGTGTTTGTCATTGTAAAATACTTTCAATTTACATGCATATATTTTCCGATTGCTTCACTTAGTTTTATCCTTGACATTCCTCTGATAGTTCTGCTTGAAATTCCTACCTTTGAAGTACATCACACAAATCTATTGAAAACAGTTATGTAAACTAAACTAAATCTTTTACCTTTATTTTAGCATATGCAATGTATTTCTCATGTACTGATATTTCTTTTTCATTCTTTATTTTAATTTTTTTTCCAAGGACATAGGTGTGGGCACAGCATATCAATAAATGTTTCATATACACATCATATACAGTATTACAGAAGTCTACAGAGCAACAATTGTAATATCCAATAAATGAAATGCATTTCTACAAAGACATTCAAAAGAAGATCCACCTTCCTGTCCTTGTCAATTGTTCAACAGGTTAATAGGAAAGTAGTAGGTACAGCAACAGAGAAAAGGAAAAAGTGTCAAGGAATGTGAAATAGAAAAAAGTAGCCCCTATAAAAAAAAGGAAAAGGGCTTGAAAGGGGGAGGTAAGATATGGGCAAAGAATTAAGGGGGGGGTTCACTTAGTCACCACTTAACCACTTCAGCCCCCCGGACCAATTGGCAGCCAAAGGACCAGGCCCCTTTTTGCGATTCGGCACTGCGTCGCTTTAACTGACAATTGCGCGGTCGTGCAACGTGGCTCCCAAACAAAATTGGCATCCTTTTTTCCCCACAAATAGAGCTTTCTTTTGGTGGTATTTGATCGCCTTTGCGGTTTTTATTTTTTGTGCTATAAACAAAAATAGAGCGACAATTTTGAAAACAATGCAATATTTTTTGCTATAATAAATATCCCCAAAAAATTTATAAAAAAACATTTTTTTCCTCAGTTTAGGCCGATACGTATTCTTCTACATATTTTTGGTAAAAAAAAACGCAATTAGCGATTGATTGGTTTGCGCAAAAGTTATTGCGTTTACAAAATAGGGGATAGTTTTTATAGCATTTTTATTAATATTTTTTTTTTTACTAGTAATGGCGGCGATCAGCGATTTTTATTGTGACTGTGACATTATGGCGGACATTTTTGACACATTTTTGGGACCATTGTCATTTATACAGCAATCAATGCTATTTAAATGCATTGATTCCTGTATAAATGACAGTTGTAGTGAAAGAGTTAACCACTAAATTTTACTTTACCTAAACCTTTTGTTAAGAGAACAGCCCTTATTCCTATAGTAAATCAACCTTACCGCATAATTGAATCTCTGTTGAAAAACAAACCTCCCACCAGGACTTTACTAGCCATTTTTAAATGTATTAATACTTTATGTACATGAAATTGACTTGGTCTGTTGTTGAATGTTCATTTTTAAATAATAGTCATTTCTAGTTAATTACATTAGTGTGACTAAAAGCAATGAGAATCTTTTAATTATAGATTAGTGCACAGTGTTTGCTTCTGCCACATACATTTTCAAATTAGTTTACTTGCAGTGGACCTGAAATACTGACAGAATGTGTACTTTTAGATTCGAAAATTGTTAATAGTCCTCTCTTTTTCTGAATGTGTCAATAATTCTACATAATTTCTTTGCACTCTAAATACGAAAAACGTGGTATCAGCAAAGGTCTTGCTTCTAATCTTGTGAGATACCTTCCTAATACTAAGTTAGTATTGTCAAAACAGAGACCAGATAGACTTGTTAAAAATTGTAAAAGACAATAGTATTTTAAACCACTTGAATAAAATCAATACAAGTCTACTTCCTCCTGCTGGGACTTGTTCTCATGGAACCGAGTTGTAGGTCATTCAACAAAATATGGGAAAAAGTATTTAAAAATCTGTCACTACAGAACTCACACTCATTTAGAATTCATGGTAGTCTTTGCTATTTGGTATCACCATTTTTTTTTCACTGTGTGTATAACTATCACTATCTAAGATTTGTCAGTTTCCACTTTCGAGATCTGCAACTTCCCATTGTACCGTTATATAGACAGTGCCATCCAAGATAAGCCAGTGTACGCTTTATCCGTGTTGTTGTCAGGGCTGGGCTCAGACCTTCCTTCTCATAGCTGGCCGTTCAGCTGTCGGCTAATTGCCAGCTCCTTTCTCTCCACAGTGACTCACTTGTTGATGATATCCTGCTCGTCAGTCCTGCCTACTTAAGTCGTCCAGCCCAGATGATCTCTGCCTTCGCCTTGGTCACATCTCTAGAGGCGCTCTCCTGTGTTCCTGTTAAAGACTTGCTTGGCTGACATTCCTTCTGGCTCCAGATCCTGCTTGCTGTTCTACCACGCTCATTTCTGGCTCCCTGACGTTTTGGCTTGTCTGACTATTCGTTCCGGTTCCTGATCTCTGGCTATGTTTTGACTACGTTTACTCTGTTTACCTTGTTATTATTATTAAACAAGTGTGATTTAACTGTACTTCTGTCTCAATCTCTATTCATGGTTTCTGACAGTAGGCAAATGCCATAAATTCAGAAGATGCAGTCAATCCACATGTTGGTAAAAAAATGTCCAGATTGGATGAGCAGGATCACCGCATGGATCAGTTTGCCTTGGCGTTACAAACGCTCCTGAGTCGCACGGCTCACCTGGAATCTCCCACTGTGGCTGCTCTGGTACAGCCTGTGTTGCAGGCTGTCCCTGCTGATGCTCCAATCTCTGTGCAGGCACGCGCCTCGAGTATTACCTCTATAAGAGGTATGTCTGGTTCTTCTCCAGCGATTTGGGGCCAATCCAGTCCAATGCAGAGGGTTTCTCAACCAGGTTGAGATATACTTTGAGATGCTGCCCCAGGCGTTTCCCAGAACAGAAGCAAAGTAGGTTTTGTGATATCTTTGCTTTCTGAGAAAGCCTTGGCCAGGGCAAACCCTCTATGGCAGATGCAAAAACCTGTTGTCTTGAGTTACCCAGAGTTTGTGGCTTCTTTTAAAAGGGTATTTGACATTCCCGCACGCTCTGCTTCTGCTGCCAAGTGCCTCATGTCCATCAAACAGAGCACGAGAACTGTTGACGATTACGCCATTGAATGCCATACTCTGGCAGCAGAGGTTGCTTGAAACAACGAGGCCCTCGTGGCTACTTTTTCTCATGGTCTCTCAGATACCATCAAGGATGAGATAGCAACCTGAGATATACCCACTAAGCTGGAGAGGTTGATCACGTTTGCCATCCTCTTTAACTCCAGACTCAGAGAAAGACTTCCTTTTAAGGAGCGCTTGCGGAAGCCTCCTGTACATTTGTCTCTGAACTTTGCACTCCCTTCCTCAACTTCCATGCCTCCTGGTACCGAGTCGGTCTGTGAAGATGAACCCATGCACTCGGGCTTCATGAGGATGAGAAAACCCTTAGGAGGAGGGAGAGATTGTGCCTTTATTGTTGCCAGGCAGGTCACTTTTTGAAGTCTTGTCTTACCCGTCCAGGGAAAGCCCGAACCTTGAGGTCCTGTCACGGACAGACCTTAGGCAGCGTTGTTTCCTCCCCAGTTATCCAGAAGGATAAGTCCCTGGTTTTGGTCACCCTTTCTTGGGCTGAGTCATCCATTGAGTTACAGGCTCTAATCTACTCTTGAGGCCTGGTCATTGATGCTGCCTTTGTATCGAAGCACTCGATTCCGCTGCAGCTGTGTGACACTCCAATTGCCATTGAGGCTCTTGACGGGAGACCTCTACAGCCTGTCCATGTGACTCATAAGAGGGTTTCGTTGTCCATGGCCGTATGGGCTCTTCACCATGAGATGATCCAATTCCAAGTTATTTCCTCACCTAAGTTTCCACTGGTTATTGGTTATCCTTGGTTACAGAGGCTCTGTGCTGAGGTTCTCTCCTGGTCGCCACAATGCAGTAAGTCATGCTTCCAGAATGTGGCCAAGGTCCTGTGCACCTTTTCACTCTCCTCCTTGCCGGAGGAGTACCACATTTTTAGCAATGTCTCTGACAAAGGTCAAACCGGTAGTTTGCCTCCACACCGGTTGTATGATTGAGCAATTGACCTTCAACCTGGAGCCATACCCCCTCATGGCCGGGTTTACCCTTTGTCGGTCTTGGAGGATAGGGCCACGGAGGAGTATGTTGCAGATGCACTTTCTCAAGGTTTCATCCACAAATCCTCGTCTCCTGTTGGTGCTGGTTTCTTCTTTGTGAAGAAAAAGAGTGGTGAACTGAGATCTTGTATTGATTATAGGGGTCTCAATCGTTTCACAATTAAGAATGCCTATCCGATTCTGTTGATTATGGAGTAATTTGACCACCCCAAGGGAGCAACTTTTGTCAGAAAGCTTGATTTTAGAGGGGCATACAATCTTGTGAGGATTAAGGAGGGTGATGTGTGGAAAATGGCGTTTAATACCAGAACAGGCCATTATGAGTACCTCATAATGCCTTTTGGCCTTTGGAACGCCCCGGCAGTTTTCCAGGAATTTATTAACAATATCCTCCGAGATTTTTTGCAATTATGTGTGGTGGTTTATCTCGACGATATCCTCATATTTTCCAAGTCCCTGGAGAGCCACCACACAGATGTATGTCATGTGCTTCAGAAACTAAGAGAGAACAACCTCTATTATAAATTGGAGGAGTGCGAATTCCATTGTGAACAGGTTAAATTCCTGGGCTATGTCATTTCCACTGCTGTTTTTTCTATGGAGCCAGAGAAACTTTCAGCAGTCCTACAGTGGCCCGACCCATGGGTTTATGTCCTCTGCAGCGTTTTCTTGGCTATGCCAACTTTTATTGGAAGTTTTTTCGTAACTTCTCATCTCTGGTCAAGCTCCTGACTGATATGACCAAAAAGGATGGTAACACGCAGAGTTGGTCTCCGGAGTCCATTAAGGCCTCTGAGAGTCTCGAAGGCTGGCTTTGTTTCTGCTACTGTGTTGGCACATCCTGATCCTACGTTACCTTTTATCCTTGAGGTTGATGCTTCTGAGACTGGAATTGGTGCCTCTGTCTCAACGTCCTACCTCTGAGACTGCTATGCATCCTTGTGGCTACTTATCCAAGAAATTGTCACCTGCGGAGTGAAATTACGAGATAGGTGACAGAGAGCTGTTAGCGATAATTTTAGCCCTGAAAGAATGGAGACATCCCTTCGAAGGTACCACTGTGCCGGTTCTCATTCTTACTGACCATAAGAATCTCACATTGTCTGAGGCTAAACGCTTCTCTCCCAGAAGGGCGCAATGGGCTCTTTTCTTGTCTAGTTTCAATCACATTGTCTCGTTCTTACCCGTTACTAAGAATGTAAGGGCTGACGCTTTGTCACCACAATTTTCCTCCACTTCTGAGATGGTTCCGGTTCCTGTGATTCCTATTGATCGTATTATGGCTACAGTTCGCACCAGTCTCACTTCTCCTTTGGGTGACAAAATTATTGCAGCTCAGGTCCATGCTCCTCCTGAGAAACCTTGTGACCGCTGCTTTATCCCAGAGAGTCTCTGTACTGCCGTTCGCCCAGACTTACCATTCTCCCAAGGCTGCTGGCCACCCTGGGAAGGATTAACTCTTTTGGGCCATTTCCCAACAATTCTTTTGGCATAGTCTACATGCTGATGTAGCCGCCTTCATAGCTGCCTGTTCCATGTGTGCTCAGAGTAAGACTCCACAACACCTTCCAGTGGGCCTTCTACAACCCATACCCAATGAACAGAGACCCTGGATCCGCCTGTCTATGGATTTCATGGTGGAGTTACCCAACTCCCAGGGTAACACAGTTATCCTTATGGTGGATGACCGGTTCTCGAAAATGTTCTATTGTATTCCACTTAAGAAGTTGCCCACTTCTAAGGAACTGGCTTCCATTTTTGCTCGAGAGATCTTTTGCTTACATGGGCTACCCAGGGTGATTGTCTCGGACAGGGGTAGTCAGTTTGTGTCCTGGTTCTGGCGAGCCTTTTGTGCACAGTTGGGAATTCAGCTTGCTTTCTCCTCTGCGTATCACTCGCAGTCTAATGGGGCCACAGAATGAGCCAATCAGTCCTTGGAGCAATTTCTACGTTGCTATATTTCTGACCATAATAACAACTGGTCAGACCTCTTACCGTAAGCGGAGTTTGCTCACAATAGTGCCTTGAATTCTGCTTCCCGGTTGTCCCTGTTTATGGTGAACTATGGTTTCCAACCTTCCATGTTGCCTGACTCGCGATATGCTAATGATAAGTAAAGACTCCATGCTGACGCCTTTCTACCAGGTTGAGAACAGGGTCTGGCTGTCACTCCCTATCTCCGACTTCGTGTTCCCTCCCTGAAGTTTGCACCTCGTTTTATTGGGCATTTCTGTATTCTTTGCAGGATTAACCTAGTGGCTTACACATTAGACCTTCCTTCTAATATGCGTATCTCAAATGTATTTCATGTCTCCTTATTAAAACCTGTGGTCTTCAACCGCTTTACCACCTCGGTGCCTCGTCCTCACCCTGTACAGGTTGAGAACCATGAGGAGTATGAAGTACAGTCCATTGAGGACACCCGTCGGTTCCGTGGGGGCATACAGTACCTGGTGCATTGGAAAGGGTACGGTCCGGACAAACACTCTTGGATCTCATCCTCGGATGTACATGCACCTGTCCTCCTCCGTGATTTCCATAGATGTTTTCCCCTCAAGTCTGGTGGTCCTCCAATGGGGAAGAGTCATTGAGGAGTGGTACTGCCAGGGCTGGGCTAAGCTCTTCCTTCTCAAAGCTGGCCGCTCAGCTGTCAGCTAATTGCTAGCTCCTTTCTCTCCACAGTGACTCACCTGTTGGTTAGTCCTGCCTACTTAAGCCATCCAGCCCAGATGATCTCTGCTTTTGCCTCGGTCACATCTCTAGAGATGCTCTCCTGTGTTCCTGTTAAAGACTTGCTTGGCTGACATTCCTTCTGGCTCCAGATAATGCTTGCTGTTCTACTACGCTCATCTCTGGCTCCCTGACTTTTTGGCTTGTCTGACTATCTGTTCCTGAACTCTGGCTATGTTTTGACTACGTTTACTCTGTTTACCTTTTTTATTATTATTATTAAACAAGTGTGATTAAACAACTGTACTTCTGTCTCAGTCTGATTCATGGTTTCTGACAGTTGTATTGAAAACCCCATCTGAGATCTCCCAATCCTTGCAGTGTGTTTGTGATGTAGACAGCACATCCATGATCTGCCAGTTTGCAATTTCTCGCTGTGGTATAAACAGCTCCACCTGAAATTTGCCAGTTTCCACTATAGGCTTGTTGTATGGATACCACAATCTGAGATCTGTCAGCTCCCACTGTGTGTAGTGGTATTAACAGCACCATTCAAGATCTGCCAGTTCTCACTTTGTCTTTTTGGTATTGAAAACATCACATAGACAGCATAATCTGAGATCTTGGATTTACTACTGTGTGCCTCCACTATAGAAAGCTCCATAAGGGTTTTTCTAGTTCCTATTTTGCCCTTTTGGTTTAGACAGCTCCATCTGAAATCTGCAAGTTTCCACTGTGGGCTTGTTGTATAGACAGCACCATCAAAGATCTGCTTGTTAACTCTTTGTGCTTGTGGTATAAACACATTTGAGATTACTCATGGGCATCACCATCCGGGATCTGCCAGTCCACACTGCATACTTGTGGTATAGACAGCACGGTGTGCTTTTGGTATTGACAGCCCCATCAAAGATCTGCCAGTTCACCCTTTGTTCTTGTGCTATGCATAGTGCCAGCTACGATCTGACAGTTTCCACTGTGTACTTGTGGTTTAGATGTCAGAAGCCTTTTTCTGGCATCTGCATGCATATACTTTCTCCTTGAGAGTTCCCTGTTTGTCTTAAACCCTAAGGTGTTTTTTAAAGTAAACTGCAACCAGAGTGTACATGTTTATGCTTTTTTTTCCTCCCCTTCCTGCCTCTGTAGAGGAAGGCACATGTATTGGAAATGGACAACATTACAATGCAATCTCTGGTTGCAGGTTCCTTATTAAAGCACCCAGGATTTCTGGCTGTCAGGCTGCTCTGCAAAGAAGATATAACCATGTATAAGCACATGGAGTTGCCTACTACCAAAAAAAGGAGACAGCTTACCAATCCTAAATCACCCCACAGGTATATTTTAGGTTCAAAGAACTTCTAAGAGGATAATAATATCTTTGTATTTTTCTGTAAATGGTTTGCTTATTTTAAGTATTATTCAGTTATTGAAAATTTAGAATGTTTACATATTTAATACTAAAAAGAATGTGCAACAGTTTTAATTTTCTTATTGACGAGGACTGTAAAAATAACATTTTGAAAACATTTTTAGTCAGGTAAATATAAAATATTAAATATGAATATTTTGCATTCTTATTTTGGCCCAATAGGTGGAGCTTTAAGCTCCTTCTAATGTTTTTAGGCTGTAAGTTTGCTATAATGCATGTTATTTAAACAAGTGAATTAGTCACAGCACTGACTACTAACAGTTACCCCTATCAAACTGCTCAATATGAAGTTTCAGTCAGGCAAACTATAGTGTCAAAGCAGGCAATGTTTGCTGTCTTGTCCATTTAGCTAATCCTCAATGCTCTGGAAATCCTTTGTTGTGTATTAAGTGTGAAAATTATCAAAACAACAGTTAAAAAATGTATAAACCTAAAAATAAAGTTGTCCAAGACCATTGCAGTTTCCCTTTAAAAATCCTATGTATGTCTCATTTAAATCAAATCTATTTAAAGCACACAGCCTGTGCGTGATGGCAAAATATTAAGTAAGCTTTTGTTTTCTATGTTAGAAGTTTACAGTCTGGATTAAATAATTATTTAATGCAAATACTTTGGACTCAGCTTTGCTAGGCTTTCGGCTTGGCTGGACATGTGCTTTTACTGATAAAGAAATTCCTATAGCTTGTTTTTGATGATGATGCAGAGCAAATTAAGTCTTTCCACAAATGCCAGCAATACGTGGAATGTTTAAAGATTGATTGCATTTGCTGGTGCTACCATTAGATAGCTATGTATTGCAATTTCTGGTCAGTGATGCCTTCAATTTGCTTAATATAGTAAAACGGGGGGGGGGGGGGGATGTTTAAGTTAATCCAAAACGAAATGTGAGTCTTTATTGGTTTTCATGAAAATATATTTAGCATGAAGGGAAACAAAATGTGCAACCAATGGGCTATGTTTTTTTTTAGGATTTATTCAATGCACAATGCAGAAAAAAAAGTGCAGTAACCTATAACAACAAGACCAAATAAACTTTATTAGGCAGACCAGTACAAGATGAGTTCTGACTGATTGCTTTTAGTATTGCACTCTACAATTTGCAGCTTGTACTGCTATCAATATCATATATATGTCCTTATATTTGTAACTGGGCTTTTAATAACTACTTTATAGTACTCCATAAAATGATACTATTTTTCATTAAAAAAAAGGTGTAAACTGTAATAGAAAACATAAGTTATGAAAAATGACAATACAATGTGAAATAAACTTTTAAATGAATGATATGATAAGCATTTGAACAAACAGAATTAGCCTTGTAAATTTGTAAAGTTCCAGTCTACAAAATACTGTACTAGCATTTCAGCTTTGACTTAATGCTTCCCCTCCTTCTCGACCTCCAATGTTCCCTATAAAGATGGACAAGTTAACCACTTCAGCCCGGACCAATTTGCAGCTAAAGGACCAGGCCCCTTTTTGCAATTCGGCACTGCGTCGCTTTAACTAACAATTGCGCGGTCATGCGACGTGGCTCCAAAACAAAATTGGCGTCCTTTTTTTCCCACAAATAGAGCTTTCTTTTGGTGGTATTTGATCGCCCCTGCGGTTTTTATTTTTTGCGCTATAAACAAAAATAGAGCGACAATTTTGAAAAAAATGCAATATTTTTTACTTTTTGCTATAATAAATATCCCCAAAAAATATATAAAAAAACATTTTTTTTCCTCAGTTTAGGCCGATACGTATTCTTCTACATATTTTTGGTAAAAAAAATCGCAATTAGCGATTATTGATTAGTTTGCGCAAAAGTTATAGCGTTTACAAAATAGGGGATAGTTTTATAGCATTTTTATTAATATTTTTTTTTTTATTAGTAATGGCGGCGATCAGCGATTTTTATTGTGACTGCGACATTTTGGCGGACACATCGGACATTTTTGACACATTTTTGGGACATTTGTCATTTATACAGAAATCAGTGCTATTTAAATAGCACTGATTCCTATGTAAATGACAGTTGTAGTTAGGGGGTTAACCACAAGGGGGCGGGGAGGAGTCAGTGTGATGTGTTGTGTTGTGTTTACTGTAGGGGGGGGCGTGGCTGTACGTCTGACGTCATTGATCGGCGTTCCCGATGACAGGGAACCGCCGATCACTGACAGTCAGTGTAGGAAGCGCGGGGAGAGGTTTGTTTACATAGACCTCTCCCCGTTCTTCCGCTCCGTAACCCGATCGCGGGATACCAGCGGCGATCGGGTCCGCTGGTCCCGCGGCCGGGGTCACGGAGCTCCCGACCGGGTCGCGAGCGCGCCGCTAGCGGCGCGCGCGCGACCCACGGGCAGGCACATGCACGATCATGTACAGGTACGTGATTCTGCCTGCCCGTGCCATTCTGCTGACGTATATCTGCAGTGGCCGGTCGGGAAGCGGTTAAAGCTCTTAAGGTGACTAGCAAATGTAGAGTGCTGTGCCTACTGGCACATTTTGTTAATGCTGCACAGTACCCACTATCCCTTGCCACTGCCAATATACTGTCCCTTAGATTTTCATGATCACTTTGATACTGTCCTTTATATCTCCACAACAGCTTTACAACCACTACATGTTGTCCTTGACCACTCCTGTGCACTCTGTCCCCCAGGAGTAGTAAATGTTTAGAACCTCTGTCACTTTTCTATTAGTCTCTGTGTCTTTATTAATACAGATCCCCTGTTGCTTCCCAAAAGCCTTCTTTTAAAAATGTGATGTTTTGCTGTTTGTGTCAGTATTGGAGAAATTGCTCTTGATTGATTCCTGTCTCCTGAGGAGAAATCCTCAGTTTTACCTCCTCACTCCTCACTATTAAAATTAAAAAAAAAAATTGGGAAATTGGGATGAAGTTTGACTTTAGAGTGACTCTGTCACCAGAATAAAAACTTGAACCATAGAATACAGAGGGAACAAATATACAACACTCCCAGAAGGGTCACATGCTAAACAATCTTTAGCCACTGTAGCCCTTCAAGGAAATTAAATCCAGGGCCATGGTACATTATGGCTACAAGGTTAATATTATTTTATTTATTGGGAGCCATTAGTTTCAATTTTTTTATTTTTTTTAAAGGTTTTTATTGGTATCATAGACAGGTTTACAGAGAAACAGAAACTTGGTAACTGCGGACGCAGCCACTACAAAGAATACAAATGTACGATTGTATGCTAGTTAAGTAAAGTACAAAAGTTAATTCTTAGTAAATAGAATGAAATGAAATGAAAAAACACAACATACGTTTTTTAGGGAGAATGTAAATCCATGTTAATATGCAAATAAACAAAGTTATATTCATCATTTATAAGGTAATTGAATGAGTAATGTGTGGAAAAATCTATACAGAAGGGGTACACTGGAGTTGGTAGGTGTGATAGAATGCATGAAATACAGTTATTTATGGGGAAAGGGGGAGCTATGGAAGGTTACAGTTTAGGGGATGGTATAGCGGACATGTAATTGTTATAACTCAATAAGGTTTTCTGTATGAAGGGGGGAGGGATATAGAAAAGGGGAAGAGGGCGATGGGGGGAAGGTTAGGTGTATAAATGTCTCAAATATCCTGCCACAATTCTCGAGAATATTTCAAGTGAGGATTCGTTTGTATTGGTTTCAAGTTTTATGCTGAAGACATGTTCGCTTTAACACACATTTTCCACCCCTACCTAACATATTTTCAGTTCCTATGTACGTTCCTCCTAACAACTCATTGCCTCTCCATATTTTGTGCTTCAAGCAATTTTTCAACCCTCACTTGCTCTTTTTATCTCAATATTTAGACCTCACACTTGTAGAACTTTCATATGCATGAAAAAGCACACACAGAAAACGGGAGTATGCTACCATCTCTTATATTTTGTAAATTCTTATAAGATCTCTGAACCTTCTGTCTAGAAGAGCTGTTATTAAAATGAACTCACCCTCTATTTGCTTATTTTACACAGCAGATAAAGTACCATGATGTCTTACATGGCTAGGTGGGGTACACCCAGGACTAATAGGAAAAACATCTCACTACATTAATTACTAAGAAACATACATATTTATGAAGTCAGTTGGAGATTCATCCAATTACTACTGAGAAACCAGTTTTGAAATAGGCTTTAAAAAAAAAAAAATGATTACATTATTAAAAAAAGGAGATTTAAGTTTATACTAAGATATTTATTTTTCTCTTTTACCACAGGAGTCAAAACATTTCTCAGTCACCAAGACAACCAAGTAAACCACCTGATCCAGGGCCAACTGGTCTAAGTAAAAGTAGGACTGTAGATGCTTTCAAAACAGAAATGAGAACACAACCACCTGGTCGAAGTCCTTCAACTCTGAGCTTGAAAGAGCCTAGAACTAGGCCCGATACAAAAGAGGAACAGAAGACTGGGATGATGAGTGGTTTTCTCTCAGACAGTAATCCAATAAGTATGGTCTCCTCTGTAGTTACCAAGTTTAATCCATTTGAGACAAAGCCTGATTCTGCTGCCCACAATGAAGATTTAGTTAAGAAACAAAAGGAAAGAGAGCATGAAAATAAGGAGCACCTTATAGGAATTAATAAACCCGGACCTCAACCACAGAGGTCACCGGTACATGGGCCACAACCTCAAGGAATTGCTAAACCCACAATAGCTGCTCAAGAGCACCCAACTAAATCTACACAACAGCAGTCTGAGACAAAAATAGCATCTTCACAACAGAGTCCTGCAAGGACGTCAACACAGGTGTCAGATGCCACAAAATCACTTTCACACACTTCTATCCTCAAAGAACCTTTGCCTGAAACTGTAAAGCCTATGAAACCTTTAGTTCAAGAGCCAAAACATTCTACCTCATTGTCCCAAGTACAAGGATCTAAAAGAGAACCAGAGATGCAGGATAATTCTGCTAAAACATCACGTCAAACTATAGAAAAGCAGAGTTTGCAACAATCAGAGCTTACTAAACAATCTACTGATATGTCAAAAATGTCACAACAGATGTCAGAACATGAAAAGCAACGTACACAGACTCATGGTACTGCCAAACCAAGTGCACCACAATCTGGGCCTGTAAAACCACAGCCACATCCAGTGGTTGCTGCTTCAAGTACTCAGCAGCAGGCAACTTCTGTGAAACAACCTCCACATCAGACAGGTCTTCCGAAACAAAGTCCTGTGACACAGCAACAAAAACAGCAAACACCACCTATGTCAACAATTAAACAAATGGCCCAGAAGCCAGAGCCTATCACTAAAAAGCCTGCCCTAGTAAAAGAACAACCACCACATACAGAGGTTTCTGAGATGAAGGCAGAATCTAAGAGACCACAGGACAATAAAATGCAGATGTCCAAGACAGAAGCAAAGCACTTGTGTCCTCTTTGTAAGACAACAGAACTCTTGTTGAGCTGTAAAGAAAAGCCTAATTTTAATACTTGCACCCATTGTAAAACTGTTGTATGCAGCTTGTGTGGTTTCAATCCTAATCCACATATAACTGAGGTAAGTGATTATCCAGGTGTTCTTAATCGATACTCAATGCATTTAAAGGAAATATATATATATATATATATATATATATATATATATATATATATATATTAAGTTTTGTATAATAGATGACTATTTGTGGGAACATGCCTGTTGTTAATATTCTTGCTATTTTGAAATATTTTTGCTCATTTGTATACTTACCCCACTGCATGTATTTTACATAGCTACTGCTCATACAGTATATAAACAGAAGTTGCTGGAAAAAGGTTAGGGAAAAAAGAGGCACTGTATATGAATATAAACAGTGTCTTTGTTTAGTTGTAATCACTAGAATGTTTTTTATGAAAATCTCAACGTGGGTTCTATGCTCCTCCATCATCGTTCATATCATTGTCCACTAATACACCGTTGGTCGAGGGTTCCTGTAAGCAATGTATCATGGTGTGCCTATGACAGGCATAGAGGTGCATCTTCCCTGCCTCTCCCAGCAATTGTTGCTGCTAAGAGAACTTTGAAAACTATGAGATGATGCCACAGGGTCAAAAAGTGAAATAGCTAATAAAAGGAGAACGGTAAGTACATTGCTGTTAAGTAAATTTATGTTTGAACTAAGTATTTAGGTCTGTGAAGGACCCAAGTCAACCATTTGCCTAATGCTAATACAATTAAGGTTAATATATGTGCACAATACCAAATCTTCAACATCTAAATTGCTTTCCTGAAATCAAGTGACTATTGATACTCAAATAAATAATTATCAGCTGGCCAGTTAAAACCTAGGAATCCACAAAAAACTACATTTTAGTTAATTAAATTAGCTTTAAACTATACATTTTAACCTGCAGAAAGCTTTTTAACTAATTACCACACAATTAATGCGTGTAATGTTTAATAGCTGATCTGGCAACCTTAACCCAGTCTATTTTCAGTGAAGTTATAGCAGTGTTTTGCACAAAACTCCTTTTAGCATTTTTGCTAATTAAACTTGGCTTTCCCCCTAAATTGTGCTGCATCAAACAACTGTATTGTAACAAAGCTTCCATTACACTGACTAACAACTTGCAGACCATTTGCCCTGTACATTTATTTTGGTTAACTGATCTTTGTTCATTTAAATGCATAAGGAGATGATTTCTTCTATTTTAATACTAATTATATTAATGCTGGCATCAGGTTTGCCTGCAAAATTCCAGGAATACCCTGGCTACAGAGAAAGTTGTCACTTTCAGTCTGCATAATACCTAAGACCTCTTTATCTTTTGCTTTGTTAGCCTGCTTTCCTGTCATTCACTCTTGTGATTTTTCTTTACCTCACTTACTTACCTTTTAGATATTTTGGCTCATGTCCTTTTTCAGTACACTTAAAGTAGAACTATAAGCAAAACTTTATTTTTAATTTTAGATAGAGTAAAGCCTCGTACACTCGATCATATTTTCCGACGGGAAATGTGTAATGACAGGCTGTTAGTCGAAAATCCGACCGTTTGTATGCTCCTTTGGACAATTGTTGTCAGATTTTCTGCGGACAAATGTTGGATAGCAGGTTTTAAAATTTTCTGCGGACCAAAGTACAAACACGCATGCTCGGAAGCAAGGACGAGCCAGAAGCTGTCAGTCTTGTAAACTAGTGTTCGTAATGGAGAATTAACATTCGTGACGTGGTAAATTATGAAATCTAGAAATGCAGCGCACATTTTATTCTTCTTTAATAGGATAATAATGAAGCTGTGTTGCTGGAGATACTGGAGTTATTGCAAACACATTTTGAAAGGCTTTTTTTTTCTAGTGATATCAAGAATAATATTATTATGCTTTTTTTTTTGGTCAAGCTACCACAACACCATTATCCCATAGTTTTTAAGTTCAAAGATACAACTATGTCGGTGTTAATTTTACATTGTATTTTTTTAAATGTAACTGCCTACTCCCAAACTGTAATTTGAAGTAAAACACATAGCCAAGTATTATTCTCCACATTTTTTTTTATTGTGCATTAAAAAAAGAAAACAAATAAAATTAGACATGCTATCTGCAGTAGAACTTAACCAAAAAGTGCATTCTATGCATCCAAAAATATAGAAAATATAACAAATCAAATCATTATTATTCAACCAAAATTTTTTATAAAAGCCTGCATGTATCCTACTTCTTAATATAGGGGGTCAACAATGCCAAGAGTTGGTGAAAGCAGGGGTCCGTCATCCGGAGATAATTCTGAAAAACTTCTGGCTTATTCTCCTGGAGCTCTTGCAGCAAAGGGATATGACATAATTGGTTACGATTAATAAGGCAACCAATTTTTTTGTCCAATAACTCCTCCTCCTCCTGTTTCTGGACTGGACTTGGGTCAAAGCAATAACTACAATGCCAATAATAAATAACACGTTATCTCCTCCAATTCCGCAACATGTCTGGTTGACGGACAGCCATTCAGAAAGAAATTGAAAAGCACAAAATGAAAAGCGTGAACCAAAAAGCACGAAATGAAAAGCGCAAACTGAAAAGCGCTAAATGAAAAGCGCAAATCAACACTCACCAAACACGAAATTAGCAGAAGGAGCCCAAAGGGTGGCGCTAAAGAGCTGAAAAAACACGTAGTACGTCTGTACGTTCGTGTTTGTTGTTTCTAATGGGGACACAGACAGCAATAAAAACTGACAGGGGTTTTAATCCCTCTCCATTCTATCCAAAACAAAAATCAAATATTGCCTTTAGTTGTACTTTAACTTGCAATGAAGGCTACATATAAACATGATGTAGAGGTGGTGTACAATTACAGATTACTCAGAACCCCATGTGTACATGTTTATCTGACATATGGAGGATAAGGTGGGAGTAATAGCACATTCCTAGAGTCAGCTTATCTCAGGGAAGAGGGTAACTGTAGGCCAAGGAAGCCTAACTTGGCACTCTTCCCCTAACAACAGTTATCTAGGAGTGTATGAAGAAGGTGAATAATAATGATAAGCCATCTGTGCCTATTAAGGGCAATGTAGCAGATTCATATAATAATCCACAACTCCACTGTGACTTACCTTCCATTCTCTCCCTTGTAATCTAGTATGCCCAAGATGTGACCTGAAACACCTCTTAACAAGTTTACCTCTAGATCTAACTTTTTTAAACTTTTTTTGCACACATGAAAAATCCAACTTTTGGGCTAAAAAATTACTTAACCACTTCCTGACGACCTGGAGCATAAATATGGGCTCTCGGCAGGTGGGCTAACACAGAGCGGCCGCATATATGTGGCCCTAGTTGAACACTTTACTGTGCTGAAAGCACACTCACTGCATGCTCCCAGCACAGTAACGAACAGGTACAGGAAAGCTCCCGATTCATACCTGCAATCGGAAGCTTTCTGATCACATGACCGTGGTGACTGCCAATTACAGCAGTCACATGATTGGAATGCCTGCCTCTGCCTCCCAACATTAAGATTCACTTAAAGGGCTGGGAGGCGGCAGCGAGAAGGGGTTAAAACTCCCAGCACATAATATATTTTCTGAAAGCAGAGGCCTTGTAGAATAAAAAGATGGTGTTTGCAGTTTTTTATGTCACATGATATTTGCACGAACACATATTTTCAGGAAAAATATATACTAAATTGAATTTAATGGCAAACATAAAATAATGCCCTATTTTTTGGTAAAGTATAAAACATAGGGTTGCGTCAACTAAATAGATACTAGACATGTCAACTCCTAATTTGTATGTGCCCCTGATATCGCAAAAAAACATGGTACCCAAAATTCTCCATAGGCAATGATTTAAAAGCCTTTGCAGCTCATTAGTTTAGAATTAGCCATGAATTATTGTTTTCAATTTGATGTTTGCAGAAATACCTCACATTATGTTTGTTTTTTAAATTACATTTTATTGTAATTTTATTTATTTGTTTACTTTTTTATTTAACATGATTTCTCATGCAAGGGGGCTAATCAAGCCCAGATCATGCTTGATTAGCTGCTTTCCTGGCTGTAGCAGCTGGTGAATGACAGCTCTGAAACTGGGAAATGCTCAGAGCTTGACACTTCCAGCTTCATCATCAGAAGAGGAGATTGGGGAACACAATCCCAGGACTATTTTTTGTGGTTCTTGGCTCCCAGGAAGAGCGGATGCACCTGGGAGCCATTGTGTGTGTGTGTGTTTGGGGGGGGGGGGTTCACTTGGACCACATTTATGTGGTGTTTTAAACCCCACACTCTCTGGATCTACAGTACATAGTATATTCAAAGAGATGAAATAGTTAGATAAGGAATTTGTAGTTATGTTCTCCTCCTATGATAAATCCCTGGGTGCTGGTGAGTGAAGGAAAAATGTGTATAAACAGTAGGTAGTGGGTAGAGGTGGGTTATTAAATAGATTTTACTTTGATTTTGATTACTGAAAAGGGTCCCCTTCACAATGTAATGTTTTAAAAGCAAATGCTTTTTCATACAGATGTTGATACATTTTGTCAGGCTTTTATGCACAGCTAGTTCTTTGGTCATCGTTGCATTATAGTAAATTTGAAAGTAGCAGAAACGTATTTAGACATTTGTAACAAGCAGCTAGTGAATAAATTCACCTTCAAAGTTCACAACAGAAGCATTAAAATTACAGCTACACCTTTATTTTTTTCGGGGTGGCGCAGACTTGACAGCTGTCAGTCTTATTATGTAAACAAATGTGCAATTTTAAATTGTGACATGGTAGGTATCTATTTACATGGTGTAACATCATGTATTATCCAAAAAGTTGGCAATATATAGTGTTTGTATATACTAAAATTGTCATAAAGTGACATAAAGTGTCTTTTTCCACAAAAAATTGCATTTACAAAACCACTGCGCAAATACGGTGTGACATACAAAATGTAAAGACCCACCATTTTATTCTCTAGGGCCTCTGCTAAAAAAAAATATATATATATATATATATATATATATATATATATATATATATATATATATATATATAATGGGGTTCTAGGTAATTTTAGTTAAATAATTAAAAAATAAATCAGAGCCAGACCTCATGTGACTATGGCTAGGCACGCTGTATTAAGGTCTTTTTTGAGATGATCTTTTTGGGAGAAGGGTGTAATCAGTGTACAGCTGGTGGAAAGAAACAGGGAAGCACCCAGAAGTGTTGGAGTTTTCAGTACAAAAAGTGGTGCTGAACCATTCTAAAGGAGCAATTCGTTCCTAAAGACAGATTGTTGCCAACATCCCTAAATGAATATTTAGGAGGTGGAACCTCTGATAACAGAGGAC
Organism: Lithobates sylvaticus; assembly: GCA_028564925.1. NCBI lineage: Eukaryota > Metazoa > Chordata > Amphibia > Anura > Ranidae > Lithobates > Lithobates sylvaticus. The sequence goes on along the minus strand of CM053029.1, from coordinate 457,802,290 downwards.
CACTAGTACCCTCCGGTACAAATGGGACTTTACAGGCGAACAGAGCAATATGCTCATATATGAAGCAAAAAAAGGAGGGGGATGATCAAACTATTATTTTAAAATATTTATTTATGAAAAAAAATATAAATAAATAAATACAAAAAAAAAGAAAAAGAAGACATGAAAAAAGTATATACCTGTACAGAATTGTTAAGAACAATCGTAATATAATTTTTTCAAAACACAAACAATTGTTTACAAATGTTACATATGGATATGATGGATATGGGTGAAGAAGAAAGACATCCCTCGATTGCCTAACATGTTTCGGGAAAATAAGACGATCCCTTCTTCAGAGGCATTAGGCGAAGGTTGAGTACAAAAAACATCTGAGAAAACAAAGAGCACAAGCAAAAAAGAACTTTGAGAGAGAATCCGAAAATGAGAGAGTGCCATTTGCAGACTTTAGAGAGTGGTTATACATACCAATATCCAAAAGGGGGAAGGGGGAAAAAATATACGAAAGCCAAGATGGATTTCCACATAGGCTGGTGTTGTTGGGGGATGAAAGAGCCTACTAGGTGGGGCTCTAACTTTAAATGAGGACAAATTTGTTGCGCCTTTTGTTGTTTGTTCAGAATTTGAACAGAGGGCCCCAAAGGTGGTCTCCCGGGGAAGGCCTACACGGGGATCAGTCTGTCTCCACAGGGAAAGGAAGCCAACCCAGAAATAGCAAGCTGAAATATATGAAAAAATAAATGAATAATTGTTTTAAGTCTGGTCTGAAAACAGAAATTTTTTTTACTACTATTCGTCAAGCTAAAACGTTCTTTGTTTGAACTTGAGGGGTAACAAGAGATAATATTGAGTAAGGGAGATATGCATATATATATATATATATCTAAGCAAGACATAGAGTATGCATGTATTCGTGGTAAATGAAAGGGGTAAGAAATCCCAAGGGCTACAAAAGCTGGACTTACGTTTGGTTTGGGTGCCGGTCTGCTTGGCAGCAAGAAAAATGCCTCGTTGCTCTCAATGGGAGCATTCGCTGAAGAGTGACACAGGAATGGCTATTTAAGGGTTGAGCAGGCCTGGGACGCATGCGCAAAGGAGGTGAATAGATTAAAACATCTAGCATAGTTGAAAAGCTCCCTATATGGCGCATGATGATCGCGTCATATTCAAGCAGAGCCGATATCCAATAAGGGCCGGGAGTGATGCTGGCAAAAACAGACGTCCAATGGCCGCGTCGACGGGAAAAATCTCTGGGCCAGTGATTGGCCATGAGGTGACGTCAGGAAAGGGCAAGAAGTCACGCTGAGCGCGACGCAACAAAAGGGCATGGAGCGGCGCATGCGCCGAAATGGCGTGCGCATGCGCGCGAGGAAAAATGCCTCGATCCATGCAGTAAGTCAAAAACATTACCTGGGGTGGTTGCTATGGTGATATGGGGAGGCTGTGGGAGACAGAAGCAGCAGATCCCCAGAGCGGAGACCGCACGGCACATCGCCTGACGAGGAGAAAGAAAGGGGGTTATAAATCCTCCAGGTTGGCGATGCGTCATGCGGTAAAGGCTCACTGGCGCGGGAAGGGCTCGGAAACCAAAAAGGGCAACCCTTGATGGAGCAACCCGCAAAAGGTCCGGGCCAAAAAAGTTGAGGGGGCACGTCCAAGCTCCAATAAGGAGCAGGAGGTGGTACCCATCTTACCCGCGCCAGGTGAGGTCAAACCCCAGGAGACCGGGGACCAACTAAAAAAGGGCATATTTGTTTAAGGCCTTACAGAAAGGCCACATAGAGGTCAGAATATATTAATGTCAAACGCTGCAGTGGCAAAAAAACTCTCCATATTCGGGTTCAACCTGTGTAATTGTAAACATAGGAGTATATTATAAACAAAAAAAAGGGTTACACAGTGTTTTTGATTGGAGACAGGAGGTTACAACAAATATATATATGATAGATACATATACAACAGGCAAACGGAACCCTGAATAACACAGAGCCAATAATTACAAAAGTCAACTGAGAAATAAATGAATAAAAAATAATAAAATGAAATGTAAATAAATAAATAAAGAAAGAATAATGAAAAATGAATGAAAGAAATAAAAAATAAAAAATGGGTGAAATGAAAATATTGAATATGAATGAATATATAGACACATGAACAAATGAAAAATAAAAAAATAATAATAAAAAATAAAATATAAAAAATGAAAATGAATATAAAAATAAAAATAAATATAAAAATAAAATTAGAATGAAAATTAAACAGAAAAAATAAAATGAAAAAAGGGGAGGGGAGAGAAACATCTACTCCTTCTCACATCCACCTGACACAAAACCCTCAAGGAAAGGACGGAAAGAAAGTTGAGTGTTTAGGCCTGGAAAACAAGTAGCGTTGCAGGCCGCAATCCATTTAACCTCTTTTTGGAGCAGAGATTTATTCCAGTCGCCACCCCTACTGTTGGGATGGATTCTGTCTAAAATTGTAAATGATATACGTGGAAAGGTGCCCGCATGCTGATCTCTAACTGTCTTTTGACTGTTGAGAACGGCCTGGCATTCAGATGTCGAGGGGGGCAGTAAAAGCTTTTGTAGTTATTTGCCTCTAATTTATACCTGTTAGCAGCCTATTTTTTTTAAGTAACAGGGTCACTTTAAGCATTTAAGTGTATCTAAAACCAACATTTTAATTGTTTACTTTAAACAGAAACAGGGGGGAAATCTTCCAATCGGGAATTCCTTTGACAAGTGTCTACAAGGAGTTTTATTTTACAGTGGAGAGACTCCTCTTAGTTCCTGTTGTGTCTGTGGGTTAAGAACTGATGTTATCTTCCTTAATGGGACACAGACAGCAAAAAGAAAAAAAAACTGACAAAGGTTTTTTATGATTCCCTAAAAAAAAAGACTTTACAGCTTTACATATACAAATTGTATACATTGAGTATGCTATGTAAACCCCCCAAAAAATTGGGCATACACAACACACAGTGTCTCTTTCCCTGACTGCCACTGCTTACCCCCAACCCCAAAATGATAATTGGGTCTGCTGGGTAGTACAGCAGTGTCTGTAGCTGCTGCTATTGAAAGCTACGTAGCAATGACTATGCCACAAAATTAAACAATTATAACAACTACAACTAAAACGAACAGTATCTTCTTCTATCATATATGTCTGGACCAGAAAATTCATAGCAGACATGATTTAACTGGAGATTTTTCTTATATTATTAGTGTTTTATTCACTGTACTGCCAATCTACAAATTGTAGCAAAGAGGTGGGCATATATACCTTAGTATCTAAGGTACTGGACAGCATAATATATCTTGAAAAGTTGGTAAAATTACTGATAGGTTTCAGTCATTTCAACAACTCTTATGCCGCGTACACACGATCGGAAATTCCATCAGAATTCCAGCCAGCAAAAGCTTGAGAGCATGTTCTCAATTTTTCAGTTGGAAAAAGTCCTGATCGGAAATTCCGATTGTCTGTAGCAATTCCGACGCGCAAAATTCCTACCCATGCTCGGAAACAATTTGACGCATGCTCAGAAGCATTGAACTTAATTTTCTCGGCTCGTCGTAGTGTTGTACGTCACTGCATTCTTGACAGTCGAAAGTTCAGCAAACTTTTGTGTGACCGGGTGTATGCAAGACAAGCTTGAGCGGAATTCCGTCAGAAAAACCATCCAAGATTTTTCCGACGGAAAATCCGCTCGTGTATGCGGGGCATTATTGTTTAGTTGTATTCTGCATACAGCAGGTCATTGGATGCTGCCCTGTCTTCACTGCTTATGTGGATGAAGCCAAAGCTCCATACTAGGAAGTAATTGTGCCACAACCTGATGTACCAAACATTAGTAGTTTGGACAGTTTTGTCTTTAAAAAATATGTTTCTCAAATGTTTTTTTAAATAAAATGAAAAAAGAACATTTTTACAAGCCATTCATGTATGATATAAGATATCAGACTTATCGCCTTCATTATAAGACCATATGGGAGAGATTTAGGGAGCCAGGAGCAGGCCAGGAGCAGGAGTAAGCAGCAGGGTACAGAATGCAAGATTTGCTTAGGAGCAGAAAAACATGGATAAGGATCTGGCAGCAAGGATGGCTATCAAAACAGTGTGTTAGTAGGAGCACCCTTATATAGCCATCTGGCATCTGAAATAATAAATAAATAATAGGTAGTCAGCAAATAAAATGCACAGGTTATGCCCTTTGAAAGCCTGAAAATGGTTATTGGATTTTGGGCCCCCATACGCGGCTAGGCTCTCAAAAAGTCTCATACATGTGGTATCCCCATATTTGAGAGAAGGAGAAGAATTTTTTTTGGAGTGTAATTCCATGTATACACATGACGTGTGTGGGAAAAGCGACAACTTTGTGTAAAAAAAAATGTTTCATTTTACAAAAACTTAAAATGTGGCAAAAAATTTGATCTTCCAAAGACTCAACGTGCCTCTCAGCAAATACCGTGGGGTGTCTACTTTCCAAAAAGGAGCCATTTTGGAGGGGGGAATGTTTGAAATGTCCTGGCATGTTAGGGACTCTAAAATATTTACATGTATAGCCTGTATTAGGAGTTTTAGCCACACTCCTAATGTTGGACATACATGCAATGTTCTTTTTTTTGTTCAGCCCTAGGACTGAATGCAAAAAAAAACCTAACAGATTTCTCCATTCACATTGATCGATGTGGATGAAGAAATCTCTGCCGGAAAAAGTGTATGGTATGCCCACCAGCTTTTGCCACACTTCCATCCACTCTGCTAATGTTCAGAATGCATGCATGCAATGTTCTTATTTTCGTTTCACCCTGTGGGATGAATGAAAGAAAGAGCCTAACAGATTTCTCCATTCATCGATCAATGTGGATGAATAAATCTCTGCCAGAAAAAAGTGAAAAAATGATATGCCAACGCCCACTGACCAACCCAGTGCTTGGGCATACACATTCTGTTCAACTGCAGATGAGAAATATCCTCCTGCAACGCTGCAGGCACTGACATATGTATTCTGAGAGCAGCACCCTGCTGCTGCATCTATGTTTACAAACAATACACAAGATCGTTCTGTGAGTGGCTACAGCCGATCAGCAGATCCCAGCCGAAAATCATTGGTCGGGATCTGCTAAGAAACTTGTGCTGTAGCCAATGGCAACAGAGGTCAGCAGGGAGCACACACATGCATGCCCGCAAACCCCGAAGTCCCCGGCTGTGCTGCTCGCCTGCATTATGACTCCTGTGGAAAGTAGTTAACACCCTGACAGCTGGGCAGGAGCACTATTGTTCTGGGAGGACGTCATATATTATCATCCCAAAACGAGCCTCTCACACGGCCATGGGGCCACGCAGCAGCACGATCTGTCACTGGCTGTGTCCACCTGACAGCTGCACTGTCCTGTCCTGACACAGCAGATCACATGACAGTTGTAAACAATGAAATTCATTGGTATATGCAATCATAATAAAAAAAAATACTGGTCACTACCACAGAGTAGTACAGTGCTACTATGGTAACACTATATTGCTCTGGTCACAGTGTGTTAGAAAAAGAATCATGAAAAAAAAAAAAATTATAAAAAATAAAACAAACTTATTTTTTTACATACTGTCATTGTCAGTGTCCCTGATCACTGCCACAACAGTTATATGATAATGCTGTACTGCACTGGTGACATTAGCATTTCTGCTGTGTTGTCACATGAAAAGGTATAATAAAATATTTACAAAAATGTGAGGGGGTGTACTCACTTAGCAGATACTGTATATACCATAGTTTGTGGACTGTTTTTTTTCCAAAATGTTTCATCGTTTTTCGTTTATTTAGCCAAAACTCAGGGAATGATTGAGACCGTTGTTTTCCCCTAATTTCATATTTCAAAGATACAACAGAGAGTATGAGGTAATCTCTCCAAAGTAAGAGGAAATCCTCTCCAGTTTTTTAATGGTGTGGTCATTGAAAGATTTCCCCTCACCTGTTACAATGCTAAAATTTTGTTTTTCACAGCACTTTCTGTACCATCATTCTGAATCTCCACAGGGGGGACACGAACAACAATAAAAAACCTGACAGAATTTAAAAAGGCTAAGTTCACCTTTTTATTTTCTTAATTCCAGTTTCCCCATGTACCAATATACAATTAATGTACCTCTGTTGCAAAAAACAAAAAGCTTTCTCTATATTCTAGGACAGGCACTACCTTGGCCACTATTCTCCTATAGAAAACTCCTTCATTACTTCTTGCTAATCATTCTAGTATTTGGGGATCTCAAAACTGTTAGTGAACTAGGGAAGTAGTTCAGGAGTTAACCATAACGACTGTACTGTTCTTTCTAGTTCAAGGGCCCCTAGTTTAAAAAACAAAAAAAACTAAGCATATCCAATCTCCAGGCAGGGCTCTGACAATTGACTATCTAACGGTATAATATTGCTTGGGACCAATGGTCCTACATTTCTATATCACTGTTTAATGTTCTGTATCTGCGAAGAGAAATTCCTGTAAATGTCAATTTTTTTGTCATTTAAAAAAATAAAAAATAAAAATCCAGGCAAAAAAAATAAAAATGTGCTCCCACTACGCTGTGTGGATGGGGCCTGAAAGTAAAATTGGTGTGTTTACACCCTCCCCCTCTCTGAGCTGGACATGGATTACAAAAACATTGAACTGAGATGTGAAGATTTAAAGCTGCCATGGTATAGGTAAGTGAAAGATCAGTACATCGGGATGGCTTGGGTGGAAAAAAAAGAAGAGACTTAAATGTATTATCAAAAGTGAAAATGCCTGAAAAGATGAACTTAGTTTTTAGCATTTTGACTCTCTATCCAAAACTAAAAAAAGTTTTGACTTTACATGCACTTTTGAAGAAACGTGCAAATGAAATTGTAGAGTAACAAATATAGACCTCTTGAGCCTGATATTGTAAACCTTCTATTCAGAACCTTCTACCTCTCCTAGTCTGTAGTTTAGCAGTATTAAATTGTGTTTCTATGGTTTAACTTTAAAGAGACCCTGTCACCAGACCAATAATGTCTACATAAATCTTCTTATAAGATTGTGCATGCATTTAAAGTATTTAATGCATGCATGCATGTTAATTACCTGTACAAACCTCCCTTGTGTAGACATCCAAAAGCACTGAGACTGCTGGCGGGTGCCACCACCTGGAATCACTTTCACACTGCTCTGCTGAAAAAATCTGTTTCTTTTATGCATTTCTGGTGTGTTTCTTGGTTACCGGCCTGTGAAACATGAACATGGCTCAAAAAATGCACCAAAACCACAACCATAAATATTGTACAGTCAAGAGATATGACACAAATCATTAAGAATTAGAATGACAAATAATTGTTGCCTAATTGCAGGTTAGCTAAGGAGCAGTAGGCAAAGTAGTTCCTTTCAGTAGTAATGTAAACCTATCTCTCCATCTGTCTGGATGCAGTTCAAGTTCACATTGCTTCTGTAACTGGAAACATTGTAACTGAGATGCAATAAAGAACTGTAGAAAGTTAAATTGTTTAGCGTAGGTTATGCAAGGTTTTCAAACAATGCTTGCAGAAAAAGTGTAACTACGAGTAACATAAAAAGTGTCATAAAGGGCTGCGGTCTATAACACAGTAATTTTTGTTTTAATGAGTTCTTTATAGACTCGTAAAGAGGAGGTAAGGGACTGCTCTGTGCATAATCATTGCACAGAGCAGGTAAATATAACTTCATTTTTTTATTTTAGCAAAAAAAAATCTGAGTGTTTAATATTATTTAAATAAAAAAATAAAGTGTAAACAATACATTTAAAAAAAAAGAATTAAAAAATTAATTAAAAGCACCCCAGCCCATGCATACACACAAATGCAAACACACTAGTTTGCCTTTGACCAATGGCTTCACAAGGCCTCTGCTTTCAGAAAATATATTATGTTTGGGGGTTCTAAATAACTTTCCAGCAAAAAATGCTGATTTTAACATGTGTGAGAAAATTTTAAAATTGCCCTGAACAGTAAGTGATCAAAGAAAAAACTAAGAAATACCCCAAAATGTATGCCCATCGAAAACCACATCATCCAGTGATGCATATGCACATCAATCACAATAACCAAAGGAAAAACAAATCCCACTGATCGATAGACACATCTGATCCTGCTGCTGATTTGCACTAAATGACATCTCATGGGGCCCTGCTACTAAAAGTAAACATAGGGGTGGGGTATTCCATGTGATGTCTTTGACATAAATGTTATTGGCCCAATATGTCCATGGGGCCATTGTTGTCGCACTATCCCTTTGTTTACATGGCCAGGGATTCTCGGTCAGTAAATAATGGGGCTGGGTAATGTCACTGGTTGCTAAGGATGTTGAAGATTCTGGCTCCCTTAGCAATCATTGACATATAGGAAGCTGTCATGTATAGTAGTAGTAGCAATATCGTCAAATAGGCTAAAAGTCCAGTGTTAGAAATGAACTTCCAAACAGTCAAAGTTCAGTCCAAACTTGTGTTCAGATCAAACCTTGATTGTATCCCTATTCAGGAACAAATCAGGAGCACAGCAATCCCAAGAGATGTATGGCAGAGTTTATAACTGCTAAAATCAGCTAAAATCAGAAACTTGAACCCTAGAGACAAAGTCTTGCTGTTGGTGCCCGTTGTAGAGTGTAAATTTCTGGCAAAGTGGCAGGATTTATATGCGATCAGAGAGAAAAATCCTTGATTTAAAGTACCAGGTACACCAGTTCAAAAAGAGAAAGCCCCTCCAAAATATGCCATGTTAACCTAATAAACCCCCAGAAGGATCAGGAAGCTCTATCAGCAAAAATCACCCTAAATTATCACCAGCAAAAGGTATACCTGAGGATAGGATGTCAAAGATCCTGTCTGCCACTCAGATTCAGGAGGAGAGAGAGTACTTAAAAAAAATGAGAGGTGTTTTCAGAATTATCTGGCCAAACTAACCTCATTTAAAATGGCATTGCGAAAGATCTGCACAACAAATTTAAGGTAAAACCTTATCAGGTACCTGAAGCTCAGAGAAAAGCCATTTCTAAAGAAGTACAGATAATATTAGCCTTTGGTGTTATAGAGGAATCTAATATGAGTAATCAAGTCACATAGTTCTCACCCCTATGACGAATGCCAACCTCAGGTTCTTCTTTGGCTTCCAAAAGCTAAATGAAATATGTAGATTCAATACCTATCTCATGTCTTATGTGGCAATAGGCCTAGAAGAGGCAACAGCATTTAGCAGGGCATTATGAGGCCTCTAATGATCAAGACTGAAGTAATAACAAGTTAGCCCAAGTCCGTGTAAAAAGCAAGTTAGAAACCTTTTAGAGTTTGTAGGATACTACTGGAGGTGCTTAACTTTGCTACAATAGCAGCTCCGCCTACTGATATCACCAATGGGAACAAGATCACCATGGTGAAATGGAATTAAGGTGTGGAGAGAGCCTTTCAAGAACTGAAGTCAGGATTGTGCAAGTGACCAGTGTTTACCACTCCCAACTTACATAGTTAATGAGGTGGAAAAAATACACAAGTTCATCTAATTCAAACAAAAATAAATAAATAGAAAACCTACATATACAGAGCCCTATACCCTCATATCTTCTCTTAAAGTATAACTAAAGGAAAACATCCACTTGCTGTTTGGCTATGGGACAGGAAGTGAAGCAACAGCTCTGCAATGGGACATAGGTGGCCAAAATAAAAATTGACTGTTGTTATAACCCTTCCTTTCGCTATCCAAAATGAACAAAGCAGTTTTGCCTATACGTCTACTTTAATTGCATCTTTTCAAGAGAGAATACATTCAGTTCAGCTAACTGTTCCCCATACCCGAAGTCTTCCTCTCCTCCTATCAGTTTAGTTGCCCTTCTCTGCAATTTCTTTTAGTTCTGCAATATCCTTTTTGTGAAATTGTGTCTAAACTAAGCTGACAATATATGTATAAAATACAATAACATATTTGCTAGCTTTATAACTGCAGTTTTGCATTGCATGCTAATATTAAAGTGTAACTAAAGGCAATTTTTTTTTTTTAGTTTTAAGCCCCGTACACACGATCGGACTTTCCGACAACAAGACTGTGGAATTTTGTCCGAAGGGTGTTGGCTCAAACTTGTCTTGCATACACACGGTCTCACAAATGTTGGCCAACAATTACGAACGTAGTGACGTACTAGAAGTACTACATGGTTTTTCAGCTCTTTAGCGCCACCCTTTGGGCTCCTTCTGCTAATTTCGTGTTAGTAGAAGTTTGGTGAGCGTTGATTCATGCTTTTCTTTTTTCGCGTTTTTTATTTAGCGCTTTTCAGTTAGTTTTTGAGCGGCCGTTCGTCAACCAGACATGTTGCGGAATTAGAGGAGATAACATGTTATTTATTATTGGCCTTGGAGTTATTGCTTTGACATTTTTTTTTTGGTTGAATAATGATTTGATTTGGTATATTTTCTATATTTTTGGATGCATAGAATGCACTATTGGCAGATAGCATGTCTATTTTTTTTGCACAATTAAAAAATTGTGGAGAATAATTCTTGGCTTTGTGTTTTACTTCAAATGACAGTTTGGGAGTAGGCAGTTACATTTTAAAAAATACAATGTACAATTGACAAGGGACACCAACATAGTTGTATCTTTGATCTCATAAACTATGGTAACTGGTAACTTGCACAACAAAAATAAAAATAATGATAATATTATTCTTCATATTACTAGAAAAAAAAAGCCTTTGAAAATTAGTTTGCAATAACTCCATCAGTATCACCAGCAAAGAAGCTTCATTATTATCCCATTCAAGATGAAGAGAATGTGCGCTGCATTTGGAGATTTCATAATTTGCCACGTCACAAATGTTAATTCTCCATTACGAATGCTAGTTTACAAGACTGACCACTTCTGCTTCTGAGCATGCGTGTTTGTATTTTGGACTTTTGTTCGACGGACTTGTGTACACACAATCAGACAAATATTTGTTGGCGGCAAATTTGAGAACATGCTAGCCAACATTTGCTACAGTAGGTGCCCGCGATATTGTGTCAATTGTGTCAATCAGATTTACACCCCGCGAGCCCCGTCGTGGGAGCCAGCGCCGAGCTGGCTCGCATTGGGAATGACAAGCATTGCTGACATTGAGGCCGGGTTCACACTGGTGCACATCCGACTTGGATCCCTGCCAATACCAGGCACTGTGTTGGGTAAGAATCTTGAGGGGGAACTCCACACAAAATTTTAAATAAAAAACGGCATGGGTTCCCCCTCCAAGAGCATACCAGGCCCTTAGGTCTGGTACGGATTTTAAGGGGAAACCCCTACGCCAAAAAAACGGCATGGGGGTCCCCCCAAAATCCATACCAGACCCTTATCCGAGCACGCAGCCCGGCCAGTCAGGAAAGGGGGTGGGGACAAGCGAGCGCCCCCCCTCCTGAACAGTACCGGGCAGCATGCCCTCAACATGGGGGGTGGGTGGGCCTCTTCCCGACAACCCTGGCCATTGGTTGTTTGGGTCTGCTGGCGGGGGGGCTTATCGGAATCTGGGAGCCCCCTTTACTAAAGGGCCCCCCATATCCCGGCCCCTCACCCTATGTGAATAAGTATGGGGTACATCGTACCCCTACCCATTCACCTGGGGAAAAGAGTCAATAAAAAAACACACTAGACAGGTTTTTAAAGTAATTTATTAGGCAGCTCCGGTGGTCTTCTTCCGACTTCGGGGGTCTCTTCCGACTCCTTCGGCCTCTTCTCCGCTCTCTACGGTTCTTCTCCGCTCTCTCCGGCCTCTTCTCCCACTCTTCGGTTCTTCTTCCGGGCTCCTCTGCTATCTTCTTCCAGCTCTTTTACTAGCGGTGGCCCAGTCTCCTCTGTCCTTCTTCCCTCCTCTCTCTTCTTCCGATGTTGACACGACGCTCTGAAGAACTGGAGAGAGCGGAGAAGAGGCAGAAGAGCACGAAGGAGTCGGAAGAGACCCCCGTAGTCAGAAGAAGACCGCCGGAGCTGCCTAATAAATGACTTTAAAAACCTGTCTAGTGTGTTTTTTTTATTGACTCTTTTCAGGTGTATCCTGTTTTCACTGATCATCCTTGAGATGTTTCTACAACTTGATTGGACTCCACCTGTGGTAAATTCAGTTGATTGGACATGATTTAGAAAGGCACACACCTGTCTATACAAGGTTCCACAGTTAACAGTGCATGAAGTCCATGGAATTGTCTGTAGACCTCCGAGACAGTATTGTATCGAGGCACAGATCTGGGGAAGGGTACAGAAACATTTCTGCAGCATTGAAAGTCCCAATGAGCACAGTGGCCTCCATCATCCATAAGTGGAAGAAGTTTGAAACCACCAGGACTGCCCGGCCAAACTGAGCAATCGGGGAGAAGGGCCTTAGTCAGGGAGGTGACCAAGAACCCGATGGTCACTCTAACAGAGCTCCAGCGTTTCTCTGTGGAGAGAGGAGAACCTTCCAGAAGAACCACCATCTCTGCAGCACTCCACCAATCAGGCCTGTATGGTAGAGTGGCCAGACAGAAGCCACTCCTCAATAAAAGGCACATGACAGCTTGCCTGGAGTTTGCCAAAAGGCAGACCAGACCATGAAAAACAAAATTCTCTGGTCCAATGAAACAAAGATTAAACTCTTTGCCCTGAATGCGTCATGTCTGGAGGAAACCAGGCACCGTTCATCACCTGGCTAATACCATCCTTACAATGCATAGTGGTGGCAGCATTATGCTGTGGGGATGTTTTTCAGTGGCAGGAACTGGGGGACTAGTCAGGATTGAGGGAAAGATGAATGTAGCAATGTACAGAGACATCCTTGTTGAAAACCTGCTCCAGAGCGCTCTGTACCTCTGACGTCCGCAGGTAGGGGCAGGGGGGGGCGAGTGCCCTCCCCTAGATTTGGCAAGGGTCCGCCGCGACCACCGCAGACTCTGCTGAGTGACTGCTGGCTGCTGCTCTCTGATCATTTGTCCCACTCCATCCCTCACTGACAATCATCCAATGCAATGGCTTGGCCACTCGGCTCCAGCCTCCAGTCCCTGTGCAGAGTGCGGACTGTCAGTTATAGATCCGGCCAGCGCCACCCACTCAAGTGGACTGGAGTGGTGTAGAAACGCTTACGGAGAACTGAAGGAGGAAGAAGCAAGGAGGACTTGTCCCTGCCTAGGCCTCATCACTGGAAATCCTGAAGTCAAGTGGCATACCTTTCAGCAGTGAAGAACCACAGGTAACAGCAGTTACATTAGGAACAGCTATTGCTGGAAAGATCATATCATCTGTCCTGTCCTGTATACAGCTATATACACTAACCTTCCTTCCTGTATTCCTCCATCATCACTGACTGCAGATATACATCATATGTCCTGTATATATAGCTGTATACAGGACAGATGATGTATATCTGCAGTCAGTGATGATGGAGGAATATAGGAAGGAAGGTGGGTGTATATAGCTGTATACAGGACAGATGGTGTATATCTGCAATCAGTGATGATGGAGGAATACAGGAAGGAAGGTGGGTGTATATATAGCAGTATACAGGACAGATATATATCTGCAGTCAGTAATGATGGAGGAAGGTCTCTATATACAGGTAGGAAGGTGGGAGTATATATAGCTGTATATACCCACCTTCCCTCCTGTATATAGAGATCTTCCTCCATCATCACTGACTGCAGATATATATCATCTGTCCTGTATACAGCTATATACACCCATCCTCCTTCCTATTGAATACCATCCACCCCCTCTATATACACATACTGTACACCCTGCGTACTGTACAGGTCGCATTTGATGGGCACAATGAGGCGGCATATGATGGGCACAATGGGGCTGCATATTATAGACACATGCCTGCACTTTATGTAATAATGGCTAAGCCCCTCCCCTTCATGACATTGTCAAAGAGGCAGAGCATGGGTGACCTTTAAATGGTGCCCCCCCTGAAAAAATTTCTGCGGACGCCCATGCTGGGGGCTGTACTTATTATGTGATGTTAGTACAGCAATCTCCCCCTGCTGAGCTATTGTGTTCTGACAGGGGGACAACCCCTGCCAGAACACAGGCCGGCTGCCGTACACACGGGCTGAATGTTGGACAATTTCTACTAAACCGTCCGGTGTCGCCCAATATTCAGCCTGTGTGTATGGCCCTTAAGGCCCCTTTCACACTGGGGCGGGAGCGGCGTCGGCGGTAAAGCAGCGCTATATTTAGCGCTGCTTTACCGTCGCTTTAGCCGCGGTATTCGGCCGCTAGCGGTGTGGTTTTAACCCCCGCTAGCGGCCGAAAAAGGGTTAAAACCCCCCGCAAAGCGCCGCCGCATTGATTTCAATGGGTAGGAGTGGTATAGGAGCGGTGAATACACCGCTCCAAAGATGCTGCTAGCAGGACTTTTTTGACCGTCCTGCTAGCGCACCGCTCCAGTGTGCAAGCCCTCCGGCTTTCACACTGGAGTGAATGGGGCCGGATTTTTTTCAGGCGCTGTACAGGCGCTATTTTTAGCGCTGTAGCGCCTGAAAAACGCCCCAGTGTGAAAGGGGCCTGAGACTCCTTGAAAACCATGCACTTCTATAGGGGCTGATATCTTATCTCAACAGCTGTTAAGAAGGAATGGTAAGCATGGTAATGGAAAATTGTGCTTTTGCTTTTTTTTAACGTCTTATCTATAAATCGCTGTATTTAATATAATAGCAAAGATATAGAAGGGCGAGCATGTAAAATGTGAAAGTCAACTAAAAAAATCACTGCATTAAATGCATTAACTGCATTAAAAACTCAAAATATATAGTAATGTAAAATACACTATGCTTTTTCCTTTAAACAATAGGAATATATTTTCACTATTGTTCATCTGCTTTTCCCTTTGTACGTCATTCACATGAAAACCTCTATCGCTAAAGCTGCTTATTTTTACTTTTCTTTGTTACAAATATAATGCATATTTTAGTAATACTGCTTGCGATATGAATTGTAGAAAATTGTCAGTTTGGCTGCAGTAAGATTCAGACCGACACTTTTGCTGATCATTGCAGTTCTAGCATTTTTTTTTTTTCCTTTTTTTTTTTTTTTGCTCACAGCAGATTACATAGTATTCCCATTTGCCTTTTCAAGACATTATTTGCAATTTTACATTTATGTTTATTTATGCAAAGAGAAAATAATTGTTTATTGATTTTATTATTTTTGGTGGGAGTAGTAGTACATTCTATATATACATGATCATCTGATGTCGTTTTTTCCCTTTAAAGACCAATTGAATTTATTTCAAGTGCTATTTTGGGCAATATTGCCACTGCTGTTTAAATCGTTCAATTGTTTTTTGCATTGTTGTTTACTGTGCAGCGGCATTGATGGGTCTTTAAATTAAACAGGCTTTTTTAACACTTGAGTAAATTATACATTGATATGCATAGCTAAAGAGGTCAACTGCAGTGAGCCATCTGCACCTTTGTTATGTCTCCTGGCAACCGTAATTCACTACTATCCTACACCATGTGACCTGCCTTGCTTGCTCTGAGTAAAGCTAGCACAGGAAGTGCATCTGACTCTTTGTTTAAACAGACAAGATAATCTGTAGTTTTGTATCCTGATGATATTCTGGTAATTGTTTTGCTCCTGTGGATCACTGATGAATGTTTTAAAGTGATAGCAGTGTTTACTGTTTCCCCTTTTTTTTTCTAATTTTTACTAAACATTTTTCCAGACTTTTTTATCTCTAGTTTGTAATTTTGGGGTTATAGTTGATGGGTAATTTGTTTTAGAGATCAATAGAGAACACTTTTTTGTTTCTCGGTCGTAGCATCCTTCATTAACCTCTTCAGCTCTAGAAGGTTTACCACCCTTCATGACCAGGCCATTTATTGCGATATGGCACTGCGTTACTGCAACTGACAATTGCGTGGTCGTGCTGTACACAAATATAATTGGTATCCTTTTTTCCCCATAATTAGAGCTTTCTTTTGGTGATATTTGATCACCTCTGTGAAAAAAGACAGACAATACTTTGTGCTATAAAACACATCCAATAAAAATGTTTAAAAAATCAGATTTCTTCTTTAATTTGGGCCAATATGCATTCTGCTTTATATTTTTGGTAAAAAATCCCAATAAGCATATTATTATTATTATATTATTATGCACAATTTATATAGCGCCAACAGTTTATGCAGCACTTTACAATGTATAGGGGGGACAACACAATTACAGTACAGTTCAATACAAAAGGCTTGTAGAGCTTACATTCTAAAGGGAGGGGGTGGTGGTACAAAAGGTAATAGCTGCAGAGAATGATTTGATGGGGGTGGCTCGGGGACAGTTGTTGTTAGGTGGGTGTGGGATAGGCTTCCCTGAATAAATTAGTTTTAATATATTAATTGGTTTGTGCAAAAGTTATAGCGCTTACAAACTATGGGCTATTTCTATGGTATTTTTATTTATTTATTTATTTTACTAGTATTGGCAAGATCAGCGACTTATAGCGGGACTGCGACATTGCGGTGGACAAATTAGACACTAAGTGACACTAATACAGTGATAACTAATATGCACTGTAACTGTACTAATGATACTAGCAGGGAAGGGGTTAACATCAGGAGCAATCAGAGGGTTAAATGTGTGCCCTGGGAGTGCTTTCTAACTGTTGGGGTGGGGGTGCTTGTACTGCAAGAAGAAAGATCTGTGTTCCTGTTTAGAGTTCCATGTTCCTTTCCGCCGGACATGCTGATTGGCTCCTGCTGTGTCCAACCACATTTTTATTAATAGCAAGTTCAGCAAACAAACAGAAGTTTTCCTCGCAGAAGTTTTCAGCATTCCTTTTTCAAACAACAAAATGACATTCAGCCTAGTTTGCTCTCACTTGCAGCACTGCTGCTCTGGCCTTACACTCCAGGCCCTTGTCTGTCTCGTACAGACTGTTTCACCAACCACCTTGGTGTATATAGCTAGCAGCCTTTTGCTGCACTGGCTCCCCCGTGGAGCCCTCCTGACTCCTGGTACTCAGACTTCCTATCTGCCGGGGTGGAGCCCAAAACCATGGTCAGGTCACTACTAAAAGACACCTGACTAATCAGTATGCTGGCTGTTCTCAAAATCAGGACCCAGGGCTAGGGATTTCATCCCACCCGGATCTCTCAGAAATCCCTGAGCTCCAGGTCCCAAAGTGGACTTTACAAAACACTGAGGAAACTGAAAGGCTTGTTTACTCTTCATGTTACAAGCTCCCTGGAGACCCTCAACCCATCCAGTTCCGAATTCTGGGTCACAACCTCCTTCTAGACCCTGGCAGGGCAACGCTCAGCCACAATATATATATACTATATTACCAAAAGTATTGGGATGCCTGTCTTTACACGCATATGAACTTTAATGGCATTCCAGTTTTAGTCTGTAGGGTTCAATATTGAGTTGGCCCATCCATTGCAGCTATAACAGCTTCAACTCTTATGGGAAGGCTGTCCACAATGTTTAGGAGTGTGTCTATGGGAATGTTTGACCATTCTTCCAGAGGCGCATTTGTGAGGTCAGGCACTGATGTTAGACGGGACGCTTGGCTCATAGTCTCCCCTCTAATTCACACCAAAGGTGTTCTTTCGGGTTGAGGTCAGGACTCTGTGCAGGCCAGTCAAAGTTCCTCCACCATTTTGTTTGATATCTTCATGCAAAGCATTTAGAACCATACTCATATGTACCAAGCCTCCATGCTCAAATGCAAGATTATTACCGACCAATAATTCCATAATAGTAGCTATCCTGTGTGACAATTCATAGGGAAATTCACTTTGCATTTATTGGATCTTCCCATGAATAGTAACATCAGAATGTACACCATACAAAACTCACAATCATTCCAGTATTATGTTCCTTGTTCTAAGAGGCTGAATACATATGTGTTTAATTCTCATCCAAAGACTATTTCCTATAGAATGTTGCAAAATTCTCTCTAAGTCAGATGGGTTAAGATTGTACATATCTCTGACCTGATCAGAAAACCATTTAAAAAATCAGTTTAAATCAGGGCAGGGAACCATTCATATTTCTTTAAGAATTGCGTCTAATTCTTTTGGTTTCAGAGGTTTGATTACAAGCTGAACTTCACCTGTATTATTATTCAGGTCTAGTATGGATTATAAGGGGATGGATTTTAAGGGGAACCCTGCACCAAAATGTAAAAAAAAAAAAAAAAAATCCATACCAGACCCTTATCCTAGCACGCAACCTGGCAGGCCGCAGGAAAAGAGGGGGGATGAGAGAGCGCCCCCCACTCCTGGGCACATGCCCTCAACATGGGGAGGGTGCTTTGGAGTAGCCCTCCAAAGCATCTTGTCCCCATGTTGATGAGGAAAAGGACCTCATCCCCACAGCCCTTGCCTGGTGGTTGTGGGGGTCTGCGGGCAGTGGGCTTATCGGAATCTGGAAGCCCCTTTAACAAAAGGTTCCCCAGATCCCAACCTCCCCCATGTGAATTGATAAGGGGTAAAGGGTACATTATACCCCTACCATTTCACAAAAAAAGTGTCAAAAATAGTAAAAAAAAAGACAGGAGACACTTTGGGACAAGTCCCTTATTAAAAAATAAAAATTTCCCACAATGTAGATCCATCTCACATCGCAGACGAGCCAAAAAAAAAAAGCCACAACAGCTTCACCTCTATGGGAGGGTTGTGGGGATGAGACCCTTGTCCCCATTAACATCTCTCTCGTGGCTCGGACATGCCACCCCCCACATGTTTGTAATCTTGTATGGTAGGGTGAAGTTTTTATATAAAAGTGGTGTGATGTTACATACCTAGCTGTGATTAAGGCCATGTCTGGCTGAAACTCATCAGCGGGGCTATATTTCATGAATTTTTTTATCCTGTTTATAATAACGTTTATTATTGCAGTTTCTGATTGAGTGCGGCTTTACTATATGATCCATTGATTTTACCAGCTTTAAAAGAGATTCCATATTAGTAATTCTAAGTTTGGTTCACTACATAGGTTTTTTTTATTTTGTTTTTATACCTACAGATTTTGTCTATAGAACTTTAAATTAAGGTAAGGTATTTGTTTACATTGATGTATGCCTTTTCCTTTTGTTTCAACAGAAACACGAATGGCTTTGTTTGAATTGTCAAATGCAGAGAGCTCTTGGTATGGATATGAATGCTGTTCCTTCACCCATGCCACCTCCAGTCAAACTAAAACCTGCAATTCCAGCAGCAGCAGCTACATCTGTCCCTCCTTTAAAGAAGGAAGCAGTTCCAGTGCCAGACCAAACAATGAAGCAAGGACCCAAAGCACCACCGTTATTAACCAAGCAGACATCTGTGTCTGGCTCACCAACTAAGTCTAATCAACAGACAGGGGAAAATAAAACAGGAACTGCAGTATTGGATAAAACCAAACCATCTGGAACTGAAAAGAGGCTACCAGTTGAGACAACACACCATGAATCTTCCCAAAAGCCTTTAGCTAAGACTGATTCCACATCTGCTCCTCTATCTGCTGCATTACAAGAGATGGGACCTAAACTCACAGAAGACAGAAACAAACAAAAGAATAACACACCAGTATCCATTCCAGCGCAAGAATTAAAAAAATCCTCTTTATCTAATGTAAAAGCACAAGAGACCCCCCAGAAGGTTGAAGCTACAGACGTAAAAGAAGATCCTACAAAAAGTCCAAAAAGGACTGCCACTATAGCTGATAGCAAGCAAACTCCAAAAGAGCCTTCTGTGGCAAGCTCAAAACCTAGTCCTTTGCCTAAACCTGTTGCCCCACAAGCCTCACTGTCCACTGGGCCAGGAAGCCCAAAATCCAGCCCATCACACAAGCCTGTAGCTCCACAGACATCACAATTCGCAGTGCCTGGAAGCCCAAAATCTAGCCCTTTACATAAGCCTGTGGCTGCACAAGCATCCCAACCTGCAGTGCCAGGAAGCCCAAAATCTAGCCCCTCACATAGAGCCGTGGCTCCACAAGCATCCCAAACTGCAGTGCCAGGAAGCCCAAAATCTAGCCCATCACACAAACCTGTGGCTCCCCAAACATCACAAACTTCAGTGTCGGGAAGCCCAAAATCGAGCCCATCACATAAACCAGTGGTTTCACAGTCATCACAAGCTGCTGGACCTGGAAGCCCAAAATCTAGCCCTTCACATAAACCAGTGGTTCCACAGTCATCACAACCTGCTGGGCCTGGAAGCCCAAAGCCTAGTCCCTTACCTAAACCTACTGCTGCCCAAACATCACAGTCTATGGGGCCAGGCAGCCCAAAGGCAAGCCCTTCCCATAAACCTACAGTTCAACAAACATCAAAAACTCCTGGACCTCCTGGCCCTAAACCCACACCTGCACATAAACCTATGTTTCCACCAACACAGCAGCCAGTTGGGCTAGATAGTCCAAAGTCTAGTCCTTCACATAAACCTGTTGCTCCCCAAACAGTATCACAACCAACCACCCAACCCCAAAAGCCACAAGAGCAACCTAGGCGTTTTAGTCTGAATCTTGGGAGTGTCACAGAAACTCCTAAAGTACAGCCTACCACACCACAAGATACAGTAACTGGAAAACTCTTTGGTTTTGGAGCATCAATATTTAGCCAAGCTTCCAGCTTTATGTCCACAGCATCTCAACCCATTTCTCAAACACAAAGCACACAAGGACCAGCTTCTAAGCAGCCCACCCCTCCACCAAAAGCAACTGCTCCACAGAAACCAGTGAAAGAGGCAGTGGATCCACAATCACCTAAACTTCCTCCAGCAAAAAAGGAAACCAAGCCAGAACTTTTAAAAAAAGTGGAACAGCCCAAATCTAGTTCTTTGGCAAAGGAAATCGATGAAAAGATTAAAGAGAAAGTTACCGAAAAGGTTTCTGAATCTAAAATTGTTGTTAAGGAAACAAAAGCAGAAAAAAATGAAAAGATAACAGAGCCAAAAACATTGTGCCCTCTTTGCAAGATAGAACTAAATATTGATTCTAAGGACCCTCCTAATTTTAATACATGTACGGAATGCAAGCAGATTGTATGCAACCTTTGTGGATTTAACCCAATTCCACACATGACTAAGGTAAGGAGGCTGATTACTGTACTTTTTTAATACCTTACCAACATTTTACCTACTGTATAAACATGCAGCCATTGCTACTGATTTAGTGGAATATATTTAAAATACACAAATTCGATTGCATACATGTGTATCTAATATTCTGTTAAAATGAAAAGAAACACTCTTAGCAAAAAAATGCAGCACTCCCCTAGCCTTTGCCTTAGTAAGGCTGGATTCACACCTATGCATTTTTAGTACTTTTCGCATTTTGAAGATTTGCACTACAGTCTACAGTTTCCTATGGAACACATTCTGTAGTGCAAATCTGCAAAATGCAAAAAGCACTACAAATGCATAGATGTGAAGCCTAATACTACCACAATAGCATACATATGTATATCCTAAAAGGGAGTAAAGAATGAGCTGACATTACGCTTGATCTGACATATATCATTAAATAACAATTACTGATGCGAAACGGGAGCATTGCTTTTTTTTGTCGTTTAAGACTCTCCTATCCCTAAATTTAATCTATTACAAATCTAGGTCAATTCCAACACAGAATATTATCTAATGTGTGCATCAATTTGAAAACCAGGCTTGTGGAATTGCATATTTTCTGATTCATGGCTCTGCCCATCGCCTTAAACTTCTAGTTAGTAAGGAAGGCTATCCATTACAAAAAAGGACCATTAGGGAACATTAAGGCCGCGTACACACGAAGGGACAATCCCGCGGGATTATCCTCTGGACTGAAGTCCAGCGGATAATCCCCTCGTGTGTGGGCGCCGGCGGACTTTTTGGCGCCAAAGTACGGCGGACTAAAGTTTCAGGTTTTGTTTTCAAATTATCCGCTGGACTTGGAAGTCCAGCGGACAATCCCGCCATTAGTGGGCAAGTCCGCGGGACTTTTGAAATGAACGGACTTGCCGCTCATCGGCAAGTCCGTTCATTTAGCACGTGACTTCAGGTTACGTAGCTAGCGTAGGCAGTTACTGCCGCCGCGCTAGCTCCGTGACCTGGCATGGATTTAAAGGGAATCCCCACGCCGAAAAAACGGCGTGAGGGTTCCCCCCAAATCCATGTCAGACCCTCATCCGAGCACGCAGCCTGGCAGGCCAGGAAAGGGGTGGGGACGAACGAGCGCCCCCCCCCCCCCCCTCCTGAGCCGTACCAGGCCGCGTGCCCTCAACATGGGGGGTGCCCTGGGGAAAGGGGGGCCGTGCGGCCCCCCCACCCCAAAGCACCTTGTCCCCATGTTGATGAGGACAAGGGCCTCTTCCCGACAACCCTGGCCGTTGGTTGTCGGGGTCTGCGGGCGGGGGCTTATCGGAATCTGGGAACCCCCTTTAATAAGGGGGCCCCCAGATACCGGCCCCCCACCCTATGTGAATGAGTATGGGGTACGATGTACCCCTACCCATTCACCTAAGGTGTAAAATGTAAAGTAAAAAAAAAAAACACCCACACTTTTGAAAAAATAGTTTATTGCACTGCTCCGGGGGTCTTCTTCCGTCTTGGGGGTCTTCTCGCCGGACTCCCCCGCCATTTACCAAGCTCTTTTACCGAGCGAGGGGAGTCCGGCTACCTTCTTCGTCGTCGCCGCCGTCTGGGGGTCTCGATCCGCCTTCGGGGGTCTTCTTCCGTCTTGGGGGTCTTCTCGCCGGACTCCTCCCCTCTCTTCTGCTCTTTTACCTAGCTCTTTCACGAGGGGAGGTGTCCGGCTACCTTCTTCGTCGTCGCCGCCGTCGTCTGGGGGTCTCGATCCGCCTTCGGGGGTCTTCCGGGGGTCTCTTCTGTTCTTGCGGCGGTCGTCGTCTTCCGCGCCGCCGGCGCCTTCTTCTTCTTGTCCTTCTTCTTGTCCTTCTTGTTCTTCTTCTTCTTCCGATGTTGACCCGACGCTCTCTCTGCCCGGAATGCCTGTGCCGCTCTGAGCTCGGACTTATATAGGGACATGGGCGACAGGGTCACATGCACATGTCACATGGTGACCCCGCCCCCTTGTGTTGTCACAGTCCCGGAGGATGCTGGGACTGTGACATCGCAAGGGAGCGGGGTCACCATGTGACATGAACATGTGACCCTGTCGCCCATGTCCCTATATAAGTCCGAGCTCAGAGCGGCACAGGCATTCCGGGCAGAGAGAGCGTCGGGTCAACATCGGAAGAAGAAGAAGAACAAGAAGGACAAGAAGAAGGACAAGAAGAAGAAGGCGCCGGCGGCGCGGAAGACGACGACCGCCGCAAGAACAGAAGAGACCCCCGGAAGACCCCCGAAGGCGGATCGAGACCCCCAGACGACGGCGGCGACGACGAAGAAGGTAGCCGGACACCTCCCCTCGTGAAAGAGCTAGGTAAAAGAGCAGAAGAGAGGGGAGGAGTCCGGCGAGAAGACCCCCAAGACGGAAGAAGACCCCCGAAGGCGGATCGAGACCCCCAGACGGCGGCGACGACGAAGAAGGTAGCCGGACTCCCCTCGCTCGGTAAAAGAGCTTGGTAAATGGCGGGGGAGTCCGGCGAGAAGACCCCCAAGACGGAAGAAGACCCCCGGAGCAGTGCAATAAACTATTTTTTCAAAAGTGTGGGTGTTTTTTTTTACTTTACATTTTACACCTTAGGTGAATGGGTAGGGGTACATCGTACCCCATACTCATTCACATAGGGTGGGGGGCCGGTATCTGGGGGCCCCCTTATTAAAGGGGGTTCCCAGATTCCGATAAGCCCCCGCCCGCAGACCCCGACAACCAACGGCCAGGGTTGTCGGGAAGAGGCCCTTGTCCTCATCAACATGGGGACAAGGTGCTTTGGGGTGGGGGGGCCGCACGGCCCCCCTTTCCCCAGGGCACCCCCCATGTTGAGGGCACGCGGCCTGGTACGGCTCAGGAGGGGGGGGGGCGCTCGTTCGTCCCCACCCCTTTCCTGGCCTGCCAGGCTGCGTGCTCGGATGAGGGTCTGACATGGATTTGGGGGGAACCCTCACGCCGTTTTTTCGGCGTGGGGATTCCCTTTAAATCCATGCCAGGTCACGGAGCTAGCGCGGCGGCATTTACTGCCTACGCTAGCTACGTAACCTGAAGTTACGTTCGAAATGAACGGACTGCTCCGTGTGTGGGCAAGTCCGTTCATTTTCAAAAGTCCCGCGGACTTTTGGCCGGCGGATTATCCGCTGGACAAGTCCGTGCGTGTGTGGGCAAGTCCACACCCTCGGAAAGTCCAGCGGACCTAGCCGGAAAGTCCAGCGGATTGTCCGCTGGACTTAGGTCCGCCGGGAAAAGTCCGTACGTGTGTACGAGGCATAACACTTGTGTTTGGGGGAATGATGAAAACATGAGATTGAGCTGCATGTTTACCATCCCCAACTGCTCCCGCTTAAGCTGCAAAGGCAAAAGATGGGGCTGTACACATGCCATGGACGTGGTAAGAATTAAACCCCTGTCGTGTTCGGCAGACAGTTCAGCTCGCTGAACCCTACCAATTCAACTGAATGGGGCTATGCCACAGCTGCCCCCCTCTCCCCTCAAGCCTCTCCTGAAAAGCAATCCACTGTGGGTCACCCCTTAGAAGGCAAATGCTGGTGTAAACTAGCCCTTAAAGGGAGGAAGAAGGTGAGGGGGAGGGGGGGGGGGTTAATGGGTAGGCTTTTTAAAGAAAAAGTTGAATTGAATTTAAAGTCTAAGCTCATCCCAAGAACACACAAGATTGAGCACATTTCCTGGTCTTTCCCTGTGGCCACAACTTATTTTTTTCAAAAGGTGAACTTAAAGACTTTAAGATGAGCTGCCTATATTATTTACGTAACTGCCTACTGGCCATTTTGAGGTGTGTTTTTTTTACAGGAGGTAACTTCTTTATGCATTTTTTCATCATACGCTCAGTTTGAATTGCTCAGATTTGTGACAGATTTGCTTTAATACTAGAGATTATAAAAGCTATCCACATGGTTTTAGACTTGCTTAGATAATCCTGAAGAATCAGGAATGGGTCACATTTCTAAATATTTGCTTATCTTTACGTAAATGCCTTAAAATGAGCTTGAACTCAAAATTAAAGATTTTCTATGTTATAGGGAATGTTTAGTACCCTGAAAAATCTACCTTTTGACTTGAATTTCTCCTGAAAAATATCAAAGCACTGCTTGGTATGTGAGTGTGCCTAGGCATTTCTGTGCTATTAGCCTCATGCACTGCTGGGTATGTGAGCATGCCTAGGCATTGCTGTGCTGTCATCCTCATAGTTGTATATTTGTAGCGTGAGATCCAAGGCACTGCTGCCTCTGACTGCTAGTCTCAGGAGATTTGGGGTGAAATTTAGTGATGTCATTACTGTGCTGCTCAATATTCTCCTTACTGGAGGCTCTGACATGAAGAACCAAAGTCCTCTAGCCTCTACAAAGTTAGCTGCCCCCACACAGAGACACAGTGAAGAGAAGGCATGTAAGTCAGTAATGCGGGAAAGATCAGCTGCAGGGAAACCATCTGCTATGTTGTTGACTAGTCATTTGCCCTCTGCCTTCTTTTTTGGGCACAGCTACTACAGTGCAGTTCCTTTTTATTATGTGCCTAAAGGTTCATGTGTAAATGGATCTGCAGATCTTCCCCAAGTGCCCAAAAGAGATGCCCATCTGTTGTTTACAGGTTCTGTGCAACTTATGGTCTGAGAGTGCCTAGTGATGGGAGAGAAATCACACAGAAGAGCTCAGCTCATGTAGCAGTATTTAGTTTAAAAAAAAAAAAAACTTAAAAATTATTATAAAAATTCAAAGTAGCCCGGTCAGCTCAGAAACAGTTTGACCACTTTATTGTCTGACTTTCCCAAGAGCACAAGTTGATCATCCTAATTCATGTTCAATTTGAAGCTCTGTTAAAGTTCTAAACGTTTTTAGGTTATTTAAATGTTTTAAATAAACACTGCTACATAAGGAGGAGGTCTTCCATGTTATATCTTTCCCATTATTCGGCACTCTGAAATTGATGCTGGAAGCTATGGCAGATAGTGTGCATGCAGAGCCAGGATCCAGCCAGAGGATGGAGGATTGAAGTATTTGGAATATGGAGGTGTATGCTCACCTTCAGCAAGATTTTCCAAAAATACCCCTGTGAAATTCTATAGCTTATCAATAGTACATCCATAGTACATACCAGCACTCCGCCTGTTTCAAATACTGTACCTCCTTCAATTACACATGCAGCTGTGGGGGCCTCTCCAGAAAAACAATTCTGGCCCCTCTATCCACCTCTGTCTTTCAATTTACAGGATAGGCTGGACATTATAATTGTGTGCCCCATAGCAGCCACTCCAGACCATTTAAACTTTACATATGTGCAGTGCGCCCTCTTCCTTTAGTTGAGAGACTTTTTATAGGTATTGCTCATCCCACATGTTGTATCAAGGAAAACAATGACATATTGTATATGTTAATTTGACTATGTTACCATTCTATGTCAAGCCTACCATGACCATTTACATTTCAGAGGTTCACCCTTCAAATATCAATAATCCCTAAAATGCCTGTACACAGGCATCCTAGAATACTCTTCACAAGCTCTGCAGATGCAATGGTCTTCCTGTTTGGATGTGATGTAGAAGCTGTCAAACGTGGGAGGATGCATTAACGGCCCTAAAAGAAGTCTTGTTTTTAAATTACTGTAACTAGAGTAGGCTCCATGCTCCTTTTAGCAAAGTTTCCCTTTACTATGTACTTAAGGATGCATCTTTGGTCTTATTTACAATGGGTCAAAGAGCAGTAAGCTATGACAACCATAAAAATTTAATTTGGAAATTTTCAGAGATTTTCACTCATTGTTTCTCAAACTTTCACATGTAAACTGGCAACAGTAGTGACAGTCCGGTTTTGTCAAATTGGAGTTTAATTATGCAGTTTATTTACAGCAATGACATAACACTGCATGGCATATTAAAATCAAAGCCATCAATTGTGTTTTGGAGTCCTGTAATATTCTAGCTTTCCAAAAAGGGTGTCTGTTTTAAGATTGTAGATTATGATGTTTTATATCAGGTGATTAACATGTGTAGTTGGTATAGGTAAATACTGTTGGAGATTTTATTTACAATGGCTGTGTGAACAGTCTGAGGCTATTGATGTATTAAATAAAGCATAAAATATTGGCTTCACCTCTCCGATCATGGAAGATGTCACTTCCGGCTCTGCCAATGACGTCATTACATCACCAGAAGTGACGTCATTAGAAAGGTGAGGTTGATATTTTTATGCTCATTTAGGGGCTAGTGTCCAACTGATATGATTTTATCTGTGTGCAGTAGTTTCAGTGCACAGTTAAATTACCTTGCATCCCACATTATAAGTTGTGGATCCACGAATGTGCAGGAAAGTGCATATGTTGGTCCCAACTTAAAGGGGAATGCGCTTTTGCCCTATTGCTATATAGTACCACATACTGTATAAAGGTGAACTGCTAATAATACCAGTGGGGGATTCACATGATGTATTGTAAATCACATGTTTAGCCATTGCATGGTATTGCAGAGCACAGTTAAAGGTGAACTACGTGTAAAAAAAAAAAACTTTCTGTGTGTATATATGGAAGTAGCAATGGGGCTACAAAGGACTGCACATTGAAGCTTTGTTTTAGGATTATTCATTTTAAATCGGTCACTTAAGTGCTAATTCATCTAGAGGGTGAGACTATTAACGCTAAAGGTTATTTGTATTGTGTTTATATCTTATGTTTACTAAGGAGTTGCAAAGGATTGTAAATTTCCGTTTCAGGATTGTTTATTTAGAGACGGACATTTAACCACATCTGTTAATTCAGGGTAACACCATCCATTATTGTTACAAGATGTTTATATTGGGAAAATTTGGTTCTATTTATATTAGCACATTGGTTATCTAAAGGTATATTTACAGAAGGTAATCGGAACACCTACAGAGTGTCTCACCATCACTCCTCATTTTATTCAATTTTGCATATTTTATGCTTTTTACACATTTTTGCATTTATTATTCAACAGTGAGGTTATCCATGCAATGCATGTACATGTACATGTAATTACAGGTAGCACTGCATTTTTCTTTTTTTGTATTTGTAAAGGCGTGGGGACACATGTCAATGTAGGTAGCTAC
Source organism: Lithobates sylvaticus (assembly GCA_028564925.1). NCBI lineage: Eukaryota > Metazoa > Chordata > Amphibia > Anura > Ranidae > Lithobates > Lithobates sylvaticus. The sequence continues at coordinate 457,774,165 of CM053029.1, read as the reverse complement.
CCATGTATTCACATTTTGAGTATATTGAGGTAATTGCATAGTAGTTTTCATTATTTTTTGTGCACTTTTTTTACATACAACTTTATTCAATCTGATGTGACATGACTTTGTTTTTTCTTCGCTGTAGCACAGACCAGGCTGGGGATGGAGCTAATCTGGAGTGGGTCCAATGTCATGTGACTTTACTAGTCCTTTCCCCAGTCCATGCAAAGCCAGAGTAGAGCTTTCAGTCAAGGATTTGATCCACTCACCAATGCCTTTGGGTGGATCAGATCCTTAACTGACAGTTCCAAACCACTTTGCACAGCCTGATGGAAGGGCCTGGCAGCATCACAGGATATACGACTCACACTGGTTTATCTCTGGTGTCTCCTCAAGGAATGCAATAAACCTGTCAAGAATTTTTTTTCTTTTAAATATATGGTTTTACACAGAGCAGCCCCGTTCCTCCTCTTCTCAGGTCCCCACCAACGTTCTGGGCCTCTCCCCTTAGCCATTTGCTATGGGGGCTCTCGTACGTACTCTCTCCTGTCCCAGCTCCTCCCCCCTTCCTCACTGGCTGTAATTGACAGTGGCCAATGGCTCCTGCTTCTGCATCTCAGCCAATGAGGAGGGAGAGACCCAGGAGAGCCACAGCTCTTTTGCACAACACTGGATGAGATCAGGCTTAGGTAAGTATTGGGGGGTAGGCTGAGGGGGACCTGCCCACTGTAGGTTTTCTACCTTCATGAATAGAATGCGGTAAAAAACTTCAGCCTTTAGAATAGGGGTCTTCAAACTATGGCCCTCCAGTTGTTCAGGAACTACAATCCCCATCATGCCTAGTCATGTCTGTGAATGTCAGAGTTTTGCAATGCCTCATGGGATGTGTAGTTCTGCAACAGCTGGAGGGCCGTAGTTTGATGATCCCTGCTTTAGAACCACTTTAAATCTGACTTTTTTTGTTATTGACATGCAAATGTTGGAGTAACTAGGATGGCACGTGTTCAGTATAACTCCCTCATTCTCTCCAAATAGTTTGGAGTTCATCAAACCTCACTAATAACATAAGAAAGACCCACATTAGGCAGATGAATGATCAAAAGCCTATCTTAGTCATCCCTTTGGTAAAGTGTATCTGTGGTCAAAATTTTAAATCAAATATTAATTTCCACAGTGTATTCACAGTTATTTCTAGCCCACTCCTATTAATCTGAACACTTGTGAAGTTTGAATACTTACTTTGTGAAGAATCCCACACATTTACTTCTTTGAATTCTGTGACGCATAGTCACTGTGCTCTGTGAATATGCCCTTGCTGTGTCATACATTTAACAGAGATTTCCTTCTGAACTACAGAGGTGCTGAGAGAAGGTGTTGCAGGAGATACAGTAAGTACAGGAGTCACTGTTTGCAGGCATGGAGGTTTTATGGGATATGTAGTCCTTAGAAATTGAAAGTAAAACAAAAAAATTGAGAAGTTGCAGAAGTTGCAAGGCATGCAGGGAATTCAGGAATTTTTGGAAAGAGATTGCCAGCAAAAAGACAGAACTCATAACATGAAAGTACGTTTATATTTGTATTGCTATTACAATGCTGATGTTATAAAATTAAAGTTTATGTCATGACTATAGATTTCCTTTCAGCAAATCATATGATCTTTTACTATAAAAAACATTAGTTATAGTGCAAAAAGATAGAGCAAAATGCAAGCTGGACAGTTATCAGTGATCACACTTTATTGTACTCCTTCTGGATTTCTGTGTAGTTTTTCATGATAACTGATGATGTATTGTAACTTTTTATATGTCAGGGTCAAGCAGTAGAAACTCAAGGGAAGTATGTAGTTAACACCCTTCAAAATGACAGTTATATATACTCAAGGAAATCATTTATCATGTCTGCTGGCTGACCTTAAATCATCTCTGTGCAGTTGTGATAAACACTATCTCCATCTAGCACTCTATTAGAAGATTTTTGCTAAAAATCTATCCATGTACCTGAAAATATTTGTAATCGTTGAAATAAATAATTGTAAACAGTTGCGCTTTGACCTATTTTTCATGAAATGAAAGAAACCTTAATAAGCAAATTGGTACCCTTCTGGAATGTTTATCTTTATTTGCAATGTAGCGCCACCCCCGTAAGGGCCGCTGGAAGATGACTGTCCCCTAAGGTTGCCCTGATCTTGCAAGCCTCCCAACACCTCTGACAGGTCCGGACATAATTCAAAGAAAGAATGCAATTGCAAAGACACCAGACTAGCAAAGTACATGAGTAACTAAATTTTATTACGTCAGCAAAGAGAAAGGAATGTTAATGCAGATATCTTTCAATCTTAACCTTGGGCTTAGCAAGTATACAAAGGATAAACAATACAAAGAAAAATCACAATAAATCAAACAGTGATAACCAATAGACATGTGCATTCGTTTTCGTCCAAATGCATTTTCGTCCGATTTTCAGGTATTTTCGTTATCATTTTAACAAACGATAATGAAAGTGCAGAATCCAAAAAAAACGAAAGATCTGACTTAAACAAATGCTTTATTTTCGTTTTCGTTGTGACAACAGTTCGATATAGATAGGAGATTCGACATGACGCTGACAATAACAATCTGTGTCTATCGAACCTGTGGTCAAATGTGCTTAACCTTAACTCTATTAGTCCAAGATTATTCTACATAGAGAGAAAAGATTCGACATAGAGAAAAGATTTGACGTAGAGAGAAAATCACTGCTGGAATTGGGTGGGGGAAGTAAAATAAAAATAATGATGATGATGATGAATGTTATTTGCTAATTGTAACCAAAGAGGAGTAGCAGTAAAATAGCTAGAACTAAGTACACACATACAGCCAACTTACGATTGCTAGCTAGAGAGACACACACACTGAATCATTTCAGAAGACAGTCAATCTTAGCTGGTCCGTTTGTCAGAGAACCTGAATTATTTAGCAAGTAAGCATAAGCACAGCAGCAGAACAATAATGAAGCAAGCTACAGTTCAACCTAACTTTTTTTCATAATAATCTGCTGCTATTGTATTAGTGTTGTGAACTTGATAGTGATACTAGTGTTGTGATAGCCTCAGAGGCTGCCCGTGTTGTGGGGGGGATTTATTATTATAGATTCTATATTATAGATTGAGATTCTATATCGATTCTATATACCCTATCTTGTTACCTGTCTGATCAGTGATCACTATCACCAGTCCATTTTCTGTTTGAACTATATTCATTCAACATGAACGACAAATATTCGACAAAGCAGCAAAAAACATACAAACGTCAAATCTTTAGCTTATGGTGTCTGTCGAAAGTTCTAAGAAGATTCGACGGAGCAGCTAAATATATGACGTTGTACAGTTTAGCTGCTCTGTCGAATCTTCTTTGAACATTCGACAGACACCATAAGCCTTCAATGACAGATTCGACCTTAATTAATTTGGATTTTCGGACTAATGCAATTTTTAACAAAAAACTAAATAAATAAAAATGAATTTCGGGAGTAACTAAATAAATTTATTTTTCGTACGAAAACGAAATTCCGAAACAAAATATTTCAGTGTGCACATATCTAATAACCAATAGGCCCTGGAATGACCCCAGGTAAAAAAGGGAAGATAAAGACCTATTTTTATTAAGCTGCTCCCTTAACTGGTTGCCGACTAGCCACAGCAGTTTTTCTGTGTCAGAATGGCACAGCTTGACGAAACGATGTTACCTTATGTCGCTTCACCTTTTGGCCACAGTGTGACCGGAGCCGGTGCGAGTGCCTAGCGGATGCGTGTAAACACACACATCCTGGTTCTCTCAGGGGAGAGGAGACAGATCGTGTGTTCATACTATGTATGAACACCAATCTCTCTCCTCCTAGACAGTCCCATTCCCCCTACAGTTAGAACACATCTAGGGAACACAGTTAACCCTGTGCTTGCCCCCTAGTGTTAACCCTTTCCCTACCAGTGACATTTATACAGTAATCAGTGCATTTTTATAGCACTGAACACTTTTTTCTTTTCATTAATTTCAATGGGCTGCTCGATGCGCAACAAATGCCAAAAAGTAGCTCATGGATTAGAGTGCCTCATTCTCTATAGCTGCAGAAGCACATGGGGGATACTGATGGGGTAAACTTAGACATGCGGTCCAGGGTCATGTACCCCTGAGAAAAAAGTTTGTAGGCATTTTCTTGGGCAAAGATATTCTGGGAGCTTTTGGAGGGGGGTAACCAAATCTTAGTCCATGTGACTTGCTTAGGTCGGCTGCCCACTTCACTATATAAGAAGTTGGACCAGAGCCTGTTGAGTTAATCAAAGATGTATAGCGATCTGAGACAAGGCCTTTCAAGTAGGGGTTGTTTCGGCAACAATTTTCAAAAGAAGTGTTTAAGTGGCCCCTTGTGGCAACAAAGCAGGCTACAAACATGAAGATTAAGTTGGCTATATTGATAGGATCCATTGGCTGGTAGTATGGAATAGTTTTTGGAGATATTGTACAGTCAAAGTTTTTATCCTTAGCAAAGGTTTTGGGTATGGAAAGTTCATGAGAGAGGTCTTACAATTTACCTCTTAGAATTAGATAAATACCTTAGAAAACCAGTGTTTTGTAATACCAAACCAAGGAGCACAATCCAGTTATATGTGATCCACCACCAAGGCACTAATATAATACTTCATGTGGAAATCATTCAGTCTTAATTAAAGCACTAAGAACAGTTGTTTGCCAAGACATGGCAGTTGTCAGCCTTGAAGAAGAAATTACCATTATATAGAGTTAGGCATGTATGATTAAATTACTTGTTTGCTTCTGAGGCACACATCACAGTGTGTGTTTGCACTATTTTTTTTAAATACATTTGTAACGCCAATACCCACTAAGGGGTGGCTAAGGATTTTCTGGGCTTACTGATTACCTCCTCCTTGTAGCTCGTCGTTAGTTGTCTAGGGGTTCCCAGGGTTAGTACCCAGTAATTGCGGAGACTGACACTCAAAGTCCTTTTGAGGATTTTTTTATTTGCAAATAAACGTTTAAACATAACACAGTCTCTTAGCTGGGAATAGAGGGCATGGTTGATACAGCTCAGGCACTTCAGAACGGCTGACATCAAATAAATGTCTCTTTAGATAGCCCAGAGAGTAGCCACTTGCAACTGGACTCTTCACTGTTGGATTAACCTTTGTCTGTAGATCTAGCAGCCAACAAGTGATTCAGAATTAGCAAAGTCTTTGCCACAGACTAGGTTGTGAAACTTCAAGTGAACAATGTAAAAGTCTCTGCTACAGACTATGTTGTAACCGAAGGATGGGTTAGAAACTTTTCCTATGGTACCTGTATCTTTCAGCCGCTGCGGCAATATCGTAGATTCAACTAGTGTCCATACAGCTCAGCTCCTAGGCTCTTACTGAGCAGCTAGCTTCATGGCCCTCCTCCGAAGAGTCCTCCCCTGGTCGCTTGTACGAGTTACTGTGCCTCTCCAATCCTGAGAGGTCACCGGGACACTTTAGAATCCTCCTTCAGTTACTGCGCCTAGCCCGTTCCGAGGCTCGGAAATGGATGGATCCCCACCCCAGACCATGAGGGCCTCTGGGGCTGGTCAGGGTGACCAGGCTTACGGGGCAGCAGACACTCCTGGGCCCGGGACCCCTCGCAGGGTTGGTCCGGACCGGAACCAGGAATCAAAGAGCAACCCTGAACACGTGACCTCAGCATCTTAAATACCCCTTCGCGGAATATACAGCGGGGCCAGACGTGCCCACATGGGCCCACTGATTGGCTCAGAGAAAGAGTGGTACCTAATGCGTCCAACCAGACTGCGTTCTCAGCCTGTCACAGGCGCTGACCTCACCTATGACCAGGCAGAACTCTAGTACAGCCCAGCCAAACTGATGTCAAAGTAAAAACCTAGAACAATTAACCCCCAGAACTCAGTTACAGTTCTGGAAAAAAATAAATTTACAGAATAGCGCACACTTAGAAAAAGTGTCGGCGCTACACATTTTTATTGAGAACACTTTTAGTTAAGAAAAGGCAGTACAAAACATGCATTCAGATAACATCTTTCCACAACAGCAAATAACCATGAGCTGTAAAGATACACATTATACAGTTGCATTCTATACATTCACATAGGATGACAGTTAACAAATACAAGAAGAGGCCATGATGCATGACATTGTTACCTAATAGTTTTCAGAGTAGTACAATATTTAAAGTTTCCCCATATAACTAACTGGTCAGTCATGATGCACTTTGTGTTCTTTTGCTGTTTGGTCTTCCCCCAGTAGTGGGCAGTCCTGGATGATGCAGAGAGTGGTGATGACATGATGACATAAGTGCCACTCACTGTATCAATACATTGTGAGTGCCACACTCAGGTAAATGGAGCCATGACGCTCTTCACTAGGGATGAGCCGAACACCCCCCGTTCGGCTCGCACCAGAACCCGCGAACGGACCTAAAGTCTGTGCAAGCTTTAGAACCCTATTAGTTATAATGGATGCGAACGTTTCGAAATCAAAAGGGCTAATTTTAAAGGCTAATATGCATGTTATTGTCATAAAAAGTGTTTGGGGACCTGGGTCCTGCCCCAGGGGACATGTATCAATGCAAATAATTTTTTTTAAATCGGCCGTTTTTTCAGGAGCAGTGATTTTAATAATGCTTAAATTGAAACAATAAAAGTGTAATATTCCTTTAAATTTCGTACCTGGGGGGTGTCTAAAGTATGCATGTAAAGGGGCGCATGTTTCCTGTGCTTAGAACTGCGGGATCACCAGGTGCCCTCCATTATAAAAGACCTGTCAGAGGCAGCGAAGCCTCACATAGCGGGAGCCTCCCATTGCGAGGAGTGGCCCAAGAAGAGACACCGACACCGACGCCATGGAAGAAGATGCCGGACGAGAAGGACGAGAAGGCCAGCGCAAGAAGAAGCGGATCGGAGGAAGAAGAAAATGTAAGAAGATGGAAGAAGATGATGGAAGGAGAAGATGAAGAAACCGAAGGATTAAGAAAGAAGATTTTAATAAAGGAATTGTCAAAGACCGTCTCCTGTCATTTTTACAATTTTTGACACTTTTTTGGTGAAATGGTAGGGGTACTGGTCTGGGGGTCCCCTTGTTAAAGGGGGCTTCCAGATTCCGATAAGCCCCCCGCCCGCAGACCCCCACAACCACTGGGCACGGTTGTGGGGACGAGGCCCTTGTCCTCATCAACATGGGGACAAGGTGCTTTGGGGGTCTCAGACCCCCAAAGCATCCTCCCAATGTTGAGGGCATGTGGCCTGGTACGGTTCAGGCGGGAGGGGGGTCCGCTCTCGCCCCCCCTCTTTTCCTGCGGCCTGCCAGGTTGCGTGCTCGGATAAGGGTCTGGTATGGATTTTGAGGGGACCCCACGCCATTTTTTTTGGCTGGGGTTCCCCTTAAAATCCACCCCAGACCTCAAGGGTCTGGTATGGATTTTGAGGGGGACCCTACGCCATTTTTTTTTTGGCTGGGGTCCCCCTTAATATCCATCCCAGACCTGAAGGGCCTGGTTATTGAATTTGGGGGGACCCCCACGCTTTTTTTTTTTTTGTTTTATCAATGAATGACAGTTCTCTGTGTTACGGGAGCCATCAATTCATTAGCCGCGAATGCTTTTAAATAGCTTTTTTCCTGCAAAAATTACACTTTTTGCAGGGACAGTTCTAAGCACAGGAAACCTGCCCCCCTTTACAGGCAACCTATAGACACCCCCCAGATGTGATACTGCAATGCTGTACTAACAGCACGCACACACAAATCCCCAGAAATAGAGCACATATTGTCAGCAGTCAGCAACACACTGACACGCTGACACTGAAACACAATATGCGAGGCCGATGCGGCCTTTTATACCGTGGGGCGTGTACTAAAGCCCCTGAGCTATAATTGGCTACCGGCATCCTGCCTGTAGGCAATTATGGCTCTCCTCGCTGCTGGCGCTGTGATTGGCCAAGCATGCGGGGTCACAGTGCATGCCTGGCCAATCATCAGCCAGCATTGCACTGCGACTGGCGCAATGCATTGCGGGCCGCTCGCATCACACGAATTTGATGCGAGCGGCCTAAATAGTTCTGGGCTCGAACATGGGTTCGAATCGAACACCGGGCCCATCCCTACTCTTCACTAACAGTATTTCCTTAGTCTTCAATATTGAATGGCACTGGGTGTCATTTAGTTCAGAAGGCTGAGGACATCTTGTGGCTAAGCAGTGGTACTCCAGGGGAGAGCTTTAAATTGAAGTTGAGTATTGCAGCCCCAGCTGTTTTTTTTTATGTTAGGTATCATGATGGGGACATTAAAAAAATGTCCTAGAGTCGGGCTTTAGGTTAAGCGTTTGATTTATAGGTTAGGTTTAGCTTTAGTAAACTGAGTAAGGGTTGGCTTAAGTGAAGAATCATGTGTGTTTGGGATGCAATCACTCAGAAGAGCTTCAAGGCTGGATAGAACCTTAGATGCTACTTCAACTGCATTACAGTAGAACATGGGTGCTCACGCTGTGGCCCTCCAGCTGTTGCAGAACTACAAGTCCCAAAAGGCATCGCAAGGCTGACAGTTACAAACATGATTCTCAAAAGCAGAGGCATGGTGGGACTTGTAGTTCTGCAATAGATGGAGGGTCACAGGTTGTTTATGTGGAGGCTTTCTTTGCACATAAGCAATGATGGTGTTATCTGGTTGGGGAATATCATAATGAAAATATCATTATCTAGCTTATGAAACAAGCTAGCTCATGCCACTCTCATAAAAGAGCACTAACTTTTAAGAAAACTTGAAATATATGAACACCTTTATATGGCAGAGTAAAAACTTGTTAAATTATTGATAGATAGATACTTGTGGGTAGCATGTTTTAGACTATGGGCAAGACAAATATTTTTTTCTATACATAACATAAAAGTGCTATGGCTAATGAAAATAGTATTGCATAATTAGTAGAAGGGAATAGCAGTACTGAGAATGAATGCTATGGGATTCCAATGAACACGAATAAATTGACTTGCTTTGCTTGCGTTCAGAAAGTACTCCAAATAAGTAATATGATTCTTAGATTGTTGCAGCCCAGAGACAGAATTCTTCCTACTTTTCAACAGCAGCTCTATTCTATATGTGAACAAGAGACAAAACTATACTTAGCAAGCTGCAGGAGCTGTTCTGAGCTTCCCACCTGGTTGCTGGAGTCATATTTTCCACTGCTAAAGACAGCAGTTTTCAAAGCAAGGCACTGGGGATGGGAAGCCAGTTCTAATCAAAATGTAATAAACTATCCTGTATTGTATGTTATTATGTATGGAAACGTTTTTGGTGGTCTGGTTCCCAATCCAGAGCACCTCAAAAAGGGGAGCTGGCGGACTACTACGGTACTTGATAAGTAGGTATAACTCCAATTATAGACAAATGTAAAATTTTCACACAAATTCTGATCATCATGTTTTCTGTGATATTATATATCTGCAAATTTGTTTTTTCAGATGTATATTTCCCGAAGAAGCCACTATGTGGCGAAACTAGTCAAAATGAAATATTGAAATCATCCACTATATGTACTGCTTTTAGTATGTATGTCGTGTTGAGATTTTGTCCTTTTCCTTTATATTTGTAATACATTGTGTGAAAATTTTACATTTGTCTATAATTGGAGTTATACCTACTTATCAAGTACCGTAATAGTCCGCCAGCTCCCCTTTTTGAGGTGCTCTGGATTGGAAACCAGACCACCAAAAACGTTTCCATATTGATTCTGGATGATGGTACGATTGTTATAATAACATATCCTCATGGTATCTGGTTAGGCCCTACACTTTTTTCCATGTTATTATGTATGTTTTAAAAATTTGTATTTTTACTGTGAAATTCTATGTGCAGAATTTACAGTAGCATAAATATAAACTCATTTTGGGAAATATTGTCATAAAATACAGACTACAGACATGGGTAGACTTGTTGCCTCCTGTGAGTATTAAACTAACAAGATCAGAGACATCATAGTCAGACAAGACAATACAAATCATGGAGAAGAGATGTAAAAAGACTGGTTGCATGACCTGAATTAGCACATCTAGAACCAAAATACTAACAGTAGTAGGTGATAGTGGGGTTGATTTACTAAAGGGAAATAGACTGTGCACTTTGCAAAGTGCAGTTGCACTCAGCAAGTGCAGTTGCTCCAGAACTTAGTAGATGAGGTAAAGCTTCACTTTACAAAGAATACCCAATCACATGCAAGGAAAATAAAAAAAAACAGCATTTTTGCTTGCACATGATTGGAAGTCAGCAGGGACTTGGAAAGTGTAACTGCATTTTGCAAAGTGCACAGTCTATTTGCCTTTAGTAATTCAACCCATGTGTCCTACTCTTCTAGTAACTTGCACCAGAACCATTTACCTACCATGCCATTCATTGATAGCAGGCTAGGCCAATGCTGCCTACATCTATCATGTATTAGTTACCTTTGACTGTGCCATCTTTAAGAAATATTTCCAATAGATCTTATAATTGTACATGTATCTGACCTTGGAAAATGTGTTAATGTTATGTTTGTTCTGTATGTAATGCTTTTCTGGTTTTATTATTAACCTTTTTGAGCATAAGGTTTCAAATAGGGCTAAATGTTGCTCCTGACAGCAGCAAATAAGTAATACTGTCCTACTTAAACCAGATGTTCTCCATTAGCAACCTGATAATCCCTAATACTAGAAGCCTAAAGACCATCATCTGCAGCACCAGTTGATGTGCATTCTGCAGAATCAATGGAAATTATCCAGATTACGATGGATCCTCATTAAATTACTGAACTCATGTAATGCATTGCTATCTCATCCTGTTGAAGCCATTAAAAGGACTTAGCGAGAGTAATGGTATCCGTCATTGCACAGGGGTTCATATATACATCATGTACGTAAAACGAAATAAGATAGGCACAATTTTTTTTCCATTAGCACAAGCGAAAAACTGTAGATATACAGATTTGCTCTTTCATATGATTACAGTCTTGATATTGTTGCCTAGTCTTATTTACAATCTAGAAAAGAAAGTAACTGAGCAATGAAATTTTACATTAAACGTGCCTTATATGTAGCGGGACAAGACACCATGTAATCATGCCTGCACAAATATATTGAATGCAAAGTATAGTGTATTTTTTAGTGGGAATGTATTTTGTTACTGTCAGCGCTTGTGCTCCTTCACATGGAGGGGGGGGGGGGGGGGGGGGACAATGTGATATCTGTATGCTCAAATATGGTCCTGGTCATCCTCCATATTCACTTTGATATGATATTTTATTACATTATGCTGTAAGAAAATGGTGCTCTAATATACCAGGAGTATGTTCTATTCTCAGTCACATTACTATTTATTTCATTATTTTAAGAGTTGATAGAAGAAAAGTTAAGTTTTAAGGATGGATGCGTGGTGATGCATCATCCCTGCATTAAAAGTGAACAGTGATACCCACAGTGAGATCCAAGTTAGAGTGATTTTAAAGTATAACTAAAGGCCAATATTATTTTTTTTTGGATTGGATTGTGTCTGTTCCCCAGGTTAGATTAATTCACCCTCTCTATTTGTTCTGTTTACCATTATTATCAAAAGTTAAAGAAAAAGAAAAATCCCAAAGATTGGGTTTTCCCAAGAAATGTAATCGAGGTAGAATCTTCCAATGGGGCTGCTAGTTCTGATGGCCTGGGGGGCCCCAAGGGATTCCCTTAATCTGCAGGAATTTCCTCTCACTTCCTGTTTTGGCTATGAGACAGGAAGTGAAGGTAAATCTCCCCAATGGCAAAGAAAAAAAAATTGGGATTATTATCTTCCCTTACTCTATCCAAAATGAAAAAAAAAAAAGTTTTGCCTATAGTTCTACTTTAAGGTCAGGCAACATTGTTATTTGAGCCTTCCAATGTAAGAAAACAGCAGGTGCCATAAGCTGGTAAAGAACTGACCTAAACCGTTCCTCAGAGTTTCTGCTGCGAAATTTGAGGATTAGTTACTCTACAATGCTTTAAGCTGCATAAGTCAGTGGCAGATATATTAAAGCCCCATTCAGGTTTTGTGGCCCAGCATGGCACATTAACACACATTATGTTAAGGTAGCCCATTTATTTGAATGGGCTTCCAGTGAACCACAATGGATGAAAAAACGCAATTGCACTATTTTTCACGTCACAGAGCACTGCTCTACATTTTAGTGCATTATCATGAGTTGTGTTGAATTGCAACACAGTTGCATTTTTATAGTACATATGGGTGGAATAAAAAATTACAGTGACCACATTGCACTCACGCATGCATGGTACCCTACCATGCATTCTAGCAATGATCTTGTACTGCAGCTCATAGGCGTGCGGTTGCGAGCTTGTAGTGCAGCTTTTTTCTATAGTAGCCATTTCTGTTAACTTTCACAGCACTGGAAGCCAGCTGTTCAGGTCGGTATGCAGCAGCTGAGAAGGGGGCACTGCAGGGATCATTTTAATCTGAAGCAGCCATCTGCAAGTAATGGGATACACATTTAATGTTTTTAATGCCGTATTAACAAAAAGACTAAACTTTGTCAATTCTGTTCTTTTAATAAAAAGCACTGTACAGTAGAATTAATTTTTAACATGCTTTTTGTAAATCTTGGACTGTCTGGTGGCATTGTCTGTTTGAGGTTTTGCAACTTCACTTCCCGCCCAAGGCCGTCATATGACGTCATGGACTTTGAGTGGAGATATCTGAATGATGTCTGCAGCTGCAGGCATCATTCAGATATCTTTTTTTTCTGCCAGTGATTCCCTACAAAGTAAAAACAATCATAGCGACTGTTCAGCCGCTTAATTGTTTTTACAGGCGGCAGCCGCTTACCATAGAGCTGACCGAGGACCATATGATCACCGGCCACCTCTATGACCTTCGGAGGCCGGCGAATGTTATGGTGTCACTGCTGGCCTTGGCAGATGTAAACACTGCTGTGTTTTTAGCTGCAAAAAGACTGAAATATTTTATTTATTTTTTTATCTCAGACTTTCCAGCCAGAGAGATGTGTCTTATAGACCTGTCATGTATTATTCCTATTACAAGGGATGTTTAAATTCCCTGTAATAGGAATAAAAAAAAAAATGAAGGGAAAGTGTAAAAAAAAATAATAAAATAAACAATAAAATATATATATTTTTTAAATCAGCCCCATCCTCGCGTGCTCGCATGCAGAAGCGAATACATACGTATGTCGCGTATGCAATACCACGCCTGTGAGGTATCGCCAGGAACGTTAGAGCGAGAGGAATAATTCTAGTCCAATACTTCCTTTGTAACTTTAAACAGGTAACCTGTAAACATTTTTAAAGTGTCGCCTATAGAGATTTCTAAGTACCGAAGTTTGGCGCCTTTCCACCAATGTGTGCAATTTTAAAGCGTAACATGTTAGGTATCTATTTACTTGGCATAATATCATCTTTCACATTATACAAAAGAATCGGGCTAACTTAAGTGTTTTTTTTTAATTCATTGAAAGTTTTTTTCCCCCCAAAAAAGTGTTTGAAAGATTACTGCGTAAATACTGTGTGACATACAAAGTTGTAATGACTGCCATTTTATTCCCTAGGGTCTTTGCTAAAAAAAAAAAAACATATATAATGTTAGGGGGTTCTGAGTAATTTTCTATCAAAAGATTTATGATTTTTACAACAGCCCCCCCCCCCCCCCCCCCAAAAGAAAAAAAAAGATTAGAAAATCGCATTTAAAAAACTCAATAAAGGGAAGAAGGCGAAAGGAGATAATAGAACGTAGAAAAATAATAGGCTTAGTCTAAGTGAGTAGAAGTAATGCCTGGCCCATCTCAATGGATGTATAAGAAAGCACAGATTTTTCACTTAGTAGAATGCCTTTGTACATTGTTCTATTGTGCCTTTGTACAGTGGTACTCTACACTATTTTCCCCAGCTGATCATAATCTTATGGCTGTTCCTAAGGTTCTGAAATTATCTATCTATCTATCTATCTATCTATCTATCTATCTATCTATCTATATATCTATCTATCTATCTATCTACAGGCATTGCAACTGATTATGACTCAACACAACTTCCTTAACCAAGGTCCTTGTAATAAATCATACTTTGTCACTTTTTCTCTCCCTAAAACAAAATCTAGGGTGAAGGTTTTGACTGTTGTATTGTACCCAATATAAAAAAATAGACCGCTTAAATCTGCATTTCTAGTGCTGGTGGAGATATATGTAAATAATAAAAAAAAATAAAAACAAAAGTAAACATTCTGAAGACACCACAACATGAAAGGACTGGAACCGTTATCAGGTTTTTTGCTGCCTTTATCTCTGGTGGTAATTTGGTATCACTCAATTTTTAGTTTTTTTTGTATGCTAGTTACTGGTTTTTGTGTTTCATCTAGAACTCTCCTTTAGAAATAACATTTAGTAGACCTAAAAACAGAGTAGCAATATTTAAGAATCTCTTCATAACTAAGTAAAACAGATGGTCAGGAAAAAAATATAATCAAAGCTCCCAGGGAAGATCATACATTGTAGGTCTTCATCTGCCTTAGTCATTTCCCACAGTGCCAGCCTATTTCTATTTTAGTCAAAGAAGACATGAACATGAAAAGAAAAGAAGACACGATAACACTATCATCAAGGGATATAAATGAATTGCAATTAACATCAGCTTTCATCACATGGAAATTTTTGTATGCGTATTAACATACATAATATATATATAAATATATACAGATATATTGGGGCTGATTCATTAAAGTGAACCCTCCCTCCAAACAAGCTTTTATCTTTAAGTTTTAGAGAGATTGTGGAATGGTTATAACCTGTGTCTGGTTTGTATTGCTGCTTGATTTCCCTTTGTAGAGATTTAACCTCACTTCCTGTGCTTTGTCAACAGGTTAGGAAATGTGGGGAATTCTCCCTATGAGACACACCTATAATAAATACTGCTTTCTTTTTAGTTCAGTGATGAAAGTCTAAAACCTTTTTTTTATAAATAAGAGATGAGGAACAATACAGTGCTGTTCCTCTCTCCTTCTTCCCTTTGTTTTTCACTTATTTATGTTTTGCACTGTACAATTTATGAATACATAATTTAAGAATAACTATAATTACAAAATACTTGGTCACATGGTGAAAAAGTGAGGAGAAAGTCTCCACTGGGGCCATAGGGAGCAATTAATACTTGACACAGGAGCTAACCTTTCTCTACTTTGTCCAAAACTGAACAACACGTTATCTGGAGTCACACTTTAAACCTTAGGAAAAGTAGCACAACATTATAGGTGGTGGCTCTAGTGACCAATCCAAATTCTTCTTTAGGGTGAGGTCTGAATAACTGCAAATGTTCAGAAACTCTCATATGTTTATCCAGTATGTATTTTTTTTTTTTTTTGGTGGAGGGAGACCAGAAGAGTTGTCAACAAAACAGTTATGCCTTTTGGAGGATGTCCCCTTGCCTTCTAATGACATTTTGGAATTCCAATCACTTTTAGTCCTAATTGCTAATCCCAGGAGAACCAGAGAGAGGAAATCTACCCGGCAGAGCCCAGAAATAAAAGTTTGACAAGGGTTTTAACACTTCCCTTGACTCTGTCCAAAACAAATCCAAAACTCTAACATAACTAATTTGCTAAAACGACCTAAAATGATGATGATTTACATTATATACACAGGAAAAAAAACAAAGGAGTTTACATTTTCTGTGATTAAATATCCAGTAAATCATTGATGTGACTCTAAAAAACAATACACTTTACTGTTAACTGACCTGCATGGGAAAAAAAAAAAAAAAAAAAAAAAGCTCAAACCAGTTATATATTTAGTAAAAAAAAAAAAATTTGAATGCAGTTAGCTTACATAGCAGCCTCTTGTAATACGTTGTACAACAGCTTTCTGTCTGGAGCCAGTCAAGCCTTACTTCAGTGAACATGTGCAGTTAAAGTGATTGTAAACCTTTTTTTTTTAATAATAAACATGTTATACTTACCTGCTCTGTGCAATAGTTTTGCACAGAGCAGCCCTGATGCTCCTCTACTTGGGTCCCCCGTCGGAACTCCTGACTCCTCCCTCGATGAGTGCCCACCATAGCAAGCAGCACTCGTATGGGCTCGCTGTGCCCTGCCCCCCGCTTCCCTCTCACTGACTGTGACTAACAGCAGCAGGAACCAATGGCTCCCGCTACTGTCTCTGAGCCTATGAGGGGAGAGAGAGCTGAGGGAGTCGCTGTTCTCATGGACATCGCTGGATCGAGAGCGGGCTTAAATACGTTTAAGCGGGGGCTTGGGGGGAGCTGCAATGATAAGGTTTTTATCTTAATGCAGAAAATGCATTAGGGTAAAAAACGCTCAGTCTTTAGAACCACTTTAACATGCTTTTAGAAGGAGAGGGCAGAATGAGTAGGGCAGAGTAAGGACTCATTTGTGTGCTGTTGTTTAATTGTTCAAATAGCAGTCTGTGCTCTTGGCCAAGCTGTATTGCTGTTTTACTGGATGATAAACACTTGGCTCTGTTGTGCATGTGCAGCAAGAATTCTTGAATAACAAGGTTGGCTAAAAAAAATGATGCATCCTGAACTGTCTTCTATGTTATCTTATCAGTACATGTATACAGGGTCGTTTACAGTCATTTCTAGGCAGTTGAGTTTAAAAGCCTTTTTTTGAAATGCAAAAAAATGGGGTTAGAAGCTGAGTTTAGAGGCATTTCAAGCGCCAAATGCTTATAAACGCGACTAAACATGGCTAAATGTGTTAACTCGCATGTAGCCGCGTTTTGTTTACAGGCGTTTTTAATTTTTGGCTATTTTGAAAAACAAAAAAAATAATAATAATAATATATATATATATATATATATATATATATATATTTTTTTTTTTAAACGCTTCTGAACACAAACGCGGCAAAACGTGGCAAAACACGTCAAAATGCGGCATGTAAACATATAAAAATGTGGGTTACTATCTGTCAAGTTAAATTCTTCAGGAGAGGTTTTAAAAACGTCCCGTGTACATGAAGCCTTATAATAGACCACCTTGAATGTCCAAACCACATAAAGGATAGGCAGCTTACATCGCAGATAGAGACTTATGTTGTATGTCAAGGAAAATAAATTAAAATAAAATAGACAGATATATGGAGATAATATTTCAGATTTAGTATTCAACAGTTGCATCACCCTCCGTCACTTCTTCTGATATTCTCCTTTGTTAAAACACAAAAAGAAACTGCGCTATTAGAAATAGTTGACAAAAATAACAAAATGACAGCTGCGACTGTACTGTGATATATTAAACACAGTCACTAAATATTAAATACCAACAAGAGTTGCGCTATTAAGTGGCAAACAAAAATGGTTAAAGCAAATATTTATGTGACATAAATAAAGTCCACTTCGTGTGATATAAGATATTCATGTATGACCACACAACTCAGATCGCATGCTAAACATCCATCACCGATGAAAAGTGCTCCAGCATTATAGCCACCACCAAATAAATAGATTCCACGCTAACCAGGTTGTCTGGCCAGTGGATTATTTTTGAGCACTCTTTTAATCTACAAAATGTGAGTGGAATTTGCATTGTTTTTATCAATAAATATACGTATTGGAGCATTTCTTTTATGTTTGCACACCATATGAGGGAATTCCCGAAGGGTGATCAGTGGCACAAGCCCTGACCATCACCAGCTGAGGAATTGGAGGGATTTCTTTAAAGTAGTTGTATACCCTTAATTTCAACTTGCACCTACAGGTAATTTTTGATTAAGGCTTACCTGTAGGTACAAGAAATATCTCCTAAACCTGCACGGTTTAGGAGATATTTGCAAAGAACGATTTACAACGTTGTCTACGGTGCATTGAACGGGTTAATCCCCATTCCCAACTGCGGCTCACCGCAGTTGAAGTGCCCAGCGCGCATGCACGGAGCGACGTCTTCACTGCTCTGGCCAATCACAGCGCCGCAACGGCGCTATGATTGGCCGGAGCAGCGATACTCGGAAGAGCGATGGCTGCGGCTGGAGGGGGAGAAGAAGACAGCGTCGGGGGCCCCGATCTAAGGTAAGTGATGCATAATGAGCTAGTATGCTAGTCATACTAGCTCATTATGACTTTCTCTTGCAAGTAGTTAAAAAAAAAAAAAAGTTTAAACGGGTATACAACAGCTTTAAGAACCTAGGGCAGGGTGCCCTATTTTAGGCTCAATTTGACTCCTCTTTAATTAGAGAGTCACACGCCATTTGGTAAGCATGGAATCTATTGGTTTGGTGGTGGCTATGCTGCTGGAGCACTTTTCATTGGATGTTTAGCATGCAGTTTTTTTTTTTTTTAAGGGTGCTTGGAATGATGGATTGTCCATTAAGTTGTGTATGCAAAAATAAACATTAAACTTTTAGTAGGGGGGCATTTAGGACCTTTAGAAGACTGACAAAACAAATTCCCAGTTGGAAACCCCCATGTCCTGACTTGTTGCTATTATGTGAAAACCATTGGATGCCCACTCCCAGCATTACAGTAGCCAAAACCAATTGCTTTCACATTCTAGGCACTAGCTGAGACTTTTTCATCTGGGCATCCAGGAGGTCAAACAGGTATGACAACAAAATGAATGAACATTTTGCAAATCTGCAGTTTTTTAATATCTACTGAAGCATCTTGACTGCATGGGCTATTTTCTGGAAAAGGTGATCTTAGTCTTTAAACTGTTTTCAACACCATTTCAACATGAACCATACTTCAAACATTTTCCTCAGAGCAGCCTTTGTCATTACAGCAAAAAAAAAAAAAATTGTGCTCTCTCTGTGAATTATTTTCAATAATTTACTCAATCCGTACCAGGGATAAGTCTTCTCCGCTGGGAGTGCTAACAAGTATCCAGGAGTAACACAGCCAAAGCTATTCCCCAGGGCAGGGCGTGCCCAAAATCTGGCCTACACGATGACGCATTTCTCCCTCAGTCCCTCAGATCTCCCTCAGCAGATAAACAGAACTCCCCTTCTGTTTACAACCCAGCAACTAATGTCAATTTCCAAATTCAAACAGCTTTGATCCTCTCCCACTCAAACTCCCTTCTGATTGCAGCTAAACGTCATCCACTCAGAAAGAACATCTTTTGCAAAAAACTCTTGCTAGGAGAATAACATTATCCCTTAAATGGACCCCTAATATGTATACCCATTCAAAAAGATATAAAAATAAACAGGCAGCAACGTTTGTGCTTTACCACATGTAGTTTAATGCATGATCTTCTATTTTCCTAAAAGGATATTTATTAACATTTTTTTAAAGGAAATAATAAGGTAAAATGTAAGATAACAAGCAAATGCAGCCTATAGCAACATGTTTTAATAATGAACTGTTACATAAGATGCCAGATAAGCATACTAATAAAATATTATTTTTATAATATTGGAATTTATGCTGTTACCACTAGATTGTGTGTGTGTGTGTGTTTTCTGAAGCTGTCATCTTTGATGACTACAAAGGAAAGGTTAAAGCAATTAAAGCGGTTCTGCACTCTGAAAAAAAATTTTTTTTTTTA
This sequence comes from Lithobates sylvaticus, assembly GCA_028564925.1. NCBI lineage: Eukaryota > Metazoa > Chordata > Amphibia > Anura > Ranidae > Lithobates > Lithobates sylvaticus. The sequence continues at coordinate 457,754,634 of CM053029.1, read as the reverse complement.
GGATGTAATATAAAGTGTGCTTACCTTTATTAGGGGACTCACCTGTTCCATCTTCCATCTCGATCGCCGCCGGTTTTCGTCCGATGAAGTTCCTCGTCTTCTTCTTTAGTGCTGGGGGCCATCTTGCCTGTGGGCATGTGAAACACCCACAGGGACTTTAGATGGCCCAGCATGCACTGCCGTTACTCGCGCGTGCGCAGTAACGGCTCATCTGCCGAGATCTCACGAGATTTCGGCAGATGCGGCCGAAATCTCGGGAGATTTCGGAAGATGTGGCCGAAATCTCGCGAGATTTCGGAAGATGCCCGCACTGGCTCCTGGGATCAATGACACCAGATCCCAGGAGACAGTGCGGCGTGACGACGATCGACGCAAGACCCCGCCCGCCGCCGCAGAGGGAGAAGACCGGAAGTCTTCAATTACAAGGTAAGTAAAAAAAAAAAAAAAAAAAAAAACATTTCATTTAGTACTCTTTGCCTGATTTGGAAGGCAAAGAGATTTACTAAATGAAATGAGTGTAGAACCGCTTTAAGTAATCATTACATGATGCAACTTTTCAATCACTATTTCTGTACCAGACTTGCTGGATTTCTGTTGTAGCCTTTCTGTTACCTTTATTAGGGGACTCACCTGTTCCATCTTCCATCTCGATCGCCGCCGGTTTTCGTCCGATGAAGTTCCTCGTCTTCTTCTTTAGTGCTGGGGGCCATCTTGCCTGTGGGCATGTGAAACACCCACAGGGACTTTAGATGGCCCAGCATGCACTGCCGTTACTCGCGCGTGCGCAGTAACGGCTCATCTGCCGAGATCTCACGAGATTTCGGCAGATGCGGCCGAAATCTCGGGAGATTTCGGAAGATGTGGCCGAAATCTCGCGAGATTTCGGAAGATGCCCGCACTGGCTCCTGGGATCAATGACACCAGATCCCAGGAGACAGTGCGGCGTGACGACGATCGACGCAAGACCCCGCCCGCCGCCGCAGAGGGAGAAGACCGGAAGTCTTCAATTACAAGGTAAGTAAAAAAAAAAAAAAAAAAAAAAAAATTAATTTAGTACTCTTTGCCTGATTTGGAAGGCAAAGAGATTTACTAAATGAAATGAGTGTAGAACCGCTTTAAGTAATCATTACATGATGCAACTTTTCAATCACTATTTCTGTACCAGACTTGCTGGATTTCTGTTGTAGTTGAAAGTTGGCAGTTGTTCGTCATAGCTAACATACACATTCTTAAAGTGGTGTTTCCACCAAAAAAAAAAAAAAAATTGTTTAATAATCATAAAAAAATGTAAAACAAAATAAATGGAAAAAAAAATTACTCACCTCTAAATGCCTGTTGCTAGGGGGTCCCTCGTAGTCTGCCTCCTTCAGTACCCGGGCACTGACATCAGCCGGGTACCCACAGTAAGAATGCCAGCGCCGTGAGCGGAGCGGGAACGAGGGGGGGGGCTTCGTTTCCCCGCATCGCTGGACCCTGGGACAGGTAAGTGTCCGATTATTAAAAGTCAGCAGCTGCAGTATTTGTAGCTGCTGACTTTTAAAGATTTTTTTTTAGGGGGCACCCCACTTTAAGATCAGATTCATAAAAAGAACAGCCTGATTTAGCACAGAGAAGTAAAATATGTCTGTGAAGGTTCACATTCATCCAGGTCACGGTTTAGCTAGTAGTAGTAGGTCACATTCGACTGGACTTGTCCTGTAATGTTGAAGATGTTTCACGATTTTCTAAACTCTTTCTTAAATTAAAATGAATATCCCAGTATTTTCATCCTTACAAGTAGCACAGTCACCTCAGTCCAATCTCTATGAAACGTTGCAAAATCCAGTTCCTTGATGTCAGGAAGTATGCAAAGGTGTTAATCCTTTGACTGACATGACTAAAGGTATGACCTTTTGCCAAATTGTGGGGGCAGAGATGTTAAATTAGCATTATGTGTGGATGACAGTTGAGGGGCCTCACTCCGGTTTAGAGATGGTTGTTTCCAGTTTGATGTAGATTGCCCGCTCTTCTCCCTCTTCTCTGTGCAGCCCTTCCAGGACAGACCAGAGCAATTCTTAAATAGAAAAAAAAAAAATTGAAAATACCCGGACCACCCGACTGGCTACATGGGCACTGACAGCTCAGCATCCCTGCAGTTAAAGTGTCGTAAACCTCAGACATGAAATATAATGAAATATAAACACAGCATATCCTTCTATAGTGTGTGCTTGTCTTAATTAGGAGCAAAAAGTGTAATTTCTGTCTGCCGATTTGTTTCTCTGCTATCAGCATGAGTCACGTCTGACAAGTTTTCCTGATACAAAGAAAAAAATGGTGACATAGGAGGTTGCTCCAGCTGATTGACAACCTCAGATCTGTTCCTGTGAGTTGTGTGAAGGGAGATGTATCTCTTCTCTCCAATCAGCTCTCAGAGTTCTCTTCACTGAGCCCTACAGAGTGTAACTTCAGCTCTCAGCCCACTTTTTCCTGAACTCTCAGGCAAACTTCATAAATTATAAAATAAAAATAAAAGAACTGCATTTTTGCTTGCACATGATTGGATGATGAGAGTCAGCAGAGCTTCTGCTCATTTACTAAGCTCTAGAGCAACTGTTATTCTGACTTTCTTTACTTCGCTGCTATGGGCTCTAGCCTCAGACCTTTTGTAGACCTAGCAACGCCCATGTTTGAGAATAACTTGGTTTGAGAGCGTTTTGAAAGACAAGCTACATTTTTTAATACATTTTAACTTGATATACAAGCAATATCTGGATATAAGAGTAGCGTCATGTCACAAAAAGAGATAAAAGAGAAGAGAGGCACCTTTAAGTGTAGCAATATGGTTACATTTAATTAAGGTACAACATTTAGAAATATACAAGGATGATGATTAAAACAGGCACATCTAAGTATGCAGGCATCTGGGGTAAAGCTGTCCACATAGACCAGGGGTCTCCAAACTTTCTAACCAAAGGGCCAGTTTACTGTCCTTTAGGATTTAGGGGGGCCAGGCTGTGGACAGTGGGAGTAAAAAATGTCCTGGCATCAGTGCCCTAACATTGGTTTTAATGGGAGGAATAGTGCCCCATTGTTGATACCAATGAGAAGAATAGTGCCCCATTGATGGAGTCAGTTGGAGTCAATAGGGGGAATGGTGCTGCATCATTGGTGTCATTTGGTGTAGTAGTGCCCCAGGGGCCAATTATAGGCAACCAGAGGGCCACATCTGGCCCCTGGGTTGCAGTTTGGAGACCACTGACATAGACCATACTCCTCACTGCCATTGACATCATAACTTCCATGCTGCGCTCCACAAGCGGTTTAAGCCACTCTTTCAGATCGCTCTACTCTAGGGTAGTCTTCCCGGTCACGATTGCAGACTGACAGCGGTGAGAGCTGGTGGTGCGGGGAATGGTTTATGTGGACAGCTTTACCCCGGATGCCTGTGCCATGTGCCTCTTTTAATCATCAACCATGTGAGTTCATAAATGTTGTACCTTCATTAAATGTAACCATATTGCTACACTTCAAGGTGCCTCTCTTCTCTTTTATACTCTGTAGCTCCTGCTGGATTTTGCTTCTAATCCCCTTGTGGAGGCTTTCATTTGTGGATGAACATTTTATGGTTACGCAACCCATCACATTGCTATAATCTTTTTATATGGACTATAAACTGAAGGACTTATACATAAATGGTTGTGGAACAAATCATTTGAGTTTCTATTCTTTCTTATTGAGAAATTTGCTTTGATATACAAGTGCTTTGGATTACAAGTCTGTTTCTGCAACAAATTATTCTCCAAATCCAAGGTTTTACTGTATATGACTAGGGCAGGAGTTGAATGGGTGATCTCCTTATTATATAAAAGGGTATAGTACTAAGAAAGGGTCGACCCCCGATTGATTACCATAATGGTCATATGTTAATAGGAATATCTCTCATTCTTGAATCAACTTTAGGGGATTTTTTATATAAGCTAAAATAATCTTTCATCAGAGAGGTAGAGGTACAGTGAGTACTGGAATAATGAACTCTGGGTTTTCAGGAAGCCAATGCATTATATAATATATATTATAAATCAATAGTTGGTCTATCAAAAGCAGGCTGGCTCCAGGTTTAATTCTGCTCAACGAATCCACCCCTCTTCTCATCTTTAAAATTACGCTTCACTGTTACAGTATCATCATTGGCTGAAAATCAGCCATAGAGGTTGTTTTACCAAAGGCAAATTGACTATTAGAAATTGCCCTTTGCAAGGCATACAAGACCTCTCATATGTCTCTCACCTTCTCTGTAATTCCCTCCCATATCTTCTGTACTTCCAAATCATTAAAACCTTTAAAGCGTGTGTAAACCCTAATGATGAATGTATCCTATATGCTTACTTTTGGTGTATTAAAGGTACCATTTAAAGCATTTTGTTGTATCTGTTTGAAAAATATTCCTGTTGATCCCTTCAGAAATCCAACTTAACTTCCTGTGCACTTTACATTTATTGCACTGAAATTGCAGGGAGTGTTAACAGCCCTGCTCTATTCACCTCTGCAAATTACAGCATACCTTCCCTCTATATTATGGAGATAAGGTTGGGGGGGGCGTGGGTCTTGTTCTGCAATTTACTCACACTTCCTGTCCTAGTGTCTTTAGGCTAGTATAGAATCAAAGTAGGTTATTATATTTTGTTTTCCTCCTACTATATATGTAGAATTTTTATTGTTTTATTTTATTATAGGTGATCACATACCCTTTGTTCTCAGCTGCATAAAGAGTTTAGAGAGCTGGGGGTGGAGAAATAGCAATACACTGATCTTCCCAGTGCATGGCTGTTTGTGTGTTTGTGTGGAGGGGGTTGGGAGTGATTGTCTCAGCACAAGTCTGATAATTGGAAGACAGGCATGCTGTTCTCCCAGCACAGCCAGAAAACTGACCACACTGAGACTGATGTGCTGTCATGCCAAGCATGGGTAGTTTGAATAGGAAAGCAGGGGGACTGGCAAAACCACCAGGCATTTTACACAAAGGAAGCAAAACAAAGAGAACAAGATACTTTTTAATACAAGGTACAACAGACAAATCAGGAATATGAAATGTTGGTTTAACATTTTGTTTAACTCTTGTTTCTTGCTCCTCTAGATTAAAAGCTACTTCGTTCCTATTGTTTCTTCTATGCACTGTGTGAACTAATATTTTATTATGTTATTCAGTGCCAACTGACATGCTAACAATATAATAAAAAAAAGAATAATAATATAGTTTATAGCTTTGGAAAATGATAAGTCTGCTTCCCTGTGATTGTACAATATAAGGAAAGCCTTTGATTTAAAGTGAAATTATTCATTGGTAGCCTGAATATCTCAGCTAAATCACTTAAGGCAATGCAGTGCATGATTTAAAATCTGGCTTGCGTAATTACTATTAGCAAAAACAGTTTATATACAATTAAGTAACTAGTAATATGTCTCTATTGACTTATAGTAACCACAGGAAGGTAAATTCTGAATCTGTAGTTTTGCAGCGCTTGCTGTTTGCTTGTACTTTTTTGTTCTAAGCCATATGTAATGGGTCTGCTGCACGCACTCAAGGGGAGAGGATGTTAAATGGATCTTTATGTGCCAATGTTTCTGATAGCTTTCTTCGTGATATAAATTAGATTTGGTGCTTAGAACACAGCAAGTCAAAGTGATTTGTCCAAATCTCACTGTTTTATTTATGGTTAGGATAAGGTAAAAATCAGACTTTTATCGTTTTGAGAACTTTTAATGTAGGCTGCTACGGCTTTTTTTTTTTTTTCATTATTTAAAGTCTGTCTTTTTTCAAACTTTACACTGGGCATGGAATTATTTGTTATGTATATTAAAGGTAATAATTATAATATGAAATTATTTGATATTTTTATTTACTTATTTGAGGCTGGAGTCCATGAATTGCAACCTTTTTATTTTTATTCTGTGTTCCTCCATAGGAAGATAAATGTAGGTAACAGTAAGGTAGCATTATTATGTCCTTTAAGAAAAAGCTGTACTATAGAAAAATGTACGTTGCCACTATTAAACTCTGTGTTTGAAAATGCTAGTAGCCTGGCTGTTAGACTGTTCACTGGCATTATGCTTTGTCACTGCCCTGCAGCAAGTATACATATCAGGAGTACAGACTTCCCATTGACTTCACTAACTGCATGCTTATTCTAGATCTTGATGAGTTTCAATCATACAATTTACTTAAAGTGATACTAAACACACACTGGGGGTTATTTACAAAAGGCAAATCATACAAGTGCAAACTACAAGAGCAAAGTGCACTTGAAATTGCACTGAAAGTGCACTTGGAAGTGCAGTCACTGTAGATCCGAGGGGGACACGTAAGGAAAATAAAAAACAGCATTTTAGCTTGCACATGATTGGATGATAAAATCACCAGAGCTTCCCCTCATTTCAGATCTACCCCTCAGATTTACAGCGACTGCACTTCCAAGTGTACTTTCAATGCAATTTCAATTGCACTTTGCACTTGTAGTTTGCACTTGTAGTGCAAAGTGGATTTGCCTTTCGTAAATAACCCCCACTGTTTAATTTACAGTGTCCCTCCTATTTCTGTATGTGGATGATGGCAATGTAATTATTTTAATAATAATAAAAAAAAAATCTACTGTAAGTACCTTTTTTCTAATCAATATACAGCTGTCACATGACCCAGATCTTTTCCAGACTGTCTGTATGGAAACAGAGGCAGGAGGAGCTTCTAATCCTCTGCTGCTGGTCACATGTTCAAAATAAAAAAAACAGCCTTTGGAATACAGAGTAAAAATGAATATATAATATCAATAAACTGTTTTAAATTGGCATACAAATATATATTTTAAATTAAATCTTTATTATTGTGTGGAAATAACATAGTGTGGGTGGATTTCTGCCAGTCACAGGCTGTATTATGCCCCTCCAGCCTGTGTCTTAGAATAGCCTTCATTAATCTACATGCAATATCTCACCCCCATTGTGTTTAGCTGGTTAGTGGGCATGAAGGAGGAGGGAGGGAGTGGGCTGTCATTTACCACTTTTTATACACCCACATGTGTGATTCTATAGTCACATGGAGTGCTCAGATGTGATGGGGAGGAAATACTCAGCATTGAAACTCACTGAAAACTGAGCATGTGCAGAGTTGCCACCACAGCTGCAAAATCAAAATCAGCTGCTCTCTATTTCCACCTTCTGGACAGAAGGTGGAAATAGAGAGCAGCAGGATCAACCAGGATTTTTGTAGAATATAGAAACAAATCTATTAAGTATGAACATCATGTAATACATAATATTTTGATAGTTTTTTTTATGATGTGGGTTTAGTGATAATTTAAATACTATGGCTTATTCCTTTCACAACTAAGATTAAACTCTTGTTTTTTGTATTGTTATTTTATTGGCATGCAGTGCTCAATTTGGAATAAATAGTCACTGTGGTCTTTGCCACTGGTTTTGCTTGACAGGGAAATTAACAGATGAAGTAACCAATTAGGAAATATTTTTTTTATCAGCAATGCCATATGGAAATTTGTCTAGACAAAGTATTATACATTTATAAGGAAATTAATACTAAGTCAGCTGTTAATTAAATAGATTTAAATTAACATTATTAATTTTCTATGCAAAACAAGGAAGGGAAAAAATAAATACTTTATCAGGCATAGGTGCATGGGTGAAATAGCAAAATAAACACAGACCAAGGGGCTCTATGTAAAATGTAACAAAGCAATTAACATTTAACTATCCAGCTGTCATGTCGCCAAACTTTTCTACGTTTAAAGCAGTTTTCGACATACAATGTTTTAGACTGGGGTGTCCATCCTGCGGCCCAAGATGGCTATGAATGCGGCCTAACACAAAAGTGTAAACATACTTAAAAATGTTGATTTTTTTGAGGAGGGAATGTTTGTAAAAAATGTGTTTGCATGTAGCGAACACATGCAGCCAAACAAAAATGTGACAATAAACTTTTCTGTTCCCAAAGAAAAATATCCCACTCTTGACAATCACGCCTTATTTATGTCATCAGTTTTCAGCGGTACCTATATTAGTGAGCAACTACTTTTAAAGATGAAGCACATGAAAGGCAAAATTAGAACTAAAATATCTGATGAGCACCTTAAGAATTCATTGAGAATTGCTACTACTTGCATCTAAACAGATATTAGGCCCCTTTCACACTGGGGCGGTTTTCAGGCGGTACGGCGCTAAAAATAGCGCCTGTGTACCGCCTGAAAAAACCGGCCCCATTCACTCCAGTGTGAAAGCCGGCGGGCTTTCACACTGGAGCGGTGCGCTAGCAGGACCGCAACAAAAGTCCTGCTAGCAGCATCTTTGGAGCGGTGAAGGAGCGGTGTATTCACCGCTCCTATACCGCTCCTTCCCATTGAAATCAATGGGAAACCGCGGGGATACCGCCCGCAAACCGCCGCTGCAGCGGCGCTTTGCGGCGCTTTGCGGAGGTTTTTAACCCTTTTGCGGCCGCTAGCGGGGGTTAAAACCACCCCGCTAGCGGCCGCATACCGCGGGTAAAACGATGGTAAAGCAGCGCTAAATATAGCGCTGCTTTACCGTCGCCGCCCCGCACCGCCCCAGTGTGAAGCCAGCCTTAAAGCGTTAGGTTTTTCAAAAACAGTGTCAATCATCGCACTCGTTTTATGTTCTCTTTTACTTTTGTAATAAAAAATATTACAAAAAAATTATGTTTTATTACTCTATTTATTTATGGATAGGTAAACAAAATAAATCACGCTAGTCTGTGAATGTAAACACTCCTTATAATGCTATGACACACTAAACAAGTGAAACATCATAAAGTGTAATGTGCAAAAAACAGATAATGAAATCACTATCAATAATAATACATGAGTCCTTTAAGTAAAAAGAAAATGAACGGTGCTACGCGCTGACGCCATCGTGCCCCACGTGACCCCGGAAGTGTGGGTGTTTGTTCTGTCTTTGCCGACAAGTGATTTTATGTGCGCATACACATTTTTTACAATGTAAGTAGCCTTTTGGCTTTCCTTTTTCAATTAACTCTGCCTTAACGGTATTACACTATTGGAACTTCTTTTTTTCTACAAATATCTTCTGCCCCTGGATGATTGGGAGGTCCCGCTGTGAGGGGTGACTACTGTAAAGGATTCATCTACCATCCTATTGCCCTTGGAGGCTAGGTTCTTGCTACCCCACAGAAGTTATTCTGCTTGTCTGTCTGACCATCCTAGCGATAGGTGGTGCCGACCATCTGGTAAGAGTCCCTGACTACTGTAAGTGGTGTGCCACTGAAAACCCTGCATCAAGTCACTTGGTGGTGGAATATACACTTATTCTTGGACTTTTTTCCTTTTTCTCTTTTCAATAATTGAATTAGTAAATTCATTATCTGTTTTTGCACATTACACTTTATGATGTTTCACTTGTTTAGTGTGTCATAGCATTTATAAGGAGTGTTTACATTCACAGACAATATCGTGATTTATCATGTTTATGTATGTTTATGTTACCTGGTTTATATCACTTGGTTTTATTGCTGCAGTCCTCAGTTCTCATTCCACGTTTATATATATTTTAGCGCAGTATATCACCCCTTTTTACTAACTGCATTTATAGAAAGGCACATTACCTATATCAGTAAATGTTAACTTGTGATCTGCCCAACTTTTTCTGCCCATTAGCAATTCATATTGCTAGTGTATTTTATTTGTGGCCCAAGTCAATTCCTCTTCTTCCAATGTGGCCCAGGAAGGTCAAAAGGTTGGACACCTCTGTTTTAGACACTTACAGGCACCATAACTGTTTTTGTTTAGTTTTAGAACTGGTCTTCCTTATGCCGCGTACACACGAGCGGACTTTCCCGCGGGATTGTCCGCCGGACAGTCCGATCGTGTGTGGGCCTTCGATGGACCTTTTTTCCCCAAAAGTCCGGCGGACTAGGTTTTAAGTTTTGTTTTAAAATTGTCCGCTGATCTTGGCAGTCCGGCAGACAATACGGCCGTCTGTATGATGGTCCGGCGGATCAAAAAGGACGCATGCTCAGTAGCAAGTATTTTTCTAGTATTTTTATTTTTCTAGTCCCGTCGTACGTGCTGTACGTCATCGCGTGATCGTGTGTGGTCAAGTCCGTTCGCTTTCAAGTCCGGCGAAGCCCCGCTGGAAGGTCTGGTGGTTTGTCCGCCGGACTAGGTCTGGCAGACATTCCCGCGGCAAAGTCCGATCGTGTGTACGCGGCATTACAGTTTTTTACAAGGTTTCGTCATGTGACCATGCATCTCTTCTTCCTGATAGTGGGTGTGGGGGGGGGGGACCTTGGACAAACACACAGCGTTCCTGTATTCCATTGTCTGTTCAGTCTGATGCAAGAAACAAGCTGTGCTTTGAACTGCACCAGTGCGTGCGTAGCCTGAGACTATAAGAGTTACACAATACAGCAAAACAAGATGCAAGGCAGGTTGCACTGAGATATTAAAGCAGGGGCCTAGGTAAGGGGGGTCAGGGGTGTTCAAACCCCCCCCCCAGAGAATCCTGGCAAAAGTTTATTAAGGGGTCCCCCTGAAAAGCATGAAATTACTGCAAGGTCTCAGTTGCCAGAAATTGACCATGCACAGTTGAGGGAACTCCTAGACTCCTCCTCGTGGTATCATATGACACAGCCGAAGGGAGACTGGGTATGCAGAAGTTTTCTTACTTCTGTGCCTTGCTGAATCTGAGGTGTAGTAAGTAGGGAGGTATCAATTTTATGTTTTAGAAAGGAGGAAGTAAGAATTCCAGTCTGGGGGAGTTTCTTTTGGTGGGGGGTTAAGGAAAGGGGGTGGGTTTTCTTTTGGAGAAGGGGGGGAGTTTCTTGTAGAGAAGTTTACAGGGGGTGGTTAATGGCAGGGATTTGCTTCTGGGAGGGAGTTTGATTGGATGAAGGGAGATATTCTTCATAATTAGAAATCTTTGCTGGGGGAGAGGGTATTGACTGAGGGAGATATTTATGCATTGGTGGGTCGGTTTAGAGACAGGGGGGTTTCATTTTTGGGGGGATATTTGAGGGGGAAAATATTTTATAGTGGGAATCTTTGCTTGGGGAGAGAGTGTTTCTTATGAGGGAGAGGGGGATTTGTTTTACTTTAAAAGAGATGTTTTTTTTTTTTTTTTTTTATTAAACTTACATAGGTGGATGGAGCATCGATCCAATGTTGCATCTGTCCCCAGCTGCTTCTAAGCCCAACAACATAGAGATCAAAGACTGCTGACTACTCAGTTCTCAGCCTTCAGTGAGCAGAGTGGTGACTGTCAGTCCCTGGCTCTGCCCCCCCTCCCCCAAGCTCACTGGAATGCCAGGCTGTGGAGGGGGCAGGAGCGGCTGGCTCATGGTCTCTGTGGCTCACTGAGAGGCTGTGTGAGCGGACCTGCTGAGCGATGTTAGCTTACAGCGGGCTATAGCTGGCTGTCGGCTAAAAATGGGTCACAAAAGTGCAGAACGAACTGCGCTCCTCCCCAGGAAAAGTACAACCACGCAGTATGCTGTCCCTTCAGATCACATGCACCAGTGACATCACCGGCTGCTTTCCATGTGAATATCTCCTAAACACCACAAGTTTAGGAGACATTCACTATACCTACAGATAAGCGTTATTATAGGCTTACTTGTAGGTACAAGTTCAAAAGCTGGGTTTGCTACAGTTTAAGACTGACCAGGTGCAAAGGACACCATCCTGTGGTAGGCAGTGCACAATATGTTTTATTTTTTTCATCTATTAAAACATTTCATAAAATTTCATAGGACACATTTTTTTAAGGTTTAAATAAATCACTGAATTTACTGTCCACCACAATATGTTGCCCCTTGCACCTGCTCAACTTGCACAGTAAGGTTAGCTAAAATCCAGTCTTGGGTCTCATTCATACATCCTACATGACCATGGTGCAGCAAGTATACTGCAAATACCTGCACCCGGGATCAGATGTTCTAATATCGGCTCAGCCTGTACACCTGAGTGATGGGCTGAAAAGAGCCAAGGCTGTATGCTGCTGTAAACAAGTATCCACCTGTATCTGCACATCCAGTGGTTACCTGCAGGTAGGGATACATGTTTGCCCTTGGATAAAATCTCTCTGCACCCAGGGTCAGAAATGTGTCCCTAAAATCAGGTAACCACTGTGAAGCACGGTTTGTTAGTGTGTCGCTCAGGCTCAATCAATGTGGGGTGTAATGTAGATGATACCGAATGTGCTGCAGGAGTGCAAGCGAGGGATGGAGCTCATCCCAGCTCCTGTAGTCACTGAAGGGAAGAGAGAAAAAAAAATCCCTGGTGTCACACATCCACAGAGTCCTGTGGTAATGTAGTAGTCATGGGAGAGACCTCAGCCTGGGTTCCTGCCAGGCCACACCCCAATTTGTTTTGCTTTGTCCCCTGGAGCTTAAACATGGGGACCACTGGATGTACAATACATGTTAACAGCAGTGGTTCTTTTCAGCCCATCACTCGGGTGAACAGGCTGAGCAGCTGACAAAATTTGGAACATCTGGGATCCTGGCTGTAGGTATTCATGGTATATTTGCCATACCATGGCCATTTAGAAGATATGAATGAGATCTAAAGCCTAATTCACACGGTAAGTTTTTTTTTAGTTCAACCCAGCGGGCTGAAGGAAAAAAAAAAATAGGAAGCTTAGGAGGAGCTCGCTGTACTAATGAGTACACTACCAAACCACAACTGCGTGCATTACGTTCTATTCAGTTGAATGGGGATAATTTTTGCTACGCTGCATTGCAAAGCCTCATGGCCCCACTCTGCTGTCACATGTTTTTACCATACCTCCCCTAACATAAAAGTGTAAATGATGCCTTTAAGTTTGAAAGACCAGAACCCCCCCCCCCCCCCCCCCCCCCCCCTCCCCCAGGAAAAAAATTATCTACGGCCCTGTATTAAAGTGTATATATTAACCTAAGGCACTTAAATCTTATTAAACTTTTAACATGATTATGTAATTGTGATTAAGTAAATATGAATGTTTTTAAATCTGCAGTTTTCATTAGCTAATTATTCTGGTGATCCATCCATGCTCTGCCTGAAACTACACAATTTTTGGGGCATTTTAGGGAGTCAAGTGATACATCAATTTTTTCACATTTTTAAAAATCTTTTTTCCCTCATATACATAGTAAAAAGAAACTGGTTATTAAATACTATTAAACAAAAGAGCCCTCTGTCTCAAAAATGCATAAAATATAAAATGAATTTGAGTACAGTGAATAATTCAGTCATTCTATCACAGCACTGAAAACTGAAAAATAGATAGCTAATGAAGGGGTAGATACCAACTAGTACTCAGGTGGTTAAACTAACACTGATCAAACTTTTTTGTGTGTGTGTGGGGGGGGGGGGGGGGGGTTGTTACCATTTTATCTGTGTGTAAAACATTAAGATAATCAAAAACATTATCTTAAGTATTGTCAAAGTTATTGCTAAATAAACAGACCTATAGCAGAAATGTAAAAAATTAAGGGATCCATAGGGATTGTGTCAGGTGTGAGAGCTGAAGTGGATAGCAGATTATTTTGCTGTACATTGCATGATTGATTCCTTGCATAACTGAAAAAGTAGGGCCCTTCAACAAGACAATAAAATAATGGGCCTGAAAAAGTTGCCTTCAATAGCCTGTCAGGCTTTATTTTGTAATTGAAACATAGATGTGTGTTTGTTATAGGCAACTGATCTACTTTTGCTTTTTTTCCTTTAATTGTTGTAGAGCAGCACATAGAGACATTATAGTAGAGAGTGACTAGGTGTCAAGGGAGCCACACGTCAAGTTAGGATCTGCTGTATGATAGTGAATGGTAGTCTCAGCCTGGACCCCCTCCAGGCTGAGACTGCCATTTACTATCAAACAGCAGGTTTTGACTTGATGTGCAACTCCCAGGACATCTAGTCACTTTCTGCCATTGCCTGGATCATACACGAGCTCCATTCCTGGCCTGCACTCAAAGTGTTGAGCACAGGAGTCATTCCCATAAGCAGCTCACACATATCCTTGGTTCACATGGAGACATTATGCCATGGCTGTGAACCCTTCTTGTCATCTAACAGCACTGAAATTATAAAAGTGTTATTAAGGATAATTTCACTTATTGAAGTCAGCAGAGCTGCAGTACAATTATGGCAAGTTATCAGTAATCCATTATTTCTTTTACTTTAAATAAGAGTGATCGAAAAAAGATCACAGTGTGGTCAGTCTGCCATAGGCCAAGAACTGAAGGTGCTCAGCTAAAAGCAACTTGTTGAAATTTTTCCTCTGTTATCAGTCCAGTGGTTAGAAGCAGTACAAGGTATCCAGCGGAGGACCGGACTGACAGAAATGTACCCTCTGCTCGGGGCCAGTAGAAATAATATATGTAAAGCTGGTGGCCCTGATACACCCTTCTCCCAGATATCCTTTAGAGTGGGGACCTCCGCAAGTGACAGCTGCTATCTTCTCCATGTTCTAACCTGTAGTCACAGTGTCTGGTAGGGGGAAGTCTTTAAAGATGTAAAGAAAGAGACTATAAAACCACAAGGGAATGCAATGCTGGAAGAATGCAAAACTGGTAAATGTGTTGTGCCAGTTGTTTTAAAGAAAACTGATTAGTAAAGCTGATATCTTGACCCCCCTACTCCCTCATACATCTCCTCTCTCCACCCCCTGTATCTGATCTCTGTCATAAAAATAAGAAAACCTTCCTAAATGCCCCTTTTACCCACCTAAATCCATGGTCACGCACTGTTTGGATCTCAATTTGTCCCCTTTCTTCTGTGCACAGAAGGTGGATTCCTTTTTTGGGTGTCTACATCAATACTTTCTATTGGCTTTTAAGCTCCAGGGTTTTCTCAGGATCCAGAAGCCCTAATGATAGCATGTTATTTTATTTAGTTGAGTTAATTTTATTTTCACAGATCAGCAGTGTTCTGCTAATAAGAGATGTGCTTGTTTACAATTCAATGTATATAATTCATTTTTTGTTAACATATATATGTGAAAAGGTGTGTAACAATAAACCATGTTCTCTAATGCCGCGTACACACGTTCGGACTTTGTCCGCCGGACCTAGTCCGGCGGACAATCCGCCGTACTTTCCGAGGGGGGACTTGCCCAAACACGCCCGGACTTCCGAGCGTTTGACTTGCCCACACACGCCCGGACTTCTCCGGTGGACAATCCGCGGGAAAAAGTCTGTGGGACTTTTGAAAATGAACGGACTTTCCGATGAGCGGCAAGTCCGTTCATTTCAAAAGTCCGGTGGACTAGCCTACTAACCGCGGAATTGTCCGCCGGACTGCCAAGTCCAGCGGATAATTTTAAAACAAAACTTAAAACCTAGTCCGCGGACTCGAGTCCAGCAGACAATCCCGCGGGATAGTCCCTTCGTGTGTACGCGGCATTAGGCAGGCCATAGTTTATGCAAACTTTTTTCCTTCCACTGTGAGTGGAAGGAAAGAACAAAGCTTGATTCCCCCATCAGCGCTGACTGCGTTGATGGGGGAATCCCTCCCACAAAGCTATTCTGTTCTGTTGGTGGGGAGCGAAGGGAGCCTTCCCTGCTGGCAGAAAACAATGATTAGTGTTTCCGGATATAGCCACCTTCAGTAATCATTCAGGAAAAACCCTAGAGGCTGGTTGTGCACTTGACTTCTGTATTGACTGGTAAATAACCAGGGTGCCCATACATGGAACAAAATTTGTCCGAACCCTGTTGAACCGGACAAATTTTGTTTCATGTATGGCCGGCTTAAGACAATAATCGCCTTTCAATATGATTACCAGTCATTGCGGCACACTTTGTGCACTGCTCTTTCAACCCACAGGAAACTGTCCCTACCATGAAAGATCCAGTTAGTAGTATTTTACACAGTGAGAGAACTCTGTGGCATTGGTATTTGCTGTTTATACTTTGCTCTTTTTTTATGATGAAAACCTGATAAAGCTTAGGTCAGAGAGTATTATGCATGTGTTCCACCATGGAAGAAATGTAGTTTTTTTTTTTAAATACAGAGATTTGAATACAAGAAAACCAGCCACCTTCAAAGCCATGTACATTTTACAGTACATTCATCCTTTTAATAAATAACATTGTCCCATTAGTTAGTAACATTCTTTGCACTGGGAAAAAGAAAAACAAGTAAGGTAAGGCTCCTGGCTCACCAGTAGTCGCTCTGCTGGGCACCATCATCTTTATTAGGTAGGTGAAGCTCTGCCTCAATTTCGTGGAGTTTTAGCTAAAGTGCAAATAGTAGCTTTGAAAGCTAGTGGCAGTGTTTTCAGACTGTTCCTAGCACCCAGGTACAGCTATAACAAGTATTGAAAAAGACAGACTATTAGTAAGGAGGAGGATGTCACGCTTTTTGGCTTTAATTCAAGCTGGGAACTCCCACTGTGTCACTGTCAAGAGAATCATCGGGGAGTAGACGAGACCTCCACATTTCAATTTGAATGTCAGTTTGAATAATTTGCACAACTTGTAGAATTTGCATAAACTAGGAATTTTTTTTTCTTTTTTTTTTTGGATTACGTTTGTTTTAAAATGTTAATTAAACAGATTGAAATATAAACAAATATATATTGAAGCACACCTTAGCAAAATTGCAATTAATCCCAAAGGTAAATGGTTTGCTTTATGATCAGCCCTCTGTGCACTCCTTTGGAGATTAGAGTTGCAGTCAATGTATGTTTAACCACTTCTGCCCCGGACCAATTGGCAGCCAAAGGACCAGGCCCCTTTTTGCGATTCGGCACTGCATCGCTTTAACTGACAATTGCACTGTCGTGCAACGTGGCTCCCAAACAAAATTGGCGTCCTTTTTTTCCCACAAATAGAGCTTTCTTTTGGTGGTATTTGATCGCCCCTGCGGTTTTTATTTTTTGCGCTATAAACAAAAATAGAGCGACAATTTTGAAAAAAATGCAATATTTTTTACTTTTTGCTATAATAACTATCCCCAAAAAATATATAAAAAAACTTTTTTTTTCCTCAGTTTAGGCCGATACGTATTCTTCTACATATTTTTGGTAAAAAAAATCGCAATTAGCGATTATTGTTTAGTTTGCGCAAAAGTTATAGCGTTTACAAAATAGGGGATAGTTTTATAGCATTTTTATTAATATTTTTTTTTTTACTAGTAATGGCGGCGATCAGCGATTTTTATTGTGACTGCGACATTATGGCGGACACATCGGACATTTTTGACACATTTTTTGGGACATTTGTCATTTATACAGAAATCAGTGCTATTTAAATAGCACTGATTCCTATGTAAATGACAGTGGCAGTGAAGGAGTTAACCACTAGGGGGCGGGGAGGAGTCAGTGTGACGTGTTGTGTTTTTTTTTACAGTAGGGGGGCGTGGCTGTACGTCTGATGTCATTGATCGGCTTTCCCGATGACAGGGAACAGCCGATCAATGACAGGCAGTGTAGGAAGCGCGGGGAGAGGTTTGTTTACACAAACCTCTCCCCGTTCTTCAGCTCCGTAACCCGATCGCGGGATACCAGCGGCGATCGGGTCCGCTGGTCCCGCAGCCGTGGTCACGGAGCTCCCGACCGGGTCGCGAGCGCGCCGCTGGCGGCGCGCGCGCGACCCACGGGCAGGCAATTTAAAGGGGACGTACCCGTACGTGCTTTTGCCTGCCCGTGCCATTCTGTAGACGTATATCTACATGAGGCGGTCGGGAAGCGGTTAATAAATGGTTATGGTTGGAAAGCAGAATATTTAGGATTTGAACTGACGTATGCAGTGTTTTAGCCTGAGTGAAGTTTAAAGATGAATTCTAGGCAGAATTGCACTTAGGTGTTCTTATACAAATCAATGAATGTTTTTTTAATTTTTTTGTAGTTAGTGTAATTCTGTGACTTTAAATTAAACCAACCTTTTGCAAACTCCTATACAGCAGCAGTCAGATTGGCAGAGGGGGAATCAGCCAATCAGGTGTACTGCATGCAAATGTGATGACATGAAAAGAAAATGTGATGATAGAAGAGAGCAGAGGTATCAGGGAAATTATGTCAGGCTCTTGCTGCTTTTTTATTGTCCAAAGAGCTGAGTAGGGGTGGATTTACAGTGCCTTGAAAAAGTATTCACACCCCTTGACATTTTCCACATTTTGTCAATTTACAACCAAAAACGTAAATGTATTTTATTACGATTTTATCTGATAGACCAACACAAAGTTGCACATAAATGTGAAGTGGAAGGAAAATAATAAATGGTTTTCAATTTTTTTTTACAAATAAATATCTGAAAAGTGTGGCGTGCATTTGTATTCAGCCCCTTTACTGTTATACCCCTAACTAGATCTAGTTGAACCAATTGCCTTCAGAAGTCACCTAATTAGTAAATAGAGTCCACCTGTGTGAAATGTAATCTCAGTATAAATACAGCTGTTCTGTGAAGCCCTCAGACGTTTGTTAGAGAACCATAGTGTACAAACTGCATCGTAAAGGCCAAGGAACACACCAGACAGATCAGGGATAAAGTTGTGGATAAGTTTAAAGCAGGGTTAGGTTATAAAAAAATTCCCAAGCTTTGAACATCTCACAGAGCACTGTTCAATCCATCATCCAAAAATAGAAAGAGTATGGCACAACTGCAAACCTACCAAGACATGGCCAGCCACCTTAATTGAGAGACCGGGCAAGGAGAGCATTAATCAGAGAAGTAGCCAAGAGGCCCATGGTAACTCTGGAGAAGCTGCAGAGATCCACAGCTCAGGTGGGGGAATCTGTCCACATGACAACTATTAGTCGTGCACTCCACAAATCTGGCCTTTATGGAAGAGTAGCAGGAAGAAAGCCATTGTTGAAAGAAAGCCATAAGAAGTCCAGTTTGCAGTTTGCAAGAAGCTATGTGGGGGGATACATCAAACGTGTGGAAGAAGATGTTCTGGTCAGATGAGTCCAAAATTTTACTTTTTTACCTAAAATCAAAATGTTATGTGTGGTGGGAAACTAACATTGAACATTACCCTGAACACACCTTCCCCACCGTGAAACATGGTGGTGGCAGCATCATGTTGTGGGATGCTTTTCTTCAGCAGGGACAGGAAAGCTGGTCAGAGTTGATGGGAAGATGGATGGAGCTAAATACAGGGCAATCTTAGAAGAAAACCTGTTGGAGTCTGCAAAAGACTTGAGACTTAGGGAAGACGTTCACCTTCCAGCAGGACAACGACCCTAAACATACAGCCAGAGCTACAATGGAATGGTTTTGATGAAAGCATATTCATGTGTTAGAATGGCCCAGACAAAGTCCAGACCTAAATCCAATTGAGAATCTGTGCCAAGACCTGAAAATTGCTGTTCACAAACGCTCTCCATCCAATCTGACAGAGCTTGAGCTATTTTGCAAAGTAGAATGGGCAAAAATGTCACTCTCTAGATGTGCAAAGCTGGTAGAGACATTCCCAAAAAGACTTGCAGCTGTAATTGCAGAGAAAGGTGGTTCTACAAAGTATTGACTCGGGGGCTGAATACAAATGCACGCCACACTTTTAAGAAAAAATTGAAAGGCAATTATCATTTTCCTTCCACTTCACAATTATGCGCCACTTTGTGTTGGTCTTTCACATAAAATCCCAATAAAATACATTTAAGTTTTTGGTTGTAACAGGACAAAATGTGTGTAAAAAAAAATGTCATCTGTTTATTTAGCTCTTTGGAGTTCAGCTTGCTTTAACATTATTGAATTGCAGCACAGTGTGAGCAATCCTGACATTCTGATGTTCCTAAATGTCAGCAGAGCAAGCTGTTGTAAGGATGAACAATTCTGCAGATTTGGTTCTCTTTCTTTTGGTGTGAATATACCCACCATATCCTAGTCTTTGAAGTTCCTTTAATTATTGCTCTAACATGGTCCAGTATTTTTTTCCATATCTAAATTGCACCACTTCTATGTGTAACAGTTGAGAAAAAAATTCTAATGCTCATAAAAGTCCATTATTCTGAATTGCTTTGAATTTTTGCAGTATTCAGCTTTTCAGATTAAAGCTGTTCTGACATACACTAATTCTAAGATAAGCGTACTGAAATGTTAATCTTTTCTATAATTATCCTTTTCTTATGCTCTCCGCGGTAGTTAATGCTACAAATCCCAGCATATTTATAGGGTGCATTAGAGCTGCGTATTTTTTTCCATTTGGTACATTTGATTTCTTAATTATACAGATTCCTATCACATTCAAGCATACTGTATATACCTGATGAGACCAACATCTCTGAATATCATTGGTACAGAGTTCAAAATTTATTCCAGGATCACATTCATTTTCATATAAAACCCAGGTGCCTATTCATAGGATGTTGCATTTTTAGGAGAGTGATATGATATCTGGAAATATATTGACACATTCCCTGGTGAAACAAGGAAAATTGGTTGCTGCTACTTTCGCTTCTTGCAGTGTCTATCTTAGATGTCCATAGTTGCTTTGTGTGCCACCTGGAGCAAGTGCACTTGCAGTGCACAGTGTATTTTCCTTTAGTAAATCAACCCCAATGTATTCAGGTGTGCTGGGTCTTGGAAAAAAAATGCACATATTATATCTGTTGTGGTGCTTGTTCAGCCCATTCATAATAAATATGCTGCCTTAAGGGTGCTTTCACACTGAAGCGTTTTTCAGGAGCTACAGCGCTAAAAATAGCACCTGTATAGCTCCTGAAAAAAGCGGGTCCTTTAACTCCAGTGTGAAAGCCAGAGGGCTTTCACACTGGAGCTGTGCGATACCAGGACGGTAAAAAAAAGTCCTGCTAGCAGCATCTTTGGAGCGGTGAAGGAGCGGTGTATTCACCGCTCCTATACTGCTCCTACCCATTGAAATCCATGGGACACCGCGGGGAAACCGCGGTAATACCGCCGGCAAAGCGCCATTGCAGCGGCGCTTTGCGGGGGGTTTTAACCCTTTTTCAGCCGCTAGCGGGGGTTAAAACCACCCCGCTAGCGCCCGTATACCGCGGCTAAAACTACAGTAAAGCAGCACTAAATATAGCGCTGCTTTACTGCCGCCGTCCCCACCGCCCCAGTGTGAAACCAGCCTAACACAACACACATTAATGCATGCCAGGATGTGCATTATGCCCTGCGACGGATTGCTTAAATTAAAATAGATCCTCAAAGTTCCCTTCAAAACCTGTGAATTATGTAACCAGCTTCACCCACCAGCACCTTTAAATGTGGAAAACACAAAAAAAGAGATCATGCAGTCAGCTAATAATAATTAGTATAGAAACATTTAGTCTTTTATATCATATTTTAATATTAAACACACTAATGCCACGTTCACACGAGTGGAAATTCCGCCAGCAAAAGTCCAATGAGAGCTTTTGGTCCGAAAATGCGACCGTGTGTATGCTCCATTGGACTTTTGCTGGCGGAATTCCAGCCAGCAAAAGATTGAAAAAGTTCCAATCAAAAATTCTGATCATCTTTACCAATTCCAACGCGCAAAATTCCTATGCATGATCGGAAACAAATTGACGCATGCTTGAAAGCATTAAACTTAATTTTCTCAGATCGTCGTAGTGTTGTCACCACGTTCTTGATGGTCAAAAGTTCAGCAAACTTTTGTGTGACCGTGTGTATGCATGCCAAGCTTGAGCGGAATTCCGTCGGAAAAACCATCCAAGATTTTTCAGATGGAAATTCCGCTCGTGTGTACGCAGCATAACTGCACATTTAGCATTCACACATTGCTAATTGAATTAAATGTGCATTTATTTATCTATTTATTTATTTTGGAACCTGTAAGATTGCGGTTGTAGTGTCAGGCTCCTGCAGGCTGTCTGTGTAGCTGTCTGCCCTTTGTCAGGCAGTTACTGAATGACAGGTAGATCAATGAACTACAGAGAGCGCTTATCAAATGCCGACGGTACATGTAGTTCATTGATTCACAGAACTTTGTGAATGAATGATGTGGCCGTGTGGGTGGAGCCCCTTTTTAAATTGTAACAGCAAGTGCGGGGAGAAGATCCCTGGCCTGCTATTTTAGGGAGGGGGGGTTGGGAGGAGAGCAGACAGATGCTAAACATGTTACCTGTTACAGCCCAAATGTGGGAGTAACAGGTAACATGTTCACAAAATTGAACTTTTCCTTTAAGTCCACCGTGGTTAAAGTGAACCTATGGTGAGTCAATGGCTATTTAAGTGTGTACATACAGTGTATTCTAGACATGCAGCAAATTTGCTTTAAAACAAACCTTCACTAACCTCTGTTGTAGGTATTGTGGAGAAATGTATCCTCAAAGTTCACAGTATAAGGAGTTGAAGTCCTCCATGTTGTTCTTTAGGGCACTTTCACCGTTAGACGCTGAGGCGTCGGCGGTAAAGCGTCGATATTTTTAGCATCAATTTATCATTGTTTTAGCAGCGCATTTCGGCCACTAGCTTTATCGTCATTTTAGCGGCACTTTTAACCCCCGCTAATGGCTGAAAAATGGTTAAAAGCACCGCTAAAACGATGCTCCTAAAGTGGCTCAAAGATGTTGCTTGCAGGACTTTTTTTAGCGTCCTGCCAGCGCACCACTCCAATGTGAAAGCCCTCGGGCTTCCACACTGGAGTGACAGGAGAGGCACTTTACAGGCACTTTGCAGGTGCTATTTTTAGCACTATATCGCCGGTAAAGCGCCTCAGTGTAAAAGTAACCATAGGCATCTTAGCGCACTCTGCTCCTTCCTCTCAGAGCATCTACTATGTGTTTAAATTACAGATTAATAGGCTAGATTGCTGTAGAATCACTGCTGGGTGTAAGAGGGAAGGCGCACTGAGAGTTTCTGGGAATTCAAAGAATGTAATATATCCCTTAACCTTGCTCTATGCATTTGAGTGAATGACTTCCTTAGAAGCAGTTTCAGTTTTGTTTTTGTTTTTTTGTTTTTTTAAAAAGCAGTATTACACTGTTGTATTGTATGGTTATATCCTTCCCATATTGTAGTTCATTCACTCACAGAACTCTATGAGTGAATAACGGAGCTGTGTGGGAGGAGCCCCGCACAGCCACACTCTTGGATTGTATCGTATGTATATATGCTTCCCACATTGGAAGAATTTCTAAAGATGGAACTGAAATTATGAAAAAGAGAGAATTTTTTAATGAAATATTCTGGTATTCCTATCCAGATGTTTTCTCATATGAAAGATATGGTGATAATGGTAATAAATCTGACCTTATAATTTGAGATCCAAACCATCTGGTGAGTGATCCTTTTTGAAGGTTACGGTGGATAACACAGTTGGAGCACATTTGATGTGAAGTTCAGAACAAATGCGACAGAGGTTTAACTAGAACTTTCAGGGCCCTGGTGAAAGAAACCATGAAGGGCCACCCTGCCCCCCTTTAATCTGAGCCCTGGGCTTCCAGTTGTTGGAAGGCATCCATGGACATCCTCCTAGAACCCTGCCACCCGCGTGCCCCCTGGGGCGCACATCCAGAATGCTCTGTGACTGTGGCCATTTATCATGTGATCAGCTGATCGCATGTAAGCAGACTTGCTGGTTAGCAGCAGTCCTTTCCTCCCACACTGTGTCTGTGTGAGGAAAGGAGAGCCATTAACCGGAAAGACTGTCAGTAAATTGTTCACACTGATAATTAGGGAGCTGATCATCATTGCCCTGATTATTAGTCCAGCCTATCAGTGCCCATCAGTGCTGCCTATCAGTGCCCAGCAGTGCTGCCTATCGGTGCTCATCAATGACATCTATCAGTGCTGTCTATCAGTCCGGCTATCAGTGCTCATCAGTGCTGCCTATTAGTGCCCATCAGTGCCGCCTACCAGTGCTCATCAGTGCAGCCTCATCATTGCCTTCTCATCAGGACTCTTAGCTGAGATCGTCTTTCTCATACATCCTAGAGCCTGCACTGACAGTTCCCCCTCTCTTGCATGGATGGGAGAGCCAATCTGCTCCTGCTCCTCCTCCCGTCCCTCTCCTCCTGTGCGCACCGTGGAAAGTGTGAAGCCCAGCATCTTAATGATCAAATGTAGCTGCTTAGCTCCACACTTCCCGCGGTGCACACAGGAGGAGAAGGAGCAGATCAGCTCTCTCCTCTCCCATCCATGCGAGGGAGGAGTGGTAAGGAAGTGTCAGTGCAGGCTCAGGGCTGTATGAGAGAGACACTCTCAGCTAAGAGTCCTGCATCCAACAACCCCGCTGTGGCCTCCCGACAGCGGGGAGCCTCAGCGAAACATAAGGGCCTGGTCGCAAGTGTGACATTTGCAACCCTGGTAGTTCCATCACTGACATGCTGTGGATAATATACCTGGTTAAAAGTGGAGGAGCCATTTCCAAGGGCATTTTTGTATGATGAAGGAAACATGGTTACACAGAAAGACTTTGCAACATTGTACATTATTTGTAGCACATATTTGAACTTTAGCGCTGTATGTGTATGTGAATTTAAAGGATTAATTGCTCCAAAGTGCCTACAGCTACAAGGTTTGGCAGAGCATGTTACAAATGATGAGAATGGATCAATACGTGAATGTCCATAGCCTGGCCACATGGTCCCTTTAAGGGCAGGCACCATAATTGGCCTCTCATAACCATTGCTAGATAAAAAAAACTTTTCTATGTCCTCCCCTAAACCTAGTCTCTCTATTTTCTCTTTTGCCTAATTTGGGGCCAAGCTCTACCCACAAAATGCTTTTTTTAAATTTATATATTTTGTTTTAGTTTAGTAGAGTAACACTGCGTGCTAGTGGTGGCTTATTAACAGCTCAAACAGTATCCCTATGTGTTTGTTATCAAGTTATTGTAAAAGATATGCTTATACTAGAGTTAAATCATTTCCCACTGATCCCTGAAAGCAGGATAAAAATTAGAGGATCTTAATCTGTTTTTGCTTCTGAAGAGAACTCACCCCCATGCTGTTGTTTGATATAGTTGCAACAATACAGTCTGGTAACAGCTAGCTACCAAAGTCTAAGAAGGATTGTATCAACCTTTTTCATTTCAAAATACTTTGTAAAAGGAGAGAAAGAAAAAAAAATACATATGTGTGCTTCGTACATGATTCTGTGGTATATTGTTTTTGTATTTTGACATTTACATGTCATATCTAGGCATTACATTTAACATTTCCATTATGATGTATTTTATAACAGGAATACTGTATGCTCATTCTAAGGTTGCTAAGTTAACCTGATATATCACTGGTTAATTATTAGACAAGCAGATTCAACATCTGCTCTATACCAACGAACTAGCTCAATCTCACCCGCTTACATAGAAAAATAACAAATACATTTTGATTTAAAGTGACCCTATCACTTTAGTTCACTACAGTAGTGTTTGCAAGAAAATCCATACCTGTAAAAGAAGTGCATATTCTTAGTTTTTCTGCTGCCAATGCTGCTAAATACTGTTCTAAGACTGAGAAATGGTCCCATGAAATTCACTGGGAAACTGGCTCTACTGGGAGTGTTGCATCCCTGGGTCCCCCACAGCTTTTACCAGTTGCTCCTATATATATATATACTAGTATAGTCTGACTGTATATATATATATGAACTTAGTCCCCCTGAGCCATGATTGGCCAAAGGAGCGTGCTGTGATTGGCCAAAGCATGCATGTCAGGTATATGGTTTGGCCAATCATCATACAGCAATGCTCTGCGGTCTTGCAGTGCATTATGGGGCGCTCAAATTTGCTGCAAACGCCCCATGAAATTCGCTGTTCGCCGAATAGGCGAAATACCTGATGTTCGAGTCGAACTTACGTTCGACTCAAACTCAAAGCGAATCCCTACTCGCAAACAGGAGATGGTAGTATTCAGAGATGTAAATCATGTATAGATATATAGATCTGGCATCATCCACATATAGCTGTACACATGCAGAAAAATACTCTCCAGAGTTTTCTGGAAGCTCGCAGTAGGTGCAGAATCCCCACTCTCATGATCCTCAGTTGTTACTTCTGGCTGCTGTGCAAAGCTTTCTAGGTGCATCCCTGTCCCACTGTGAACTCCCCGCTTTTGGTGTACTGCCACCATGTTGAGGGTGGCCTAGGCCTTCTCCTTCCTCCTCCTGGTGCCTAGAGCCTGTTGCTGGCAACTCCATATCGCCTAAAAAAGAGACAAGAACAGTTTGCAGACCACAAGCTAGCACTGTAGTGGCTTGAAATAGTCACCGCAGCATTGGTAAAGAATTATTCAGTTGGGGTAGCATCACCACACATTCTCTCACATTCAACCACAAACCAACCCATCAAGTTAACCTCTTCCAGCGGACCATACACATATATGCAGCCTCCTAGCAGATGGGCTTTAAAGCAGAGAAACCGCATATATGCAGCCCTATGTAAACAAGAAACTGTGCCGAGAGCCGGCCCCAGCATTGTCACTGGCAGGGGCCGAAAAGCTCTCGATCCATACTTGCGATCAGGAGCTTTCTGATCATGTGACCACTTTGGCAGCCAATCACATTGGTCACATGACAAAAATGCCTGCCTCCACCTCCCGGCACCTAGAAGCTCCTAAATGTTCGAGAGGCATCGGTAAAAAGGGGTTAAGGATACTTATTTTTGAAAAAGGGAGCTATAACGAACAATATGTTTAGTGCTACGTATGTTTCTTTAACATGTTTTGAAAAAGGAGACCTTCACATGTTTTGTCACAATTCACAGACTGATATATACCTTTTGAAGATTAGTGACACTTGAACTGCACTGTTCCAGAGTGCTGCTGCCTCAGATAATTGCATCAATTATTGTCTTTCCTTTAACACCTATCATCTGTTAGTGTTCTGTTCCTGCTAAATTTACTGTAAAAGATCTCATGAAATAGTGTTGCTCCCTGACATTACTCTGCTTTCAACAGTTCTGCTGAGCGCCTAGTTTTGTGAGCGGTGAAGGTGAGGACTCTCACTCATTTTAAGTTATTGTCGCCTTACAGTTATTAATAGCTTGCATGGTGGCAAATTTCACAGTATTAGGCAAAAGTACTGTAGTATGTATTATGCCTCAGAGATAACCTGTCAAAACGAAATTAGAAAAATAACCTTATGAGATGATAGCAGGCACGGCCCATGCCTCTAGGTACAAGCCAGTGTGACTTGATAATCTTTGGATGCAATTTCTGTTTTTTCCGTACCGTCCAACAGCAGAACACCCTGATATCATCAAATGATAACATGAAAGTGATCCAAATCGGAAAACAGGGGAATTATAATCTATCTGTGTGACACTTTCCTGGGAGCATCATCCAAAAAAAAAAAACATGAATGTCTGTATAAAAAAGACCAAATAGACTTTAACTACTTCAGCTCCGGAAAATTTTACCCCCTTCATGACCAGACCATTTTTTCCTATTTAGCACTGCGCTAATTTAATTAGTAATGTGCAGTCATGCATCATTTTACCCAAGTTAAATTTATATCATTTTTTCAGACAAATAGAGCTTTCTTTTGGTAGTATTGGATCACCACAGCGTTTTTTTTTTCACTATAAATAACAAAAAACAAACATTTTGAAAAAAAAAACAAACAATATTTTTTTTTTTACTTTGTTATAAAAGATATCCAATAAATAAAAAATAAAAAAATCTATTTTCTTCATACATTTAGGCAAGAATGTATTGTACTACATGTTTTTAATAATAAAAAAAAAACAATGAGTGTATATTAATTGGTTTGTTTAAATAGTGTCTACAAATGATGGTACAGTATATATATATATATATATACTGGAATTTCTATTTTTTTTTAAATTTATACTAGAAGGTGGCCGTCAGTGAATTCTGATAGTGTGGTGGGCAATCTGATGCTTACTGACACTGGGGGGGAACTGACTAACTGACACTGACATCACCAGTGACACTAATACAGTCATCAGTGCTAATAATATACACTGTCACTGTACTAATGACACTGGCTGGGAATGGGTTAACATTTAGGGACAATCAATGGGTTAATTGTGTGCCTAGCAATGTTTACTGTGTACTGCTTTTAGGGAGCTTTGCAACTAGAAAAAAGCAGCACATCGCTGCTATCTGTAGAGCCCTGTGTTGTTTACCAAGTCACTGAAGCTGAAAACCACTATGCAATTCTCCTTAGTTTTGTTTTGCTTTAAATATGCCTCTTGCACAGTAATTCACATTAATGCACATGCACATTAGGGAAGAAGCACAGATGCATGCACAGCCTTAAAGGGGCTGTAAAGTCAGAAGGCTTTTTTTTTTTATCTTCATGTATTCTATGCATGACGATAAAAAGCCTTCTTTGTGCAGGAGCCCCCCTCAGCCCCCCTAACACTTACCTGAGATCCTTCTCTGTCCAGTGATGTCCATGAGTGTCTCAACTGTCCGAGATTCTCTTTCCTGATTGGCCAATGGCCCCTGCTGCTTTCAATCAAAGTCAGCTAGCCAATCACAAGAGATAGGTGGTGGGGCTGTGTCGAGGCTCCGTGTCTGAATGGACACAGGTAGCATTGACTCAGCTTGGGTGCCCCCATAGCAAGTTGCTTGCTGTGGGGACACTGAACAGGAGGGAGGGGCAAGGATCACAGAAGAGGGACCGAAGAAGAGGAGGATCTGGGCTGCCCTGTGCAAATCCACTGCAACAGAGCAGGTAGGAATAACATGTTTGTTAAAAACTAGATTTTACGATCACTTTAATTCTATACACTGGACCATGAGCTGCACCATGAGCAAGCATAGATTTTTGGGCATGGCCATGTACTTGATCATCCTGACACAATTGCCTTACAGTAGTGTTTGCTGGATAAAATTAGCTGTCTGGGAAGAGATTTTCCCAAGGTGAATCATACCTTATACTTCTTTTAGAGTGTAGTATCTCAAAGAGACAGTTGCTACTTTGATGCTTTGGAAAGGAATGTGTTTACTGCAGTGTTGTTCAGAAACCCAACGCAGTAAAAAATCTGAACGTCCAACGATGCTCAGAACACACCGCTCAAACCTGGTCTAAATCAATACTGGTTAAAACACGGTGACATGAACTAGGTGGAGAAACAGAATGACAGATATATACTGTACATATACTGTATATGAAAGAGACAAATAGGTACAACATCAATCATAAAATAAAATAAATGTGGGTATGGAGAAAAACAGAAGAAATACTGCGCTACCTAGTACAACACTAATGGAAAATAAATATATATAGCTGCAGCTCAAAATTGTGAGATATACACAAATAACAGTAGATATAGAAAAGAACAAGCTGCGCAGCTTGTTCTTTTCTATAATAAATGTGGGTAGCCGAGAACTAGACATAAAATTGGGGACTAAGGCTAAGCATACTGTTGTTTATTGTGGAGAGGGAACTCCATCTGTGTAAGTGATAAGGGAAGGAAAAAAAATAAAAAATACCGTAGTGTAGTATCATTAATAAGTGCCTTATTAAAAGAAAAATTCTAGGGCTGAAACAACTAGTCAACATAATCAATAATAACTGATAAGAAAAATAGTTGTCAACAATTTTCATCATTGACTAGTTGGTCAGTCGACTAGTCGGCCTATGTACAGAATGCATTATTTGTATATATATATAAATATACACAGTGCAGCACACATACAGCTCAGTACAGTGTCAATACATGTCAGTAAGTGCCTGAGAATTTGTGAATGTGAAAGTGTGAGAAGCAATGCCTCATGGGACATGATGTCCTGGGCTGTAGATGGAAGTGAGTTAAGGGCTCAGCACCTGAACCCATTGAAACTAGAAGCTGATAGATTGGAGGTAAATTAAGACACTAAAATTTAATTTAAAGTAAAAGTTTACCAATGTTGTGCATTCTATTTAAATTGTAAATCATCTGCATGAAAGAGCTTCCAAGCCACTGCAACAGACCAGCTTCAAGGCAGATGGGAGGGAATTATTTTTGAACAGGTCACAAGCACTGTAATTATTTCTTCTTCCCTGGGCCCACACTAACTCTGGAGAAGCTGCAGAGAGCCACAGCTCAGGTGGGAGAATCTGTCCACAGAACAACTATTAGTCGTGCAATCCACAAATCTGGCCTTTATGGAAGAGTGGCCAGAAGAAAGCCATTGTTTAAGAAAGCCATAAGAAGTCTCATTTGCAGTTTGTGAGAAGCCATGTGGGGGACACAGCAAACATGTGGAAGAAGGTGCTCTGGTCAGATGAGACCAAAATTTAACTTTTTGGCCTAAAAGCAAAATGCTATGTGTGGCGGAAAACAAACACTGCACATCACCCTGAACACACCATCCCCACATGAAACATGGTGGTGGCAGCATCATGTTGTGGGGATGCTTTTGTTCAACAGGGACAGGGAAGCTGGTCAGAGTTGATGGAAAAGATGGATAGAGACAAATACAGGGCAATCTTAGAAGAAAACCTGTTAAAGTGTGCACTTGAGACTGGGGTGGAGGTTCACCGTCCAGCATGACAAGTACCCTAAACATACAGTCAGAGCTACAATGGAATGGTTTAGATCAAAGCATAGTCATGTGATAGAATGGCCCAATCAAAGTCCAGACCTAAATCCAATTGAGAATCTGTGGCAAGACTTGAAAGTTGCTGTCCTCTTCATCCAATCTGACAGAGCTGGAGCTATTTTCCAAAGAAGAATGAACAAAAATGTCACTCTCTAGATGTGCAAAGCTGGTAGAGACATCCCCAAAAAGACTTGCAGCTGTTATTGCAGCAAAAAGTATTGACTCATGGGTGCTGAATACAAATGCACGTCACACTTTTCACACATTTATTTGTAAAACATTTTGAAAACAATTTATAATTTTCCTTCCACTTCACAATTATGTGCCACTTTGTGTTGGTCTATCTCATAAAATCCCATTAAAATATATTTATGTTTTTGGTTGTAACATGACAAAATGTGGAAAATTTCAAGGGGGTGTGAATACTTTATCAAGGCACTGTATAATAAGAGGACACAACTGTCTATTCAGTCCAATCACTCTGTATCCAATCAGGCAGGACCTTGCACTACATAGTTGATGGTAGAGCTAAGGGCGATTGTACAATCAGGTTGTATAGAATATGGTGAGCTTTATAAACTTCCAGGGACACACTCCTGTTCTGTTTTCAATCTCTCCAGCTCTGCTTCACATAGGCTTCTATATGATTGCTGAGCTCCTGCACAATCTGCCAAATGAAAAATCTATGCAAGATGAAGGTAAGGTACAAAACAATTGATCAATAGAGGAAAACACTTGCTGTGTATAGAGGGAGAACAGTGCTCACTGACATTGCTTTCACTGGGAAAGCATTAAACTACAGATATGTGTGGGGGGCAATCTCCTGGAGGGGATAGGCAGGTGCAGGGTATGAGTTAATGAGGTCAGCTGCTGAAGCACTTCCTTCAAACGCTTTTCATGTCCCAAATACCAGGGCAAACACCAGGAAGTAATGGAGGAGTGGGAGAGATGAGCAGGGGGTTCAGCGTTAGGCCAGATGAGAAGAAGGGTACAGTGGTGGGAAAGATGAGCAGGGGAGTTGTGGGGCAGATGAGCAGGGGGGTTCAGTGTTGGGACAGAGGAGAAAGGAGGTACATTGGTGGGACAGATGAGCAGGGGGTTACAGCGGTTGGGCAGAGGAGCAGGGGGTACAGAGGTGGGGCAGATATGCAGAGGGGTGCAGAGGAGAAAGGAGGTACATCTGTGGTACACATGAGCAGGGGGTTACAGTGGTGGGGCAGAAGAGCAAGTGGTACAGATGTGCAGGAGGTACAGCCGTGGGGCAGATGAGCAGATAAGTTCAGTGTTAGGACAGATGAGAAGATGGTACAGTGGTGGGGCAGATGAGAAAGGGGGAAAATTGGTGGGGCAGATGAGCAGGGGGTTACAGTGGTGGGACAGAAGAGCAGGGTGGTACAGTGGTGGAGCAGATGTACAGGGGGTTACAGTGGTGGGACAGATGAGCAGGGGGGTACAGAGGTGAGGCAGATGAAAAGGGGGGTACAGAGGTGGGGCAGATGTGCAGGGGGTTACAGTGGTGGGGCATATGAGAAAGGGGGTACATTGATGGGGCAGATGAGCAGGGTGGTACAGTGGTGGGGCAGATGAGCAGAGGGGTTACAGTGGTGGGGCAGATAAGCAGGAAGGGTTACAATGGTGGAGTAGATGAGCAGGGGGGCTACAAAGGTTGAGCAGATGAGCAGGGGGTACAGTGGTGGGGCAGATGTGCAGGGTATTACAGTGGTGGGGCAGATGTGTAGGATAGTACAGTGGTGGGGCAGATGTACAGTGGTGGGGCAGATGTGCAGGGGATTACAGTGGTGGGGCAGATGTGTAGGATAGTACAGTGGTGGGGCAGATGTACAGTGGTGGGGCAGATGTGCAGGGGATTACAGTGGTGGGGCAGATGAGCAAGGGGGTACAGTGGTGAAACAGATATGCAAGGGGGACAGTCATCTGAGGTGTGAAGGTGCATGACTTGGGGCTCATCTGAGGTGTGGAGTTGCAGAATTGGGGCTCATCTGAGGCGTGAGAGTGCAGGATGTTAATTGCTCACTACTAAAAGTAGTTTACAGCATTTGCTTTATAAAAAAAAATAGTTTTCGTGATTGAGAATGTGAAGTTCACATTTGTTTGTTATAAAATCGGCGCGCTCAATTTCTTTGAAAACATTTTTCGGGACACACTATGCTCAAAAGGTTGCCTACCCCTGCAGTATACTATAATGCCCCATACACATGAGCGGAATTTCTGTCCGAAAAATCTTGGATGTTTTTTCGGACGGAATTCCGCTCAAGCTTGGCTTGCATACGCACGGTCACACAAAAGTTCTCTGAACTTTCGACCGTCAAGAACGCAGTGACATACAACACTACGACGAGCCAAGAAAATTAAGTTCAATGCTTCCAAGCATGCGTCAAATTGTTTCCGACCATGCGTAGGAATTTTGCACGTCGGAATTGCTACAGACGATCGGAATTTCCGATCGGAACTTTTTCCCACCGAAAAAAGAGAACCTGCTCTTAATCTTTTGCTTATGCTTTGATCTAAACCATTCCGCCAGCAAAAGTCCGATGGAGCATACACACGCATTTTCTGACCAAAACCTCACACGGGACGTTTGCTGGCGGGATTTCCGATCGTGTGTAACATTTACCTTTAATTATAGTTCTGCTTTAATTCTCTAAGTTCATGATATATACAGCAGTTAGTCACAACCAAGGTTTGCGTCTACTTTTTTTTTTCCTTTTCTATTTGAAATCCACAGAATAGCTGAGAAAGGTTTTCCTGCGTGTAAATTTAAATGCATTTTGTGACAAATGTGCAGATGTTTAGCTTGTGTGCATTTAAAAGAATCTATTTCCATTGCAAGTAATTAGCAATTGGAAAAGGAAAGGTAATTTCAGCAAATGTCCATAGATGAGACCTGACAGCTAACACTGACAAGGAAGCGTTAAGCTGATTAGTGTTCTCTCTACTTCCTTGCATTCTCAGAAGACTGAAGTCTTTTATGTACATTAATTGAATGCAGACTGTGTGAATTACGTTCTTCTTTATTTCCAACAATACTAACCTTTATAGAAACTCTTAATACTGAAGCAGTAGAACCTCCCTTGGCTAGAGGATACAAATCAGTAATAGCTATTTGGTAACTTATTGACTTAGCTTTGAAAAGTCTTCATTTTATGTCTTCCATTATACAATGGAGAACATGCCTTCTCTATTTTTTGTACTGGCCATACTCCCCTCCTTATCCTTTTGTTTGTATTTTAGAATAGCGCCTGTATAGCGCCTGAAAAAAGCGGGTCCTTTCACTCCAGTGTAAAAGCCGGAGGGCTTTCACACTGGAGCGGTGCGCTAGCAGGATGGTAAAAAAAGTCCTGCTAGCAGCATCTTTGGAGCGGTGAAGGAGCGGTGTATTCACCGCTCCTATAACACTCCTACCCATTGAAATCAATGGGGCAGTGCGGCTATACCGACGGCAAAGCGCCGCTGCAGCGGTGCTTCGCTGCGCTTTGCGGGTGGTTTTAACCCAGTTTTAACCCCGCTAGCAGGGGTTAAAACTGCACCGCTAGTAGCCGAATACTGCTGCTAAAATGACGGTAAAGCAGCGCTAAATATAGTGCTGCTTTACCGCAGATGCCGCTCCCGCCCCAGTGTGAAAGGGGCCTTAAAGGGCATTTTACAAATTTGCAGAATGCGTGTCAGGAAATTATTATGTTTGCGTCTCAATATTTACTATATTAATTATAAGATATGGTATTGTAGACAGGGCTGGATTTATCATTCCTGCCCCCCCCCCCACACCTCAGTCAACTGACTAGTCATTGGGGATGACTAAATGACCTTTACTAAAGGCAAATGGACTGTACACTTTGTAAATGCAGGAATTTTCCTCAGAGCTTAGTGAATTTGGTAAAGCTGTGCTGATTTCTATTATTCAATCATGTCCTACCACCTCATTGAATATTCTTTACCAAGTGAAGCTTTACCTAGGGAAGTGATTGCACCAGGATGCAGTATGGGAAGAGGGCAAGTCAGCGGAGGTAGTGTGATGCTTTGGGTAATGTTCTGCTGGGAAAATGTGGGCCCTGCCATTTACATGGATGTTACTTGACATTCAATATCTACCTAAACGTTGTTGCTGACCAGGTACACTCCTTCATGGAAACTGTATTATTGATGGCAGTGGCCTATTTCAGCAGGATAATCTGCCCTGCCACATTGCAAAAATGTTTCAAGAATGGTTTGAAGAACACAAAAATGAGTTTATGTTGACTTGACCTCCAACTTCTCCAAATTTTAATCCATAAAGCATCTATGGGATGCGCTGAAAAACAAGTCCAATTCATGGAGACCCTCACAACTTACTAGACTTAAAGCTACTGACAGTTTGGTGCCACATCATACCATTTGAAGTCTATGGGTGTCCATGACTTAATGGGCCAGGGCAGCAAAATGGGGACCTACTCAATATTAAAGGGGTGGTCATAAGGTTATAGGTGAACAGTGTTCTGTTCCTCCTATTACAAAGGAGACTTCCAGATTCTGCTATAGCACCCATACTACCTTCACCTCATTGTTGGGGCATTGGAGATGGAAAAAGAGCCCTTCTCCCTCAAAATTAAAATAAAGTGTCTTGCAAGTCCCCCCCCTTCAAGGTACCTCCTTAATGTTGGAAAGCCCCCTCCCCCCCCAGTCAGATGCAGGAGAAAAGGGTTGCATGCTCTCTGCCCCCTTTCCTGGCCACCCATGCTGCATGCCTTGATAAGGGGCAGGATAGAAATGATTACATTATTACTTTTTCCATTTTTAATGTGTGCAGACAATTTGAAAGGGCTATAGCTTACTGTCCTGTAACACCACATTCAGTATCCCCTAGGCATGTTATTAAAAGGATTTGTGTATTTTCAATGCTACCTTGCTTTTTATGTTTTTTGCATGCCCTTTATTTAAAAAAATGTTTGCTAATTGGCCCTAACAAATACCAAGATTGGAGTTCAGTGTTAAATTTGTGGTTCACTGACTCCACCCTGAGTTCCACCACCAATATTCACTCTCTTGAAAGGCTGAAGAATCTTCAGAAGAATCTGACACACTTAAAGGTGTTTTGAATGCCTGGTTTCCTGTACATGCTGTGTTTCTTTCCCACCGGCCCTTATATCAGTACTACATTTTGTAGTGATATGGGGGCTGGTAAGGGCGGGAAACCCAAACTTATTTGGTTTTGGTAACATTTTGACTGCTGTAGCTGAATTAAAAAGTAGATGTATTTGTTATACAAGCTTTTAGAAACTTTACGTAGTATTCCATTCAAAAAACTTCTCTGACTAGCTAGGGTCTCTAATACAATTTCTATGTCCTAGGATGGATGGTAACCTAACTTTCAAATGGCTTTGAAGTTTCATCCTTGCATCTGGTGGAATTCATTGAGATGATAATGGTCATTCAAACAGGCTTTGTTCTTCCAGCATTTCCTCCAAAGAAAAATTCTTCAAAAGACGGAGAGCAATCTCCAAGCTGAAGGTGTAAATATCATTCTAACACAAGAAATACAAATGTCACAAAATACAGTAGGTCTTCTAAATACAAAATGCACATTCAATATATCTGCTTAATCAAAATTAAATGTTTGATAAATTAAATTACTATTTCACATTCCCCTTTATGGTGGAAGGACCCAAAGAGCGCCAAATGGGACCAGGCATCCAGTATTCCCAGAAGTCTCAGAAGTCTGTCAAATGCTGAAGGTCCTTCAGCAAGATCAGCTCTTCAAGAGAGAGAATATCAATGATGAATTCATTCCTTTCTTTGCAAGTTTTTTTTTTTTTTTTTTTAAGCGGTTGTAAATGTATAATTTTTTTATTACAATAAAAAACATATTGGGGGATATTTTTTACGAAAGGCAAATCCACTTTACACTGCAAGTGAACTTGGAAGTGCAGTTGCTCTAAATCTAAGGGGTAGATCTGAAATGAGTGGAATCTCTGCTGATTTTATCATCCAATCATGTGCAAGCTAAAATGCTGTTTTTTATTTTCCTTGCATTTCCCCCTCGGATCTACAGTGACTTTACCTCCAAGTGCACTTTCAAGTTAGTAAATAACCCCCATTGCACTTACTTGCTCTGTGCAATAGTATTGCACAGAGCTGCCCTGAACCTCTCCTTCTGGGGTCCCCTGCCAAGGCTCTCCAACCCTCCTCTTCTCTGAGTGCCCCTATAGCAAGCTACTTGCTATGGTGACACTCATGCAGGCTAACTCCCAAGCTGGGCTGTGTGACTCCATAGGCACGTATATCATGGCCCTGCCCCCTGCTCCCACCTCACATGGTTTGATTGACAGCAGCAGGGGCCAATGCTCCCTCTCCCTCTTCTGTCTCTGTGCCTATGAAAGAAGGGAGCGAAGACAAGCAATGCTGAAAACAGGCACAGCGCCGGATTGAAAGAGGAGTGAGGTAAGTATTTAAGTGGGGGCTGGGGGGAAGCTGATCATGGAGGGTTTTTTACCTTAATGCAGGGGTGCCCAACCTTTTGAGGAGCGAGGGTCACTTTATCGACTTGTGGCCCGCGACCGGTTACCAATGATCGTAAAGGGGGAATGACAGATCTGTGTCCACTCTGCATATGTAGAGCAGACACGGATGCAACCCGCTCTACCCCACGGGCCCTCCGATCCGCCCAGACACAAGGGGACAGATCCCTTTCTGTTTTTTTTAAGGAGATTGGATTGCAGATAGGCGATAGACACATCTGCTGCTCTTTAGCCTAAGGCTGCTTTCACACTGATGCACAGCAGTTTACCTGCTCCTCAACTGACCTCAATCTTCACTTCTTAGTCAGGATCCCTGTAGCTGGCTGGTACTGCCGGTGGGTACTGCTGACAGGTGCTGGTACTGCTGGCTGGTACTTCTGGCAGGTACTGTTGGCTGGTACTGGTACTGCTGGCTAGTACTGCTGGCAGGTACTGGTACTGCTGGCTGGTACTGGTACTGCTGGTGGGTAGTGCTGACTGATACTGCTGGCTGGTACTGGTACTGATGACTGGTACTGCTGGTGGGTACTGATACTGCTGGTGGGTACTGCTGGCTGGTACTGGTAATACTGGTTTATACTGCTGGCTGGTACTGATGAGTGGTATGGATGGTGGGTACTGGTGCTGCTGGCGGGTACTTCTGGCGGGTACTGGTACTGATGACTGGTACTACTGGTTGGTACTGGTACTACTGGTTGGTACTGGTACTGCTGGTTGGTACTGGTACTGCTGGCTGGTACTGGTACTGCTGGCTGGTACTGATACTGGTGGCTGCTGTCCCAGATCGTGGGTTCCTGTGTCCCGACCCGCCATCCCCGAGCATAATTGTGACAGTAGCATGCAGCTGCAGTAGATAGCAGGTCCGATGCTTCCCTGTCACAGGCGGAGTATATTTGGTATCACTCCGCCTGTGAAGGAGCCGGTGCTATACAGGAAGCATCAGCTCTGCTTCCTCTAGCGGGGGCTCCGTTCTTCGCACTAATGCTTGTAGATGGCGGGTCGGGAACCCGCGATCTGGGCTTGCTGACCCGCCAGCTCAGAGCAAGACATGGCGGGTCAAAGCGGTTGGGCACCCCTGCCTTAATGCAAAGAATGCATTAAGGTAAAAACCTCATGTCTTTAGAATCACTTTAATCTAGCGACAATGTCACTTTAAACAATTAGTTACTTTTCATGTAAAATGGAAATGTGTCAACTCCTTTTAATTCTACTAGATAACAGTATCTGACAGCTTTATGAAGCAAATGCAGACCTGCACAATTTCAGTTACTTAGTCACTATTGACAAATATGCTGTC
Source organism: Lithobates sylvaticus (assembly GCA_028564925.1). Lineage (NCBI taxonomy): Eukaryota > Metazoa > Chordata > Amphibia > Anura > Ranidae > Lithobates > Lithobates sylvaticus. The sequence continues at coordinate 457,716,408 of CM053029.1, read as the reverse complement.
TTGCTGATAAAGAACAACTGTTGAATGCAAAGGTTAGTGCCAAAAAGTCTGAAAATGCGTCATCCTGTGCATCCAGTGCTACAATTGGAAAATGAATCACTTTAAATAATACAATAAAATGACCTAGTTTTAAAATCCAAAAGTTAAATAAGCATGAATTCATTGTATGCCATGAAATACAACAAAAAGTAATTCTTTCTAATAATTAAGTATATTAGAAAGATATAAAATCTACAAAAAGAGAGCGATATCTGTTTTTTAATAGATGTTGGAGAGTTAAATGATTTCATTTTTTTTATACCACTTAGAACGCTGCTGTTCTTTACAGAGAAGTCCTACTCTCTTTTTTTCAGATTTTTATTTTATTATACCTACATTTTGAAACAACTTGATAGCACAACTGTTGTAATTTACTGATAAAATACCAGATCTTACAAACAAATCTATATTTTGGAGATATAATATTATCTAATAATATTCAATATCTAATGCTTTGATTTGATTATTAATCGCTTAAAGAGGAAATATGCTTGGCAAAGAAAGGGATTCATACCCAGGGAACCAGGGACATGGAAGTGTTAGCAATGGAAATATTAGGGTGCTATGGTATTAGCGGGTGATACATATAGTATACTAAGTCAGCCTATACATTATTCCTGCTGTCAGTATTCAATGATTAGTGCTGCCCTTTATAGCTGGTGGCACTGGTCATTCAGGAAAAAACCCAACCGGCTGGTTGTACGCAAGTCATTTGATATATCAACTTGTGTACAACCAGCCTGGCCATACATGGATCGAAACTTGACAGGTCCCTCCCGAATTGGTTTAATTTCATTCCATGTATGGCCAGCTTAACTCTCTACTCCACATCAATAGCACAAATACAGGTGTTGCTTAGGTTGCGGTGTTGGTATATGACTAACTAAACTTAGAGACAAATGCATCCTGGAGGGAAGGCTAATGAAAGCTGATGTGTGCTTTATTACTATGGATTACTGTACAGCAATGCTCTTTGCATTATGTAAACATGCACAGTGATATTGAATATCAAAAGTTTTGCATGAGTCCTGAAACCTTACATGAATATTTCCAAAATGTAAATATAAACTCCTTTTTAACCACTTACCTCTGGAAGATTTCCCCCTTCATGACCAGGCCACTTTTTGCAATACGACAATGTGTTAATTTAACTGACAATTGCGTGGTCATGCAATGCTGTGCCCAAATACAATTTATGTAATTTTTTCCCCACAAATATTAGATGGTATTTGATCACCACTGCAATTTTTATTGTTTGCTCTATAAACAAAAAAAGACTGTCAATTTTGAAAAAAAAAAAAAATATTTTTTAATTTCCGCTATAAAACATATCCATTAAAAAAATAGAATTCCTTAATTTGTTCTACTACATGTTTTTGGTAAATAAAAATCCCAATAAGCGTATATTGATTGGTTTACACAAACGTATAGCGTCTACAAACTATGGGATAGATACTGGAATTTTTTCTTTTAGACTGCTTTCACACTGAGGTGCTTTACAGGCGTTATAGCGCTAAAAATAGTGCCTGCATGGCGCCTGTAAAGAGCCTCTCCTCTCACTCCAGTGTGAAAGCCCGAGTGCTTTCACACTGGAGCGGTGCGCTGGCAGGACCGTAAAAAAAGTCCTGCAAACAGCATCTTTGCAGCACTATAGGAGTGGTGTACACACCGCTCCTAAAGCGCCCCTGCCCATTAAAATCAATGGACAGCGGCGCTTTGCGGGCAGTTTTAACCCTTTTTCAGCCACTAGCGGGGGTTAAAAGTGTCCCGCTAGCGGCCGAATAGCTCCGCTAAAACAACAATAAAGCGCCTCTTTAACGCCGACGCCCCCAATGCCCCAGTGTGAAAGCAGCCTTATACAGGGGGTCCCCGACTTACGAATGCCCGACCTACGAACAACCCCTACTTACGAACGGGGCGATGCGGGGACCCTCCGCCATTTTTCCTTCTTTTTCACCGTCTTTCGGTCGTTCTGCGCATGCGCGGCCATACGGAGCCTCGGAAAATGACGGAAATGTCCGTAATTTGCCACGCATGCGCAGAACGGCGTTAGACGGAACATCGGAAATGTCCGGAAATCTCCGTATTTGTCGGTCTGCGCATGCACGGCCGACTTACGAACATTTCCGACTTCCGTACAGGCAGGCAGTCCCTAACGAGTTCGTAACTCGGGGACCCCCTGTACTAGTAATGGCGATCAGTGACTTATAGCAAGACTGCGATTTTGAATTGACTGCGGACAATTGGACACTAAGTGACACTCTTGACAGTGCCAACAGTGAGCCAGTGACACTAATACAGTGATCAGTGCTAAAAATATGCACTGTCACTGTACTAATGACACTTGCTGGGAAGGGGTTAAACATCTAGAGCGATCAAAGGGTTAAATGTGTGCCTAGCCAGTGTTAGGGCTTACCATGTGTGCTGCTTTTACAAGGGGAAGAGGTGGATTTAAATCCCTGCTTTGCAGAAACACAGAATCCCCCTTTGCCCCTCTGTTTACATAGGCAAAGCTCCGTTCTGAGTCTCAGCAGGTGCCAGTGGACATCGAGTGTCCGTCACCCCACAGATCGCTTTCTGCTGTGAATGTTAGGCTAACATGCATAGTTTTGAATAAGGGACGTTTCAAATCGAATGCAACTAAAGCTCCCACTGAAGGTTTCTTGCGTGAAATATTTAATATAAATAGGAATTGCTGAAATCTATGTATTGGCAAATAATTTTTATTTTGTGAGGAAATATGAGCAAACGTCTTCACATAGATGGTATGGTAATTGGCAGGAATGTCCTACATTTATTAAAGCTCCAGGGAGTTATTTCCACAGTTCAAAGTGGATGAATATTACATAGATACAGCAGATGAATCGTGCATCAGTTTGTTCCTAACTGTGTAATGGCCCAAAGGACATCTTCACTAGGGTAAATATAATGAATTAATAATCATCTGACACACATCAATAAGAATTGGCAGACCAAATTACATTTTTATGTGTAGTTATGTAACAGCACCGTGACCTTAACAGAACAGGTTTTGTAGTTATTAAGTGAAATAATGCTTGGCTATGCTGTAGCTTGATTGCTGACATAGCAAAGTCATGGCTTACCCAGGAAGTGTTATTAAAGTACAATTGTGCAGAAGCACAGAGGTCCGAGTAAATACAGTACATGCATGTCTCAAAATCTGTCTGCTTTGATAGAAAAATTGTCATGATAGAAATGTTATTTCTGAAAACACTAGGTGCATGGCTGTCATTCTAATTATTTTGCTTCCATACTATAAAGCAACTGGCTTGGAATGAGAATACAAATGAGGATGTCAACAGCCGCAGCTGTGGCTCCAGGAAATGGGAACATGATACCTGTCAAAGACTGGTATCCGCTCCCCCTGAAAGGTGCCATTTGGCACCAGAAGGGGGGGGGGGGGGGGGACAAATGAGTGGAAGTTCCACTTTTGGGTGGAACTCCGCTTTAAGAGAGCCTGTCACTTTGATAATTCAGGACAACATTGCATGTTCTTTTAAGACACCCTGCATCTGCTGATAGTTATCTTGGCCATGCTTTCTTGGCTCTCCATTTGCTGCACCAGAGCTTTTGGTAAATACCCTCTCCTTCTGGGTATAGAGAAGCATGTAACCTCTGGACACTACATGACCCGGACAAAAGTTTGCCAATCCCAGGGGCAAGCTAGCTACATGAATACATGAACATAGGGGAGTCGATCAACCATGACATTCCAAACTGCAGCCACAAGGACATCATTAGAAGGCAAGACAAGCAAACAACAAGGAAAATAACTACACTAATATTTAGTTAAAACAACAAAAACGTTTGTGTCTTTAACAGTGGTGTAGCTAGCACACCTGACTCCGGGGGAGGGTCATTTTTTTGCACCACCCACCCCCAATAAAAATGGTATGTGACAATATAGCAACACAGTGCTAGACACCTTATGTCCTAGTCCAGGGCCTCCAGACACCCCCCTCTCCTAATCTGGGACCTCCAGACACACCCTCGCCTAGTTCAGTATCTCCCTTGTGCCCCCATCATGGTGCCTTTGCCACACCAACCACACCAAGGGCCTCTTTTGCACCCCCTCCCCTGCCAGGAGAGGGCCTCCTCTACAGCTCACCAAGTTCAGAGCCTCCTCTGCACCTTGCCCTCTGAATCCAGGTCCTTTTCCACACCAACCCCAGTTTTCAAGTCCAGGGCCTCCTCTACATCCCCCAGTCTAGTGCCTCTAGTATACTCCCCTCCTAGTCCATGGCCTCCTCTGCATCACCCAGTCCAGAGCCTCCTCTGCACCCCCCCATAGTCTAGGGCCCACTGTGTAATCCCCTCCTAGTCCAGGGCCCCTCTGCATCCCCTAGTTCAAGGCGTCCTCTGCACTTCCCCGCTAGTCCAGGGCCTCCTGTGCACCTCACAGTCTAGGGCCTCCTGTGTACTCCCCTATTAGTCCAGGACCTCCTCTCCTAATCCAGGGTCTTTGCTACACCAACCCTTTTCTAGTCCAGGGCCTCCTCTGCACCCCCCCCACTCCAGGACCTCCTCTGCACCTCCCCAGTCCAGTGCCTTCGCTGCACCCCCCAGTCCAGGGCCTCTTCTGCGCCACCCCCAGCCCATGGTCTCCTCTGCACCCCCCATCCCAGGGCCTCCTCTGCACCCCAAGTCCAAGGTCTCCTCTGCACCCCCCAGCCCAATGTCTCCTCCGCACCCCCCATCAGTCCAAGGCCCCCACTGCACCCCCAGTCCAGGGCCTCTTCTGCACCCCCCCAGTCCAGGGCCTCTTCTGCACCCCCCAGTCCAGGGCCTCCTCTGCCACCCCACCAGTCCAGGTCTTTTTCTGCACCCCCCAGGCCCCTAATCTGTTGCCATACCAACCCCAACTTCATAGTCCAGGGCCTTCTCCACAGAAACCCCTCTCCTTGTCCTAATAAATGCCTTCCAGTTCCATGAAGGCTTTCCCACGCTGAAGCGTTGCTCTGGAATGCCTTTCTATAGCAGTGGCGGGAGGAGCAGAGTGATTCAGCGCTAGTGCGCCTGTGCAGTCTCCCTCCTACTTGGTTCTCTGGTGTTTGGCAAACTATGCAGCAGGTGGCAGTGACACCCTTAGAGCAGCGCTTCCCAGTGCAGGTGGGGGGGACGGAACCCCTGGTGGCACCCCCTAGATGCGTCACCCGAAGCGTGTTCCCCCCTGCCCCCCCCCCCCCAGTTTCGGCCCTGGTCTTTAAATAATACTAACTAATTGACAAACATAGCGTTTTAGCTAATAATGTTTATTTTACCTGTTGATCCTGCTGTTATTTTTCAACTTCCTTTAACAGATTAAACTGTGCAGCAAAAGTGGAAGTTAGAGGATTAAGATTAACCATTTAACACAGATAGAGGTGGTTACAATTGTTAGCTTTTATTAATTTGTCTGAAACCTTTATCCTAAAAGGTAAAAAATAAAAACAGTGCACTCCCAGCATAGAGACTGAGATCTCACTAAGAGCTGCACACCTGGTCGCTGTGATAGACTCTTATTGTCTGTAACAGTGACCAGTCACTGTTTGGCCCACCCCTGTTTTTGTTACTTCTTTTAAGTGGAGAAAAAGATACATTGTATTTTTTTTCTCCTTGCTAGAGGAGAAAAGTGTAGACAAAGACAAAAAAAAACGAAATCAGGGTTTGATCTAGGTCAGGGTTAGGTGTAGGGTCAAGGTTAGCATCAAAGGTCATGGTCACAGTCAATTGTCAGGGTCAAAGATAGTGGTCAAAGATTGTGGCTCAAGGGGGGGGGTTCAAATGTTAAAGTGTTTCTAAACCCACAACAGTAAAATCAGTCTCTATATGCAGTAAAGCATGCTTGTTATACTCACTGAACCTAAGGGGTTAATCCTCTGCATTGTCTATAAAAGGGTGTTTGATACTGTCTTCTATATTAATCCCCTTCTTCCACTGTCCCCAAACTATTTCCTGAATAGAACAGAGGCTGAGGGACAAGCTGAATATGCTCAGTTTGGTGTATATTGCTAGAGGGTTTTTTTGTCTTGGGAGAGTGCATGTGATCTGCACAGGGCCAATCAGCACTGCCCAGACCGAGGGCCGGAGGTCCTGCAGCCTCATAGGACAGTCAGAGGAGAATGAAAACTCCTCCTACAAGCTTTAACCAGACACTCACAGAAGTCATAAGACTGCTATAAAGGGAGAAAGGCTGGTGCCATGACTGTCGGATAAAACATCAATTTATTATTGCATGTGGACAACAGTAAAAAAAAGCCAACCCGTTTCGGCCATCAGGCCTTAATCATGGCTAACACATAAGTGACACAAAACAGCTTAAATAGTGTTGACTAAAACACATGATCAACCCAAAGGGTCACATGACCCAAAAAAGGGGTGGCAGCAAATATCAAAACATACAGAAAAATACAAACAAGTGCACTATAAGCTCTAAGGGGCGATATGTATTGGCGTCGCTTAATTGTCTTAAAGCTTCAGTGCAATATTGTTCAGTGCTGAGCATCACAACTGCACCACCCTTATCAGCCTCCCTGATGACCAATTGATTATTCTCTTGCAAATGTTTAAAGTTACATAGTAGGTGAGGTTTGTAAAAAGACACAAGTCCATCAAGTCCAACCTATGTGTGTGAATATATGTCAGTATTACATTGTATATCCCTGTATGTTGTGGTTGTTTAGGTGCTTATCTAATAGTTTTTTTAAACTATCAATGCCCCCCGCTGAGACCACTGCCTGTGGAAGGGAATTCCACATCCTTGCCGCTCTTACAGTAAAGAACCTTCTACGTAGTTTGAGGTTAAACCTCTTTTCTTCTAAATTAAATTAAGTAAATTAAGTAGCCACGTGTCTTGTTAAACTCCCTTCTGCAAAAAAGTTTTATCCCTATTGTGGGGTTACCAGTATGGTATTTGTAAATTGAAATCTTATCCCCTCTCAAGCGTCTCTTCTCCAGAGAAAATACGTTCAGTGCTAGCAACCTTTCTTCATAACTAATATCCTCCAGACTCTTTATTAGCTTTGTTGCCCGTCTTTGTACTCACTCCATTTCCAGTACACTGGTGCCCAGAACTGGACAGCATACTCCAGGTGCGGCTGGACCAGAGTCTTGTAGAGTGGGAGAATTATCGCTTTATCCCTGGAGTTAATCCCTTTTTTAATGCATGCCAATATTCTGTTTGCTTTGTTAGCAGCAGCTTGGCATTGCATGCCATTGCTGAGCCAATCATCTACTAGGACCCCCAGGTCCCTTTCCATCCTAGGTTCCCCCAGAGGTTCTCCCCCCAGTGTATAGATTGCATTCATATTTTTGCCACCCAATGCATTCTTTTAAATTTTTCTACATTTAACCACATTATACAGGAGCTCTGATGCACTTATTCCATAAGACTGCTATATGCTGCTGATGAGAAAAGGTATTTAGCAGTTCATATTTACTACAATAATGCACTTCTGTTCTGTGTACTGTGAGAAACCAGATATAGTGAATGCAGGGTCCTGGGTTTAGTAACACTTTAACAGAGATACAGAGATCACCTTATAATAGTTACAGCTAGTGGGTTGTCCCAAATAAATAGTACAAAGATGTGTGGAAGTAGGAGGAGAAGATGATTGGGGGATGGGGGGGGGGGGGGCGGAGGGCAAGAGGCTAATATATAAATAAAATCAACCCCCCTTCTAGTGATCCATGCCATTTTTCTCCCTTTTTAATCTGTTTTTTCTGGTAAGGTTTCAATCAGAAATTTGAGAACCAGATTGCTGAAAACAAATAAAACAGAGATATAACACCCATATTAACACATCAGCTGTTCCCTCCACCCAAATATGTTTTGGAGGAGTTATGACCTTTACGTACAAATATGTTATAATATCCTATCCCCCCCAAATTATTATGTTTACTGTTTTATTTTCTGTTCTGCTCATGCCAGTTTAAGCTGTCAGTGACATTATACAAGTAGTTGCTCTACCTGCAATCAACAACATGTCGCTGTGCTAATTTGTGGGTGTCTGTAGAAACAGGTGCATGACTAGTCTCAGGAGCAGCAAGGAGTATAATCTTGCATGTTCTCCATAATATCGTGTACTGGATATCAGTGTTGGTCATCTTACTTTAAAAAAGTAATTTAGTTAAGTTACAAATTACTTCTCCCAAAAAGTAATTGCGTTAGTAACTCAGTTACTACATTGGAAAAGTAATTAGTTACACAGCAAAGTAACTGACTTTTTTTTTTAAATATTCTATACGTGTAACTAAGGGGCGGGTCTAGTATTACTGTAACCAAGGGGCGCATTTATTATTGTTATATATCGTGTAACCAAGGGGCTGCTCTATTATTACTCTAACCAAGGGGCAGATCTGTTATAGCGTGTAAGCAAGGGGCGGGTCTATTATTATTATATCGTGTAAGGGGCGGGTCTATTATTATTATTATTATATCGTGTAAGGGGCGGATTTCTACAGAAGAGGGCGAATGTTAAATTAATGGGCAGAGCTCGATATATAACAATAATAAATGTGCCCCTTGGTTACAGTAATACTAGACCCGCCCCTTAGTTACACGATAGACGCCCCTTGCAGAGTAGCACGAGCATCATGAGGGTGCGGCATCGCCTCGTACAATTACATGTTACCTGCGCTGTGTAGAGTTCACTCAGAGCTGTTTAGGTTCGGCAATTTTCGGAACCACCGTAGTCCTTCGTACTGCACAAGCGCTGCACCTGCGCAGTACAGGGGGTCCTTATCCGGCGGGGGAACTTTTTTGGCAGGACACTGGAATTACACTACTGCCATCTAGTGACGGTAGATGTAATTGGGGTAACTAAGCCAAAGTAATGGGAACTGAGTTACCATGAGAGGAAAAGTAATCAGTTAGATTACTAGTTACCCTCTAAAGTAACTGAGTTACGTAACTCAGTTTATTTTAACTCAGTTACTTACATCACTGCTGGATATAATACCTTGCACTGGATTACTGCATTTGTATTCTAGGATACTGACAAATGGGACAAAAAGCCTGATTAGTTGTACAATTTAGCAAATGTATGCGTTTCCGATTGCACATTAAAATGCAGAATATTTATTACATAAACAGCAATACTTGCATTAATTGCATATCATCTAAAGTCATGATAGTTTTAACAATTTGCTATTTCAAAAAATGTCAGTAAGCAAGAGGAATTTCTGCATTAGTTAAAGCTGAACTCCATCCTTAGTCTTGCACAGTTGTGCAAGCTCCTGCAATTTCATAAAATCGTATACTCTGATTTCTCTGCACACCTTATTTCCAGGCTGGAGGATGTCCGGTGTTATTTGGGCCATTTTTCCCCCAACATATCTGTCCTTGCCCCTCATCTTTTATTCATTGGATGTACTCTATTTTACTCGTGGAAGCTCAGCTTTCAGGAAGTTATGTACAGTCCCTCCCACCAGTCACAATAAACCTGCATTGTGTAGATGGAAGTGATGACCCCCCCCCAGTCTTAAATAAGGTATGTAATAAATCCGGAACGGTTTTATTTGAAAATTCGGATTGTTGGGCCAATCAGTTGTTAAATCAGGTTATGGAGTCTCCAAACAAGACATTTAGATGAGATCGTAGATTCCAATCTTTGTAAAATATAATTAGGTGCTTTATTCATACACTGCAGAGGAGAGACACAACACACACCGATTTTCAGCTCTACCAGGCCGAATGAAGAAGGAATTGTCTCTGACTTACAGACATCAAGTTTAACAATATATACTTATGAATATGCATAAGGTCTAGGCGTGTTATAGGTGTGACCGTATAGTTTAGTCCAATCAGCATTCATATCTTCTTAACAGCAAGGGAACAGTTAAGTAGGTGGTTCCATCATGTGACTGATAGAAAGTGAAAGAAAACATGGGTGCTGCCATAACGGTTTCTGGATCAGACCAGCTAGATAAGACAGTCCATTTCTTGGAGCAAAAAGGAATAAACTATTGCTTCTTATCTAGCGGTGAAGGTCATCATGGACTGAAAGTAGCAAGAAAGTGAATTACAAATTCTTAAAGTGATACTCTCTAGTTAATCTCAAAGGTTCTGTGGGCCTCTTCTATGAACTATAACTATATTTAGTTCTTTCCATAGATTTTCTATTGTATTCAAGTTAGGTGATTGGCTGGGCCATTCTAGCAGCTTTATTTTCTTTCTCTGAAACCAATTGAGAGTTTCCTTGGTTTTGTGTTTGGGATCATTGTCTTTCTGAAATGTCCACCCGCATTTCATCTTCATCATCCTGGTGGATGGCAGCATATTTGTATCAAGAATGTCTTGGTACATTTTTCCATTCAGCCTTCCTTCAACGATATGAAGTTTGCCAGTAATGTATGCTGAAAAACCTTACACCTTGATGTTCCCACCTCAAAACTTCACTGTTGGTATGGTGTTTTTGAGGTGTGCTGTGCCATTTGACTCCAACCATGGTGTGTATTATGGCATCCAAAGAGTTACATTTTGGTCTCATTTGACCAGACTATATTCTCCCAGTATTTCACATGCTTGTTTAAATGTTGTGCAGCAAACATTAAACAAGCTTCAACATGCTTTTTCTTAAGCAATGGAGTCTTGTTTGGTGAGCGTGCACACAGGCCTTGGTGGTTGCATTACTTATTGTTTTCTTTGAAACAATTGTACCTGCTATTTCCAGGTATTTCTAAAGCTCTCCACAAGTAGTCATTGGCTCTTGGACAACTCTTCTGATATTTCTTTTCATTCCTCTGTCAGAAATCTTGTGAGGATCACCTGGATGTGGTCGGTTTATGGGGAAATTATGTTCTTCCCACTTCTGACTAACAGTGCTCACTGGAACATTCAGAAGTTTAGCAATATTTCTGTAACCAAAGCTATCAGTATGTTTTGCAACGATGAGGTTGCAAAGGTCTTGAGAGAGCTCTTTGCCTTTACCCATCATGAGATTGGGTAATGAGACACCTTGTTAGAGGCCATCAGTTGAGGCTGAACCAGTTGATATTAATTTGTAGGGGCTGTGTTAATTTTGTCTTCTCTGGGATGCTGCTCTCCTAAATGGGTGTGTGGCTCAATACTTTCAGTCCTCACATTCTACTTTTCCTAGCTATATTATGAATAGAAGTAGACACTGCAAATTATATCCCCTTAAACTTTTATCGCTGTGCCTAATTCTACTAAAGAATTCAGATTTTAAATTTCAAGGAGTTCCCCTTTAATATCCAAGATCTTTTACTTTCTTTGACATATTTTTTGCACATTCCCTATTTATTCCATTAAATTGAATAGGGCCATATTTCCCTTTTTCTTGACTCTTTACCTTCTCCTTGTTCTTCTGGCCCCACCTACAATGCTTCTGCTTGGATACTAATGGGGGTTCTGTATTCAAATTAACTCTCTGAGCAGAGCACAAAATGCCTGCTTTGACCACTCTAACCTGTTTTAAATGTTTAGTAACAAGCAGACACTTCAGTAGTACTATGAGCCAAGGTTGGCATGATGATGCAGCTTCCATAATGACCTATGCTCAAAGAAAGTGGTTGAATGGCCCTGTGTATCATTCGGCCTGGTGGAGAAGTAAAGTTCTGTATTACAGAGTGGTGAGACTCTCACCCCTTTTTAGTTTTTAATTTTATTACAAAGGTAGAGTTGGACTTTAAATTTATAATACTATCCTTTCAGTAAACAGTTGACATATTTTTTACTGTTTCTTTTCAGTGGCTAACCATATATAAACTCAGTCAGAGACAGAACATGGTCTGAGCATTTATTCAGTTCAACTATAAGAAAACCATTTGCATAATCATTTTGCCTGAGCCAGCCATTCTAAACAGCTCTTATAATTATCGACTCATCATAAATGCATTTCTGCAGGGTTACAAAATCTCAAAAAGAAAAGGGAGGCAAGCATGGATAATGGATGGCAAAGAAAGGCTGGTTAGCAATCTTTTAGTTCATCCCCTAAATATTTTATTCTTCTGTATCTAAAGAAATGGTTTTCAGATTACAGATGATAGCTTTTGGATACGGTCCTGAATTACTCTATCCCTCCAAATCCTTTCAGCCTTTGCAATTACATACTATTGTCCTATTTTAAGGCTGGCAATGTTTGATAGCATGGGCAATATACTATGTGAATATTATAAGCATGAAAAGATATTCTTTGGATTTTCAGACCAACTTACCAGCTGCATTCTCCATGGGGGTACTGTTACAGCCATATTGTGCTTGTGTTGTCTGTCTTCTCTAAAACAGCTATTCCAACAGGGCAACAGCAGAAACATAACAGTACTTTTAGATACAAAGTTAACAGATGTAGCAGGCAATACTGCTGTTACAGTATGTCATTTTGCATGCCTTATTTTAGTTACATGAGTTCTGCGCTGAGAGACATTAACAATGTAAATTCCCACTGGAACATTGTGGGACAGTGATTCTTTTCTTCTTTATGTATTTATCTTTTTTTGAATGATAAATATGTTAAAGTGAAACACTAGCTGAGGAAAAACATTCTTTTTAAATCAGTTATTTAAAGTGAAAGTCTTGTTTTGTTTCCCTATAAAAATAACAAACATGCTATACTTACCTGCTCTGTTGCAGTAAATTTGCACAGAGCAGCCTGGATCCTCCACTTCTCGGGTCCCTCTTCGGGGCTCTTATTTTTTATTTTTATTTATTACAGGATTTATATAGCGCCAACAGTTTACGCAGCGCTTTACAATATAAAAAGGGAGACAATACAGTTATAATACAATAAAATACAAGAGGATTACGAGGGCCCTGCTCAGAAGAGCTTACAATCTAATAGGGTGGGGGAGGTGATACAAAAGTTTGTAACTGTGGGGAATGAGCTGATGGAAGTGGTAAAAGATTAGTTGGAGACATGATAGGCTTCCTTGAAGAGATGAGTTTTCAGGGATCGCCTGAAGGTAGCTAGAGTAGGGGATAGCCAGACAGGTTGAGGCAGCGAGTTCCAGAGGATGGGAGAGGCTCTGGAGAAATCCTGGAGACTAGCATGGGAGGAGGAAACAAGAGAGCTTGACAGGAGGAGATCTTGAGAAGAGCGGAGAGGATGGTTTGGGATATGTTTGGAGACAAGATTGGTGATGTAGCTCGGGGCAGGATGGCTTTGTAAGTTGTGGTTAGTATTTTGAATTTAATTCGCTGGGTGATTGGGAGCCAGTGTAGGGATTGGAGGAGAGGGTTGGCAGACACTGAACGGTTGGTAAGGTGGATAAGTCTGGCAGCAGCATTCATGATAGACTGAAGAGGGTAGAGCCTATGGAGAGGCAGGCCCCTCCCTCCTGTTGAGCGCCCCCACAGCAAGCATCTTTCTATGGGGGCACCGGAGTCACAGCTCCCTGTGTCCATTAAGACACAAAGCCCCCGGTCCCACCCCCCCTCTCTCCTGATTGGCTAGCTGACTTTGATTGACAGCAGTGAGAGCCAGTGGTGCCACTGCTGTGTCAGTCAGGAGGAAAAATCTCGGATGGCTGACACACGTGTGGACATTGCTGATAGCATAGAATGCAATAAGATAAAAAAAAAACTTCTGACTTTACAATCCCTTTAAAGTTCAAGGGTTTTAGAGAATCTTACAGTGTTTCTTCTATTTTAAAGTTAATTAGAAATGTCGCCCCATTAACTTTCTTAAATTGACTGTTGAGTGGATGGTCTGCCTAGTTGTTTGATCATTCCCAGTGCTGTAGGAAATAGGGAAAACGCTGCATCCCCAACACCCCTGTAAGCATTGCAAGTACACGCATTTGGAAGCAATTACATTATTATTATTATTATTATTATTATTATACAGGATTTATATAGCACCAACAGTTTAGGCAGCGCTTTACAATATAAAAGGGAGACAATACAGTTATAATACAATAAAATACAAGAGGATTGGGAAGGCCCTGCTCAGAAGAGCTTACAATCTAATAGGGTGGGGCATGTGTTACAAAAGTTTGTAACTGTGGGGAATGAGCTGATGGAAGTGGTAAAAGATTAGTTGGAGGCATAATAGGCTTCCCTGAGGAGATGCGTTTTCAAGGATCACCTGAAGGTAGGAAGAGCAGGGGATAGTCGTACAGGTTGAGGTAGCGAGTTCCAGAGGATGGGAGAGGCTCTGGAGAAATCCTGGAGATGAGCATGGGAGGAAGAGACGAGGGAGCTTGAGAGTAGAAGGTCTTGGGAGGAGCGGAGAGGATGGTTTGGGTGATATTTGGAGACAAGATTGGTGATGTAGCTCGGGGTAGAGTTGTGAATGGCTTTGTATGTCGTGGTTAGTCAAGTAGTTGCCAGATGATTGTTCCTAATTTTTACTGACAGTCTACTGACTGGAATGGTTCCAGGTGATTGGAGAAAAGCCAATGTAGCACCAATATTTAAAAAGGGCCCAAAATACATCCCTGGGAATTACAGACCAGTTAGCCTAACACCAATAGTATGCAAGCTCTTGGAGGGGATGATAAGGGACTATATACAAGATTTTAGTAATGAGAACGGCATCATTAGCAGTAATCAGCATGGATTCATGAAGAATCGTTCTTGCCATACCAATCTATTAACCATCTATGAGGAGGTGAGTTCCCATCTAGATAAAGGAAGGCCCGTAGATGTGGTGTATCTGGATTTTGCATAAGCATTTGACACTGTTCCTCATAAACGTTTACTGTACAAAATAAGGTCCGTTGTCATGGACCATAGGGTGAGTACATGGATTGAAAACTGGCTTTGAGGGCGAGTTCAGAGAGTGGTGATAAATGGGGAGTACTCGGAATGGTCAGAGGTGGGTAGTGGGGTCCCCCAGGATTCTGTGCTCTCTATTTGCAGATGAATAAGCAGGGCAATAACTTCTCCGCAGGATGTGGAAACCTTGCAAAGAGATCTGAACAAATTAATGGGGTGGGCAACTACATGGCAAATGAGGTTTAATGTAGAAGAATGTAAAATAATGCATTTGGGTGGCAAAAATATGAATGCAATCTATACACTGGGGGAGAACCTCTGGGGGAATCTAGGATGGAAAAGAATCTGGAGGTCCTAGTAGATGATAGGCTCAGCAATGGTATGCAATGCCAAGCTGTTGCTAACAAAGCAAACAGAATATTGACATGCATTAAAAAGGGGATCAACTCCAGAGATAAAACGATTATTATCCCGCTCTACAAGACTCTGGTACGGCCGCACTTAGAGTATGCTGTCCAGTTCTGGGCACCAGTCCATAGGAAGGATGTACTGGAAATGGAGCGAGTACAAAGAAGGGCAACAAAGCTAATAAAGTGTCTGGAGGATATTAGTTATGAGGAAAGGTTGCAAGCACTGAACTTATTCTCTCTGGAGAAGAGACGCTTGAGAGGGGATATGATTTCAATTTATAAATACCGTACTGGTGACCCCACAATAGGGATAAAACTTTTTCACGGAAGGGTGTTTAACAAGACACGTGGCCACTCATTAAAATGAGAAGGAAAGAGGTTTTACCTTAAACTACGTAGAGGGTTCTTTACTGTAAGAGCAGCAAGAATGTGGAATTCCCTTCCACAGGCAGTGGTCTCAGCGGGGAGCATCGATAGTTTCAAAAAACTATTAGATAAGCACCTGAATGACCACAACATACTGACATAATCACACACATAGGTTGGACTTGATGGACTTCTGTCTTTTTTCAACCTCACCTACTATGTGACTATGTACATTTCAGTCTGCATTCAGCTATGATTTTCTAAAATTGCCTTAAAAAGCTGTGGCAGCAAATGTATGGTGGTGTTCTGTGCTGAGACTGGCCTCATGCACAGTGGGTGTTTAGCCTGGTACATGAAGCATTTAGCATTTAGCTACGGTTGGAAGGCATAGATACCCCTCCAACCCCACTTCCGGCAACCTGTCAAGCTCTATGAGAGTCTGATAGCTGCTGGGGCAGGGCTGGGTGGTGTATTCAGTGGTACTTTCATTTAGGGTACTATGCACCCAGGTATGAGTGCATATTGCTCTAAACATACATAGTGCTGGGTGCACTATCCATCCCAGCCAAGCCACAGCAACTGTCAGACTCTTATAGAGTTTGACAGGCTGCTAGCAGCAGGGTTGGGCGGTCTGCCTGTGCCCTCCAACCTCAGCTAAATGCCAGAGCATCATGTACCAAGGCTAAACATCCAGTTTGTATGAGGCCAAACTTAGTACAGAACATTACCAGACATCTGCTGTCATGGATTTTTTATACAATTTTAGAAAATCAAAGGGAATGCAAATATAGTTGTAGTAGCAGCTACAGACAAACTCTAATGCCGCGTACACACGGTCGGACTTCCCAACCGATGGAAAAATTTAGAACATGTTCTCTAAGTCCGTCAGAAATTCCGACAGAAAAAGCCAGATAGGGGCATACACGCGGTCGGAATATCCGACCAAAAGCTCCCAACAGACTTTTTCTGTTGGTAATTCCGACCATGTGTACGCGGCATGACTACCTTCAGTTCTCAGCAGTATACTTAGTGATCTCATGACATGATCCTAACCCTTCATTGCAGCTAAAAAGGTCTAGAGACACACAAGGCTTCATGGAACACAGCAGGAAGGGTAAACAAATTGCTTATGCATGATTTGTGTGTGGGGAAATGGCAGTATGCTGCTTTGTAAAATTACATATACAGTATAGTGTCCTTGATATGAAAATCCTGGACATCAGAAAAAAAGTGAACCTCCTCCAAAAGTTAAACTGGGTAATGAAATGTTACAACTTGCAATCAAAATGTGAAAGGGGTTATTGTAGTCATTAGTGACCACTATTGTTTTACAAAAGAATATAGTACAGGTCTAAGCTTTGCTTGCATCTGCTGTAGGTTAAGTTTTGCCTGTAGTAAATCAACCCAATACATTCCCTAGAAACAATTATGTTACATTAATTATTGATGTTTCTGATTGTTGCTGCATGAAACATCCACATAAGAAATTTGATGGAAAATCCTTTGGAATTTCTTTCTGATCGTAAATGAGCTACATGAATCTATGGAGGTGGACCTCACAGACATTCATAAAATATAACCAAAGCCTATTTTATTTCTGATATAAGAAAGCATGTGTACAACAGCATGCGTGACACTGAATCCTTTGCTACAGCACGAGCGGTAAAATTAGTTAGTGAAAGTGTGCATGCATTTGCCTATTTATCCTTTTCATTCAGATATATGGCTTTCAACAGTGAGAAGCTATTGCTTGTAACACCTTAGTAAGGATTGTTTAAAAAAACAAAGCTACAATCTAATACTGAGGATCAAATTAAGAAAACAATCTGTGTCATAAGAACTAACCTTTCCACCTTTTAAGCAAACTCCATTTCCATATACAACTCATAACTAGAAATCCTAATAAATGCATAAAAAAAACTCCATCACATATGTTATATAAGGTTGGCAGAAAGGAAAAAAATATGCTTCACATAACAACAGTTACTAAGAATAGAACAGCTTTTGGGGTATTAATACCAGGCTGACTAAATAAGGGGTCATGGTGAAAAATGTCCTGCATGATGCTGGGGAAACAGGAGAAACATTGTTACAATAATGCCGCGTACACACGGACGGAATTCTCGTCGGAAAAGCCTTGGATGTTTTTTCAGACGGAATTCCGCTCAAGCTTGTGTTGCCTACACACGGTCACACCAATTTCCGACCATCAAGAATGCGGTGACGTACAACACTATGACGAGCCACGAATATTAAGTTCAATGCTTCTGAGCATGCGTTGAATTGTTTCCGAGCACGCGTTGGAAATTTTGCGAGTCGGAATTGCCACAGACGATCAGAACTTAATAAAGACAGAGAGGGGAGTAGAATTATAAACCTATACATACAGTATCTCACAAAAGTGAGTACATCCCTCACATTTCTGTACATATTTTATTATATTTTTTAATGTGAAGACACTAAAGAAATTACACTTTGCTACAATGTAAAGTAGTGAGTGTACAGGTTTGCTGTCCCCTCAAAATAACTCAACACACAGCCACTAATGTCTAAAACGCTGGCAATAAAAGTGAGTACACCCCTAAGTGAAAATGTCCAAATTGGGCCCAATTAGCCATTGTTCCTCCCCGGTGTAGTGACTCGTTAGTGTTACAAGGTCTCAGGTGTGAATGGGGAGCAGGTGTGTTAAATTTGGTGTTATCACTCTGGCACCTCATGGCAAACAACTCTCTGAGAATCTAAATAAAATAATTGTTGCTCTACATAAAGATGGCCTAGGCTGTAAGAAGATTGCCAAGACCCTTAAGCTGAGCTGCAGCATGGTGGCCAAGACCATACAGCGGTTTACCAGGACAGGTTCCACTCAGAACAGGCCTTGACCAAAGAAGTTGAGTTCACATGATCAGAGTCATATCCAGAGGTTGTCTTTGGGAAATAGAAGTTTGAGTGCTGCTGCAGAGGTTGACCATATGCCACACACTGCATCAAACTGGTCTGCATGGCTGTCATCCCAGAAGGAAGCCTCTTCTAAAGATGAAGCACAAGAAAGCCTGCAAATAGTTTGCTGAAGACAAGCAGACTAAGGACATGGATTACTGGAACCCTGTCCTGTGGTCTGATGAGACCAAGATAAACTTATTTGGTTCAGATGGTGTCAAGCATATCTTGCCTACAGTCAAGTATGGTGGTGAGAGTGTCATGGTCTGAGGCTGCATGAGTGCTGACGCCACTGGGGAGCTACAGTTTATTGAGGGAACCATGAATGTCAACATGCACTGTGACATACTGAAGCAGAGCATTATCCCCTCCCTTTAGAGACTGGGCCGCAGGGCAGTATTCCAATATGATAACAACCCAAAACACACCTCCAAGACAACCACTGCCTTGCTAAAGAAGCTGAGGGTAAAGGTGGTGGACTGGCCAAGCATGTCTCCAGACCTAAACCCTATTGAGCATCTGTTGGGCATCCTTAAATGGAAGGTGGAGGAGCGCAAGGTCTCTAACATCCACCAGCTCCGTGATGTTGTCATGGAGGACTCCAGTGGCAACCTGTGAAGCTCTAGAGAACTCCATGCCCAAGAGGATTAAGGCAGTGCTGGATAGTAAAGGTGGCTACACAAAATATTGACACTTTGGGCCCAATTTGCACATTTACACTTAGGGGGTGTACTGACTTTTGTTGTCAGTGGTTTAGACATTAATGGCTGTGTGTTAAGTTATTTTGAGGGGACAAAAAATGTACACTGTTATACAAGCTGTACACTCACTACTTTACATTGTATAAAAGTGTAATTTCTTCAGTGTTGACACATGAAAAGATATTATAAAATATATACAAAAATGTGAGGGGTGTACTCACTTTTGTGAGATACTGTATGTTCAGAACATTGGACTGTGATCTAAACAGATTTAAACAATGTTATGTGCCACTAATATTTAAACTAAAGTGAATTGTTACATTTGAACAGCAAGTACAGTATGTTCCTTTTCCTTTTGGTAGCTGTATAGAAATGCCTAAAGCCTCTGATCACAATCACCACCACCTCAATCTTGGGCATGACACGTGTCAGGACTCCTTATCTCACTGTGACAAATGCCTACTGCTTGATAATGATACTGTTCACTATGTATATCATAAACTTTATATACAGGTATTAACACCCATGTGTATAAATGTGTGGTTCTTACTCAGATTCTGAATTGTATCACTCTTTGCATCACTTATATTTATCATCATTAAAAGGGAAAACCAAACACATTTCAAAATCGTTATCCTTAGTTCAATGACTTAGTCAATAAATGACAACACTTGCACTTTAAATGTTCTGCTTTAATTATCCTGTAACACCATACAACTCTCTGCTGCAACAACTGCAATTGTATATTATTCAATGCTATACTACTAAGCATAAAAGAACAAAACAAGTTTTTCGTTGGGGGCCACATAGGAATTTCAAACTGGCATTTTTTGCACTGATTTGCGGTCTTTATAAGGGGCAGTGACATTTATTAGATGCTCCTAGTTAAGTTGACGGGTAATATAATTTGAATAAAATTAGCAGTTTGAAGAAGGTTGTTTTGGTATATGTGAACCAGGGGTTCTCAACCCATGGTCCTCTGATGTGGCCCTGCCCCTGTGAGGATAGTTGAAGTAACTCCACAGGATTTATTCCATAGTGTAGTATGTTTAATTATTGATGTTGAAAAGGTAAAATTAGGTATTGTATATGTGCCTTTAACTGGCACTGGTATGTACAGCTTGTTTGGATGACTGGTTTATTCCCTGGATGCTGGTGTGTGGTCCAAGCCACGTTCTGCCCACCATCGTTCTTGAAGTTCACTTCCTGAAGACGCCAATCATGGGGAAACATATGTCAAAGCAGGGATTCGTCACTTCCCGATCCCATGTGACATCATATCCGGGCGGTGAGAATGAGACTTGGATCACACGGCAGCGCTGGGGGAATAAACCAATCATACGCACAAGCTGTACACACCAATGCCGGTTAAAGGCTTTTCCATTTAAAGGCACATATACATGTGAGTGCAATACCTTAATCTAGTTAAGTTACCTTCCCTATCCATACCCCATACTAATTAGAGGAAACAAGTGGAGTGATTACAGCAGAGGAATTCCAGCTTTGAGCTTCTAAGTGTTTTTTGACCTTCCTGTAACACGGGTCAGACACCTCTGGTGAGTTCACATCTATCACTTGAGACCTAGTGGTGAAGATAAAAGGACATCTCCATATTGAAGCACTTTATTGGTGTTGGGAACAGTCACACTGGACTTTATTTATTTATCAATTTGTTATGTTTAATAATATGTTCACTATTTCTATGATTGTTTGTTGATGGACTTTAGTCTTAACAATCCATTTCATGCATTTATATATATTTACTATGGTGGTTTGATATTATGAATATGTGAGCGCCATCTTTTATGTTTGCTTTTATATATAGAGGTGTATCTTTCACATTTATTTTGATTTCTTATTTATCAGGGCACCACACAATGTAATAAGGTAAGGTAATATATTTTTTAAATCTTGTGTTTATACTTTAAAGCATATGGTTAACATATCATGAAAGCTTTAAAGCTTAATTCAACCTTCCAATATGCACTGCTGTACGCTGCTGTAATTAACAGCACAGCCCAGAAAGGGAAAGCGATGTTGATCAAAGTAGTGTTCAGAGAGTCATGTGTATCTACAGAAATATCAGGCCATTTCTTATGTATGAGAGACAAAGTTAGACTCCCATATGTGTTAGCAGAACAGGGGTTTTCACTTAACTTAAAAAAATATATATATTTGTACCGAATTCCACACGAAGTGCGTTTTTGAGAAAGTGAAATTCACTGTAATTTTTTTTTCAAAATGATAACATAAAATTGATAGAGACAAATTGTGAATATTAGTACAGTTGTTAAAATATTACTAATATAAGAAAGGTTTAGAGATGAGAAAAAAAAATCCTAGATTAGTTGTTAAGGTTGAACCTGTTTAACCTGGGATTAGCTATACAAGCTGTTTAGGGAGCATGCTTCAGATCTGAGGTAAGCAAAGGTCTCTAGATCAAAAGCTTAACAGTGACACTCAACGAGCTTGTTTGCATTCATTTAGGTTCAGTCAATTTCATTTTTCAGTATTTCTTGTTAACAATGGCTAATCAACCTATGA
Source organism: Lithobates sylvaticus (assembly GCA_028564925.1). Lineage (NCBI taxonomy): Eukaryota > Metazoa > Chordata > Amphibia > Anura > Ranidae > Lithobates > Lithobates sylvaticus. The sequence goes on along the minus strand of CM053029.1, from coordinate 457,694,734 downwards.
GCAAGTGCCTTTTATAGAAATTATGATTAATAATGTGATTTTACTGTTTTTAAAATAAACATTATAGTATAACATGAATCAAAAATGTTATATAAAATTGTAGACAACAAACTTTAATAAAAATTATTAATTTGATTAGTTTAATTTGAATTTAAAGCTAACAAAGCAGTAAAGTTATGAGAAGTAAAAATACACTGCGTTTACAGAATACATCAAAAGTACCCGTTTAACTAAAGTGTTGATAAAAATAAAGTTTAAAATGGCAGCTCATTGAAAATACAGCTGGGATGACATCTGTTGTGTGACTGCTCATTTGCAAAACAATACGAAGGCACTGCATATTATTAAATGTTATTGTAAATCACAACACTCGTACTCTCACTATGAATCTGCACCTAAAACTTGCAGATTGTATTACACAGCAATAGGCTACATGACATGATGACAGTGACTGCACATAACTTCTCACAGCTCTCCAGGGCACCAGGAGGCCTGAAACTTTAAAAAAAAATAAAAATTAAAAGTCAGCAGCTACAAATACTGCAGCTGCTGACTTTTAATAATCGGACACTTACCTGTCCCGGGGTCCAGCGATGCGGGGGAATGAGACCCCCCCTCGTTCCCCGCTCCGCTCGCGGGGCCGGCATTCTTAATGTGGGAACCCGACTGTGTCTTCACAGCCGGGCACCCACTGCGCATGCGCGAGCACCGCCGTGCGCCGTGATTCGACGCTCACTCATCTGGGACACATGACAGGTCCCAGATGACTGTGCAGCGCCTACAGGAAGTGACGTTTAGCCCGGGCAATGAAGGTGGCAGACTACGAGGGACCCCCTAGCAACAGGCATTTAGAGGTGAGTAAAAAAAAAATTTTTTTCCAATAAATTTTTTTTTTTTTTCTTTTTATGATTTTTATGCCACTTTTATTTTTTTTTGCCCGCAACCCCACTTTAAGGCCCTGTAATATATAAAACCTAAACTATTTCTGACAAAATTGACTGTTGCCCCATACCCTCCAGCCTCCCACAACTCCCTATTGGTTACTGAGACCACAGATAAACTAAGACTGGCGGTTGTTCAGAAATGGAAAGTGTCCCACATGACACCTTATTTTGGTGCATCGCACATCTAATCAACTGTTATGTTGCAGCCCATATAGTGCTTTTAGTGCATAGTAGAATATGTACCGTATATACTCGTATAAGCCGATTGATTCAGCACATTTTTTTGTGCTGAAAGTGCCCCCCTTGGCTTATACTTGAGTCAAGCACTTTCTCCAGCAGAGAATGACATTTTCCAAACCGACTTTGGGGCCCTGTATCTCGGGGCTACTTGGTGCTAGGAACCCCATACCACTTTGGATATGTTGCAGTGCTAGTTCCACTGGGTTTGCACACCAAATTTGGGGTTTCTAGCACCAAGTGGCCCCGAGATACGGGGCCCCAAATTCGGTCAACTGTGTCCATCTGCAGCAATATCATTTCGGGACCCTTTGGGTCCAGAGACCCCAAATTTTGGCTGCAGTTGGGCACATCTAGGAACCCTTAGTTTGAAGTTTTGGGGACCTATGGCTGCTAATGAGCACAGTGAGGCATGCAAATGGGCATTGTTGACCCTCTTTACCACAGTAGCTGCGCATTTCTCACCCTAGGCTTATACTCGAGTCAATAAGTTTTCCCAGTTTTTTGTGGTAAAATTAGGCACCTTGGCTTATATTCGGGTCGGTTTATACTCGAGTATATACGTTAACTGTCTAGTACCATCATCCTATTGGCACACTCCTGCACACCTTTTTTTCACAGATTGTGAGACTTTTTGGGCAGACAGTCTAACATGGGATTTTTTTATGATACTTTTTGTACAAAAAGTCACATTCTGGCTTTTTTTTTACACTTCAAACACAGTTTTTTGGTACATTCAAAAAAGTAGGTTTATGTGCCAAATGTTTGATGCACTGACAGTAATGTATTTATCCCATTGTGTTGAAGTCCCAATATAGAATTGTGAGAGACAGCAAGGGGAAGCTTAGTGTTAACATTCTCTAAACAAATTTAAACTTTACATATTACAGTACCAATCTATGCACCTGAAGTTACTGGTAATTGACCAAATATACCAAATATCAGACAGTTTTGATGGCATGCTTGTCTACATTTATTAGGTGACCTGGAGCTGCCATTTGTGGTAAGAGTCTGTCAGGAACAGGGTCATTATGTGTGGGTCACCATGTTTGTGTTTTTGGGTTGTTGAGGTATCATTCCTGGTAATTTATGACGATGGATTCCTAGGGGTTTAATGATGTGATTGATGATGGATTTACACCGGAGGAATTTTTTGTGTTTTTGTTTTATTTTATTAAAGGATTTTATGTACAGTCTGTTTGTTTATAAACTATGTAAATTCTTATAGCGAATGAGCAGTAAGGGTTACTATGCATACTACAGGACCAAAAATTAAGTTTTTTGGGGGGGTCCCCACCATTTTCTTTTGTTTTGCATGGGGTCTACATTATGTATTTTTAGGGTGACCTATTTGCAATTATTTTCTGCATGTAGTCCCCATTTTGTGTTTGTTTGCTATGTATTTTCCTTCAAAATGAGTAATCAGGGGGTTCAAAAGGGGCTTCTAGCATCTAATAAACCCTCTAAATCCCCCCCGATGCTGCCAAACACAAAAAAACCTTGCCTTATCCACCCAAACATCTTAATCAGGCAAAAATTCAATTATATCACATAATGCTAAATGTTTATGACACGTGTTGCGCTGCATCCTCTTGTCTGCCAGGAACAATTCTCATATGAAACAGCAAGGTACTGCGGGATCCTCGTATCTGTCAGGGAAAGCCCTTATGTGATACAGTTCAAGTCTGTCAGGATCATTTGCCTGACAGGAGATGCTGTCATGTGACACAGTCAAGGTTGGGCTGGATCCTCTTGCCTGGCAGGAATATCTCTCATGTAATAAAGCTTGAGTTGTGTTGGATCTTCTTCTCTTACAGGAAGATTTCTCACATAATAAAATCCCTCCCCAGGTGTTAAAGTTGAATGATCTGAATGGCAATGGCATTTACTGGCTGAGCATCACCTGTTCAAAGTATCAAAAGCAACGTCATTTAACATTTTAGCAAAAAGTTGTCATTGTGCTAACATGTGTCCTCACCGACCCAACTTGATCTCATCTGAATTTTATGTTAATAATTTATACAGACTAATAACTTTTTCCTGCCTATGTTTCAACAAAGCATCCAAAGAGAAATAACGTTTTTTGTTTTGTTTTTTAAGTGAACCATATATGTTTACTTTGAAGTTTATCATTCCTCTAAGCGACATAAACATGATGTTATATAATTTTTTTTTAAGCTGAAATTGTATTAGATTTTTTTTAGGTGGTACAGCTGAAAATCACTTTTGTCACTTTAGCTCATATGAAAAGCTAAAGCCCTCCCAAATAATGTTTAATGCACTGAAATAAATTTAGTTTCACTGAAAAAAGATTTATCATTTAATCAAAACAGACAGGTCAAATTTTGGCAAGACAAAAGTTGTGTTGCCTATACAGAAATTGAACAACTTTACTGAAAATCCAAAAATATGTCAGCAAATTAAGTAGTGGCGCTGCGAGATCCAAATTTAATATCTTGTATGACTTCTATGAGCTTGAAGGACAGCATCCATGCGGTTTGGCAAGGATTCATACAATTTAATGATGAAGTCATCAGGAATAGCAAAGAAAACAGTCTTGCATGCCTCCCAGAGTTCATCAATATTCTTTGGTTTTGTCTTCCATGCTTCATCTTTCATCCTACACCACATATACTCAATGATGTTCATGTCTGGTGACTGGGCTGGCCAATCCTGGAGCATCTTGATCTTCTTTGCCTTAAGGAACTTTGATGTGGAGATGAAAGTATGCGATGGAGCACCATCCTGCTGCAAAATTTGGCCTTTTTTATGGTTGGGAATATAAGAGGTAGCTAAGATTTCTTGGTATTTTAGACTATTGATGTTGCCTTCCACCCTGCAGATACCTCGCACACCCCCATTCTGGATGTAACCCCAGACCATGATTTTGCCTCCACCAAACTTCACTGTTTTCTGGGTAAATCTCGGCTCCATGCGGGTTCCAGTAGGTCTCCTGCAATATTTGCGGTGAAAGTGGTGTAATTCAACAGAAGATTCATCTGAAAAATCCACCTTCTGCCACTTTTCCAGAGTCCATCCTTTTACCATGCTGTGGCCTATGGCAAATGCCACACGGTTTTTCAATTGTCTTTTGTTTAGTGCTGGCTTATGGGCACTGATTCGACCATGGAGGCCATTTCGAGACAGAATCCAACAAACTGTTCTGGTTGACACAGGGACTTCAGGTGACCAGGTCTCGTGGAGCTCTGCTGCAGTGGAAAATGGGCTGGCCTTGGATTTTCAAGCCAACAAACGGTCCTCTCGAGCAGTTGTCTTGCGGGGTCGGCCTGACCTGGACTTGTCCAAAACGTCTCCAGTCTCTTCAAATCTTTTTTTTATCCTCTGAACTTGACGCTGAGACACATTGAAGGTGTCTGCCACATCAGCAGTAGGGATGAGCCGAACACCCCCCCGTTCGGCTCGCACCAGAACCCGCGAACGGACCTAAAGTCCGTGCGAGCTTTAGAACCCTATTAGTTATAATGGATGCGAACGTTCGAAATTAAAAGTGCTCATTTTAAAGGCTAATATGCATGTTAATGTCATAAAAAAGTGTTTGGGGACCTGGGTCCTGCCCCAGGGGACATGTATCAATGCAAATTTTTTTTTTAAAAACGGCCGTTTTTTCAGGAGCAGTGATTTTAATAATGCTTAAATTGAAACAATAAAAGTGTAATATTCCTTTAAATTTCGTACCTGGGGGGTGTCTATAGTATGCCTGTAAAGGGGCGCATGTTTCCCGTGTTTAGAACTGTCTCTGCGCAAAGTGTCATTTTTGAAAGTAAAAAAGCTATTTAAAATCACTCGCGGCTAATGTTAATTCACGGCTCCCGTAACACAGAGAACAGTGATTCATTGAAACTCATTCATAAAAAAAAGTCATTGATAAAAAAAAAAAAAAATGAAAAAAAAAAAGCGTAGGGGTCCCCCCAAATTCAATAACCAGGCCCTTCAGGTCTGGGATGGATATTAAGGGGGATCCCAGCCAAAAAAAAAAAAAAAAAAATGGCGTAGGGTCCCCCTCAAAATCCATACCAGACCCTTGAGGTCTGGTATGGATTTTAAGGGGAACCCTAGCCAAAAAAAATGGCGTGGGGTCCCCCTCAAAATCCATACCAGACCCTTATCCGAGCACGCAACCTGGCAGGCCGCAGGAAAAGAGGGGGGGACGAGAGCGCCCCCCCCTCTCGCCTGAACCGTACCAGGCCACATGCCCTCAACATTGGGAGGATGCTTTGGGGGTCTAAGACCCCTAAAGCACCTTGTCCCCATGTTGATTAGGACAAGGGCCTCTTCCCCACAACCCTGGCCGGTGGTTGTGGGGGTCTGCGGGCGGGGGGCTTATCGGAATCTGGAAGCCCCCTTTAACAAGGGGACCCCCAGATCCCGGCCCCCCCCCCTGTGTGAAATGGTAAGGGGGTACAAAAGTACCCCTACCATTTCACCAAAAAAGTGGCAAAAATGGTAAAAAAGACAGGAGACAGTCTTTGACAATTCCTTTATTAAAATCTTCTTTCTTCTTTCTTCATCCTTCGGATTCTTCATCTTCTCCTTCCTTCATCTTCTTCCATCTTCTTCTTCCATTTTCTTCTTCCTCCGATCCGCTTCTTCTTGCGCTGGTCTTCTCGTCCTTCTCGTCCGGCATCTTCTTCCGTCGGCGTCGGCGTCGGTGTCGGTGTCTTCTTGGGCCGCTCCGCGCAATGGGAGGCTCCCGCTGTGTGAGGCTCCGCTCCATCTGACAGGTCTTTTAAAACGGAGGGCACCTGGTGACCCCGCCCCCCTCTGACGTCATGGGGAAAGCCATCATGGAATTCCCCATGACGTCCCTGTGCGTCAGAGGGGGCGGGGTCACCAGGTGCCCTCCATTATAAAAGACCTGTCAGACGGAGCGGAGCCTCACACAGCGGGAGCCTCCCATTGCGCGGAGCGGCCCAAGAAGAGACAGAGACACCGACGCCGACGGAAGAAGATGCCGGACGAGAAGGACGAGAAGACCAGCGCAAGAAGAAGCGGATCGGAGGAAGAAGAAAATGGAAGAAGAAGATGGAAGAAGATGAAGGAAGGAGAAGATGAAGAATCCGAAGGATGAAGAAAGAAGAAAGAAGATTTTAATAAAGGAATTGTCAAAGACTGTCTCCTGTCATTTTTACCATTTTTGCCACTTTTTTGGTGAAATGGTAGGGGTACTTTTGTACCCCCTTACCATTTCACACAGGGGGGGGCCGGGATCTGGGGGTCCCCTTGTTAAAGGGGGCTTCCAGATTCCGATAAGCCCCCCGCCCGCAGACCCCCACAACCACCGGCCAGGGTTGTGGGGAAGAGGCCCTTGTCCTAATCAACATGGGGACAAGGTGCTTTAGGGGTCTTAGACCCCCAAAGCATCCTCCCAATGTTGAGGGCATGTGGCCTGGTACGGTTCAGGCGAGAGGGGGGGCCGCTCTCGTCCCCCCCTCTTTTCCTGCGGCCTGCCAGGTTGCGTGCTCGGATAAGGGTCTGGTATGGATTTTGAGGGGGACCCCACGCCATTTTTTTTGGCTAGGGTTCCCCTTAAAATCCATACCAGACCTCAAGGGTCTGGTATGGATTTTGAGGGGGACCCTACGCCATTTTTTTTTTTTTTTTTGGCTGGGATCCCCCTTAATATCCATCCCAGACCTGAAGGGCCTGGTTATTGAATTTGGGGGGACCCCTACGCTTTTTTTTTTTTTGTTTTTTTATTAATGAATGACAGCTCTCTGTGTTACAGGAGCCATCAATTCATTAGCCGCGAGTGATTTAAATAGCTTTCTTCCTGCAAAAATGACACTTTTTTGCAGGGAAAGTTCTAAGCACAGGAAACCTGCCCTCCTTCACAGGCTACCTATAGACACCCCCCAGATGTGATACTGCAATGCTGTTCTAACAGCATGCACACACATATCCCCAGAAATAAAGCACATATTGTTGTCAGCAGTCAGCAGCACACTGACACGCTGACACTGTGAGTGAAACATAATATGCGAGGCCGCCGCCGCGGCGGCCTCTTATACCGTGGGGCGTGTATTAAAGCCCCTGAGCTATAATTGGCTACAGGCATCCTGCCTGTAGCCAATTATGGCTCTCCTCGCTGCCGGCGCTGTGATTGGCCAAGCATGCGGGGTCACAGTGCATGCTTGGCCAATCATCAGCCAGCATTGCACTGCGCGGGCCGCAATGCATTGCGGGGCCGCTCGCATCACACGAATTTGATGCGAGCGGCCCCAATAGTTCTGGGCTCGCCGAGCGAGCGAACTCCCGGTGCTCGATTCGAACATGGGTTCGAATCGAACACCGGGCTCATCCTTAATCAGCAGTGGATCTGGTCTTCAGCCTCTTGATAATCAACACTTTAGTCTCTGGGTAAATCTTATGCCACGTACACACAGTCGGAATTCTCGTCGGAAAAAGCTCTGATGGTTTTCCCGTCGGAATTCCGACGGAATTTCGCTCAAACTGTCTTGCCTACACACCGTCACACCAAATTCACACGGTCAATAACACCACGCCTTAAAAAACTTTCGACTGCACTATAAAAGGGAAGTTTAATGCTTCTGAGCATGCGTTGAATTGTTTCTGAGCATGCGCCGGAATTTTGCATGTCGGAATTGCATACACACGATCGGAAAATCCGATAGAAACGTTTTCCGTCTGAAAAATTAAGAACAGGTTCTCAATCCAAAGTCCGTCAGAAATTCCGACAGAAAAAGACCGATAGGCATACACACGGTCGGAAAATCCGATGGAAAGCTCCCATCGGACTGTTTCCATCGGAAATTCCGACCGTGTGCATGCGGCATTTGGCATGTTTGCAGAGGTCTATTTGCAGTTGAGAAGGTCTAGTGTACTGGTGTTCTTTTTATACACACCTGAGACCTAATTGATCCATTATTAGTCACAGGTGAAGCTCATATGACAAGGCGACAACACTTATGTCTTGGCAAAAATTTACTCAATGGGCTTTACCAAGCTGTGAATATTAGAATACTTTTTGTCAGTTTAGTTTTGCACTGAAACATTATTACAAAAGCTGTTGGGATTAAAATGACCCATTTCTTGTAACAAAATCTTGATTAGAAATATATTTTAGCGCCACTTTAGGTCAATTTGTACACAAGCGACAATACTTTTGTCAGGGACTGTATATTATAAGACTATGTAGTCTAGACAGGAGTTAAAGAGAGAAAAGGTGGTCTCGTTAAGGTGGTCCCATTGGGTTTGTAGACGCTCATGCGAAAGAATGATGGCTCACGTAAGAGGTATGCATTTAGGATGATTGAGCCAGGGGCTCCAGTTTCTGTAGAATTTGGGGGTCTAAGGATGAGTCTTAGCATGCATGAATTATATTAGACAATGAGTGTTGAGAATAGAAATCACTTTTTCAATTGAAGGTGGGTTGGGAGATTTTCAATTTCTAGCTATTGCTAGTCTGGTGGCAATAAGGACATGAGATAGCACTGTGGACATGGTTGAAGGCCAGGGGTCAATTTCTAAACCCAACAGGACCATCTGTGGAGAGAGGGGTACAGGGACTGAGAAGATTTAAGATATAAACTTAGTAAGGATAGTCTATAACTGGGCAATTGCCGGCAGTTCCATCAAATATGTAAGGAGGTACCAGGGTGTCTACAATTTCTCCAACATAAGTTAGAGTTGTTGGGGTAAATCTGTGCTATATGTTATATAATTTTAATGAGCACTCTTTGGTGTTCATATTTCAGAATACAAATCTGAGGTAATTCAATTTACGTAAACATTGCATTTAGAAAAATTACAGGAAATGCTTTTTTCTAACTTTCGACTATTATTTACTAATTAAAATTTAAAACACTATATACAGTATATACAAATCTGCTACCTAAATAAATGAAAATCCTATCTGTCCCAAGAAAAACAATGTAGACTACAAGAGTTAAATGGTAAAAGATGCAGAGACAAGACAAGATACAGGATATAGAAAAAAAAGTGCTTGGGCTATAGAAAGAAAAAGGCTCAGGTAGGCAATTGTTTAAGATATCATTAGCTATACATTAAACCATATTAATAAAAACAAATAATAGTTACAACACCTCTTTTTATGTCAGCAAAATTAAAGAAAATGCCAATTTGGTGTCTGTAACTGCCTGAAGATTATGGTATTTCTTCTTAATAAATTGACTGTATTAATAATAGGTTCCATAAAGGTGCTTGACTGTTATGCTCCTTTGTTGAATGTGTGCTCCCTATAAAATGTTTGTCTGATTTTTGGTGTTTTATGACCTAGAATAATTGAAGAAGACAGCACAGAGAACAAGTGAGCTGGAAGGTTGCTTTGAAAATACAGACTTTCTTACATAAGCATTTTACTGTTTCATAACAATGTAGGACATGGTCACTTTAGTGAAATAACAAGATTTTTTTTCTCAAGAAACATTCAGATGATTTGATTAAAAAAATATCTCTAACACAAACACAGGCTGACTGCTGTGAAAAAAAATAACTTAATAATTTATAGTCTCAGATCACTTAGTTATTTCTCATTTATTCTCCGCATCAAAAATATCAAGATCCTGCAGAAACAGTTTAGAACACATACCTGTAAATTGGCAATAGACATTGGATGTCTAGAGAAATAAACATGTTTTGGGTTTCTTTACTTTGCACTGCTGCACTGTTATTTACTGAGCTTGATAAAGTGAAGTGATTCTCGTTTGTGTATACTAGTGCCAAATAAAATGGACTGTGCATGTTAAAGCGGTTCTGCACTCTTTTTTTTTTTTTTTGGGCTATATGCCAAGGGCATATAGCTCAATTGGGGGACTTACCTGTTCCATCTTCCATCTCGATCGCCGCCGGTTTTCATCTTCATCTTCTTCTTGTCTTCTTCTTGTCTGCTGGGGTCCATCTTGCCTGTGGGCATGTGAAACCCCACAGGCACTTTAGATGGCCAAGCATGCACCGCCGTTACTCGCGCGTGCGCAGTAACGGCACATCTGCCGACATCTCACGAGATTTCGGCAGATGTGGCCGAAATCTCGGGAGATTTCGGAAGATGTGGCCGAAATCTCGGGAGATTTCGGAAGATGCCCGCACTGACTCCTGGGATCAATGACACCAGATCCCAGGAGACAGTGCGGCTTGACGACGATCGACGCAGAGACCCCGCCCGCCGCCGAAGAGAGAGAAGACCGGAAGTCATCAATTACAAGGTAAGTAAAAAAAAAAAAACATTTCATTTAGTTCTCTTTGCCTGATTTGGAAGGCAAAGAGATTTACTAAATGAAATGGGTGCAGAACCGCTTTAAGAAATACACATATTCAGCATATGTTACACATATAGGGGAATGAAGACCAGGCCTCCTAGAGCAGAGGATATTCTTGTATAATGATTTACAATTTCAATACACAAAACATAGGCTATATTCAACATTTTATGATACAGGTGATACAGACACAGTAACCTTATATGTAGATGCATACAGTCAAAGTTATACACACTTTACAGTATAACTAAGACTTGGTTTTACTCTTTCTACCTCTTATAGTTTCCTGTTGATCAGCAAGGTTGCCCATTGATAAGTTGAGCAATGGGTGTGGGAGGAGTTTTGTGCTGCAGAAAAAACAATGGCCAACATCAACATTAAAATGAATAATGAAGATTTCCATTTAATTTCAGCTGCATATACATCTCTAGAATAACTGGTGGTTTTCACATGTTAATAATTCACCAGTGGTAATTAAATTACACTAAAAGAAAGCTCTTTTTTGTGTGAACAAAATTATAAAAATTTAGTTTGGATACAGTGTTACATGACCGCACAATTGTCATTCAAAGTGTGACATTGCTGAAACGACATTGCTGAAACTTGGCCTGGGCAGGAAGGGGGTAAAAGTGTTCGGTATTGAAGTGGTTAAAGACTGGTGGCGCAGCCTTTACTTTAATGGCAGCCTTTGTAAAATGTTTTAGTCATTTATAATCCAGAAATATATTTACACTTTCTGTGAGAGGAAAAACATGCCATGTAACTTTATTGCTCTAAGCTTCCTACAATGCCAAGGCAGGTTTACATCTGATTGGTGGCATCTTGAAGCCAACACATTGTTACACCATATAATATAGCAAGGAATGGGTACCTTTAATTCTGGCCATAGATGATTTTTTTTTTCATTCAGCCAGTTGCCTGAACAAAACAGATTCCTTCATCCAAGGTTGATGGAGGAATCCCCCCTACCAGAACATTATATTCTGACAGTGGGGCCCACCACTGTCAGAATACACTGATCAGCAGCTGCAGCTGCAGCTGCTGATAATTAAGGTTTTTCAGCATGTCCGTTCAGCAGCAGTTGAACAAACAATAGAATTCTGTAGAGCGGGAATGGACACACACTAATTAAATTTTGTCTAGTCCCTGCCAGAGTATGGCTGACTTGACTCTTCTTCCCACTGGCACCTTGTTTTAATGGATTTGTAATGAAATGAATGATGTATGAAAACCTTTTGGCTTAAAAAGACTTATAGATTAATTCGGAAGTAAAAGATTGGGTGCAGGTTGAGTACGCCTTTTCTTCTTTACCCTTGTATCAACTGCCTTAGACAGATCCGAATCACTTCCCGTCAACTTGTAGAGCCCACCCCTTATTATACATCATGCTTCACATCTTCAAAGAAGCCTGCTTGAAACATAAGATCTCATCAACACCAGGCCCACTCACCCCCATTCATCATAACCCAAACTTTCCCCAGGTCTATCTGACTCCTTTCTCGCCAATGTCTGGCCTCACTCTGAAATTCGAGCGGAACATTTCTTTGACAAAGAAAACCTTCTGACCATTCTCTCGCATGACAAACCATATGTTTCCCTTCTGGTCTTAAGTCCAAATTGCAAGCCATAAATGGAAGCAAGAGCTATCTTTGGACCTCACAGAGGAGGAATGGGAACAGATTTACACACACATGCACAAGGGAACAATTAATGTTTCAATTAATGTTTCAACACAGGAAAATGAATTTAAAATCCTCTCCAGATGGTATAAGACCCCCTTAGGTTACATAAGATCTATCCTTCAGTCTCGTCCAAATGTTGGCGCTGCAAGGAAGCAGAGGGCTCACTTTTACATATATGGTGTTGGTGCCCATTAACCACTTCAATACTGTGCACTTTCCCCCCTTCCTGCCCAAGCCAATTTTCAGCTTTCAGCGCTGTCGCACTTTCAGTGACAATTGCGCGGTCATGCAATGCTGTAACCAAATTAATTTTTTATCATTTTGTTCGCACAAATAGAGCTTTAGTTTGGTGGTATTTATTCGCGACTCCGTTTTTTATTTTTTGCGATATAAGCGAAAACATAGCGGAAATTTTGAAAAAAAACAATATTTTCTCCTTTTTTTTTAAAAGAAATCCAATAAAATCTAATTTTGTCATAAATTTAAGCCAAAATGTATTCTGCTACATGTTTTTAGTAAAAAAAATTCAGTTAAGTGTATAATAATTGGTTCGCGTGATCACGGACATATGTACGCAAATGATCATGTACAGATGTGTGCAGGTGATCACGGACATATGTGTGCAGTTAATCCTTGGCACATGTTATTTTACTGGGACATATGTGAGGGACATGTTTTTTTTATTATTTGGGGACATGTGTTTTTATTTGGGGACATGTGTTTTTATTATTTGGGGACATGTGTGTTTTGGGGACATGTGTGTTTTGGGGACATGTGTCGGCTGCAGCGATCCGCTCTCCTCTCCTCACCGACGACTTCCGTGTGAGGAGAGGAGAGCCGATTGCCTAGCAACCGGCTGTTTGTTTACATCACATGACAGCTGTGATTCGACACGGCCGTCATGGGATCAGGAGGGCCAATCACCGAGCCCTCCTGCCGATCTGAGATGCGCCGTGTCCGGGTGACACGGCCGCATCGGGATCGCGCTGCTGGCCGGGTGGGAAGTAGTTAATTCAACCCTTCTGGAGGGAAGTCCACCGCCTTACCACTTGAAAAATCACATATACTGGAGGGAAGTCCACCGCCTTACCACTTGAAAAATCACATATACTTTAGATTATACCCCAGCACAATTTTTGCTACATCGATTTTACGCTCATCAATACCCAGAAAAGCATACTTTCGCTTCCTAGCCATGCATATGGTTAATGCAGCTAAAATGTGCATTCCATTCCGTTGGCAAGATCCCAATACCCCAACAATAGCAGAATGGCTCCAATGTATAGCAAAAATTGCTGAGATGGAGAAGCATGTACATCAGGCAAGGGGCAACTCAGTCCAAATTTAACAAACTTTGGTCATGTTGGCACCACTTTGTTACCACGGATGAGTTTTCCCAACTCCTAACCTAAATGTATCCGCATTATCTATGACATCTTTAGGTGGAGGAGAATGGAGTCTTTGTTTCCCTTATCCCTATCCCTCTTTCATCTTTTTCCTGGTTATGCCAGGCACTAACATCCAGCTCTTCTATGACCTCATACATAAAAATGCTTTAAATACTTGCCACATAGTTTCCTAACAGCTAAATACCCATCTACACGGGTACTTTTCCCTGTGGCAAAGATAGAACCCTCTTCCATAAGGTCTAAGTACAGGAACCCTCTTCCATAAGGTCTAAGTACAGGAACCCCCTAAATAGCTACGTGATACAAATACCCGATCTAAACACTGCCTCAATGGTCAGCCATTGCTAACACCTGTATATGCCAAACAGCTATCTCTTCATTTTTTAGGTTACCATCACATGCAGTCTATTTACTACGCTTACTTATGTTCAAAGACATAGAGTTCTATATGTGTGAAATATGTAGAACTTTGATATTTCAAACCATATTCTAACTGTTATGCATTTCAATTTCTGTAAAAAATAGTGCATGAACTGTTGTGATGATGCACTAATGTTCCCTTTACCTATACACATTGTTGTATTCCTTTGCTTCAAAAAAAGCTTTTGGAAATAATAAAAAATTCAAAATAAATAAAATAAAAAGACTTTTAGTGCAATAGAACTGTAAAATAATGCTTTACTGTCTCATAAAAATATATAGAGCACCAGAATTGTTGAAATGCTAAATCTGTATCAATGAATACAAAGACTAATAAAGCTACATAATATCACAGAAAACCTATATACAATTAAAGTATTACCTACAATCATGCTACATTAACCTTATAACTGGAAGTGTAACAGAGAGCCATCAACCACATAGTGAAAATTGCAAGTGAAGTATGGGGCCTTCCGGCACATGGCGCTTTGCCCAGAATAATGTAACAAAACATTTAACAATATTAAAAGTGACAGAATTCTCACAGTTGCTATAGAAACCACAATCTAACTAAAAGTAGCACAAAATAGAATGCAATGAAATAAAAACCTGAATTGCACAACTTGTACAACTTTTTTGCTCATTGCAACTCATGTAAAACAGTATAGTTGAGTTATTTAATTATATTATATTACCTTCATTATGTGATTAATTTGAGTTAAATCTTAACTCCACGAACACAGCTAAATACACAAAGGAAATACATTTACCTGCTATTTCTATTGCTTCCATCCAGTCCCATCTGTAAAAAACATACACCCTGTCTGACAAGATGGGGGACCTGATGTTTGCCTTTGTTCAGTGAGTCTTACAGGTTTGCCAACCAACAGCCTGTGACTAGACAGTAAATGGAGAAGTAGAAGACGAATGAGTTCACAACCCTGTCTCTCTGCTGTCTCCTCCTACCATCATGCGTGTTACAATGAATCACAATAGACTAGTGTTTTTCTCTCTGTACTACAGTCTGAGCATGTCTCAAGAGATTGATAACAAGTCAAATTCAAGTTCTTGTACAACCAATATATATATATATATATATATATATATATATATTGTGAAAGTGAGAGCCCCTGTCTCTGTGAACATGAGTGTAAAATGGACACAGGACTCTCAAAGAGGCAGTTCGAGAAGTTTCAGCAGAAGATTGGTGAGCAGAGAAAACTATGCTTTAAGTCTTCTCTGGATTTTGTAAGGCTGAATTGGGGCTGGAAACTTGAAGTCTTCAAAGAGCATTGGGAGGGATGGAGTATTCAGTCTTGTGTCTGGGCTTTCCAGAAGTTCTGCAGGTTGTGTGTGTGTCCAGTTGCATACACATTATAAGGCAGATCTGAGCATAGCTCAGGAGAGTTGGTGTTGGAGCAGTTGCTGCAGCCAGGAGAGAAGTGTGCTACTGTTTAAAAACCCAGGCAATATCCTTGAGACGTTCCAGGTCAGTGGACTGAGAGTGTTGGGCAAGCTGAAAGAGTCAGGGAGACCATAGCTCAGACAACTGGAAGAGAGAGTCCTGGGGACCAGAGGGGACTGTGAGTCTTGGAGGAGTGTAAAAGCCTGGAGTGTCAGGAGAGCCCCCTCCTATAGGCCAGGAGTGGGCCTGTGCAGCAAGGTACTGTGCCCAAGGCTGAGTGAGCCTTAAGTGCCAGGTGGATTGGCATTTTTCATTTATTGTACTTCTGCTAGAGAAGAACCCCTTTGGGGGCAATCCATGTGTTTATGAACTTTCATTTTCGTTACTTTCAATAAAAGTGAGCTACCACACCCTTAAACTGAAGCTTCCGTTGGCTGCGAACTCACTGAAAATGCATCTACCACTGATCATGTGACAACACTGAAGAACTTACACTTTGCTACAATGTAAAGTAGTGAGTGTACAGCTTGTATCTTGTATAACAGTGTAAATTTGCTGTCCCCTCAAAATAACCTGAGTTCCGCTTAAAAAAAAAAAATATTTAAAGTCAGCAGCTACAAATACCTGACTTTTAATAATTGGACACTTACCTGTCCCAGGGTCCAGAGATGTGGGGAATGAAGCCCCGCTCATGTCCCCCTACTCTCTGCAGTGCCGGCCTGGCCACTGTGGCTTCACTGCCGGGTATGCACTGGGCATGTGCTCAATGTGCCGTGACTGGCTGGGCAATCATCTGGGACCTGTGATGTGTCCCAGATGATTGCTAAGAGGGAGGAGGAGAGCTGATCTCCCTTCCGGCGCCGCGGTATGCTGGGAGCTAATGGGAGCTGGAACCCTCTAAAAAGAGGCTATTCGCTCCCCCCCAAAGAAAAATGACATGCCAAATCTGGCATGTCAGTTGGTCACCTTCCCTTAAAGAGGAAGTTCCACTGGCAACAAAAGTGTGTACACACCTAAGTGAAAATTTCCAAATTGGGCCAAAGGTGTCAATATTTTGTGTGGCCACCATTACTTTCCAGCACTGCCTTAACCCTCTTGGGCATGGAGTTCACCATAGCTTCACAGGTTGCCACTGGAGTCCTCTTCCACTCCTCCATGATGACATCACAGAGCTGGTGGATGCTCAATAGGGTTTAGGTCTGAGACAGGGCTCGACAATCCCCGGGCGCCAGGGCGCCATGGCGACTAGAATTAGTGACCTGGCGCCCGGGGCAGCCCATCTGGGGTATCCTGTCTCCGTGCGGACCCCCCTCCCCGGAACGCGAGTGCGTCGGGCCGCGCCGGCCGGTAATCGAGGCCGCGGCTTTGCGGCCTTCTGCAAGCCTATACTTCCTTCTAAGATCTTGGCGCCATCTAGTGGTGGCCGTTGGTATGACATCCAGCAATGCTAATGGAGCCCTGCCTGCTGTAAAAAATTAATCAATCTTAAAATTTACACAGGCTAATAGAACCAAAATACACACACATATTTTTTATATATATATATATTTTATATATATATATATATATATATATATGTATATTAGTAATATGTGTATGTATGCTTTGGTTCTAGTCGTCTTTATGTGTAAATTTTAAGATAGCTTTTTTTCAATATAAAAATTAACCATTGTCGGTCGTTATTGATCGGCTTTTTTTTTCTCCTCGTGCTGTCAGGGCGAGGAAAAAAAATAGCCGATTACCGGCTGTGTTGACATCACGTGATCAGCTGTCATTGGCTGACAGCTGATCACGTGGTAAGGGGTCGGGATCGACCCCTTCCTCGGATCGGTGATCCAGCGAGTCTCACAGACTCGCTGATCACAGAGCAGGGGGGCGCGCAGGCCGCTCGTACAGGGGACAACGTCATAGGACGTGGTCCCGGCAAAGCAGAACGACGGCTACATCGCGGATCTCAAGTTAAAAAAAAAAACCTGGCTCCTAACTTTTTTAGCTGGCTCCTAGATTCCAAGCAAATTTGTCAAGCCCTGGTCTGAGACATGCTTGGCCAGTCCATCACCTTTACCCTCAGCTTTTTAGCAAGGCAGTGGTTGTCTTGGAGGTGTGTTTGGGGTCATTATTATGTTGGAATAATGCCCTGCAGCCCAGTCTCCAAAGGGAGGGGATCATGCTCTGCTTCAGTATGTCACAGTACTTGTTGGCATTCATGGTTCCCTCAGTGTACTGTAGCTCCCCCCAGCAGCACTCATGCAGCCCCAGACCATGACACTCCCACCACCATGCTTTACTGTAAGCAAGACATGCTTGTCTTTGTACTCCTCACCTGGTTGCCAGACACACGCTTGACAGCATCTGAACCAAATAAGTTTATCTTGGTCTCATCAGACCACAGGACATGGTTCAAGTAATCCATGTCCTTAGTCTGCTTGTTTTCAGCAAACTGTTTTGCGGGCTTTTTGTGCATCATCTTTAGAAGAGGCTTCCTTCTGGGACAACAGTCATGCAGACCAATTGTATGCAGTGCGCGGTGTATGGTCTGAGCACTGACAAGCTGACCCCTTGATCCTTTCAACCTCTGCAGCAATGCTGGCAGCAGTCCTACGTCTATTTCCCAAAGACAACCTCTGGATATGACGCTGAGCACATGCACTCAACTTCTTTATTCGACCATGGCGAGGCCTGTTCTGAGTGGAACCTGTCCTGTTAAACTGCTGTGTGGTCTTGGCCACCGTGCTGCAGCTCAGTTTCAGGGTCTTGGCAATCTTCTTATAGCCTAAGCCATATTTATCTAGAGCAACAATCTAGAGCAACAATTATTTTTTTCAGATCCTCAGAGAGTTCTCTGAACTGCCAGTGACCGAGAGAGTGAGAGCGATAAAACCAAATTTAACACACCTGCTCCCCATTCACACCTAAGACCTTGTAACACTAATTAATCACATGACACCAGGGAGGGAAAATGGCTAATTGGGCCCAATTTGGACATTTTAACTTAGGGGTGTACTCACTTTTGTTGCCAGCTGCTTAGACATTAGTGTGTTGAGTTATTTTACACTGCTGTACACTCACTACTTTTATTGTAGCAAAGTGTCATTTGTTCAGTGTTGTCACATGAAAAGATATAATAAAATATTTACAAAAATGTGGGGGGTGTACTCACGTTTGTGAGATACTGGGGCTTATTTATTAAAGGAAAATCCACTTTGCTCTGAAAGTGCACTTGGACGTAAAGTTGCTGTAGACCCAAGGGGGGCATGCAAGGAAAATAAAAAAAAAACAGCATTTTAGCTTGCACATGATTGGATGATAAAATCATCAGAGCTTCCACTCATTTCAGATCTACCCCTTAGATTTAGAGCGACTGCACTTTCAAGTGCACTTGCAATGCAAAGTGGATTTGCCTTTCAGAAATAACCCCCACTGTGTATGTGTATATGTGTGTATATATATATATATATATATATATATATATATATATATATATATATATATATGTTTTAATTAATGCAGTGCTGCTTTAATGTGTGTCTTTTATGTCTATCAGAAATTCAATTTTAAGGCTAAAGATAAATACTACTACATTATAGTACATATTCAATCACAGAATTGCATAAAATATCTGTTAGAAACATTCTGTAGAGCATCTATGTAATTGCATGTTACATATCCTATATTTACATATCTCATGAAAGTTGCTTTAAAGTGTTACTAAACCCAGGACCCTGCATTCACTATATCTGGTCACTCACAGTACAGAACATAGAAATGCAATAGTTTTAGTAAATATAAACTGCTAAATAAGTTTTATCATCAGCAGTTAGAGCAGTGTCTGGTTAAGGCTTGTAGGATAAGTTTTCATTCTCCCCTGATTGCCCTATGAAGGACCCCTGACACTCTGTCTGGACAGTGCCCTTTGGTCCTGTGCTGATCACATGCACCCTCTCAAGAAAAAAAAAAAAAATTCTAGCAATACACACCAAACTGAGCATGTGCAGCTTGCCCCCAAGGCTGTGTTATATCAGGAGATGGTTTGGGGATTATGGAAGAAGGGGAGGATCAGAAAAGGCAGGATCAAACAGCCTTTGTACACAATGCAGAGGATTAACCCTTTAGGTTCCACAGTCAGTATAGCAAGCATGCTTTACTGCATATACAGACTGATTTTACTGTTGTGGGTTTAGTAGCACTTTAAGGTTTTTAACATGCTTACAGTCAAAAGTAAAAGACACACATGAGTATGTCCTTAGTCAAAAACTCCTAACCAAGAACTTGATAAAGTATGCTGTATATTTTGAGCTGTAGATGTGCCTTTGGGAGTTCTGTTACCAACTCTTAAGCCCCATACACACGCTCGGACAATCCGCGGACAAGGTCGGTCGGACTTTGTCCGACGTACTTTGTCCGATGTTGTCGTTGCGTACACACGGTCGGACTACGTTGTCGGAATATCCGGTCCGGAAGAACGTCGTGACGTAAGTCGTCGTCCACGAGATTACAAAAGGGAAGTTCAGCACCACGTCAGGCACCCGTTGGGCTCCTTCTGCTGATCCCGTGTTTATCGAGAGTTAGTGGAAGTTTGGTGACTTAAGATTCGCGCTTCTCAGTTTTCTGACTCAGATCGTTACTGCTCTTCAGTTTGTGCTTGTCGTGCGTATCTGTTTATTAGTGCGTGTAGTCAGTTCGCATTTGTTGGTCATTGCGGCCTATATCTTGATATAGGACGCTTTGATTTGCACTGCTTATTGTCTGCTCGTTGCTGGTATTCACTTCGTTCTTTCAGGCCTTGCTGTTTATCGGTGCTTTCTGTTTGTCCGTTCTGACCAGCCGACCTTTTGTGACCTTCTGAGCGATGTTTCCCATGCGTACTCGTCGCCGAGTTCGTGCTGTACGCGGAATTGGTGTCGGGCTTTTAGCTTTGACCCAAGACCCGTCCATGAACAGAGTGATGAGGAGTATGTGGACCAAGAATTGGTTGCTTCAGCGTGACCAGTTCTCGCACATGCCTTTGCTTCGTGAGATCCGGGAGAATAATCCTGATGATTTCAGGAACTTTCTCAGGATGACGGACCCCGATTTTCACCGTCTTTTGGCTTTGCTGACCCCCTTTATCAGCCGGCAGGATACCTGCATGAGACAAGCCATTACTCCGGAGCAGAGGCTTGTTGCCACGTTGAGGTACTTGGCGACAGGGAGAAGTCTTCAGGATTTGAAGTTCTCTTCAGGTATCTCTCCCCAGGCCCTGGGAATCATTATTCCAGAGACCTGTTCTGCCATCATTCAGGTCCTGCAGGAGGACTATATTAAGGTAACATTTCTACTTTACTATTCCCTTCTATGTATGCTCTGTTTGCTAATGACTTGTATTTTTGACCTCCTTCCCTAATTACCATGATTGCAATATGTTCTAATATGCTGTGCCCCTTTTCTCCTTCATGCATTTTTCCCTTCACTTACCTCACCAGCATGCTCTTCTGCCCCAATAGACACCTATGGCCTACTCACTTAAGCAATGTCTTTTGTCTGCTGCATAGTATTGTTTGCCCCAAAACACCCCCTAAAATATGCACAAATGTTTGCTGTGTGGTTTACTTCATGTAGAGCCCCCTTTTTTTGTTCTTTTGGTGGGGGGGGGGGGCAAACTCATTAGGAACCCCCTCCCCCAACTGCTCTGTCAGATGGTACCAATCCTTTATCTGCTGGCTTTCCCAAGGTCCATACACACTATATACCTACCTCTTTATAGTGCGCATCTTTAGGGATGAATTCAGCAAAGCATGTAGTGCAAGGGACTGCCTCCATACATTCCATTTCCTATTTTTTGGTCTTCTTTCCCTCCTATTAGCTTGCTTGGTAATTTAATAATGTCACACTGTGCCTGCCTTTTTTGGGGGGGGGGGAAATGTTATTTGATCTTTCCTGTGGCCTGCCAATAGTGTTAAGTACAGAGGGTCTGGCCAAACTAGGCCACATTATTGAGCCATTTGCCAATCAATGAAGTGCAGAGGGTTACCTGTCCACCACCCCCCCCCCCCCCCAAAACCATAGTTATTGCCAATGTCCCATCAGAAGTGGGGGGATTGATGGGGGGGGTGAGTAATCTGTGAAGGGGAGCCTCTACTTTTCTGTGTAAATACTTTCCAGCCTCCAATTTTATACAATGCTCTTGTTCCAAGATGTTGATTGTCTAATCTGCTTGCAATGTTTAGGTGCAAAGTGACTAATTTTTTTTTCTTGTTTCACTCCACAGTTCCCTTCCACGCCACAGGAATGGCAGACTGTGGCCTCCCACTTTGCCAGCCGTTGGGACTTTCCTAACTGCGGAGGGGCAATTGATGGGAAACACGTCCGCATCGTCCCACCGCCCAACTCGGGGTCCTACTATTATAATTATAAAGGGTTTAATAGTGTAGTGATGTTGGCGGTGGTGTCGGCAACATACGAGTTTATGTATGTGGACGTGGGGATGAACGGCCGGATATCGGATGGTGGGGCCATTACGCACACGGAGTTCTACTGGCGTCTCCAAAGTGGCAGTCTGTGCTTGCCACCTCCAGAGGAGAATGCCGAAGGACTCCCCTTCGTCTTTGTCGCAGATGAAGCGTTTGCGCTGACTCCCCATGTGATGAGGCCGTTCCCGATGAGGACCCTCACCCCGGACCAGAGGGTCTTCAACTACAGGCTGTCCAGAGCCAGAAGAGTGGTGGAGAACGCTTTTGGCATCCTGGCCAGCCGCTTCCGCCTGTTCCTGACGGCATTTAACTTGGCGGAATACAAACTGAACCACATAGTTCTTGCCTGTTGCATATTGCACAACTTCCTCAAAAGACATAACAGGAACTATGTGGTGCCCGTTGGCCCAGATGTGGAGGGCCCTCCAAATGCGGACCTCACAGCCCTTCGAGTGGCACGTCCAGGCTTGCCCCCTCTCAATGCCCGCGTGGTCCGGGACCAATATATGGAATACTTTGTGGGTAGGGGGGCCATTGCTCTGCCTGACGATGTGTGAGAGGCATTTTTTAATAAATCTGATATTTTAACCAACCTCTGATTTCTTGTCATTTCAGTCTTCTTTTTAGCTTATTTTACTTTGACATTTTTTCCCTTTGCCTTCGACAGTGGTAATGCACTTTCTGGGCAAAAGGAGGTAACAGTCTCTTCTTCCCAAAAAGATTATTCTCATGTGTGTTTGCTACCTAATCTTTGGTCTAGAGAAGGTTTGTCCTGCATAACTGACACCCAAAATACTCCTTTTCAGCACCAGGTGTGACATGTGTGTATTCTCCAAAATGCTGTGCTCCGTGTTTTCGTACAAAGCACTGTGGGTGTCATTTACATAAGTCAAATCCGCTATGCTCTACAAGTGCATTGAAAAAGTTCCCTGGGAAAGGAAATTGCAGTGCAAAGTGGATTTGCCTTTAGTAAATAACACCCATTGCCCCCCATATCCTTTACATTTTACATACATAATGCATTGTTTTATTTAAATAAGGAAGCCACACATTTTGAAAAATAAAAAAGTTTACTTGGAAAACATTCACAAGTGCGTTTACAATCTTCACGCCAAAACTGACAACATCTTGGTTATTTACAACATTATTTACAAAGATTACGCAATTTGTAAAACCAGGCATGGAGCTAAGCAGAACCTATGAAGTAGGAAAGTTCAACTTTGTAAAGTGAAGACAAGATCAGACATGACTATATGTTCAAAGTGTGTTTGATCTTGCCTTCATCACATGGGGGGGGCACCCCCGAAAAGTGGAAATTTGGAACATGCACACAATTTGGTTCGGAAAATGGTCATTAGATGGTAAAACACATGCCTAGAAGCTTCAAAAGTGCCATTTTCCATCATGGGGATGAATGGACGTTTTTTGGGGTGCAACCCCTTCACCACAACCACTTTCGTAGTTCGTAAAGTGTTTGCACCCCCAAAAAAACGTTGCCATTCATCCACCATGATGGGAGCTAGCACATGTGGACACAATGTGTGCATGTTCCAAATTTCACACAGTTTTTAAGTTGCAAATGTGTTCAGAAGCTGGCACAAATGTGTGTAAATTACTTGGTGCTTTTTCATATTTTTCCTAAAACATCAATGATGTTCTTCAATTTTTGTTGAACATCATTGATGTTTTGCTTTATGTAATCTAGATCTCGATTGCAGACCATTATCTCTCCGATGAGTACGTGGGCACTCTCTGTGGTAAAGTGCGATTTTTCTTCCACAACATCCACGTCACCTAAAAACCACAAACAAAAAAAATGGGGTGTTGGAAATGAGGCAGCCATACATGGATTAGCTTACCAGTAGCTGTGTTCTCCCACACTCACCTGTTGTGGTGACAATTTCTCCAAGTTCGATGATCTCTCCTTCCTCCTCCTCCTCTGCTTCTGCTCTTTCCCCTTTTTTGGTAGGTGTTGGTTTGGGGGTTTCCTCAGACGGCCCAAGTTTTCGCTCCCCTATGAGAATGTCCAAAAGGAAGATTTAGCAACACAAGCTATTGAGGGCAGAAATAGGAAATGACAAACATTGCTTGAAAGTGACGGACACTATTTTAGTTTGGCCAGTTACAAATGTCAACTACATGAATGAAGTCACTTTGTAAAGGTGCTAAACTGACTAGCTTTTTGGTAGAAGTTTGTGTGATGGAGACCCCCCTCTAGTATCCACTGGAGCACATGTGTGGAAAAGCATAATAAAAAGGGGGTTTGGGTGTCCCAGCACTAGTGCTCTAGAGTCCAGATGGGTAAACAGCTACTGAGTGACCTCTCCTTTACATTGAATAAATTGGCTTTACATTCTTGATGACATTTCTAGTGAGAACAAACTTCCTTTCCCAAAAAAACACCAAACATCGTATTATAAGTGGCCGAACGATCGAGGTTGCGTACGATCGAATGCACACACGACCATGACAGTGGCAGAAAGATCGAGGCTGAGTACGATCGAATGCACAGACGAACCTGAAAGTGGCCATTTTGGAATGTACAACTTGGTAAAAATCAAAACACAATGGAGCAGTATGCAAGCAAGAAATCAAACACAAAACACAACTACTTACTTTTTTGAAGAATTCTCTTGATCTTTCTGTACTGATCGGCCTCCCTCAGTTTCAGGTCTGACCAGCGTTTCCTGAGTTGCTCCTTGGATCGTTGTACCCCAAAATTATTGTACAGCCTTCTCACAACTTTAGACATGATCTTGGCCTTGCGGACATTGGGGTTGAGGTAAGGCCCATACTTCCCATCATAGTCGCTCCTCTTTAATATGTCCACCATCTCCAACATTTCTCCAAATGACATATTGGAGGCCTTGAATTTCAGGTTCCGGGATCGGGACGTTTCTGCCTCCGGACTTTCCTCGTCCTCCTCCTCGTTGGTGGGATATTTGTGGCGCACCTGCTGTGTCCCCGCCATGTGCTCTCCCCACTACGCCGTAAAGAGAAGGGGTGGGGAATAGACGAGAAAGATCGTCAGGGGCGGGCGGAGTTTGAAGCATGCGCAGTGTATATAAAACGTCACACGCCTGTGTCGTAGCCACGATCGGGGAGACGAGGGGAGAGAAAACTCACACGAGACGATCGCTACAAACGAAGGTACAATTTAACGTTGGTACATAACTAGCCTAGACTGATTTGAACTTGAGGCTTCTTTATGGAGAAGATTAGGAGAGTTTAGCCTGACATAATTTTGAGGGTTTTGTGTGTTGTTGTGTCTTGCAGAGATTGATATGAAGGGATTCAACGACATGAGTTTTCTCCCCCTCTTCATTGCCAAATACAGGGATTTTCCCATATTGTGGCAGGGTATACACCCACATTACACCAACAAACCAAAGAGGCACGCAGCCCTGGAGGAACTTGTGGAATTTGTCAAGCCAAGGTTCCCCACGGCAACTGTTGATGATATTAGAAAGAAAATTGGCAGCCTGAGGAGTGCGTATATCAGGGAGAGGAAGAAGGTCGTGAAGTCTGAGGAAACTGCAACTTCAGCAGATGAGGTCTATGTCCCCAAGCTCTGGTACTATCAGAGTCTCCATTTTCTGAAGGACCAGGCTGATGTCACGGAGCCAACCTCAACTCCTCCTTCCACGCTTCCTTGCGCACAGCCCACCCCTGATGAGGCTTCCGAGGAGCAACCTGGGCCTTCCAGTCTGGAAGAGGTGGAGGAGCCCAGCTTGTTCCAGGTATAGTAGTTTTGCTACCATTTAGGGGAATAATGAATGATGTTCACTTAATTCAGGATCGCCAATTGCTTAGTTCCTAACGTGTTTGACATATCAACAGACAGTGGTGTGGGAGACATTTGGGGCCAGAATCTAAACTGCTGGGCTGAGAATTGTATGGTTTTCTATTTGTAAACATTTTGCACCAGTCACTAGATGAGAATTGTGTGTGTTTGATGAACAAATAACTGAAACTATGTCCCTTTTTCCTACACAGGAAGACCTCAGCCAGGAGGTGGCTGTGGAAGGTGGCAGTCAGGAGGAGGCAGGGGTTAGTGGCAGCCACCAGCTGGGTAGTGGCAGCCAAGAGGGGGCTAGGCCTCGGAGCCTGACTGACACCCAAACCCCTCCCCTCCGCCCTCCGTACAAAAGGGCGAGAAGGGGGGGTTATGCGGCACAGTCAGCGCTCCGGATGATAAGAGAGGCTTCAGACTCCCTACATGCCACACCCGCCGACGAGGAGACCTTTGGCTCGGTGGTTGTCACAAAAATGATGGGTATGGAGGTGAGGCAACGCAACATGTGTGAGGGGCTCATCCTCCATGTCCTAAATAAGGGTAGGGCTGGGGAGATGACCCCAGTCACACATGTTTGCCATAGCTACCATGCTCCACCTCCTCCTCCTCCTCCTTCTGCCACCCCACCAGCACGACAGCCACAGCGTGGAAGGAAGCGTGGAAGGAAGACCTGAGAGTGACGACCTGGAATCAGTCTGGTCTGAGAGAAGATGGAGCCTCTCGTAGTACCAGAGCCTGGGGACCTAGATGGCATCTGCTGCAGTTCCGGATACTTTGGACTTCACGACCAGATTGCACTCCCCTTAATATACGTACTCCTCAGGCCCCCAATTTTCTACGCTTGAACAATGATGGTTGCCGTGGGGGGCCAAGGCTTTGCAAATTCCCCAAGTTTCACCATGGCTGCGTTCCTCTTTGGTTTGTTGGTGTGACCTAAATAAAGGTTTTTTTGATTTGAAATAATCATTGACTATTGTGTTTTACTTTGCTACAATGACAGTTTTTCTTTGAGTAAGCAGGTACATTTCACTAATCCTAAAGTAGAATTAACAAGGGGCACCAACAACAAACAAACTCCTAGTAAATGTAAGCAAGAAATACAAATGTAAATAATGTGTTTTTGGTAATTTGAGACACACAACCCCCCTCCAAAAAAAAAAAAAAAAAAAACATTCAAATATGTATTCCCCCCAAAAAAAAAAAAAAAGACAAATCATGGTAAAAAAATAACAAAGATTCTTTTCCGTTCTGAGTAAAAATAAACATGTAGTGTATAAATGGTGCAAAGTAATAAAGAAGTAAGTTTGTGAGAAGTGCGGGTGAATAGGAGCAGCTAAAAGATGTCATTCTTGTTGCATTGTAAAGAAAAAGAGAATGCGCTGCATTAAAGACATTTTAACATTGCAGCGTGACGAATGTGCTGTGTCGATTAGGAAAGGTAGTTTTACCTGACCGAGCGCTTCCGTCACAGAATTTCTTCTGAGCATGCGTAGCACTTTGTCCGTCGGACAAGCGTACACACGCTCGGATTTGGTGTGATCGGACCGGGTTGACGGGAAATCTTTCCAGCAGGAGATAAGACTTTGTCCGACGGACAAACCGACGAACACTGTCCGATGGTGCATACACACGGTCTGATTTTTCAACAACCTTGTCCGATCGGACCAAATTGATGAAAAAGTCCGACCGTGTGTATGGGGCTTTACAAACCTAAGTAGTAAGATTAATTTCTGCAAATATGTACAGTATATTCAATAATGATTCTAACATGTTAGCAGTCTGTGACAAGATGGGTTTTAACACTTTTTTTCCAAGTTAAATATAACTGAGCGTGACTAAGCCAGCTATAGTCTTGATTATCTACTCTTTTAACTTGTGCATCCAAAATATAGAAGTTGTTAGGTATGAAGTAGACACAAAAGGGAAGTGCTAACGTGTTCTAATCAGATACTGCTAATGTTTCTGAGGAAGAAGTTGTGAAAGGTAACACTCTGCATAGTTCAGTAACACTTTTTACCACCTGCTATGTTTAAATAATTTCTTCATACTCCATTGTCTTGTTTTGAAGTTATTTAAACTTAAGTAAATGTGTGTGCTGTGCAGAATCATCACTGTTCACTGTCCTGCAGCAGTTTGATGAACATATTGCATTATCCAACAAAAGAGCATTTTGTATTTACAGACAATGCAATGTCTAAGTGTTCAATTCAGAAATGAAAAATCTTTTATTTCATTTTATTTATTCCTTTTGAAGTATGTAAGCAGTATCTACATTTTTTTTTATCTGTGGCTGATTTGTTTTCATTCACGTTCACTTCAAAGGAACTTCTTCAAAAGCTCAATTTTCTGTTTGTCTTTATAAAGAAGCTTTTGTACATTTTCAACAGTTTATTGGAATTCACCAATGGTTGCATGAAAATATAAACATGTACACTGATTATTTTTTAAAGTTATTGGTTTCCCTCATGATTGTGTAGGTTTGGCAATTTGGGAGGTTTTAGCTGAGATCTAGAGGTGCTCATTGCTGTAAAGTACAGCATGGAGAAACATGGAAGAGTGACAGCAGAAAAAAGACTAAGTGGTCCAAGGCATGTTTAACTTTACTTTACATTCATTAGTTTGAGCTCATGTCACTATGTTCTTTATATTAGCTTAATATTGAAACTACCACCATTTTTATTTCTTGTCTCTGGACTTTTTATATCTTATAAATATATTTTTGTAAGTAATATTTTCCAGAACTGGACACAAATTTCTAAACAAGTTCTAACTAAATGATTGTAAATTGGGGCCTCATTCCCTCTACTGGTGATCCCTCTAGTAATGCACCCCAGAATTGTGTTCAACCCCCCTCCTGCTTGGCCACACGTTTCTCATTTTATAGTCATCTGAAAGAAGTACCCTAAATCTTTTTTTCTCTATAGGTTTGGTCATCACCACACCACACAATATTATACTCTTCTTCTTTTACCCTAGGTGCATTATTTTGGGCTTTTAAATGTTATACTGCAGTTTACACTGAGATTGACTAGTCTTCCAGCAATGCCAAATCATGTTCCATGATTAGGTGCTGCCATAGTTAAAGTTGGAAACTCTGTAGTAAGTAGTAGGCAGTGTAGGTGCCTAGGTAGTCACTAGATGTCCCCAAAGTGGTCAGTTGGATGTACCATAGATAGTGAGGTAGTGCCTGCCTTACCCCTGCCAGTGTGGTGCATCTTGATTAAGAGGGTTCTGTATAATTAGTCTTGGAGGACTTGCAAGGATCAAGGCATATAAACATGTAATATTTGAGGCTCTACCTCATGGGAGCTTCCCTTGAGAGAGGAAGCAAGGGAAGAGAGGTGCAGGACTTAGGGGACTACTCACATCACTTTTGCTTGGGATTTAGAACCCTAAAGGTGTGGACTGCTGCTCACCTCAACTCTCATCTCTGCGGTTCTCTATCTGTTTGAAAGTAAGGAATCTGCCAATGCGATTGGGATGACCGGAAGGATGTGTATATGTAAATGGACTGCATTTCAGGGAAGATATAAAAGACTTTTGCTGTATGGTCTCTTCCTTCTCCTATCCTCAGGATGGCAATGTCTTGTGAAAACAAACAGGTACTGGGTGGCCCTGCTATTGGGGTCCATTGCTACAAGGCTTGATAAAAGCTTGGAACATGGTGGTGCTTAGAATTTAGCTTTTGGGCACAGGATCCTGTGGGTCTTCCCTACATAAAGACAGAAAGACCTGCAGGCACAAGTCAGAATATGCACTACACACTTGTTGCAGAGGTAATGTTTCCAAAACTTTTAAGTCTAAGTCCTGTTTAACCACTAGCCGACGGCCTACTGTCAAATGACAGCGGGACGGTGCGGCTCTTGTGGCGGGACACCGTCATATGACGGCGTCTACACTTTGGCTACTAGGGGGTGCGCGCGCGCCGCGTAGCTGGGGAGCCAATGCGCGTGCCCGGCGGCCGCGATGTCCGCTGGGCACCCGCGATTGCCCGGTAATCGAGCAGGACGTGGATCTGTGTGTGTAAACACACAGATCCACGTCCTGTCACTGGAGAGGAGACCGATGGTGTGTCCCTTGTACATAGGGACACCGATCGGTCCCCTCCCCCAATCAGTCCCCTCCCCCCACAGTTAGAATCACTAATATAGGGAACACATTAACCCCTGCAGCGCCCCCTAGTGTTAACCCCTTCCCTGCCAGTCACATTTTTATAGCACGGATCGCTGTATAAATGTGAATGGTCCCAAAAATGTGTCAAAAGTGTCCGATATGTCCACCGCAATGTCGCAGTCATGATAAAAATCGCAGATCGCCGCCATTACTAGTAAAAAAAAATAATAATAAAAATGCTATAAATCTATCCCCTATTTTGTAGACGCTATAACTTTTGCGCAAACCAATCAATAGATGCTTATTGCGATTTTTTTTTTTTACCAAAAATATGTAGAAGAATACGTATCGGCCTAAACTGAGGAAAAAATTTGTTTAAAAAAAAAATAATTGGATATTTATTATAATAAAAAGTAAAAAATATTATGTTTTTTCAAACTTGTTGCTCTTCTTTTGTTTATAGCGCAAGAAATAAAAAACCGCAGAGGTGATAAAATACCACCAAAATAAAGCTCTATCTGTGGGGAAAAAAATGATAAAATTTTTATTTGGGTACAGCGTTGCATGACCGCGCAGTCATTCAAAATGCGACAGCGCTGAAAGCTGAAAAATGGCTTGGTCAGGAAGGAGGTGTTTGTGCCTGGTAGGCAAGTAGTTAAAGGTTAAGATATTGTCCTCAATAAAAAAGGAACTATAACCACACCTCTCACACCTCAATACTTGTTTGTTTGTGCACAACTATGCATGAGTAAGTGACCCATATACAAAAACTTAAGCACTGCTTAAAACACTGCAAAACTTCCCCCTGCAGTCCAAAGCACAGATCGGGTGCTGATGTTCTAACAAGCTCATTCAGGCAGGCTGAAACAGATTGGAAATAAGAAGGTGGAACTGCACACCGGAACCCAGCCAATATATATAGTGGTTAAGATAAGACTTCAGTCTGAACTCCTCCTGGCTATACTCCTCTGACATGTTTTGCCCCGCCTATGGGAATTAATCATAGTCTATGAATTATTGAACTCACTCTGACATTCTTAGTGATCCCTCACATTCATGGTGTGATCACTGTTTACATACGTGCGACCTACCTATGTGGTCACAATTACATGTGAGCACAGGGGGGGGGGGCAATGTGCTTTAATTTGTTTATTTTATTATTTATTTTATTTTGTTTTTATTCTGTCTCTTTAATTGTTTACCATCAAACTGAAACTGTTAGTAACAAAATCCTTTATGCATTTGTAAACCTCCTCCTATAGCCACATTTACTAAATCTTTCTCCTGTTGTTTGGTTTGTTACTTGTTTTGTGTATAAATAGCAATATAGTACATTTTTTGCATATGGGTTTAGATATCCCTCTAATCTCATTCATTTATATTTGTGGTAGTAATAGCATAACTTCATGAACAGTAAATAGTAAATAATATTATTTTGTAGCATTGCAGTAAAAAATAAAAAAAATAAAAAATAAAAGTTCAGGTCCAGTTTTTCTTGTGCTGTCGTGTATTGGCATGTTAACCTGCATGTTGTAACACACCTCAATGGATAGCAAAGGTCTAAAGTGGCCCTTAGGAAGTTCATGGGGCAGCACGATATAAAGATTTGACATGCAGATATGCCCTAAGATGTTTCTTTGCTTGTCTTGGAAAAAGAGCTGTTGCTAACAGTTCTGCTCTTGCAGGCAGCACCTGGTGCTCACGTGACTGTGCATGCTGAGAATGCTTTCCTGTTCTCTTCTGATTTGCTCCCTGCCCTGTCTTATTCTCATAATGAAATCACCATGCAAGCATTCACTCACTGCTAAAAAATGCTGATTCTTCTCTTCTATCCCTGCAATGAACTACACATTATTAAAGAGGAAGTAAACTTCCTCTGCTCACATTTAGCTATACGTAAGCCTATAATAAGGCTCACCTTTAGTGTAAAAATCTCCTAAGCGTGTACCGTTTAGGAGATATTTACATTACATGCAGCCAGTGACATCACTAGCGCATGGGCTCTGAAGGAATGGCCAGGGGTGCCGTTCCTTCCAAGCCCTGTGCCGTGAGCGGCGGCTCCCACGCACATGCACAGGGGTGCTGTCATTTACAGTTCTGGCCAATCACAGAACCCGGAAGTATGATGGGTGAAAATGGAAGCGGCTGCATCGCTGACATTGCAGCGCTAGAACAGCTTTGTTTTAAGGTAGGTTTCACATAATGTGGTAGTATGCGATGCATGCTACCACATTATGACTTTACCTTGCAAGAATAAAAAAAAAAAAACTTCAAGCGGTATATAACTGCGTTAATTGGAAGAGAGCAGTTGCTGTCAAGACAGCCATCTTTCTTAGGGTCTAGACAGACAGAAGTGGGGACATTGCAAATAATAGGTAAATGCTAAGCAAGCATTTCCACAACTTTATCATATTTACCCAAAATATAAGATAACATTTTTATGCTTTGGTTGGTATTTGTATTTTGCCATCATGTATTAATTTCATGAACAAATCTTGCTTGCTCAACTGAGAAATTCCAATTTTCCTCTCCAGGCATACGTGGTTGATAGACTTTTTTAGTCATATGCTACATTGTCCATTAAACATATGCTGTATACCCTACAGCATAAAGAGATGCATTAGCTAAAACAAGGCAAAATCCTCCCTAGACTAAGCTGTTTGTATTTATATAGTACTACGCACTCTGCTAGTTGTGTTTTATATTCTGTACTATTTGCTAGGCTTTTATGATGCACTGCAATGTATTAAATGCCTTAGTCATGTTTTATTGTGTATTCCATTATGTTCAATCATTTACACTTTTATGGTTTAATTATTCATTTTTTTTTCATAAAGAGAAAATGAATTATGGTTGTAATTAAAAAAGGAATAACAGGGAAGCATAACATCAGGGAAACAGGATTGCAAATACAGCGATGTGCAGAAATTTAGCTTTTTCCTTAGTGCTTATGTTTTCCAGTGCGAGGACCCTGGGCTAAATTCCCACCAGAGACCATATTTATTTATTTTATTTTTTTAAATCGTTTTTATTGAAAATATTAAAAATCGCAGATCGCCGCCATTACTAGTAAAAAAATAAAATAATAAAAATGCTATAAATCTATCCCCTATTTTGTAGACGCTATAACTTTTGCGCAAACCATACAATATACGCTTATTGCAATTTTTTTTTACCAAAAACATGTAGAAGAATATGTATCGGCCTAAACTGAGGAAAAATGTTGTTTTTAAAAAAAAATTGGATATTTATTATAGCAAAAAGTAAAAAATATTGTGTTTTTTCAAACTTGTCACTCTTCTTTTGTTTATAGTGCAAGAAATAAAAACCGCAGAGGTGGTCAAATACCACCAAAGAAAGCTCTATTTGTGGGAAAAAAATGATAATAATTTTATTTGGGTAGATCGTTGCATGACCGCGCAATTGTCATTCAAAATGCGACAGTGCTGAAAGCTGAAAAATTGCTTGGTCAGGAAGGGGGTGTTCGTGCCTGGTAGGCAAGTGGTTAAAGATTTGTCTAACGGCCTCTACCCCTTTCACCTCCCGCACCCGTATGTGATCAGACTGTGCGAGAGGAAGCCAAGTTAGTCTGCCTGAAGTTTCTGAATCATTTAGTGCGTCAAAAATAGCAAGGGTGTTGTCAAAGAGTAAAGAACTTATAATTCGAAGCTCTGGACCTATAGTACTAAGAGCTTCTAAACCATTTGAACTGTGGGACCAGGTGAGAAAAGTGAACTCTTCCCACCTTAGCTCATCTGGGCTAACTCATAATAATAACAAGGAGAACCCTAGCCGAGACAATCCAGAGTGATGGCCTGCATTTGTTCATGAGTGCAGCGAGGGGTTGAAAATGGGAAGGAAGAGGAAAAGGAGAGGTTTGAAAACAGGGGGGGGGGGATGGAAAATAATATAAGGATAGGAAAGAATGGATTTCACGGAAGTCTGGAGAAAAGGAGGGCTTCGCTATGGCGTCAGTAAGGTGAGTACCCTGGGGCCTCCATTCCAAGGTCAAAGTAGAACCCCAATATGTGAATATGTGTGGCCCAAGGTTCCCAGGTGATTTTAAATTTATCAACCATGTCAAGTATGGTGTTTGAATTTTTTTCCTGGGACATTATCCAGGAGATTTTTTGTTTGGTTAAGCGGTAGGAAACTGTAGGAGATTTCCATACCCAGGCAATAGTAATTTTGCCCCCTAAAAGAATGAAGTGAATTAGGGCCTGGGTTGGTTTGGGGGGTTTTGAGATTTGACGGTTGAGTGCAATTGTAGGGTCTTGCTTAACCGCAATTCCTGTGGTTTTGTGGATCAGGTTAAAAATTCTGTTCCAGTAGCCTCTGATTCTGGGACACTCCCACAAAATGTGGGGGAGTGTGCCCAGGTGGCCGCATCCTCTAAAGCAGGCGGGGGGAGATTGGGGGTAATATTTGGCCAGATGGGTAGGAACTAGGTACCAACGGGACATGACCTTGAGACTGGCTTCTATTAGGGAATTATTCAGGATCCCCTTAACGGAATGTGCAAAGTTAGAATGCCACATGTCAAGGTCCCAGTTAAACTCAAGGTCGCATTCCCAGCTCAATATATAGGTCGCTTTCTCCATAGGCCCAGCTAGGGCTGAGCATATCCGGGAGACCCCCATGGCTGAGCAGCACCAATGTTCGTATGGGGTTACCGATATCGGTTTTGCGCTACTTTTCCAAATCAAGTTTAGGAAGTGTGCCAATTGGTAGTATATACATTTTTCAGAGGGGGGCATTTTGAGTTTGGAAACACAGTAGCTTAATGTGAGGGGACATTTGAGTTGAAATAGTGCCCAATTTTATATAGGCATTTGTCCAGCCACCACTTGAAGTCTTTGATATCTAACCCTGGGGGGAACTGGGGGTTGTGGAAAATATGGGCTGCCAGGCAGAAGTCAGGGAATTCAATTTGTGTAAATAGTCACACAATGCTATCCAGTGGGAGAGTGTAGAAGCAAGAATTGGGGGGTGGCTTGTGGGTGGGCTCCAAAGCAAGAAATCTAAGGTGTGTTTAGGGGTCGCTTGTAGCTCCATATTCACCCAGTCAGGTTTAGGGCCCCTGAAGTAAATAATTGATTTGGCTGAGTTGAGCCGCCTTGTACCCCCACAGGTTGGGTAGGCCCAAACCTCCTTTCGTTCTGGGTCTAAAAAGGACATTTTTCGAGAGGCAGAGCCCTGTTTTGAAACAAATGAAGTGAATGATTGCTGACTGAAGTTTGTTGATGTGTAGTTTGGTGACAGGAATAGGTAGGGAACAGAACAGGTACAGGATTTTAGGTAACAGGGTCATCTTGATCGCATTTATTCTACCCAGCCAGGACATTTTGTATAACGACCATTGCATGAGGTCTTCTGTAAATTTTTTGATCATCGGGGGAAATTATGTTTGTATAGGTGGTCTATTTTGGACGTGAGATTTATGCCTAAATATGGGATGGCCGTAGGGTTCCAGCCAAAGGGAAAGTGGTCTTTCAGTCTATCCACCAGGTCCTGGGGGGTTGATACATTGAGGGCAATCGATTTGGTCATATTTACTTGTAGGCCAGAGACACACCCAAAATCGCTTAGTAGTTGCAATATGTTAGGGGTTGATATATGACGTAACAAAGAGAAGGACATCATCTGCAAAAAGTGCACATTTGTGGGTCAATTGGCCACAATGAACTCCGTGAATGTCTGGGTGAAGTCTTATCGCAATTGCCAATGTTTCTATAGTGACCACGAAAAGGAAAGGGGAGAGGGGACCACCCTGCCTCGTGCCCTTCCTGATGGGGAACAGGTCAGAGTGGCGACCGTGTCGAATAACTTTTGGAGGTCTATAAAAGGGGATAGCCCTCTTGGGGGGAGTGCACCGTCCATACCTGACTTCATGATCGAAATTATGTCCACTGCTCTCCTTATCTGGTCCGGACCCTGCCTCCCCGGATTAAACCCCACCTGGTCCTTATGAATATATGATCGAATGAAGGATGCTGAGCTGTTTGATAAAATCTTTTTCATTATCTTTAAGTCATTATTGATTAAGGAGATCGGCCTATAGTTGCTTAATTCACTGGGATCTTTGCCCGGTTTGGGGATTACCGATATATAAGCTATGTTGACTGTAGGGTCTAGGGGGAGCCCTTGCTTAAGGAATTAAAGAAGCGGACCAGATAAGGAGAGAGAACATCAACGAAGGTCTTGTATTAATGGGTTGAAAGCCATCAGGGCCCAGGGCGGAGCCTTTTTTAGGGTCTTTAATGACCGCTCGGACCTCAGTTTCCTGAAACGGCGAGTCTAATATAGAACGATGAGAGTCTGAGAGTTTTGGGAGTGGGACGTTCTCCAAGAAGGAATCAAGTTGACTGGGGGAGCTGGGGTTGGGTTCGGAGTATAGGTTAGAATAGAAGGACTTGAAGGATTCAAGGATCTTTTTGGAGTTCTGAGTCAAGGATTTGGCTTTGGGAAGGGCGAAGATTCTGTGTCTTGGGGTAAGTTTAGCCGCTAGCTGCCTTGAAATCTTTCTCTAGATTCATGACTTCCGCTTTCTGCTTCAATCTGGAGGAAAGCTGGATAAGCTTCCCTCTAATTACCATTTTGTGGGCCCTCCAAATGGGAGCTTGGGGAGATGTTTCCAATGTCATTGGTGACAAAGTATTCCTGAAGATCCTTTTCCAACATAATGCAATGTAGTGGGTTGGAAAGAATGGTTTTGTTTAGGCGCAGTGAATGGTCCGACCATGGATCATCCTGAATTGAGGCTTGAGAAGCTGAGTGAATTTCAGAAGTGGGGATGAAGATATGGTCAATTCTAGCAAATGTCCTATGTGGGGCTGAGTAGTGCGTATAGTCTTTCGCAGAAGGGTTTAGCTCCCTCCAGGTGTCAATCAGGCCTAGAGAGTGTATAAGTCAGGCAATGCAGAGACTCTGTTTAGGAGTTTTTTTGAGGTGGGGAATGCCTTGGGCCGATTTGTCTAGAAGATGATCAAAGGTGATGTTGGAATCACCACCCATAATCACTCTGCCCTCAAAATGAGGAGAGATGGATGTGAGCATCGAGGATAAGAAGTGGGCTTGGCCTCGGTTAGGGGCATAGTAGGACATGATGGAATACATAGTGCCAGCTATAAGACCTTTGAGAAGGATGTAACGACTCTCTTTGTCTTTGATCGTTTGAGAATGTGTAAATGAGGTCCATTTGGAAAATAGAATAGCTACTCCCCTTTTCTTGGTGTCTGACTTTGCCAGATAAAAGGTGGGGTACCTGTGATGAAGGAAGGTGGGGGTGTAACTGTTAGGGAAGTGAGTTTCTTGGAGAAGAATTATGTCAATGCCCCTAGAGTGGTATCTTTGGAAGGCCTTGCGTCTTTTAGTGGGGGAGTTCAGACCCTGAGTGTTATGTGAGGCTAGTCTGAGAGTCGTCTGCGGAGGGGTAGAGTCAGCCATAGATACGAGGAAGATGATGCGAGTATATGTGAGGGGGGCCTACCTTGACCACTGATGATCAATGTCCGGGCTGTAAAGTTCTGAGGAGGTCCAACACCCGAGTTGTCTGGATGAGCGTAGCTTTCCGTGAAAATTCCTGGGAAGTACAAAAAGCGATAGAAGATAAAGGGGGAGCAAACATGGATAAGGGAAAGAAAAAGAGAAAAGGGGTGAAAGAGTCAAGAAGTCCGAGACAAGATTGTTTAGGACTATGGAGGTGCAGGACTGGCCCTCCACGTCCTGTTCCAAGACCCACAGAATGGATGGGCTCGGTGAAGTGGCATCCTCAATAGAGGTTGCTGCTCTGATGTCACCAGAGGAGAGAACCCCTCTGAGTCACAACAGAGGACGTGGCATGCAGGGCCGCTCTGGCCGCTAGGCCTCCAGCGAAGCACATAAGATTTTTGTGTGGGACCTTGATGCTGGGAAGCTAAATAACAAAATCTTGACAGACATACAGTAGGTGACTGCAATATTGTGTCAATCTCACAGCCCCGTCGTGGCTCGCTCATCGTGAAAGATAAAATGTGTTTTTTCCTTTCCCAATGAGCGACAAGCATTGCTGACATTGAGGCCAGGTTCACACTGGTGCGGGGATCCAACTTGGATCCCCGCCAATACCAGGCACTGTGTTTGGTATGAATTCCACAATGTACCCTATACTCATTCACATAGGGTGGGGGGACGGGCTCTGGGGGCCCCCTTATTAAAGGATTCCGATAAGCCCCCCGCCCGCAGACCCCAACAACCAATGGCCAGGGTTGTCAGGAAGAGGCCCTTGTCCTCATCAACATGGGGACAAGATGCACCCACCCCCCATGTTGAGGGCATGCGGCCTGGTACGGTTCAGGAGGGGGGTGCAGCTCGTTCGTCCCCACCCCCTTTCCTAACTGGCCGGGCTGCGTGCTCGGATAAGGGTCTGGTATTGATTTTCCCCTTAAAATCCATACCAAACCTAAGGGCCTGGTATGCCCCGGAGGAGAACCCATGCCGGTTTTATTATTAGTGAGGCGACATTGTCACTTATTTCTTGCGCTGGCTGCAATAGGAAAATGTGACATTTTCCTATTGCAGCCAGTGCGAGATGTACAGTACCCTGTCGCCGAGAACACATTCTCGTGGGCAGGTACTGTATTATCATTTAGGAGAACATAAAATACATCAGTTTACTGACTTGGAAGGTGCTGTAGGAATGGGGGAAGGGGATGCAATAGGAGGGGGGAAGGAAGTGGCACCAAGTTCAGAACCCAGAAAACAAAAAGCAGTGCTCAATGGGAATAGCATAAAAATGTATTCGTCTTTAGATAAGTAACAAAATTAATTTATTGCACTAGAAGTCAAATAAGTAAAAAACTGCAGCAACAGTCATTAATAGTGTAAATACTTGCAGATGGTTGCAAGGACAGTCAATAAGTTTTTATGCTATTCCCATTGAGTGCTGCTTTTTGTTTTCTGTTATCCATTTTTCCAGTGGTTGGTAGCTGCACTGGGATTTAGTTCATTTTATATTTTCCAGGTTGCACATGCCAATGCATAAGACTGATAGATTGTAGTGCTAATTGGAACTGTATATATGTTCCCCAAGTTCAGAACCGCTAGCCCAAGTAAACTAATTAGGTTGAGTTCAGTCATTGGCCGGTGGGGGGCTAGCCCACCAGGGATAGGAACTTGCCAAGAAGATTGCCCATTCGTTTTACTCAAGGGGTGGGTGCACGAAATCATAGGAGAAGACATTTTCAGTTTCAGCGAGTTGATCGAAGAGTCCAGTGGGTATAGTTTAAACCACTACACAGTCGGGGATGAAACCGCCCGAAAAGGAAGATAACTATTCCAGAGGGGATAAGTGAGGTAGAGATTCATCTTGGAGGGTGGTAGTCTTGTTATCTCTTTGTTTGCTGTTTGTTCCACAGCGGCATCAGAGGGCTGTTTGGTGGGGGTCTCTTGGAAGAGCTTGGTCGGTGGGCTGACTGCTGAGGAGGCAATTTTTGGGAGATGAACCTGAGTCGAAGGAGCAGTCGTTTGCCTTCCTGGAAGCTGGAGCATCCATATGATTTGTCCTTGTATTCGAAATGGAGGCGGAAAGGTAAGGGCCATCAGTATTTTATGGTTTTCTGTGTTAATATTTCCAGGGGGGATTTGAGGGATCTCCGCTTCTGGATTGTGAGGAGAGATCGGGAGATATCTGCGAAAATGTGGATTTTTTTTTCCTTGTATGAAGAGGTTATCAAGATTGCGGGATCTTCTCATGATTTCCTCTTTCGCTCCATAGAAGTGTGGCTTTACCACAGCATCCCTCGGAAGCCCATCTTGGCGGGGGGAGGGTTGAAGAACTCTATGGGCTCTGTCCAGCTCAAGTCTATGACTTGGGATATCTGGGATAATATATTTTATGAAGAGTTTTACCGTGTCTGGAATGTCTGTGACCGATTCAGGGATACCTCTGATGCGGAAATTATATCTCCTGCTTCCGTTCTCTAAATCATCAAGTTTGGCAAGTGCAATTTCAAGTTGGTCTTGCAGCGTCTGAATGCAAGTTGTGTTTTATTTGGTGCGTGCAGCTGTGTTATCTACTGCCTGTTCAATGACATCCATGCAGGCCCCAAGGCTCTGCAGGTCTGCTTTGAAGTGATCTGGGTGGCATTTTGGGCTAGACCTGCTGTTTGCATCTCTGAAAAGCAATTCAGCAGCTGGGCCATATCAGATTGGTGGGTTGATGCTGGGGGTAGGTCTGCTGAGAGCCTGCATGGCTGAGGGGAGACCACAGCATGGGGGTGTGCAGCATGTTTGCCATTGTCCTGCTTAGGAGCGACTCAGTGGAGGCTGGGGAGGCACTGTGAGGAGATTCTTTACTCAAAGGAGTTGCCAGCAAGAAATAGGCTTGCTGGTTTGTTGGTGGAGAGTCCGCTATGGAGTCCTGGTCCTCTGAGCATCTGCATGGTGGAGCCGCGGCCACCATCTTAGTAACTGTGGGGGCAGGTAGGCTGAAATTGAGCTGCCGGTTAACCTTCTTCTTGGGGTGGTCTCCCAGCATGCAGGCAGGTGCACCGATCCTTCCGCAGGCTAGGAAGGTCTGTCTAGCTATTTGTAGCTGTCGTGGGGACCGTAGAAGGCCAGAGCGGGTCGGAGCTTCTGGTCAGCACGTCTTCTCGAAGTCCTGCGCATGCTCACTCCCAGAGACCATATTTTAATGTAGTTTGCCATTTTTTCAATTTGTTTGCTTGGGTTCGCCCTGGTTTCCCCATCCAGTCCAAGAAAATACTGCCAGATTAATTAGCCTTAGATATCTTTACAACCTGTATCAGACACATTAGATTGTAAACTCTTTCTAGTGACTGCTGTAGAGTATCCTATGTACTATTTTAAAGCACTTTAGAATATATTGGAGTTTATTGTGAAATAAAAAAAATAATAAAAGCACTAATTAAGAAAAATATATTGCGGCCTAATCATATTAAAGCGGGACTGTACTGAAAAAAAAAAAAAATTTAAAAGCCAGCAGCTACAAATACTGCAGCTGCTGACTTTTAAAAAATGGACACTTACCTGTTCCAGGGTCCAGCGGTGTCGGCAGCAGAGGCTGATCGATCGCTCGGCTCCCTGCTGTAGCCGGCGCCATTCTCGGTGAGGGAATCAGGAAGTGGCTTCACTTCCCGATTCCCTACTGCGCATGCGCGAGTCGCGCGGCGCAATGAGAATGTTCAGCGCCGTCTGCCGGGTCACGTGTGTGTCCCGGCAGACAGCGCGCCGGGACAGGAGGTGACGTAAACTCCCGTGGGAGTTTATGCCCGGAAGTGGGTGCAGATACCTGTCTAAGACAGGTATCTGCACCCCCTCCCCCCTGAAAGGTGCCAAATGTGACACCGGAGGGGGGGAGGGTTCCGAAAAGCGGGAGTTCCACTTTAGGGTGGAATCCCGCTTTAAGTAGTAATAAAAATCCAAGCCTTGTTATAATCTAAGGTCAGTAGTAGTTCACAGAAATTGGACTTGTTGCTTTAT
Organism: Lithobates sylvaticus; assembly: GCA_028564925.1. NCBI lineage: Eukaryota > Metazoa > Chordata > Amphibia > Anura > Ranidae > Lithobates > Lithobates sylvaticus. Next base: position 457,653,541 of record CM053029.1, on the reverse strand, counting down.
TTCCATTTCTGTGACTTAAAATAATTCAGTTACAGTCAGTGCATGTCATTTATGGCAGTGGATACAGGATAGGCAAATTTTCTCATGTGTTGAAGCAAATAAACTGTGTCATTAAACTGAGATTGAATTTTGTTTAAATGTGTGATTTTCTCAGGGAAACAAAAAAAAGTATGAGCTATTTTTAGTTATAAACTGTGTCGTGAAATTTCCCTGTACTTTTGATAATGTGATAGCATAGGGGTTAAGGTGTTTATTAGGCTTCATATCATATGGGTTATGTTGTTCAGTAACTGATGTGCTGCCACCTCCTGTAGTACAGGAACATCTACTGCAAGTTTATTTGCTTATAACCAATCTTATTAGGAACTAAGTCTATGACAATTATGCACACATTTTTTTTAGAGAATATATCGGTCAAATCTACTAATACATAGGCATGCGCAATCAAGCATTGATTCAAATGAGCAAAATCTATGCTCGTGGAATTTATCATTTGTACATGAATGTTCTCCTACAGCAGTGGTCTCCAAACTGTGGCCTAGGGGCCAGATGTGGCCCTTTTCTTGCCTTTATCTGGCCCTTGGGACACTATTCCTTTCACTGATACAAGGCACTATTCCTTCTACACCAACATGATCCACCTACACAACTGACACTAACAATAGGGCACTATTACTACAGCTGACCCAAACAGTGGGGCACTATTCCTCCTAAATACACCAATGATGGGGCACTATTCCTCCCACTGACACCAACTGCATGGTACTATTCTTCCTATTGACACCAATGATGGGGCACTATTCTTCTCACTGACAACAACAATGGGGCACTATTCCTCCCACCGACACCTATGATGGGGCACTATTCCTCCCACTGAAACCAACTGCAGGACCCTATTCTTCCCACTGACACCAATTATGGGGCACTATTCCTTCTCCTGAAACCAACAATGGGGCACTATTTATTCCCCTGATACCAACAATGGGTCAATGTTCTTCCCACTAATACCAATGATGAGCATTATTTACTCCCACTGACACCTCAAAGTCTGAAGGACAGGAAACTGGCCCTTCTTTCAGAAAGTTTCACCTCTTGAGTTGTGATAAAAAGTAAAAATCCACAGTGAAACCAGACTCCCCTGGCTTTGAACTCCAAAGTGTCAATCATGTTGTGGATCTTGATTCCATTACAATGTTTGAAGATTTCGTGCCTCCTCCTGGATACCCTTCAGTTGATGTTTTCCTTTTCCGGGAGAGGTTGATGAAATTCTAGAGTCATATAAGCCAACTTCAGTCGGGCCATCAGTCCTCGCTACAGATCTGCATGTGAATGCTGGTATTGCTTGTACTAATTTTCAAATCCGTTCCATCTTCTATATTTTGTTCAAGGGTGAAACATTCCCACAACACTGGACAAATTCAGTCTGTCTTTGGACAGTCTGTTTAACCAACATGTCTCTTTTGGTGGCTTCTGCCCCCAGTGTTGTTAATGGATAGATTTTTTTTTCCTCTTTAAATGGAAGATTGTCTCCTTGGATGCCAGCCTTCCAGTTGGGTTGGAGTCCTAGGCCCTTAGTCTGTTGAGGGTTGTTGGTCTTTAGAGAACCAATGCTTTCAATAACTATGCTGGAATTATGAGAATTTTGCCTGTTGTTACTTTGCTGGACTTCTGACCGGTCATTTGTCCGAATTCCATCAGACAATGCCACAACTGTGGCCTATATCAATAATCAGGAGGAACCAGGAGTATTTGGGTGCCAATGGTGGTGGATTCTCTCAAGTTCGAGATAGACTTTATCATGTTCCAGTGATCTCTGTGGTGCACATCTCTGGAGTGGAAAATCGGCAGGCACATTTTCTCTGCAGAAAATGTCAGGACCAAGAGGAATGGTCTCCCCAACTTATAGTGTTCTAGGACATCTTTTTGCATTAGGGGAAGCTAGACATTGGGGTTGATTTTTGAAAACTGTAGAGTGCAAAATCTGGTGTAGCTGTGCATTGCAGCCAATCAGCTTCTAACTTCAGCTTGTTTAATTAAGCTTTGGCAAAAAAAAGACTGGTAGCTGATTGGTTTCTGTGCAGAATTGCACCAGATTTTGCACTCTCCAGTTTTAGTAAATCAACCCCATAGACTTGCTAACTTCTCAGTTCAACAGAAAGCTAGACAGATTTGTTTTCAGGAAATGAGACCTGACAGCGGCTGTAACAAATGCACTGGTGGTGTCATGGGATCAGTATATAGTAAAGTATACCTTTCCTCCACTGAACCTTTTGCCTGGTACACTATGAAGGGTGAAGGTCAGGGGTATTCCAGTCATTTGCATAGCTCTAGATTGACCTTGGAGAATGTAGTTTGTTCACCTTGTTCAATCTGTTAGCTGACACTCTGCCACACAGTGGTCTCTACAGATCAGCCAGATCCATTATCTAAAGGACTGTTCTTCTACCGTGCTACTTGTTCACTGGCTTTTTTGACTTGGATAATGAAACCCAAGAGATGAGGACATTTTGAATTCAGTTATCCCGACTATGTAAAAAAAAGTATGTATTAATTTGCTATCTTAAGTCTTAAAAGTGGATACATAGAAAATGATTGTAGTTACACCTGTAAATACCAGTAGCACATTCTGATCACAATCAAGGCAAACATATCAATGAAAATTTGTTCTGGTCCCTAAGTGGTATAAAGGTACGAGTGCTAAAGTGGTTAGACACATTTAAATTTCCACTGTGTACAAATTTGTTTGCCTGAAATTTCAGATTAAATGTAATATGTAACTGTGTGTATTACTATCCCTCTATTTTCCTTACAAATTTATCATTTTTTTCCTGCTGGACAAAGACATTTTCTTTTCATTCACTATTTTATTATTCACTATTCTTTGAAATAAAAATGAACATATTCTAATGATTGCTCCATAGAACATATTCGTTTTTAATTAATACAGATTCTTCATTGACTGATCCGTACTTCTGACTCATATCACCTTACCTCAATAAAAGATTGAATTGACATTTTATTTTATGTCTGTGAAATGAATAGTTAACAGCTTTTCTTATATTACTTCTTGGCTGTTATGTGCACCAAGTAAAGCAGTATTTTTATGATGTTTAGTTTATTAAAATGAAGGTTATGATCACATTTGCTTTTTAAAATGAAACTCAAGCTTTGCAGTAACTTGCCTGGATAAAAAATGGTGCAAAATGGTTTATTTTACAAGTATTATCACTGTTATACCTCTTGTACTGTAAAAGTAGATATGTCAATATACAACACACAGTTGGAAATAAATACTTGCAAACTGTTAAGCCCCATACACACGGTCGGACTTTTTCATGGATTCTGTCCGATCGGACAAGGTTGTTGAAAAATCAGACCGTGTGTATGCACCATCGGACAGTGTTCGTCGGTTTGTCCGACGGACAAAGTCTTATCTCCTGCTGGAAAGATTTGCCGTCAACCCGGTCCGATCACACCAAACCCGATCGTGTGTACGGTTGTCCGACCGGACAAAGTGCTACGCATGCTCAGATCACATTACAAGACCAAAGCTATTGGCTACTAGCCTCTACGTTGTCCCGTCGTAGGCAACAAACGTCACCACGTTCAGAATGATCGGATTTTCCGACAACTTTGTCCGACCGTGTGTACGCAAAACCAACATCGGACAAAGTACGACGGACATGATCCGACGGACCTTGTCCGCGGATTGTCCGACCGTGTGTATGGGGCTTAAGTTACAGCTTACAAATAAGCCCCCTGCATCTGAAAGTTGTGTCCCAAAAGGCAAGCAGAGGACAAAGGACTAGTTGCTAGTATTAACTGTGGTTGACCTGCAGCAGATCTTTTCTCTATTACTGATTAACAATGCCTTGTTTTATACTGTTTTCAAAGTAGAGGTGGCCATTTTGGTAAAGAAAGTGCTTTGCTTCCTTATATCATAACCCCCCCCCCCCCCCCCCCGATGGCTCATGATCTGATAACTAGATGTTTAAGAATGGTGATGTGAAGAAAGCACAGATTCACAGAATGGATGAAACAGGGATTGAGTACTTTGCATTCATAGGTACTGCTTTCTTTGATGCAATAAGCACAATAGTGACATTGACATCACCAAATTTCACTTTAAATCCCATGAGACTAGCAGTCAGAGGCAGAGGCCTTAGATGATATTGCACAGCATAGTGTATGTACAACTGTGAGACTACAGAACACAAATGCCTAGGCACAGTTGCAGGTCAAAAAGAGCAGAGTAAATATTTCACAGTTTCTTACAAGATAAAATGCATAGTTAAATTTTTTTGATTTCAGGGCCAAATTATGTATGAGAAGAAAAATGTTGCCATAAGTGAATGACATGAACTAATTTAAAGATTAGTTCCCCTTAAAAAAAATAAAATAAAAGTCAACGGCTACAAATACTTCAGCTGCTAACTTTTAATAATCGGACACTTACTTGTCCCAGGGTCCAGCGATGCAGGGGAACAAAGCCCTGCTTGTTCCCCCCTTCGCTCGGCAGCGCCGGAATTCTTACTGTGGGCACCCGGCTGTGGCTTCACAGCCGGCACCCACTGCGCATGCGCGAGCGGCGCAGCGCGCTGTGATTGGCCGTGCAGTCATCTGGGACCTGTCACGTGTCCCAGATGACTGACAGGAGGGAGGGGGCAGAGCTGATCCCTTCCTGCGCCGAGGGGAAGTGATGTCACCAGCCCAGGCACTGAAGGAGGCAGACTATGAGGGACCCCTAGCAACAGGCATTTAGAGGTGAGTTAAAAAAAAAAAATTCCAAATGTTTTATTTTTTAAGTAATTTTGATCAATTTTTTTTTTGTTTTTAGTGCAACACCACTTTAAACAATGTGTTAAAAAACAAAACAAAAAAAAAAACCTCTTAAACCCTTTCACACATGTCGTATTCATAGCAAAGGAAGACCATAAAAATTAGGATGCTTCTCATCAGAGCTAACTTACAATACAATATTGGGCCATTCTGTTCCCATGGAATTGTTGCTGACTTTTAGAACAGGTCAACTACAGAATAATATATTTTTCTGCATTATAGATTTAACTTGACTCATCAGTTTTGTTAATATGGACTTTTGTATCTCATTTTAGTTACCGCACAAAGCTGAATAGCCTAAAGTGTTAACAGTGCAATATAAAGAGTATACCATGACACTGGCAATAATAGACTTAGTTGTCCCAACTCAGCAGTAAAATGTTCCTTGAATCAACCCCAATAACTATAATCAGTACAGACCTCTGAGATGAAATTGTTTACTGAAAGACATATTGCAATTCGACTAATAGGTCTAAAGATAATTTTTCACTGTTCTTTTCCGGCTTTCCACTGGTTTTTTTTTTATGCTACAGACAGTAAGCTTACATCTGTTCAGATGAGAGCCTTAAAAAAGGTGGATGCTGAATAAAAAAGTTCAGCAACCTTGTTTTTCAGTTTTTTCCTGCTTTTCACTATTCTTTTGCAGCAGTCAGTAAGCTTTCATCAGTTCTGATGAGAGTCTTATATAATGTTGCTTCTGGATACAGAAGCCAGACAACCTTCTTTTAAATTCCTAAAACAGGAGATGTTAATATACTGTATATTAGCTGTGTTTCCAGTCTAAAGACTATAAATGTATTCCTTGCTTGTGAGTGATTAGATCTACAATTTTCATATATCCCTGCAGCCAGCTGTGCAATTATGATTTCAATTTACAAATACTGTACTGGTGACCTCACAATAGGGATACAACTTTTTTTGGGAAGGGAGTTTAACAAGACTCGTGGCCACGCATTAAAATTAGTAGAAAATAGGTTTAGCCTTAAACTACGTAGAGGATTCTTTACTGTAAGAGCAGCAAGGCTGTGGAATTCCCTTCCACAGGCGGTGGTCTCAGTGGGGGGCATCGATAGTTTCAAGAAACTATTAGATAAGCACCTGAACATACAGGGATATACAAGGTAATACTGACATATAATCACACACATAGGTTGGACTTGATGGATTTGTGTCTTTTTTCGACCTCACCTATTATGTAACTATTTAATTAGAATTTGTAAATCATAGAAAGTTGTAGGATTATTATACCCCAAATTATTATTTTGTGTGTGGGTGAATGCCGTTGGGTTCAGTTACCTAGTGGCTTAATATCTCTTTGTGAATTCATAAGGATGACCCTCTGCTTGAATATGTCAGAACTGGATTTAGCCTGTCTGATGTGAGGATGCAAAAATCAATATCGGGGGCAGAGGGTAGTGTACTGAGACTACTAGTCTGTTGGACAGAGGACGTGGGTCACTGCTGGCAGGACAAAGGATGGGGTCACCGATGGCAGGGCAGAAGACAGGGGTCACTGATGACAGGAGACAGGACAGGGGTCACTGCTGGCAGAAGAGAGGACAGGAGTCACTGCTGGCAGGAGAAAAGACAAGGGTCACTGCTGGCAGAACAGAGAACAGGGTCACTGCTGACAGGACACTCAGCAGAGCTCCTTCTCCCATCCTAGCACTGCACACAGTCTGAGTACAGGCAGCAGAGCTACTCCTCCCCACACAGCACATAGCTCAGATCACATTCCTTTACACAGAGCCCCAATCTGCATGTGTGTAGCTGGCTACTGCAGCTGTGCTGCCATTCTGACCAGGGAATTTCACAGGTCAGAACTGCAATACAGTGGTCAACTACATACTATACAGATTGTGGCTGTGTGTAAGGGAATCAAAACACAGCTATGTATTGTGTGGGGTGGAGGAGCTCTGCTGCTAATACCCAGACTGTGCAGTGCAGGGATGAGAGAATGAGCTCATGGGCATGCAAAAACATCCCAAGTGAGATTTTACATTACTTGCATGTTGTTGCCATGGGTGATTGCATAGTTATCCTGGATATTGGATAGGGTTATTACCCACTGCAATCTACCTGTCATTGTAATTTTGGATACTTTGTAGCTAATGACTTTGTTTCACAGAGATAAATGTAATTACATTATGTTCACAAATTTCTATATCAATGACAATTTTTAATTTGGTATCACAGTATAACATACAGCTAGCTGCACATGATATAGTATCATAGTAGCACCAGTGATTATAATCCTTATTTAAATGACTAGTTCCACTAATATTGATTTTGCATACACAACATCACAAATAATCATAGTTGTTATTTGTATATGCCAACTCATTCAACACAGTTCAATACATGTCTTTTTATTAAATTTTTGCATATCCAGTAGTCTATGTCAGGAGGAAACAAGAGAGGGTAGCAACATATTTACATACAGTGGCATCATGCAGAATGAACATAGCCACCCTCTAACACAGGGGTGTCAAACTGGCGGTGCTCCAGCTGTTGCAAAACTACAAGTTCCATCATGCCTCTGCCTGTGGGAGTCATGCTTGTAACTGCCAGTATTGCAATGCCTCATGGGACTTGTAGTTTTGCAACAGCTGGAGCACCGCCAGTTTGACAAAAAAAAGGAATTTGGATATTTCGAGGAGGTTGAGAGCAATAGGAAGGTTTTTTTCTGAGTTAAAACTACATACTTGAATATCATTTTTTTAAACCAGAGTTAGTGTTACTTTAAATAACCAGTTTTCATAACACAGTTCAATGTGTGAAGTTTTACATGCATTTTCATTCCTTAATTTAATGAACAACTCATATAGCATTATTGAATAAGTAAGCTCTTTTGCATCCACATTGGCACACATAATTGTAGTCCTTGTTATAATGATCTGCTCGTATAATACAATTCAATTTTTTTTTTATGTTTGTTTATTTTTTTACTTACAAAAAAAAAAAATTTTACCTACTTTTTTTTTTTTGCTGACTTTTACTAATCTTAGCCGGGCACCCACTGCGCTTGCGCCGTGATTCGACGCTCACTCATCTGGGACACATGACATGTCCCAGATGACTGTGCGTTGCCTACAGGAAGTGACTTTTAGCCGGGCAATGAAGGTGGCAGACTTCGAGGACCCCCTAGCAACAGGCATTTAGAGGTGAGTAAAAAATTTTTTTTTTTCCAATTATTTTTTTTTTATTTTTTTTATGATTTTTAAGCCCCTTTTTGTTTTTTGGCTGCAACCCCACTTTAAGGACCGGCTTCGTTTTCAGACTGTGTTTACAATATATATATATATATATATATATATATATATATATTATTTTTTTTTTTTTTTTTACACACTCTAGAGAATAAAATGGTGGTCGTTGCAATACTTTATGTCACACAGTATTTGCGCAGTGGAATCACAAGCGCAATATTTTTGGAAAAAAATACACTTTTTTTTTTTTGAATAAAAAAATAAGACAACAGTAAAGTTAGCCCAATTTTTTTTTATATTGTGAAAGATAATGTTACGCCAAGTAAATTGATACCCAACATGTCATGCATGAATGGCAACAAACTTTTACCCTTAATAAATCTCCATAGGTGACGTTTAAAAATTTCTACAGGTTACTAGTTACAGAGGAGGTCTAATGCTAAAATTAATGCTCTCGCTCTAACGTTCACAGCGATACCTCAAATGTGTGCTTTAAACACTGTTTTCATAAAAAAAATTGGGTCACTTTTATTCTAGGATAGGACCTCATAAATGTGAGATCTGGGCTCAAAAAGACCTCAGATCTCATATTTACACTAGAATGCAATAAAAAAAAAAAATTCCCCTTTAAGACCATTGGGCAGAAGTGACGTTTGACGTCACTTCCGCCATCCAATGGTGTGGAGCTGAGCGGAGGCCATCTTTCCCTCACTCGGCATCCAGCCTGTGAGGGAAGAGGACCCGATCGTCTCCGCCACTACCGACGGCTCCGGTAAGCGACGGAGACGACTGGAGCACAGTGGGAGGGGGAGGGCACCGATAAAAGTGATCTTGTGGTGAAGCCGCCGCTGAGACCACTTTTATCTGAAAGCGGACCACCTATTAAAGAAGAGAATATCGGTGTTATGGCAGCCATCTGCTGCCATAACAAAGGTATTCCTCTTCAAACAGCCGAGGTACAACTGCGACGGGCGGTCCATAAGTAGTTAAACCAAACATCCTCATTCTCAGTAATGTATAAATGTAAAAATATACAGGTGGTGTAACACTACATGTACGCCACGCCAAACGATTTTTCGCTACCTTTGGTGACTATGAATTGAAACCAACTCAAGAGTTACTGGCATTGCATGGATTTTTTAGTTTTAGTATACACACAATTACCTTGTTTGCAGTGAATCACCTGACCCCAGTGATTTATTGGTTGGGCACCGGTCTTAATGCCCTTCGGTGACATTTAGAGGACAAAATGCAACCAATATTTTAATTCTGATTCTTCTTTCAAGATATACTCACAGCTCCTTAAGAAAGTAATTTCCTTTCTTTAACCACTTTCAGACCGGACCAATTTGCAGCCAAAGGACCAGGCCCCTTTTTGCGATTCGGCACTGCGTCACTTTAACTGACAATTGCGCGGTCGTGCGACGTGGCTCCCAAACAAAATTGACGTCCTTTTTTTCCCACAAATAGAGCTTTCTTTTGGTGGTATTTGATCGCCCCTGCGGTGTTTATTTTTTGCGATATAAACAAAAATAGAGCGACAATTTTGAAAAAAATGCATTATTTTTACTTTTTGCTATAATAAATATCCCAAAAAAATATATAAAAAAAATTTTTTTTTTCTTCAGTTTAGGCCGATACGTATTCTTCTACATATTTTTGGTAAAAAAATCGCAATAAGCGATTATTGATCGGTTTGCGCAGAAGTTATAGCGTTTACAAGATAGGGGATAGTTTTATAGCATTTTTATTAATAATTTTTTTTAATTAGTAATGGCGGCGATCTGCGATTTTTTTTTTGGTGACTGCGACATTATGGCGGACACATCTGACATTTTTGACACATTTTTGGGACCATTGTCATTTATACAGCAATCAATGCTATTTAAATGCATTGATTCCTGTATAAATGACACTGGCAGTGAAGGGGTTAATCACAAGGGGGCAGTGTAAGGGTTAAGTATGCCTAGGGGTGTGTTTCTTACTGTGGGGGGGCGTGGCTGTCAGCTAGTGAATGCTGATCTCTGCTCCAATCACAGGGAGCAGAGATCGGTGTCACTAGTTGCTAGGCAGAGCGGGGAGATGCTGTTTATCTCGGCATCTCCCTGTTCAGCCTTCCCGTGAGACGGTCGCGGGGGTCCCTGCGGCGATCGAGTCCGCGGGGACCGCGACCAGACTCACGGGGGTCCCGACCGGCGCGGGAGCGCGCCGCTCCCGGCGCGCTCCCGATGGCACGGACAGGCTTAAAGGAGAGACTTATATATACGCCCTCCTGCCGGTACGTGCCGTTCTGCCGACGTATATCGTCGTGCGGCGGTCGGCAAGTGGTTAAAGTGTATGTACCCCTAAAGAAGAAAAACAAATATGAAACGCGTTGGATGTTCATCATTTCCATCCTTTGTTTTGGCGATTCCAATTTGAGTACACTGTAAATAATTCTATCCAATCATTTTTAATGTGTATCATAACTTTTTATATTTTGTATCAATAAAGATTTGTTAACTTTTAAACTGTCCAGAAATACTTTCCATTTACTTAAAAAGTGACCCAGTATCGTTAAAGTCCCACTCTGAGGGTTTTTCTCTATACATTCATTCTCAGTAATGAACAATACATAAAACATTCTACAGGGAAAGTAGGCCCAATATTATGTCTATTTCTTGTTGGTGGAATTGGGTATTCGTGCACAGAATTTTTCACCAAAAACCCTTAGACACATAGGAAGCCAGTTACATCTGCTTTGGTTTACCATTGCGCTAACTGGCCCTTTAAAAATTACTTTCCTTTGTAGTCCTACATTCTATTCTATGGTACAGTATTTGCTCTTTCACATTTTTCCTAAATAACTGCCATTGTGTAACACAATATGTACATATAGCAGTTGTGTGAATTTATTAAACATATGTAGGTTTATTTAACATAGCAGCACAAATAAAATAGAATGTGAAAACAACAAAAACCCATGGCATCCAATAAGATTGTATCTTAATGAAGCTATGCCAATGAAAGATGAAGACTGACTTTGCTATGTTCCTTTTTTTTAGCCCAGTAATGTCAGCAGGTTAAGGTTGTCTTTTTGGTTTGTAATTAGCAAACAGATTTTCAAAGCAGTGGATGTGATTGATATTCTATCACACAAAATATTGCATCAATTTGTAATATAAATGGAGGTCATTTGTTATTACGAGGATTTGTGTAATAAATGCAAATCTACTCTTTTTAAAGAATTGATCCTAATGCGTTACATACCCACAGATAACTCAGTTACCTAATTACAAATGTAAGACATTTTAAGGCATTAAATTCTTATTGAAAAAGAGATTTATTGAATTACCATATCATATCCAGTCTTTTAGGACCACATTATAGCAAATAGTAAGATTTAAGATTTAAACAACTCGCATCAGTACATTTATTATACTCGGAATACTTTCTCCTCCTAATTGTGGCACTGTAAGCTTTCCTTATGTATAACTAGAACATTTACCAATGGTCCTATTTGAACTGAAATGTGTGACATCAGATCCCACCCCCTGCTTCATGGAAGATGAGAAATACATCATAAATCTCATGTGTGAATTGTGACAGGTATAGCTTATGTGGAAGGAACTGGTTCATCATTGTTTATCAACTGAGGGTGGTCACTTCAGTGGGCTTATGTAAAGGTTTATTATCATTTTCATCAACTTATTTAAGCAGAGTGAATTATGTACATATACTGTCCAAAAGAATTAAGTTCCAACTATATGTGTCCATTTTAGGATATTCATGTGTGATTACTGGTACAGAAAGTTAGGAGAAATCACCTCAATATAGACTTAGGTAGCAAGAGGGGCCATATATGTGAATACCTGTGTGCATGGAGACTGAGCTGTCACCAGCAGCTCGGGTCTCATATTAATGATTGGGAGCTGGGAGGAACAGCAAACATAATTGCTGTGATAACCTGTGATGGCTATTACAGTAATCATCAACAACCCTATACACTTTCTCCCCTTGAATGGAGAAAACGTTAGGTTGTATCTTTTTTCTCTGTGCTAGAGGAGAAAATGTAAACAAAAAGGTTTGTGTTGAAAAAAAAATGAACTAAAGATAAAATAGCTAGATCAAAGTTTGATCTAGGTCGGGGTCATGGTCAATGGCAAAGCTTAGTGTCAATGGCAAAGGTTAGGGTGAGTGTGTTTTAGGTAGGATTAAAAAAAGTATGTTTTATTTAGCGTTTTATGTAGGATAAAAAATGCAAATGCACACTATTGTTTCTGAGCTCTACTATGGCTACAAACAACAAATACTATGCACATATGGGGTATTGTTGTTATTGTCAGGAAAAGGAGATTTTGTTTTTCTTTATTTAAAGAATCACTCTGAATTTACATACATATATTAAAAACATTCTCTGTTTGTGAGATATAGAATTCAAAAATTAAAGTAAAAGTAACAGAAAGCAAATGACATGTCTGCAGATACAGAATAACAGTATTCCTCTTCTAGATCTATGCCCTAAACAACATGGGAGATCTAGTCTCACAATGTTAACCTCAGTGATCATGAGGTTATGAGGAGGGGGGGAGGTCTCAATTCCCTCTGGCAGGGAAGGTCTAGATAGATGGTGGGTCTCGGCTAGTCGGGCTTTCCCCTCTTCTGAAAAGATATATTAGTTCCAGTGGAACCAGGTCTTGTTGTAAGTGTCATGTTTATTGTTTAGGTCTATAATTTAGGATTAGGTCTTCTATGTGATGCGTGTCCTCAACTTTATGAAAGCCACAGTGCAATGGATGGGGGATTGGGTTCTTTCCATTTCAGTGGGTTACAGGCTTTGGCTGTGTTTAAAAGGTGACGGAGTACAGATTTTTTATATGTCTTGCAAGCTATAGAGGAGTGATGTAGGTGAAAAAATGCTGGTCAGTTTGAAATCCTAAAGTCTGTAAATTGTGTGAATTTTGGGTTGTTTTTGGTAGTGAGACATGGTAATGGCAAGACGTATATAGTTAAAATTCAAAAATATTTTAACTATTTTTTACCACCTAATGTGGGCCCAATTTGTCATGAATAAAAGGTATAATTCACCTGCATATACTAAGTAGTTGAAAAGATATGTACAGTTTTATTAGCACATGCCAGTGTTGCAAAACTGGTTCAGAATATATTAAAATTAGTTTGGACCTCCATCATTAAAGGATAACTTAGCATGCACCAAACAGTCTTATACCGCGTACACACATGACCGGACTTTCCAGCAAACTAGGTCCGACGGGATTAGTCTGATCGTGTGTGGGTAAAACGTTTGTTTTTCGGGAATAAATTCCGGCAAACCTAGAAATAGAAAATGTTTCAAATCTATCTGACGGACTCAATTCCGACAGACTAAAATCAGGAAAAACGTTCGTCTGTGTGCTGGTCCGACAGACCAAATACGACGCAAGGGCAGCTATTGGCTACTGGCTATTTTTTCTCCCGTTTACGTCACCACTTTCAAACGAATGGACTTTCGACTGGACTTAGTCCGTTTGTATGTGGGCAAGTCCGTTCGTTCGGAAAGTCCGTCGGAACTCCGCCGAAAGTCTGTCGGGAAGACTGTCGGACCTAGTTTGCCGGAAAGTTCAGACGTGTGTACACGGCATTACATGCACTGAGTTGATTAGTTTCTATAATAATCACAAACTGTAATGTAATTGGCTTCAGTTCCAAAGGTGAAAAATATTGCTTCTTTGTTGGTTCTGGAGAGAAAAACTATTTTGCTGTGAGCTAAAGAGAAAGTTCAGCTGCTATAATTTTCCCTTCCTGCCTATCTGGTTTGTTGCTAGAATGGATTTTCATGTTTTAATATACAAAAAAGAACAACTTTAGCTGCAGGCTTAAAAAATAGAAAAATCTCACTGGCAAGAGTCACTTAGAATTGATGTTATGGGTTTTTTCTTGGAAACTGGCTGATTTTAAACACCATAACTTACATCTCAGAATATGTGTGAAAATAACTAACTAAAACATCTAATTAAAATTTCTGTTGTGTTTTGACATACTGTTTTCCAGATCTTTTATTTACATTATGATTATTCATTATCTCATATATAAAAAATACATCTAAAATATATACTATATACAGCACGTGTAGCACTTATTTCCCTAGGGTCATATGAAGTGACTCTCAGATAGCCTGACAGGCTGAATTCAGCATTCTCCAGCCCATACCTGTAGCAGGCTGCATTCACTCTTATAATAGGTTCTTTAAGGTGTAGTCTCAATAACTTGGGCTCTAATCATTTTAAATATGTTGCAACAGGATTTATTAAATGAAACTAGTGAAGATTTATGGTCTCACTCAGGCCCAGCTTCTGTATCTTTAGGCTAGTCACTGTTGTGCCTCGGTCGATCCATGGTTGGATTGCTTTTCAGATGCATTTGATAGGCGGTGAGGAAGTGATATGTCACACCAGCATGCTGCAACCGAGTGAAATGCACAGATCATGTTAGTCAGCAGTACTAACCGTCACCAACAATAGGGAGGATCATTTTTGCCATGACATGTGTCCACCCTTTTCCATTGCCTTTGTAGCCTAAGGGTGGTGGTAAAATGTTTTTTAATCGCATGTAATTACTGTTGTTCACCGCAAGTGTAAAAGAGCCCTTAGGGTATCTATTTTAAAGTGCTTTTTTTGTATTCCCATGCAAGCATATAGAAATTAGACATGTGCACTCGTTTTCGTCCGAATGCATTTTCGTCCGAATTTCGGGGTATTTTCATTATCATTTTAACAAACGATAACGAACGTGCAGAATCCGAAAACCGAAAGATCCGACATAAACAAATGCTTTATTTTCATTTTCGTTGTGACAACAGTTCGATATAGATAGGAGATTCAACATGACGCTGACAATAGCGATCTGTGTCCATCGAACCTGTGGTCGATTGTGCCTAGCCTTAGCTCTATTAGTCCAAGATTATTCTACATAGAGAGAAAAGATTTGACATAGAGATAAAAGATTTGACATAGAGAGAAAAGATTGACATTATAGAGACAATAGCAAAAAAGGTTGAATGTGCCTAACCTAACTATTAGTCCAAGATTATTTGACATAGAGAGACAAGATTCAACATGAAGATTCGACGAAGCAGTCGGCGTGAGCGAACATTTATGGTCAAATGCTCTGCCCATAGGCTATAGAAGAATTCTAATGTTGGTTGACTAGTAATAATTAATAAATATAATTATTACTAGTGTCATACAACATTAGAATTCTACTATAGCTTGTAGGTGGAACATTCAACCGGAAATGTACGATTGCAACATCGTAAAGTTTAGCTGCTCCGTCAAATCTTCTTAGCACATTCGACAGACACCATAAGCCTTCAATGACAGATCGTCATTAATTATTTCAGATTTTCGGACGAATGCATTTTTTAACGAAACGAAGTAAATAGAAACGAATTTCGGGAGTAACTAATAAATGTATTTTTTCCGACAAAAACGAAATTCCAAAATGAAATATTTCAGTGTGCACATGTCTAATAGAAATGCAAAACCTGCTTGAAGCAGGTCAAACGCAGGTTAGAAGGGGGCCAACTGCATGTCAAATGCAGGTCAAGGATTTTTTTTAATGTTTTTGATATACAGCTGCCTGGGGGGAGTGAGCAGGTCTTCATCTGGTCTCTGCTTACCAGATTCAGAATCCCCCAGGCAGGCGTGCAGCAGTATAGCCCTTCAAATGTATGTCTGTAATGTAGTGTCTGTAATCAGCTATCCATAGATCACTATAGCACTATAGCAGTGATCTAACACAGCAGGGCCACTGAATGAAGCTGAGACAGATCTGTTCCAGCCTCTATACTGAATAGGAGTGGCCTGATACCACTCGTTATGCCAGTTCACCCCCAGTGTAGACAGAATGTGCAAACATCAGAAGCCCAGGAGCATGATAGCTCCTGATCAGCTCCTGCGTTTAGTGCCGGATGTTGGCTTTCACAGATAGTGGGCAGTTACAGCTTACACTCCTGTGAGGCCCTACAAAGTCACTGGGAGCAGGTGCCATTTAAAAATATGATTAGCAACTATGCCAATGCCATTTTAATATAGCACTGGAGACTCAAATGGTTAGGGGGTTATTCAACATCATCGTTTCACAAAGAGATGTTTATGGTTTGTGGATATAGAAAAGAGCACTTTGGAGAAAATGCACTAATATTTAGAAAAGTAGATCTTAATGGGGATTGATGGATTTCTAAACACTTAAGTTATTAATGGATGCTAAATGTTTGATTTATTGTTTATTGTTTTTATGGCCTTTTGTTTGTTATTTACTTACACATATTAGCTATTTTGTGTTATAATTTTTGCACTTAAGAAATTAAGTTAGTAGGTAAGGGAGTGCTATATTTATTGACAGTAGAATTCTCTAATGTAGGTAAGCTGAGAAGGTTCTTGTGTGAAGTTCTCCTTCAGTCAGTCCTATACCATTTCTCCTAAGGGGGAGGTAATAACCAGGCATAAGTATATTTCAGAATCCAAAGCCTTGGGTAACCTGTCTCCTAACAGGTGAACCTCAAGGGCACAACCCCTATGAGAAGAAGCCCACTGGGAAGATTCCCTGCATTTCCTGTTCCAATAGACTCAACTGAAAGTCTTCTAAAATGAGAGAAAATCCCACCTATCTGATCATTGTCCATATTGAAGGACTACCTATCTTAGGACTACCTAGGCTACCTAGGACTACCTATCTTAGGACTACCTAGGCTATCTTTAACTATTCTGGCAACAAGTATTCCCCATCATTTTCTTTCTTGGTGACAGTCATCACCAGGACAAATGGTGAACCTCCTCATCTGGGACACAGACAGCAATACAAACCTAACAAAGGTGGTAACCCTTTCATGCTTTACCAATAAAAAAACAAGTTTTGACTAGAGTCTTAAATATGAATTTATAGGTTATTTCTTAAGGATGATTGCACTTCATTTATGGCAATATTATAATTAAACCAATTATGCAGACATGTATGTTTCTTACAAAATTAAAACAAGGGGTAGCTAAACAAGGGCCTCAAACTGAACTTTTCTAAAAAAATTGGTTTGGATTTATGGACCAGGGATGTTATGAGGTTTGTATAGCTTCTATAAGTGCAATACACTAACACCCAAAGAAAACATATATGCAACAAATTGCAGCGCTAAAATTGAATAAAGTGCAAATGTACAAAAATCAATCCATGTGCAAAAAACAGTCCATGTCCCAAGTGAAAATAAAGTTCATGAAATTCATAGAAAAGTTCACACAAGAATGTCAGTGGAATAAAAGTCCCTCATCTGTAGCACCACAAGCGTGCTATTCAATGAATAAAAACCTCTTATTTTTAAGACACCATCAGTGTTCCAGTGATAAGAAGCTTTGCGTACAGTTTCCTCCAGCTGTGAGTAAATTGAACACTCACCAGACAAATTGGCTGCCAAATTATAAGCAGCATGCACACTCGCATCACAAATGGCACATGGTCAGATCTCACTGGGATCCCAGATCCATCCACATATCACTGGTTTCAAGGCTGGTACTGTCACTCCTCCTAAAGCTGGGCTGTCACCCACTCATGTGATGATACAAGCACGCCATACACCATGGCTAAAAGAATGTTTCATGGTGCAGTATTTATTTGTAAAACGCTTGCCGCAACACAATACAGAGGTTAAAAACAAAGATAAAAATTGCTTCTGTGCACTCACGTTGATGCGATGGTGTGGCATCTTGCACGTAGCTCACCCAAAGCATTCAAAGCATTTCACACAAGAGTGCGTCCTCAGGGGCCTCTAGTGTTTACTGAGGTAGCTGTATTTATGGAGCCTATAACCAGACTGTACATCATGTCAATATTATGTCTGGCATCCATTTTCTAGAAGACCAAAAGTTTTCCAGGAGATAAGAATATATGTAAAGCTGTTCTGATCCAGCTACTTTGCGAGCTTGGCTGTTATATAACAAAATGGGCTTTTTTTTTTGACAAGGTCCTTCTGTAATTTTTAAAGCGGAAGTAAACCCATCGATTTAACAGTTTAAAAAAAAAGGCATGCCGGGAATGCTAACTGCACATTGGCTGTGCTTTCAACCAAACAGTAAAACCATCCAATGGCTGGTGTCATAACGGATCACATGTGCAGCACTGTGGCAGTTGAAGATTAAACAGAGGCAAAGATGGCAGCTTCCTTAACTGAAAACGATAGGGGGGTTTACTTCCACTTTAACTTTTTTCCTTGGGGTTTTATATACTTGGGGTTTTATATACTGTATGTTATGTATATCTTTCATGTTGACATTTATTAAAGGTTAAAATTGTACATCTAAATTTATATTTTATTGATATTACATAGAGTTCAACCTGAGGCCCTACTTTTATTACACCTTGCTCGAATCATTATACACAGATATGATTGTAAACTGTCTAATACAATATTTAAGTGGACTTTTTTACTAAGTTTGGTTAGGCGTTTTTTTCCCCATATTGAAAAAAATCTCTTTAGAATCTCACAGAATATGGCAGCAAG
Source organism: Lithobates sylvaticus (assembly GCA_028564925.1). Classification (NCBI taxonomy): domain Eukaryota; kingdom Metazoa; phylum Chordata; class Amphibia; order Anura; family Ranidae; genus Lithobates; species Lithobates sylvaticus. The sequence continues at coordinate 457,634,968 of CM053029.1, read as the reverse complement.
ATACTGTGCTCAATTCACGAAAGAAGATCACAAGCGAGATTTGAGTCATGTGACATTTTTTACAATTGCATGCAGTACTGAAAATAAATAAATGCATGTGTAAAAAAGGAATGGGCAAGGCATGCAATATTTAAGGAATCCATGAAATTTCAGTTAGTTGTTAAAGAGCCAGCACTCACCAGCTTCCATCACAACCAGTGAATAGCTGGTTCTTAAGGAGCCAGCACCTGCTAGCATCCTTCACAATCAGGGACTAGTTGGTTCTTAAAACATCCTTCGATACCAGGGATAGTTAGTTGTTAAGGAGCCAGCACCCGTCATGTCCTTGACAACTATGATTCATCTTCTGTCAGCAGGGATTCAGAATGTAAAACAAAAGAAGAGCCAGAATAAAAAAAACAGCATGGGCCCCTTACCATTCCATACCAGGCCGTTTGGGTCTTTTATGGATTTTGAGGCCATGCCAAAAATCAAAAGATCCATACCAGACCTTTATCTGAGCATGCAACCTGACAGGACAGGAAAGGAGGGGGAAGAGCGAGAGCCCCCTCTCCTGAACCATACCACTTCACATGCCCTCAATATGGGTGGGTGCTTTAGAGGGATATCGCCCCATGTTGAAGAGGACATGGGGCTCTTGCCTCTGCCTGGTGATTGTGGTGGTGCAGGGAAGACTTATCAGAATCTGGAAGCCCAGTTTGACAAGGAGGCCCCTCCCATGTGAATGAGTTTACTTATTTACCAAAAAATGGCCAAATTAAATAAAAACCTAGTTTTTCACAAGTCCGTTATTTAAAAAAAGGACAAAAATGTACCCTTAAGCAAATCCAGTGTCAATCACGAATGTCGCCTGCCAACCCCCAAAAAATTTAAAACACTTCACTTCTGACAGCTCCGATGCCTCTCGACTCTAAATAAACTAAGAAGTGGGGTCAATCAGTGACATTGTTGACCCAGCATGTCCTGGTCGATGACATCATAAGGGGCGGGGTTGTGGGGGAATAAGCCCTTGTCCTCATAATGGGTTTTGAAACGAGGGGACTTCAATTTTCTTTGTTTTTTGGTGTGGGGTCCCCCTTAAAATCCATACCAGACCCAAAGAAGGTACTTACTACTGAAATATCACATCACTTCAAGAAATTATGAATGTGGTATTTTAGTATTGTTTTTTTAGTGAACTGCAAAAAAAGATATGAGCTTTATGAGATTTAACCACTTCAATACCGCTGTATAGTCATATTACGCCCACAAGGTGGATCTCCCATCCTGGGTGGGCGTTATATGACGTCCTCGCATTCCCGGCCGCCTGGGGGGCGCGCGCGCATCGCTCAGGACCCGGTGCGAGTGCCTGGTGGCCGCGATGTCCGCCGGGCACCCGTGATTGCCCGTTAAAACAACCGTGGAGCTGTGTGTGTAAACACACAGCTCCACGTCCTGTCAGCGGAGAGGAGACCGATCATGTGATCCCAGTACGGAGGAACACATGATCGGTCTCCTCCCCTTGAGTCCCCCTCCCCCCACAGTTAGAATCACTCCTATAGGGAACACATTAACCCCTGCAGCGCCCCCTAGTGTTAACCCCTTCCCTGCCAGTCACATTTACACAGTAATCATTGCAATTTTATAGCAACGATCGCTGTGTAAATGTGAATGGTTCCAAAAATGTGTCAAAAGTGTCCGAAATGTCCGCCGCAATGTCGCAGTCACGAAAAAAAAATTGCAGATCGCCGCCATTACTAGTAAAAAAAAAAAAAAAAATTCAATAAATCTATCCGCTATTTTGTAGACGCTATAACTTTTGCGCAAACCGTTCAATATACGCTTATTGCGATTTTTTTTACCAAAAATATGTAGAAGAATACGTATCGGCCTAAACTGAGGAAAAAAATAGTTCTTTTTTTTTTAAATGGGATATTTATTATAGCAAAAAGTAAAAAATATTGTTTTTTTTTTCAAAATTGTCGCTCTTCTTTTGTTTATAGCGCAAAAAATAAAAACCGCAGAGGTGATCAAATACCACCAAAAGAAAGCGCTATTTGTGGGAAAAAAAGGACGTCAATTTTGTTTGGGTGTAACGTCGCACGACCGCGCAATTGTTAGTTAAAGCGACGCAGTGCCGAATCGCAAAAAGTGCTCTGGTAAGGAAGGGTGAAAAATGGCCCGCTGCTGAAGCGGTTAAATAGGAGGTTCGCCAATTTTTTTTTTTTTAAAAGTCAGCAGCTACAAATACTGCAGCTGCTGACTTTTAAAATATACACACTTACCTGTCCAGGGCACCCCCGCGATGTCGGCATCCAAAACCGATCTGTCGCATGGCTCTCGAGTGCTGCCGCTGCCATCTTTGGTAAGGGAATCAGGAAATTAAGCCTTGCTCACTTCCCGGTTTCCTACTGCGAATGCGCGAGTTGCGCTGCGCAATCCGGATGGTCCCTGCTGTCTCTTGGACCCCTGTGTTTCCCAGCAGACAGCGGGGGCGGGAGGAGGCGTAGACTCCCATAAGAGTATATGCACGGTAGTGGAAGCAAATACCTCCCCCTGAAAATTGCCAAATATGACACCGGAGAGGGGGAGGGTTCCGAAAAGCGGAGGTTCCATTTTTGTGTGAACCTCCGCTTTAGGCTCATCTTAAAGTGATATATAATGTGAACTGAGCCCACTGTCTTGCAAATTGATGTAAAAGCATAAAGAAGGCAGAATACACTCAAGCTGACATCTCTTTGTTTGCATTGATCACACCACATATAATACATCTATCACCTTACAATTTCACTAGCAACTTCCAAAAGGACACAGGTGCTTTAAAATGCAAACCTTAAAATAGAAAATCTCTGAATTAGTAGAAAAAGTAATGTGAAATAAAAAAACCTGAAAGAGTGACCTTTAAAATATAAAAGAATAGTGCAATTATCCATGTTATTAATATCAAGCAGTCATGCTGAGCAGTTCCAGAACAAAATGTTGCATAAATTAGATTTTGTGCTTTAGCTACACTGGAACATACTGTACATTCATTTACACATCTAGTGCCGTTGTATAGCATTTCATAAAATGACAGCACTCTATTTACCACATACATTACTGTATTTTGCATTCTAAAATGTTTTTTTTTTTATAAATCGAAAGTGATGATTAGTTAGATGATTTAGTGAGTGGAAGACTATGACCCTGAAATTAAGTCAACATTTGAATTGAACATTTCTCTAGTTCCAACTACATGAAAAGGTTGTTGGTAATACTATATCATTTTAGGTGGTGCAGTCACTGTTCCCATTGTTTATTCATACCTCATTTGGCTATTGAATCAAAACAATAACAGCATTTAGCCATCCTATTTTTTTTTTCTGCCAACTGTTCATGTGTTCCTTGAGAGGGGTTGGAATTGGGTCTCCTCCTTCTCTCCCCTTTCCTCCTTCATAACTCAAGATTTGTGATTTAAAATTCAAGAAATATATTATCATTCTATAATAAAAATCATGCAAGGAAATACAGATATAGTCCTGTCCAGCATCCCTCATTAAAACATACAATGTACATAATGTAAACACATAAAACAGACATAAAAGCATACATACAATAATAATACTCACCCTAACCTAAAACATCTTAAAAACCCCCAAATGAATTGAAGAGGCATACAGCCCCAGGGAAGAAAATATTTTGAAGCCTGGAGGTATGGGAGGCAATACTCAAGAACCGCCTACCAGAAGGTAGCAATTTAAACAATAACTATAAATATACACACCAGTTCTGTTATTATTCTCTATCCCATGCCCATTAGATGCATATTATCCTGTATTATCCTGTACTAGTGATTTTGACACATTTTAATAAGAACTGTAAAGTATACTGAATAAAGATGAACACACTGGATAGATTTTTATCACCAAAGTTTCATAGTCATGTTGACATTTTTTTTTTTAAGTTTCCCATTGACACTGAAGTTAATAGCTTGTGTTATCTTTAACCACTAGACGACCAGCGCACAATGTACGTCAGCACAATGGCAAGGCTGGGCAAATGAGCGTACAGGTATGTCCAATTTAAATCGCGGCATTGTGGGCACGCGCTGTGTACTCTGTGACCGTGGGTCGCACGGACTCGATGTCAACCGGGGGGCCTGAGATCATGTCACGGAGCGTAAGAACGGGAGATGCCTTTGTAAACAAGGTATTTCCCTGTTATGCCTATTGACATGACAGGGATCTACAGCTCCCTGTCATCGGGAGTAGTGATCATGTCAGTGGTAGCCCATCCCCCCCACAGTTAGAACACCTCCCTAGGACACACTTAACCCCTTGATCGCCCCCTAGTGTTTAACCCCTTCCCTGCCAGTGTCATTTGCACAGTAATCAGTCCATTTTTATAGCCCTGATCACTGTATAAATGACAAAGGTCCCAAAATGGTGCAAAAAGTGTCCGATGTGTCCGCCATAAAGTCGCAGTCACAATAAAAATCACATAACACCGCCATTACTAATAAAACATTTTTTTTTTTTTTTTTAATTGCATAAATCTATCTTAGATAGATTTTAGACCCTATTTTAGACGCTATAACTTTTGCGCAAACCAATCAATATACGCATTTTTTTTTAACCAAAAATATGAGAAAGACAATTATTTTTTTTATTTATATTATTTGTGGATATTTATTATAGCAAAAAGTAAAATGATTGCTTTTTTCAAAATTGTCGCTTTTTTTTGTTTATAGTGCAGAAAATAAAAACTGCAGAGGTGATCAAATACCACCAAAAGAAAGCTCTATTTGTTGTAAAAAAAAGACATCAATTTTGTTTGGGTGCAACGTCACATGACCGCGCAATTGTCAGTTAAAGCAACACGGTGCCATATCACAAAAAGCGCTCTGGTCAGGAGGGTAGTAAATCATTCCGGTGCTGAAGTGGTTAAGCGCCGGTTCAAACCAAACTGGAGTGTGAGAAAGGTGCATTTATTGCACCACAGATGAATGTGCTGCCCTTACGATCTGCATGTGGGTGCCAATGAATAGTTACTAGCACCCCAAAAGCAGATCACAAATGCATTGCATTTAAGGGCACCAAATTGCATTGTGCAGCAGTACCATGCAGTTTGTGCAGTGCATTTTGGAAAAATTTATATTTGCACAACTTTTACCAATTTTCAGTGCATTTTTCAGACCATTCAATTTAATCGGTTGTCAATAGAGACCACATGGAAATGCATGGGAATTGCATAAGAACTCACACGTTCCTGAGTGGACTGGCCCTTATGCCCCGTACACACGATCGGAAGTTACGCCAGCAAACGTCCGATGTGAGCTTTTTGTTGGAAATTCAGACCGTGTGTATGCTCCATCGGACTTTTACTGGCGGAATTCCCACCAGCAAAAGATTGAGAGCAGGTTCTCAATTTTTCGGTCGGAAAAAGTTCAGATCGGAAATTCCGTTCGTCTGTACCAATTCTGACGCGCAAAAGCCCTACGCATGCTCAGAAACAATTTAACACATTCTCTGAAGCATTGAACTTGATTAATTATCTCGGCTTGTAGTAGTGTTGCACGTCACCGCGTTCTTGACGGTCGAAAGTCCAGAGAACTTTTGTGTGACCGTGTGTATGCAAGCCAAGCTTGAGTGGAATTCTGTCGGAAAAACCATCCGACCAAGTTTTTTCCGATGAAAAATACACTCGTGTGTACGTGGCATAAGTGATATAAAGGTTATAGAGTGAACAGCATGCAACATATGTGTGTTCAATATTGTAAGAAACTGACAATAGTAACCACCAGTAGACCACATTAATACTTGACAAAAACTGTCTCCTTTGGTATATTGTTTTGCAAATGCTGACTGTGAGCCCGGGTTCACACTATAGCGAACACAGACATTGCATGTGATTCTCATCCGCACTGCGGTGCCAATCGCATGCAATGTCTGTGCAATGCGAGTTCAGCCATACAGTTGTATGGCTGAACTCATATTGTATTCGCACAAAAAAGGTGCAGGGACTTTTTTTTCTCACCCATGCAATCAGATTCTTGTCCGAATCCACAGTTCGCACTGCGATCTGTGAACCGTTCTGGGGGTGTCATTACCATTGTATTGAGACCTGCAGTGATTCGGACAGGGCAGTGTGAACTGCCTGCAGGGGAGATGCGATGCGGGAACCTGAGCTGGAATTGCGCTGGTTCTCGCATCACTACAGTGTGAACAAAGGGCCTGCCTGTGATATAACTGCCTGAATGCAACCTGCTCTGAGCTTGTCCTGTCAATAAACTACGGATGATTCCGTACTTTGATTTGGTTGACTGTGAACTCCTGAGTTGCTTCCAATGGGGCAAACCTAAGTACAATTGCGCCCACTGCTAGTGACACAGGGGCCTCCCAATATCAGGGCTATAAAAATATGCTGATGGTGGAATTGTTTTGCGATTATCAACCACAATCTAATCTATATTTTTTTGGGCTAGACTAATGCAGTGTGACAACATAGTACAAAATGAATGTAATTTAAAGGGTAACTGTCTCAGAAACACATTAACCACTTCTCACCAGGAGGCCATCATATGACATCCTGGGCTTTAAGTGGAGAGATCTGAATGATGCCTGCACTCACCAGCGTTTTTTAAAATTTTTGATCCATTGGAAAAAAAAAACGTTAAAAAAACACTAACACTGAAAACGCTATTGCAAAAACGTTGAAAAACTAACTGCAAAGCTACTGGCATTTTTATAACGTTATAATGACGTCCAATGTGCATGAGGCCTTAGAAGTCTTACTGCCAATTGACATTTAATCACATAATAGATGATATGGTGGCTTCCCAGAGTTCTAAACAGATTCAAAGGACCTCCTTACTAGTTCAACACAGGGAGGGAAAAAATATGTTTTTCCATTTTATCACTAACTTGTATTTAAAGTGGTTGTAAAGGCACAACGTTTCTTTACCTTCATACATTCTATGCATGCAGGTAAAAAACCTTCTGTGTGCAGCAGCCCCCCCCCCCAATACTTACCTGAGCCCCCTCTCGATCCTCGAGACCCTTGTCTGACCAGGGACTCCTGATTGGCTTTTGGCAGGTGTCAATCACAGCCAGTGAGCCAATCTGTAGATGGAGACGGAGGGGCCGAGTCACGGCTCCGTGTGTGAATGAACACACAGAGCCACGGGTAGGGAATGCACCTGCTTGGGTGCTCCCAGAGCAAGCTGTTTGCTGTGAGGGCATCCGGCAGGAGGGAGGAGCCAGGAGTGCTGGCGTGGGACCCGAGAAGAGGAGGATCTGGGCTGCTCTGTGCAAAACCATTACACAGAGCAGGTAAGTATAACATGGTTGTTATTTTAAAAAAAAAAAAAACAAGGCATTAATATTGCTTTAACTTAAAGTAGACCTCCCATACAACTTAGAATGTCTTCTTGAGCATGCTTTCATCATTGAAAAGTACTAAAACACTTGTAACATAACACTCTAAGCATAACAGCAGCTCTATTTCTTAGCCCCGGTGAATTTGAACAGCATGTATCCTTGATTCAATTTATTCAAAGAATAACTGAAAAAATGTCCTACTTGTACTCATATTTGTTATAGAATTTGACAACCACGGACATACATGACCTGTGTTACTATAACATCATGCTTTCTTGGTTATGTCAAGGAATCTGAAAATAAGTTGACTGATCCAATTTTTATCTACGTACTTCTAATGCCTCGTACACACGTACGGACTTTTCCCGGCGGACCTAAGTCCAGCGGACAATCCGCTGGACTTTCCCGCTAGGTACGCTGGACTAAAAAGCGAACGGACTTGACCACACACGATCACGCAAAAAGTCCGGCGGTTCACGCGATGACGTACAGCACGTACGACGGGACTAGAAAAAGGAAGCTCGAGATCCCAAACGACACCCTTTGGGCCCCGTCAGCTAATCTCGTGTGTATCGCGTGTTAGTTGACGTTTGGTTAGAGACGATTCGCGCTTCTCAGACTTCTGCTTAATTCGTTCGCTTCTGCCGTTCAGTTTGTGCTTGTGAGGTTTGTATCTGGCTTTCAGTGCGTGTGGATCAGTTCCTACCTGTTCTCAGGCCGTTCTGGTCCGCTCGTTCCTGTTTTTCAGGTCGTTCTTCATAGGCCTTGCTGTTCTTCAGTGCGTTCTGTTAAGTTGTTTGTTTGATCAGCCGACCGTTTGAAGCCATGGAGTGTGGACGTACTCGGGAACGAGTTCGTGCTGTGCAGGGGCTCGGTGTTGCGGTTAACACCTTGGCACGAGCCCGGTCCATGAACAGGGTGAGGAGGAGTTCATGGACCAAGAATTGGTTGCGCCAGCGTGACCAATTCTCGCATATGCCTTTGCTCCGTGAGATCCGTGAGAATAATCCTGATGATTTCAGGAATTATCTCCGGATGACGGACCCCATTTTTCACCGTCTGTTGGCTTCGCTGTCCCCTTATATTAGCAGGCAGAATACCTGCATGCGGCAAGCCATCAGTGCGGAGCAGAGGCTAGTCGCCACGTTGCGTTACTTGGCGACGGGGAGAAGCTTGCAGGACCTCAAGTTCACGACAGGCATCTCCCCCCAGGCTCTGGGGCTCATTATTCCAGAGACCTGTTCTGCCATTATCCACGTCCTGCAGGAGGAATACATTAAGGTAAGTCTTCTCTTTTAAAATTACCTATGTCTTGTATGTTTGCTAATGTAGTGCATCAATGTCATCATTAGCTAATTACCATGATAGGACTATTCTATGAATGTCCCCTATTCCTTTTTTTTTTTTTTATTTTGTTTTTTTGTCTAGTATTTTATGGTTGACTTATCGAAATAGCTTTAAGAATGTATTATTTAGTGGGTCACATGCATATTTGCTTGCACCAACCTCCCCAGCATGGAAGCTTGGCCCCCTAAACACCCCTAGCCTAGTCACTTTCTTTGGTTAAAAATGTATCTTACCAGCTCCATTGTACAGCTTTACTCACCCCCCCTTTCACCCCCCTTGACCCTCAATTTTAAATTGATTGCATGTGGTTTTGGTCAGCTTGTAATTATCCCCACCCCCACACCCCCTGATAATTAATAGCATGTGGTTTTGGTCAGCTTGTAATTATCCCCACCCCCACACCCCCTGATAATTAATAGCATGTGGTTTTGGTCAGCTTGTAATTATCCCCCACCCCCCCACACCCCCTGATAATTAATAGCATGTGGTTTTGGTCAGCTTGTAATTATCCCCCCCCCCCACACCCCCTGATAATTAATAGCATGTGGTTTTGGTCAGCTTGTAATTATCCCCACCCCCACACCCCCTGATAATTAATAGCATGTGGTTTTGGTCAGCTTGTAATTATCCCCCCCCCCCACACCCCCTGATAATTAATAGCATGTGGTTTTGGTCAGCTTGTAATTATCCCACCCCCACACCCCCTGATAATTAATAGCATGTGGTTTTGGTCAGCTTGTAATTATCCCCACCCCCACACCCCCTGATAATTAATAGCATGTGGTTTTGGTCAGCTTGTAATTATCCCCCCCCCACACCCCCTGATAATTAATAGCATGTGGTTTTGGTCAGCTTGTAATTATCCCCCCCCCACACCCCCTGATAATTAATAGCATGTGGTTTTGGTCAGCTTGTAATTATCCCCACCCCCACACCCCCACACCCCCTGATAATTAATAGCATGTGGTTTTGGTCAGCTTGTAATTATCCCCCCCCCCCCACACACACCTTTAATTAATTGCATGTGTATTGTGTGACCTTACAATTATTTACTCCCCACCCACATCCCCATTATTATCTTCTCTGGTCCATCAGAGGGGTCATCAATCAGAGATTTGTCCCTTTTATCCTTAATCTTTTGGCTTTATTTCAAGGATTTACAAAATAAATACATATGTTCTTCCAAATTGTTTGTTAATTTGTTGCATTTAGTTTGGTGTTTTGCCTGGTTTATAATTTAAATTGTATCTTTCTGTTTGACTTCACAGTGTCCCTCCACGCCACAGGAATGGCAGACTGTGGCTTCCCAGTTTGCTGCCCGTTGGGACTTTCCCAACTGCGGAGGGGCGATTGACGGCAAACATGTGCGAATTGTGCCCCCACCCCATTCGGGGTCATACTATTGGAATTATAAGGGGTTCCATAGTATCGTGTTGATGGCGGTGGTGTCGGCACAATATGACTTTCTGTATGTGGATGTGGGGAAAAACGGCCGGATGTCGGACGGAGGAGTCTTCAACCACACGGAGTTCGGTCATCGTCTCCAGACTGGTGGGCTGGAGCTGCCACCAGATGAAGATAATGTGGAGGGACTCCCCTTCGTCTTCATTGCCGACGAGGCGTTCGGTCTGGGTGACCATCTGATGAGGCCATTTCCCCAACGATCCCTCACCCCTGAGAGGAGGATTTTTAATTATCGGTTGGCCAGAGCAAGAAGGGTGGTGGAAAATGCCTTTGGTATTATGGCCAACCGTTTCAGATTGCTCCTTACATCCCTACATCTGGCAGAGTACAAACTCAATACTATTATTCTTGCATGCTGTGTCATGCACAATTATTTACGGAAACATTCAGGAACATACTCCTTACCAATTGGCCCTGAGGCCGGAGTGGAAGGCAACATGACAGGGCTGGATAATCGCCCTCTTGGTTCGGCACCACAATCATCCCAGCAAGTGCGGGACCTTTATTTACAGTATTTTAATGGTAGGGGGGCCATTGAAATGGCAGCAGACCCTTAAACCATCTTTTTGATTGACAAAGAATAAATACAGTTATTTATGTTTGAAATATTGGTAGTTTCGTATTGTTTTGCTTTTAATTTGGCCTGTTTTATATGTTGTCCTAGTGCACATCTTAATAGTGGCAAACTTGTTTAGCGTTTAGTAAATAAGCCCCTTTGTCAATGAACCACAACATGTTTTTGTCAAACTGGTAGTATTTAAAAAGAAGAAGCCACACATTTTTGAATTTGTGCAAACATAATTTTTTTTATTATAGTGCACATCCAAAACTTTTTTTTTTGTTTTTTTTGTTATTTTTTTTTTTTTTTTGTTTTGGTATTTTTGGTTATTTTTTTTTTTTTTTTTTTTTTTTAAAAATTTTTTTTTTTTTTTTTTTTTATGTTATCTTTTTGACATTTTTTTGGTGTTTTTCTCACAACATTTTTTTTTTTTTTTGGGATTGATTTTTTAAAACAAACATAAAAACATGTTTAAAAATGTTAAAAAATTTAGGCTTAGCATTTGAAATTATTTACACAATGTAAAAGTCCAGAACTTACAAAGTTCAACAGGTAACCCATGAACAGTAGAAGCCAAATTTTTAATATGCACACTAATTTAACTGGAAAATGGGTAATGTCAACATGTGCTATGTTCCATCATGGGGAATCAATGGACGTGTTTTGTGTGTGAAACCCCTTCCCTCTCACCTACTAGCATTAGGGGTTGCAAACACCAAATGTGTCCATTGAGATCCCCTGATGGCACATAGCACATGTTGACATACCGTGTGCATATTAAAAATTTGGCCTCTAAAATTAGTAAAACAGCGCATCAAAAGGGGAATGAAGGACATGATTGATGTTAAGAAATGTAAAAGGGGTCTTTAGATTCTCCCCAAAACATCAATCATGTCCTTCATTCCCTGCTGCATGGTGGCCATCTCCTTCTGCATATTTTCCAGCTGCAGATTCCAGGCCATGATCTGGCCAATAAGCCTGTGGGCACTGTCAGTGGAAAATGGCTCCGCAGCTTGTCCTTCCACAAACAGATCAGCATCACCTAAAAGTTGGGTAGATAAAACACAAGAAAAAAAGTGTCAAAAACATGCAGACCTTAATTTATTAGCTCAATCTGTGTTCTGAGACACTCACTTGGTGGGGTGCAGATTTGCTCCACTTCAACGACCTGTTCCGCCACATCCATGCGCGGGCTTGGGCTAACTGCCCAATTAGTCTGGTGATGCCGGGAGGTCCTCGTAGGTTCGGACTGACGTCTGAGTCTTTTGCCCCCTATGGTAATGGAACACAAAAAGGTACACTTTGAATCACACTGATATTTGAGTGCCAAAATAGGATTAGTAAACATTGTTTAAAAGTCTTGCCAATTATTAGCAGTTTGTTAGAAGATCCTACTTGAAGACAGAATTGAAATGTCTATCTAATGAAACTCCAATACTTAAACCGCCCTTCAACCCTAAATTTTAACTTCCGCTCATTGGATCCCTGCACCCCTGTGGTGTCTTATTTTGAACCTTTTAGGGGGGATGGGTTGCAGATACCTGTGTAAGGCAGGTATTTGCACACACATCCGGCCCTAGACTCCCACAGAAGTATACGCCACATCCCGTCCCACCGTGCTGTCTGCTGGGACACACAGGGGTCCCCGAGCTCGCGCGGACCAGTCCTATTGCATTGCGCAACTGGCGCATGCCCAATAGTGACCCGGGAAGTGAAGCCGCAAACATTAATTTCATGATTGCAAGATCAGAGATTGTAGCTGCACCATCCAAGGGACAGGTGAGTGTACTTCTTTGAAAAGTCACCACCTACAGTATTTAGAGATGATGAGCATTTTTTGTGAATTGTGAGCATGAGACCCTGCTTAACATATTTATCCCCCCCCCCCAAAACAGCCTCTGGAGTCCCTGTGTAAGTTACCCCTAAAACCCTTACTACAGCAGTAATTGTATAGATAGTGACAATAATAAACAACCTTACAACTCCAACAACCCAAAGCCAGGTAAACTCAATAAACGTTATGAAGACAAACGGAACTTTCATCAAATATGCGCAAGTTTCACGTACGAATGGTAATAACATCTGCGCAAGTTTCACGTACGAATGGTAATAACATCTGCGCAAGTTTCACGTACGAATGGTAATTACATCTGCGCAAGTTTCAGGTACGAATGGTAATTACATCTGCGCAAGTTTCAGGTACGAATGGTAATTACATCTGCGCAAGTTTCAGGTACGAATGGTAATAACATCTGCGCAAGTTTCAGGTACGAATGGTAATAACATCTGCGCAAGTTTCACGTACGAATGGTAATTACATCTGCGCAAGTTTCAGGTACGAATGGTAATTACATCTGCGCAAGTTTCAGGTACGAATGGTAATTACATCTGCGCAAGTTTCAGGTACAAATGGTAATTACATCTGCGCAAGTTTCACGTACGAATGGTAATTACATCTGCGCAAGTTTAGACATATCAAGTATAACCATAGTAGCGCACGTGCTTGACTTACTTTTTTTGATGGCTTTTCGAATTCTCCTGTACTGATCGTGCTCCCTGGATTTGATGTCGGACCATCGCTTGCGCAGTTGATCCTTGCCCCTTCGTACGCCGAATTTCTGCTCCAGGGTGCTGACGATTGTAGTGAGAATCTTGTCCTTGCGCAAGTTGGGTCGAGGGTACGGGCCATTTTCCCCGTCGTAATCTTCCCTTTGGAGGATGTCCACCATCTCCACCATCTCTTCAAAGGCCATATTGGTGGCCTTATATCTGCTGCTGGATGCAGATGTGTTCACTTCTTGGCTTTCCTCCGCGCTACTGGCTGAGAATGTGTCCGCCATCTTCATTAATTTATTCACCCACAATGCAACGAGGGGAAGCGGGGCGGGGAATACTCGTCAGGAGGAACGTCATGGGCGGGCGACGCGGAGGACGCAGGCGGACTTCGACGCGTGCGCAGTGTATATAAGGCTGTTTGAGGGGCCCACGTGTTCCCGAACGGAAGTAGCGAGCGCTCTGTACGAAGGTAAGTGTTTTCTAGGATGCATTACTGTGTTTTTTTTTTGGGTTTTGGGCCAGCATTTTTTAAGGATATGTGTGTGTTGCTGCCTGTGTGTAGGGGTTGCTGCCTGTGTGTAGGGGTTGCTGCCTGTGTGTAGGGGTTGCTGCCTGTGTGTAGGGGTTGCTGCCTGTGTGGATGTGTTGCTGCCTGTGTGTAGGGGTTGCTGCCTGTGTGTAGGGGTTGCTGCCTGTGTGTAGGGGTTGCTGCCTGTGTGGATGTGTTGCTGCCTGTGTGTAGGGGTTGCTGCCTGTGTGTAGGGGTTGCTGCCTGTGTGTAGGGGTTGCTGCCTGTGTGTGGGTGTGTTGTGTAATGTTTGGTAAGAAAAACTGGTTGTGCGTTTTAAGTAACATTTGTGTTTTTGGTCTTTTGTATTGCCATTACTAACAAAACAGAAACAAACATGTCAGCACCCCAGTTGAATCCATTCAAGGACCAGCAGTTCATGTCCGAATTCATTGCCCTGTACAGAAAAAATACCAACCTGTGGCAGCTCAAGAACCCTTTATATGGCAATAGGGATGTCCGGAAGGCAACACTGGGGCCACTTGTGGCTTTTGTGAAGACTAAAGTCCCCAACGCAAACACCAAGTTTGTGGAAGCCAGAATTGCAAGTTTAAGGCACATGTACAAGCGGGAGCGCAAGAAGATTGAGGAATCAGTCAGATCAGGAGCAGCAGCAGAGAATGTTTATGTACCCAAGCTGTGGTACTACAACCAACTGACTTTTATAGGTGACCAGATGGAACCCAGGCAATCACTGTCCACTCTTCCCTCCACCCTTCCCTCCACTCTTCCCTCCACTCTTCCCTCCACCCCAGCTGAGGCTTCCACGGAAGGAGAAGACCCCTCCACCTTGGAGCAGGCTGATGCGCCCAGCTGGAGCCAGGTATATATTTAGTAGCCTAAATTGTGATTGTGTGAATATTAATGCTGTAAACGTTAAAATGTGAAACAATTAACACCCTGAACTCAGAATTGTGAAAAAAACTGACAAAAATTCAGCACACTTGTAAAAAGTGTTGGTGCAACATATCGATACATATATAGTGTATACATACATCCAGTAGTGGCAAAAAAAGCGTTAGACAACATTGGTGATCTGCTTGGAAAATGCAGGGGTCCAAATGATAGCCTTTTGGATCTTTTGGAAAATTTAGATGCTCGTTCCTAAGTTTACAATTGGATGATTGAGGAGGCCAGAAACCACAAAACAGGTGTTTGATTTTTGTTTTTATTTGCACACAGGATGAGCTGACCCAGGATGATGCCGGGACAAGTGGTATGGAGGAGGAGGACATGACCAGCGAGAGCCAGGAGGTGGCTGGGCCCAGCACGAGCCAGAGTGACAGCCAGACCCAATTAAGAAGTCTACCTCCACCCCTGCCCTTACCCCCAAGAAGGCCCAGGAGGATGACCATTGTTGAGGAGGAATCACTCCAACTGATTCGGAAGGCGAGTGCGATTCTCGACAAACCCCCCCTTCCAGAAGAGGCCTATGCCAGCTACTTGTCCAGCAGGTTGCTGGAAATGGAGAGGGGCCAACGGCACCTGTGTGAGGGCCTCATTTCTGAGGCAATTAGGGGGGGTTTGAGGGGTGAATTACGAGAATCCACCCGCCTGACCCATGAAGGCCCGACACCAACTTCTCCTCCTCCTCCTCCTCGTCTTCCTTCTTCTCCTCCTCCTCCTCCTCCTACTCCTCCTCCTACCACAAGTCAGCCTCCAAGGAAGCGTGCAGGGAAGACTGCAGGGAAGAGTGCAGGGCAGCGTGGTGGGAAGAGTCGGAAGTGATTGCCTGGCTTCAGTCTGGTCTCACAGAAGACACAGGCTGTTGTAGTGCCACAGCTTGGGGACATAGATGTCATCTGCTGCTGTTCCTGGTCTGTCTGATTCCTGGTCAATCTTCTTGTGCTCCCTATATTGTATGAAATGTGCCCAAGCTTAATTTTTGGCTTCACAAACTTGGTGTCTGCCGTTGGGGCAAAAAGTCTTCACAAAATCTACAAGTGGCTCCAGTGTTGCCTTCCTATTTTGTTTTGCCTTGTTTGTTTTAACCAGAATAAATGGTCATTTAATTTTCATCAAATAATGATATACGTGCTTGTTATTCAAAAACATAGTTTCTTTAGGAGTAGGCAGGTACATGTCTAAACATTCATTTGACAATACAAGTGTAAAGTGCAACTTCAATGGAACTGCAAGTGCAGTCGCTGGAAAGGTGAGGGTTAAGATCTGAATTAAGGGCAAGCTCTGCTGACTCCACAATTGTATCATGTGTAATAACTAATCCTTTTGATAACCAACAAATAATAAAAAATATCTATATAGAGATATATGTACATATATATATATATATATATATATATATATATATATATATATATATATATATATATATATATATATATATATTTATACACGTATAGATCTATATATCTATATATATTAATATATATATATATATATGTAGATATCGATATATATTTTTTTGGGCTTATTGAGAAATATAGATATATTTTTCATTTGGTGATTTGGATATCTATATCTATATCTATATCTATATATATATATATATATATATATATATATATATATATATATATATAGAGATAGAGATATAGATATAGATATAGATATATATATATACAAATATATAACTTCACTAAAGAATGGTGAAGAAAAAACGTTCGGGAGTACTCTGCGTGAATATACAAGCAGCAAGGCAAAATCATTCTTCAAGTACGATAACATACAAATCCCGCTGTCAGAAAAAAAAAAAAAAAAAAATTCAGCAGCGTGACGATTGTGCGAGCTTCAAAACGAAGGCTAGTTTTACCAGACCGAGCGAGTCCGTGACATAATAGCTACTGAGCATGCGTCCTTTTTGGTACGCCGGACCATACTACACACGACCGGATTATCCGCTGGACTGCCAAGTCCAGCAGATAATTTCAGAACAAAACCTGAAACTTTAGTCCGCCGTACTTTGGCCAAAAAAAGTCCGCCGGCGCCCACACACGAGGGGATTATCCGCTGGACTTCGGTCCAGCGGATAATCCCGCGGGATAGTCCCTTCGTGTGTACGCGGCATAAGACAAACTGACATGTCTCATGAGGTTAAATAAAGAATATGGCCTGACTTGGCTTTGTGATTTCTATTTCTTAGTTTCCTGCATATCGACACCTGTGTATAAAAACAGAATCATACAGAATGGCATAACCATGAAAATTAAAACTGTTTTCACAGGTGCTTGTTCACATCAATGCAGTGCAGCATTGAGTGATTTTGGAAAAGGGTGCCATCTGTACCACTTTGGTGCAATTCCAGAGTGATTTTGGCCCCATAGGCATCAATGGAAAGGCATAAAAATGCATATCATCTATTATGTGATTAAATGTCAATTGGCAGTAAGACTTCTAAGGCCTCATGCACATTGGAGGTCATAATAACGTTATAAAAACGGCAGTAGCTTTGCAGTGAGTTTTTCAACGTTTTTGCAATAGCGTTTTCAGTGTTAGTGTTTTTTTAACGTTTTTTTTTTTCCAATGGATCAAAAATGTTAAACGCTGGTGAGCCGCGTTTTTGAGTGCTTATCTGTGTTTTTTAGGCGTTTTTTGACATTAGAACGTTTTTACAGCTGAAAACAGCTGAAAAACTCCTCTCAGAACCCACTAGTTTTGGGTTTTTTTCCAGCCAAGAAACGCCCCCAGCCAAAAACAGTTGATAACAGCCTATGTGTGCATGGACACATAGGATAACTCGCTGGAGAGTTTATTGACTTTAGAAAAAAATGTCTGAAACCAAAAACAGCAGCTGTAAAAATGCCCAAAAACTTCCAGTGTGCATGAGGCCTTATTATCGATTGATTACATGAATGACAGTAGGACAGGACACATTTTTTGTCTGCATTCATAAAATGCAAATTTTTTATAAAAGCCCCCACTTTAATATTTGTTTTGGTTCAACTTTAATAATTTAATTATTGTTTTATTTTTATATTGCTTTGGAATAATGTACAGCAAGACTGTTTTGCTGTTCATTACAAATGTAATTCTGCAGCATTTAAGTCATTTCATATGTGCAATGTAAAACAGCATTTACAGTTGTTCTCATAAGTTTACATACCCTGTATGTATAGTTATTATTATTATTATACAGGATTTATATAGCGCAGCGCTTTACAACATGAGGGCAGACAGTACACTTACAATACAAATCAATACAGGAGGGATCAGAGGGCCCTGCTCGCTGGAGCTTACAATCTAGAAGGGAGGATCAATTGGAACAAAAGGTAATACTGTGGGGGATGAGCTGATGGAGAAAATGAAAATACAGTTAGGTTTAAAAAGAGTAAACACAGTTAATGGATAATAAATGGCTTCAGCCAAACACTAACCATGAGTGAAAGAAATGTTTTAGTGTTATCATTCATATTCTCTGAAAAATGGCCAAGAAATCATACATTTACACACCCTGGCAGAATTTATGAGCACAACCGTATGTAAAACCATAGAATCCTAATTACAGAGGTGAAACATTTACCCTCATAATTTCAAAACTATTTACATAAAATAAAGAGAAGTCTTTGTTGATGTTTGAAGTGATTTATTAAAATGTTACTAAACCCACAACAGTAAAATCAGTCTGTATATGCAGTAAAGCATGCTTGTTATACTCACTGTGGAACCTAAGGGGCTAATTGTGTAATTACATTGTGTAAAAAGGCTGTGTGATCCTGTCTTCTGTGATGCTCCCCTTCTTCCGCTGTTTCCAATCTATCTGCCTTGGGGGCAAGCTGCTCTGCTCAGTTTGTTGTGTATTGCTTAAAAGGTTGTTTTTTTTTTCCTGGGAGAGTGCATGTGATCAGCACAGGGCCAATCAGCACTGTCTAGACTGAGGGTTTGGGATCCTGCATCCTCAAAGGACAATCAGGGGAGAATTAAAGCTCCTTCTACAAGCTTTAACCACTTCAGCCTCAGAAGAATTGACCCTCTTCCTGACCAGAGCACTTTTTGCGATTCGGCACTGCGTCAATTTAACTGACAATTGCGCGGTCGTGCGACGTTGCACCCAAACACAATTGACGTCCTTTTTTACCCACAAATTGAGCTATCTTTTGGTGGTATTTGATCGCCTCTGTGTTTTTGCGCTATAAACAAAAAAGGAGTGACAATTTTGAAAAAAAACACAATATTTTGTACTTTTTGCTATACTAAATATCCCCATTTAAAAAAAAAGAAAAAAAAAGAATTCTCAGTTTAGGCCGATATGTATTCTACATATTTTTGGTAAAAAAAAAACACAATAAGCATGTATTGATTGGTTTGCACAAAAGTTATAGCGTCTACAAAATAGGGGATAGATTTATAGCATTTTTAGTATTATTTTTTTTACTAGTAATGGCAGCGATCTGTGATTTTTATCGTGACTGCGACATTATGGCGGACACATCGGACAATTTTGACACATTTGTGGGCCCATTGGCATTAATACAGCAATCAATGCTATAAAAAATGCATTGATTACTGTAAAAATGTCACTGGCAGTGAATGGGGTTAACACTAGGGGGCGATCTAGGGGTTCCCTGGGAGGTGATTCTAACTGAAGGGGGAGGGGGAGGGGACTGACCTACAGGAAATGACGGATCGTGGTTCTTAGCTAATAGGAACACACAATCTGTCACTCCTGTCAGAACAGAATAGGGAAGTGTGTGTTTAAACACACTCATCCCTGTTCTGTGTCTCCTGCTCATGATCGCTTGTGGCCGGCCGTCATTGCGACCGTTGGCCACGAGCATCGGCTCCCCCGCAGGGGAGCCAGCCTGCCACAGTATAACTGTGGTGGCTGGTCGGGAAGCAGTTAACCAGACACTGATAGAAGTCACAAGACTTGTATACTGCTGATGAGAAAAGGTATTTAACAGTTTATATTTACTAAAATAATTGCACTTCCATGTTCTGTGTACTGGAGGAGACCAGATATAGAGAATGATTTAGAGAAAACAAAAAATAATGTTTTTTTCTTGTGTAAAATTCAGTCTTAGAATATACCAGTAGAACCTTTATAAATATATAATTATATATGATGTTCTTGCCTTGCAGGCTGCAGAATGGCTGTGCTTAAACTGTCAGACACAAAGAGCACTATCAGGACAACTTGGGGACATGGGCAAAGTGCCTCCTCTTTCAGGACTGTCTCCAAAGTCTTCACCAAAGCATTCTGTTTCTCCTGAACAAGCACAGAAACCTCCACCACCAAATCTGAAAACACAAGATAAAGCAACTGATCAAGCCATAAAAAAAGAAATTACAAAAACTTCAGATGAAAAAGTTACTAAAGAACAAATGGACAAAGCTGGTGAGGTAGAAAGTAAAGATATGAAGACTACAGTTAGCCCACCTGTATTAAGCAAAGAAACAGAAGTTCCAGTGGTTTATAAAGCTATAGAGGTGCTATCCCTTAAAGACAGTAAAAAAGATGCTCCCCAAGACATTCCAGTGCCAAAAGAGCCAATAGAAAAGCATTTGCAACATAAAATCATCCAAAAGAAGGATTTGATGATTGACCTTTCAACAACAACTTTGACAAAAATCGAGGATGGAGTAGCATCAGATCAGAAAACAACACTTGAAGCAACCAAGCTCACAGAGCAGGATACAAGAAAAGAAAAGACGGTAAGTAATAATTAAACTAAACTAATGTTATGTAAGAATAATGTGAACCAATAATATGATATACCCATCTGACTTTACTTTTGAAAGGTACTAGCACTACACTTTGGATTATTATCTTTAAATTCTATAATATGTATGTCTTCTATTGCTGGAAAAGAAAAGACAGTGGCCTAGGGATAAATCACAGAGGAGACAAGATAAGACTACTATAGGACCTACAGTCTAAGGCCCCTTTCACACGAACGGACCGTTCAGGTCCGCCTGTCAGTTTTGTTGGCGGACCTGAACGGGTGCTCCATGTTAGTCTATGGAGCGACGGATGTCAGCTGTGACATGTCCGCTGACATCCGACCCGGCCCGATCCGCTAAAATCAGACGGATGGCCCTACGTTCGGATCCATCCCTGGCGGATCGGATTGGATGAGATCTGATGAAAACGGACAAGCTGCCGGCCACAAGCTCTCCGTTTTCGTCCAATCTCTCCATAGCAACCAGCAGCGCCCGACAAGCCCCTCCCCGCTCAGTGAGCAGAGAATGACCTGTCATCAGCCGGCTCAGCGGAGATCAACGGAGAGATCTCCCGCTGAGCTGGCAGACAGAGGCGGACTCCGTGGCAGCGGATCCGCCTCGTGTGAATGAGGCCCAAGCCACAGACTGGGTAGATCTGCTTAGAAATATTTATAAATGTTAGCTTTTGTTTCTACTTCAATAGTACCAGCAATTTTGCCTAGGAACGCAGAAATCATATTGTTATCCCTGTTTTATTTTAAAGGATTTTAGCAAGATCATGATTTATCCAGTGCTTATTGGTAAACTCCTTAACATACGAGGGAAGGGTATATGATAAAAGATCAGAAAAATGTTTATTCTATGTCCAGACCTAATTTGCCACTGAGGCAGATCAGTCCAGTATAAATCCCCAATTTTGAACATCTCATTCGGTGGGCTTTAAGACTGAAACTATGGCCTGTCACCCTGCAGGATTTGTGTTGGTCTGACAGATGGAGTACAAAGAGAGCTGAAAGTTCTTTGCAAATCTTAAAGTGATTGTAAACAATCACCTTGTAAAACAACCCATTCTGTATAAAATAGAAATGAAAGGCAAAACATGTGTGTATAGATATAAAAAAGAATTATAAATATCCTTTTTCTCTTTTTTATAAGTGATCACATCCCCTCTGTTCTCAGCTGCATAAGAGCTAGACTAGTGTGGTCAGTTTTTAATAGGAAAGCAGAGGAACTGTCAGAAACACAAGGGATTTCACACAAAGGAAGCAATACAAAGAGAATAGGATACCTTTTCAAACAAGTACATAGTACAGTAGGTACATATCAGGAATATGAAATGTTGGATTTACATATTCTTGAAGCTGAACTCCAGGAGAATAAAAGCTCTGCCTTGTAGTGGTTTCTGTCTAGGGAATGGTAAGAACACTTTTATTTACCTAATCCGCAACTCAGCAAAGAGGGCTCCCCTACGCTTTGGCAGTGGACTGTCAATCAGCATCCGAACTTCAACTGCAGGGCTGTGATCTCTGTATCTGTCATTATGACATCAGAGGACCTTAGACCACCAGAGCACAGGGGAGAAATGGCTGCAGGGACCGGTCTGTCAGTACCGGGGAACCCGTGGGAGTGGAGGATCAGCTAAATAAAACTACTGACCCCGGCCTCCTAGGCATAAACGAGCAGGTAAAATATACTGTATCTGTGGTCAAAAATTTTAATAATTTATTAATTTCCACATTGTATTTAAATTATCCCTAGCCTACTCCTATTAATCTGAATGATCTTGAAGTTTATAAACTTGTTATGTAAAGATCCCCACACACATACATCCTTGAATTCTGTGACACATATTCACTATACCATGTGAGTAGGAACTGCCTTGTCACACATTTCACAGAGCCTGCCTTCTAAACTACAAAGGTGATGAGAGGAGTAGTTTCAGGAGGTGGAGTCAGTACAGGAATCACTGCTTCCAGGCAGCAATGAACCAAGGGATATGTAGTCCTTAGAAATTGTATGTAAACAGAAGCAGAGAAGCTGCAAAGCCTGCAGGGAATTCAGGAAGTTGTGGAAAAAGTTGCCCAGCAGACAGGATGCACTCATAACAGGAGAAGAGATTTTTCAAGTAAATTTATATTGGATTGTCAAACAAACTATTGTTTGCATTTCTATTACAATGCTGATGTTATAAAATGAAAAGCTATGCTGTTGCTTTAGATCTCATCCCCACTGCAAGGAAAGTTTATATATATACTGTATACCCAACCCTTATTTATAAAAGTGATTTAACACAATCACCTTTTATTAGGCAATAAGGATGGGCCCGGTGCTCGATGCGAACCCACGTTCGCATCGAGCACCGGGCGTTCGCTCGCTCGGCGAGCCCAGAACTATTTTGGCCGCTCGCATCACGTTCGTGGGTTGCGAGCGGCCCCGCAATGCATTGCGGCCGGCGCGGCCGACGCAGTGCATTGCTGGCTGATGATTGGCCAAGCATGCACTGTGACCCCGCATGCTTGGCCAATCACAGCCCCGGAAACTCGAAGAGCCATAATTGGCTACAGGCAGGACGCCTGTAGCCAATTACAGCTCAGGGGCTGTAGTACACGCCCCCCCCCTATAAAACGCCGCCACGCCGTCTGCGCCGGTCACATGCTGTTCCGGCGCAGATTGAGCAGGCAGATTCTGTGACACTCTGCTGCATTTAGATAGTTAGAGAGATTCACTTACAGAGATTGAGTTAGATAGATTCAGTTACAAAGATTGATTGAGAAAGAGGGGCTTGTAGTGTGCTCGTGGCAGGCAGGCAGAGCTCCTATATTTTGTTACCAGAAGCACCTATAGGACTTGTAGTGTGTTCGTGGCAGGCAGGCAGAGCTCCTATATTTTGTTACCAGAAGCACCTATAGGACTTGTAGTGTGTTCGTGGCAGGCAGGCAGAGCTCCTATATTTTGTTACCAGAAGCACCTATAGGACTTGTAGTGTGTTCGTGGCAGGCAGGCAGAGCTCCTATATTTTGTTACCAGAAGCACCTATAGGACTTGTAGTGTGTTCGTGGCAGGCAGGCAGAGCTCCTATATTTTGTTACCAGAAGCACCTATAGGACTTGTAGTGTGTTCGTGGCAGGCAGGCAGAGCTCCTTCATTTTGTTCCCAGAGGCACCTATAGGACTTGAAGTGTGTTAGTCCCATTACACACACAGAGCTATATTTTCTTCCCAGAAGCACCTATAGGACTTGAAGTGTGTTAGTCCCATTACACACACAGAGCTATATTTTCTTCCAGAAGCACCTATAGGACTTGAAGTGTGTTAGTCCCATTACACACACAGAGCTATATTTTGTTCCCAGAAGCACCTATAGGACTTGAAGTGTGTTAGTCCCATTACACACACAGAGCTATATTTTCTTCCCAGAAGCACCTATAGGACTTGAAGTGTGTTAGTGGCATCACACACACAGAGCTATATTTTGTTCCCAGAAGCACCTATAGGACTTGAAGTGTGTTAGTCCCATTACACACACAGAGCTATATTTTCTTCCCAGAAGCACCTATAGGACTTGAAGTGTGTTATTCCCATTACACACACAGAGCTATATTTTGTTCCCAGAAGCACCTATAGGACTTGAAGTGTGTTAGTCCCATTACACACACAGAGCTATATTTTCTTCCCAGAAGCACCTATAGGACTTGAAGTGTGTTAGTCCCATCACACACACAGAGCTATATTTTCTTCCCAGAAGCACCTATAGGACTTGAAGTGTGTTAGTGGCATCACACACACAGAGCTATATTTTGTTCCCAGAAGCACCTATAGGACTTGAAGTGTGTTAGTCCCATCACACACACAGAGCTATATTTTGTTCCCAGAAGCACCTATAGGACTTGAAGTGTGTTAGTCCCATCACACACACAGAGCTATATTTTGTTCCCAGAAGCACCTATAGGACTTGAAGTGTGTTAGTCCCATTACACACACAGAGCTATATTTTGTTCCCAGAAGCACCTATAGGACTTGAAGTGTGTTAGTCCCATTACACACACAGAGCTATATTTTCTTCCCAGAAGCACCTATAGGACTTGAAGTGTGTTAGTCCCATCACACACACAGAGCTATATTTTGTTCCCAGAAGCACCTATAGGACTTGAAGTGTGTTAGTCCCATCACACACACAGAGCTATATTTTGTTCCCAGAAGCACCTATAGGACTTGAAGTGTGTTAGTCCCATTACACACACAGAGCTATATTTTCTTCCCAGAAGCACCTATAGGACTTGAAGTGTGTTATTCCCATTACACACACAGAGCTATATTTTCTTCCCAGAAGCACCTATAGGACTTGAAGTGTGTTAGTCCCATTACACACACAGAGCTATATTTTGTCCCAGAAGCACCTATAGGACTTGAAGTGTGTTAGTCCCATTACACACACAGAGATATATTTTCTTCCCAGAAGCACCTATAGGACTTGAAGTGTGTTAGTCCCATCACACACACAGAGCTATATTTTGTTCCCAGAAGCACCTATAGGACTTGAAGTGTGTTAGTCCCATCACACACACAGAGCTATATTTTGTTCCCAGAAGCACCTATAGGACTTGAAGTGTGTTAGTCCCATCACACACACAGAGCTATATTTTGTTCCCAGAAGCACCTATAGGACTTGAAGTGTGTTAGTCCCATTACACACACAGAGCTATATTTTGTTCCCAGAAGCACCTATAGGACTTGAAGTGTGTTAGTCCCATTACACACACAGAGCTATATTTTCTTCCCAGAAGCACCTATAGGACTTGAAGTGTGTTAGTCCCATTACACACACAGAGCTATATTTTCTTCCCAGAAGCACCTATAGGACTTGAAGTGTGTTATTCCCATTACACACACAGAGCTATATTTTGTTCCCAGAAGCACCTATAGGACTTGAAGTGTGTTAGTCCCATTACACACACAGAGCTATATTTTGTTCCCAGAAGCACCTATAGGACTTGAAGTGTGTTAGTCCCATCACACACACAGAGCTATATTTTGTTCCCAGAAGCACCTATAGGACTTGAAGTGTGTTAGTGGCATCACACACACAGAGCTATATTTTGTTCCCAGAAGCACCTATAGGACTTGAAGTGTGTTAGTCCCATCACACACAGAGAGCTATATTTTGTTCCCAGAAGCACCTATAGGACTTGAAGTGTGTTAGTCCCATCACACACACAGAGCTATATTTTGTTCCCAGAAGCACCTATAGGACTTGAAGTGTGTTAGTCCCATTACACACACAGAGCTATATTTTGTTCCCAGAAGCACCTATAGGACTTGAAGTGTGTTAGTCCCATTACACACACAGAGCTATATTTTCTTCCCAGAAGCACCTATAGGACTTGAAGTGTGTTAGTCCCATCACACACACAGAGCTATATTTTGTTCCCAGAAGCACCTATAGGACTTGAAGTGTGTTAGTCCCATCACACACACAGAGCTATATTTTCTTCCCAGAAGCACCTATAGGACTTGAAGTGTGTTAGTCCCATCACACAGAGCTCCTCTATTTTCTTTGCAGAAGCACCCACAGGACTTCTAGTGTGTTAGTGGCATCACACAGAGCTCCTATATATTCTTCTCAGCAGCACCCACAGGACTTCTAGTGTGTTAGTGGCATCACACAGAGCTCCTCTATTTTCTTTGCATAAGCACCCACAGGACTTCTAGTGTGTTAGTGGCATCACACAGAGCTCCTCTATTTTCTTTGCAGAAGCACCCACAGGACTTCTAGTGTGTTAGTGGCATCACACAGAGCTCCTCTATTTTCTTTGCATAAGCACCCACAGGACTTCTAGTGTGTTAGTGGCATCACACAGAGCTCCTCTATTTTCTTTGCAGAAGCACCCATAGGACTTCTAGTGTGTTAGTGGCATCACACAGAGCTCCTATATATTCTTCTCAGCAGCACCCACAGGACTTCTAGTGTGTTAGTGGCATCACACAGAGCTCCTCTATTTTCTTTGCATAAGCACCCACAGGACTTCTAGTGTGTTAGTGGCATCACACAGAGCTCCTCTATTTTCTTTGCAGAAGCACCCATAGGACTTCTAGTGTGTTAGTGGCATCACACAGAGCTCCTATATATTCTTCTCAGCAGCACCCACAGGACTTCTAGTGTGTTAGTGGCATCACACAGAGCTCCTCTATTTTCTTTGCATAAGCACCCACAGGACTTCTAGTGTGTTAGTGGCATCACACAGAGCTCCTCTATTTTCTTTGCAGAAGCACCCACAGGACTTCTAGTGTGTTAGTGGCATCACACAGAGCTCCTCTATTTTCTTTGCAGAAGCACCCACAGGACTTCTAGTGTGTTAGTGGCATCACACAGAGCTCCTCTATTTTCTTTGCATAAGCACCCACAGGACTTCTAGTGTGTTAGTGGCATCACACAGAGCTCCTCTATTTTCTTTGCAGAAGCACCCATAGGACTTCTAGTGTGTTAGTGGCATCACACAGAGCTCCTATATTTTCTTCTCAGCAGCACCCACAGGACTACCGACTACAATGGCTGGAAGACCGCCAAGGGGAGGCAGAGCGTGCAGAGCCAAGAACACAGGGCAGGCAGGCTCTGTTTCTAGTGGACGTGGCCGTGGACGTGGACGTGGTCGTGCATCGTCATCAGCACGTGGCCATGGGACACGCGCGTCTTTGTTTTCGGCAGCTGGACATGTGGAGCCGCATCATGCTGAAGGCTTGGTAGAATGGATGACCAAGCCCTCCTCATCCTCCTCATCCTCTCTCACCCAGGCTCAGGGTACTGACAGAGCATCATCAGCCACCCCTTCCCTAGACCCACCATGTCCTCCTGAGGAGTCCCCCGAACTCTTTGAGCACAGTGTTGGGTACATGCTCCAGGAGGATGCCCAACGATTCGAAGGCTCGGATGACGATACCCAGCTTGAGGAATCTGGCAGTACAGTTCCACCAGCTGCAGCTTACTGTCAGGTTTGCTCTAGTGGTGAAGAGGGAGGGGATGATGAGGTCACTGACTCCACGTGGGTGCCTCAGGGAGAGAGGATGAGGAGGAGGACGAGGAGGAGGAGGATGCGGCGTCACATGTCCAACGAGGCAGGATGCCCCCTGGAGGCCAGGTAGAGGCCAGCACAGCAACTGTACAACACCGCAGAGCTCCGCCTGTGCAGGGCGCTGCCTCTGCACGTTATCAGAAAAGTTCTTTGGTGTGGGCCTTTTTTGAGACGAGTGCAGCAGATCGCACCACTGCTATTTGCAATATTTGTCTCAAGCGTATCTCGCGTGGCCAAAACATCAGCCGCTTGGGCACGACAAGCATGACCAGACATATGGCGACCTGCCATGCAGCTCGTTGGCAGGCACACATAAAAGACCCACACCAAAGAACTAAGCGGACCTCTCCTTGCTCCTCCTCAGCTGGGATCTCCATCCCCACTACACCTTCAGTCCTCTCTGAAAGCTGCTCTGAGAGGACTGAAGGTGTAGAATTCGGTGTGTCACAACCAAGTACTTGCAGTACACCGACGTCCGAATGCAGCAGGCAAATTTCCCTGCCCCAGCTGCTGGACCGTAGAAAGAAGTACACTCCCAGCCATCCACATGCCCAGCGGTTGAATGCTAGCCTTGCTAAATTGCTAGCACTTCAACTGCTGCCTTTTCAGTTGGTAGACTCGGCCCCCTTCCGTGAGTTTGTTCAATGTGCGGTTCCTCAGTGGCAGGTTCCCAAACGCCACTTTTTCTCGCGGAAGGCGATTCCGTCTCTCTACCGGCATGTGGAGGGCAATGTCCATGCCTCGCTGGACAGGGCGGTCAGCGGTAAGGTGCATATTACCGCTGACTCATGGTCCAGCAGGCATGGACAGGGACGGTACCTTTCTTTCACGGCCCATTGGGTCACTCTATTGGCAGCTGGGAGGGATGCAGGACAAGGTGCAGTAGTGTTGGAGGTTGTTCCGCCACCACGCCTCCAAAACGCGACTACTGCTACTGGTTGTGACACACCTCTCTCCTCCACCCCCTCCTCTTCTTCTTCCTCCAGTGCTCTGTCCTTGGAACCAGCGGTGCTCCGTAGGCGTACAAGGGGCTACGCAAGTACGCAGGCAAAAAGATGCCATGCCGTGCTTGCGCTGGTGTGTTTGGGGGACAGGAGCCACACTGGGCCAGAGGTTCTGGCAGCTCTGCAGGGGCAGGCCGAGAGGTGGTTGACGCCACGTCAGCTTAAGCCAGGAATGGTCGTTTCTGACAATGGCACCAACCTCCTCTCCGCCCTGCGACAGGGGCAGCTCACCCATGTGCCCTGCATGGCTCACGTCCTCAACCTGGTGGTGCAGCGGTTCTTGGGCAGGTTCCCAGGCTTACAGGATGTCCTGAGGCAGGCCAGGAAAGTCTGTGTGCATTTCCGCCGATCTTATAATGCCAGTGCTCGGCTGACTGAGCTGCAAAAGGAGCTGAACCTGCCCAAGAACCGCCTAATATCTGACATGCCCACCAGGTGGAACTCAACGTTGGCCATGCTGCAGCGACTGCACACGCAGCAGAGGGCCATCAATGAGTACCTTTGCGACTACGGCACCAGGACAGGGTCAGGGGAGCTTGGTTTTTTTTCCCCACGTCAGTGGAGCATGATCAGGGATGCATGCACTGTCCTCTCACCATTTGAGGAGGCCACGAGGATGGTGAGCAGTGACAGTGCATGCATCAGTGACACTGTCCCTCTTGTCCACCTGTTGGAGCATACGCTGCGTGGGATAATGGACAGGGCACTTGAGGCAGAACAGAGGCAGGAAGAGGAGGACTTCCTTGCCTCTCAAGGCCCCCTTTATCCGGACAGTGTTCCTTCTGTCCCACCCATCACACAGGAAGAGGATGAGGAGGAGGAGGAGGAGGAGGAGGATTGTGTGAGCATGGAGGTGGAGCCTGGCACTCAGCATCAGCAGCAGCAGCAGTCTTTTAGGGATGATGTACAGTCCCAACAAGCCAGTGGACTTGTACGTGGCTGGGAGGAGGTGGCTGGCGATCATGTCATCCTCAGTGACCCAGAAGACTCCGGACCGAATGCCTCAGCTAACCTACGCTGCATGGCCTCCCTGATCCTGCAAAGCCTGCGGAAGGATCCTCGTGTTCTTCGGATCAAGGAGAGGGACCATTACTGGCTGGCCACTCTCCTTGATCCGCGGTACAAGGGTAAGGTTGCGGACCTTATCTTGCCGTCG
The DNA here is from genome assembly GCA_028564925.1 of Lithobates sylvaticus. Classification (NCBI taxonomy): domain Eukaryota; kingdom Metazoa; phylum Chordata; class Amphibia; order Anura; family Ranidae; genus Lithobates; species Lithobates sylvaticus. The sequence continues at coordinate 457,605,290 of CM053029.1, read as the reverse complement.
CAGAGGGAGCAGAGGATGAGACATCTCAGGGAGGCCTTGCAGAAAGGTCTGTGCAACGCGTTTCCCAGAAACTGGGAGGCTACAAACTCCTGGTCCTGGGCGACGAGTTGCTGAGGCTTCGGTCAGTGGCAGAAGGAGCGGTGGGGAAGGTGGACGTCTGACCGATGCGTTCAGACAATTTTTTAGTCCGCAGCCCCAAGGTATGATCGGTTCCAGCAACCATCGCCAGCGTCTGATATACATGGTGCAGGAATACCTTGGGGCAAGGTCAGACTTGGACACCTTTCCCACCGAAAATCCTCTGGCTTACTGGGTCCTGAGGATGGATCACTGGCCAGAGCTTGCACAGTATGCAATTGAGCTACTGGCCTGTCCTGCCTCCAGCGTTCTTTCCGAACGCACATTCAGTGCTGCTGGAGGATTTGTGACTGATCATAGGGTGCGCCTGTCCACCGCCTCGGTTGATCGACTGACATTCATCAAAATGAATCAGTCTTGGATCACCACCAGCTACCAGGCACCTGAGGCGGATATAACTGAATAATTTTTAATGTCACATCCCTTCAAGACTGCCTATGCTGATGCTGAGTGACTGTCCTCTTATGTTCACTGACTATCCTCTTCCTCCTCCTCAATGATCCATGCCACCACACCAGTGCCTAAGGCACAATTTTTCAGCCCCTGTTTAACAGGGGCGTGTACTTACAATTTTTTAAAAAAATGCTTCGCAACACGTGTGACTGCTGTGCTCCAAGTACAGTCTCTGTGAGGGCCGTGTTGCAGTGTTGTGGCACCAGCACCAGTGCCTAAGGCACAATTTTTCAGCCCCTGTTTAACAGGGGCGTGTACTTACAATTTTAAAAAAAAATGCTTCGCAACACGTGTGACTGCTGTGCTCCAAGTACAGTCTCTGTGAGGGCCGGGTTGCAGTGTTGTGGCACCAGCACCAGTGCCTAAGGCACAATTTTTCAGCCCCTGTTTAACAGGGGCGTGTACTTACAATTTTTTAAAAAAATGCTTCGCAACACGTGTGACTGCTGTGCTCCAAGTACAGTATCTGTGAGGGCCGGGTTGCAGTGTTGTGGCACCAGCACCAGTGCCTAAGGCACAATTTTTCAGCCCCTGTTTAACAGGGGCGTGTACTTACAATTTTTTAAAAAAAATGCTTCGCAACACGTGTGACTGCTGTGCTCCAAGTACAGTCTCTGTGAGGGGTTGCAGTGTTGTGGCACCAGCACCAGTGCCTAAGGCACAATTTTTCAGCCCCTGTTTAACAGGGGCGGGTAATTACAAATCTTGATCTAATAGTTCACAGCAGGGCCCATTCCTGCGCCCACCAAGAGTAACTATGAGGGCCTGCAGTCTTGTGGCAACACCGTCCACCACCACCGCCAAAGGCCCAATTTTTCTGCCCTGTTCATCAGGTGCTTGCAATTACAAATCTTGATCTAATAACTCACAGCAGGGCCCATTCCTGCGCCCACCAAGAGTAACTATGAGGGCCTACAGTCTTGTGGCAACACCGTCCACCACCACCGCCAAAGGCCCAATTTTTCTGCCCTGTTCATCAGGTGCTTGCAATTACAAATCTTGATCTAATAACTCACAGCAGGGCCCATTCCTGCGCCCACCAAGAGTAACTGTGAGAGCTTACAGTCTTGTGGCAAAACCGTCCACCACCACCACCACCACCCCCAATTTTTCTGCCCTGTTCAACAGGTGCATGCAATTACAAATCTTGATCTATTAACTCACAGCAAGGCCCATTCCTGTGCCCACCAGTCTTGTGGCTACACCAACATCTAATAGGGCAAATTTCTGCAGAGTATATACGCCAGGCCCCTACTTTCAAACATCCAACTTACAAACGACTCCTACTTGCAAATGGAAAGAGAAAACAGGAAGTGAGAGGAAATCTACCCCTAGGAAGGGAAATTCTATCCTGTTAGATTTAATTTGGGAAAAAGGTATCTCCTCTCTACTGATACTTTATCATCAATCCTTGTTTCAATTAAAACCCCACTTTTCCAAAAACATTTGTCATTGGGACGGAAAGTGAGGTGACATGTTCTGAACAGATGTGCAAAGACAGCAAATGTTACAGGGGTGATAACCCCTCCCTATGTTCTCCAAAAAGCTTAAAAATAGATTTTTTTGGGATGGAGCTACACTTCATAATGTACCTGTTCAGATTCTACTTAAGATCAAACCTAAAGCCGCAAGTGGTTTTAAATGGCTTCTTTTTTTCCTTTACAAATGTCATTTTGTGCAAGGACAGTTCTAAACACGGGAAACACATGCCACTTCACAGGCATACTTTAGACACCCCCCAGGTACCATATTTAAAGGAAAATTTCACTTTTTTTTTTTTCACTTTATGCATCATTAAAATGACTGCTCCCGAAAAAACGTTAGTTTTTAAAAGTTCTTTTTGCATTGATATATGTCCCCTGGGGCAGGACCCGGGTCCCCAAACCTGTTTTATGACATTAACATGCATATTGGCCGTTGTAATTAGCACTTTTGATTTCGAACGTTCGCGTCCATTATAACGTATAGGGTTCGAAAATTCGCGCGAACTTTCGGTCCGTTCGAAGGTTCTGGTTCGAACCGAACCCGGGGGTGTTCGGCTCATCCCTATTAGGCAATAGGCATCGTGTTCTAAAGTTAACCTTCTAATTAATACCAGATCTTAGAAATAGTTACATCTCTTCATAGTTCAGTCAAAAACCTTCCATAAGGCAAGTTGATCATTTTGACTAAGGCCCCTTTCACACTTATACGACTTATCCCACGATTTGGGACTGCAAAGTAGCATGACAAGTCGTTCCCCATGATTTCCAATGACAGCCATTCATATTAGGACGACTTCAAGTCATTCCGACTTCAAAGTAGTCCCTGCACTACTTTGGTCCGATTTTGATGCCACTTACACAGGCATTCCTTGAAATTGTGGCAAAAATCATGGCCGCAAATCGCGGTGAAATCGTGCGACTTTGAAGTCACACAAGTGTGAAAGGGCCTTAAGCAGTGAACTAGGGGTGTCACGAGAAGTTTTCTATTGCCCTTCAGCTGCATCTTGCTTCCAGTGCTGTGTAGTGTGAAATCAGGGTGTAGAATTTGGATAGAAGACAATCCCAAACACCATACATACTCTTCAATATGTCCAAATTTATTGTATTTCCATAAAAGATAAATATGTACAGCAGAAGTTAATGAAGTTAATGCGTTTTAACCATAATGGCCTTTTTCACAAGGGTGTAAAATTTGCATTACTGTGCTGTTTCTCCACTGTATACTGGGGAAGTACAGCCACAATGTGGAGGTTTAGCCTTGAATACTAGGAATAGGACTTGTGGATGCAGTTTAAATGAAACCTGTGCCCACATCATGCACGCTAAATAATTTACATATTCTAAGTGAACGGTAAGAACATGTTAAATAAGCCTTTATTTGGCATTGTATTTATAAGCATTCAGAAGAAATTCATTTTCAATTTCACAATGCAGTTTTGAATGGATATCCAATCTTGGGAGCCCCTCAATCCTCCAACGTAAACATCCAGAAGGAGTTTCTAAGCTTTTAGAAACAGACTGAATCCAAACTTCAGAGACTTTTCTGTGAACTTTGAGGATTTTGAGAATGAAAAACTTTGTTAAAAGCAGCCAGAAAAGCAGAGAAGGCTCTGCTTGTTAAGAATCTTTAATAGTTTAATGTCCATAATCTGGGCAAAGGTGTGCTATAAGTGCTTCCTTGGTGGCAGCAAAATAGGTCCTGAGCCTATTCTGCCATAGATAAAAATATATATAAAGGGATTTATCAATTCTTTCACACTTTCTAAGCAGGAACAGTGAAAGAGCGTGTAACTGATTTACTCAACTGCTGCTCCAAATTAGCACTGCCATAGAATGAAACCTGACCCTGACAACATTTTTAATCATGCATATGTTTCAAGTGAAAATCTTTCTCATCTTGATAAATCTGTCCCAGGCCTGTGTAAATTAGATGCAGTTGGCCGCCCAGGATTACTTGTGCACAGGCCACAATAATGCTGTAAACCTTTTGCAAAGATTTTGCTAATCAATAGGCAGCCTGATTTGCATCTAGTAATGTCCCTAATTTGGTTGATATATCCTTTCCTTAGAAATAGAAGAAAATGTAGGGCACAAAATCAGCATTTACTGTAAGAACAAATTGACTTGAGTTTTACTCTTTAACAGAAATGAACCCACACTGTGATCTTTGTGTGTTGCTCTTAAAATGAATACATTGGTCTCTAGGTCCACGCTGCATATGTTTTTTACACATTTTTAATTGGTTAAAAACATATATTCCAGATATGTTGCTGATAACACATTTGGTTGGAGGGATATCAATGTTGAACCCTGAGCCATGCTAATACTAGTTGATATACACCTTCTCAGGGGCTTTAAATCTTTCCAAAACAGCAGCTTTGTGCTGAAACAGAGATCCATGTTTTTTGTTTTTTTTTACAAAAAAAGAAAACACATAATTATTACAAAACTATAACAGAATGTGTTATATAAGAGAATAAAAATAATCCAAACAGGTCTTGCAACTATTCTGTTATGTCCCATACCAGGTGTCAATTCTCAAATGTGTCAAATGTCAAAGTTCAACGTTTGATGAGCAAAGTTTCATATAGCTTCCTATTCCAGAATGATGGAATCTTACTGAAATTAATAGTAGCAATTAGACTATAGTGTTCTGGTAGATTACAAAGGTCCAGGTCTCACATTTTCATCTAGCATTTAAAACTGCATTTTTTAAAGGAAATTGGAAGATGTGGATCCAGTGGTCTAGTTTATTCTATGAATAGCATCAAAATGTGGTTATTTTGGAACTGAAACCCTCTTAAACCATTCACCTGGGCATAAATGCTGATGTATGAAAAAGGACCCACATGCACGTGCTTCTCTAGCCATGTGGATACCAGTCTGCATGAATGAGTATAAGGGTCTCTGGTATTGTTTGTATGACCCTTTTTATAAATATTTCTGTTTTAAGTATATTAGGAAAATTCTGTAAATAAGAAAAGAAAAAAATGCTACTGGATTGGCAGCTGAAAACAGATGAATCGTTGAAGTAAATTTTTAAGTTTAATCATCTTTGGTAATGAAGTTTAACCTACAATGCCACACTGTTCTTGCAAGTCCCTGAGGGATTTTTTTTTCAAACATTTAGAAGCTAATGTAGTAGCAATTATATTGCCACAAATTTGCAGCATTATCAGTCTTCTGATCTAATTACCACCAATGCCATCTGAAATTTGGGGCTTAATTAACAAAGGATCTAAAATCCAGGGTGCCTTTTTACATCTTAATCCCCAAAACAGATGAGTGACCAGAGATGGAGGGGTTAGTTAACTAAAGAAATAGAAGGGATTCACTTTGCAAAGCAAACATTCTCCCTTAGTAAATTAACCCCAGTGTGTAGAATTTTCTGTTTTTCTTTGACTATTCAAGAAAAAGCATTGTCACTAAAAGGGCAGAGTATTGCGACTGTTTAACCCTTCTTTACCTTTTCATAATGTTATTGAGCCACACCTTAAATAATAGAACATTTATGTTTTGGTCAAGGTCTTACCTCTGCAATTATAATAAAAGCCACGTAATGTTGGGAAGTAGGGACCCAACTATATGTTTTCACTGTTTCAAATACGACCAGGTGTTCGACTTCTTAAGTTTAAAATATTATGTAAGATTAAACTATATATAGGCTGGTCTTAAAAATTATGTATTATGATATAACTTTACCGCCATCGTTATTGGCTTAAAATGTCACAGTAGTTGCATTCCTGTCTGTACATCATGCACAGTTTTATATTCACAGTATCTTTTGTGACATCTATGAAACCAAAACCAACATTTCATAAAAAAATGCATGTTTTAAAGCATATGCTGGTTTACATACAAATGTATTTGTTGTCATAAGTGGTATCAGTCTTTCAGTGTTCTCCTTTAACATTTTTCTGTTGTCTATGCATCTGTCGTGAACAACTTATACATTTTACTACAGTAAATTTATATACATGCTAGAACATTTTATATTTTTTCTTTGTTATATATTTTGAAGAATGTAAAATGTTAATGGGTCTGATAGGCAAGAATTCCAGTAAACAGTTAATGCCCATGCATTTTTGTGACAGGTTGAATGTATGAAACTGACAAAGCACTGATTCATTATTCCAACATTTATTAAGTCTGGTCTACGGACTGGAGGCAGCATCTATTTCTGTGTACCACCTACTCCCCTGCTTTGCTTTTGATCTGTAACAATTTTGTGTCATGTATGTATGATCTGTAAAAACAAATAATTAAAATACTTGCACTTTTTTTGCTTTAGGCTAGGTTCACACTTAGACTTGATTTAAGTGTTTTTGGAGCATTTTTTTGTATATTTTAGTATGCACATTTCAGGTGTTTTCAGACATGCATGTTTGTGTTGTGGCCAATAGAAAGCTAGTTACTAGCAGAAGAAAAACATGTGTTTTCAGGCATTTTCCAGGCACTCCCATTGAAGACTATCGCAACCACAAATGTGACTCTGCCCCAAGAAAGCTCATTTACTATTTTGAGCTTTCAGCAACAGACTTCACAACCCTCAGGTGTAAATGGGCACCAGTGAATAAAATGGGAATCTTGAACACTGAAGAGCTTCAGGAAATGCACTTCAAATCACTCAGATATAAACTATACAAAACAGAATAAAAATTAGATGTAAAAAAAGAGAGCATTAAACCTTCGGCTAGCGGAGCAATTTTTATGTAGAAAAAAAAGAGAGCATTAAACGTTGGGCTAGTGGTTAATTTTTATTTTATGCTATACCCATCTTTAAGCTTCTATATTTTTCTATTACAGCTAATAGCCATAATAGCAAATAATATGCAAATGATAACTATAGCATTGTTGGAGCCAGCTAAATATGATTATAAAAAAAATGCAAAAATTACATTGACAATGCTTAGTGTTAAACATCTTGCTAACCAGTGTACAATAAAATGGTATTTCCCATGGTGGAAAATATAACATGCTCTTCTGCTGAGAAAATATAAAATGTCTTAAGAAAAAATTATAAAAAAAATGTCTTAAGAAAAAATCTTCCTACAGTTAGAACACACAGTCAGGGAACACAGTTAACCCCTTGACCGCCCCCTAGTGTTAACCCCTTTCCCATGCCAGTGCCATTTATACAGTAATCAGTGCATTTTTATAGCACTGATCACTGTATAATTGTCAATCGTCCCTAAAATGTGTCAAAAGTGTCTGATGTGTCCGCCATAATGTTGCAGTCACAATAAAAGTCATAGATCGCCGCCATTACTAGTGAAAAAAAATAATAGTAAAAATGATATAAATCTATCCCCTATTTTGTAGATGCTATAACTTTTGCGCAAACCAATCAATATATGCTTATTGCTAGTTTTATTACCAAAAATATGTAGAAGAATACATATCGGCCTAAACTGAGAAAAAAATTTGCCTTTTTAAAAACAAATTGGGGATATTTATTATAGCAAAAAGTACAAATTATTGTGCTTTTTTCAAAATTGTCGCTCTTTTTTATTTATAGCGTAAAAAAGAAAAAACGCAGAGATGATCAAATATCACCAAAAGAAAAATTTGTGGGAAAAAAAGGAAGTCAATTTTGTTTGGGTACAGCGTCGCACGACCAAGCAATTGTCAGTTAAAGCGACGCAGTGCCGAATCGCAAAAAAAATGCTCTGCTTATTGAGCAGCCAAATCTATCATTGCTGAAGTGGTTAAACATAACTGCGCAGACCAATTTAACCACTTTTTAACTCCAGAAGATTTACCTCCTTTCATGACCAGGCATATTTTGCGATACGGCACTGCGTTACTTTAACTGACAATAAAAAAAAAAAAATATATATATATATATATATATATATATATATATATATAAAAGACACATGTCCACATAAGCAATCAATCAAATTCCAATCTGTCACAATCAGGGGTCAGGCTCGAAGACTAATCGCTATAGCAGTTGCAGGACTACCACTGACCAGCAAGATAGGTACACAGGCAGTCACCCTGGTCTGGAGTCTAAGTACTAACCAGTGTTCACCAGAGCTCCTGATGGTGGTGATGGATTTTGCTCCATGTTAGTACCAGGTCGCCGTCTTCAGGATTGCCCCATAAGGAGGTGAGCAAGCCAGGGTCCAGTAGCGGATAAGCAGGTAAGGATCAAACAGAAGCGTGGTCAGTAAACAAGCCAAAAGATCGGTAATGAGTAGTTGCTGGTTGGAATCAGGCAGAAGCGTAGTCAAGGAACAAGCCAAGGGTCGATAAAGAGCAGTAGCAAATATGGACGACAGCAGGGAAGACAGGAGTGAGATAATGGCTAGAGATAGCACAATATTCTGAGAAAGAGGAAGTGCAGAGACATGGCTTATATCAGGAAGTTTGTGGGAGGAGCAAAGAGTTTAAGTTTCAGCAGAAACAAGGCACAAGGCAGGGTTGTTCAAAGGATCCGAGAAGGCACTGTCCAGCATCTCAGATACAATTAGCTCAGTGAGAAGATTTATTGCCAGACTCAGCTAAGGTCCCAGGTTCCAGTCCAGGTCCTGACAGTGCTCCCCTCCTCCCAGGATGTCTTAGGTTCCAGTTTGTGAGGGAACCTCTGGTGGAATTCTCTTGTTAATCATGAACCTTCTGCTAAGGCTCCCAAGAATTTTCTTCTGGCCCATATCCTTCCCATTGAACCAGATGCAATTTGTTCCTATAGATCCTGGAATCAAGAATTTTCCCCACCACATATTCTTCTTCACCTTGTACCTCAACAGGTGGAGGGGTGGAAGAGTTCTTCCAGAAAAAGTATTTTTGTGAAATGGCTTGAGTAGCGATATGTGAAACATAGGGTAAATCTTCATGCTGTCTGGAAGTTTTAGGCGCAAGGCCACTGGGTTGATCTGGGCTGAGATCTTGAAAGGTCTCACAAACTTTTGTCCCAACTTTGCAGATGAAACATGAACCTTCAGATTTTTAGTAGCTAACCAAACTTGATCACCCACATGAAAAGGAGAAGTGCTCTGCAATGTCTATCTGCAGCCTTCTTGTAACTTTCCTAAGCTTCCCTCAAAGTCTCTATCAATTTCTTCTGGATCTCCTGTAAAGCAATTAATTCTGTTGGTAACAGCATGAATTAGAGTTGAGATAGGGAGATAGGATAAAAGCTGGATGATGCCCGGTATTTAGGAAAAAAGGGGTCTGAGAGGTGGAGCAATTTTTAGAATTGTTATAAGCAAACTCTGCTGTAGGAAGATAGTCCAGTTAGTCATCCTGAAGTTAACTAACAAAACATTGAAGGTACTGCTCTAACGTTTGATTGGTCCTCTCGTTCTGACCATTAGACCGAGGATGAAAAGCAGAAGACAGATTAATTGTTACTCCTAAAGCTGAGCAAAAGCTTTTCCAAAATCATGAAATGAACTGTACTCCTCTGTCAGAAACTACATCTTCTGGAATTCCATGTAGTCTAAAGACTTCTCGAACCATCAACTCCACAGTTTTTTCCAGAGAGGGTACGCCCTGGACAGGTATAAAGTGAGCCATCTTAGTGAGGTGGTCGATAACAACCAAGATAGTGGTAATTTCTTTAGAGGGGGTAAATCAACCACAAAGAACTTGGCCCCCATGGTTTTGATGGGACAGGGAGTGGCTGGAGCAACCCCAAAGAAGAAGCTTATTGTGAGCACAGACCAGGCACGAGGCTACATAACCTTTGACATCTCTTTTGTACTCAGGCCACTAAAAGGAACGTGATAAAAGTTCCTACATCTTAGAACCTCCAAAACGTCCAGCAAGTTTGGAGTCATGAACCAACTTGAGGACTTCATTCCGAGCAACTTCAGGTACATAGAGGCAATGTGCTTGAGTCCAGAAGCCATTTTTGTACTTAAGTATGATGTCCATAGGAGGATTATTGAGGAGTGGGTCATTCTTGTACCCTTCCCTGAGGAGACTCAAGAATGCTTTAGAACTTGTGGCCCCTAGAAAGTTCTTTTGAGGCAGGACTGTGTATTCAGAGTTGTCTTCCTGGAGAGGCCCAGACAAAATTTGTGATAAGGCATCAGCCTTACCATTCCTTGACCCTGGTCAATATGAGATAATAAAGTTGAACCTGGTAAAGAACAATGACCACCGTGCTTGTCTAGAAGACAATCTCTTGGCAGAACAAATGAATTCCCGATTTTTATGATTGGTGAGAATGGTCACAGGATGATCAGGGCATTCCAGCAAATGCCTCCATTCTGAAAATGCTTCCTTAATTGCCAGTTACTCCTTATTCCCAATGTCATAATTTCTTTCGGCTGAAAAGATTAAACGAGAGAAGTAAGCGCAAGGATGAAACTGCATCTTTTCACCACGTTGTCGAGAGAGGATAGCTCCCACAGCAAAGTCCGAAGCATCCACTTCCACTATAAAAGGTAATTCAGGATTGGGATGTACCAATACTGGTGTAGAAGTAAAAAGAGTTTTTAACGTTCCAAAAGCGGCCTGTGCCTCAGAAAACAAAGGGCACCCCTTTCTTTGCTAGCTGTGTATTTGGATCTATCACGTTAGAGAAGTTCCTTATGAATTTTCTGTAGAAGTTGGCAAACCCGACAAATGGCTGGATTTCCTTAATTTTTCCAGGGGCAGGCCAATATACCACTGCTTTAATCTTCTTGGGAACCATGCTCACTCCATCTGGAGAAATAATATACCCCAAGAACTGGATCTGGGCTTGTTCAAACTCACATTTCTCCAGTTTGATGCTCTTCCAGGTTATCGGAAAAGATAAGTATGACATCCAGATAAGCAACGACAAATTGGTTCAAAAGATCTCGAAAAATATTGTTTTTTTGAAGTGTTGAGAGGTCACAGGGGCATTGCAAAGACCAAAAGACATGACCAAGGACTCAAAATGTCCATATCTGGTTCTAAAGGCATTTTTCCATTTGTCTCCTGGACGAATACGAACCAGGTTATATGCCCCCCTTAGGTCAAGTTTTGTAAACACTTTGGTAGAACAAAGTCTTTCCAACATTTCCGAGATCAAGGGGAGTGGATAATGGTTTTTAATAGTGACCTTATCCATGTGCCTGTAATCAATGCATGGACACAAGGTGGAATCTGTCTTTTCAACAAAGAACATGGCTGCTCCTGCAGGAGATATTGAGTGTCTAATAAAGCCCTTCTCGAAATTCTCATCAAGCCACTCCCTGAGCACTTTTAATTCAGGTTCTGACAGATTGAAAATGCGGCCGAAAGGTATTTCTTCCCCTGGGAGCAGCTCAATGGGGCAATCATATTGGTGGTGAGGAGGTAATTGATCTGCATTTTTCTTATCACAGACATCCGGGAACACAGGATATTGTGGAGGCAAGTTGTCATATAACTAGTTAGTTGCCACACCAACTTGCAATTCCTTGACCAGTGGAGAACTTGTTTGGTAAGGTTCCCTACAGTGTTCCTTGCAGTGGGAGGATGTGAAATCTATAGTCCGTGCTCCCCAGTTGATAGAGGGATTGTGAGTGGAGAACCAAGGAATTCTCAAAATTATGGGAAATTTGGGTGAAGTGATCAACTGTAGGTGATAGTCACACAATGGTCAGCCTCGAACTGGATTAACAGAGGAACCGTTTTATATGTAACAGGTTCTGAAAATAACGGTGTACCATCAACCCTCTCCATCTCATTAGGAGCAGATGTATTTCTGTCTTGAATGTTATTGCGGTAGGCAAACTCTATGTCCATAAAGTTTCCTCCAGCCCCAGAGTCCAGCATAGCAGAGCAGGGGATTTCACGGCCCACATAAATAAGCTTAATAGGGAACACAAACTGAGATAGTGGAGAATTTACTTTATTTTTTTCAAGAATCAATGGGGAGATTGGTTAATAGAGTTTATTTGTTCAGGCACTATCACATCAGTCACTGCAATTGTTCTCCTAACCTTGTTAGGACAGTTAACTGCATAATGCTCCGATTCCCCACAATATAGACACAGGTTTTGCAAACGTCTTCTTTCTTTCTCCTGAGTAGAAATTGATCTCTTATTTGCATGAACCTGCATAGGTTCTGCTGTGTCAGAATCTGGGGAAACTCTTGGATCTTTCTGAACAAACTGACTAGCAGAGAAACGCATGCCACCATTACTTCCAAACATTCCCAGCCTCTCCTTCCTCCTTCCTGTAATCCTCTGATCAACTTGGATACATATGGAAGAAGGCCTCAAGATCATTAGGACTCTCTACTCTTGCAAGCTCATCTTTTACCTGACTTTTGTGTTGCTGGGTTGCAAGTGGTATCTGTGATCCAACGTCTGAATTTGGCTATGTACTCAGCAACGGAACATTTACCCTGCCGTAAACGATGCAACTTTGCTTCAGCCGTATCGCAGGGGTTGAGATCAAACACTTGATTCATCAGAGCCTCGAAAGTTTGGGAATTATTCAGCATGGCACTGTTATGTTCAATATAAGGGGAGGCCCAGGCTAGAGCTTCCCCAGTCAGGAGGTTGATAACAAACATTTCTTTCTGTCTTTCAGAAGTGAATGCAGTGGGTCGCATTTGGAAATAGATGCAACACTGGTTAAGAAAACCTATGTAATGGTGGCGGTCTCCATTAAACTCGGGTGGGTGAGGCATATGTGCGTTAGCATCATCTCGGGAACGTATGTCCAGCAATTGTTTTTTCAGAGCACGAATTTCTTTGTGTTGCTCCTTCACTACACCTTCCAGTCCGGCAAATTTTTCTTTGTAAGTGACACCGAACTCCAGCAGCTCTGCAATTTGCTGCCTGAAAGGAGCCACAGCATTTGCTATAGGGGCCTCCATGTTTTGGGCCAGAATATTCTGTCATGATCAGGGGTCAGGCTTGAAGACCAATTCCTATAGCAGTTGCAGGACTACCACTGACCAGCAGGATAGGTACACAGGCAGTCACCCCGTCACCACATATGACGCAGGCTCATCTAAGTACTATTTGGTGTTCACCAGAGCTCCTGATGGTGGAGATGGATTTTGCTGCATGTTAGTACCAGGTCGCGGTCCTCAGGATCACCCCACCAGGAGGTGAGCAAGCTGGGATCCAGTAGTAGATAAGCAGGTAAGGATCAAACAGAAGCATGGTCAGTAAACAAGCCAAAAGTTCGGTAACGAGTAGTTGCTGGTTGGGATCAGGCAGAAGCGTAGTCAAGGAACAAGCCATGGGTCAATAGCTAGCAGTAGCAAATATGGAAGACAGTGGGGAAGACAGGAGCAAGATACTGGCTGGAGATAGCACAATATTCTGCAAACAGGAAGTGCAAAGAGATGGCTTATATCAGGAAGTTTGTGGGAGGAGTAAAGAGTTCAAGGTTCAACAGAAATCAAGGCAGGGTTGTCCAAAGATCCAATAAGGCGCTGTCCAGCATCTCAGATAGCTCAGTGAGAAGATTCATTGCCAGACATAGCTGAGGTTCAAGTCCAGGTCCTAACACAATCTCTCCACCATGGCCAAGACCAAAGAGCTGTCCAAGGATGTCAGGGACAAGATTGTAGACCTACATAAGGCTGCAATGGGTTAAAATATAATCACCAAGCAGCTTGGTGAGGGGATGACAACAGTTGGTGCGATTATTTGCAAATGGAAGAAACACAAAATAACTGTCAATCTCCCTTGTGATGTTCCAATGATCATGAGAACGGTAAGGAATCAGCACAGAACTACACGGGAGAATCTTGTGAATGATCTCAAGGCAGCTTGGACTATAGTCACCAAGAAAACAATTGGTAACACTCTACACCTCGAAGGACTGAAATCCTGCAGCACCCACAAGGTCCCCCTGCTCAAAAAACACATGTACAGGCCTGTCTGAAGCTTGCTAATGAACTTCTGAATGATTCAGAGGAGAACTGAGTAAAAGTGTTGTGGTCAGATGAGATCAAAATCAAGCTCTTTGGCATCAACTCAACTCTCCATGTTTGGAGGAGGAGGAATGCTGCCTATGACCCCAAGAACACCATCCCCACCATCAGACATGGAGGTGGAAACATTATGCGTTGGGGGTGTTTTTCTGCTAAGGGGACAGGTCAACTTCACTGCATTAAAGGGACGATGGACGGGGTCATGTACTGTCAAATCATGGGTGAGAACCTCCTTCCCTTACCCAGGGCATTGAAAATGGGCCATGGTTGCCAAGGCAACAAAGGAGTGGCTCAAGAAAAAGAACATTAAGGTCCTGAAGTAGCCTAGTCAGTCTCCAGACATTAATCCTATAGAAAATATGTGGAGGGAACTGGAGGTTTGAGTTACCAAACATCAGCCTTGAAACCTTAATGACTTGGAGAGGATCTGCAAAGACAAAATCCCTCCTGAGATGTGTGCAAACCTGGTGGCCAACTACAAGAATTGTCTAATCACAGTGATTGCCAACAAGGGTTTTGCCACCAAGTACTAAGTCATGTTTTGTGAAGGGGTCAAATGCACCCATTATAAATAAAAATACATTTATAACTTTTTTTAAATGGATTTTTTTTTTGTATTTCTGTCTCCCACCATTAAAATTATAGACTGGTTATCTCTTAGTCAGAGGGCAAACGTACAAAATCAGCAGGGAATCAAATACTTTTTTCCCTCACTGTATATATATGTTTTTTTTTATTTATTTTTTACTAGTAATGGTGGCGATCAGAGACTTATAGTGGGACTGCGATATTGCAGCGGACAAATCGAACACTGACACTTTTGACACTGTTTGGGGACCAGTGGCACTACACCCTGTTCCAAATTATTATGCAAATTCTATTTCAGTGTCACAAAGATTACATATTTTGTTTTTCAGTTGAACTCATGGATGGCATTGTGTCTCAGGGCTCTTTTGATCACTGAATACAATCTCGGACACCTGTGATAATTAGATTATCACAGGTGTGCAACCCTGGATGGTCCAGATGGATGGAGTAGTGGATGGTTAGTGAACGGCCACCCTGTTCCAACAAGGCTGCGATGTCAGCAAGGCAGTGGTAGAGTCATGTTTTGGGTCGGAATCATGGGAAGAGAGCTGGTCGGCCCCTTTAGGGTCCTCGAAGGTGTAAAGATGACCTCTGCAAAGTATGTGGCGTTCCTGACTTACCACTTCCTTCCCTGGTACAGAAGGAAGAACTATGCTTTCCGTAATAAAATCATCTTCATGCATGACAAGGCACCATCTCATGCTGCAAAGAATAAATCTGCATCAATGGCTGCTATGGGGATAAAAGGAGGGAAAGTCATGGTGTGGCCTCCATCCTCCCCTGACCTCAATCCTATTGAGAACCTTTGGAGCATCCTCAAGCAAAAGATCTATGAGGGTGGGAGGCAGTTTACATCCAAACAGCAGCTCTGGGAGGCTATTCTGACATCTTGCAAACAAATTTAAGCAGAAACTGTCCAAAAACTCACAAGTTCAATGGATGCAAGACTTGTGAAGCTGCTATCAAATAAGGGGTCCTATGTTAAAATGTAACATGGCCTGTTAAAATGTTTAAAAAGTTAAAATGTTGTTCAAAGTTTGATTGAAATAGCTTTTGATTTCAGTAAATATGCTGCAAACACAACAAATTACAATTTTCAGTTCTTTACAACCTATAAAGTGTTTTGAAACTTACGGTGCATAATAATTTGGAACAGTGCATTGTAAGTTTTTTCTTTTGAAAAAAAAAATGTTATCATTTGGAGGTTTGTTCAATAAAATTTGACTTGTACTCTTAATAGTTGATAACATGAGAATTATGCTGACTGTTGTTTACATCAATTATTTAGGTAAATGAGAAAAATATAATTGGTATAATAATTTGGAACAGGGTGTAATACAGTGATCAGTGCTAAAAATATGCACAGTCACTGTACTAATGACACTGGAAAGAGATTAACATCAGGTGCAATCTAAAGGTTAACTGTGTGCCTAACAGTGTGTTTTCTCACTGTGGGTTTTTTTTTTACTATGGGAAGGCACTGATCCATGTTCCTGCTATACAGGAACACAGGATCAATGCCTTACCTACTGACAGAATGTCAATCTTCCTTTTTAACGGCTCTCTGCCTATTCATCGAGTCCGCAGTACGCGCAGATCATCTCCCGCTGTGTCTAATCACGGCAGAAGCAGGTTTGCCGGCAGCGCGCATATGCCCCCCAGACCTGGACGTGCAGGATCATGTACTAGGTGATCTAGTTACGTGATCACCTAGTGATACTAGGTATGTGATCCTGAAGAGGAGATATGTAAAGTATATGGTGGACATGTGATTAATTTAGTGTAAAATCTATTTCACAAAAATCCAAGCAGCAAAGTTGAAATGATAAATTCAGTCATTGCTATTATGAAAGAAACACACTTGCACAATTTATGGGTATCCAACAGAAATGACATTGAGAGTTCTCAGTGGTCCAGTGAATAGTATACAACAAGACAAAGGAAAATATTTAACAGAATAATTTCAAATATGTCCTTCCCTCTAGCAAATTCCTGGGTTACCAATACACAAAGCCTACTTTATATAAACAAGTAGTTGTGTACAATTTCTTACCAATGGATGTAGTCTAATGCCCCATACACACGCTCGGATTATCCGAGGACCAGTTCCGTCGGACCCTGGTGTTGCATACACACTGTCGGACAAAGTTGTCGGAAAATCCGATCATTCTGAACGTGGTGACGTTTGTTGCGTACGACGGGACTACGTAGAGGCTAGTAGCCAATAGCTTTGGTCTTGTAATGTGATCTGAGCATGCGTGGCACTTTGTCCGTCGGAATTCGATACACACGATCGGAATTGGTGTGATCGGACTTTATTGTAAAAAAATCTATCCAGCAGGAGATAGGACTTTGTCCGTCGGACAATCCGATGGAAACTGTCCGATGGTGCCTACACATGGTCAGAATTTCCGACAACATTGTCCGATAGGACAGAATCCATCGGAAAATCCGACCGTGTGTATGGGGCTTTACAGTGAGTGGAAATGGCTTCTTCAGAAGCACAGCAGATTGTAGGTGCAGGACATGATTTTGGAAAGGCACTGATTCAAAATATGAAGTGCTCTTTAGATTGTGGAAATATTTAATTGCATAACAATTGCATAAGACATTGCATAAGACAGGTGACATTACCTGTACTTCATTCCATAAGTTAATGGTTAAATAGATAGTTATACCCATGTTTCAAATCAATTTTAGACAAAAAAGCAACCCCTTTATTTGCCAGCTTATTAAAAAGCATTAAAGTATAATCCAGAGATCCAATGCTTTTAACGCCGGTGGTCCCCTTCCTTTAAAAGACCTTTCAGGTTTGAAAGAGCAAAGTACTCCACATCTTTACAGTAAAGGTTTAAGTATAACTATTATTTGCCTAATAGAATCCTTCTTGCCACATTACCTTCTCTGATCAGATCATACATTAAATGTGATGAGATGTGGTTACACTGAAAATAAAAAAAAATATGACAGTCTGGATGTACCTGCTTGGAGATAGGGAGCACAGATTTGTATCAGCTTGGTGGTAGGATTACTATGGAAATACCAAATCATATATGGTACATGAGAATGGTGGTCTGGTTATATAAGGGTGAGGATTTCCAGGTCATTTTTTTTTCTGTTAAGAAAATGTTAAAATGTAAAATGTTTGAAGTAACACACTGGCATTGTAAAATAATAAATAAATAAATCTTAAAAGAAAAGTAAAGTAAAAAAAGTTAGTTTAGTTATCAGTGAATCAACAGGTCTAAACTTGAATTGGATCATGGGAGTAGATTGCCAGTGCACTAGAATTGTATTCCCTGTTCTCTATGTATTGTCTGAAAGCTTGCAAACCTTAAAAAACAATAAGGGACCACTTTCCTGATGCATATGAAACATTAATGCATATTTATGAGAATGATTCAACCCACCTTCAAGACATAATGACGTTAACAGACACATTATAAAATTGTTGTTATCTTGAGTCATTGAACATGATTCAGCATGATATGAGTATACTATTAGAAGCAGTTTGATAATGGCCCTGTACATAAATATTAACCTCTGGCTGGCATTAAATTTCTCATCCAGGATTGAATTAATATCAGAATAGCTAAACCCATTCCTTATGTGAATGGTTTGAGGACATCTAACACAGGGAGGACATTACATTTCTTAGCTGAGAATGAGGGACACCCCTAATTATGCAGGCAATAAAGAATCAATGCACAAAAATGATTTGTCAAAACATTAAGCACCTTTACAACTACTTTTCCCTTATATTGACCTTTCAAAATAACAAATGCAATCATGCATAGGTTGGAAGAAAGGTTTAGTGTAGTATACCAATTTTGGTAATTACATTTTACATAATTACAGAAATAGATACATCAGCCCAAAAAGAGGGACAACTGAGGAGCAAAGAGGGACAGTGGCATTTGCCTGCATGAGAAAAATAAAGGACAGTTGGTGGGTTTGGATTAAAGAACCCTATACAAATTATGCTATGAAACAAATCATTTACAGTTATGTATCTGCTTGGAATTTACAGTATAGTTAAATATAGTCACTCAGATCCTAGATGATCTAATGGAGAAATTTGAGCTTTAGTGTTCTACAGGAAACAAGGGTAACTTGATCTGGTTTTGGGTGAGCTATATATATGTGACTTCCTATTATAATGAAACATAATTTTATATACACAATTCCTTGAATTTACAATACTCCAAGAAATAATGATTTATATTTTATGTTTAAAAAATATATAATGATGTTAACTACTTGAGTACCAGCCTGTATACCAGTATAATATATATATCCATTCTATATATCCATTACGAGGCCATTTTTTCATTTTTCAGTATTGCGATAGCTGGACTGACAACTACTGCAATAGGGTACCCAAAGCATTTTATATAATTTTGTGAGACAGATAGAGCTTTCTTTTGGTGGTATTGGATAACCACTAAGTAATGGGTAAATGAAAAAAGACCAAAATGTAGGATAAAGGACAGTTTATCTTGCTTTATGTTATACTGCTGAACAAATAAAAATGCCAGTATAGTCTGAATACTCCCAACACCTACTCCCCCTTTTTAGAAAACAGACACCCCAATATCATTTTTTGCGATGATTTTTTTAGTAAATTAATAAACATGCTGGTATTGAGCATGTACAAGGAAGGAGGGGGAGGTGAACGGGTTAAAAATAATCCCACTACCCTACCTCCCACCCTGAATCTGCTGATCTGCTGTTTTTTTTACAAAATGGCAATAAGGAAGTGGTTATTAGATTAATCGAATTCTAGTAGCTGTGTTGCAAAATAATAAATTCAAAACCAGCCTGTAGAAAAAGTTTAATAATACTTGCCCCTCCACTGGTGACTCCACTGTTTGTTGTGTTCTGCCAAAGATTCATTAGCATCTGACATTTCTGGCTGTCTCTACACTGTATGCTGTGGTCCAGACAACAATCACCATGCCACTACTGTGTCCTTAAAGCTGAGCTACTGATGCAGGGGGCCAGTGGGTAGTAACCACAGCTTGTAGCAGGTAGATGTACACACCAAGAGTTTTCTGATTCTGAAATTTTTTTGGTGAGTGTAGATCTGCAAAAAGAAGGGAAATTGGAGTCACCAGTGCTCAGACTAATTTTCTTTTACAGCCTGACTTTCTTTTTTAGTAATAAATTCACTTTAACATTAAGTGAATACATACAATATGCTCTAATTATGTGTTTAGGGGTTTTGTTTTTTTCTGCTGTTTAAAAGAAAACAACAATTGTTTAACCGCTTCCCGACCGCCCACTGCATATATACGTCAGCAGAATGGCACGGGCAGGCAAAACCACGTACCTGTACGTGGCCCTTTTAAATGCCTGCCCGTGGGTCGCGCGCGCGCCGCCAGTGGCGCGCTCGCGACCCGTTCGGGAACTCCGTGACCCCGGCCGCGGGACCAGCGGACCCGATCGCCACTGATGTCCCGCGATCGGGTTACGCAGCTGAAGAACGGGGAGAGGTTTGTGTAAACAAACCTCTCCCCACGCTTCCTACTCTGCCTGTCATTGATTGGCTGTTCCCGGTCATCGGGAAAGCCGATCAATGACGTCAGACGTCAGCCCCGCCCCGTAATGTAAAAACACACACGTCAGAGCCCATAACCCCTCCCCTCCCCCTAGTGGTTAACTCTTTCACTACAACTGTCATTTATACAGGAATCAATGCATTTAAATAGCATTGATTGCTGTATAAATGACAATGGTCCCAAAAATGTGTCAAAAATGTCTGATGTGTCCGCCATAATGTCGCAGTCACAATAAAAATCGCTGATCGCCGCCATTACTAGTAAAAAAAAAAAAATATTAATAAAAATGCTATAAAACTATCCCCTATTTTGTAAACGCTATAACTTTTGCGCAAACCAATCAATAATCGCTAATTGCGATTTTTTTTACCAAAAATATGTAGAAGAATACGTATCGGCCTAAACTGAGGAAAAAAATGTTTTTTTATATTTTTTTTGGGGATATTTATTATAGCAAAAAGCAAAAAATATTGCATTTTTTTCAAAATTGTCGCTCTATTTTTGTTTATAGCGCAAAAAATAAAAACCGCAGGAGCGATCAAATACCACCAAAAGAAAGCTCTATTTGTGGGAAAAAAAGGACGCCAATTTTGTTTTGGAGCCACGTCGCACGACCGCGCAATTGTCAGTTAAAGCGACGCAGTGCCGAATCGGTCTGGGGTGGCTGCCAATTGGTCCGGGGCTGAAGTGGTTAACTAAGGTCTGGTGGCCCATGTTTTAGGGCCTATATAGCTAAACCTGTTCACTGGTCAGTGTCCTGTTTCAATTAGAGCTTAATTACAGAAGCATTTTGCTTCAAGACAGTTATTTGTTTAAATCAAGACAACTGTTTTTCAAAAACAGTTTTCATTTCCATTGGCAGATATTATTTTTCCAAGGTCATCACATCCAAACAAGGATAAGCAATGTGAAATCATGATCTAGGATTGATAAGGTGTTGTCTGGTTTGTGCAGCACCACCTTGAAAGTCATTCAAATCTTTGGCCTATATTTATTGAAATAAAAGGTTTGAGTTTTTGGCCTAATAAAGAGAGGTATGCTTGAAACTGTGGGCACAACTATTTACATACATGCTAAAGATTTTAATAACCTCAAAGTGGTGCAAAAATATATGTGTGTCATTTTTCTGTTTTGGTCTGGTCCTCATTGATGGGCATGACCAGATGCCACTCAGGGAAAAATGTTTTGCAATAGATAGATAGAAAGATAGATTATACATGATACATTACATAAATATTGCTGAGTGGAATTAATTCACTTACAAAAGCACAGTTTCTGGGCTTGCTAGTTTGAAGGAATGCTGTACTACATCTTTTTTTCAGATAGCATATATGTTCCTCTGAGTTTGGAGACCATGGCTCCATGCAAACTAGCTATATTTGCTGAGAGTTTTTACACTCAAAAATCAAAACCCTGACAGTTCATGTAGAGCTTGATAAGACTGTGAGGTATACCTGTACTGCCTTATATACTCTTTGACTTTATATACACAACAGTACACAATTTGGTAATACCTGCCTTCACAAGTCATATGAAAACATAAACTGTAAAATATATTTCCTTAATGCAGGTAATATGTTCTGAATATAAGTTAAAAAATAAATATATTTAGAAAATTTGAGGATTTGAAATTAATAAGAAGAAAAATGAAAAGCTATTTAAAAAGCACACGTAAATAATAATAATAAAAAAACAAGAAAAAAAGAAAACAGAAAGATTTTTTTTGCAAATATTCAGAATATTCAGTTAGAGCACAGCTCCAGTTTGAGGCCCTCTTCCCATTCTCAGTTCCACCCACTCCATCTTTAGGCTGGGTTCACACTATTGCAAATTGGATGCGGGTTTCCCTGCATTCAATTCACATAGCAGGAGATTGTGACTGGCTCTCTATGGAGCTGATTCACACATCTCCACAGCTCTGGTGCGAATTGCACAGAAGCCCTATGCGTCTTTTGGTCCGTTTCAGGTCCAAATTCAGCCCAAAATTCAGGTTGAAATTGGACCTGAAACTGTGAATGGAGATACATTGGACTCCTGCTGTAAGCCTCTACAATCTCTAGTGTGAACCCAGCCTAAAAGAGGGTAATTATCATTAATTCATTAGGCTCAAGAGAAAGGCATTATGTTTTGTAACTACAAAATTGCTAATACATATGTTAATATATAAATAAAATGTCTGCCTCACCTATTAATACTATAAGATATATTGAAAGAAAGAAAATCAGTAGTATAATTTATTAAGGCACAGACAGCAATAACAAAAAAAAACCTTTCCAACATTATCCAAAACTATAAGAACATTTTGGCTGGAGTTGGGCTTTAAATAAATACTTGCCATTTTCAATAGAGAGTTCTATGCCTAAATTGTAGTCCTTAAATGAAGAATCTCTCTAGTCTGACAACCTACAACAAATATCTTTTTTTCTAAATGATAATGAATAAAAGACTGTCAGGGCCACTGTTTTGATTATTGTATGTAAACTGTACACATTCAGATGAATTGCCCACTTTGTCTTATTATTTCTGTTTTTCACACTAGCCGATTTCTTTTAGATTGTAACTGTCCTATGTGCTAAATATGTTGAACAAAAGGTTTGTAGTGATTACTCTTCTTGAAAACAATTATCTGTGGCAAATGATTTTCCAGCAAAATCATTCTGACCAATATGTTCCATGTTATCTGTTGTCATTGATTGTTTATGCACCTAGCATGAAGCAATGTAATTTGTGTTCATTGACTATCCTTATGAATATTCAAAGAATATTTGACCAATCTTCATTGATTGTTACCAAAACGGACCTAGATGTGGCCAGCCTTAACCCTGCTCTCCCATTATTAAAATCTGACAGTGTCCTGAGCTGAGCATCTTCTCCCTGCCTCTCAGACTGTTCTGAGCATTAGAAATTAGCTGTCAAGTTTGAGAGAATTTTTCTGACATTAAATAGGAGTTGATGGCTACACTTCAGAATGATGTACTTCTGTACATTATGTACTGAATATATTGTTCATGAAAACAGGAGCACAGGGCTAATTCATATGTCTCTTTTATGCCCCTTCCACCAAAAATATTTTGT
This sequence comes from Lithobates sylvaticus, assembly GCA_028564925.1. Lineage (NCBI taxonomy): Eukaryota > Metazoa > Chordata > Amphibia > Anura > Ranidae > Lithobates > Lithobates sylvaticus. Next base: position 457,582,128 of record CM053029.1, on the reverse strand, counting down.
GGGGTTCTGCATTAGATTATATATATTGATGACACATGGGGGTGATTTACCAAAGACAAGTAGACTGTTCACTGCAAGAAAATTTTCAATTGGCTTAGATAATGTGATGAAAATGTAATTTTCAAAGAATACCAAATCACATGCAAGGAAAATAAAAGCAAACAGTAATTTTGTTTGACGTATTTAGATTATGGAAGTCAGCAGAACGTCACCTCTTTCACTATCCTAAAGGAAATATCAAAGATTCCCTTGCAAATTTAGCAATTTGTGTGTCTTTAATAAATTAGTTATTCGGTGTCAACATTATCAGATAGCCCGATTAATTAGAAAGATTGTGTTTTTCAATATACTCTATTTCCTGGTTCATGGAAACGTTCATTTTTCTGTTTGTTTTTTAGGAAAAAGAAGATGATAAATCAGACACCTCAAATTCGCAACAACAGAAAAGCCCACAAGGCCTAAGTGATACAGGGTATTCATCAGATGGCATATCTGGTTCACTTGGAGAAATACCAAGTCTAATTCCAAGTGATGAAAAAGATTTGAATAAGGAGCAAACAAAAAAGGAGACATTTTCACAGGAGTTTAGCCCCTCAAGTCCATCAGATTTAGCCAAGTTAGAAAGCACAGTTTTATCAATTTTAGAAGCTCAAACAAGTGTTCTCACTGATGAGAAAAATAAAAAAGGCATTGATTTATATGGAAGAAATACTAGACAGACATATGGCAGACCTAAAACTAGGATATTACCAATTACTCCAGAATCCTACAGCTCAGAAGATGAAGAACTTGAAGAGATTCAGGAAGAAGATGAGGCAACATTCAAAGACAGTAGTAAAAGAAATGTGGCTTCAAGGAAGGTTCAAAAAGATGGTGTAAGTTCAGGAAAAGAGCCTGCTACCCATAGACGACATGATTCCCTAGATGACAGCAGTGAAAGTGAAAATTCACCCATTCCACAAAGAAAAAGAAGAACTAGCAATGGATCATCAAGTAGCGATGATTTTAAACATGATGACAGTCAAGGATCTGGAGATGATGAAGACTTTATTCGTAAGCAAATAATTGAAATGAGTGCTGATGAGGATGCATCGGGATCTGAGGATGATGAGTTTATAAGAACAAAACTGAAAGAAATAAGTGTTACTGAAAATCAGAAAAAAGAAAATAAAGCAAAAACAATAACTACAAAGTCGAAACGGTTAACAAAGAAAGTTAGTACAGGTTATGATGAGGATGGAGCACGTCGTCATTCATGGCATGATGATGATGATGAAGAGGATGAAGATGAGGAAACATATGATGAGAGTCCAGAGCAAAAATTTAGAGAAACTAAGAGTCAAGAAAGTGAAGAAATTTCAGTTAGTGGCGGTGGAGGCCTCCGTAGATTTAAAACTATTGAACTAAATAGCACAATTTCTAATACTTACTCTGAAGACTCTAGTAAACAGTCTACTAGACTGTATTATGATGAAGAGCCAGAACTGGAAATGGAAAGTTTAACAGATTCTCCAGAGGACAGGTCACGTGAAGAAAGATCTTCAAGTCTCCATGCGTCAAGTTTCACCCCAGGCACATCTCCTACATCAGTGTCATCACTGGATGAAGACAGTGATAGTAGTCCAAGTCATAAGAAAATGTCAGGAGAAAGCAAACAGCACAGAAAAGCTAGACATCGATCCCATGGGCCTGTTCTTCCAACTATTGAAGACTCTTCAGAAGAGGAAGAGTTAAGAGAAGAGGAAGAACTTTTAAAAGAGCAAGAAATGCAAAGGGAAATAGAACAACAGCAAAGGAAAAGCTCTAGTAAAAAATCCAAAAAAGACAAGGATGAATTAAGGGCACAGCGTAGAAGAGAGAGACCAAAAACACCACCAAGTAATCTTTCCCCTATTGAAGATGCCTCTCCAACTGAAGAATTACGTCAAGCAGCTGAGATGGAAGAACTCCATAGGTCATCATGCTCTGAGTATTCCCCTAGTATTGAATCGGAGCCAGAGGGTTTTGAAATAAGTCCAGAAAAAATAATAGAAGTTCAGAAAGTATACAAGTTGCCTACTTCAGTCTCATTATATTCTCCTACAGATGTAACAACTGTTGCTATATCAGATAGCAAAAATGGTCAGCAAGTTTTAAAAAGTGCTGAGGAAGCATATGAAGACATTTTGTATAAAGCTAAACTGTACCAGAATGAAAAGGAAACAGAGGAAGTCTTTGAGAAAGAACCTTTATATGGGGGCATGTTGATTGAAGATTATATCTATGAGTCGTTAGTCGAAGAAAATTATGATGAGAGCTTAGATTCCAATGTATTATGTTCTCAGAATCAGGAATATAGAGTAAAAGAACTTAAAAATGGTTCTGTAGGTGACATTTGCAGAAATGTTGTTCAGACTGTTGCAAATGTACAAGATGAATGTTTTACAACAGAAACATTTCATACTATTGTGCCTCAAGAAGATATAGTTTCAAGTTCCTACATTGTTCCAGAAAGTCATGAGATTATCAATTTGGATAACACTGATGAAAGAGCACCCAGTGATGCCATTTCAGGTTTATATGACCTTATTGGCTGCCAAAATGTACAGCTAACACCAGGATCTAGTCCAACACAGCCTAGAAATGACTTTAATGGTAAAGTTGATGTAGTATCTTCTGTTACAATAGATATAGATAAAACAGAAACTGTTCCTTCTTCTGTCTCAGTTGAATCTACCTCCCTTAATGCAATCTCTATTCCAGATGTTAAAATAACACAGCATTTTACAGTAGAACGTGAGGATGATATGATCATTGACTATGCTATAGAAAAAGCTTCTGAAAATGTTGCTTCAGAAAGTGCTGAAATATTTGTGAATGGCCAAATTGATTCCAGTGAAAGTGTGTCATCTAATGCCAGCCTTCAAACTAAGACAAAACCTGACTCAGAAATTGACTCTTCAGTTACTCGGACTGAAATACCATCTCAAGACATTGAAAAATCTATTTTAGATCATATTATTATTTCAGTACCTGATATTTCTCAGCTCAAGGATGTCATAACTGAGAACATCTCCCTGGATGATGTACAGAGTAGCTCTGAAATTGGAAAAACAGATTTGGACAAATGTGAAACAAAAAGCAAAATATATGCAAAGGACAGTGCAGTTACTCACACCACCTTGGTAAAAAAAGATATTCAAATAACTGCTGAATATACAGTCTCAACCAAGCACACAGTGACTCCCACAGCAGTTACAGATACAATAACCACAGCACCCAAATTACCAACAGTTCCCTCTGTCACATCAAAAGTAATGTCCTTGTTTAGGAGCACCCCTACAGATTCTCCTACTCCTTCTCAGCCTCCTCCTCCACCACCACCATTACCTCCAGCAATTCAACCTAAGCCAGCAGTGTATTCAAAAAAGAGGCCTGCACCTAAAATTCCATCTACAGCAGCAACAACAAAAACGTCTACAAATGTGTCTAGCACAGAGGTAGCAAGCAGTTCCACTTATCTGGCCAAATCTCATGCTGCACCCCCGCCAGTTCCTCCAAAGCCATCTTCAATTCCAGCTGGGTTAGTCTTCAGTCATAGGCCAGTGGAAGCATCTAAGCCTCAAACAGTAACAAAACCTGTGCATTCTGAACCCCACGTTCCTATGCAAAACAAAGCAGAAGCACAACAAAAAACACCAGCACTTTCTTCTGCCACACCTTTTACTTTAAACTTGGCTACAACCACAGATTATGTGTTGCCATCACCTACATCTCCTCTTTCTCCTCATTCTAATAAGTCCTCACCAAGATTAACAAGACACTCACAGGAAACCTATGTAGTTATAACATTGCCATCTGAACCTGGTACCCCAACTGACAGTTATATCACTCAAACAACAACATGCTGGCCTCTGCAAGCATCAGTAAATGAAAAAATTCTGCAATCTACAGAAACGGTGTTCTCAACTATACCTTTTACTAGAAGTGAGATGGTACCAGTGTCTCAACAATTGGATATAATAAAAATAAAAGAAATGAGCAAATCTGCTGCCTCTTTACCTCAAAGCACACTGTCTGAATTCCCTAGCATTCCAGGAACTATTTATACTGAAAAGACAATGATAGAGGAGAGCCAGTTAATCCATAGTAAAAAAGTCAATGAATCTAGTGATTTAATGGATTTACGCACCTTGACCAAGGTAGATTACAAAAGCACAGATGTTGAGACTGATAGCTGCATGGATCTATCTTCTGCAACACTAGATGGAAAGCGCCAATCTGCAGCCCATGGGGCTCTCAGTCGGCCAATGAGTGCTGTCCTGCCTGCTATCGTAAACCTTAGCACTGCATCACCTGTTGTTTCTTCTGTTATACTGGTTACCGAATCTGTTACTGTGATGACATCTGCAACAACTGTAAGTTACACATCAAGTTTAGATAGCCTTGTTGATCTAGGGAATTCAATGAAAGAACCTTTACAACTGACAACTGCTAGACAATTTGAAGAAGAATATGTAGGATTTCCTGTGGAAGCAGAAGTGCCAATTAACTTATCCATGGGGGTTCCAGCACATTCAGTGACAAAACCATTCTCAGTTTCCTCAGGTAGTGTAAAAGATGGCTGTATTGATATATCCACATCTCAAGAATCAGTGGATAGTGGTGTAGTTGATCTTAGCACAACAAAATCCCTTAGAACAATGGTAACTGTGGATGATACAACTTCAGCAGTTGTAACTGAAATAGTTGAGGACGATGATAAACCTGTGGACTTAACTGCAGGCAGAAGAGCAGTCTGTTGTGATGTTGTGTATAACTTACCTTTTGCAAGAAGTTGCATATCTCAACAACCATCCACAACTTTACCTGAAGACCGTTTTGGCTACAGAGATGACCATTATCAATATGATCGTTCTGGGGTTTCAGGATTTAGGGGCATTGGGGGCATGAAACCTTCTATGTCTGACACAAATTTAGCTGAAGCTGGACTCTTTTTGTACAAAAGCAAAAATACTTTTGATTATCCTGTTGGAATAGCTGATGTTGCTGTAGATCTTACATCTGGGAAAGTGACTTCAGGTCAGTATGATGTGCCAGCAAATCTTTCCTTAAAATGTGATTATGGTGTTCCCCATCTCATGTCCGGATAGCAATTTTATTTTATTTTTTTTGTCTTTTTTTTGCAACATTGTGGCAAAGTATTTTTGAGTACTGGTGTATTTTATTTTCCATTTTATGTATATGTTTTGCTCACAGGCTCATGCATGTGCCTGCATGTTCCAAATATGATTTTGCTTCTTGTCCAAGTAAATCATTATCCTTGGAGATTTGCATGCAATTTTTCAATTTATTTCATCAAGACTGGATGGCTTTCCGAACCACTAGACATGAATGTTTATAGCAAATGGACTGTAACTATACCCTGTAATTTCAGGTGAGGCTTTGGAATACCAAACCAAGACTTCAGGGGCATATCCAGAGACAAGACAAGTTATTTCTGGCCTTGGAATAAGTGCACCCCAGTATTCACAGGCACGAATGTCTCCTTCTATAGTTTCACCATATGGTATGGGAAGTGTCTTAAGGTCTTCTAATGGAGTTGTCTATTCATCAGTTGCCAGTCCAGTGCCCTCAACATTTGCCATTACCACACAACCTGGTTCTATTTTCAGTACAACAGCGAACGACTTATCCAGCTTAATTACCAATGATGCAATAACTTCAAGCTTGAACCAGACTCAGCCACTGCCCAGGACGTACAGTATTTTTACTTCAGCAACTGGAGATGGGACTGATGTAATGTCAGTGGTTGAAACTAGTTTACAAACATTTCCTGTTGAGGTTGCAGCAAGCACACAAGCTGATCTCGTCTCACTTTTGACATCAGAGTCTGAAACTGAAACCTACTCTGAATTGACTGAAGATGAGTCATCCTTTATAATATCATCTGAGGATGGCAAACAACAGAACCTTCACTTGCAGCGTGAGCTCTTAGAGCTGGAGAAACTAAAACAGCAAAGACTAGCTGAGGAATTGGAATGGGAACGTCAGGAAATACAAAGGTTCAGAGAACAAGAAACTTTAATGGTGCAGCAAAAACTTGAGGAACTACAGTCCATGAAGCAACACCTATTATATCAACAGGAGGAGGAAAGGCAGGCTCAATTTATGATGAGACAAGAAACATTAGTTCAGCAACAGCTACATATTGAACAGATTCAGCAACTTCAGCAGCAACTTCACCAGCAGTTAGAGGAGCAAAAATTGCGCCAGTTGTACCAGTTCAACTATGACCCTGATAATGCTCTTCCTCAAACAACTTCTGAGCAAGTTATTTTAGAAGGCCAGTATACAGCATCAGAGGGTGGACAGTTCTGGAATGTTGATCATATAGCAACTACATCAACAGCAGGTTCAGGCATTGAGGTTGCTCCAAGTGAAGCATGGTATACTGTACAATCAGATGGTGTTACACAGTATTTTCAAAGGCCAAGTATATTTAGCTCTGTTTCAGAAATGTCTTTAAAAGATGTGGAGATTAATGAGGAAAGGCAGCTAAAAAAGAGAAGTTCAATGCCAAGACTAAGTGGTATGTATGATGAATTAGATGGTGCTATACAGGAAGAACCCAGATCTTACAAACTGATTGTAGATAGTGGAGTACAAACTGATGATGAGGATGCAGCTGAAAACAGATATACAGGAAGAAGAAGAAGGTCCAAAAAGGGAGTTGATACAAGTGTGCAAACTGATGATGAGGATCAAGATGATTGGGAGATAACTGCAAGACAGAGAAGAAAATCGCGTGCTGGAAAATATCCTGATGGAACCCCTGATGGTGATAAATCTAGATCATTTTCCAAAGTATCTAGCATTGCTATACAAACAGTTTCTGAGACTTCAGTACAAACAGAGCCACTGGGAACAATAAGAACACCTTCTATAAGAGCAAAGGTTGATTCAAAAGTTGAAATAGTTAAACATATTTCTGCTCCAGAAAAGAGTTACAAAGGAGAAAGTCTGGGTTGCCAAACTGAAACAGATTCAGATGGACAAAGTACCCAGTATATGGCTGATGTATCACAAAGAGATAAAAGACGTCCAACTCCATTAGAAATAGGCTACTCCTCACATCTTAGGGCTGATTCTTCTCTGCAGGTCACACCTTCCCCTCCAAAATCTCCCAAAGTTCTTTATTCACCAATTTCACCTGTTTCGCCTAGCAAGGCTCTAGAATCTGCCTTTGTTCCATATTCTAAGACAATAGCTGATGACATCGGCAGTCACAAGCTACATACCGATAATGTACAGATTCCACCACCAAGTCCAAAAAGCGCAAAGGTTATGCAACGCTCCTTATCGGACCCTAAGCCTCTAAGCCCAACTTCAGAAGACATTACTAGAACACAGTTCCAGTATTCAGATGGATATACAGTAAGAGTTTATTTCTTTTACTAAATATGTATTATGTTAAACATTTTTTTTCCCATGCCAATAGCTGTAGTTGATATTAAATCAGTCACTGGTCAGCTCAGCTGTACTGTTAGAATCACCCAACATTTACCGCAATATCTGTTAAAGTTCAAATATACCTTTTCAGAGTATAAAAAAAATGTACAAATAAAATACACAAAAGATTTCAATGCATTTCAATGTTTACTAAATTGATTATAATTTTCAGCCATGTTAATGTTAACATATTTTTAGCTTAGTGAGTTAAGGTATTTAAAGCTCTTGTTATATTCCAATACATTTTTGTAATACATGTAATTATGTATATTTAGTCAACATGTTTTTTGTTCTCATTTTTAGCATTCCTTACTCTTAATCAATGTGCTATAGTTTTCAATATGCAAGGCTCTCAATCTCTGTTACCTCTGTAATATGGGTACAATTTCCTTTGGGATGTAGTGGTACCCTCTTTAGTAGCATCAGAATTTCATTCTGTAGCTCCCCTATTGAAGTTGAATGACAATAATAATTCCTGTATAATACCTAATGATTTTTTTGTGGATGAAATTTCTTGCCAGTGTTATGTGACTTAAAGTGTTTGTAAACCCTTTTTTTTATATATAAAAATAACAAACATGCCTATACTTACCTGCTCTGTGCAATGGTTTTGCACAGAGAAACCCTGATCCATTTCTTCTGGGGTCCCTGCTGGCACTTCAAGCCCCTCCTCTTCATCAGGTGCTCCCATGAAGAGGAGGGGCATAACTTTTGATTGACAGCAGTGGTAAACAATGGGAGCTTTATGCACTCTACATTATAGTTGAGCCTCTAAGCCACCATACCACCTTGAACCTCTGAATCAATCCTTGCTCCTAGTCTGCAACTTTTAAAATAAAATAAAAATACATCTGAACAGGACCAATTGACCTGGAGATTGTATGACACTTTTAGAATTTTCAAGTTATATTTAGAATTTATTTAGAATTTTTTACGGTATACTCCTCACATCATGTTCCCCAGATGTACTGCATCCTTTATAGCAGTGGTTCTCAACTCCTGTTCCCAGGACCCACTAACAGGCCAGAATTTAAGTATCACCTTGGGGAGATGCAGACTAGAATACAATCACTGAGCAGCAAATTATATCACCTGTGATGTATTTCAGTTATCTTGCAAACCTGGCCTGTTAGCGGGTCCTGAGGACAGCAGTTGAGAACCACTGCTTTATAACCACTCAAACTGCCCATGGAGTTTAATTGACTCTTATAGTGAAGAAAATAATGCATCTTCTGTACAGAGCTGAATAATACTGAAAAGTCATCTTAAATTTATTCTGCTTAAATTTGTTTCCTAATTATTGTTCAGTAAGTACAAACTATCCAATTTAAAATGACAGTTTAACATTTTAAAAATCAGTTTAACTCATATCTGTTGCCCAAGGAATTGAAATAAGAGAGTCCAGAGGTTGAAACTACCAATGGAAACAAAAACGTATCCTCCTCTTCTATTTTACCACTTGCAAAGCCCACTGCACACATTCATACAAAATAAAAAATGTTTCCGTACCATCCTTTATTTGCTTCTTTCATGTATACTCATAGGGTTTACTGAATAAGATGAAAATATAACAGGGTTTCCTGCTTGGATTTTGTCCCAGGAACATAATGCCTCTATCCCTACTAGTGCCCAGTTGTCAGTTGTCATTTTGCCCATATTGATAAGGGCTCAAACACACAAGCATTAATTTATCACAATCATAAATCAGTGTAACCTGCTAAGTTGTCTTTAAAGCCAGGGGCCATAACAGAATTAGAGCTGTTGGCCATGTTCACTTAAAAAAAATTAAAATGAATTTGTGCTGTGCACAACAGCTTTGCCTATGGCCACATCACCCTGAACGTGCCCAATCTTGTCTGATCTCAGAGGCTAAGCAGGGACGGGCCTGGTTAGTACTTGGATGGGAATACCAGGTGCTGTAGGCTTATGATGTGGAACTCACTTCCACAATCTGTGGTGTCAGCAGGAAGTATTGATAGTTTTAAAAGCCTCTTGGATGTGCATCTTAGTGAACACAATATACAGGGATATGGGCAATGATTATCTACACGTACAAACACCCACACAGTTTGAACTGGATGGACTATTGTCTTTATTCAACCTTACGAACTATGTAACTGCACATCTCTCCCACTGTCCTGTTATGACAGCAGGAGAGGAAGGAAACATGCTGTACTCCTGGGTTTGGAAAGCATGTGACTCACTCCCCTTCCTCCCAAGTGACTGTGATGGTGCATGGTGTTTGGCAGTTGTAGCACCCAACATTGTCACATTGGGGTGGAGAGAGTCTTCAGCCCTGTGAAAGCTCTAAATCACAGCTAGGAGCTTATGAAGGACTTCCCCTTTTCATTATGATGGCCATTGAGAGCATTTGGGGAAGCTGAGGATGGTGGACGTTCATAGAACCTATTGCTTTGCCCTACAGAAGCAAAGCATGGGTTCATTGTTTTGTCCTTCTCAATTTAAAATAGATTCTGATAGCAATACTCCTGGTTGTGAACTGTTTTATAACCATTCTTGGCATTTGTTAGGCCATTAATATTATTTCTAAACACAGTGTACAGACTAATACTTGGTATAATGGCAGACAATATTTGTACAATTTTTCATCATTATAAAATATGTACCTGTAGGTTTGGGTGAATAAAATATGTTCCAAGTCTACAGTATGTAGTATTTCCAATTTATATATGAACTTTGTGAAATTGTGACTTCCCTGTTTTCGATAATTTGACTCACTAACCAACTAAAGGATGCAGATATCTGTGTGTCCTCTGTGAATTTTAAGGGCCAAAAGATCAATTCAAATACCAGGCCTACAGCAAACATTTGCACACCTGTCTTGACAACCTGATATATTCTTGCTTATTAAAGGATAGTGAATTACCAAGAAATAAAGGGGCTGTAAAGGTTATTTATTTTTTTTAAATAATAACAAACATGTTATACTTACCTGCTCTGTGCAAAGGTTTTGCTGGTGCTCCTTCCTTTTATCGGGTCATTCACCTGTGCGCGCACGCTCCTAAGTCCCGCTGCTGCATCCATTTACACAGACAGTGAACTCAGCCATGCCCCGTGTCACTGGATTTGCCAATGGCTCCCACTGCTATCAATCGATCCAATCAGGACAGAGACAGCAGCTGGAGCGGCTTGGCTCATGCACATCACTGGAACGGATGGGCACAGGAAAAAAAAGGGGGCTCTGGGGACAGCAAAGAAGGTTTTTCCCCTTAATGCATAGAATGCATTAAGGTGAAAAACCATGAGACCTTACAATCCTTTTAAGAAAGGCAGCATCAAAAACAAGCCAACAATGCCAGCTCTCAAATGTCTATACAAACAGATTTGAAATGTACATACAGTACACTGCTGTTAGGCTTGATGACCATTTGCATTATATGCTTTGTGGAATTTTAACATTATTTTATTAATAAGACAATTAGGGGTTGATGTACAAAACTGGAGAGTGCAAAATCTGGTGCAGCTCTGCATAGAAACAAATCAGCCTCAAGGTTTGTTTTGTCAAAGCTAAATTTAATAAAAGCTGATTGGCTACCATGCACAGCTGCATCAGATTTTACATTCCCCATTTTTAGTAAATCAACCCCATTGTAGTTATAATAAATATGCACTGCTCTGAAAACAAAACAAGCATATTCTTTAAAAACAAAATAATGAATAGGATACTGTACCATAATGCAAGCTAATGCAAAGCATTATATGCACTATTGCACCCCAGTGGGCCGTAGAAGTGTGAATTGGCCCTGATGGTCTGAGTCACCCACATGCTTCCTGAAGCCCTTGATGAGGTCTACCCTGCTGTAGATCCTAGCTTGGTATTTTGAGCAATTCCCCCACCTTGAGTGTTTCCTCTCCCCATATTGCATTCTCCATTCTGTAAAATACAATAAAAATCCAACAATGAGACAAACAACTCAGAGCCAGTTTTGATTTTTTGGGTACCCAGCATGTCCTGTAGTGTAATGGAGTGTGGCAAGAGGAACCACCAAGTGCAGCAAGTAAAACATGAGAGAACTACAGTCCTGTGTCAGTTTCTCAGCAGACTTCCGTGGATGCTTTCTCCTCAACAGTGCAATGTTTGGCAACATGGGCAGCAGGTGGATATTTATACTTCTCTTACAGGAAACTTTTTTTTTTGCAATTAAATTTTTTGCAACTTCGGTTTAAATTTGATTGTATGTGTGCCTTATGGTATCATTCAGAATACATGACATTTGAAATGTGTGAATGCAGCCTTATTGTTTTTGTTAATGCTTCAATTGAAGAATCCATGTATAAAATGCTAGCTGTACGAATGTCTTAAGCTTTCACATGAGCCCCCTGAATGTCTGCCATGTTGTTTGTAGTATCATGTATCTCCTATGATTCCCAGTTCAATCTAGTGTCAAAAAATACCACATTATGGCCATTAGGTGGAACTGATGATCCTAGCAGATAATTGTATTACAAACAATATGGCAGACATTCGTGGTGGCAGTCCAAGTGCTTAAAACCAAAGCAAAGTGAATGTTTTATACATATACCTCCTCATTGTTCTTGATTATTAATTTAGTCACTATGGACGAGGAGCGTTATTGATAGTTTTTTATTATGTGAAACTACTTTTTTTCATAACTACACTGTAAAGGCCATAATTTATGCAAATTATTAGTCAAATGTGTCTTAAAGGTTACATAAACATTGTCATTTTCAGGTTACACTATTGGACTCCACCACCTTACTTTCCCCTTTGTGTGGGTAAATTATATGCTAATATATCTTATTTACATTAGGTTCTCTTGAATTTAGGGTGAAAAGAATCTAACTGGTCATGCTAGTATACAGTGTGTGTGTAATATACGTTAAGATAAACAATTCAGTGAACAACTAAATAAACAACACCGTAGGATGAGTGGATTTTGAAAGTGTAGTGACCTCTGAAGTGAATTCTTATATCCTTATAATTCGTCAAAAACATATGAAAGGCACATACTTCCTAAGTTTGGAACTTTAGAAAGAGGGACACCTGGGGACACAGAAGACATGTGGCTTGCTGCATGCCCTAAATTGGCATGTCTAAATTCACAAAATATTAGGCCTAACTTAAAGGGTGGGAGCATTGGTATTCAGAGGAACAATAGTGTCAAGTGGAGGCTGTGGAGTAACAAAAGTACCCAGCGGGGTGAGAGAGAGAACAATAGTCCAGCAGGAGATGCAAGAGAAGATTTGTGTCCAGTGGCTTGGGGCTATGGAGATTACATCTGTGTGGTCATTTTACATGTCACATCATTTTTGGTGGTCTTGGAGACTTCCATGATTTTATATATTCATACAATATTTACTGAGTTTAAATACCTCTTTTAACTTATAAATAACACATACAGTATTCTTCTTGAAATGTCCTGCACCTAATTATTATTATTAACAATTTATATAGCGCCAACAGTTTATGCAGCGCTTTACAATGTAGAGGGGGGACAGCACAATTACAGTACAGTTCAATACAGAAGGGACAGGAGGGCCCTTCTTGTAGAGCTTACATTCTAAAGGGAGGGGGTGGTGGTACAAAAGGTAATAGATGCGGGGAATGATTTGATGGGGTTGTTATGTGGGTGTGGGATAGGCTTTTCTGAATAAGTGAGTTTTCAGGGATCTCCTAAAGGTGGACAGGTTAGGGGCTGATCGCATATACCAGGGCAGGGAATTCCAAAGGATGGGATAAGCTCTGGAGAAGTTCTGAAGACGAGCATGAGAGGAGGTAACAAGGGAGCTAGAGAGCAGGAGGTCCTGGGAGGAACAGAGGGGACAATTTTGGCGATATCTGCAGATGAGGTTGGTGATGTAGCTGGGAGAGATGTTGTGGATGGCCTTGTATGTTGTGGTTAGCATTTTGAATTGTATACGGTGAGCTAGGGGAAGCTAGTGAAGGGATTGGCAGAGATGGACAGCAGTCACAGATCGATTAGTGAGGTGTATTAGTCTTGCAGCAGCATTCATAATAGACTGAAGGGGGATAGCCTGCATAAGGGTAGGCCATTAATGAGAGAGTTGCAGTAGTCAAGGTGGGAAATAATCAAGGAGTGAATAAGTTGCTTTGTGGTGTTATTGGTCAGGAAGGGTCGAATTCTGGAGATGTTGTGGAGGTTAAGGTGACAGGATTTAGCCAGCGATTAGATGTGGGGGCTGAAGGAGAGGTCAGAGTCAATTACACCCATCACCCTTGCATGTGTAGAGGGATCAATGGTTTTGCTGTTGATCTTTATAACAGGACAAACTACTAAACATTTGCAATGTATGGTATATCCAAGCCAGGGAATTTTCCACCTCTGTGAACATTAATATGACATCATCAGCGAAGAGGCTGATTGTGTGAGTTGAGTCGTACATTTTGATTCCTGATATGTGGGGATGATTGCGAATGTGACACGCCAGAGGTTCCATGAGTAAGTTAAATATTAGTGGCGATAGGGGACACCCCTGGCGTGTGCCATTCGTGATGACAAAAGGGGTTGATAGGACCCCAGATGTGAAGACTTGGGCTGAGGGGACAGTATATAGGGCCATAATTGCTGAGAAGATAGGACCTGAGAATCCAAATGCCGTCAGAGTTTTGGCCAAATAACCCCAGTGGATGCGATCGAACGCCTTCTCTGCGTCTAGGGCAAGAAGCAGAGAAAGCGTTCCCGACACATTTGCATTATGTATTATGTTAATCAATTTCCTAGTGGCGTCAGAGGTTTGTCGTCCCTTGGTGAATCCTGATTGGTCTGGGTGGATGAGCTTGGGTAGAATTTTTGTCAGTCTTTGAGCAATAAGTTTGGCGTATACCTTTAAGTCGTTATTCAATAATGAAATAGGTCTGAAGTTTTGTGGGGTGGATGGGTCCTTCCCTGGCTTGGGTATAGTTATTATCAAAGCTCTAAGCATTTCTGAGGGGAAGGAAGCAGAGGCAGCAGCATCGTTGAAAACTCTCTGTATGTGGGGAGCTAAAATGTGGTTGAATGTTTTGTAATACTCCCCTATAAAGCCATCAGGGCCAGGGGATTTATTGGATGGTAAGAAGGCAATAGTTTTGGTGATCTCTGGTAGGCTGAAGGGTAGGTTCAACTGATGAAGTTGATCCTCTGTCAATTGTGGGAGGGGCAATTTGGCTAGGAAGTTGGTGATCGATTCTGGATCGGGTTGAGGGGTGGATGGGTCTTTACTCAAATTGTACAGGGAGCTATAATACTCGCTGAAGGCATCCGCAATGTCTTTTGGATGGTATTGTTTGGCTTTAGATGTAGGGTGGACAATGAATGGGATTTTTGTTTTGTATCTGTGCCCTTGTAGGCGTTGGGCAAGAAATGTCCCAGCTCTATTTCCACTGGAATAGTATTGCATTCACAATCTTCTGGATGATTTTTCAAAATCACCCAGAAGACATAGTCTAAGATCATGTCTAAGTTTTGAGACAGCTTCTGTTAGGGCAGCTGTGGGGTTTTGTTTATTTTGAGTTTCCAGTGTGCGGATGCCCTCAGTGAGCTCCATTATGCGTTTCTGCCTCTGCTTCCTCATACCTGCACCAATTTTAATAAACATGCCCATCATGTACGCCTTGTGGGCGTTCCACAAGGTAGCGTGATCAGATATGGAACCGGTATTAATTTCAAAATATTCCCTTAGGTGATTTTCTAAAGCCTCTTTAGTGTCTTTCTTTTGAAGAACGTAGGGATTGGCCCTCCATTGTCCCGGGCGAGAGTGAGTCTGTTATGGTTATAGACACAGACGCGTGGTCAGACCAGGTAATGTTGTTGATTTTGGGGCTGTGAGTACGTGCAAGGATGGTTCCATCTACTAGAAAAAAGTAAATTCTTGAGTAGGATCTGTGAGCTGCTGAAAAGTAGGTGAAATCTCTTTCTCCAGCATGGCAACAGCACCATACGTCGTAAAGGTTGTGTTTGTGAATTGTGTCCTGAAGAGAGGGACCTGTGCGGGTGGCAATGGTCGTGGTGTCAATAGCCTTATCAGGGGCCAGGTTAAAGTCCCTGCATAGTACCAAAGATCCTCTTTTAAGGTTATCAAGTTTCTTCAGGAGTTTGTTAAGGGATTTTAGTTGATGGGAATTAGGTGTGTAGATATTAACGATTGTGTATGTTCTGGAATTGATGTCGCAGATTAAGATAAGATATCTGCCATTGGGGTCCTTGATTTCTTCATGGAGGTGGAACGCAACTGTGTCTTTGATCGCTGTTAATACTCCTCTTTTCTTTGCGTCTGTACTAGCAGTGAAAATGAAGGGATAGCTCCTGTGTGAGCATTTGGGTTGTGCAGCAGCACAAAAGCGCGTTTCCTGTGCACAGATGATGTCAGCTTTGTATTGAGCTGCCTCGTTCCATAGTGACCTCCGTTTAGCTGGGTGGTTGAGGCCTTTCGGGTTGATGGATAGGAAGGTCCCTCCCATGTGAATTTTATGTATATGCTTTGTCGTTGCTTCCTTTTCAGTAACAGCAGTGCGCAAGGCAAGTACATATCTTTTCCAGGGCAAGAGTTAAGATTTGTGAGACACGAGGAAGGTGAAAGATGGTGGAGCTGGGTACTCACAGTTAGAAGAGGTTTCCTGGTAGGTTTGCTGGTCAGGAGGTACTCTATGTAGTTTGTGGTTTCTTGGTTCCTGAGGCGTTCTTTGCGTTGTCTATGTAAATCTGGTAGAGAGATTTGAGAGATTCTCTGGAGGAAGATTCTGTTAGTACATTGAGAGTAACTGTGATGAATAGCAAAAAGCAAGAAAAATATGAGATAGCAAAACATTCGCCAAAAATGAAAGTGAAAACAAAACAATGCAGTATAGTCTCTAATAGAGAGGGTCATATTGAACACGATGTAACTGACCGGTCCAATATTTTAACTGAGAATTTAAAAGCAGCTAAGTGCTATTCAAATGCGTTTAGTGGTCAAGTTCGTGGTAATGTGGATGTTCTCTCAGAACAGCGGGACTGGTATAGTCCCCGGCATACTTATCTTGTTCAGGTATGCAGTAACTGTCTTCCATTCTACATCTAGCTGCTGCGCTTTCCGGTTGTGGCTGGGGTTGTTATCCATCTCAGGGATAATTTGCCAGTCTTTGAGCAACGCTAGGCCTTTTTCCAACGTGTGGACAATGAAAGTTTTACCATCTTTAGTGATGGTGATGTTAGTTGGGAATCCCCATCTGTAGGTGATCTGATGATTTCTCAGGGCTTTAGTAATTGTAACCAGACTTCGTCTTTTTTTCAAAGTATATTGGGATACGTCTGCATAAAATTGGAGATGTTGGTATTGGGCAGGAATGAGGTCTTTCTTCTGCATGATCGCCATGAGTTGTTCCTTGGCGTGGTAAAAATGCAGCCTCAGAATCACATCTCTTGGGGTCTGGTCGGGGAGATAGGATGGTTTGGGAAGGCGATGGATCCTGTCTATAATGACATCCATTGATGTTAGGTCAGGGAGGAGTTCTGTGAACATTGTAGCGGCATAGGCCCATAGGTCATTTTGCTGTACTGTTTCTGGAATGCCTCTGATTTTCATATTGTTCCTCCTACTTCTATCTTCCATGTCCGCCATCTTTGCTTGCATGGTCTCTATCTCCCCTCATTCTCTTCTTGTGCATCTACAAGGTCATTAATTGTAGTGGCAAATTCCCCCATTTTACATTCAATATGGTCTACTCTGGCCTCCACTTCCTGAATATCTGTGTGGAATTTATTCATACAGGACATCATGTCAGCCTGTATGGTGCTACCGAAGGAGAGTAGCATATCCTTAAGGACAGTGTCCATGACAGGTTGGTTAGTTGTGGGGAAGCTCTCTATTCTTTCTGGCAGATCTCTGGTGTCTTCTCCAGAGTCTGCCTCATGTCCGCACACTGGACTGCATCCAGGGCCATCCAGCCTGAATCTAGCTTTGGCAGGGCTAGCCGATTGTGGGGTGTCAGGGCAGGATTGCGGGCTCTTAGGAGAGGTTTCCTTTCTTTGATGGGAGGCCGATGGAGAAGGAGAGGGACGGGGCCTTGTGTTTAGGGCCGGGGTTGATGTGGCGCCAGCGCCATCTTGCCTACCTCCATCATGCCGGTACTTGTAAAACTCAGTCATTTTCTGAGGTTTCCGTTCCTCCTTCCTCTTACTTGTCATGATCGTTCGGGTGCGGAGAGTGTCTGACACTCGATTGGAGCTGTTAGCTGTCTCCGGGTAGCTGTTGTGTGCCGTTCTAGGTCCCGTCTCTGAGGAGCTCCGGTCTCAAGCGGCCATCACTGTCCGCAGCTAGCCACGCCCCTTTGCTGTTGATCTTAATGGTAAAGTCATGGGGGGTGGCGGGAAGGAGGAAATATTACAAGCTCAGTTTTAGAAAGATTGAGTTTGAGAAAGTGGTGTGACATCCATACCGAGATGGCATTCAGTAAGTTTGAGATCTGTGAGGAGATCGAGGGGGTGAGTTGAGGAGTGGAGAGATAGATCTGTGTGTCATCGGCGTAGAGGTGGTATTGGAAGCCATGGGAGGTTACCAACTGGCCCAGGGAAGAGGTATAGAGTGAGAATAGGAGGGGACCAAGGACAGAGCCTTGGGGTACCCCAACAGAGAGAGGAAGAGGAGTAGAGGAGATGGAGTTGTTAGTGACACTGTAAGTGCACTGAGATAGGTAGAAGGAGAACCAGGATAAAGCAGAATCACAGAAGCCAAGGGAGTGTAGTTTTCTGAGGAGGAGGAGGTGGTCAACTGTGTCAAAGGCAGCAGAGAGGTCTAAGAGTATGAGTATGGAGAAATGGCCATTGGTTTTAGCAGTTAGTAGGTCATTGGTGGGTTTTAGTGGGGCAGTTTCAGTAGAATGTTGTGGACAGAAGCCGGACTGTAGGGGGTTGAGCAGGTTGTTGTCCGTGAGGTAGCGACTCATTCGGTCATGGAAAAGGCATTTGATGAGCTTGGAGGCAAATGGGAGCAGGAAGATGGTTCTTAGGTAGGGTGGAGCGAACACGGACTGTAAAGTTCGGGTTCGTACCAGACTTTTGGGTTTTTGGGTCCCGGACCCGAACAATTGACTGTATGTTCGGGTTCGGGTCCGGTGTTCGGCAATGTAATGGCGCATTTTAAAAAGCTGCAGGGCCGCCAATCAACATTTGTTTAACTGGTGTGCCATGGAAACAATCACAGCCATGGCTACTAATGGCATGGCTGTGATTGGCCAGTGCAGCTTGTGACCCAGCCTCTATATAAGTTAGAGGCACACAGCACAGCACGTCACTCTGCTTTAGACAGTGTAGGGAAAGGTTCCTGGCTGCTGCTGCTGCTGCTGTGAGGGAGAGAATTACATTATAGGAGTCCTGATTCTGAAATCTATTCTAATTAGTCAGCGATCTACATTGATTTAGTTGTGTGGGTGCAGTGCACAAGCTTTTTACACTGCACTGAGAGAAAAGATAGACAGTGTAGGGCAAGGTGCCTGCTGCTTTGAGGGAGAGAGAATTATCTAGGAGTCCAGATTCAGAAATCTATTCTAATAACTCAGCAATCTACATTAATTTACCTGGTTGGGTTCCAGTGCACAGTCTTTTTACACTGCCATGAGCCCAGTGCCAGAGAAAATATAACTTTTATCTGCAAGCTCAGTGCACCAGCACTGCATATGTTACTGTGAGATACACCCTGTACATACTGTGGGTGTATTCTGCTCTTCCAAAAACACCCATTTAGGGCAAAAATATATATTTTGCAGTGTTTTCTGCATATCTGTAGGTGTGAGATACACAATTTATATAGTGTTCTTCTATTGTGCTATTCAAAAAAAAAAAGATTTTAGGGCAAAAACAGTTATTTGGAATAACATTTTCTGCATATCTGTAGGTGTGAGATACACCGTTTACATCCTGTGGGTGTATTCTGCTATTCCAAAAACACCCATTTAGGGCAAGATCCTAAATTTGAAAAATATGAGGAGAACGTCAAAGAAGAGACGTGGCCCCGGTCGTGGTGCTGCTGGTGGAGCTCCTGTTGCAGGGAGAGGATGTGGTCGATCTGTGCCAGTTACACGCACAAGTGAAACACCTTCCTCAGGGGCGAGTAGGCGACAGAGCCTGCAGCTGTATTTAGTCGGGCATAATGCGGCTGTACGAATGTTGAGGCCAGGACAAGTACAGGCGATAGTAGATTGGGTTGCTGACAGTGCCTCCGGTTCCTTCACATTGTCTCCCACCCAGTCTCCTGCTGAAAGATCATAGTTGGCACCTGCAGCCGATGTCCATCAGTCTTTCACCTCACCCCCTTGCAAATCAGCCAAGCAGTCTGAGCCCCAAATCATGCATGCATGATGAGTACATGGGAGGATCATCGCAGCATGTCTCGGATGATGACGAAACACAGGTACCAACTGCTGCTGCTTTCGCAATTGTGCAGACCGACAAAGAGGGCAGGGGTGAAGACTGGGTGGAAGATGATGTGGAGGACGATGAGGTCCTCAACCCCACATGGAATCAACGTCATGCAGGTGGCCAGTGTAGTTCGGAGGAAGAGGCGGTGTTCGCACAGACAGTACGCCTGTTACTGCCCAACGCAACAAGGGACCGAGCACACCAAAGCCAGGTCCAAGGCGTTCCCTAGCGTGGCAGTTCTTCAGACAATGTGCTGATGACAAGACACAAGTGGTTTGCACGCTGTGCAATCAGAGCCTGAAGCGAGGCATAAACGTTCTCAACCTGAGCACAACCTGCATGACCAGGCATCTAAGTGCAAAGCACGAGCTGCAGTGGAGTAAACACCTCAAAAAACAAAAAAGGTCTTTGGCTTCTCCTGCTTCCTCTTCTGCTGCAGTCTCTGCCTCTTCATCCACCTCTGTAGTGACAGGGGCACCTGCCAACATGCAAACAGAGGATCTGCCAGCAACACTACCACCTGGGTCACCAACCATCTCCACAATGTCCCATGGAAGCGTTCAGCTCTCTATCTCCCAAACACTGGAGCGGAAGAGGAAGTATCCCCCTAGCCACCCACGATCCCTGGCCCTGAATGGCAGCATTTCAAAATTCCTCACCTTTGAAATGCTGTCATTCTGTCTGGTGGGGACGCAGAGTTTTAAAAGCCTGATGGCATTGGCTGTCCCACAGTACGTCGTGCCCAGCCTCCACTACTTTTCCAGACGAGCTATCCCTTCCCTGCACAACCAAGTGGGGGACAAAATCAGGTGTGCACTGTGCAATGCCATTTGTGGCAAGGTCCACCTAACTACGGATCCGTGTACCAGTAAGCACGGTCAGGCACGTTATATCTCCCTAACAGCACACTGGGTAAATGCAGTGGCGGCTGGGCCTGAGGCAGATAGCAGTTTGGCGCATGTCCTTCCATCACCGAGGATTGCAGGGCGCTTTAGTTTGCCTCCTGTTGCTAACTCCTCCCACTCCGCTTCCTCATCCTCTACCGCCTCCTCATCCGGTCAGCGTAACACCTTCACCACCAACTTCAGCACAGCCAGGGGTAAACGACAGCAGGCAGTTTTAAAACGTTCCTGTTGGGAGAAAAACCCCACACCACGCAGGAGTTGTGGAGGGACATGGAACAACAGACCGATGAGTGGTTGGTGGCAGTGAGCCTCAAGCCCGGCCTGGTGGTGTGCGATAATTGGCGAAATCTCATAGCAGCTCTGGGCCTAGCCGGTTAGACGCACATCCCTTGCCTGGCACATGTGCTGAACTTGGTGGTCCAGAGGTTCCTTAAAAATTACCCCGATATGCCAGAGCTGCTGCAGAAAGTGAGGGCCGTCTGTACGCACTTTTGGCGTTCTCACCCTGCTCCTGTTTGCCTGTCAGCGCTGCAGCGTAACTTCGGCCTTACCGCTCACCGCCTCATATGTGACGTGCCCACAAGGTGGAACCCCACCTTGCACATGCTGGCCAGACAGTGCGAGCAGCAGCAGGCGATAGTGGAGATTCAGCTCCAGCATGCACACTCAAGTCGCTCTGTGGAACAGCACCACTTCACCACCAATAACTGGGCCTCCATGCGAGACCTGTGTGCCTTGTTGCGCTGTTTCGAGTACTCCACCAACATGGCCAGTGCCGATGACACAGTTCTCAGCGTTACTATCCCAGTACTATGCCTCCTTGAAAAAATGCTTCCGGCGATGATGGAAGAGGATGTGGCACAGGAGGAGGAGGAGGAGGAAGAGGGATCATTTCCAAGGCTTTCAGGGCAGTCAACCAACGCTAGGTACACAATTGTCCGGCAGCAAAGGCCCAGTTCTGGAGGATGACGAGGTGGAGGATGAGGAGGAGGAGATGGAGGAGGAGGAACCATGTTCAAAGCAGGGTGGCACCCAGACCAGCTCATGGCCATCACTGGTGCGTAGCTGGGGGGATACAGAGGACACAGACGATACACCTCCCACAGAGGACAGCCTGGCACACATGAGCGATTACATGCTGCAGTGTCTCCGCAACGACTGCCGAGTTGTCCACATTCTAACTGGTGCTGATTACTGGGTGGCCACCCTGCTGGAGCCCTGTTACAGGGACAACGTACCATCCTTAATTACCTCACTGGAGCGTGATCGTAAGATGCGCGAGTACAAGCGCACGCTGGTAGATGCGGTGCTGGTGGCTTTCCCACCTGACAGCGGGGGTACGGTGGAAGCACAAGGCGAAGGTAGAGGAGGAGGAAGAGTTTGCCAATGCAGCCGGGGCACCACCAGCACCTCAGAAGGCAGGGTTAGCATGGTCGAAATGTGAAAAAGTTTTGCCATCACGCCACAACAACCAGCACCACCAGCTGAGATGGAACGTCTTAGCAGGAGGCAGCATTTCACCAACATGGTGGAGCAGTATGTGTGCACACGCCTACACGTACTGAATGACGGGTGCCCCCTTCAACTTCTGGGTCTCCAAATTGGGCACATGGCCTGAGCTTGCCCTTTACACCTTGGAGGTGCTGGCCTGTCCTGCAGCCAGTGTATTATCTGAACGTGTATTTAGCACGGCAGGGGGTGTTATCACAGACAAGCACAGCCGCCTGTCCAGAGCCAATGTGGACAAACTCACGTTCATTAAAATGAACCAGGCATAGATCCCACAGGACTTGTCCATACCTTGTGCAGAATAGACATGTATAACGGTGTTCTGACAAAAAACTGTCTGGCCATCGGCCCATACTGCGCAGGCGCATCGCTTGCGCAGTACGGAGGACAAGGAGATTCCCAAAATCTCCGAAGATGAACGGCGCCTGCGCAGTAAGTGCAGGTTCAAGCCCCATCATCCAAGTGGACATACGGTAGCACATAGTAACAGGGCCCCTCACGGGCTTGCTTCGCTCGCCACGCTTCGGGCACGGCCTCGCTTTGCTCGGTTTGAACCTCGGATGGTGTGGCTTGAACCTGGACTCACCGCGCAGGTGCCGTTCGTCTTCGGAGATTTTCTAAATCCCATTTTCCTATGTACTGAGCAAGCGCAGTACAGGGCGGACACTATCCGACGGGGGACAGAATTCGACACATCACCGGCCTTACCCAGCCATTGTTGTATTTTTGAACCAGTGTTGGCTACCTCGTCCTCCTCCACCGCCGCTTCCACCTACACAGCCACATCCATGCCACCTCAACCTCCTACTCCATATGGATTATAATTAAAAAAAAATAATTTTCAAGTATTTTATTTTCCCACTAGCTTATCCATTAAATTGAATAATTTGTTCCAGAAAGGGCGTATTCTGGGGCATTCCCACCATATGTGTGGCATCGTGCCGTTTCTGAGGTTCTTAATGACTTCCTGTACCTCTTCTTCTGAGAAGGGGGCCTCCAGCATATTATTTTTTTTATGTTATTTTTTTATGTTATTTTAAGTTATTTCCCTACACACATTTGTTTGCAGAGCACTTGCCATGCTCTTAGCAACATGTTGCCATTTGCAGCCCTCTAGCCCTTTCCATTACTTTTTTAGAGCCATTTTAGTCCTCAAAAGTTTGGGTCCCCATTGACTTCAATGGGGGTTTGGGTTCGGGGTAAAGTTCAAGTCAAGTTCGGTCCCGAACTCAAACTTTTTACCGAAGTTCGGACAAACCCGTCGAACCCGAACATCCAGGTGTCCGCTCAACTCTAGTCTTAGGTTATTCAAACAGTGAGGGTTTTTTTAATTATGTAAAGAGAAAGCGCAGCGCTGGATAATAAATGAGGAGTAAAAAAACTCCTAAAAAACAATATTAAATGTGATCATTCAATATGAGCTAAACACCATAAACCCAAATAATCCTGAGGTTAATAAAGTTAATATGTATCAACAAACGTGCTTAATAAAAAAATGTTCATGAATATAATGTCCAAACAATTCATAAAAGAATGAAATTCAAGTGTAGAGACATCCAGAAGATATCCAAAGTGCGATTAATAAGTATGCATTTTCACCGCTCGTGCTGCCGTCACCATATAGTGAAACAATGGGGGCTTACCAAAAAGCCAGCAACCGCCCTTAATCAGGGGGGTCAAACTAGGCTTAGTTGAACAGCCTTGGTGCTGTTGGATCTCCCAGGCTCCCTGTCAAAGGATCAGTCAGCCTCTAGGAAGGCCCCTTCCAAAGATCACTTCTTGTGGTGGGCTGTAACCTGGTGTTCCGTTCCCAGAAATGGGTATGGACATCCAATGGATAAAACTCCAATAGTGCAGACGTTCCTCATAAGAATTTATTGAAAAAACGAGGATCCAGATACATAAAAATAGACCTTGCAAGGTAAAATAGCTCTGTGTGTCTGTGAGAGCGGTTTGCGCATGCGCAGATCGTGTGTGCGCAATGTTTTTTTAAGTATGGGGGTAACCAGTGCATGTTTGAGCAGGGAAGGAATGGTGCCGGAGGAGAGGGAGAGGTTGAAGATGTGAGTTATGGAGTTTAGGATAGAGTAGGAAGGTGGTCGCAGTAATTGTGAGGGAACAGGGTCCAGGGGACAGGTGGTGAGGTGGGCCATGGAGAGGAATTTATCATCGGTGGTAACTGGGCAGAAGGAGGAGAGTATTGAGTGTGGTGTTGGACCTGATGTGTTGGGTAGGGGAGGAAGTTAAATGCTGGATATCTCCTTGCGAATGGTGTCGATTTTGCTTTTGAAATGTTTGTTAATCTGTTGAGCGGTAAGTACGTTTGTGGGTGGGGGCAGTGGGGGGTGAAGTAAGGAATTAAGGGTAGAAAAGGGTTGACAAGGTTTGGATGAGAGGGTTTTGATGAGAGAGTTAGTAGTAGGTAGGGATGGGCCCGGTGCTCGATGCGAACCCACGTTCGCATCGAGCACCGGGCGTTCGCTCGATCGGCGAGCCCAGAACTATTTGGGCTGTTCGCATCACATTCGTGTGATGCGAGCGGCCCCGCAATGCATTGCGGCCGGCGCGGCCGGCGCAGTGCATTGCTGGCTGATGATTGGCCAAGCATGCACTGTGACCCCGCATGCTTGGCCAATCACAGCGCCGGAAACTCGGAGAGCCATAATTGGCTACAGGCAGGACGCCTGTAGCCAATTAAAGCTCAGGGGCTTTAGTACACGCCCCACCATTTAAAAGGCCGCCACGCCGTCGGCGACGGTCACATGAGTTCCGGCTTTAGGAGAGATCAGGCTGATTCTGTGTCTTTGCTAGATTCATTCATATAGAAAGATTTGCTCTACTTTGCTAAACCATTGGCTATTTATTTGCTAAACCATTGCTACCTGTCATTGATCGTCCGTTGCTGCTGGTTAGTGTGTTATTAGCTGCTGCTGGGGATTAGTCTGGTGCGTGTTTTACTGTTAGTACAGTATTTCAGTAGTACCAACCGCAGTGCTGTTAGCACAGCATTGCACCCCAAAAGCACCCATAGGACTTCTAGTGTGTTAGTGGCAGCAAACAGAGCTCCTATATTTTCTTCTCAGCAGCACCCACAGGACTTCTAGTGTGTTAGTGGCATCACACAGAGCTCCCATATATTCTTCCCAGAAGCACCCACAGGACTTCTAGTGTGTTAGTGGCATCACACAGAGATCCCATATTTTCTTCCCAGAAGCACCCACAGGACTTCTAGTGTGTTAGTGGCATCACACAGAGCTCCTATTTTTTCTTCCCAGAAGCACCCATAGGACTTCTACTGTGTTAGTGGCATCACACAGAGTTCCTATATTTTCTTCTCAGCAGCACCCACAGGACTTCTAGTGTGTTAGTGGCATCACACAGAGTTCCTATATTTTCTTCCCAGAAGCACCCATAGGACTTCTACTGTGTTAGTGGCATCACACAGAGTTCCTATATTTTCTTCCCAGAAGCACCCATAGGACTTCTACTGTGTTAGTGGCATCACACAGAGTTCCTATATTTTCTTCCCAGAAGCACCCATAGGACTTCTACTGTGTTAGTGGCATCACACAGAGTTCCTATATTTTCTTCCCAGAAGCACCCATAGGACTTCTAGTGTGTTAGTGGCATCACACAGAGTTCCTATATTTTCTTCCCAGAAGCACCCATAGGACTTCTACTGTGTTAGTGACATCACACAGAGTTCCTATATTTTCTTCCCAGAAGCACCCATAGGACTTCTACTGTGTTAGTGGCATCACACAGAGTTCCTATATTTTCTTCCCAGAAGCACCCATAGGACTTCTACTGTGTTAGTGGCATCAC
Organism: Lithobates sylvaticus; assembly: GCA_028564925.1. Taxonomy (NCBI): domain Eukaryota; kingdom Metazoa; phylum Chordata; class Amphibia; order Anura; family Ranidae; genus Lithobates; species Lithobates sylvaticus. The sequence continues at coordinate 457,556,021 of CM053029.1, read as the reverse complement.
ACAGAGTTCCTATATTTTCTTCCCAGAAGCACCCATAGGACTTCTACTGTGTTAGTGGCATCACACAGAGTTCCTATATTTTCTTCCCAGAAGCACCCATAGGACTTCTACTGTGTTAGTGGCATCACACAGAGTTCCTATATTTTCTTCCCAGAAGCACCCATAGGACTTCTACTGTGTTAGTGGCATCACACAGAGTTCCTATATTTTCTTCTCAGAAGCACCCACAGGACTTCTACTGTGTTAGTGGCATCACACAGAGTTCCTATATTTTCTGCCCAGAAGCACCCATAGGACTTCTACTGTGTTAGTGGCATCCCACAGAGTTCCTATATTTTCTTCCTAGGACTTCTAGTGTGTTAGTGGCATCACACAGAGTTCCTATATTTTCTTCCCAGAAGCACCCACCCATAGGACTTCTACTGTGTTAGTGGCATCACACAGAGTTCCTATATTTTCTTCCCAGAAGCACCCATAGGACTTCTACTGTGTTAGTGGCATCACACAGAGTTCCTATATTTTCTTCCCAGAAGCACCCATAGGACTTCTACTGTGTTAGTGGCATCACACAGAGTTCCTATATTTTCTTCCCAGAAGCACCCATAGGACTTCTACTGTGTTAGTGGCATCACACAGAGTTCCTATATTTTCTTCCCAGAAGCACCCATAGGACTTCAAGTGTGTTAGTGGCATCACACAGAGCTCCCATATTTTCTTCCCAGAAGCACCCATAGGACTTCTAGTGTGTTAGTGGCATCACACAGAGCTCCCATATTTTCTTCCCAGAAGCACCCATAGGACTTCTAGTGTGTTAGTGGCATCACACAGAGCTCCCATATTTTCTTCCCAGAAGCACCCATAGGACTTCAATTGTGTGTTAGTGGCATCACACAGAGCTCCTATATTTTCTTCCCAGAAGCACCCATAGGACTTCTAGTGTGTTAGTGGCATCACACAGAGCTCCTATATTTTCTTCCCAGAAGCACCCATAGGACTTCAATTGTGTGTTAGTGGCATCACACAGAGCTCCCATATTTTCTTCCCAGAAGCACCCACAGGACTTCTAGTGTGTTAGTGGCATCACACAGAGCTCCCATATATTCTTCCCAGAAGCACCCACAGGACTTCTAGTGTGTTAGTGGCATCACACAGAGCTCCCATATTTTCTTCCCAGAAGCACCCACAGGACTTCTAGTGTGTTAGTGGCATCACACAGAGCTCCCATATTTTCTTCCCAGAAGCGCCCATAGGACTTCTAGTGTGTTAGTGGCATCACACAGAGCTCCTATATTTTCTTCCCAGAAGCACCCATAGGACTTCAATTGTGTGTTAGTGGCATCACACAGAGCTCCTATATTTTCTTCCCAGAAGCACCCATAGGACTTCTACTGTGTTAGTGGCATCACACAGAGTTCCTATATTTTCTTCTCAGCAGCACCCACAGGACTTCTAGTGTGTTAGTGGCATCACACAGAGTTCCTATATTTTCTTCCCAGAAGCACCCATAGGACTTCTACTGTGTTAGTGGCATCACACAGAGTTCCTATATTTTCTTCCCAGAAGCACCCATAGGACTTCTACTGTGTTAGTGGCATCACACAGAGTTCCTATATTTTCTTCCCAGAAGCACCCATAGGACTTCTACTGTGTTAGTGGCATCACACAGAGTTCCTATATTTTCTTCCCAGAAGCACCCATAGGACTTCTAGTGTGTTAGTGGCATCACACAGAGCTCCTATATTTTCTTCTCAGCAGCACCCATAGGACTTCTAGTGTGTTAGTGGCAGCAAACAGAGCTCCTACATTTTCTTGTCAGCAGCACACATAGTACCTATAGTGTGTTAGTGTCAGCACCCATAGGACCTACAGTGTGTTGTGAGCACACATAGGAGCTCTATTTTTTATACTATATACACTACCGACTACAATGCCTGGAAGACCGCCAAGGGGAGGCAGAGCGTGCAGAGGCAAGAACACAGGGCAGGCAGGCTCTGTTTCTAGAGACAACAGTGCTGGCCGTGGCCGTGGTCGTGCATCGTCATCAGCACGTGGCCATGGGACACGCTCGTCTTTGTTTTCGGCAGCTGGACATGTGGAGCCGCATCATGCTGAAGGCTTGGTAGAATGGATGACCAAGCCCTCCTCATCCTCCTCATCCTCTCTCACCCAGGCTCAGGGTACTGGCAGAGCAGCTGCCAACGCGTACTCAATGGCATCATCAGCCACCCCTTCCCTAGACCCACCATGTCCTCCGGAGGAGGCCAAGCATGCACTGTGACCCCGCATGCTTGGCCAATCACAGCGCCGGAAACTCGGAGAGCCATAATTGGCTACAGGCAGGACGCCTGTAGCCAATTAAAGCTCAGGGGCTTTAGTACACGCCCCACCATTTAAAAGGCCGCCACGCCGTCGGCGACGGTCACATGAGTTCCGGCTTTAGGAGAGATCAGGCTGATTCTGTGTCTTTGCTAGATTCATTCATATAGAAAGATTTGCTCTACTTTGCTAAACCATTGGCTATTTATTTGCTAAACCATTGCTACCTGTCATTGATCGTCCATTGCTGCTGGTTAGTGTGTTATTAGCTGCTGCTGGGGATTAGTCTGGTGCGTGTTTTACTGTTAGTACATTATTTCAGTAGTACCAACCGCAGTGCTGTTAGCACAGCATTGCACCCCAAAAGCACCCATAGGACTTCTAGTGTGTTAGTGGCAGCAAACAGAGCTCCTATATTTTCTTCTCAGCAGCACCCACAGGACTTCTAGTGTGTTAGTGGCATCACACAGAGCTCCCATATATTCTTCCCAGAAGCACCCACAGGACTTCTAGTGTGTTAGTGGCATCACACAGAGCTCCCATATTTTCTTCCCAGAAGAACCCACAGGACTTCTAGTGTGTTAGTGGCATCACACAGAGCTCCCATATTTTCTTCCCAGAAGCACCCACAGGACTTCTAGTGTGTTAGTGGCATCACACAGAGCTCCCATATTTTCTTCCCAGAAGCACCCACAGGACTTCTAGTGTGTTAGTGGCATCACACAGAGCTCCCATATTTTCTTCCCAGAAGCACCCATAGGACTTCTAGTGTGTTAGTGGCATCACACAGAGCTCCTATATTTTCTTCACAGAAGCACCCATAGGACTTCAATTGTGTGTTAGTGGCATCACACAGAGCTCCCATATTTTCTTCCCAGAAGCACCCACAGAACTTCTAGTGTGTTAGTGGCATCACACAGAGCTCCCATATATTCTTCCCAGAAGCACCCACAGGACTTCTAGTGTGTTAGTGGCATCACACAGAGCTCCCATATTTTCTTCCCAGAAGCACCCACAGGACTTCTAGTGTGTTAGTGGCATCACACAGAGCTCCCATATTTTCTTCCCAGAAGCACCCACAGGACTTCTAGTGTGTTAGTGGCATCACACAGAGCTCCTATATTTTCTTCCCAGAAGCACCCATAGGACTTCAATTGTGTGTTAGTGGCATCACACAGAGCTCCTATATTTTCTTCCCAGAAGCACCCATAGGACTTCTACTGTGTTAGTGGCATCACACAGAGTTCCTATATTTTCTTCTCAGCAGCACCCACAGGACTTCTAGTGTGTTAGTGGCATCACACAGAGTTCCTATATTTTCTTCCCAGAAGCACCCATAGGACTTCTACTGTGTTAGTGGCATCACACAGAGTTCATATATTTTCTTCCCAGAAGCACCCATAGGACTTCTACTGTGTTAGTGGCATCACACAGAGTTCCTATATTTTCTTCCCAGAAGCACCCATAGGACTTCTAGAGTGTTAGTGGCATCACACAGAGCTCCTATATTTTCTTCTCAGCAGCACCCATAGGACTTCTAGTGTGTTAGTGGCAGCAAACAGAGCTCCTACATTTTCTTGTCAGCAGCACACATAGTACCTATAGTGTGTTAGTGTCAGCACCCATAGGACCTACAGTGTGTTGTGAGCACACATAGGAGCTCTATTTTTTATATTATATACACTACCGACTACAATGCCTGGAAGACCGCCAAGGGGAGGCAGAGCGTGCAGAGGCAAGAACACAGGGCAGGCAGGCTCTGTTTCTAGAGACAACAGTGCTGGCCGCGGCCGTGGTCGTGCATCGTCATCAGCACGTGGCCATGGGACACGCTCGTCTTTGTTTTCGGCAGCTGGACATGTGGAGCCGCATCATGCTGAAGGCTTGGTAGAATGGATGACCAAGCCCTCCTCATCCTCCTCATCCTCTCTCACCCAGGCTCAGGGTACTGGCAGAGCAGCTGCCAACGCGTACTCAATGGCATCATCAGCCACCCCTTCCCTAGACCCACCATGTCTTCCTGAGGAGTCCCCCGAACTCTTTGAGCACAGTGTTGGGTACATGCTCCAAGAGGATGCCCAACGATTCGAAGGATCGGATGATGATACCCAGCTTGAGGAAGTCAGTAGTGTGCGCGCAGAGAGAGGGGATGCTGAAGGACAGCAATCTGGCAGTACTGTTCCACCAGCTGCAGCTTACTGCCAGGTTTGCTCTAGTGGTGAAGAGGGAGGGGATGATGAGGTCACTGACTCCACGTGGGTGCCTCAAGGGAGAGAGGATGAGGAGGAGGAGGAGGATGCGGCCTCACATGTCCAACGAGGCAGGATGCCCTCTGGAAGCCAGCTAGAGGCCAGCACAGCATCTGTACCACACCGCAGAGCTCCGCCTGTGCAGGGCGCTGCCTCTGCACGTTATCAGAAAAGTTCTTTGGTGTGGGCCTTTTTTGAGACGAGTGCATCAGATCGCACCACTGCTATTTACAATATTTGTCTCAATCGTATCTCGCGTGGCCAAAACATCAGCCGCTTGGGCACCACAAGCATGAGCAGACATATGTCGACCTGCCATGCAGCTCGTTGGCAAGCACACATAAAAGACCCACACCAAAGGACAAAGCGGACCTCTCCTTGCTCCTCATCAGCTGGGATCTCCATCCCCACTACATCTTCAGTCCTCTCTGAAAGCTTCTCTGAGAGGACTGAAGGTGTAGAATTAGGTGTGTCACAACCAAGTACTTGCAGTACACCGATGTCCGATTGTAGCAGGCAAATTTCCCTGCCCCAGCTGCTGGACCGTCGAAAGAAGTACACTCCCAGCCATCCACATGCCCAGCGGTTGAATGCTAGCTTGGCTAAATTGCTAGCACTTCAACTGCTGCCTTTTCAGTTGGTAGACTCGGCCCCCTTCCGTGAGTTTGTTCAATGTGCGGTTCCTCAGTGGCAGGTTCCCAAACGCCACTTTTTCTCACGGAAGGCGATTCCGTCTCTCTACCGGCATGTGGAAGGCAATGTCCATGCCTCGCTGGACAGGGCGGTCAGCGGTAAGGTGCATATTACCGCTGACTCATGGTCCAGCAGGCATGGACAGGGACGTTACCTTTCTTTCACGGCCCATTGGGTCACTCTATTGGCAGCTGGGAGGTTGTTCCGCCACCACGCCTCCAAAATGCTACTACTGCTACTGGTTGTGACACACCTCTCTCCTCCACCCCCTCCTCTTCTTCTTCCTCCAGTGCTCTGTCCTCGGAACCAGCGGTGCTCCGTAGGCGTACAAGGGGCTACGCAAGTATGCAGGCAAAAAGATGCCATGCCGCGCTTGCGCTGGTGTGTTTGGGGGACAGGAGCCACACTGGGCCAGAGGTTCTGGCAGCTCTTCAGGGGCAGGCCGAGAGGTGGTTGACGCCACGCCAGCTTAAGCCAGGAATGGTCGTTTCTGACAATGGCACCAACCTCCTCTCCGCCCTGCGACAGGGGCAGCTCACCCATGTGCCCTGTATGGCTCATGTCCTCAACCTGGTGGTGCAGCGGTTCTTGGGCAGGTTCCCAGGCTTACAGGATGTCCTGAGGCAGGCCAGGAAAGTCTGTGTGCATTTCCGCCGATCTTATAATGCCAGTGCTCGGCTGACTGAGCTGCAAAAGGAGCTGAACCTGCCCAAGAACCGCCTAATATGTGACATGCCCACCAGGTGGAACTCAACGTTGGCCATGCTGCAGCGACTGCACATGCAGCAGAGGGCCATCAATGAGTACCTTTGCGACTACGGCACCAGGACAGGGTCAGGGCTTGGCTTTTTTTCCCCACGTCAGTGGAGCATGATCAGGGATGCATGCACTGTCCTCTCACCATTTGAGGAGGCCACGAGGATGGTGCGCAGTGACAGTGCATGCATCAGTGACACTGTACCTCTTGTCCACCTGTTGGAGCATACGCTGCATGGGATAATGGACAGGGCACTTGAGGCAGAACAGAGGCAGGAAGAGGAGGACTTCCTTGCCTCTCAAGGCCCCCTTTATCCGGACAGTGTTCCTTCTGTCCCACCCATCACACAGGAAGAAGATGAGGAGGAGGAGGAGGAGGAGGAGGAGGAGGATTGTGTGAGCATGGAGGTGGAGCCTGGCACTCAGCATCAGCAGCAGCAGTCTTTTAGGGATGATGTACAGTCCCAACAAACCAGTGGACTTGTACGTGGCTGGGAGGAGGTGGCTGGCGATCATGTCATCCTCAGTGACCCAGAAGACTCCGGACCGAATGCCTCAGCTAACCTACGCTGCATGGCCTCCCTGATCCTGCAAAGCCTGCGGAAGGATCCTCGCGTTCTTCGGATCAAGGAGAGGGACCATTACTGGCTAGCCACTCTCCTTGATCCACGGTACAAGGGTAAGGTTGCGGACCTTATCTTGCCGTCGCAGAGGGAGCAGAGGATGAGACATCTCAGGGAGGCCTTGCAGAAAGGTCTGTGCAACGCGTTCCCAGAAACTGGGAGGTTACAAACTCCTGGTCCTGGACGACGAGTTGCTGAGGCTTCGGTCAGTAGCAGAAGGAGTGGTGGGGAAGGTGGACATCTGACCGATGCGTTCAAACAATTTTTTAGTCTGCAGCCCCAAGGTATGATCGGTTCCAGCAACCATCGCCAGCGTCTGATATACATGGTGCAGGAATACCTTGGGGCAAGGTCAGACTTGGACACCTTTCCCACCGAAAATCCTCTGGCTTACTGGGTCCTGAGGATGGATCACTGGCCAGAGCTTGCACAGTATGCAATTGAGCTACTGGCCTGTCCTGCCTCCAGCGTTCTTTCCGAACGCACATTCAGTGCTGCTGGAGGATTTGTCACCGATCATAGGGTGCGCCTGTCCACCGACTCGGTTGATCGACTGACCTTCATCAAAATGAATCAGTCTCGGATCACCACCAGCTACCAGGCACCTGAAGCGGATATAACGGAATAATTTATAATGTCACATCCCTTCAAGACTGCCTATGCTGATGCTGAGTGACTGTCCTGTTATGTTCACTGACTATCCTCTTCCTCCTCCTCAATGATCCATGCCACCACACCAGTGCCTAAGGCACAATTTTTCAGCCCCTGTATAACAGGGGCGTGTACTTACAATTTTTTTAAAAAAATGCTTCGCAACACGTGTGACTGCTGTGCTCCAAGTACAGTATCTGTGAGGGGTTGCAGTGTTGTGGCACCAGCACCAGTGCCTAAGGCACAATTTTTCAGCCCCTGTTTAACAGGGGCGTGTAATTACAATTTAAAAAAAAAAAATGCTTCGCAACACGTGTGACTGCTGTGCTCCAAGTACAGTATCTGTGAGGGGTTGCAGTGTTGTGGCACCAGCACCAGTGCCTAAGGCACAATTTTTCAGCCCCTGTTTAACAGGGGCGTGTAATTACAATTTTTTTTAAAAAAATGCTTCGCAACACGTGTGACTGCTGTGCTCCAAGTACAGTATCTGTGAGGGGTTGCAGTGTTGTGGCACCAGCACCAGTGCCTAAGGCACAATTTTTCAGCCCCTGTTGGGGCGTGTAATTACAATTTTTAGGCAATGCTTTGCAACAGGTCTCATTGCTGTGCTAAGAGTACAGTATCTGTGAGGGGTTGCAGTGTTGTGGCACCAGCACCAGTGCCTAAGGCACAATTTTTCAGCCCCTGTTTAACAGGGGCGTGTAATTACAATTTAAAAAAAAAAATGCTTCGCAACACGTGTGACTGCTGTGCTCCAAGTACAGTATCTGTGAGGGGATTGCAGTGTTGTGGCACCAGCACCAATGCCTAAGGCACAATTTTTCAGCCCCTGTTTTTAACAGGGGCGTGTAATTACAATTTTTTTTAAAAATGCTTCGCAACAGGTGTGACTGCTGTGCTCCAAGTACAGTATCTGTGAGGGGTTGCAGTGTTGTGCACCAGTGCCTAAGGCACAATTTTTCAGCCCCTATTGGGGCATGTAATTACAATTTTTAGGCAATGCTTTGCAACAGGTCTCATTGCTGTGCTAAGAGTACAGTGTCTGTGAGGGGTTGCAGTGTTGCCTAAGGCACAAATGTTTTCATGTAAACAAAAAGTCCCCAATGTGTTAGAAGAGTGGGTGACGTGTGACATAGGCTTCTAAATGTTTGCATAAAATGCCAGGACAGTTCAAAAACACCCCCCCAAATAATTTTTACCCCCAAGCTATTTGCTGAGAGCATGTTGAGCCCATTAAATATTTTTTTTTTTTGTGCCAAGAGATTGAATAATGAAAAAAAAAAAAAATAAATATTTATATTTTTTTTTTTTACAACAGGTCTCATTGCTGTGCTTCTCCTGAGTACGGGGATACCACATGTGTGGGACAGTGTCTGTGAGGGGTTGTGGCATTTTGGGGTGTTGCACCAGCACCAATGCCTAAGGCACAATTTTTCAGCCCCTGTTTAACAGGGGCGTGTAATTACAATTTTTTAAAAAGATGCTTCGCAACAGGTGTGACTGCTGTGCTCCAAGTACAGTATCTGTGAGGGGTTGCAGTGTTGTGGCACCAGTGCCTAAGGCACAATTTTTCAGCCCCTATTGGGGCGTGTAATTACAATTTTTAGGCAATGCTTTGCAACAGGTCTCATTGCTGTGCTAAGAGTACAGTGTCTGTGAGGGGTTGCAGTGTTGTGGCACCAGCACCAATGCCTAAGGCACAATTTTTCAGCCCCTGTTTAACAGGGGCGTGTAATTACAATTTTTTAAAAAGATGCTTCGCAACAGGTGTGACTGCTGTGCTCCAAGTACAGTATCTGTGAGGGGTTGCAGTGTTGTGGCACCAGCACCAGTGCCTAAGGCACAATTTTTCAGCCCCTGTTGGGGCGTGTAATTACAATTTTTAGGCAATGCTTTGCAACAGGTCTCATTGCTGTGCTAAGAGTACAGTATCTGTGAGGGGTTGCAGTGTTGTGGCACCAGCACCAATGCCTAAGGCACAATTTTTCAGCCCCTGTTTAACAGGGGCGTGTAATTACAAATCTTGATCTAATAGTTCACAGCAGGGCCCATTCCTGCGCCCACCAAGAGTAACTATGAGGGCCTACAGTCTAGTGGCAACATCGTCCACCACCAAAGGCCCAATTTTTCTGCCCTGTTCAACAGGTGCATGCAATTACAAATCTTGATCTAATAACTCACAGCAGGGCCCATTCCTGCGCCCACCAAGAGTAACTGTGAGGGCTTACAGTCTTGTGGCAACACCGTCCACCACCACCACCAAAGGCCCAATTTTTCTGCCCTGTTTAACAGGTGCATGCAATTACAAATCTTGATCTAATAACTCACAGCAGGGCCCATTCCTGCGCCCACCAAGAGTAACTGTGAGGGCTTACAGTCTTGTGGCAACACCGTCCACCACCACCACCACCACCAAAGGCCCAATTTTTCTGCCCGGTTCAACAGGTGCATGCAAGTACAAATCTTGATCTATTAACTCACAGCAGGGCCCATTCCTGTGCCCACCAGTCTTGTGGCTACACCAACATCTAATAGGGCAAATTTCTGCAGAGTATATACGGCAGGCCCCTACTTTCAAACATCCAACTTACAAACGACTCCTACTTGCAAACGGAAAGAGAAAACAGGAAGTGAGAGGAAATCTACCCCTAGGAAGAGAAATTCTATCATGTTAGATTTAATTTGGGAAAAAGGTATCTCCTCTCTACTGATGCTTTATCACCAATCCTTGTTTCAATTAAAACCCCACTTTTCCAAAAACATTTGTCATTGGGACGGAAAGTGAGGTGACATGTTCTGAACAGATGTGCAAAGACAGCAAATGTTACAGGGGTGATAACCCCTCCCTATGTTCTCCAAAAAGCTTAAAAATAGATTTTTTGGGGATGGAGCTACACTTCATAATGTACCTGTTCAGATTCTACTTAAGAACAAACCTACAGTCCGTGTCTTGTTTGCACCACCTATATACTGCTGTTCAGAGTATATAGGGTTGTAGGTATAGGGTTTTATTTTGGGTGCGGGGTCCCCCTTAATATCCATACAAGACCCAAAGGGGCTGGGGTGGGGGGGGGGGGTGATGGGGTAGCCATGCCATTTTTCTCAAGGATTTTCAGCCATATGGCGGCCAGGACAAGACATGACATTAAAGCCGCAAGTGGTTTTAAATGGCTTCTTTTTTTCCTTTACAAATGTCTTTTTGTGCAAGGACAGTTCTAAACACGGGAAACACATGCCACTTCACAGGCATACTTTAGACACCCCCCAGGTACCATATTTAAAGGAAAATTTCACTTTTTTTGTTTCACTTTATGCATCATTAAAATGACTGCTCCCGAAAAAACGTTAGTTTTTAAAAGTTCTTTTTGCATTGATATATGTCCCCTGGGGCAGGACCCGGGTCCCCAAACCTGTTTTATGACATTAACATGCATATTGGCCGTTGTAATTAGCACTTTTGATTTCGAACGTTCGCGTCCATTATAACGTATAGGGTTCGAAAATTTGCGCAAACTTTCGGTCGGTTCGAAGGTTCTGGTGCGAACCGAACCCGGGGGTGTTCGGCTCATCCCTAGTAGTAGGTTTGTTTTTGTTGGTGACAGGAGTTGTATTTGAGAAGGGCAGATTTGTAGAGGGTAAAGTCTTGCAGGGATTTAGATTTACACCATGCTCGCTCAAGAGTGCGGCTGCATCTCTTGAGACTTCTGGTGTCGTCTGTTTGCTTGCCAGGGTTGTGGCAGATGGTGCCTGGTTCTGCATGTAGAAAGAGGAGCAAGTACCTCTAGGGAAGATGACAGCGTGTTGTTGTAGATGGAAGTGGTTAGGTCTGGGCAGGACAGGGGTGCGATTTTGTCATAAAGGCCATCAGTAGCAGAATGAAGAAGGGAAGGGTTGAGGTTGCGAAGGTTTCTGGGGGTAGTGGTTTGGCAGCATGGGAGGTAGGAGACAAGGAGAGTGTAAAACGAATAAGGTTGTGATCAGAGAGAGGAAAGGGAATGTTAGAGAGGTTGCAAGGAGTGCAGCGATGGGAGAATACAAGGTTGAGAGTATTGCCGTTGGAGTGAGTGGTGGTTTGTGTCCACTGTGTTAGGTTAAAAGAGGAGGTTAGGTTGAGCAGTTGAGAAGTGGTTGCAGTATTAACATTGATTAGAATGTTAAAGTCACCTAGGATGATGGCAGGTACTTTAGAGGAGAGAAAGTAGGGTAGCCATGCAGAGAAGTCATCCAGAAAGCGTGACACTGGTCCGGGAGGTCGATAAATGACTGTGACCCTCAGACAAGCTAGAGAGAAAAGACAAATGAAATTAAATTAATGAAAGCTTTGTTTTGGTAAGAGTTCTGGCATGTATGACAGATATAGGTAGATCCAACAAATGAAAAAAAATTACAAGCAGTTCTTATATAATGAAACAGCAGATAGATAAGACCAAGTTTGGCATATGGCAAGGAGAGATTGGTGTGTGTATACTACTCTAATAATGTGTTTTAAAACTTTTGCATTTACTTCTTTGGTTGCTAAGTCCCAGGCTGTTAGGGACCTAGCAACCAATGTTGCAGGGGCACGCTTGCAGTTAAAGAAACCTGATGTGGGCCTTTGAGAGACCAGTTCCATAACAGGTCTACCTGCTTATAGATTGACAGTAGACAGCAGTGGACAGATTTCATAGCCATTCTTCAGTCCAATAGCAGCTATGAAGTTAACCCACTTCTGTCCACTTCAAATCACAAGGAAGGTGGACCTGATGGGAACTAGTCTCTCAGAGTTCCACATTAGGCTCTTTGCACCCAGCAGATGCAGTGGACATTGAATTGATCTGTGGGGTGAGGATAGCCAGATGGGGAACTCTACAAAAACATATTTGGGAAGCACTCACCAATGCGTTTAAATTCAAGATGGTGCTGTTATAAGACCAACAAACAATAGCGAACATATTACAGCGCACCCATTCAAGAATGACATTTCCTGCAGGGCTAGTTAAAAACACCTGAACATATTCAAAAAATACGGGGGTTTGGTCACACTATATGGTTATATAGTGCTAAGCCCACTTACTGCGACAAATTCCCCCGAATTAGTGGGTCGTACCCTAGTAATAGAATGAAAGATCCTGCGTCTCAACCATGGGAGCCAAACTCCTCTATGTGGGAGAACTAATGGGATTCCTCCTATACACTGGTGGCCACTAAATAACAGGTAATGAAGAGGGGGAGGGTGCTCTAACCCAAAAAAAACAGGTCAGAGTTTATTACAACATACAAAAACATATTTGGGAAGCACTCACCAATGCGTTTAAATTCAAAATGGTGCTGCTATAAGACCAACAAACAATAGCGAACATATTACAGTGCACACATTCAAGAATGACATTTCCTGCAGGGCTAGTTAAAAACACCTGAACATATTAAAAAAATACGGGAGTTTGGTCACACTATATGGCTATATAGTGCTAAGCCCACTTACTGCGACAAAGTACCCCGAATTAGTGGGTCATACCCTAGTAATAGAATGAAAGATCCTGCGTCTCAACCATGGGAGCCAAACTCCTCTATGTGGGAGAACTGAAGGGATTCCTCCTATACACTGGTGGCCACTAAATAAGATGGGGAACTCTGTCACACATATGCTGACACTGAAGCCGCTTGTCACATAGACAGGTACATGACTCAGGATTTTTGTTTTGGTGTGGGTAGAGCCTGTTGGGAAGCTTTGAGGAACAAATTTGCCATTAGGTCTGCTTCTTATGTGATTGGAAGCAGTAGGCAGATTCTATAGACAATATTGGGCCAAATAGTGGCTATATGACAGGTGCAGTGGTCTGGCAGGTAGCTCATTGGAATTGATACTTTGTCTCAGTGTTGGACTCTGTATAACAGATTTATTTATCTGTTTCTGACAGATACATGAATACTGTATGCCACAAGCACTGACATTTGTGGTGCAGGAGAGCAACGGAATTCCAAAGATTTTCTTTGACACTCATTAAATTGCCAGGAATGTATGTTAGTTAGTTGTCTTCTTAAACAGGTTTACCATGTTAAACATGTATTGTATATTAATATGTAAATGAACAGGATTTGAAATAGTCGCTACACGCTTAATTTAAAACATTTGAGTCCTGATTCTACATAGACAATAATAATCATAAGTTATATAGTTACCTTTATAAACATCAAGGAGGTAGAATACATACATTCATGACTTAACAATATAACAACTTTCTTAGCTGCCAAATATATGTGTGTTTATGTTGGAATAGACAGGTTTTCTATTATCTCAAAGTATATTTTATGCTTTGTATATGTACTGTTTTAATTCATTTATTTAATGTAACTTAATTATATTTGTATTTTTTACTACCTTAGACAAAAAGTATTCAAAGTGGTACTCAAAAGAAGGTAAAAAGAACACTACCAAACCCTCCACCAGAGGAAGCTAGCAATGGCTTACAATCACCTTACAGCACTGTTGGATCAGTTTCTCGAAGAAGAATTTGTAGAACGACCACTATGGCTCGTGCTAAAATTCTGCAAGATATTGACAGAGAACTGGATCTGGTTGAAAGAGAATCTTCAAAACTGCGCAAGAAACAAGCAGAATTAGATGAAGAGGAAAAAGAAATTGATGCAAAACTGAGATACCTGGAAATGGGAATTAATAGAAGAAAGGAAGCTTTACTGAAAGAGAGAGAAAAGAGAGAGAGAGCTTACCTGCAAGGTGTTGCTGAAGAACGTGATTACATGTCAGACAGTGAGGTCAGTAACACAAGACCAACAAGAATAGAAAGCCATATTGGCATGGACAGACCACAAACTGCTCCACAACCAGAATATAGTCCTTATTTACCACCACAAACTCAGACAGAAACTCAGTTTGCTCCACAAACAAGTCCTTACACTCAGTACCAATATCAGACTCCTACTTTGCTTACTCAAGCCCCAACACAATTTCCTCAGCAGTCCCACTATCAGCCATCCTTATATCATCAACAAGTTTCATCGTACCAAACTCAACCCACTTTCCAAGCTGTGCCAACTATATCCTTTACTCCTCAGTCTCAGTCTACATCTACCCAGCAGCCTTCTTATCAACATGCTTCACAACTCTTACTTTTGCAGCAAAAAACTAGACAAGGTGCATTAGATATAGAGCCTAAAATACCATCACACTATGATGTTATTAGAAATCAACCTCTCATAATAGCACCTGTTTCTACTGACAGTGGTTACTCTGTTTCACATCTTGGTAGTAAATATAGTACTTTGGATTTACGATTAGGACTAGATGAGAAAAGCAGCATGGCAAGTAGTCCAATGTCTAGTATATCTGCAGATTCATTTTATGCTGATTTAGAGCATCATGCTTCCAGGAATTATGTTCTTATTGATGACATTGGAGAACTTACAAAAGGTACTGGGTCTTTGAGCTCTGCATTCGGGCTACATGAAAAAGAACTTTCCAAAACAGACCGCCTCCTTCGAAGTGTTGAATCTAGAAGAACTGCTGAAGTAACAGACTTTTTAGCTCCTATGTCATCCTCAACCCGATTACATAGCTATGGAAAAGCAGAAGAAGATTCAATGGAAGATCCATATGAGTTAAAACTTCTTAAGCATCAAATAAAACAGGAGTTTCGAAGAGGTACAGAAAATTTAGACCCCCTTGCTGGATTTTCACCCTATTATCATTCAGACAGTCTATACAGACACTTCCCTAAAAGTGAAAAATATAGCATTAGCAGACTCACGTTAGAAAAACAAGCTGCCAAGCAGCTACCTCCTGCTATTCTGTACCAAAAACATAAAAAGTCCTTAATAGACCCCAAAATGTCAAAGTTTTCACCAATTCAGGAAAGTCGAGACCTAGAGCCTGACTATTCAACCTATCTCTCTTCTAGTACATCATCAATTCCAAGCATATCAACAAAGGTAAGAATGCTTCAGGATGATATTACATATGGCTTAAGGAAAAACATTACAGACCAACAAAAATTCTTGGGCCCTGCCTTAGGTCAAACCCATGGATCATCTCTTAATACAAATTTGAGAACTACATTGCAGGATGAAGTTGATAAACCCTATGTAAGTGGTAATAGATCAAGACCTTCTTCCAGGCCTTCATCAGTATATGGCCTTGACCTGTCAATTAAGAGAGATTTATCAAGTTCTTCATTAAGGCAGAAAGCGAATGAGGCAGAATCATTAGATGGGACATTTAGCCTTGTAGCACCTTCAGGAAGAACAAAACCATCTAGTCTTCCTATTAGCCAAAGCAGAGGGAGGATTCCTATTGTAGCACAAAATTCTGAAGAAGAGAGCCCATTAAGTCCTGTTGGACAGCCAATGGGTATGGCAAGAGCTGCTGCTGGGCCATTACCACCAATATCTGCAGATACCAGGGACCAATTTGGTTCTAGCCATTCTCTGCCTGAAGTACAACAGCATATGAGAGAAGAAACCAGGACTCGTGGTTATGATCGAGACATAGCATTTATCATGGATGACTTTCAACATGCCATGTCAGACAGCGAAGGTAATCATGGCATCAGACTGCTTTCCTACTATCACAACACAAATCTTAATTTCTATGCATGCTATTAATTTATTTTGTGATTGTTGAAATATTTCCTTTCTTGTGTGTTTTTGTGTTTTTCATGTCATTGTTTTAAAGCATTTTATCCTTTTTAACTTTTCAATCTTGATTTTCCTTTTTTTGGCCCTTCTTTTTTTGTGTTTTATTTGTGTTAAGGCTTTATAAAATGTTATTATTATTAGCATTATTTTTAAAGCGGGATTCCGCGGACCTATCATTTTTTTTTTTTTTTTTTTGGTGTCATTGATATCTGATGATACTATTACTCTAGCACTCACTTGTTCCTGTTTTATTATCCCCGGATCTCCGATTTCGTCCTCGAGTTTAACTTATAAAAAATCCTCCCGGCCGTTTCCATTTTGCTTGTGGGCATTTGAAGCCCACAAGCACTTATTTCTGGGATGCGGTAAATTCTGTGCTCCCAGCATTCACTGCTTGATCCCGCGCATGCTCTGTTATATCAGCGAGCAGCGCCATCTTCCTTCCAAAATCTCACGAGATTTCAGGATGACGGCGTCCCCCACTGATTCTTGGGAAGACTCTAACAAAGCTCCCAGGGGTCTTTGCGGAGCCGGGGAAAGGCGAAACACACGCCTACTCCCATGGGAGGAGAGCCCGGAAGTCATTATAATAATTACTCCTAAAAGGTAATTACTGCATATTTTTTTTTTTTTTAATGGTCATTTGAGCATCTATGGTCCTAAGTGATTTAAATAAGATTAAGTTGACATTTTGAGTATAAAACCACTTTAATTATACCATTAATATTGCATTTTTGGGATTTGGCATGCCTATAATAACTCTCCTGCTCTTCATAAAAAATTGTGTAGTGTAATATATATGTAAAATATGTCTATTTTGGTACAACCATTATTTTTTAAATAATTTAAACTAACAATGTCCTATAAATTTTAACAATTCATGTTCGTAGCTAACATGAATGTTACATTGCAAACTGCAAACTATTTATTAGTCACAAATATGGATATCTGCAAACTATATTTTATATGTCACAAACATGGATCTCTTCCATTTGTATTATTATAAAAATACAGGTAAAGCTCATATCTCTGTCGCCTTGCTGCTTCAAGCACATGCACAGTCTGCTTTGCAACATGCTATTATTTTGCAGCAGCAAGGAGTGAATTATTTAAGTAAACATGGATACATCAAATTCATATATCCTGATAAATTGTGTTTTTCAGAACAGATTAGTGTTTGTAAATTTGGTGAAATATATGCTTTTACTTCTGTGCTTTCTTGTCTTTTTTGATGTTTAATAAATGTATTTGCGCTGTCTAATAAATATATGCATGCACTGTGTTTTCTTTTTAAATGCTTCTGATTATCCTAATTTCATTTGTTGCATGACCCTGATAATGCATGACACTTTTTAAATGAAAAATGCTGGAAAAATAAGTAACAGTAGTTTGGTTTATAATGTTATAATTACAGAACAAAAAACCGAAGTTGAATACATTTTTTGCGATTTTCATACTGATATTTACTTGATAACATGAATGACTTCTTACCTTTTAAATTTTTTCAGAGAAACTTTTATAGCAATGAAAAAGTTTATTTTCAGGTTAAAGTAGCTGTTAAAGTCAGAGCTGGATTCCCAAAAGAGCAGCTGCCTGGGGCCCAGTGACCTCTGAGGGGTAGGGGACAGCCATTGCATGTATTCATTAGACAATTCAACAGTGCTGTGTAGGAAAGTCACTCTCCTCTTCTACCATCCCTCCCAGATGCCATTTGTCTCTAGGGGAATTAATACAGGTCACATGGTAGTGTCAGTCGACTCCTTAGAGGGCCAGCATAAGAGCAAAGCAAATAGATGTTTCTGTTTATCTCTGCTAACAGTTGGGGTTAATATACTAAAGTGGTGACTGTTTGAATAGCAAAGTAAATGTTACCTTTGCAAAGTGAATCTTTACTGAGCTTAGTAAATAAGGTGAAGGGGTGTTGACTTCAGTCAACCAATAACACCCCAACACATAATTGGGTATTCAACATATTTACAAACATTTGCTTTGTAAAAAGAACAGCTTCTGTTCCTTTAGTTAATGCTGTGGTTGGCCCACAGCTATCACATGGTACTGGGCCAATCACAGCACCCTGTACAATTTGATTAGCTGTATCCAATCACAGATCACTAGTAATCACCGGGGCACGTGCCACAGGCGACCCGCTCCCGCTGTGATTATACACAGCAGGAGCCCAGCAGCGGGTACCATGGACTCGATGTCCACTGGCACCCGCCGATTACACAGGACACAGGCAGAAAGACAATCTGCCTATGTAAACAAGGCAGGTTGTCATTCTGTCAGAAGGGAAGGCATTGATCCAATGTTTCTGCAAAGCAGGAACATGGATTTTTGCCTTCCCCTAGTCAAAGCACCTCCCCACAGTGCGTAAGCACAACCTAGGCACACAATTAACCCTTTGATCACCCCTGATGTTAACCCCTTTCTAGCCAGTGTCATTAGTACAGTGACAGTGCATATTTTTTAGCACTAATCACTGTATTAGTGTCACTGGTCCCCAAAAAGTGCCAGTGAGATGTCCGGTTTGTCCGCTGCAATATTACAGTCCTGCTATAAGTTGCTCATCACTGCCATTACTAGTAAAATAAACAAATAAATAAAAATATCCCATAGTTTGTAGATGCTATAATTTTTGTGCAAACCAATCAATATACTCTTATTGAGATTTTTATCAAAAATATGTAGCAGAATACATATTGGCCTAAATTGATGAAGAAATATTTTTTTTTACATTTTTGTATTGGTTATGGTTTATAGCAGAAAGTAAAAAATATTGTTTGTTTTTTTTAAGTTGTTGGTCTTTTTTTGTTTATAGGGCAAAGGAAAACACAGGTGATCACAGGCAGGTGATCAAAAGAACCAAAAGAAAGCTCTGTTTGTGGGAAAAAAAAGTATTTTGGTATAGTGTTGCATGACCGCGCAAATGTCAGTTAAAGTACCACAGTGCCATATCGCAAAAAAATGTCCTGGCCACGAAGGGGGGGGGGGTAAACCTTTTGGAGGTCAAGTGGTTAATTTTCTAATTTTCCAAAATGTTATGACAAAAAAATTACAACTTCAAAAAACTTGCCATGCAATTTGGGTTATCGCCAGACCATGTGGATGGAGGATCTTCCAATACAGACACTAGTTCTGGTGACCCTGGTGACAACCAGGGCTTCCCTCACCTTGGAGGGATTTCCTCTCACATCCTGTTTTGGTTATGGCAAAGCAAGTAAAGGGACATCTCTCCAATGGAACACAGACAGCAAAAAATAAAATCTGACAGGGTCCTCCCTTATTCTATCCTAAATGAAAAAAAAATGCTACTTTAAAAGAGTATTTATGGTTAGTTGCTAAGAGTTACCACTTTTTGCACATCCCTACCAGGAAATTTTATTTTATACAAACTTGGACTCTGTAATATGGGGGAGGTATTAAAAAAATCTAGCTTTCTCACAGAGCTTCCTCACAGTTTTTCTTATTACCCTTTTAAAGAATATTACTGCTATTTTTCTTTAATAAAATGCTAACAAAAGACAGCTTACTTCTTTCCCAGAAGGCACGCTTCAAAAACAGTCAAGGCATGTTACAGGGCATTCTCTGTCTCCCTACAACCAGGGAACTGTAACAGGGCATTCTGTCTATGAGGACACCCTCATCAGCACTCTCTCTCAGGGTAGGACCATTTTGCACATGGTGCTGTCACAGAGCATTATTATGTGGCACTCTTTCACACACACGCATACACTCATACATACTCTCATTGGATTTTGGTGTAGTGAAGGGACATAGAAAACCCCAAGGCTTACAAAGTTCTCTGGATGCCATGCCTGCTGTTAGGTATTGATGTGGGAGTCACAATGTTGCTACTCTGTCGTGGGCCCCGGGTAGCCTTAATCCAGCTCTGGTTTAAGTAAACAACTACATTCAATAATTAAATAAATATATAAATATATTATATATAATTTGCTTTTAGTAATGTCATTTAACTTTGGAACACCAAGAAATGTATGTTAAATTCCCCAAATAGTATTTTAGATTCAGTGGTTATATAGCATGTTTAACAACAGCATTTTGACATTTCACTTATGTTTTATTTTAAAGTTTTTTTTGTTTTCGTTTTTTTTTTTTTTTGCGCTGTGTATTAAAGTATATTAAAGTATTAAATGCCTATAGAATTCAAATAAATAGAAAATGGCTGACTTTTGAATGCCACATTTATCAAGGCATTTTGTTAGTGAAAAATAAGTGAACAACCACATATTATATAGAAATAACTAATACTTTGTTTTGAACAGCTAAAAATATCAAATCCAGCTATGTTTTTGTAAGAGAATGAATTTCTTTATATATCAATAGAGCATGATTACAACTTGTACTGAAACAATGCGGATGGTTTACGAAAGATTACAGGGTTCATTAGTCATTAAAATATAGCACTTCCTTTGCATTATATTGAATGAATAAATATAATTTAGTTTTACCAAACTACGTGAAAAATGTACTCGGGTTAATAAACCTAAATCTGTCCTTTTATCCAAACAATATTTTACCTTTGTAAATTCTTAGATGTTTGTTAGCATCAATTTGGCTGTAGGTCCTATCAAAGGAAGACAACTATCAACCTGCTGCCCGGATGTTGTTTCATGTTTTGCAATATAAAGATTAACATTTCAGAAGAATAGTTCATTAAAACTGATTAGAAATTGACATGTAAACAATTGTTGTTGAAATATTGCCTCCTATGTTGGACAGTTGTTTAGTGACATTTTAGTGACATGTGGTTAGTCACATTTTGATCACTGTTACATGGACATTCATAGGAAGCGCCAAATTTACAGTAAGACATGTACTAATAGGTGGCAGAGGCAAAGAGGTTGCATTTCTCTATATAATTACTGACCACACATTATTTTCCATCATCAGTAGGTATAATCTCATTTAAGTTATTAACCATTATCATTTAATTTCTTGAAAAACAAGAAATGTTCTGTATAAAAAGAAAATGTGATCCTAGCAGGAAGGTGTTCCTTAGGGTACAAAAAGTTGTGTGCCTTCAGTTTTGAAAACTTAGTACTGCCAACAGGATCTTGCACTAAGGGTGTGTTTTGACAGACTTTTTGCTTGTGGTAATGGTGTCGGTTTGACATCAGCTTGGATTCTGGGTTTATGCATGTAAGGTACATTTGACCTGCAGTTGACCTCCTTCTCAACTGCATTTCACCTACTTAAGCGGGCATTCCTATTGACTTGTATGCAGATACAAACCCACTTGAAGTAAAAAAAATGCTAGTCAACACAGACCCTAAAGTTCATCAGAAGAGAAGTCAAATGTTCTAGTTCAATTTAACAAAACATGCATGTAGCTAAATTTAATCATCCAGCACCAGCAATCATCTGAGCAGTAAGTTAAAGGAGTTGTAAAGGCAGAAGGCTTTTTATCTTAATGTATTCTATACATTAAGATAAAAAATCTTTTGGGTGTAGCAGCCACCCTAACACGCCCCTAACTACTTACTTGAGCTCCATCTCTCCCCAGCGATGTCCACAAATGTATAAGTCGTCTGGGATACTCCTACTGATTGGCTGTTACAAAGCAGAGGCGCCATTGGCTTCCCCTGGCTGTCAAAGTCAGTTAGCCATCAGGGGATAGAGGCTGTGGGGCCAGGTTGTGGCTCTATGTCTGAATGGACACAGGGAGCTGTGACTTTGCTCCACTTCCCCCATAGGAAGCTGCAGACTGTGGGGGCACTTGATAGGAGGGAGGGGCCAGGAGCAGCAAAGAGTAGGATCCGGGCTGCTCTGTGCAAAACCAACTGCACAGAGGAGGTAAGTATAACATGCTTGTTATTTTTTTTTTTAAAACAAGACTTTACAATCACTTTAAATCTTTATATTACCTGCTTCATATAGTCTAAAAGTGAAAAGTATTGTGTTTTGGTCCATGCATATTGTGTCAGTACAAGCTGTGTTATGTTATGGTTTATTACACCTCTATTAATACCCCTATTTCCTACAAGGAGATTTGTTTATACTCGGCAAACTTGTCCTGCTTCAAATATCAAGTTGGGTCAAGTGTTTTCTTTTTTTTTTAGTTTTTTTTTTTTTCATTATTTGTCTTAAAATGACTGGCAAATTAAAAAAAAGCACTGAATCAGGTCACTGGGTCAGCATAAAATAGCTTTCTATATTTCCAACAATATCTGATTCATTCTAAGATCTGGATGTCTTTTTGAATATCAAATCTTTTGAAAATGTGGATGGGATACATGATATGAACAATGTGTCTGTTGGTAAATGAATGTTTTTTTCTGTTTGTTTTGGATAAATCTCCAGAAAATTCCTTTATTGATGGTAGGAGTCTTCTGTTGCCAGTCTCGTAGAGTCTGTGAATGTCTTTGTATTGCATGTCAGTTTTGTTCTTCAATAAGAACTTACTGGAATATCTAACACATATAAAAAAACAAAGCAAATAATTAATTATCAATTATTCATTTATATTATGTTCAACATATATAGTTCATAATATAATTGTATTACAAAAACATGTTAACACAATTTTTAAATCGAATTTACTCAAATTTGGCATACATATATTGCAACTATTCTAAAATTGCATCACAGTAATGCTATTAACACAGTAACAAAGTCTACTGCACAAAAATTCAGTTTCTTATAAAGGACAAAACTTAAGTGTATGACAATGCTAAATAATTGAATGATGCAACAAAACTCTCATGTGTACACCATTAGTTCACCTCATTTGTTGACACTGGTTTTGCACTTGAAAGTGATACCCACCACAAAATGTAACAAATGTTCTGTGAAAAAAACATTCAGTAATAGTCCATTCATAGTGAGGCATTTTAATATTGGCGACACATTTAGTGAGAAAAAATACATGTATTAAATATTGTGGTACTGATGTTTCAATTTTGTATATAAGCTGTGGCATTCAAATGTCTAAAAAAAAAAATATATATATATATATTTTGCTCTATTGTCTTTTGTCTATTTTACTTTTAGTATGCTTGTATTGCTTTAGTTTAAAGTTTAATCACTGATGTTGTTTTGAGACAATAACAAAGGAAATCTCAATATGGCAAGTACTTCAAAATACATAAACCGCAATATTAAGCATATTCTGCTATTTTACTGCATGGCAAAATTATCAATATCATTTTTAAAAGGGTGCTATTTTTAAAGTACATACAAATAAACCAAATTATTCTTCAAAAGCAATAGACTTTTAATGTACAACTGAATCGCTGTCTTACATGTAAATAATATCAATGCTTAAACTTTTTGGACATATCTAAAGATGTTTTATTTTCAAATTATATTACAACATTTTGAGAATACAGTATCACAATTGCAACATAAATTCAGTTTCATGTTAGATATGATAATAAAATCATGTCACATATCATTAATTGAATGCATAATGATACTCAGTGGTTGCAGAAATTATCCATGCCTCATTTATACTGGTCTTGTTGGGAAAAAAAAATTACTTCAGTAAATGATCCCTTAAGTGTAAATATTCCCAAAATGTGCACTTCCAGATACACTTTCTATTATTTTAACTGATAAACTTGAATTATGTTGGTATAGTAGTTGCTGTAAAACATTCATTTGTTTGAATGTTTAATTAGCATACTGTTCTTGACATCATGTGCTTAAGTAGAATAAAGTTTGTGAACCCTTTGGAATCTTTCAGATTTCTGCATGAATGGCTTCCAAAATGGGACATTCTGTTTATTCATAACAGCACAAAAAGATTTTTAACATGTTTTTATTCTTTAGGACCCAAAGCATAGACCATATGTATTTGACAGTTGAGGGTTTGTCTCAAAGTTCTCTACAGAGAAAACTTAGACAATGTACTGAAACTCATACTTAACAGATGAATTAGTAACATGGCTTTAAACATATACAGATAATGATAATATAAAGATAATGCCAGTGTAATAAATAAACTAAATAGTTCCAGAATGTGAACGATACATGGCAAAAGCCCAGACTCCATATATTGTTGAGGATTTGGAAGATGTCCAGTTTTTGCCCAAAAAGACAAAAGGGAATTTAGACTCCAGCAGGTTTTTCAAATTGTTTAGTTAGTCAAAGTCAGCCAAAGTCGGTGATTAGTCCTAAATGAAAGGGGCTAATCATGAGTTAAATTCACTTTATAACAAGTGATCAGCAAAGTGAATAGAGGATAGGTGTTATGGGAACATCATGAAATTAGTTATCTAATGTGGTTGCTGCATTCAGCACTAGCTGTAGGTGGGTCTGGGAGGCTTTTGTACTTATTGGTACCTGACCATAGCTGATAAAAGTAGAAGTATGGGTTGAGGGTCTTGTGTGATGATAAGGTTTCTAAAGGATAGCTTCACTCTTAGTGGAGATCATTTATCTGGCACTGTCCTTGCAACTGGAAATACAACTAATTAGATGTGTTTCTTATTTGAATAGATGACTATGTTCCCCCTGCAAGTCTAGCTTCTGGGTTCATTCTGATTTGCTGAAGAAGAAGCAGCTCCTGACAACCACTAGAATAAACTTTAAGCAAGACATGAGATAGACTTCTTGTATGATGATCTCATAGGACTTATTTTCCAGACACAGAGGTTTTAGATGTGAGCACTGCCATTTGGACTAGCAGCCGAGTACCACTTGCATATCAAAGACAGACCATGACCCTAGATTATATTATTTAGCGGCGTCATGTAATCTGCAAACATCATTAGAGGTCGGAATGGACTTTGGGGTATAATATACTTTAGTGAGACAGATGTACAGGAAACGAAACACAGGGACTTGCCAGCTATTAAGGTCCATATCACTGGAGAACATCATCAATGTCACAGTCTTCTTTAACAAAAAAAAACATTATATTGCCATGTCTTAACTAAACAAATAGATTTTATATGTGAATCTTTCTATCTAGTAAGTAGTTAATCTTCCATTATGGACAGTTACCTCAGTCAAGCACCTTCAGTACCTGTGAACCAGACTTGTTCTACTGAGCACCCACTACTGGTATTGTTCATCATAGGGATTTCAGCACCAACAATTTGAAAATATAACCATATCCTACATGCTACAACCACTAGCCATATTGTAAGTTTTAGGCTGACCAAAAACACTTAAATCCCTCACCTCCTTGAACTCTAAAACATAAAGTGACCTTTTAAATTAAATTTTTTTTTAATACTTGAAGAGGAGGTCTAGCCCCCCCATGAAAAGTTAAAAGTCAGCAGCTACAAATACTGCAGCTGCTGACTTTTATTATATCTACAAAAAACAGCGCTCAATGGGATCATGATAAAAGTTAATTTAATCAAAAATATAATCCAATAACAGAAAAAAACAGGGAACAGTTCAATCCAATACTGTTCACTTCATCAAAGGAATCTGGTAAAACAATAAATAAAAAACTGTGCACAATACCGCCTCAGGTCCTGGGAACAAAGGGTTAACCAAGGTTAACATTACATAGGGTCCATAGATATACCGCAATGGAAGTGAAAATAAGGGGTTAACATTTGAAGTATTTTAAATCCTCCCCTTTTCCTTTTTTGGCGCTTGTTCTGCCTTTAAATTTTGCTCTAACAATGGCTCCCGTGACTTTGACAATGCGCAGGCACGCGAAACATGTCAGTCACAGTCGCCATACCAACTTACTAAGCGTGCGCTCCGCTTCACTATGGTCCTGACCAGCGGATGCTCTCTCCTTCCGGGTCGCTTGGGGTTTCGCTTCCGCCACAGTAGTTCACCATTCAGGACGCCCGATCGATGCTAGCTGACGGGGCACAGCTGAGCGGCGCACACAGCACATCTTTCTGTGTTTAGCAGCATTCACAGCAGCTGACTGACGAGAGCGGCCCCATGTATATACCGGAGTGAGAACCTCCAAACACCTTGGTTAACCCTTTGTTCCCAGGACCTGAGGCGGTATTGTGCACAGTTTTTTATTTATTGTTTTACCAGATTCCTTTGATGAAGTGAACAGTATTGGATTGAACTGTCCCCTCTTTTTATGTTATTGGATTATATTTTTGATTAAATGAACTTTTATCACGATAACATTGAGCGCTGTTTTTTGGAGATATCCTGTTTGAACTTTGCTCCGTAAGTTAACCACTTCAGCCCCGGACCAATTGGCAGCCAAAGGACCAGGCCCTTTTTGCAATTCGGCACTGCGTCGCTTTAACTAACAATTGCGCGGTCATGCGACATGGCTCCAAAACAAAATTGGCGTCCTTTTTTTCCCACAAATAGAGCTTTCTTTTGGTGGTATTTGATCGCCCCTGCGGTTTTTATTTTTTGCGCTATAAACAAAAATAGAGCGACAATTTTGAAAAAAATGCAATATTTTTTACTTTTTGCTATAATAAATATCCCCAAAAAATATATATAAAAAAACATTTTTTTTCCTCAGTTTAGGCCGATACGTATTCTTCTACATATTTTTGGTAAAAAAAATCGCAATTAGCGATTATTGATTAGTTTGCGCAAAAGTTATAGCGTTTACAAAATAGGGGATAGTTTTATTGCATTTTTATTAATATTTTTTTTTTATTAGTAATGGCGGCGATCAGCGATTTTTATTGTGACTGCGACATTTTGGCGGACACATCGGACATTTTTGACACATTTTTGGGACATTTGTCATTTATACAGAAATCAGTGCTATTTAAATAGCACTGATTCCTATGTAAATGACAGTTGTAGTTAGGGGGTTAACCACAAGGGGGCGGGGAGGAGTCAGTGTGACGTGTTGTGTTGTGGTTACTGTAGGGGGGCGTGGCTGTACGTCTGACGTCATTGATCGGCGTTCCCGATGACAGGGAACCGCCGATCACTGACAGTCAGTGTAGGAAGCGCGGGGAGAGGTTTGTTTACATAGACCTCTCCCCGTTCTTCCGCTCCGTAACCCGATCGCGGGATACCAGCGGCGATCGGGTCCGCTGGTCCCGCGGCCGTGGTCACGGAGCTCCCGACCGGGTCGCGCGCGCCACTGGCGGCGCGCGCGCGCCCCCCGGGCAGGCAAATTAAAGGGGACGTACAGGTACGTCCTTTTGCCTGCCCGTGCCATTCTGTTGACGTATATCTACAGGAGGCGGTCGGGAAGCGGTTAAACAGCTGCCTGAGTTCTGAAGTCCCTCCATTCCAGATAATGTCCAGATATTGATTTTTAGATGACTGTTTTTTTTAGCGCTGGAAGTTTTTTGTTGTTTGACTTTTATTATATGGACACTTACCTGTCCAGGGAGCCCGCGATGCCAGCACCCCAGCCGATCTTTGAATCTGCTGTAGCTGCTGCCATTCCTGGTAAGGGAACCTGCCAGTGAAGCCTGCAGGGCTAGTTAAAAACACCTGAACATATTCAAAAAATATGGGGGTTTGGTCACACTATCTTGAATTTAAACGCATTGGTGAGTGCTTCCCAAATATGTTTTTGTATGAAGGTCATAACCAGGTCTGTAGTTCTACTATCCTCTATAGTTCCTAAGGCACTAAACACATGAACATTGTTTGAGCTTTGCATCAACTTCAGATAGCAAGTCGTGAACAGCCTTTATGAAACCCTTAAAACATTGTTCAAACACAGATCCAGTAGTCATTAATACCTGGATGTCCAGACAAAATTTAACAGCAACAGTATATCTCAATAAACTTGACAATAAACTAGCTTTTGGTGTAATATATGGTTTGTTAAGCTTGTTAAATCTGCCAAAATTAAACGTTAATGTGTTTAGGACCTTGATATTTCAAAAAAACATTTCATACCAATTGCAATCAAAACATATATGCAGCTTTCAAATCCTCTAGGTTCTATACTATAATTAAATATTTTTGAGTAATATGTCCACTTTTGAGGAAATACTTTTCTACATATATCTGACCTCTGATTAAAAAATGACATAGTTGAATAATAATAACTGCTACTTTTAAAGCTGGTTTATCCTTAAATGGCAGTAATCAAACAGTGAATAGTGTAGAAAATTTTTCAATGAACCTTTTTTTTGTACAGGAATAGATTGTTAAATCCTATTAGTAGTGTTTTTGCATACTTTTTAGGTTTACCAGGCATTTAAATGTCAATCTCTATTAGAATAAGTGTTTTCATTTAGGGTACTGAGGATTCTGTTTGATGACTCTTGTGACAAGTAATTTATATGCAAAATCTACTGCTTATGAGAGTCAGTCAGCGGATTAAACAGTAATACTAATGTATGGTTTCCCTTAACCATACATTTACCATACAAAAATATATGCAGCTCTGGAATTCTCTTTGCTTTTCTGTAGCTTTCAGTCCTTGTTTTTAGGAGATAATAAAGCCTAATATGACATACATTTTAACATGGGATCTTGAAATCTAACACATAGATGCAACATAATAAGGGTTCATTATTTGTAAAATGTTCTATATAGAACACTGTATATATGAGCCCACGTGCACTGCACCCAGTAAAAATGATCAGGAAATATTTCAGCCTCATTACACTGATGGCATGGCAATAGTTTTTGTAGATTTTTTATGATCTATGTCATTCTTGCTTTGCGCACTGTAACAGTAAATTTAATTTTGCTCGCCTATATGTGAACCTTTGATCTTGTTATGAGATGCATGGTTAGTCTTTTGCATGAGTATCACATAGCAGGTTTTTTAACACCTCTGTCCACAATAATGCAATAAATAGAAATATTGACATATCATTAATTTCCAAAGCCTATCATCTGCGCCGTGAGGAAACAGACTGGTTTGACAAGCCAAGAGAATCACGCCTAGATAATGGACATGGAATTGATCGAAAACTGCCAGACAAATTATCACACAGCAGGCCACCTCATCAGGATCAAGTAAGATGGTAGAGGTGCTGGATTAGACATGCATGACATAGCAGTCTTCTTTGTTTTTCAGTAACATTTACAATATTTTTTGGGAAAACCATTAAAGTGTTTGTAAACCCTAAAAGCAGTATTCAAACCAAAAGCAAACATTTATTATTTTGCAGCTTACCAAGTCCTAGATGTGATAGCTGCCTTAATTTTCTTTTTTACATTTTTTCCTATATTTTCACCTGGTAAACTGGCCAATAAGTCTATTGTTTTTCAAAAGAACAAGCTCCCTTGCAAGATATATAATTTACAGGGGCGAGATTAACTAATTAACAAGGACAGGGGTATTCATAATGATACGCTTTTATTTATTTATGTAAAACCTTTATCACAAAGGGGAAAACAAAAATCTGTTGGCTGTATATGCTTATAAAGTGTTAGCTGAAATTTGGCTTCAATTTATTTGTTTATTTAATTCTGCTAGTACTGCCAACACTCGCCTCCCCCAAAACTAAAAATGCTGCTGTCTGCTGTACCTCATGTGTTAATTCATCCAGAGTGTAGGCATTTTAATACAGGAGGTTTGTTACCAGCCAGATCACCAGGTGACAACAGAGGGAAAAAAGAAAACTGATGCAGCCACCACATCTAATGATTGGTGAGCTGCAATATATAACATTTTTGTTTTTTAATTTAATACCACTTTAAGGAGTAAAAACACTAAAACCATTTAGAAAAAGTATTTTCAAGCAAACCACTTTAACCACTTCAGCCGGTTTTACCCCTTCACGACCAGGCCTTTTTTTTTGCGATATGGCACTGCGTTAATTTAACTGACAATTGCACGATTGTGCGACATTGCACCCAAATAAAATTGATGTCCTTTTTTTCTCACAAATAGAGCTTTCATTTGGTGGTATTTGAACACCTTTGCGTTTTTATTTTTTTGCGCTATAAACAAAAGAATAGTGACAATTTTGGAAAAAAATATATATTTTTTACTTTCTTCTATAATACATATCCAATATAAAAATTAAAAAAAATTAATTTCTTAATCAGTTTAGGCCAATATGTATTCTGCTACATAGACTAAGCTAAATTCTAAACGCAACACTTATGTGTTTGCCCCTATTTATCATGACCTGAACTCAACACAAAACGCCTATTTCTCTCAAATATTGTTCACAAATCTGTCTAAATCTGTGTTATTGAGCACTTCTCTTTGCCAAGATAATCCATCCACCTCACAGGTGTGGCATATGAAGATGCTAATTAGACAGCGTGATTATTACACAGGTGTGCCTTAGGCTGGTCATAATAAAAGGCCACTCTAAAATGTGCAGTTTTATCACACAACACAATGCCACAGATGTTGCAAGGGAGCGTGCGATTGGCATGCTGACTTCAGGAATGTCCACCAGAGCTGTTGCCCTTGAATTGAATGTTCATTTCTCTACCATAAGCCTTCTCCAAAGGCGTTTCAGAGAATTTGGCAGTTCATCCAACCGGCCTCTCAACCACAGACGACGTGTAACCATACCAGCCCAGGACCTCCACATCTAGCATCTTCACCTCCAAGATCATCTGAGACCAGCCACCTGGACAGCTGCTGAAACAATCGGTTGGCATAACCAAAGAATTTCTGCACAAACTGTCAGAAACCGTCCCAGGGAAGCTCATCTGCATGCTCATCATCCTCATCGGGGTCTCGGCCTGACTGCAGTTTGTCGAAACTGACTCGAGTGGGAAAATGCTTACATTTGATGGTGTTGATGGTTTTCGGACCCCCAATACAGTAAAACTGCACATTTTAGAGTGGCCTTTTATTGTGGCCGGCCTAAGGCCCACCTGTGCAATAATCATGCTGTCTAATCAGCATCTGGATATTTCACACCTGTGAGGTGGATGGATTATCTTGGCAAAGGAGAAGCAATCACTAACACAGATTTAGACAGATTTGTGAACAATATTTGAGAAAAATAGGCCTTTTGTGTACATAGAAAAAGTTGTAGGTGAATGGATGAATGAATGAAAGACTTGTGTAGCGCTGCAACTGCGAACTGAATCGCCTCAAGGCGCTTGATCCGTCCTGTGCTTTGAGTCTAGCTCATGATAAATAGGGGCAAACAAAAAAGTGTTTTGTTTAAAATTTTGCTCAGTGCATTTTTGGTAAAAAAATTCCAATAAGTGTATATTGATTGGTCGGCGCAAAAGTTATAGTGTCTACAAACTATGGGATATTTTTATGGCATTTTTATGTATTTATTTTACTAATAATGGTGGGGATTTTTTTAGAAGGACTGCGACATTGTGGCGGACAAATCGGACACCTGACTGGCACTTTTGACACTTTTTTGGGGACCAGTGACAACATTACTACAGTGATCAGTGCTAAAATATGCACTGTTACTATAGTAATGACCCTGGTAAGGAAGGGGTTAACACCAGGGGGATCAAAGAGTTAAATGTGTCCCTAGGGGGTGCTTATTAACTGTGCAGGGATTGCTCTGACTGGAAGAACACAGAGATCCAGTTTCCTGCTCAGCAGGAACACAAGATCTCTATGTTCTCCCCTGTCAGAATGGCGATCTGCCTTGTTTACAGAGCCTCTCTGGGGAATGATCGTGGGTGGCCAGCAGACATTGCATCCACCGAACCTGCTGAGTGGCTCACCCTTTGTCCAATTGGCACGCACGCACCCCCAACGGCTAATGCACAAAGCAATGTACAGGTACATTGTTTTGCGCATCCGGGCCGCTTTGCCACAGTAAATGTGCGGAATGCGGTCCGGAAGAGGTTAATAAAACAAAAAACAAAAAAGTTAAGTAGTAACTAGACTGCCAATCAGCTCCATATCTATAGGTTCAGAGGGATGTGGGCAGAGACGGCTTATAATGATCAGCAACTTACATTGACATCACATATCAAGAGAGCTCTTTCGCTCCTTGGGAACAGCTCTAGGCAGAGATGGAGGCATTATTGATGTCCCATGGTCAATCACTCCTGTATTATGGACATGTCAGCCTGTGAAGTCACATACAGACTATGGCAGATTCAATGTGCTTTTGCACAGCATCCTGCTGTTCCCAACTCTAGGGGTGCTGCCCATGTCTGTCAATGCTATTTCAGGTCTGAACCTGCAATTAGTGTTAAACGGAAAGGAAATTGAAGCCAGACAGCATGCAAGAGACTGGCACGATCACCAGGTATTTAGACTTTGGTATGCAGACATGATATAAGAGGATAAATACTAATAGTTAACATGGACATTGGAGTGGAGTGTGTTTTTTTTTAATGTTTTTAATACAATTTAAGAAAAGATTGGTGTAGTTGCATTGGGTGCATGTGCCGTATGAATCTCTGCTTCTATGCTATTGACTCACTGATTCAAATTTCTCAGAGCCATCTGTGGGCTTTCATAATCTTCACAATATAGAAGGTACATGGAAGGCATACTGATTAGTACCTGACATGTCTCAAAGAATGGATTAGCTAGAGTGTAAGGGGTATACTTGGAGTTATCAGTCTTTATATTAGTAAAAATTGGAGGAAAATAGTAATAGAGGCAATGCAGAGAGAGAGCAAATGTTTTTATTGAAATGTAATTAAAGGTGAATTCATTGTACTGCTAAGCAAAAAAAAAAAAATTTAATACATCAATGTTTGTGAGTTTATTAACTGAATGATAGATTTCATGTATGTGAATTGAATTGATGCATACAATTCATGGTCCATTCACAATGTTTTCTTTTCAATGTATTTTGATATATATTTTATATGTGTTAGATGAATGGAAAACCTATTCATTACCAATTTCCGCATTCAAGAATTAAACTTCTCAGAGATCCAAAGGACCACACTGTTTCAGGTAAATGTAACCCCATTTTAGAAATTGTATGCCTGTTCTTATGCTTTTAAGGTTGATAGGGATGTATGACACAGGCATAAAACTGCTAGAAGAGGAAACTGCAGCATCTATAAGAGCTATATAGATTGATTAAATGTTGTTAAATTCATTTGATAAAAATACTTGTTAAGCATAAAATGTATCTGATAGATTCTTGACAAATGTTATTCCAGACCTGTGTCACTTGCACAAGCAGGTATCACTATTCTGAGCCTAGTATTTTCTTTTCATAATGGTTCTTTCAAACATATTCAAAGCTTGCAAACTTAAAGATAGACTAGACAAAAGAGTACCCCCTTTTTAAATAACAACAGTAAGAATGGACACAACGCACATGTGGTAATGGTGTGGAGTTGTGTAAAGAAACTAGGGTTGCTTTACTAAAAACAAAGATAGTATATTTTGCAAGGGAAATTTGCCCAGAGCTTCATGAAATTTCACTTTGCTAAGAATGCTTAATCACATACAAAATTAAAAACTGCATGTTTTCTTGCAAATTATTGAATGTTGAAAGATCCGGGGAAAATGACCCTGCAAAGTAAAGCTTCTCTTGTAAAATTAACAGTATATTTTTCTTTAGTAAATCAACACAATTGAATGAGTAGCAGGTGATATAGAACAGAAAGCAGAATGAAACCAATGTTCAGAAAAGATAGAGCACCTGTAAAAGTAGTGTGAAGCATGCAATCAATCTGTATGAAAGATGCCTAATAAATGCACATTTTTTCATTCCTTTTTCAGTTCAAAAACAATTTTCAAAATAAAATAAAACATTTTTTTCTTCTTAAAGCGGTGTTCCGTCCGAAATTATACTTTTTAAATAAAAATACCCCTATAATACACAAGCTTAATGTATTATAGTAAAGTTAGTCTGTAAACTAAGGTCTGTTTTGTTAGTTTTTAGCAGTAGTTTGTTATTTTATAAACTTGCAGCAGGCCGTGGTCATCTTAAGTGTGGGCATCTGAAGCCAGACTGTATTTCTTCCTGGATCTCATCCTTGCAGATCTCGTACATGCTCAGTGCAGCATAAGCAGTGTAATAGGTTTCAGGTCAGGTTTCCATAGCAACGGCAGTGTCAGAGGAAGTTGCTGCCCCTTCCCAGGAGGCATTGCAAACAGGAAATGATGCGATGGGCCGCGGCCAGGGAGGAGGAAGTGAAAAATTAATACAGCAGATATACAGTCTGTGCTGAAAAAAAAATAAAAAAAATATCCAATTTGTTTACAGTGCACAGTTTAGTGAGGGATGCTGAAGAGTTGTAAAAGTGGGTGGAACTCCACTTTAAGACACTTTTAGTTAAAGCAAAACATTGACATTTAACAAATTATAACTTATAATTATTAGATCATTACTTTTCATATTTAGACAAATGTAAAAGTGATATTTGATTAAACCAATGTGCATAATTTAGCGAGTTCTCCATTAATGGTGTTATAGTTTCCATTTCTGCCAAAACATTCATTTCCACTATATAAAAAATATGATATACTGTACTCAGTAATTAAGACTAGCGACAGGAAGACAGAGATATTGCGGAAAACTATGGGCGCTAAGGCATCTGTTTGCTGTACTGGTGAGTTAACTTGATACTAAATTTCAAATGATGTTAAATTTGGACCCAATTTCATCGACTCGGGTGACCATATTCACTCATCTCTGTTGATGAGATGGAATAATTAGTAATGCACATTTTTCTCCCTTTCTTACCCTCACAGGGTAGAGATTTACAGAGAGCATGAAAAAGTAATATTGTTGTAGATTATGTTTCATACAAAAAAAAGGCATGACAGGTCTTTGCAAGCAGAAACT
Organism: Lithobates sylvaticus; assembly: GCA_028564925.1. Classification (NCBI taxonomy): domain Eukaryota; kingdom Metazoa; phylum Chordata; class Amphibia; order Anura; family Ranidae; genus Lithobates; species Lithobates sylvaticus. The sequence continues at coordinate 457,521,551 of CM053029.1, read as the reverse complement.
AAACAAAATTAACCATACAACGATTGCAGCTATGTGCCACTAAGGCTGATTAGCATTAGATTGGAGGGGGGACTAGGAAGAGGTGTACATTTTTTTTTAGCAGTAGTTACCCTTATGACATGCACAGGATTTTTTTCACTGCTAATATCTTGGTCTTGGCATCATTAGTCATGATCTGGCAGTGTAGATGTTAATTAACCACTTTCAGACCGGACCAATTTGCAGCCAAAGGACCAGGCCCCTTTTTGCGATTCAGCACTGCGTCTCTTTAACTGACAATTGCGCGGTCATGCGACATGGCTCCCAAACAAAATTGCCGTCCTTTTTTTCCCACAAATAGAGCTTTCTTTTGGTGGTATTTGATCGCCCCTGCGTTTTTTTATTTTTTGCGCTATAAACAAAAAAGAGCGACAATTTTGAAAAAAAAATGCATTCTTTTTTACTTTTTGCTATAATAAATATCCCCAAAAAATATATAAAAAAACATTTTTTTTTTCTCAGTTTAAGCCGATATGTATTCCTCTACATATTTTTGGTATAAAAAATCGCAATAAGCGATTATTGATTGGTTTGCGCAGAAGTTATAGCGTTTACAAAATAGGGGATAGTTTTATAGCATTTTTATTAATAATTTATTTTTTACTAGTAAAGGCGATCAGCGATTTTTATTGTGACTGCGACATTATGGCGGACACATCAGACATTTTTGACACATTTTTGGGACCATTGTCATTTATACAGCAATCAATGCTATTTAAATGCATTGATTCCTGTATAAATGACACTGGCAGTGAAGGGGTTAACCACTAGGTGGCAGTGTAGGGGTTACATGTACCTAGAGGCGTGTTTGTAACTGTCGGGGGGCGTGGCTGTCAGCTAGTGAATGCTGATCTCTGCTCCAATCACAGGGAGCAGAGATCGGCATCACTAGTTGCTAGGCAGAACGGGGAGATGCTGTTTATTTAGACGATCACGGGTATCCCCGTGGCAATCGAGTCCGCGGAACCCACGACCGGCCTCACGGGGGTCCCGACTGGCGCACCTGATGGCACGGCGGCATCTTAAAGGGGACGTACCTGTACGCCCTTATGCCTGTCCGTGCCATTCTGTCGACGTACCTCATCGTGCGCCGGTCGGAAAGCGGTTAAGAAATGGTCAACAATGAGCATAGTTAGTGTTGATCACATAGATTTTTCAGTATGAAAAACAAAATCTTAGATTCTGATTGCATTTCCATTTTCACATGGAAATTAATGTTTACCATTTAGGAATCGGAAGGAAATTGTCAGAATCAGCTTGAAATTTACTGGTAAGATAACACATTTCTTCTCTCTTGTCAAATCTGATGAGAGGTCTGCCAGTATATGACCAGCCCCACTTACAACTCGTTTTTCTTTTAAGACTTTGTTATTCCAACAAGTTGACTTTTTGAAATAAAGAATTTTCTAAGGCGACAAATGAAATGTTTTCAAGAAAGGTGAACAATATAATGGTGACATTTAGGCAAGGTAGTAATGAACATGTACACATAAATTCTTTGACATTTTCACGCAGTTCTCAATAAGAAAAAAACACCTGGTGATCCTGGAAATATAAATATTTAAAATGTGTTTTGATGTTCTATCCCCCACCAAGAGGCAGATACACCATGGATGAGATATCTAGCACCTGTTACATTGTGGCAATATCATAAATAATTACTTTGTCTAATTAGTATAAACTGCTGCTCATAACCATGCAATGTACTGAACAACATTGTAGGGTTTTTTGTGCATGTGAAACAAGGTAATAAAATCAAGACACAAAGCTGAGATCTATTTTCTGTCCAAACACTGAAAGGTAAAATGGAGCTAAATGACTACATAATTAGAGTAATACCATGACAAATATAATCTTTTCATTGGCTTAGTGTACTGAAACAAACTAAAGTTTATTTATTATTGGACGTTGGTTGCTTGTATTTTGCCACAAGAGTTTACTTTTTAAATTATAACTTCTGATGTATTTCTTACAAAGCTCATTTACAACAATGGAGATGCTGGAAAACTGTATATAATATATATATAAATATATTAGGGCTGTTACTGATTAGAATTTTCATGTTCGATTAATCATTTTTTTTAAGTCGATGAATCAACTAATTTTGATTAATTATAAAGCACATACAGTTTTACATTTTTTTATTAAACTTTAAGAAAAACGTAGAAAGTTAGTTTAACTTTAATTATAAAATGTATATAGTATATTGACTGTCAGTCACTTTATAGTAGGCAAGTAGGCACATCTTTTCACATCTGCCCCCATACTGCAATATCCACATCTGCCCCAAAACTGTAATATCCACATCTGCCCCCATACTGTAATATCAACATCTGCCCCCATACTGCAATGTCCACATCTGCCCCCATACTGTAATATCCACATCTGCCCCCATACTGTAATGTCCACATCTGCTCCCATACTGTAATGTCCACATCTCCCCCCATACTGTAATATCCACATCTCCGATTGTCCGCTCTGTCCATAATAGACAGCAGGCAGACCCGTCTGCAGAGTAGACGGCACAAGCAGGCAAGTGATGATGATGTCAGCGCGCCGTTACTAGGCCGCCGCTGGGCAGACCAAGATGGCCGCCGCTCCGGAGCTAGGCCAAAGCCGCGGCCTTTCCTATGGGTGAGACCACAGAGCTCAATCTGCAGATCGTCCTTGATGAAAATTATTTTGATCGATCATAAAAATGAACGATTAATCGAGCAATTAATCATTATTTCCGCAGCCCTAATATATATATATATATTTACATCAATCAGCTATAACCTTATGACAATCCACCCTATATTGCGTAGGTCCCCTTTTTGCTGCCAAAACGGCCCCTTTTACCACCGAAACTGCCCTGACCCCATGAGACATGGATGCCACTAGACCTCTGAAGGTATGGTGTGGTATCTGGCACCAAGTCATCAGTAGCACATCCTTTAAGTCCTGTAAGTTGCAAGGTGAGACCTCCATAGATCAGACTTGTTTTTCCAGCACATCCCATAGATACTTGATTGAATTGAGATCTGGAAAATTTGGAGGCCAAAGTCAACACCTCTAACCCATTGTTGTGTTCCTCAAACCATTTTTTCAGTGTGGCAAGGTACATTATCCAAACCATTTTTTCAGTGTGGCAAAGGTGCATTAACCAGCTGAAAAGGGCCACTGCCATCAGGGAAAACCATTTCCGTGAATGGGTGTACTTGGCCAGCATTAGTTGGTACATGTCAAAGTAACACCCACAGGAATGGCAGGACCCAGGTTTCACATACTGCATCCTGGTGCTATCTCTTCCCTAGGTAAGTGACACATACGCACCCAACTATCCACAAAGTAAAAGAAAATGTGATTCATTGGACCAGGCCATCTTCTTCCATTGCTCTGTGGTCCAGTTTTGGCCCATTGTAGAAAGGGGTATATTTGGAGTGCTTGGCGCCCAATCTGGGAAAGTCTGAGTGGGTAGGTGGTGCAAATAATGCAGGGGTGTATCTGGGCATAATATGCCAAAACAATTAAAAATACATGAAAATCCAAGAGGAGTCTCTAAGCAAGAGTCCATGCACTGTAGTTACTGGCAGCCAGCTGTCAGCGTTGAATGAGACTCTGTGAACACTAAAGGGAAGAAGAGAGCAGTGCAGATCTAAGTGCAGCATAGAATAAAACCAAGTTTAATATGTGGTAATGAACTCACAAGGGGCAGAGGCAGTATAGGCATATAGTACACAGGGTCCATGTGGGTCTCTACTGTCTGTGCAAGCAGGCGCAGGTGATTGCTAGTCCTGGCTGCTCCGGCGGCATTCGAGACTCTTAGGCTGGAGATGATCAGCTGGGCAGGTGGTGAGACATCATTCGTGCATCAGCTGTGACAGGCAGAGGGCGTGGCTGAGCTTGTGTTTGGAGTATGCGTGCTTCTTCATCAGACATGGGGGTGGCCATCTTAGATGAGGTCTATATAGGGGAAGGAAGGGCAATCCATGGAACAGCAAAGCTCAGCGGTCCCATGCTTAGAAATCCCACAAAAAACACACCAATTTCGGTCCACAGTAAAAATACACAGGAAAACAACTATATGCACATATTATCAGATTTAAGACAGGCAAAAAAATATAAAAAAATTATCAAAAAATGGTTTTGGCTGGGAATACTTACAACCAGATAATTTCACAGATATGTAAATCTCATAAGACCATAAGGGTCCTGTTAAAAAAAATATTAATTTGCAAATTAGAGAATGTAAAATGGTAAATGATAACATGTATGACACATGGAAGAAAAGCTTACCTTAAACAGTGTAAGTATCCATAAGAATAAAAATAGAAGAAGAGATTAAAATAAATCAGGACTGTCTGACAATTGTACATGCTAAGTGGTGTAATATATGGGAAATATAATGTAATGTATGCAGAATGCAGCAACCGACAGGTATGGACAGCCCATAGGCTGCCGTGGGTACACAACTAGGAGGTGTGACCTTTGTATAGTATATGGAAACATACATATGTAGTACCGTACAAAGATAAGGCCTATGTGCAAGAAGAGGGGCGTGGGGGAAGGGGGAGAAAAAATAACTGATTCAATATGAGAATGTAAATGGTACATGGTCAGTTCAAAGGTAGTGGGTAGTAGACATTGGGATGAGTGTAAGGAAGATTGCATCATGTCTGATGGGCCGATGTATTCTCGGTGTTCTCTGTTATTTCTATGAAATAAGAGGATGGAATGCATTTTGATGTCTTCATTGAGGCATCCAGGACTCAAGCTATCCAAAGTGTAGATCCAAAAATGTTCTCTCTCAAAGAGACACTTAATGGGCTTTGCTGGGGGGGGGGGGGCTTTGGGGATAGTTTCAACTACCCAAACCTGTAGTCCCTTGGGGGAACCTTGATGGAACTCAGTGAAATGTCTGGGGATCGTGAGTTCTTTACACTCTTCTATGGATCGTCTCTGCGCTCCAATTTTTTTCCGCAGAGTATGGATAGTGCAGCCTATGTACAATGGGCAGGATAAGCAGTAAATGCCGAGTTCTGATGAGCAATTATAAAGTTCTTCCAAGTAATATGTTTTGCCTTTTGTGGTAAATAGTTTTTGTCCATGTTGTACGAACTTGCACATCAAGCACTTCAATTTTCTGCATTTGTACATTCCATTGATGGCTAAGAAAGTGAGAGTGGGTTTGGATTGAGCTTGGTTGGATTTCATTTTACTGGGGGCTATGTGACTTTTAATAGTTCTGGCTTTCCTGTACGTGATTTTTGGTATATTGCTTAGGGGAGACTTGAGATGAGGATCTTATAGGAGTATTCCCCAGTGTTAAGAAAGATATACTCCATCTTTTTATGCTGTGTGTGAAATTGGGTGTTAAATCTTGTTGTTTTGGATGCTTCTCGATTATTGCAGTTGGAAGTGGGTACTTCATTAAGAAATTGCATATAGGCCTCCTCAACTAAAAAAGGAGGATACCCTTTCTCTTTTCCCCTCTACACGTCCAAACCCCTTCACTCTATTTGTTGATTTGAATTGTATATTTCGTATGATACATAGATTACATTATCGTCATCTGCGATGGCTCCCAATCGTTGGTTGACGATTTTGTTGCCTATTGCAATTCCAACAAACTGGGCTTGCCATTCACATCAGTCTGAGATCCAGGCAACCTGGCCTTCCTGGACCTTGAATTATCTCATACAGAACAAGCCATATACACCAACTATGTCAAGCCAACTGCTGGCAATTCCTACCTGTACTTTCGCAGTTGCCATAACCCAAGGTGGATAGCAAATATTCCAAAGAGCCAATTCTGCTGGCTAAAGCACAACTGTACTCGTCTAGATGACTATACTGCACAGGGGGACCTCCTAGAGCAGGGGTCTCAAACTGGCGGCCCTCCAGCTGTTGCGGAACTACAAGTCCCATTCTGCCTCTGCCTATGAGAGTCATGCTTGTAACTGTCAGCCTTGCAATGCCTCATGGGACTTGTAGTTTTGCAACAGCTGGAGGGCCACCAGTTTGAGACCCCTGTCCTAGAGAAAGGGTATCCTTCTTCTTTAGTTGAGAAGGCCTTTATGCAATTTCTTAATGAAGTACCCACTTCCAACCACCATAATTGAGAAGCATTCCAAACTACAAGATTTATCACCCAATTTCACACACAGCATAAAAAGATGGAGTATATCTTTCGTAAACACTGGGGGATACGCCTATACGATCCTCATCTCAAGTCCTCCCTAAGCAAAAATCCTGTACAGGAAAGCCATAAATATTAAAAGTCAGCCCCCAGTAAAATAAAATCCACCCAAGCTCAATCCAAACCCACTCTCACTGCTCATCAGAACATGTAATTTACTGCTTATCCTGCCCGTGCAGCCTGTTGTACATAGGCTGCACAATCCATACACTGTGGAAAAGATTTGGAGAGCACAGACGATCTATAGAAGAGTGTAAAGAACTTACGATCCCCAGACATTTTATCAGGTTCCACCTGGGACTACAGATTCAACCAGGGTTCCCCCAAGGGACTACAGGTTTGGGTAGTCAAAACTATCCCCAAAGCCCCTACCACCAGCTGAGCAAATTAAGAGTTTCTGTGAGAGAGAGGCTTTTTTGATCTACACTTTGGATAGCTTGAGCACTGGAGGCCTGAATGAAGATATTGAAATACATTCTATCCTCTAATTTCATATAAATAACAGAGAACACAGAGAATACATTGGCTCATTGGACATGATGCAGTCTTCTTTACTCTCATTCTAATCTCTACTACCCACTACTTTTGAACTGACCATGTACCATTTCTATCCTCATATGGAATCAGTTCCTTTTCTCCCCCTTCTTCTTGCACATAGGCCTTATCTTTGTACTGTACTCCATATACTATGCAAAGGTCACACCTCCTAGTTGTGTACCCACGGCAGCCTATGGGCTATCCATACCTGTCAGTTGCTGCATTCTGCATATGTTACATTATATTTCCCATATATTACACAACTTAGCATGTACAATTGTCTGCCAGTCCGGATTTTTTTAATCACTTTTCATTTTTATTCTTATGGATACTTACGATGGTTAAGGTATACTTTTCTTCCATGTGTCATACATGTTATCATTTACCATTTTACATTCTCTAATTTGCATATTAATCATTATTAATCATATTAATCATTAATCATCAGGACCCTTATGTCTTATGAGATTTACATATCTGTGATTCATATGGTTGTTAGTATTCCCAGCCAAAAACATTTTTAATTTTTTTTTATATTTTTGCCTGTTTTAGATCTTAAAAAAATGTGCATATAGTTGTTTTCTTGTGTATTTTTACTGTGGGCCGAAATTGGTGTGTTTTTGAGGGGTTTCTAAGCGTAGGACAGCTGAGCCTTGGTGTTCCATAAACTGCCCTTCCTTCCCCTATATAGACCTCACCAAAGATGGCCGTCCCCCATGCCTGATGAAGGAGCATGCATGCTCTGAACGTGAGCTCAGTCTTGCCCTCTGCCTGTCACAGCTGATGCACGAATGATGTCTCACCACTCGCCCAACTGATCATCTCCAGCCCTGGAGCCTTGGAATGGCTGGGACTAGCGATCACCTGCCTGCATGGACAGTAGAGACCCACGTAGACCCTGTGTACTATATGCCTATACTGCCTCTACCCCATGTGTTGTTCATTACCACATATTAAACGGTTAAAAATGGCTAATTGGTGTATAGAAAAACAAAAAAAAATATTTTTGCTTACACGTGCTTGGAGGATCGAAGTCAGAAAAACGTCAACTCATTCACTAAGCTAAGTGAACACTCTTGGCATAGTAAATGAGATGCATTTGGGATGAAGTACTGAATGTATTAATCCAATAATGTGCATGCAAAAATCCTTGTATTGTCTTGTAATGTTAGTCTTAATCTTGCCATAAAATGCAATATGTATTGTTTTGTTATCTGCAAGTTATTTCAAATATAGCTAGTGTTTTAATCTGTTTTAAATGAGCTTCCCTTTACACCAAACCATGATCAATGAAAGTAAAGTGTTCTACATGAAATCAGTGCTTATTTTACTGTATATTTACACTTTGAATTGATTCATTTTAATATTTTTTTTTGTTACTTTCATTACTGGCATGATTATTGACACATTTGGAATAGTAAATGTTTATTTTGAAATGCCAGGTTGTATGACAATAACAGAAGATATTCTAGGATATGCCATGTCAGATTTTCAATATATGTTATTGTAATTTTATTTATGATTACTTATCAGCTGGTCAGAAGTCACAGGTGATTTTATGTTTTGATTAACTAGGAAATGGGTTTGGAATAAGGGTTATTGGTGGAAAAGAGATACCAGGGAGTCAAGGAGAGATTGGAGCATACATTGCCAAGATTCTACCAGGTGGAAGTGCTGAGCAAACTGGCAGACTCAGTGAAGGTAAGAATATATTTGTTTTGTCAGGTATTTATAGCTTTTAAAAAAAAAAAATTGTGACACGTGTAAGAAGAATCTACTAAATACCGGTAGCTGCAGTCACTAAAAAAGCAAATAGTGCTGTTTGTTCAAATAATAGGTATAGCAGAGTCACCATCATATTTTAGATGTATAGCTCTATAAAAGTATTCATATTTCTTTCATAAATGCGTTTTTTTTTAATGTTCAGGTGAATGGTCAAACAACACATGGATATGGATATTTCATTCCCGATATATTTAGGCATGCATGTTTTGATGCAGTCCATTGCATTTTTCCCTATTTTTTCTTCATCTAAATTGAGGACATGTCTATTCTGGTGCAATTTAATGCATTTTGCCATGTTCCAGCTGCATTTCATAACAAAATTAATGCAACATGTTTTTTTGACTGCACTGGAATGCACTGCACTGGTGTGAATTAGAATCATTGGAATCCATGTTAAACACTATCCATGCATTTTTGATGCAGAATAAAAATGCACTGGGCTACATATAATGTGAACCAGAACTTTATCCATTTAAACAACATTTTAAGTAACTTTCTGTTTTGGTAACTTTTAACATAAACCTGAGCATCGCTTAAGGATACATGTACTCGGTAACTTTAGTTAATTCTGTAAAGCTGATTGCAAAAATATATATTTTTAAAGAGTGTGTTTGTGTGTATATTCTGTACATACACAGATTTCATGTTGCTTCCCCATCTTTTCTGTTCCCTATGATGTAGATGATGATGTAGAGAGACAGTACGGTCTGCTGATCTCAGGCGTTAAGTAACTGAGTGTTGCAAGTTCAGTGCATTCATTAAAATCCTGATCTGTACTAGGATCTGGCAGGGGTTTTTAACCCACTTCAATTAAAACACTTAGTTTCCAATAAACCAAGGTTAGATGTCTCCAGTGCACGCTTCATTAGTCAAGTTCAGGACAGTTGCAAACATAGGGGAGGTGAGATCTCTACTTATATGTAATGGATACCAAGCGCAGGTATACAGCAGTGGCAGGGATGACCAGTTCAGTGTAGCAGAACTTAGGAAATGGGAATCAGACTGAGTAAGATTAAAAAAAGTTTAATAATGCACACAGCACCAATCCAAAACCAACAGACCATAAGCAAAGCAAAAGTGAAAAATAAACAGGCCAGTAAAACAAAACCAAGCCAACAAGCTAACTTTAATAGACTATATAAAAAGGGAGGGAAGCTGACATAATAGAGCATGACCAGGACTGGGACTGGAAACAAGGGGAACAAAGATGGGGTAACGGGATACAGGAAACTAGATGCAAGATACAAGATAAGGCAGGGGTCTGTATAATCAGCAAGGAGGTATGTGATTGCTTACCTTCCAGCAGCCAGGATAAGGTGAAGCCTAGTTACTGGGATCTGCTTGCTGCTGAGAGACACCAGCTGGTGGCCACCAGAATTACGCTCCTCAGCTTTGGGAACCACAGTGCCACCAGTAGGTGATCCTGGTCCTGACATTGTGCTCTTTTTGGCTTAAATTCTTGTTTATTATTATAAATTGTAAGGCTGATGTCAGCTAGGTTTCCAGGAAGACATACTACTGCCCCTTACTTGCCAGGCCTTTCAGAAGAATAAAAGAAAAAGGCATAGTAGCTTCATATAGTAAGTTGCAAACTATCCAGCGCTCAGACCAAGGCTCTTCACATAATATCTTGGAAAGGAATGTTTTACTCAATGCAGCCCTCCTTAGACTGAGTAATCTTTACCACACTGGACACACACAGGAGGGTGCAAACCACCATAACCATTTATTAAAAATAATAATATAGCCCTCAAAAATTACACTCGCCTGCTCGCATTTTGTGAGTGGATTTTGAGGGCTGGCTAGGAAGGGCTGCCTGGGAGCCAGGGGGCGAGCACCACTGGCAGGCAGGGTTGAATGGGAGTCCTTCTCCCAGCGATCATGGAGGGGAAGAGTGAGGAGAGTCGCCCGGATGAGCAGAGCGCAGGGAACACAGTGATAACAGCTTTCATTTCAATTACTGTATGTTCCCCGCACTCACTCTCACATACAGCCCCACCTCCTGGCCAGGAACTTTGATAGACAGAGCATCCGTCCAATCCCGGGATGGGTGATCCGTCTATCAAAGTTCCCTGGCCAGGGGGCAGGACTGTATGTGACGGCAAACAGCTGGAACATACAGCAATTTAAATGAAAGCTGTTATCACTGTGTTCCACACGCTCTGATCATCCGGGCAGCTCTCCTGTTCCTCTCCTCTCTTCCCCTGCAGAGGCAGGCTGCATTGGTTGGCACAGGCTGCAATGGAGGATACAGGCTGCTTTGGTGGGCACAGGCAGGCTGTATTGGTGGGCATAAGCTTCATTGGTGGGCACAGGTAGGCTGCATTGGTGGCCACAGGCAGGCTTCATTGGTGGGCACAGGCAGGCTGCATTGGTGGGCATGGGCAGGCTGCATTGGTTGACACGGGCAGGCTACATTGATGGACACAGGTGAGGTAGCATTGATGCACACAGGTGAAGCAGCATTGATGGACACAGGTGACGCAGCATTGATGGACACAGTTAGGCTGCATTGTTGGGCACGGATAAAGTTGTTGTTAATATTTATTTTTATAACTTAATTCTGCATAAAAAATGTAAGTGTCATTTCATAAGATAATTTATGAGGGCGTGTTTAGGGGCAGAATTAGGGGCAAGGCATGGGCGTGGTTAGGTGGGGCAACTGGTGGCGAGTAACCCTTGAGGCCTGCAGCTCAGGACTTGAAATTTTGAGCCCTGCAATAATTTATTCAAAAACATTAATAAAAACAGGCTTATCGAACAACAACGGCAGCTGTAGGCTGTGTCTTCTCTTCCAATGCTACGCCTTTGAGAGGCGTACGTGTTTTTGGGGGCAAGCCCCTCTGTTTTTTATAGCTTCACAACACCTAGACTCCGAGCCAGGCCCAACATCAGTGCCTGACCTCACAAATGCTCTTTTGAAGCTGTTTTAGTTGCAGAGGGTGGGCCAACTCAATTTTGAACCCTACGGACTATGCCATTAAAGTTATTTGTGTGTAAAGGCAAAGATACCAATAACTTTGGTAATATGGACTTATATATATTAAATGCACATATATTAATAATGAAAAAAAAATATTTACAAAGACAGGTAAGCCACATTTGGTCAAAACCCTCCAGTCTTCCCAATGCTTCTCCACATAAAAGGGTTTTCATTTGTGTTCTTATTGGAGAGATTTCCCACCACCTCCTGCTCTTATGAGCCTCTGGCACATAAGACAGAGACAAAAAAAAAAAAAACAGTTATATTTCCTATGCTACCCTAACAAAACAAGGCTAGTGTTAGGCTTCAATGCATCAGAGTAGGCATGTCACTGCCTATCAACATGATTTTTTTTGTCTGTTAGCCATGCAATGCATTTTCACATAATATCTTTAGATTTGGTTAGCTTATGCCAGCATGTTAGAAAGGCTGCATAGATTTCTCTAGTGAGTAATGTGTGTGAAGATACAAATAGAATATGACTCATTACCTTTTGACATTTTAGCAGTTCTATTTGGTGACTTGCAGTACACAATTTCAAAATAATGATAGTGCTTGAAATGCATGCCATACATTAGTAAAATAATGTAATTCATATAGTGAAGTTTTTTGTTCTTATCAAAAGACCATCTAGTTTGGCCAATAAACACAAAAAACATACAATCAATTATATTACTGCATCAGTAGCTTTGTGCAAGAGATTTCCTTGCATTAGTATCCCATGTGTCTGAATCAGTGTTTTGTGAAAAAAAAGTAAAAAATTTGAGGATTTGAAAAAAATTGAAATTAATAAGAAAAAAAAAGCACATGTAAATAAAAAAAAAAAACAAACAAGAAAAAAAGAAAACAGAAATATTTATGTTTTTTTGCAAATATTCAAAATATTCAGTTAAAGCACAGCTCCAGTTTGAGGCCCTCTTCCCATTCTTAGTTCCACCCTTTCCACCTTTAGGCTGGATTCACACTATTGTGAATTGGATTCTCTAGGCTAGTTCATAAGCCTTTAGTTCTTTTTTTGAGCCATGCCTTGGTGGATTTGCTAGTGTGCTTCAGATCGTTATCTTGTGATTAGATCCCTTTGAGCGGATGGCCTCACATTCTCATCAAATAGACCTTTATATGATGCAGACTTGAAGACAACAGAACATTGTTCCAGAAGGCATGGTCTGCCAGACTGTTCAACTATTGTTGAATCAATAACATGCATGGGGGGGGGGGGTTAAAGTTCAGAATATTATTATTCTGCATTAAAATTTTCATTTGCTTTAATCACTGCTGTTAAATAATCAGTTGATGCCTTTTCAACTTTCTGATTACCCATACCATTTCTCAACATTTGAGTGCATAGCAGTGTCAAATAACAAAACTCTGATTTTGTTTACATTAAGAGCCCTTTCACACTGGGGCCGCCCATGGATTAGCGGTAAAGTGCTGCTCATTTTAGCTGCACTTTACCGCTGTTTAAGCGGCGCTTTTTGCCAGCTAGCAGGGAGCTTTTAACCCCAGAGAAGGGGTTAAAAGTGCCCATGTTGCGGTGCTTCTGAATCGCTTTTTTAGACGCTTCAGAAGTGCTGCCCATTCATTGCAATGGGCAGGGGCATTTTGAGAGCGCTGTATACAGTGCTTCCAAACCACCCCAAAGATGCTGCTTGCAGGCCTTTTGCTAACATCCTGCAAGTGCACCCCCCAGTGTGAAAACACTGAGGCTTTCACATTCGGGCGGCATTGGAATCAGTTTTCAGGCGCTTTACAGGTGCTATTTCTAGCGCTAAAATGCCTGAAAACTGCCTCAGTGTGAAAGGGCTCTCAATGTATTATTTAAAACTGTTGGGCACACTTATAAGCTTACGGGCAGCTTTTTTGACAAGGTAGGGGACAAGGCAGCAACTGTCAAACTTCCAGTTAGTCTTGTCTTTTTACATTTAAGCCAAATTGTCAGGTTAACAAAAGGTTTCACAAGGAAGTCTGCTAAATTACAATTATTACAGGAATAGGGAAAAGGTAAACTATAAACAAATTAAATGTTATCTCTGCAGTGCTCCCCATTAACTGTATTCATTTTCTAATGAATTCAAATGCTAATACATTTTTAATATGTTTTCTAAGTGGTAATTGACCACAAAGCTCCAAACTATTTTTAGTTAGTGAGGCTGGCCAGTGATATCCCTGCTCTATGGAATCCATGTGCATTGTTGATCCTCCACATTTATATAGGTAAGATGGAACTTTAAGATAATTTTAATATATAGAAACGTTAGGGAAAGTTTATATTGCAATCTATTAGAAAATGTATGTAGGAAAAAGGGGACCAGTAGTGAGTAGTGAGTAGGCAACAATTAAAACTTGGTTTATAGCTTAGCCTCTTCTTCCACATTAATATTGAGTAATTCAGATTTTGGCCAGATGTGACTGCTGGATGTTATGTATATAGCCAGAAGGCCCTGTATTTTTTTTTTTTTATTATGTCACTACATTGTTTTGTTATGCTAAAATTTTAGGCAATGTCATTATAATTTAATAATTTTAAAGCACAATTTTTTTTCATACTTCCTTGTTACAAACTAAAATAAACTATGTAAATGCTGTGATATGACTCTGGGATTAAAGAACTGTTTGTGGTACACACTCCAATATGTCAGTTTGTAGCCTTTATATTTCTAGTGATGTTTAGAAAAAGAAAAAGATTAATTGGTTGCATTGGTCATCAAAGCAGTTCTATCATCCATGTACTATTAGGATGCATATTGGTCCAGAAATTAGGGTAGATGTGAATGGACAGCCCTAATGGAATGTCTGTGTGTGCAATAGCAAGAGTTTCCAAAGACTAGAGGTGCCAACTATCTTCTCCTAGGGAATCCCTACATTATCCAATCATTGAGTAATTATTGCAAACACAGTTAAAATATAATGCATAATTTGCAAGGACTGGGTTGTGTGTGGGTACTTTATTTAGAAGTCATCTGACATGTGTTCTCATACTCAAATTAGAACTAGTAACAAAAAAAAAATGCTGCGAAACAAAATCTGTATGTCGGGGAAAGATGATACCAAGATAGGAACAAGGAGGTCAAAATGTGCTTCACACACATCTTTTCGGATGTCATATCCCTCCCCTATAAAGTTTTCCACCATATACAGCCATATAGGCATATAAGGCTATGAGATATGCTTCTTAAACATCCAGATTACAGATAAACATTGGTAATGGTTGATCTCCGTCTGTAAGGATAAACTAGGCTGTCTTCTCCTCCTCCTTTCCACTAGTTTTTGCCAGTTTCCGCGATATCTCTAAATCTCAGTGCCCCATACACACATCGATATCGGTCAAAGTCCCATTTTAAATGTGATGGCCGATACCTTCTGATAGGGTTAATTTCTTACTTTAACTAGTTCTCAAAGCGATGAATTCCAGTTACTGACCGTACATCTTCTACACACATAGAGTAACCAATAAAGGCTCAACATCGGCTTCATTTGTGTGTAGCAAGCAGGATTCTGCAATAAACCAATTATCAAGACACAGCGGTCTGTGTCTCGTGCAGGTTACCAATGGGGCACTATTACATTAACAATGATGATTAGGCGATATGGATACATCTTCCATAGGTTTTACAGCTGCCGATTCCATTCAGATTTAATGTTTTACTATTCAAAGGTTTTTTGCTGTTAGTGTGTCACCCAATTTTTGCCATTTCTACAAATGGGATTACTATGGGAAAAGACCACCATGTGCACACAATATAATACTGATGTATTGATTTATACAATATAGCACAAATGTATTGATTTGATATTAATCCTTCAGGAAATACTGTCACTTTCACTACACAATGTATACTGCTATCACTATGAATGTATCAGTTTTTGTAAATATTTTTGGATTTCCACATGTGCTGCTCAATGGGCTTTGCTCAAGGAATTCGGTTAACACTCATTTATTTATTAATTATTTGCCCATCCATTATCCCTTATGTTGGTTCATTCATACATATGATTGAACCACTGTGATTACACTTTACACACCGTTTAACGTCAACTGATATCAATACACCTGCAAAATGCACATACTTTCCAAGACTCCACTATAATCTTTGAGTGTCTGAAGCAATTTAACGCACTCACCCATGCATTCTGGCTCTTTTATTTTATTTATTTGTTCACACAAAATAGAATTGCAAAATACACCTGCAAAATGCACATACTTTCCAAGACTCCACTATAGTCTTTGAGTTTCTGAAGCAACTTAACGCACTCACCCATGCATTCTGGCTTTATTTATTTATTTATTCACATAAAAAAGAATTGCTAAATACACCTGCAAAATGCACATACTTTTCAAGACTCCACTATAGTATTTGAGTTTCTGAAGCAATTTAACGCACTCACCCATGCATTCTGGCTTATTTATTTATTCACATAAAAAAGAATTGCAAAATGCACCTGCAAAATGCACATAATTTCCGGTTTCTTCACTATAAGTTTTGAATTTGCTTGTCTTTTTAATTGGTTATACTCGGTCCCATGGTCCATTTCAGCTGCACATATTGAAATCCAATCAACATCAGAATCTGCTTGTTTGCCACAGCTTTTTTCGATCATGTAAGTATGTGACCTATACGTTGTAACCATATATATTTGATGTCCATTTGAGAGTATATTAGCTATGAGTAAGCACTGAAATACAGTGCGAACGCGTCAGCTCTGTACCCCCCTTTTTACCGTGTTTGGATTGTAGTGTCTTTTTGATTTTAAATAAACCCTTTGGATTTTATTTTCACGGTGTGCGGCTGTCCGGAGTTCTTCCTTTTGATTTCTAGAACTACATTTAGACATTGATCAGTATATGTTATTTTGGCTGCTTCAAACTGGAGCTGCTTTAACAAAAAAAAACATGCAACACATCTCTTCAATACATGCACATTTTCACATGTTTCAATCCCTGCAAGTACAAAAAAAATTCCTGCTGATCTGCCAAAAAATCACTCAGCTCCCACGTCCTTTTGTGGGCTGAAAATACACAGCATTTTTTGTGGACCAAGTGTTGTCAGCCCTGCCCAGGTTTATTTTGCTAAACTACTGATACCCTCCCACTTTTCCATTTACACAACATAACGGTTAATCACTCTGTAGTCCCAAGATAGGAACAAGGAGGTCAAAATTTTTCTTATGCCGCGTACACATGGTCGGATTTTCCGACGGAAAATGTCCTATCGGACCATGTTGTCGGAAATTCTGACCATGTGTGGGCTCCATCGGACTTTTTCCGACGGAAAAAGTTTGAGATCCTGCTCTCAAATTTTCCGACAACAAACTCCTATCGGACTTTTTTCGATCGTGTGTAGCTAATTCTGACCGACAAAGTGCCACGCATGCTCAGATCACATTACAAGACCAAAGCTATTGGCTACTAGCCTCTACGTAGTCCCGTCCTACGCAACGAACGTCACCACGTTCAGGATGATCGGATTTTCCCACAACTTTGTCTGACCGTGTGTATGCAACACCAGTGTCGGACAAAATCTGTCGGAAAAAATCCGACGGATTTTGTGGTCGGAATTTCCGACCGTGTGGGTACGGGGCATTAGTGAGATAATTCAGGAATTGTGCACAAGGCAGCTTTGAATTTCTGACATGATCAAATGGTATTTTTTGCACTTACCGACTGTATATAGCAAAATACTTTCAATGGTATATTTACCAACGTTAAAGGGAGCAGATAATAAACATTTATTGATAGGGTTTACATACATTTTAATAAAACAAATTGTGCAAAAGTGAAGTTGTTTACTATTAAAACAAAAAAGGATTTACCTGTCCTTCATTCTTTTACATCTTTCTCTAGTCTTCTTTACTCCAATTTTTATACATTGTATTATGCATGTAATTTCTAGTACTTTCGGCATTTATGCTCTGCAAAACCAATGGCATTCTATTCAAAACTGACCACCTTGACCAATCAGGTTGTTTTGATTTTTGCACAATAATATCAACGTAACTAATGTAACTAACTTTCTCTTGGTTGACATTTTTGCAAAATTTTCTAATATTTTCTAGCTGCTTTAGTCAGTTCAGCTTATCTAAGGTCTATATTTAAGAAGCAGTTAATGATGAATTACAAAACATTCACTGAAGGTGTATCTTTCTGGTGCAAATATTTAAAATTTTGTGATTGCTTCACCTGCAGGGAATTTTGGTGAATGTTGCATACACTGCTTTATACGTATGCCCAAGAGTCTAACTGGAGTATTTCTAAGCTATGGCATGACACGATAATAGCCTTAATAATTATTTGTACCCCTATGAGGTTGTTTTTGCTGTTGTCTTTGTCGCCATTAAGGCAATGTACTCTCTATTCGTCCTGATTTGTCCTAATCACCACTGTTATGGGGACTGAAAGTGATGGGTGAATCCAAAATTATGAGTTGTCACCAGAACTGGATTAGAAGGACATTCTTCCAATGGGAGTGCTTGCCCCTTTGATAACTGTCTAATAGGGGATTTCCCTCATGTTGGACAGGTTTCTTCTCACTTCCTCTATGACTAAGCCCACAGGAGAGTGAAATGCGTAAGAGGGGCATGGCTTGGGAGCAGAAAAAGCTGAAGCCTATAATCCATACTTGTTGATTGGGCTGATTGCTGATGTATAGCTCCCTACTCTTTCAGTTCTTCTCACATCTTGTCCTATCTTAATGACAGGAAGTGAAGAGAAATCTCCCCAATGGGGTATAGATAATTATAGATTATAGAAGATTAATTACTAGCCCTACTCAATCCAAATTTAAAAAACATTTGGGGTTGAGGTATACTTTAATTCCTGTGCATTTATGTGTGTATTTTGTTGCAAGTATGTGTACCCATGTTACATTCTGCACGTGAATATTGTATTTTCATATTGTTTGTTTTCTTTATATATTTATTTATGGCCATATCTATGGATTCATGGATTCCAACTCTTTATAGTTATGTAGGTTATACTTCAGGCTCTACCCTGTGTTTTATGACATTATTTTGAAGCAGGTGGTACAGGTTAATACAACGATATCAATATACTATTTTTTGGATTTTGTTATGCCACAGCACAGGAATACAGCAAAACATGTACGAAGATCCATTTTAGTTTTTGTAAGTGATGATTGTGTTATTTTGCAGTGGACATTCCTTGTGTGCTCTTATCAAATATCTTCGCTTGCTATGTAAAAACTGAGAATGTGACATCATTTCTTAAAGCAGCATATGAATACAATTTAAGATGACAATTTTGCTTTCTAAATTGTATTTATACTATATCTATTTATAGCTGTATTTTTACTATTTAAATATAACGATTTCATGATAATATAATGCATACTTCTTCTAGATTTCCTAATCAACCAATATTTTTATTTAGACCTGCCTAATATTTAAAATGCAGCTTTCTGTTGAGTTTGAACTTTTTCTTCAAACAAAATTTTACAAGTGGAAAAAAAGCTACTTTAAGAAATCACATTCCTTCAGATATACTGAAGATACACTATATTATAGTGCACTATGGGTTTTGTGGATTGTATAATTCTACATCGGTAGGATTCAATTGTTTAATATAATTGCATCACCTAGATGTTGTATACACCTTTTAGATTTTGTTTAGAGACACCTAGCATTTGTTTGCACTGCTGCCTAAAGCAGCAATTTATATTAGATATCTGAAAATGACATCAAATGTTTTAGTCACTTAAAAGATTGCACATTACTGCTACTAATGTATACAGTTATTTTATGCTTAAAAAGGAACATTGTAAAAGATGAAAATAGTCCTTTAACTCCAATAACAAAGTGTTACCAAAAGTAAAAAAGTGTTAAAGAGACATTCTCATTATGTCTATACAGGACAAAAAACGGTGTCTCCGCAAAGGCACCCTTACCCCCCCCCCCCCCCCATACTGACCTTAAAAGTGTTTCCACTCTGCTCCTCCCCTGCTGCTGGCACTAAAATGACTGGGGTTGGTGACTTGAAGTACTCTCCCAGGGGAGGAGGTCACATGGTCCAGCATAACCAAAAGTGGCAGGTATCAATGGACAGCTGCTGAGGTGGAAGGAGCGTTGAGGGAGCACTAGTAAGATTAGTAGGAGGTTGTAGTGGTGGATTATTTGGAGAGACACTGTCACTTTGCCCTGCATGGACAAAGTGACAGTGCCTCTTTAATGCGGGCATTAAACCAGAATGTTCATAATGTGACTCTCGTAACATAGTTGGATTTTACCTGCCATTAAAGTAAAAAGCATGTGAGATTTTGCACTTTGTGCACACTAAACACCTGAGCACCTGCACTAAATCAATTTTGCTCATTGGCTTATTCAAGAAGAAGCATGCAAAGTGCAGTAATCCATAGCAGGCAGTCAGAAAGCCACAATTATACTCTGGCTGCATTAAAAAGAAATATGACTTATTGCGATGGCATTCTGTGCTTTGCACATTATCGTTCCTTGTATTGCTTTTTTTGGATAAGCACAGATGCGGCAGTTCGCCATTGATACAATAAATGCTCACGTAAATTGAGAATAATTGGATTGACTACAAAGTGGTAACAATACATTTGATAAGTTGCAAGTTTCAAATTAAGATATAGAAATCTTCTAGTTTGTGGCAACATTTTTTGTAGTTTCAATATATACATATATATATAGTCTCACTACATGTGCATGTGGTGATCATTTTGCCAACTGGCAGTTACCAGATTCTTAATATTCAAAGAGCTGCCCATAATATATAAGCAGTATGATAAATCTAAATTAACAGAAAGCAGTAAAAATATATATTTTTATATGTAGATATTAAACTAAAATAACAACATGTGATCATTTCTTACAGGAATGCAAATTTTAGAATGGAATGGTTTCCTATTAACTGCAAAGACATATGAAGAAGTTCAAAGTATCATTAGTCAATCAAGTGGGGAAGCAGAAATATGTGTAAGACTGTGAGTTTATTTTCATCTTCCTTTGTTCCAGTTATTAATGTCACTTTTGGTCGTGAATACTAACTGGATAATTATGAAAGTTACATTAACCACTTTCAGACCGGACCATTATGCAGCCTAAAGACCAGAGGACTTTTTACAATTTCGCACTGCACTGGTTTAACTGGTAATTACGCGGTCATGCAATGTTGTACCCAAACGAAATTTGCGTCCTTTTCTTCCCACAAATAGAGCTTTCTTTTGATGGTATTTGATTGCCTCTGCGATTTTTATTTTTTTTGCGCTATAAACGGAAAAAGACCGAAAATTTTGAAAAAAAATGATATTTTCTACTTTTTGTTATAAGAAAAATCCAATAAACTCAATTTTAGTCATACTTTTAAGCCAAAATGTATTCAGCCACATGTATTTTGTAAAAAAAATGTTAATAAGCGTATATTTATTGGTTTGCGCAAAAGTTATAGCGTCTACAAACTAGGGTACATTTTCTGGAATTTACGCAGCTTTTAGTTTACGACTGCCTATCTCAATTCCTGAGGTGCTAAAATGGCAGGGAAGTACAAAACCCCCCCAAATGACCCCATTTTGTAAATTATACACCCTAAGGAAATTGCTAAGAGGCATTTTGAGCCCATTTATTATTTTATTTTTTTGGCCCAATTGATTGAATAATGACAAAAAAAAAAAAAAAAAAAAAAAAATGTTTACAAAAAGTTGTCACTAAATGATATATTTCTCACACATGCCATGGGCATATGTGGAATTACACCCCAAAATATATTCTGCTGCTTCTTCTGAGTACGGGGATACCACATGTGTGGGACTTTTTGGGAGCCTATCCGTGTACGGGACCCCGAAAGCCAAGCACCGCCTTCAGGATTTCCAAGGGTGTAAATTTTTGATTTCACTCCTCACTACCTATCACTACCTATCACAGTTTTGAAGGCCATAAAATGCCAAGATGGCACAAAACCCCCCCAAATGACCCCATTTTGGAAAGTAGACACCCCAAGCTATTTGCTGAGTGGCATGTTGAGTCCATGGAATATTTTATATTTTGCCACAAGTAGCGGGAAAAATGACAAACTTTTTTTTTTTTTTTTTTTTTGCCCAAAGTTGTCACTAAATGATATATTTCTCACACATGCCATGGGCATATGTGGAATTACACCCCAAAATAAATTCTGCTGCTTCTTCTGAGTACGGGGATACCACATGTGTGGGACTTTTTGGGAGCCTATCCGTGTACGGGACCCCGAAAACCAAGCACCGCCTTCAGGATTTCTAAGGGTGTAAATTTTTGATTTCACTCCTCACTACCTATCACTACCTATCACAGTTTTGAAGGCCATAAAATGCCAAGATGGCACAAAACCCCCCCAAATGACCCCATTTTGGAAAGTAGACACCCCAAGCT
Source organism: Lithobates sylvaticus (assembly GCA_028564925.1). Lineage (NCBI taxonomy): Eukaryota > Metazoa > Chordata > Amphibia > Anura > Ranidae > Lithobates > Lithobates sylvaticus. The sequence continues at coordinate 457,499,652 of CM053029.1, read as the reverse complement.
ATTTGCTGAGTGGCATGTTGAGTCCATGGAATATTTTATATTTTGCCACAAGTAGCGGGAAAAATTACAAACTTTTTTTTTTTTTTTTTTTTTTTTTTTTGCCCAAAGTTGTCACTAAATGATATATTTCTCACAAATGCCATGGGCATATGTGGAATTACACCCCAAAATAAATTCTGCTGCTACTTCTGAGTACGGGGATACCACATGTGTGGGACTTTTTGGGAGCCTATCTGTGTACGGGACCCCGAAAACCAAGCACCGCCTTCTGGATTTCCAAGGGCGTAAATTTTTGATTTCACTCCTCACTACCTATCACTACCTATCACAGTTTTGAAGGCCATAAAATGCCAAGATGGCACAAACCCCCCCCAAATGACCCCATTTTGGAAAGTAGACACCCCAAGCTATTTGCTGAGAGGCATGTTGAGTCCATGGAATATTTTATATTTTGCCACAAGTAGCGGGAAAAATTACAAACTTTTTTTTTTTTTTTTTTTTTGCCCAAAGTTGTCACTAAATTATATATTGCTCACACATGCCATGGGCATATGTGGAATTACACCCCAAAATATATTCTGCTGCTTCTCCTGAGTATGGGGATACTACATGTGTGGGAATTTTTGGGAGCCTATCCGTGTACGGGACCCCGAAAACCAAGCACCGCCTTCAGGATTTCTAAGGGCGTAAATTTTTGATTTCACTCCTCACTACCTATCACAGTTTTGAAGGCCATAAAATGCCCAGATGGCACAAAACCCCCCCAAATGACCCCATTTTGGAAAGTAGACACCCCAAGCTATTTTATGAGAGGCATGGTGAGTATTTTGCAGCTCTCATTTTTTTTGAAAATGAAGAAAGAAAAAAGGAAAAAAAAAATTTTTTTTTTCTTTTTTCAATTTTCAAAACTTTGTGACAAAAAGCGAGATCTGCAAAATACTCACCATACCTCTCAGCAAATAGCTTGGGGTGTCTACTTTCCAAAATGGGGTCATTTGGGGGTATTTTGTGCCATCTGGGCATTCCATGGCCTCTGAAACTGTGATAGGCAGTGAGGAGTGAATTCACAAATTCACACCCTTAGAAATCCTGAAGGTGGTGCTTGGTTTTTGGGGCCCCGTACGTGGCTAGGCTCCCAAAAAGTCCCACACATGTGGTATCCCCGTACTCAGGAGAAGCAGCAGAATGTATTTTGGGGTGTAATTCCACATATGCCCATGACATGTTTGAGCAATATATCATTTAGTGACAACTTTGTGCAAAAAAAAAAAAAAAAATAATAATAATTATTATTTTTCCCGCAACTTGTGTCAAAATATAAAATATTCCATGGACTCGACATGCCTCTCAGCAAAAAGCTTGGGGTGTCTACTTTCCGAAATGGGGTCATTTGGGGGGGTTTTGAACTGTCCTGGAATTTTATGCACAACATTTAGACGCTTATGTCACACATTACCCACTCTTCTAACCACTTGAAGACAAAGCCCTTTCTGACACTTTTTGTTTACATGAGAAAATAATTTTTTTTTGCAAGAAAATTACGTTGAACCCCCAAACAATATATATTTTTTTAAAGCAAAGGCCCTACAGATTAAAATGGTGGGTGTTTCATTTTTTTTTTTTCACTCAGTATTTGCGCAGCGATTTTTCAAACGCATTTTTTTGGGAAAAAACACACTTTTTTAAATTTTAATGCACTAAAACACACTATCTTGCCCAAATATTTGATGAAATAAAAAATTAGATCTTAGGCCGAGTACATAGATACCAAACACGACATGCTTTAAAATTGCGCAGAAACGTGCAGCGGTGACAAACTACATACATTTTTAAAAGCATTTAAACGCCTTTACAGGTTACCACTTTAGATTTACGGAGGAGGTCTACTGCTAAAATTACTGCCCTCGATCTGACCTTCGCAGTGATACCTCACATGCATGGTGCAATTGCTGTTTACATATGACGCCAGACCGACGCTTGCGTTCGCCTTTGCGCGAGAGCAGGGGGGGACAGGGGTGCTTGTTTTTTTTTTTTTTTTTTTTTTTTTTATTATTATTGATTTTGCTTTTTTATTTTATTTTTCAACTGTTCCTTTCATTTATATATATTTTTTATCATTTTTATTGCTATCTCAGGGAATGTAAATATCCCCTATGATAGCAATAGGTAGTGACAGGTACTCTTTTTTGAAAAAATTGGGGTCCATTAGACCCTAGATCTGTCGTCTGCCCTCAAAGCATCTGACCACACCAAGATCGGTGTGATAAAATACTTTCCCAATTTCCCAATGGCGCTGATTATATCCGGCGAAATATAAGTCATGAAATGCTCGTAGCTTCCGGTTTCTTAGGCCATAGAGATGATTGGAGCCATTCTGGTCTCTGATCAGCTCTATGGTCAGCTGGCGGAACCACCGGCTGCATTCTCAGGTTCCCTGTTGGGACAGGAGAGCCAGAGAAAACCATGGATGTCGGTGGGGGGGGGGGGGGCATTCCCTCCCACTGCTTGTAAAAGCAGTCTAGAGACTAATTAGCCACTAGGATTGCTTTTACATGAAAGCCGACCGCTGGCTGAAAAGAATGATACCAAGATAATGCCTAATCCTGCCGGCATCATTCTGGTATAACCACTCAAAGTCCAGCAACATACCAGTACGTTGCTGGCCCTTGTTTGGCATATATTGTAATCTTTTTTTTCATGCAGCCTGTGGGCTGAACGAAAAAAAAAGATTGATCGGTGGGTATGCCCACCATTAGAACCTCCCTTCATCCACCCACTTCTAATGATGGGCATACATGCACCATTTTGTTTTTAACTGTGGTGGTGAAATCACCTCCAACAGCGCTGGAGTCACGGATTTATGTATCGTGGGAGCAAGCGCTGTTGCTGTCAAGATAAATAAATCCGCGCTGCAGCTGAATGGCGTACCTGCTAAGCAAATTATGGTTAACAATAAAACAAAGTAACATTATAGTATAACAGTAAGATTTACCATACCTGCAAAGCAAATACCAAAAAAAACATAGTAAAAAATAAAACATTTTTTAATGCAACCTGTGCCTAAAATATATATATGCCGAAGCATGGGGGCATCCTCCTGCAAAAAAGTTATGCCGCGTACACGCGGTCGGAATTTTCCACGGGCAAGCCTCCGTCGGAATTTCAACCGTATGTAGGCGGCATTAGGAGCAAATCGCTCCTCCGCCCTCTGCTGCCCCCATGCTTCGGCATATATGCTCTTTTTTTTTAACTGTGGTGGTGAAATCACCTCCTACAGCGTTGGAGTCACGGCTTTATGTATCGTGGGAGCAAACGCTGTTGCTGTCAAGATAGATAAATCCGCGCTGCAACTGAATGGCGTACCTGAAAACAAAAAAAATGGTTAACAATAAAACATTGCAGAATAGAATACAGTAAAAAGGAGAACAATAGAGAGAGAATAGAGAGAAAGAGAACAATAAAACAACTATTTTTGTTTTTTTTATTTTATATTTTTTTTGTTTTATTTTTTACTTTTTTTTTTTAAACTTTTGTTTGTAACTGTAACAGTTCTAACGGAACTGTTGTAACGGTTCCATCGGTTTTGGTCTCAAAATGCGATGGCATTCTTGAGAACGTGTGCCTAGTCTGTGCAATGCTGTACCCTACGCTAATACTCAACTAGTGTATGGTAGCGTTCGAAACATTCACCGATGCAAAGACCAGGATTGTCAGGACAGCGGGGACAATAATAGCGGGTGTCACGCCTAAATCCACGCTTTCTGCAGACACGACATTTTCTTTGGGGGGCTTGTTGGGTAGGGGTACTCGGGAGGACATAAATAAAATGCCGCTCATGCAGCCGGCTAACTGCATTTGGTTGGGGAATGTGAGGCGGAGCACCGTCTGGAAACAGAAGGGCTCCGATGATCTCTTCCTGGAATTTAAGGAAGGATCCAGTACGTCCTGAAGCTCCGTATAGCACATGAGCATTCAGCAAAGCCAATTGGAAAAGGTAAATAGACACTTTTTTGTACCAGCGTCTAGCCTTACGGGCAACTAGGTACGGCGCCAACAACTGGTCGTTGAGGTCCACCCCTCCCATGTTTTGGTTGTACTCGTGGACACAGAGGGGTTTCGTCACAACACCAGCCGCCGTAGTAATTTGGACCGTCGTGTCTGCATGAAGGGAGGTAAGAACGAAAACATTCTTATTATCCCTCCACTTCATAGCGAGCAAGTTATTACACTTCAAGCAGGCTCTCTCCCCCAGCCTAAGACGGGACTCTACAAGCCGCTGGGGAAAGCCCCGGCGATTAGGTCGCACGGTGCCACATGCTCCAATCTGATGATCAAACAAATGACTAAACAGTGGCACGCTCGTGTAATAATTATCCACGTACAAGTGGTACCCCTTTCCGAATAAGGGTGACACCAAGTCCCACACAATCTTGCCAGCGCTCCCTATGTAGTCAGGGCAGTTTGTCGGCTCTATGTGGCTATCTTTGCCCTCATAAACCATAAATTTACATGTATAGCCTGTGGCCCTGTCACAGAGCTTATACATCTTGACCCCGTATCTGGCACGCTTGCTGGGAAGGTATTGTTTGAATGACAAGCGGCCAGTAAACTTAATCAGGGACTCGTCAACGCAGACAACTTGATGGGGAGTAAACAAGTCTGCAAAACGTTGGTTGAAATGGTTTATGAGGGGCCGAATTTTATAGAGCCGATCGTATGCAGGGTCTCCACGAGGACGACAGAGTTCATTGTCGTTGAAGTGCATGAACCGCAAAATCTGTTCGTATCGTGCCCTGGACATGGAGGCAGAGAACACGGGCATATGGTACATTGGCTCAGTGGACCAATATGAACGCAACGTACCCATTTTAACTATGCCCATGATGAGGGAAAGGCCCAGAAAGATCTTAAATTCGGGGACCGTAACTGGTCTCCAATCTCTGGCAAGGGTGGACAACTGGGGATTAGCAGCGATGTGTTGACCAGCGTACAAATTGGTTTGGTCCACAATAGATCTATAGAGATCTTCGGTGAAAAACAGCGAAAAAAAATCAAGTGACGTAAAATCAGCTGTTTCCACCTGAATACCGGGTTGGCCAGTGAATGGGGGAAGTACGGGTTCTGCAGAAGTGGTGGGCACCCAATCAGGATTGGCAAATTCTGCAGGAAGGGCACTATGGGCACGACGGGCCTGTCTTTGTCGTCTTCTTGGTGGCAGCGGGACACTACTTGTGCTTGCCACCTCGCCAGCTGAAACTGCACTTATGGGACTCGCCACGTCACCACGTGATACTGCAGTGCTGGTTTGACTACGTCCAGGGTGTACTAGGCCGCTGGTGCTTGCCTGTTCACCAGAAGGAATAGCGGCTCTAGTACGTCTCTGCCTCCTACGAGCGACCTGCGGTTCCTGCACCTCAACAACAGAAGAAGGAGTTTGGGGTCTGGTACCTTAGCAGGGACCACAACTCCGCCGTCAGAGCTATCTGTCATGGAGCCGCTGTCGTCTACTGGGTCGTATTCTGAGCCTGATTCTGACAGATGAGTGACCTCCTCTTCACTATCTGTCATGCTCAGAAACAAGTAGGCCTGTTCACTAGTGTACGTTTGACTTGCCATTTTGGGCTCTAAATTTAGTAGTACACTAGTGAGACTCACAGGAAAAAAAAAAGCTCCTGACTGTTAGCGACTGAATCAAAACGCTACCAAAAAACTGTAAGCGATCGCAGGGATCAGGCCTGACTCTGCGAACGCTGCAGTTATGTGTGCTTAGTGTTTTGTAAGTGACAGTGATCGATCGATACTGCACTTGGGTGGGCTGGGCGGAGGGGGAAAACGCAGGTGCTAGCAGGTATCTGGGCTGATCCCGCTAACAATGCGTTTTTGGGAACCCTAAACAGCTGGGGACGCTAGTATAGATCTGATCAGATCAGATATCGATCTGTTCAGATTCTATACCACTAAGGGAGGTGTATGCTGCGTGCGTGGGTGTTTGCGGTACTGGCACTAACCCGACGCTGCCTGGGGCGACGCAGACCCTATTTGACTCTAAAACCTTACTTATATCACCCGCCGGGCGATCAGGGGGTTAAACCTTTATTAGGTAATAAACGGCGGGTGCCCTGAAACTATAAAAAATAAACTAACTGACCAGCGTCACCCGTAACAGTTATATGGTGATCACTGGTGAAAGGGTTAACTAGGGGGCACTCAGGGGGTTAAAACCTTTAGTAGGTAGTATATGGGGGGTCCCTGACCCTATAAAACGCTGCGGCAAACCTAAATACCTACCTCCCTAACTAGCGTCAACTGTGACACTAATACAGCGATCAAAAAAACGATCGCTTAGTGACACTGGTGACGGGGGGTGATCACGGGGTTAAACCTTTATTAGGGGGGGTTCCTAGACCTAAAGGGGGCTAAATCTAACTGCCCTAACAGTTATTAGGGTCACAATGCACCAATGCAGTTAACAGTAAAAAAAAAAAAAAAATAAAAAAAAAACTGCTTTGGTGTCACTGTGACAGGGGGTGCAGGGGGGCAATCGGGGGGGGCTGGGGTGTGTAAAGTGTGCCTAGAATGTTCTACTGTTAGTGTAGTGTAGTGTAGGTGTAGTGTTGTGCAACTCACGTGTCTTCTCTCCTCGGCGTCGGTTCGAAAAGACCGCCACGAGGAGAGATGACCTCACTTCCTCTAGCTCTGTACACAATACAGAGCCAGGGGAAGCATTCCATTGGCTGGGAGCGATCGCGAGGGGGGGGGCACGAATGAGTGCCCCCCCCCCTCATCTCCGATCCCTCCCCCAATGTCCCGGACAATTTACAGACACGGGGGCGGGCCCGATCGGCCCCCCACCCGCGTCTGTTAGGGATGACATCACTTCCTCTAGCCCTGTTTACATGACGGGGCTAGAGGAAGTGTTTCATTGGCTGGGAGCGATCGCGAGGGGGGGGCCACGAATGAGTGGCCTCCCCCTCATCTCCGATCGCTCCCCCAACGATGCCGACCGCCGCAGGCACCGGGGGGGGGCCCGATCGGGCCCCCCCCCCCACCCGCAGACAGGTAGGGACGTATATATACGCCCTCCTGCCTGTACGTGCCATTCTGTCGACGTATATCGTCGTGCGGCGGTCGGCAAGTGGTTAAAGCTTAACTCCATGATGTCCCTTTAAATAGTGTGTTTGGGCCAAGGTGGCCCAAATGAACTATTTACTGCACTAACAGGTGCGCTTGCTGGGTGTGCTGTATTAACTCTATGTGTAGCCTCAGCTGCATACAGTATACAACGCCATGTTCTGTGCTCTGGCATATATACTGTACTGTATAATAGATAGATGTACAGTATCTCACAAAAGTGAGTACACCCCTCACATTTTTGTAAATATTTTATTCTATCTTTTCATGTGACAACACTGAGGAAATTACACGTTGCTGCAATGTAAAGTAATGAGTGTATAGCTTGTATAACAGTGTAAATTTGCTGTCACCTCAAAATCACTTAACACACAGCCATTAATGTCTAAATCGCTGGCAACAAAAGTGAGTACACCCCTAAGTGAAAAAGTCCAAATTGGGCCCAAAGTGTCAATATTTAGTGTGGCTATTATTTTCCATCACTGCTTTAACCCTCTTGGACATGGAGTTCACCAGAGCTTCACAGGTTGCCACTGGAGTCCTCTTCCACTCCTCCATGATGACATGACGGAGCTGGGGGATATTAGAGACCTTGCACTCCTCCACCTTCCATTAGAGGATGCCCCACAGATGCTCAATAGGGTTTAGGTCTGGAGACATGCTTGGCCAGTCCATAACCTTTACCCTCAGCTTCTTTAGCAAGGCAGTGGTCATCTTGGAGGTGTGTTTGGGGGTCGTTATCATGTTGGAATACTGCCCTGTGGCCCAGTCTCTGAAGGCAGGGGATCATGCTCTGCTTCAGTATGTCACAGTGCATGGTTCCCTCAATGTACTGTAGCTCCCCAGTGCCGGCAGCACTCATGCAGCCCCAGACCATGACACTCCCACCACCATGCTTGACTGTAGGTAAGACACTCTTGTCTTTGTACTCCTCACCTGGTTGCCGCCATGCTTGACACCATCTGAACCAAATAAGTTTATCTTGGTCTCATCAGACCACAGGACATGGTTCCAGTAATCCATGTCCTTAGTCTGCTTGTCTTCAGCAAACTGTTTGGTGGCTTACTTGTGCATCATCTTTAGAAGAGGCTTCCTTCTGGGAGACGACAGCCATGCAGACCAATTTGATGCAGTGTGTGGCGTATGGTCTGAGCACTGACAGGCTGACCCCCCACCCCTTCAACCTCTGCAGCAATGCTGGCAGCACTCATACATCTATTTCTTAAAGTCAACCTCTGGCTATGACGCTGAGCACCTGCACTCAAGTTCTTTGGTCGACCATGGCGAGGCCTGTTCTGAGTGGAACCTGCCCTATTAACCCGCTGCATGGTCTTGACCACTGTGCTGCAGCTCAGTTTCAGGGTATTGGCAATCTTCTTATAGCCTAGGCCATCTTAATGTAGAGCAAAAAAATTTTGCAGATCCTCAGAGAGTTCTTTGCCAAGAGGTGCCATGTTTAACTTCCAGTGACTAGTATGAGAGAGTGAGAGTGATAACACCAGATTTAACACACCTGCTCTCCATTCACACCTGAGACCTTGTAACACTAATGAGTCACATGACACCGGGGAGGGAAAATGGCTAATTGGGCCCAATTTGGACATTTTCACTTAGGGGTGTACTCACTTTTGTTGCCAGCGTGAGTTATTTTGAGAGGGCAGCAAATTTTCACTGTTATACAAACTTTACACTCACTACTTTACATTGTAGCAAAGTGTAATTTCTTCAGTGTTGTCACATGAAAAGATATAATAACATATTTACAAAAATGTGAGGGGTGTACTCACTTTTTGAGATACTTTGTATATATAAATATAGATAGATACAGTATATATGGTATATATATATATATATATATATATATATATATATATATATATATATATATATATATATATATATATAATTTTAATTAAAATAAATACTGTTTTAAATATTTGATTTACCAATAACAGCCAGATAGGTTAATTTACTAAAACTGGAGAGTGCAGCTCTGCATGGTAGCCAATCAGCTTCTAAGTTCGGCTTGTTCAATTAAGCTCTGACAATAAAACTTGGAGGCTGATTGGTTTCTTTGCAGAGCTGCATCAGATTTTGCACTCTCCAGTTTTAGGAAAAACATTCTAGCTTTCCAGACACAGATAAGTAAAGCTGAGTTAAAGGAAGAACATATTAATTACACTGAAGATAACTCACACAGGAGGGACACACATCTTCTCCTTACTCCTAGAAGAGTAAAATCAGATGATTTAATTGTGCCCCAAATTGTGCAGGTATATCTAGGCTTTATGATTGAAAAGCCCTGCTTTGGAGAATCAGTGTAATAAATACATACTGTAATGAATATCTGTAAACTAATATTTTATACAATCATTAAAAAAATTATAATACACATTAGTTTTAAGTTTATTAATCAATAAAAATCGAATAAAACAATCAAGTATCATGAAGATGAACTTTGAAGTCAACAATGTAGATTAATAGATGCCACCTGAAAACAAGGTAAGCAGACATGTCATTTGTACAACGCACACATTTTTAATGGATATTTTAGACTAGCCAGGGATAGAAATGACAAGGGAGCAAGCCAACCATTGGGGTTTGATACTTGAGCAAGGTTGATGATGGCAAGTGTAGGTGTGTAGCTGTGTTCTACACCATTTAACTGATCAAAAATGAAAAGCACAATGTACAGTCATCTTTAACATTAAGTATTTAAATCAAATATTATTTATGTGTTCACTTTGTATTGTGGCTATGCAAATTTAAGATGAGCCCTAAGGTAAAAATATTGGTAAGAAACAAGAAAGTCATTTTGTCCACAGGCACCAAAGCTTTTATTTTATTTTCAATGTAATATTAGATTATTTTCAATGCTAGTAGTGCCTTGATGGTATTTACCACTGTGACAATATAGTAGTTCTACCAGTGATAGTGTACATTTTGGCTGAGGTTTTGGACTAGTGTAAGGGCTCTTTCACACGGACGGACCGTATGTTCGTTTTTCATCCATCCGTTTTCGGATGAAAAACGGACATACATGTATCCCTATGGGATAGCGGGTGTCAGCGGATGAGCATCCGCTGACACCCGCTCTCGTCCGTGTCCGCTATGCTCCGTTTCTGCAGACGGAGGAAAACCCCATTTTTTCATCCGTCTGCAGAGCGTATCGGATGACGACGGACTCTACGGTCTGTCGTCACCCGATCTCCCATAGGGAAGAGCGGCGCTCTGAAAGGTCTGTCCCTGCACGGAGTGCAGAGACGGACCTGTCATCTTCCTGCTCAGCGGAGATCGCTCCGGCGATCCCCGCTGAGCAAGCGGCTATCCACGGGGCGGATCAGCACTGATCCGCCCCGTGTGAAAGAGCCCTTAAGGTCTAGGCTGAAGGTTACTTTTAGGCATCAGGTTTACAGTTAAAGTTAAGGATTACATTGAGGTTAAGCATCAGTAAGTTATTATTGATAACCCATCTCTGCCAATCCCTCCACTGGCTTCCACTCACCCAATGAATAAAATTCAAAGTACTAACAATAATTTTTTTTTTTTTTAAATTTCAATCTTTATTTATTTTTATCCATAATTATTTAACACTTCATTATAAAAATAGCAAGTGAGTAAACTCTTATCCTTTATAAAAGTGCACATTAAATAGATCTTAAACATTTATTTTATCCCAAGGGAAGGAGGAAAAAAGGAAAAGAAAAGAAACGTATAAAGTCATCCATAACTCTGCCCCCAGCTACATCACTAACCTAGTCCCAAAATACCAACCAAGCCTCTCTCTTTGGTCCTCCCAAGACCTCCTGCTCTCTAGCTCCCTTGTCACCTCCTCCCATGCTCGCCTCCAGGATTTCTCCAGAGCTTCTCCCATCCTTTGGAACTCCCTACCCCAAGCTGTCCAACTGTCCCCTACTCTATCCATCTTTAGACGATCCCTGAAAACCCTTCTCTTTAAAGAAGCCTAACTTGCTTCTAACTAATACACTGTTTTACTTCCTCCATCAGCTCATCCCCCCACAGCTATTACCTTTTGTATCAATTGACCGTCCCTTTTTAGATTGTTAGGTTTAATGAGCAGGGCCCTCTGATTTCTCTTGTACCAAATTGTAATGTAACTGTAACGTCTGCCTTTATTTTGTTAAGCACTACATAATAATAATAAGCATATCCTGTCTCTGTGTTACTGTACACTGACAACTATGTAGTAAATCAAGAATACTGCTGCTGAACTAAAACATTGATCTACATTTAGCCTTTAATCCAATGTAAACAAAATAAAGCACCATGACTAGTTGAACTGTATAATATTTCATTCAATTCTCAGGGTGTTTTTCCCCATCTTTTCCAGAGATATCAACATGCTATCAAATTCTGAAACTCCTCAGAACTTAGAGCTGCATGAACCAGGAAAGGCTGGTAAGTCACATTGCTTTGCTATTTCTGTATTTTGCAATCTGAAATCAGTAGTAGAAAAAGTATTTTAGTTTTACTTTACTTAGTTATGTTCGCTACTCCAAACCAAAAATCACTATGCTCAAACCAAAATGACCAGAACAATACTGTATACAGTATATGCACAAAAATTATTAGGTGATACAAATGTGCAAAATGCGCAATTAGTTGCCACTAACATGGGTTTCCACAATCAGGAAAGTGCATTAAAACATGCGTGCTTCAATCCAAATGTGTGTGCAGAAAAATGTGCTCCACTGCTGTGCTCCACCGACTGTTCATGCTGCCTCTTACCTCTTGAAATGACCACCACAATGGTAAGGTCAGACATAGCCTTCCCAGATCCCTGGGTAATATCACTGCAGGCAATACTTTAAAGGCACTCCAAGAGCTCAGGGATCAGGTTACACTCCGGTCCACAATAGTATTGCCTTCCAACTCAGCAAAGGATATATAGAATAAAAAAAACTCTGGTAGTATAGTATGTAATATAGATATTATGTAGATAGTATGTATATCAGTGGCAGTGCATCGGCAGAGGGCGCAGGAGCGCCGCCCCCTCTCCCCTGCACCGCTCTATCACCAATAGATAGATTCATGTATTGCATGAATCTATCTATTGTCGACGCTGCCACCCTCTATTTAGGTGTCCGGCCCCTTGTTGGGCGCCGGGCATCTGAATTACAGCGGCAGGGTTTCTTTGGAAGCACCTGATTATAGCTGTCGGCTCTAATAGGCGTCCTGATTAGAGCTGTGGGCTCTAATAGGCTTCCAAAAGGCTAAACAGAGGGCACACTGCTGTGCGTTCGCTGTTTACACAGTGTTGTGTTAGAGAAGCGAATACATCGCTTCCCTAACACTGTCCAATCATTGCAGAATAGGAGAGGAGGAGCGTGGGAGAAGACGTCGGGATGAAATGGAGGACACCGCTCGCGGCCTGCCACCGTCACCCGCTGCACACTGGAGACAAGGTAAGTGCCAGGCAGACAGCGGGCGGGGGGCACAGTGACAGCACTTGGGGCATAGTGGCAGAACTTGGGGCACAGTGGCAGCATTTAATGGGGACAGTGGCAGCATTTAATGGGCATAGTGGCAGCACGTGGGGCACAGTGGCAGCATTTGAGGCACAGTGGCAGCATTTTAGGCACAGTGGCAGCACTTGGGGCACAGTGGCAGCATTTGGGGCACAGTGGCAGCGTTTCATGGGCAAAGTGGCAGCATTTGATGGCACAGTGAGGCTGCAATTGATGGGGTTTTTTTCTGAATTTTTCAGTTTGTTTGCGCTCCCCCAAAAAGTTCTGAGCACCACCGCCACTGATGTGTATATATATATATATATATATATATATATATATATATATATATATATATATACACATGTACATGAGGTGAACAATTGGCTTTTTAACAGTATGAGTGTTTGTGTGATGTGGTACCAATTGTATGAAAAACAAACAACCACCGCTCCAAGACTCTCCTTACAAGCGAATGCTCCTGCTCCTATTGTAGTGTCTTTTTGCTTTTAAATAAACCCTTTGATTTTATTTTCCCGGTGTGCGGCTGTCCGGAGTTCTTCCTTTTGATTTCTAATCATTGTACCAATTGTATGGTTACATTTTTCTTCATTACTTGATTTCTAATAATAATATGGATGAAATCATTTTTCCATATGAGAAGGTTTGAGCTTAAATCAGATTTTTCTATCCTCAGTTATTATAGTATGTAAAAGTTTTCTATTTTATTAATAATTAAAATAATAACTCACAAAGGAGGTGCACTCTCTAATCCAGTGCACAATACAGATCGCCTGTTTAAAATCCAAGGACATTTCCCCCCTAAGTATGGATTGATAAAACAAAATAAAAAAAAATGGCCACTCGCCGCCTTCCGGGCATGATGGCGTCATTCAGCTATGCCCACTAACGCATTTCATCATGTAATACATTTTCTTAGCCACGTGATGTCATCACGCCTGAAAGTCGGGCGATAGGCCATCTTAGTTTTTTCTATTCTTACCATGATTTTTTCTGTTCTTACTTAGATGTTCGCTGTTTGTTAACTATCTATCTATGAACCTTGGGCATACCAGATATGGTCCAAAAAAAAATTTGAATTAGCTTGGTACCTGGTTTCCTTCTTCCTACTTTGGCTCAGAAATAACTTCTACAGCACAGCACTATAATAAAACAAAGTCTGCAGACACTGTTCTCAGGCTATATTTAAAAATGCAGTGTATCAGTTCACAAAGGAAATACTTTTTTTTTTGCCCTCTTTTAATTGTACCGATTTAAAGCTAATCAATACTTGGTTAACCCATATTAGCCCTAATTAACTACCTCCCTTTTTCTCCTTCACTAATATTTTTCTGCAATAGTGCAAAAGAAAGCATTTGCTTGCCCTAAAAAAGAATATATACAGTATGTGTTACTTCATTATCTTTCGTAATGACAAAAAATATTGCACAATCAATAGCTTCATACAAGAATTGTAAAAGTTTTGAGGGTCTATAAGAGTTATACATGAACAAGAGCTGAAGTGGATAAAACACACATACAGAATAAAAAAGCACACTGGGCAAGATTCCTCCATCCAATGTAAAAGTGAATGGGGGAATCTGTTAATATATTTTTCAATCAGTGCACTGGCCCACCTATGGGCTTGCTTCATTTTGACTTTTCCATTCATTAAATGTTACAAGGTAAAGCACTCTACCACAGTAATTATGGATTTTTGTAAACACAATATAAATAATTGCAGTGCAATTGTACTTCTTTTATTTTAAAACTATTACTAATCAGAACTATCAAGAGAAAGCCTTGGCAGACCCAAAACAAGAAAAATGCAATGTACAACCTATAAGCTGTAAATATCCATTAACAGTGAAGTGATTGGAAACAAAATAGAAGGTCTACTTATTTTACAAGTACAGTATGAACAGATACAATTTGTGCTAAAGTAGTCTTGTTTGAAGGGCCAGACAATCATGATAATACACAACTTCATAAATTGTATTAGTTAAGATAATTCAGTTCTATGGACAGCTATCATATCTATTCCAATCAATGGCATTATTACTGTTATCCTATGTCAATTACTGTAAGGCTTTAGCAGTTAAAATCTAAAAATACATAGGTAAGACTATCATAATGCAATGCTCCTTTTCAATGTGGTTCTTATCTATTCCATGTATCATTACAGTGGAGAAAACAAAGTCACCCGGAGTGGATCCAAAACAGTTAGCAGCTGAACTCCAGAAGGTCTCCCAGCAGCAGACACCTTCTGTTGTGTCTTCTGCAATGGAGAAAGGATCATATATACATTCAGGAACCACATCAACAGGCTCAAGTGCGGTCCCTAGCCCTGGCCAGCCTGGCTCCCCTTCAGTAAGCAAGAAAAGACACAGTAGCAAGGTAAAGATTGTTTTTTTAAATATGAAGTCCAATACGATTGATTGATTTTTTTTTTTTAGTTTTCTAAATTTGTAATCTAATACATCTATGAATTATTTTCATGTATTCATTGTTGGTAGTTGCTCTCGAAATTCAAATAATATCTACAGTATTTAACTGTTTGGAAAAATACCTGATTGGATGCTTACATATTGCACTACACAAACTGTTATGAGATTGCACAAGTGCATGATCTTGAAAAAAAAGCTTTACCAAAATAACATCGTTTTCCTGTTTATGTATGTGCAAAATAAAAACTCACTGTACAAGATGAAATCCTGTTTAACTATGTCTGCTTTTCATTCTGAGGTAAATAATGATGTTTAATTCTATAGCTGGAAAGAAAGGTCATGCCATATCTAGCCTCTATAGGCTCTATTCACCAAACTGTTCTAGGCAGTGGGTATAATTCCCATCAACATTTGAAGATTTACTGTTAAGGCTTTAAGGTCACTTTTTTCAACATGTATCTACATATATTATAAGAAATGTAGAAAAAATATAGTTACATAGTAGGTGAGGTTGCAAAAATAAAAGTCCATCAAGTCCAACCTATGTGTGTGATTATATGTCAGTATTACATTGTATATCCCTGTATGATGCAGTCGTTCAGGTGCTTATCTAATAGTTTCTTGAAACTATCAATGCCCCTAGCTGAGACCACTGCCTGTGGAAGGGAATTCCACATCATTGCCGCTCTTACAGTAAAGAACCCTCTAAGTAATTTAAGGTTAAACCTCTTTTCTTGTTAAACTCCCTTCTGCGAAAATGTTTTATCCCTCTTGTGGGGTCACCAGTACTGTATTTGTATATTGAAATCATATCCCCTCTCAAGTGTCTCTTCTCCATAGAAAATAAGTTCAGTGCTCGCAACCTTTCCTCATAACTAATATCCCCCAGACCCTTTATTAGCTTTGTTGCCCTTCTTTGTACTCACTCTATTTCCAGTACATCCTTTCTGAGGACTGGTGCCCAGAACTGGACAACATACTCTAGGTGTGGCCAGACCAGAGTCTTGTAGAGCGGGAGAATTATTGTTTTATCTCTGGAGTTGATCCCCTTTTTAATGCATGCCAATATTCTGTTTGCTTTGTTAGCAGCAGCTTGGCATTGCATGCCATTGCTGAGCCTATCATCCACTAGGACCCCCAGGTCCTTTTCCATCCTAGATTCACCCAGAGGTTCTCCCCCCAGTGTATAGATTGCATTCATATTTTTGCCATCCAAATGCATTATTTTACATTTTTCTACATTGCACCTCGCTTGCCATGTAGCTGCCCACCCCATTAATTTGTTCATATCTTTTTGCAAGGTTTCCACATCCTGCGGAGAAGTTATTGCCCTGCTTAGCTTAGTATCTTCCGCAAATACAGAGATTGAACTGTTTACCCCATCCTCCAGGTCATTTATGAACAAATTAAATAGGATTGGTCCCATCACAGATCCCTGGGGGACCCCACTACCCACCCCGGACCATTCCGAGTACTCCCCATTTATCACCACCCTCTGAACTCGCCCTTATAGCCAGTTTTCAATCCATGTATTAACCCTATGGTCCATGCCAACGGACCTTATTTTGTACA
Organism: Lithobates sylvaticus; assembly: GCA_028564925.1. NCBI lineage: Eukaryota > Metazoa > Chordata > Amphibia > Anura > Ranidae > Lithobates > Lithobates sylvaticus. The sequence goes on along the minus strand of CM053029.1, from coordinate 457,483,034 downwards.
GTAAACGTTTATGGGGAACTGTGTCAAATGCTTTTGCAAAATCCAGATACACCCCATCTACGGGGGGCTTCCTTTATCAAGCTGGCAATTCACCTCCTCATAGAAGGTTAGTAGATTGGTTTGGCAAGAACAATTCTTCATGAATACATGCTGATTACTGCTAATGATACCATTCTCATTACTAAAATCTTGTATATAGTCCCTTATCATCCCCTCCAAGAGTTTACATACTATTGATGTTAGGCTAACTGGTCTGTAATTCCCAGGGATGTATTTTGGGCCCTTTTTAAATATTGGTGCTACATTGCCTTTTCTTCAATCAGCTGGTACCATTCCAGTCAGTAGACTGTCAGTAAACATTAGGAACAATGGTCTGGCAATTACTTGACTGAGTTCCCTACGTACCCTTGAGTGAAAGCCATCTGGTCCCGGTGATTTATTAATGTTAAGTTTTCCAAGTCTAATTTTAATTCTGTCCCCCGTTAACCTTGGAGGTGCTTCATGTGATGTGTCATGAGGATAAACACTGCAGTTTTGATTACCAAAGCCCCCCTTGTGAAGACTGAGGAGAAGCATAAATTCAATACCTATGCCATCTCCCCATCCTTTGCAACCAGATGTCCTTCCTCATTCTTTATGGGGCCAACATGGTCTGTCCTCCCTTTTTACTGTTTACATACTTAAAGAATTTCTTGGGATTTTTTTTGCTCTCTTCCGCTATGTGTCTTTCATGTTCTATCTTAGCCGTCCTTATTGCACCTTTACATTTTTTGTTGCATTCTTTATAAAGTCTGAATGCTGATTATGATCCCTCAACCTTATTTGTTTAATAACATAAACAGATATGTTCATTAACCAATGGCAGCCAGGCATATATAAATGGACTGTAGGACAGTGGAGGGACATAGCAGAACTTAACGTTGGAGCTGCAGTCAAGGACTCATGCATCCAGGGTTGAACAATTCCCCACAGAAAGGAGTTTTGGATAATAAAACTGCTTTCAGGAACTTTGTGATGCCAGTGTCTATGATTAAATGCCAGTTGTACAAGGTAGCACAGAATGACTGGTGCACTTAAAGTCAAAGAACACTAAACTGTTCTCCACCAATATAAGGTTTCTTTGCATTACTGAACTTTATTATTTTGCACAACATTATCAAATATGTTATTATCTTTAATACATTACTGTGTCCATTGTATCACTGGTGGTAGACATACTGTAGGTTTGCTCAAGTTATGGAGTCTAAAGCTACTCATATATGGATCGAAATTTCAATCAATATGTATTCATTCCTGTTTGACAGAAGTAAATTTTTAGGTTGACTCCCGTCGAACGGGAATGTTATTAAAATTTTGTTAATCAGCAGCCACAGGCAATTTGCTGAAGCCACTGATCAATGTATTCTAACAGTGGATCCATCTCTGGTCAGCTTTAGGATGGCCCACTCTTCACTAAAGATCTCTGCAAATAGGTTTGTTTCATAAATACTACTATCTTTGTAATCAGAGTAGCCTTAAGGACTTAATTGCAGTGAGAGGGAACCTGGCAGAGGCTAAAAAAGGCTATCTTGTTGTAATGAGCCAGAGTTAAACAATCTATTTGATGATGTCACAGACACACGATATGTCTGCACTGCAGTCGGTAGTATGAGCACACATGACAAAAATACCAGGACTAGAGTCGGTAACAAAAAGGGAGGGGACTGGTAGCTGCTCACAATGATCTCTTTTCTTTCTATTCCTTTATTGCAAGAAACTTTTGTCAAAGTAAATTACTTTCTTTACAACCTAGTGAATGCTACACAGGCTCCTTTTGGCACTCTAGCTACTGCAATAAGAATTGTCTTTGCACCAGATTATTTACTTTTATGCCATCAAAGCAAATTGTGTAGTGTTTGAAAGTCACTAAAAATGACTGAAAAAATTGCATTACAAAATAGAGTGTGCTAATAAAATCATTTTTTTTTTTCAGTCCACTGAAGCTATAAAATCGAATTCACATCCTATTACTGGCGACATTCAGGTATCTAAAATTCCATTTGTATTTAGTATTTTTACCTTTATGTGTGAATATAAACATTTTGGTGACATTCAGGGATTTGTTTTTTAGAATAACTTGATCTTTAAATGCTACTATTCAAAAGTGTTAGGTATGTGTACTTAAGCGCTATAATGGGTATTCAAAGACAGAACGGCAACAATGTTTTTAAGATAGCCAAATGATGATGCTGCAACCCATATATTAGTGTTCTCACACGTGGAAGAAATGGTTTTTAAAATACACACACAATGTTAATAATTATGTGAAATGGGTGCGCTCTCAATCAACCTTAAAAATTGTGTAGATCTAATTAAAAATTGCTTGTGCAATGATACTATTCAAGTGATGTGTAAAACCTCCTTAAAATCCGTGCACTGAGTGTGTATACATAAATAAATAAATATAAAACATATATAAATAAGTGGATCCTTTTCCTTTTTGTGGTACCAGTGATTAAGTGATATTTGTGCGATAGTGCTGTGAATAAAAGACAGTTTAAGAATGAGGTAAAACCACGTTTACATTCCAACCCTTAAAAAATCCATGCGTTTCAAACTGAAAAAAAACGCATTAAAAAATCCATGCGTTTAAAACTGAAAAAAAACGCATTAAAAAATCCATGCGTTTAAAACTGAAAAAACCGCATTTAATTGTGCGATTTATTTGTGGAAAAACGCATATTGGGTTATGCGATTAAATTGGGAGAAACACCATAGGTATTTTTAGAATCCTTTAGGAGTCCATGCATCTAATTGATGTCTCCTTAGGTGTTTAATTTGCGGTTGCTTAGACAGGTGTTGTTCCTGATTAGTTAGTGCTGAGATGTTTTACTAACTAATTGCCCTTTGGTGTTGAGCACAGGTTAAAACTTGTTGGACAAAAGGTGTACACCACAAATGAGAAAGATAAGCACCATTTAGTAAATGTATATTTTTGAGCAGGTATACACATAATACTTTTACTTATCTTTAGTTGTGGTGTCCTCTTTCCTGCTGATCACGTCCTTACTATCTCTTCCGTGTTTGCATGAGGATAGAAGACAGATAAATAACCATTGCGCAATATAGTTATACTTTGAATGGTGTGCATGTGTTGTGGCTGAAGCCCATCTACTTACACAGCACCCTACGAACGAAGCGCGGTGGTTAGAAATATGTCAGGCACTGTTTGGGCTCCCTGCCCTGCTTGTCTCAGTAGTGTTGCTTAGCTCCTCCTCCCCATTTTTTAATGCGTTTTTTTTCAGTTTTAAAACGCATGGATTTTTTAATGCGTTTTTTTTCAGTTGTAAACGCATGGATTTTTTAAGGGTTGGAATGTAATCGTGGTTTTACCTCATTCTTAAACTGTCTTTTATTCACAGCACTATCGCACAAATATCACTTAATCACTGGTACCACAAAAAGGAAAAGGATCCACTTATTTATATATTTACATATGGTTTTATGTATTTATTTATTTATGTATACACACTCAGTGCACGGATTTTAAGGAGGTTTTACACATCACTTGAATAGTATCATTGCACAAGCAATTTTTAATTAGATCTACACGATTTTTAAGGTTGATTGAGAGCGCACCCATTTCACATAATTATTAACATTGTGTGTGTATTTTAAAAACCTACTATTCAAAAGTATTGCTAGTACTAAAGACTAATGATTTAACCAAGGATAAAAAAATATATTTTCAAATGTAGTGTTAACATTCACAAAATGTATAACTCAACCTTGGCTATAGCAAACTTAACCATCTGTCTTTTGAGTTTACTTGTAACAAATAAATCTCCATCTGTATCATGACTGCAGGCCACTGTAGAGGTCTTGTTCTGACCACATGCTCATTAGTGTGGCATACCCCTGCTTTGCCCTTTCATGTAAAATGGCTTACTTGAAGCTGTTTAGTCTTCAGGAAAAAGAGGTTATGCATTTGGATATTTCTCACGATAACATTTTCTTCTCTTTTATTGTAGCTTCAGGTTAATTATGATAAACATCTTGGTAATCTCATTATCCATATACTTCAAGCAAGGAATCTCGTTCCCAGAGATAACAATGGTTATTCAGACCCTTTTGTGAAAGTATATCTCCTTCCAGGAAGAGGGTAAGATGAACATAATTAATAATTCCAATAAAGATAAAATGTATTATAGACATACAGTCTATCTCTGTGATAGCAGTGAATATCAGCGGTCATGGCAAAGGTGGAAGAACCTAATGCCAAGGGACCGCCATATATGTATGGAACTGTAACATTGGAGCAATAATAAATAAAGTTGAACATAGCTTAGTGCTGCCCCAGATTCATCCTCACTGGTAACTCTCACCTGCCAAGTATGTCTCAGGCTGCTGACACCAGCGTAATGTGTACTTACTAAAAAATATCACCTTCTTCTCTTCACCGTTGGGCAGTTATCTATTACAATCCCATGTCCAACATGGATATATGTGTTATTCCACTCTTCTCCATTTTACCTATCCCAGGGGGCTTAGTCTTATAATCTATGATTCAGTCCCCTGGGAGTGGCAAATGTAACAAGAGAGTGAAATGGAATGACTGTCCCACTGGATTGCATTGCATGGTTATGTGATGCAACATTTTAATGATGAAGCATCTCTCAATCTTTGTAAATTTGAATTAAATAAAGTTAGTGCATTTAGGCTACAATTTCTACATGGTCACTATTAAAAACATAAGTTCTGCTTGTATTAGTGATAGGTGTAGAGGATGAGTAAAACGTGGGAATTAGTTTCAATTAAGATGTGTTTAGTGATAGTAACCTATTAGATATGATATTCCATTTTCCAAGACAGGTTGTAAGTACAGTAAGTGAGTAGGGAGTTTCACCAATTTTGTATACCCTTTGTTCCAGTGTTTATTTTTGTGCACTTTATTCACTGTATTTTCGTCATGTTGTCTTTTGAAATATTCAGTATCACCGTATGTTCTGAACTTTTCATCCTGTGATTCATGGAGAGCTCTTGACAGCAAAAGACAGTTTTGCTATTGTCAAATTTTGTTTTTATATTTGCTGAAATTGGTTCACTTTGTGGTGGCACATTGTAGTTATGTATCGATCTCTTGAGAACTGAAATTAACCTTTGTTTTGTTCAGATAATGTGAAATAAAAAGAGCTTTACGTGATCCACAGGATATATAAACATACTTTCAAATTAAAGTCTTAAAGTGTGATCATTTTTTTTCCTCAGAATGATTTTGCTAAACAATAGTTTCCAGAAAAATACTAATTAGTATTTGTGATAGATGCATGTTTGAATTGATTATGGGATTATAATTTTTAATTTTGCTTGTGTTTGCTGTATATGTCTATGTTGGCTTTAACTTCAGTATTTTCACTGGACTGTGTATGCCTGTAACACAAATGGCCACACAGGGCATTTTTGTATTGTCAAATACACTGTATGCATTTAATCTTTGTGTTATGTCTTTTATGTGTATCTTATGTTCTATCTTGGTTGCTTCCTGTGCTTTCACATCTATGTGTAATGATTGCACTATGTCTCGAAAATGGGTCGTTGCAGCCAAGTCATGGTTGTCCAGAATGCCAGGTAGAGTTGGAACATTTACTATTATAACACTAGGTTTATTTCGAGCAATCAATGAATTTGAGCAAGCAGATCAATGAACGATGAATATTATTGGTATTATTTTTAACAGTTTGTAAAGTTACTATATCATACATTTTGAAAAAGCTCATACTATTTGTACTTTGACACTGTCCCATTTGCTTTTACTCTTATAACTACAAACATAACTGTATATACATGTATAATTTAGATTGTGCTGAGAAATGTCATTGTCTATGAAAACAACCTCTAGAAGGCTCCAAAGATGTTCCAGTACAGAAGTCATAGAACGTTCATAATTTTTAAAAGTATGCACAGTATATACAGGGGATACTCTATTCAAACAAGACAATAAGGAGAGTACAACAAACAAGTGAAATCCAACTTACATTTTTTTGGTTTGGAATAGGAAATAAAAGAAAACATCTGATTGCTTTTTCCACACTACATTTCCGTTTATGTGTTTATGTATCAGTCTATAATGTAATTTTCACAAAAAGGTCAATATTTGCAAGTGATTTATGCTGTTTGGATTGCAAAACCTTTAGAAGGTCTGATGTCATATTAAAAGAGAAGTACAGCCAAAACTCGTTTGTATGGATCACAGGAGTGAAGTTCATTCTGCACCCCTGTGACCTGTTTTCAGCAGGCAGCGGGTTGAAGTCTGCTGTTGGCTGACATCACAGAGCTAGTCCAGGCTCAGGAAGGATCGCGACCATATGGTTGGGATCTGCCCACATGCCTAGACCAGTAATTGACTCAGCCTCTCAGCGAGACGCTGAAAGCCTGAGTCAGCCGCTGCCGTTCCTTCTGCAGGCCAGCACTGCAGTGCGCAGTAGTGGACAGAGCAGAGAGTCGGTGACTGACAGTGTTTGATCGCTCATTTCTCAGTGATAGGCCTTATGCAAACTGAATGTTTTTGGCTTCAGACATTTTTTTATAATGATAAACTCCCCAGCATGTTATCATTTGTGTCCATGCACACATAGGCTGTTATAAGCAGTTTTTGGCAGGGGCGTTTTCTGGTTGGAAAAATCCCCCCAGAACTAGTGGGTTTTGAGAGGAGATTTTCAGTTGTGAAACAGCTCTAACTCTGAAAAAGCTGAGAGCCAGCGGGGGACAGTTGCAGCATTGGACTAATGCTGCATCCAGCTAGGTACAGTATGTATGATATAAAATAAAAACAAAACCTCATACTTCTCTTCATATTTAAACTGTCCTCAAACTAGTTACAATTGTAGTGATCCCCTGGTAAGTTAAAATAAAACCAAATGTAATAATTAACTAGTAGCCATTTGTGCCTAAAGCATATGACTACTATTTTGTAATTAGGTCAGCACAGCTGTGCAAACAATAATCAGAATTTTATAGTCCATGTAAATATATGTTTTAGTTTGGTGTCTTAATGAGTAACACACAAATTTGAAAATCTTCACCACTCTAACTTCTACAAGCACTGTAGTTTCAGTTTGAAACATCTACATAGTCCTTCTGCCCTAGCAGTTACAATCATTTACAGCCTCAACTGAAAGTTCTACTCAAACTTTCTCTTCACCGGTTGTAGTTAGAGATATTATATGATTATTAAGGTAACTTTTTTAATGGTCACAGCATGAATATGGTGAATGATCGTGAACGTTAAAGGCTAAGTAAATTTTTGATTAAAAAAATAAATAAATGCCCACATATTAATTTAAAAAAAAAAAAAGTATATGTATAATTTTTTTGCATAGGAGCCTGGAAAGCATTGCACTGGGATTAAAGGATAGCGAGTGTATTACACAGACTCCAGCAGAATTATTTTGCAACCACTGGTCCTTCAATCACAGGGCTGCATGAAGTATTAAGCAGAATCACACAGCCACGTAATTTTACATTTCACATGAGATGGTGAGGAAAAGGACCACCAATTCCTGTAAGAGGAGGGCATTTTGATGGTAGGGGACTGCAGACTTAGCTCATGCGTCTTCAATAACAAAATTAAATATACAATTTGGTATGTTTAAGGTAACATTACCACTTCTCTTAATAATATGTTACCTCTGTTTTTGAAGCCTTTACCTTTTTCTGTATTATGATCTTATTGCCACATTTTCTGTTTCAGTGCTGAATATAAAAGAAGAACAAAATATGTACAGAAAAGTTTAAACCCAGAATGGAATCAGACAGTGATTTACAAAAACATCTCCATTGAGCAGGTTTGTTGGGTTTGTGTTTAGAATCTACTCAACTTGAACTGGAGTAGTTAAATTATGTCATAAGGGTTGCTGTAGACCAACCATGGCAGGCAACCTTAAAGCTGTTATATACCCCGCTTTCACATTTTTACCTGCAGCATATAATAAGGCTTACCTGTAGGTAAAATTAATATCTTTTAAACCTGTACGGTTTAGGAGATATTCACCTTGCATGCAGCCACTGACACAACGCTATTTCCTGGCCTAGGCCAACAATGCCCAGGGCAGCACCTTGCAGGGGGCAGCACGGAAAGAGTCCCCGCCAGCTTGTTCTACATTGTTAGTGTAGCACCAGTCTTATGGGTCGGACTGGGCTGAGAGGCAAATTTGTCTAGCGCCCCCATAAAGCGGCCTCACTGATTCCGGTATGCGGTCGGCTGGCATTCCGCAACTGTGGGGGGGGGCACCGCTTCTAATTTTGACTGTCCTCCCATCCTGGACCATAATACTTCCTCACTGTGCTATATGTTTTCTGCTGCACCATTGGCATGGTTATATCTTCTTAGTCTCCATAAAATTATCAGAAATTTGTGCTTAAAGTAGGACTTTAGGCAACACTTTTTTTTTTTTTCATTTTGGATATAGTAAGGGAGGGTTATAACCCCTGTCAGTTTATTGTTTACCATCCATGTCCCATTGCAGAGATTTCCCTTCACTTCCTGCCCCTTAGCCAAACAAGAAGTGAGAGGAAATCTATGCAAATCAAGGGAATCCATTGCCCACCCCCCAGGCCCTCAGAACTAGTGTCCCCACTCGAAAATGTCAGGGCAGGTCTTAAACAGCAAGGGGTGTGGCATTGACAGGAAGGGGCATGTCATATTTAAATTAGGGGGTGCACGAGTTTATTCAGGCCTAGGGCAGCACAAAATCTAAATACACTACTGCGCTGACGTCAGCGGCGCATTCGCTCTGAAGGTCCGGTGGATGCTGCCAGAAAATCAGAGCTCCTTGCCAGAAAGAGACCTCATCGCAGCTCCGGCCACTCACAGCGCCAGAGCCACGAACCTAGAAGAAACGCAAAGGCAGCTTTCTCGGCGGTGACTGGGAAGCGATGCCGGCGCATCGTTCTAAGGTAAGAATTTCATTCTTTACCTTACAGGTTTTTTATTTTCTTTTTTTTGGACGTACCGGTACGTCGCTGAATGGGAAGTGGTTAAAGAGATGGATATCTACCTGAACAACATGGGAGAAGTCAAAGATCACCAGGCACAGTAGTGTCGCCTCCTCACACCTGATTTAAACTTCTAATTGCCATACTACTACTACTACTGTTGCAATCACATGCATTGCATGGCAATCATGGACTTAAAACAGGTGGTGAGGGAGCAACATATCGCCTCCGCACCACCTGTCAAACACACTCAAAACATTTTTTTAGAGGAACAGCAGTGCCTGCTGCACTTGTAAATAAGTCCTTAGTTGCATTCGGCAACAGCACGCTTAGGGCTTATTCACACGTAAAGTTGGAGGGTGGTAAAACCCTGCAGTTGAGTTGTGGGTTTACCACCCCCAATTCTTGAGGCAGCAGCCAAAAGGTATACACATGCTGCAGCAGGAACTAAATCCCCTGTTTCTTTTGGTGGGTGCTACCAATTGCCAATCGAGACACATTCAAGTAAATGGGGCCACTCTGCGAGCGATCCACAACTGCATGCTTCTGTGGGGTCCAGGGGGTTAAAGAAGGTGGTGAGAAAGCAACACATCCCTGCCTGCTTTAACCCCTTGTTTGCTGTACTACACAAGATTACAGGACACTTGCAGAGCGGCCTCGCTAATTTGAACGGGGCATGCTTGATAGGTGCACCCACCAACCATGACAGGGCGTGTAACTCCTGCTGCAGCTGCGACATGTGTACACCCATGGCCACTGCACCTAAAGAGTGTGCGGTTGGGGCGGGGGTGGTAAAATTATGTCCTAACTATGGAGTTCTACCACCCCGCAAACTAAAAATGGAAATTAACCCTTACTGTTCTGAGCCGCCTGTAAGCCTGTAAGGCTGCTTTCACACTAATGTGCTGCAGTTTACCTGCGGTATTTATAGAGAGTGTGATTTTTAGTGTGATGTTAAGTGATATGAAGTGTGGTATTACTGGCTTAGTCAATATGCGATAGAACAGTTTCATATTATTTTTGCATTGTCAATTTTTTAGATTAGGGCTAAACTAAATGTAAAACATTGTAATCCACTGCTATTGAAAGAGTAGGAGCTGAACTCCAGGTATGATCTTTATTGCATACTTACATTGGTGCAGCTTGGACCAATGTAGGTACAGTATGCATATCTCATACCTGAGGGGGTCACTGGGCAAGCTGAAATCACTGTAGCAGTCAGCACTTTGGCAGTGATAGCAACAATTTTCCTGGTTCTATGTCAAACAGCTTCCCCTCTGCACATTGACCAGAGGGGGGTAATTTGCTTGGCACTGCTGCCATTCACAGAATGTCTTGTATTTTTTTTAAACTAATACAAGGTGTTCTTTAATTGGCTGAGGTAGTGAGAAGGGGTAGTGATTTTAATAATCTCCCCCTTGCACAATCAGAGAACTCCTAGTATTTTCTTAACATCATATTCACCACACAATAAGAAGGAATATGAGGCAGCGCTGTGATATTATGAAGTGTCCTTTAGACCTAGTTCACACTGGTACGACAAGACTGATGTATGATTGTCATCCTACTTTGCCCTGCTACATCGGTCCTACAATCAGTCCTACTTCCATCCGACTTGAATGAATAAGATTTTGCACTGACTTTGAGATAGTCCAACTTGTCCTCTGACTAATCAAAACAATCCCAGTGTGACATGAAGTCGCAAGTCGGATGGTTAGGACCAGGATCCGACTTTTATTCAACTTCAATGATATTGATTGGGCTGAAAACAGACCAAAGTCACACCAAAGTTGTTCAGGAACCTTTTCTAAAGTCAGAACGACTCGTGTCGGACCAGTTAAGACGGCTGTCATAGGGAACCATTGATTTATACACGTCATGCGACACGTGCTGCCAAAGTTGGAGCGCATGTCGCACCAGTGTGAACCAGGCCTTATAAATGCAATAAAATGAACAACACCTGTGAAAAATATCCCCAATGTACACAGATACTTTTTCCAAAGTGATCAAAAATGAACAGATGTGTGTCACCCTGTGTGTTTTAAATAAATAAAGTGCTTCAAAATGTGAGTAAAAACAAGTATGTGTTATAATGTGTCAAAGAAAGGAAATATCCAGTTTATGCCAGTGATGCATATGGGGATATATAAATTATAAAATGATGAATTAATGGGTAAACGGCCGCCAGTTAAATATTATATTAATCCCATAGGTGATAGCAGTCCATTAAATGAGTTAGATAATTAATTAAATAACTCTTCACTTCCACTAATGATATCCGGGACACAATTAGAAATGCTAGAGAAAAAAAAAAAAAGAAAAAAAAAAAAAGGAAAAAAGAAACTTCCCTTTATGCTGGGAATGTAGGGCTTTTTTTCCTTTTGGTTCCTCCTGATATCTTGCTCCGGTATGATATAAAAGAGAAAAAGACACAAACAAAAAACCATTGCGCAGCGCTCTATTCAACCATCAAACAAAGAAGATCTTTTAGGTGGTTGCCTACAGCTATACAACTCACATGTACCCAGTAGGTGTTTGCGCGTTCAAATCCTGCTAATGGTCAGGCTCAGATAGGGGGCTGTCAGCCCTTTCCTCCTCAATGTGCTGTGCTGTGCTTAGCACTGTCACTTGGGCTCCTCCTCCCGACGCATGTCATTACACACATTGTGTATTTATTTATTTATTAAATTGGTTACAACCTCATTGTAACTTGAAGTTTATATATATATTTTTGTGCACCTGGGATTGTCACGCAAGCACTTATATATTTTATTATACCATGACATTTGTCTTTTAACCTCACCTGCTGATCTAAATAGATTAAGGTTGATATTGCGCACTATTTATACTCTAGTATTTATTTGCTTATTCTTTTAAGTGTAGGACACACTTTAATGGTGCAGCATATAATTTGATCATCTTATCTATTTTATTTGGTTTTCTAAAACATTTTTAATATTTTTATTCTCCTATCAGCACTTTAGTACTCACTTTGCACCCTGTGTGTTGTATACACCACTCCCCAACACTTGGTCTCACTCACCAGAAACAAATGCCTCTTAAATGAATGATCGGCAAACATGCTTGTGTATAACATCAGGTTATTCAACAGCCACCAGGATCTGACTTTTTAACAGTAGCAGTTCATGATTTACATCAGGGGTGCCCAACCAGTGGCCCGGGGGCCACATGTGGCCCGCGGAGCCATCTTATGTGGCCCTCGACCTCCTGCTCTAAGATGGCAGGTTGGCAAGCCCAGATCACAGGTTGCCGACCCGCCATCCCAGTGCGCCACACCTGCAGGATATAATAGAAGTTTATGGCAAAGTGCAGCTAACCCGCAGAAAATCCACAGGTCCACAGGGCTGCACCCGCAGTTTAGGCAAATCACAGCGCATCAGTGTGAAAGCAGCCTTAGGCCCTTTTCACATGATTGGTCCGACCCAATCAGACTTACTATTCACCTCTATGGAGCAGCAGATGTAAACGGACTTGTGTCTGTTTACACCCGCCTACCTAAAAAAAATAGAAAGAAATATGCCCCTTCCGTCTGGGCCAATCAGATTGGATCAGAGGGCCCATAGAGTAGAGTGGGCTATGTCCACGGACACAGACCTGTCATCCTCCCGCTCTGCTCATTGTGGCCCGCGACCAGTTACCAATTCGCTTAAGTGGCCCTCGCTCTTCAAAAGGTTGGGCACCTCTGATTTACATAAAGGAAAGAGAAAAGTGCTCTACATAGGGCAAATAACTTACAAATATTAATAAATAAAGGCATATCAAATACAATGTTTCCCTTGTGAACATGAGCACCCTCAACTTGTGGCTGAGCACTTGGCGTCCCACCCGGCCCGTATGCAGTGACTTCCACCTCGTCACTTGCAGTCAGGGTCTGGCATCACTTCCGGTGAGGTGCGGCCTAATGCATTTCATATAACGACATTGTCCAGACGAGTGCTGGGGAGTGGTGTGTATGACACTGTTAGTTTTGGAGCACTTTGGAAGTGTTGTTCACTCTATTGCAGTGGACATTTATAAAGGACACTTTATGATTTCACAGCGCTGCCACATATTCCTTTTTATTGTGCAGTGAATATGATGTTGAAAAGGTTATTTTAGTTACTAAGGCAGCAGCAGTGACTATGTAAAATTAGCTTGTCTATTATTATTATTTTTTTTATTTTATGTAATTTTTTAGGTTGCACAGCACTCTTGAATTTGTGATTTATTATACACATTTTATTTTAGGTGTACACACTTCATTGTGTTCACTGTTATTCCCAGCACAGTGATTACAGGATGTACGGTATATTTGATTTAACACCTAGTATTCATTGAAAAAAAAATACAGGGCATTCTGTGAATGGTGACAGTGCCCAAAAAGTGGCCCCCTGTTGTCAATTTGCAGAGGGGGAACCAGTCCGCATGGGACATGGAAGATTGCAGCTATCAATGTAGCAGTACAGACTACTGTAGGGATTGTGCGCTTTCCCAGTGGCCCCTCAGATATGAGTATGCATACTTACATTGGTTGAAGCTGTTCCAATGTAAGTATGCGATAAAGATAATTTCAAGAGTTCAGCTTTAAACAAGATGGAACAAATGGCTCCCAATTAAGTAAGCTCCAGAGGTACCATGCAGTAGCGATCAATGTAGCATGCCCGTACAATGCTTTAATTATGTTTAATTGATTGCTTTGAAGTGTTAGTTCTCCTAGCACAAACTGACAGATTTGAAGCTGTAAGTGTAGACATATTTGTTTTTTGAACAATGTAATGTAACAGGTTTTATGTTAATATTTTAGGTAGTACCAGCATTGGTAACTTTATTTCTTGTTTATTAATGAAGATGATTTGCTCACATGGGAGTTGGATGTAGATTAAAATCTGGTATTTGTGTTTTTTTGCTGCAGCAATTTGCACATGTTTGCAACACTGTTCTGGTGGGTAGAACCCATTGGGAGAAGTCATGCCTTAACCACTTCAGCCCCGGACCAATTGGCAGCCAAAGGACCAGGCCCCTTTTTGCGATTCGGCACTGCGTCGCTTTAACTGACAATTGCGCAGTAGTGCGACATGGCTCCCAAACAAAATTGGCGTCCTTTTTTTCCCACAAATAGAGCTTTCTTTTGGTGGTATTTGATCGCCCCTGCGGTTTTTATTTTTTGCACTATAAACAAAAAAAGAGCGACAATTTTGAAAACAATGCAATATTTTTTGCTTTTTGCTATAATAAATATCCCCAAAAAATATATAAAAATTTTTTTTTTTCCTCAGTTTAGGCCGATACGTATTCTTCTACATATTTTTGGTAAAAAAAATCGCAATTTGGTTTGCGCAAAATTATAGCGTTTATAAAATAGGGGATAGTTTTATAGCATTTTTATTAATATTTTTTTTTTACTAGTAATGGTGGCGATCAGCGATTTTTATTGTGACTGCGACATTATGGCGGACACATCGGACATTTTTAACACATTTTTGGGACCATTGTCATTTATACAGCAATCAATGCTATTTAAATGCATTGATTCCTGTATAAATGACAGTTGTAGTGAAAGATTTAACCACTAGGGGGAGGGGTTATGGGCTGTGACGTGTGTTGTGTTTTTTACATTAGGGGGCGGGGCTGACATCTGACGTCATTGATGGCTTTCCCGATGACCGGGAACAGCCAATCAATGACAGGCAGAGTAGGAAGCGCGGGGAGAGGTTTGTTTACACATACCTCTCCCCGTTCTTCAGCTCTGTGACCCGATCGCGGGACACCAGCGGCGATCGGGTCCGCTGGTCCCGCGGCCATGGTCACGGAGCTCCCAACCGGGCAGGCATTTAAAGGATCACGTACAGGTACGTGATTTTGCCTGCCCATGCCATTCTGCTGACGTATATATGCAGTGGGCGGTTGGGAAGCGGTTAACATTTGCGCACCTGTTTACTAACTATTCAGCTCAGTAGCCCCTATCAGGGATGTTTTTTTCCAGTGTTTCTGTATTACCGTATATACTCGAGTATAAGCCAACCCGAATATAAGCCGAGGTACCTAATTTTACCACAAAAAACTTGGAAAACTTATTGACGCGAGTATAAGCCTAGGGTGAAAAATTTACAGCTACTGTAAGTGGAAAAGAGGATCAACAATGCCCATTTGCAGCCTCACTGTGCCCATTTGCATGCCTTACTGTGCCCATTTGCAGCCATAGGTCCCCCGAACTTCAAACTTGGTAGTTAAGGGTTGCTAGATGCCCCCTAGCTGCAGCCAAAATTTGGGGTCTCTGGAAATGACATTGCTGCAGATGGACACAGTTGACCGACTTTGGGGCCCTGTATCTCGGGACCACTTGGTGCTTGGCTATGTTGTAGTGCTAGTTCCACTGGGTTTGCACACCAAATTTGAGGTTCCTAGCACCAAGTGGCCCAGAGATACCGGGCCCCAAAGTCGGGTCAGAAAATGTCATTCTCTGCTGCAGAAAAGTGCTTGACTCGAGTATAAGCCGAGGGGGCACTTTCAGCACAAAAAAATGTGCTGGAAACCCGGCTTATACTCGAGTATATACGGTATTTATTTAATTATACATCTGTGCCATGCATAGATCTTGACGATAATAACTTATACAAGAATAAAAAAAAACAAAGCTTTTTTGTAATACCTTACTTTAAAATGAGTGTGAAAAGTAATAAAACAATATGTAAACAAACAATATCTTACTGCAAATTGAAGATTAAGAAGTGAAGCAGTTTGAAAGTTTTACATAACAAAGTAACATTTTAAAATCAATATTAACAATAAGTAATTTGACAAACATGAAAGGTTCAGTGTTGTTGAAAGACTGTATTTACAAGAAGTCATCAAGTTTTTTTTTTTGCATTAATGCCAATAATAATTCACCTGTGAAATTGATAGAGTGCTTGTGACAATGTAAAAAATAAAATTAACTGTATTTTGAATTTTAATGCAGCTAATGAAGAAAACTTTAGAAGTTACTGTATGGGATTATGACAGATTCTCTTCAAATGATTTTCTTGGTGAGGTAAGCAATTGACACATAAAAAAAGTGGTTAACAACTATGCAATCTCGCTAATCAAAAAATGGTTTCAACTTAATTGTCATATCTAACATGGGACAAAAAAGTGACAGCTGAAAAAAAAATCTTTAATCTTGTCATTTGTCATATTGTCATATCTGCCCAGTTTCTTGCAGTTGTATTATATACAACAAATTGAAATAACTTGAAAGTTTGCTAATGATAATTTGCAAAATTTCCACAATAAAATCAATAAATATATCTGTGCTTTATATCTGCATTCAATGAATGAAGTATGTTTTCAGGTAAATACTACCAATAAAACATAACACCAGCTCAAGTACAGTTGTTAATTAATAAGTGCATATGTATAGTTTTTATATTTTTATGTGTTTATGAATATGTTTAAGTATAAAAATGCCTTTGCTTGTAGGTGTTAATAGATTTATCAAATGCTGCCTTTCTCGACAATATGCCGCGGTGGTACCCATTGAAGGAGCAAAGTGAATGTATTGACCACGCAAAACATTCTGGCCAAAGCAGTCAGCAGTCGCCAAAGCCTTCAGTCATTAAAAGTAGAAGTCATGGAATTTTTCCAGATCCATCTAAAGGTAACACATTATAATATTCAAATTAAAGTCAAATTAAAACTATATAAAACATATATTATTTCTTAACTCTTTGTAGTGTTAAAACCTGGTCGTTTATAAACATTTATAAATGAAGCAGGAATACACAATTTGGCCACAATCATGGGAACTAGCGGTATGAAGGCACACAACAGGGGTCTGCCTAATTTGTGTACTCAATACAGTTGGTGAGTCTTGCTATGCTGTAAAGGGGCTAGTAAACCTGCGCACCTTTGGTAGTCCTTAATGAATCTACCTCCTCATAAGGCATATTCACTAAATGATGTTGGTATTTAGAAATGACTCAGCAAGTCATTATTGCTTGGTTTACAGTTTTTTGAGTAGGGCTATACGTGGTGTATATTTTCCTTCTAGCTATATTGTCTGAAGACATTTTTTGGAGACATACATATATAAGTAATTTCCAAGAAGAAATGGTTAAAGAGGAGCTTCAGTCTCCTTCAGAAAAAAATAAAAGTCAGCAGCTACAAATACTATAGCCGCTGACTGTTAAGATAAAGACACTTACCTGTCCAGGGATCCCACAATGTCCTCACCCGTGACAATTTTTCAATTGGCTTCAGGTGCAGGCGCCAGCATCTCTAGTAAGGGAAACAGGAAGTGAAGCCTTAAGGCTTCACAGTCTGTTTCTTACTGCACATGCGTGAGTCACCCTGCGCCTTGAGAATAGTCTCACAGTTTTCTGGGCTCTGCCATGTGTCCCAGAAGACTGCGGGCAAAGGAGGGGGGCCAAACTTCCATCATAGTTAGTTGCGGCAATCTGAACCAGAAGTGGGAGCAGTTACCTGTCAAAACCAGGTACCCGCTCCCCCCCCCCAAAAAAAAGTGTGGCAGTGGAGAGGGGGAGGGTGCTATACTTTAAATTTGCTTCCAAGACAGAAACTATACATAAGATAATAAGGATGAGGTATGGATTCACTGCTACCATGGGTTTGGGGGGAAACCTGTGGGTTTTTTCAAACCTTAATGTACTGCATTTTGTTTGAACTATGGTCAGAAGATAAAGAAGGGCCTCAGTATAAAAG
Organism: Lithobates sylvaticus; assembly: GCA_028564925.1. Classification (NCBI taxonomy): domain Eukaryota; kingdom Metazoa; phylum Chordata; class Amphibia; order Anura; family Ranidae; genus Lithobates; species Lithobates sylvaticus. Next base: position 457,465,361 of record CM053029.1, on the reverse strand, counting down.
GTAGGCACAGAGCAGCCATAGTGTCAGTGTATTGGAAGCTTCTATAGGGAAAGCATGAGTAAGGTTGACAAACACAGATTTGTGTCAGTTAGGAAACTGTATGCTAATTCTAATTGCTAGCTCTTCATGCAATCAACCCCTTTGCCTTTCTTGTTCTTATTATAGGGGGCTTTTTGTGTCTTTCATTTTATGTTGTGGTTGATTTGGGGTCGCAGTGCTTTCTATAAAGAAAGAAAGTATTTTGTTTCAGTGTGTCAGTATTTGGGGGTCATTATTTATTTGGAGAGTATATTTGTTTTTATTTTATGTTGATAGGAACTTTATTATAGGATAACCTGCTTTGATTTTCAGCAAGGCTTTCCTTAAAAAAAAGTGGGTGTTTTTTTCAGGAAGAGTGTTTTTGGGGATATACAGTAATGATTTTTTATTGTATGTTGATAGGATCTTTTTTTAATGTTGTAAGACCTCTCTTTGAAAATGTTTATTTTATTTCAGAGGTAAGTATTCAGGTGTGGCATTTATCTATTCTTTAAGCTGCCTTTTGTTTGCAAAATATCACTGCATAATTTGATAGGAAAAAAAACAAAAATAGTGTGTTAGACCTATTATCCCTGAATAAAACTGCCCTGCCACTGGCCAGCTGTACACTGCTGTGTCCTCTGCTGTATCATAGCTCTTGTAAAACCCCAGCCTGTCCTCTTTGTGTCTATTACATTTGGGCCTAGCTGTGCTATTTAAAATGATACTGCTGCTCGCCAATTTTACACTGCTGTGTCATCTGCAGTCTCTTGATTCTTGTAGTAAAACACCTGACTGTACTATTTTTCTCTGCCACATTTCAACCAATTCTCCTTCATTAAAATGTTCTTCTCTCCAATGTTATACTGCTGCATCATCTGCGGTCTCCTAATTCTTAATAAGTGTTTAATAGCACATGGCCAGTGGAAGGACTGTTTTGCATCAGCAAGAACAGGGATAGCTGCACCAAGCTACTGGGCAACTTCTATGTGCAGCTATTATCTATCTATGTTTTTGTTTTTTTTTACATTTTGTGGTACATGTCCCATGGCAATGCCCAGCCTGCCATACCTTTTTTGACAGTAGTTTGCCTATTAGACCTAAAATTTATCCGAATTTACTAACAGGATTTACTGCCTAATAGACTTCAAAGGGATTCACTAACTTCGGGTTCACCAGATTTCAAACAGGATTCGCCCAACTCTTGGTGAATCCAACCCGGATAGATTCACTCATCGCTAATTGTACTTTATAGAAACATACTTGTAAACTTCAGCCCAAATGACTATGTTGATAACAAGGATGCACACAATGACATCACTTTCTTCAAAAATCTTTATTAAACAGAACAGTGCATAACCAGACCCCTGCCTAGGAGGCCCACTCCTCTAACACGTGTTACCCATTTTTTGGGGATCTGGATGTGCACTGATCTGTTAACCACTTGCCTACCAGCCACGAACACCTCCTTCCTGACCAAGCCATTTTTCAGCTTTCAGCGCTGTCGCATTTTGAATGACAATTGCACGGTCAGACAACGCTGTACCCAAATAAAATGTTTATCATTTTTTCCCCACAGATAGCTTTATTTTGGTGGTATTTGATCACCTCTGCGTTTTTTATTTCTTGCGCTATAAACAAAAGAAGAGGGACAAGTTTGAAAAAACATAATATTTTTTACTTTTTATTATAATAAATATCCAATTTATTTTTTTTTTAAACAAATTTTTTCCTCAGTTTAGGCCTAAATATTTTTGGTAAAAAAAATCGCAATAAGCGTAATTGATTGGTTTGCGCAAAAGTTTAGCGTCTACAAAATAGGGGATAGATTTTGCATTTTTATTATTATTTTTTTTTTACTAGTAATGGCGGCGATTTGCGATTTTTATCGTGACTGCGACATTGCTGCGGACACTTCGGACACTTTTGACTCATTTTTGGGACCATTCACATTTATACAGCGATCCGTGCTATAAAAATTTGATTACTGTATAAATGTGACTGGCAGGGAAGGGGTTAACATCAGGGGTTAATGTGTACCCTATCTTGTGATTCTTACTGTGGGGGGAGGGGACTTACTGGGGGAGGAGACCGATCGGTGTCCCTATGTACAAGGGACACACCATCGGTCTCCTCTCCTCTGACAGGACGTGATCTGTGTGTTTACACACACAGATCCACGTCCTGCTCGATTACCGGGCAATCGCGGGTGCCTGACGGTCATCGCGACCGCCGGGCACGCTCACCGGGGCCCCAGCTACGCGGCGGGCGCGTGCCTCCCGCGGCGCGCGCGTGCCCCCCAGTGGCCAAATTGTAGACGACATCATATGACGGCGGCCCGCCACAGTAGCTGCACTGTCCCGCCGTCATTTGACAGTGGGCGGTCAGCTAGTGGTTAAATAAAGATTTTGAAGAAAGTGACATCATCAAAGTGTGACTTTGCTTACAAAATAGCATTTGTATGAAGCTGAAACAGACTCCACCTGTGTTCCTAAAGCAAGGAACAGTACTCACAGCTTGGCAGCAGCAAGAACTTGGGAGTTTCTTTAATAATACTGCCCAGTTACATAAGATATCTATAATAGAAATTACTACATGTTTCATTCAGTTTTGAAGATTAACTGAAAGAATAGTCAACGATACAATGTATCATGTTTTGTAGATATAGAATAACAAAATCTATATGAAGTATTCAACGTTAAACCTGTTTTATTGTTTCCCACTATTAGATATGCAGGTTCCCACTATAGAGAAATCTCATAGCAGCCCTGGTAGCTCAAAGTCATCCTCTGAGGGACACCTCCGTTCACATGGACCATCACGTAGCCAAAGTAAAGGCAGTGTCACTCAGACCCACCTTGAAGATGCTGGAGCAGCCATCGCTGCTGCTGAAGCAGCTGTCCAACAGCTTCGCCTTCAACCAAGTAAAAGACGCAAATAAATTCCTCAGCATGGCAGCTTAATGTTCATCTGTTGCCTTTCCTGCTGTTTCCCCTTGTTGACCATTATTTGTTGTCACTACTTGTTCACCTTGTTAAATGTCCTTTATTGTGAAAATTTTGTCCACATTTAATATATGTTACCTAACTTTTTGTTTACTGATACTTAATGAAACTGGCTGTTTCCTCATTGGTTCATACTACCATCAAAGTGTTTTCATCTTGTATATTGTCTGTTATGCCCCATAGTGTTGATTACTTGTTCAACTTCTGTGGGTTTAGTATTCTTTCTGTTTTTTTTATTAGTTTGAGAATCATAAAGTTGAGAACATTTTGTACATACATATTCCCTTTTGCATCATCTACATTTAAACATTTATTCATTGACAAATATTTCAAGAAAACCTATGTATGTGATCGCTACAGTATAACCATTGGCTACACCAGACCAGTCATAACACCAAATCGCATTATTGTAAAGACAAATTCTCATACCATTCTAAGTGAATGAGTATTATCACCGCATGCTCATACATATATTCCTAATATGTAAAAAAATTAAGTGTATTTATGTTTTTGGAAATTGTAGAATTACTGTCTAGAGTCTAGATTGTTTATCTTATCAAGATCAAACTTTTTGTTTGTGGTACAGATGAAAAAGAAGCTCTATAGATAGGCACGCATAAAGTTGTCAAATAAAGGGTAAATTCTACTTAGCAAAAAAATCTACAGTGTGATACAGTATGTACAGGGCTTGAACTATGTCCCATAATTGTTAAAACATAGCTTTCTAAGAGAAATATTTATTATCTTATTAAACAGTGCATATCAATGGTATGTTACACTGCAAAAATAAATTGAGGTTGGTCACTACTAACAGTTTTCAGTTTAAGGGAGTTTTGCATAGTCAAATTAGCCATGAAATACATTGTAAATTAACATTTTTTTTGTATTTAAAAGTCATTCAATATAATGTACATAATATTATTAAAGTGTCAGTTGGATATTTAAAAAAATGACAGTATTGTAAAAATAATATCAGTTCTGTAAAATGTAACAAACATTTTGATGTAAGGGCTTAATGTATATGAAATTATTTGAAACAAAGGAAGGTATAGACTATACTTAGTGCTACTAGTTACATGGAAATATGTTCTCATAAAACACTTTAGTTGGTCATATGAGGCAGTAATCAGAGTCAGGATTTCTTTTGAAATTCCCTCAAATTGTTTGTAGTTGCTAAAGCATAAATTTGTATTAATCATGTAAAGTGAGGCAACCTGGCCACTGTAGACTTTAACTGTGGGACATAACATGTTTAAATTGTACAGTAGGGTATTCCCATTTATTAAAATGTAGTTGGTAAAATAGCGAAGATAGTGATAATATTTTCTACATAGTCATCTGACTCTGATCAGTATGGTTTAATGTCTGGTTGTACAAACTCACAGCTAAAATTACAACCAATCATTGGTATAATCCATGTCACAGTGGACTATGCAACAGATTTCTGATTATATGCCTGTTAATTTCAGATATGTAAAGAAAGACCAATTATTAAGACAGCAATATTATACACTGAAACTATGATTCCTTATGTTAAAGCAAGCACTTTTGTTGTAAATAATAATTTGCTTTTGTTTTAACCTTATGGTATAGCTATTTATATTTATGCATCAACAGAAACAGGAAATACATTTCCTAAACAGAGCTATTGTAATTTTATGGAATATGAATTGTTCTTACAAATAGGAGCCCAGAGTTTTTCGCTTAAGTGAATGAAAATTTTCTAAGAGACATACTTGTGTTTGTCACAGAAATTTGTTATTGCATGTCTTCTCACAGGATTAGAACCATGGTGGGAAACATTTTAAACCAATAAAAAGAAACAGCCAGTTTTAAAGCCCCTTAATGCTGTGCATGTGGTGTCTCTTTTGATGTTAAAAACACTACCTATCTGAATACAGAAAAGAACACTTCTGTTTGCATGAATAACATTTAAGCTGGTTCCATCTGAGGATACATACTATGGGTTTCCATTTCACCCACACTGCCACAGCAGCACATAAAAGCGATCAGTGTAATAATGCCAGGAAGCAGCATAGACACAGCATAGCAGGAGTACTCCCAATTCAAAGAACTCAGTCTGACAATCTGCCTTCACCAGCAAATGACAGCAAAGACCAAAACCAGCTTGCACTCAAGAAGGTGATGTCCGATGGGTCCGTCAAGGCTGAAGGTAAGGAGTGGTAATACTATTTGTCATAAAATTTACTAACTGATTGCTGTTTCCCTATAGTAAAATCACTGCTATGATATCAACTACATTGCAAGTTCATGTGAAAACAAAATGTATTTTCAGGAAAGGCCCACTTTTGAAGAGCATACATAGCAGTTCTGTTTGAATTGTATGTCTTTATTTCGTATGGTAAATCCTAAAGCACATAGAGGTTGATTTAGTAAAACTGGAGAGTGGAAAATATGGTGCAGCTGTGCATGGTAGCCAATCAGTTTCTAACGTCAGCTTGTTCAATAAAGCTTTGACAAAAAAAGACTGGAAGCTGATTGGTTTCTAAGCAGAGCTACACCAGATTTTGCATTCTCCAGTTTTAGTCAATAAACCAAATTGTTTTGCCTGCACAGACTGATGTCATCTCTCTACTCTTGGTATGTCACCGCTGATGGGTTCTTACTGGTTTCCCTGTAAATTGGAGTGTTTCCAAAATACAGTGTTTCCAAAATACTGCAAACAATGTTAAACGCCAGGTTGTTAATGTGGGCTGGACTGCAAAAGACCAGTGGGGTTTTTATATCACTGTAATATTAAATGTTAAAGCCTATTACAAATGGTCATATGCTATTTATGCACCATCATTGGTAGAGGGTGAGAACTACAGTGTGGTTTTGCAGACACCTCAGGTCTGCCGTGACCTACTATCTACATTCTGAAGTGGTATTGCAGTGGTGTGAATATTGGAGTGGAACCTGCTGTGAAGTTATGTGATTTATTTTCTGCTGGTTTTATTCGTTCAAAATGTGAGTTTAATATTTGAAGCTTGGAGTGTTAGCTATTTTTTAATAAATTTGCAATAATACACTATTGGAGCTCATCTTTTTACTTTCATATGGAATATTCTGATTGCACTAAGTTGGAAATACTGGAGGAACGCTGATCGATTGTGGGAGAGTGGTTTATGCTAGTTAGCCTTACATGTGCTTATGTCCATATAAGTTGAATGTGTGCAATCTGCATCTATGCCACTGATACTTATTGTTTATATGTAGACCATGAATACATTCAAGTGGTGGCAGCCTAAGTGCAGAATTACCTTGGATACAACCTTTCTGTACCCGTGCTAACCACTGCATGAATGACTCTTTCAAGTTTCAGATGTAAACATCAAGTGTGTAATCAGCAGGGGCAGCACAGGTGCAGAGTGACCTCGGCCTTCAGTCATTCAGAATTACTGAAGCTGAAGTTGTTCTACGTTGGGGATTTGGATTACGCATCTAAACAGTGTGGACCAAATTAGACCAATGTGAATGGGCTATAGCACACAACTGCTGCATTAAGATCTGTATAAAATATGGACCTGGGGACAGCAAATGTAAGGTCCACATGTGTGTGTTATTTTATTAAAGAGAACTGCAATACAAAAACATAATTTCAAACTCTTCAAGGAAGGCATACTTGAGTATTTTTATTATCTTATCTGGCTCTGAGCTGACAGCCACCCATCGCATGATAAGGCATACTTCTAAAAAAAATATACAATTATTACCATCTATAGACTGCTGCTTGACTCCCCTGACAAATTTCCCTCGGATCTAGCCCCTGAAAATGATTTGGACCGTTAGTATGCTTCCTTTAAGTTGGCCTATAAGGGCATTCTGAACATTTCCCTAGTGGAAACCAGTGTCAAAGTATTGACTAGGTGGTACTTAGTACCTTATTATTTATCAAAGCTTTATTCAACTTCTTCACCCCTATGTTTTCGCTGGTGCCGCTCATCTTGGACAATGTATCATATATATGGTGGGAATGTCCGAAGTTGTGGGGTTTCTGGAATAAGGTATTTGCTATAATGTGAAAGGTTTCGGGGATATCAATCCCCCAACGACACTGGATTGCTCTGTTACATAAACCTATTAAGCACATCCCCCGCTGTAAGCAGCAGTTGATTTTCTTTATGTTTATAGCCGCAAAACTTACTATAGCCCATGCCTGGAAAAAATCCTCAGTATGTGCTTCATTATATAGGCAAAGGGTATCCTGAATAATGTTCAATGAGCGTATTGTAAGTAGAATTAATGATACTGTTAAATGATTTGAGGCAGTCTGGAGCCCCTGGGTCGACTATGTTGATGTGCAGTTATAGGGTTAGCAGTTATATTCATCATCATTCATTCATATCTTCTCCTGGAAGCCTCATTTGCTTCTTTTCTCTCTGGGTTTCTCTTTTGCTTTCCATTTCCTTCCCTTTTCCATTACTCCTTATGGTTTCTCCATTATATTCCTTTCTTCTATATATGAGGTCCCTCTCGCTTCTTATTTTCAAAAAAGGTTGCAGTTGGTGTATCTGATACTTCTTGGTTTTAGACGCATCTGACATAGTGAATTGCTGGTCTCCACTGATGATTCTTCCTCTAGATCGTGTAACGATTTTTGTAGATGCTCCGTAAAGTTTATTTCTAGACTAAGCATGTCTTGAAGTCACTTAGAAGTTAAGTATTCTTTTTGCTCTTGTCCCTTTCCCCATAAATGTGGTGGAGAGGGGCCTACTATTCGATGTAGTTGAAAAACTTATGCCAGAACCCTGGCTGCTACTTTGTTTACAGTACTTTTCTTTGTCTGATGTTTAAATCTTCAATTACAAGTACAATTATAATTGCTTTAATACTGGGCACATTCACCCCCTTCCTGCCCAGGCCAATTTTCAGCTTTCAACACTGTCGCACTTTGAATGACAATTGCGCGGTCATACAAAACTGTACCCTTATGACACTTATATAATTTTTTTTAGACAGACGGAGCTTTATTTTGGTGGCATTTAATCACCACTGTTTTTTTTTTTTTTTGCTAAACAAATGGAAAAAGAACAAAAAAAAAAAAAAAAAAAATTTCTTTTGCAAATAAGTAATTTTTCTTCTTCACTGATTTGTGCTGATGAGGCTGCACTGATGGGTACTAATTGGCTGCACTGATAGGCCTGCACTGATGGGCATTGATGAGGATGCACTGATGAGGTGGCCCTTTTGGCCACTGATAAACTTCACTGATGGGCACTGGTGAGGCTGCACTGATATTGAAGCACTGATGTTAACGGATAGGGGGAACTAAGGAATACTGATATGCTGCACTGATGGGGACTAATATGCTGCACTTATGGGCACTGATGGGGCTGCACTTACAATCACAGGAAAGCTGGTTATTGGCTTTCCTTTACTCACATATGGGGCTATTTACTAAAACTGCATTGTGTAAAATCTGTTGCAGCTGTGCATAGAAAACAATCAGCTTCCAGGTTTTATTGTCAAAGATTAATTGAACAAGCTGAAGTTAGAAGCTGATTGGATACCATGTACAGCTGCACCAGATTCTGAGTGCACCAGTTTTAGTAAATCTCCCCCATAGTGACAATGCTGAGGAAAGGAAATGCCGATAACCATCATTTGTTTACATGCGATCAGCTGTGATTGAACACAGCTGGTCACATGGTAAAGAGCCAATGATCGCCACTAATCGCCAAGCTGCATGCCCCTGAGGGTGGCATGACCTGGAGCACATTATATGACATACACCCAGAAGGAGGAAAGTCCCACCCAGCTGTCAGTCTGCTATAGGCCTAGCGGGAACTGGTTAAAGGCCAGACAGAAACCCCCCACAAATTTTGACAGAGAAGAAATAACCATGTATTTAGAACAGATATAAAGCTGAAATCCCCACACATTTTGAAGTACAAAATCTGTTGATTGAAAACTGTGTTTGTACTCAGGATAAAAGATCTTTTGACAGGTCACATCTACAGCAGCAGATATTTTTTTCTGCAATTTAAGGAAGCTTCCTTTATCCCTGTAAATATTTCAGAGAAAGTCATAGCATGAGTATAACACACACCATTCATGTAGAAAACAGAAAAAAAATAATGATTAGAAAACCAACATTTATTTATGAAAAATACATACTAAACAAATATGGCTACATTACAGAAAACCATTATAGATATTCAGCTATACGACAAGACATCGAAAGTGTGTTTAAGAGCTTCTTTCCCACTTTTATATCTCCACAGAACAAAATGAACCACAAAGTTTACCCTCGCAGGGGGTGTCAGAACACAAAACTGAAAAGTCTTGTAGCCTCTTGTCTGTTCACCAGTTAGTCAGCACCTACACTCAGCCAGGATGTACCAGAGTTTGTCCAGCCACTAACTTGCTGTCTTCTGCATTACACCTAGACTGAGAGCTGACCCATTACCTGATAAAACATAAGATTCTGGGTAGCACGCACACTCCACCTTGGACCATGCCCTTTACCAGCTGGGGTTTTCTGTCACATACCTCCCTTCCTGTTTGAACCTGGGGGTTTAAGCACCTGCTTACTGAAAACAGTGTGCTCAACATTTTTTCTTCTATTACAACCAGCTTGGTGCTCCACCTTGAAAGAAAAATCTTGGAGGACCAGAAACCAGTGAGTCACCCTCAAATTGCGCTTCTTGGCCTGAAACATCCACATTAAGGGAGCATAGTCTCTTATTAATCGGAAGTGGCATCATAGCAAATATTACCACAGAGAATCCAGGCACCACTTAATGTCCAAACATGCTAGCTCCATAATACTATAATGTCTCTTTGTTGATGTCAGCTTCCGACCTAAAAAGACCAGTTGTATTCTTCTCTATATACCTTTTATCGACAGGACAGCCCTAATTTATACACTTGAGACATAATTTTGAACCACAGTTCTTTGTTGAAACCTGGGAATACTAGGACTGGCTGTTTACAGCCTGCTTCAAACTTTGAAATCTTCTTCAGCCACTGGATTTCATTTGATCCCCCAGGGTTTTTGTCTTTAGTCAGTTTGGTTAAGCATGCTGCTACAATAGCAAACTTTGGACTGAACCTAGAGTGTATTTTTTTTTAAAAAGTGCCCTTGTAAGACTGCTGTGCAAATACGGTGTGACAAAAAGTATTGCAACGACGCTACTCTATTCTCTAGGGTGATAGAAAAAAATGTATAATGTTTGGGGGTTCTAAGTAAATTTCTAGTAAAAAAAAAAAAGTTTTGAACTTGTAAACACCACATCTAAAAACGAGGCCTGGTCTTAAAGTGGTTAACTGCTTGCCGACCCCCTCACGCTGATATACGTCGACAGAAGGGCACGTATAGGCTTATTAACGTACCTGTATGTTGCCCTTTAAGAAGCGGTTTGGGGGTGTGCGCACCACCGATGGTGTGAACTCGCGCCCACCACAAGCTCCGTGAGTGTGACTGCGGGTCCTGTGGACTCAATGTCCGTGGGGATACCCGCGATCGTCTCACGGAGAGGAAGAACGGGGAAATGCTGATGTAAACAAGCATTTCCCTCTTCTGCTTAGTGACACTGACACTGATCACAGCTCCCTGTAATCGGGAGTGGTGATCAGTGTCATTTCACACACAGCCCCTCCCCCCACGGTTAGAATCACTCCCTAGGACACACTTAACCCCTATAGCGCTCCTAGTGGTTAACCCCTTCACTGCCAATCACATTTACACAGTAATCAATGCATTTTTAATCGCACTGAACACTCTATAAATGTGAATGGTCCCAAAATAGCGCCAAAAGTGTCCGATCTGTCCACCATAATGTCGCAGTCACGATAGAAATTACTGATCGCGCTATTACTAGTAAAAAAATTTTTTTAATAAAAATGCCATAAAACTATCCCCTATTGTGCAAACCAATCAATAAACACTTATTTCAATTTTTTTACCAAAAATATGTAGAAGAATAAGTATCGACCTAAACTGAGGAAAAAAATATTTTTTTTATATATTTTTTGGGATGTTTATTATAGCAAAAAGTAAAAAATAATGCATTTCTTTCAAAATTTTCGCAATTTTTTTGTTTATAGTGCAAGAAATAAAAACCACAGAGGGGATCAAATACCACCAAAAGAAAGCTCTATTTGTGGGGAAAAAAGGATATCAATTTTGTTTGGGAGCCACATCGCACAACAGCGCAATTGTCAGTTAAAATGACGCAGTGCCGAATCGCAAAAAGTGCTCTGGTCTTTTGCCAGCCAAATAGTCCGGGGCTTAAGTGGTTGATATAAATATATAAGTACAAATAATATATTTTATTTATTACTGCAACTTATCAGTATATCCCCTTTTATGAATATATACAGTATATAAGGTATATTTATAAAGCACTGAATCTGACATTTGCCAAACCTTCACAGCAGAAGAGTCAATCAATGTAATTTAAAATACATACATCAGGAAGATAACCCTGCACCAAATGTTTTGTGAATGTAACATTTACTGCTTTATAAATATAAGCCTTATATACTGTATATATTAATGATAGGGGATTTATTGATAAGTTGCAGTAACACCACAGAAAACCGTCATAGAGTTCTTGCCTGAAAGAGAAATAAATGGACAACTTAAAAATGAAACACATCTTTTTACTTAAATAAAAAAAAATTAATTATATATCTTCCAATTATTTGCATTATACATTGTCCACTGAATGAATACAGCTTCAAAGAGTTCAACGAGTTCCAAATTAGAAGACCTGACAGAGAAGCCTGCTAAGTGAGAAATAAAGTATCTATGCTCTGTGAATGATCAAGAATATAGATCTACTAACAATTCAATCTCACCACATTAGGAAGAGCATGTATTGCTGTATGTGTCAACTTCTGGAAATTATTTTCTCAATCCCTTTCCCAGAAAATTAAAAAGGGGGTTAAAATATTCTTGAAGAGTGGGAATATTAAAGCCCAACAGCGAGGATTTTTTTTTTCCCCATGCAGTGGGGCTGTGCCTGCACTGCATTGGTTATCTGCTTGTTTTGCCTAAGGGTGAACACAGAGCCTAAACTCACACGATCCTTTGGAAAACAGCACTCCCCATGTCCAGCAGTGGGCTGTTCCCGTTGCCTAGATGATAGAATTTTTAATTTTTTTGGCTGGAGTTGGGCTTTAAAGTTTATTGACAGTATGTGCAGCCCAGGAAATTAAAATGTAATCTTAAGGTCTGGGTGATGAGGGCCCCAAAATATGAAGCACAAAAAACATATAATTTAATGTACAGATTTAGGAAATAGGAGATATGTTCACAGGGAATGTCAAAAAAAAACACAGAATTTTTTATTTTTTTTATAACCCTGTGTTTATTTTATACAATATTGTTTTAAACCTGCAAACTTTAAAGCTAGCACTTTTGCATTGACAGCCTAGTATGAATAAAAGAAATGTGTAATGAGGAAAAGCTTAGTTCACCCTATAGATAGTGCTACTTACATACCAGTCATTGACAGAATTATTACATATACTGTGTATATATATATATATATATATATATATATATATATATATATATATATATATATATATATATATATATATATATATATCCACGTGACAACTGGGCACTTAAACCCCCCTTGTGACCAGACAAATTTTCAGCTTTCGGTGCTCTCACACTTTGAATGACAATTACTCAGTCATGCAATACAGTACCCAAAAGAATTTTTTGTCCTTTTTTCCCACAAATAGAGCTTTCTTTTGGTGTTATTTTATCACCTCTGGGTTTTTTATTTTATGCGCTATAAATGAAAAAATACCGAAAATTTTGAGAAAAAAATGAATTTTTCTTTGTTTCTGTGATAAAATTTTGCAAATTATTGATTTTTCTTCAAAAATTTTGGCCACAATTTATACTGCTACATATCTTTGGTAAAAATAACCCAAATTAGTAGATATTATTTGGTCTTTGTCAAAGTCTACAAGCTGTGGTGCAAATCATAAAAAAATGATCACACCTGATGTACTGGTGGCTTATCTAATTTCTTGCGACCTGAACAAGCCAGGAAAGTACAAATAATCCCCAAATGACCCCTTTGAAAGTAGATATTCCAAGGTATTTAGTAAGAGGCAAGGTAAGGTTTTTGATGTTGTCATTTTTTCCCACAATTCTTTGCAAAATGAAGATTTTTTTTCCCACAAAATTGTCATTGTAATAGGTTATTTCTCTCACATGGCATGTGTATAAATAACACCCCAAAATAAATTCTGCTACTCCTCCTGAGTATTACGATACCACATGTGTGGGACTTTTCCACAGCCTGGCCACATAGAGAGGCCCAACATGCAGGGAGCGCCATCAGGTGTTCTAGGAGCATAAATTACACATCTAAACTGTTGACTACCTATTACACTTTTGAAGGCCCTTGAGCACCAGGACAGTGACACTGACGTGGCACTGATACATGGCACTGATGACACGTGACACTGATGTGGCACTTATGACAGATGGCACTAATACGTGGCACTGATGACACGTGACATTGATGACAGGTGGCACTGATGACAAGTGACACTGACAACAGTGGCACTGATGACACGGGACATTGATGACACATGACACTGACAGGTGGCACTGATGACAGATGGCCCTAATACGTTGCACTGATGACATGTGGCACTGATGACAGATGGCACTAATATGTGGCACTGATGACACGTGGCACTGATGTGGCACTGATGACAGATGGCACTTATACGTGGCACTGATGACAGATGGCACTTATACATGGCACTAGGGACAGATGGCACTGACATATGGAACTGACAGGTGGCACTGGGGACATATGGCACTGGGGACAGATGGCACTAACAGGTACTGTGGGCACTGTATTTTTATTTTATTTTTAACACTCACAGGCTGCAGCCGTTTGCTCTCCCTCCTCACACGCTGTCTCTTTGTGAGGAGGGAGAGCCGGCGATGAGAGATGATCTCATATGTTTACATATGAGATCATCTCTCATTGGACACGCCGTTCGCGCTGTAAGCGGCCGATGTGATTGGCCATTTACAGCGATCTGTGACTGGCTGTGTCCAAGGGACACGGCCAGCACAGAACTTCCCCGATACGCGCCCGCGGGAGTGTGCATTGCGGAAGTAAACCAGGGACGCCCTCCCGGCAATTGGCCTCCGCACTGCAGCCGTCTTTCAGCTATAGCGCGGACGCCTAGTGGATATATATACATATATATATATATATATATATACACACAAACATATATAAACATATATAAAAACACATATACAAATATAAACATATATACAAACATATATAAAATAAAAGGGGGCAGTGTGAAAAATGTGTGGGTGTCTAATTGTGTATGTCACATCAACAGACGTGTCAGAGGGGCCCAGTGATCATTTCCATCATTACTTAGTAATCGTATATTAATAAAGTATATAAACATTGCAATCTGTAGGTTTAACATGCATAAGAAGGAGATTGGTGATATAACAGATCAGAAATATAAACTGTATATTTACATCAGCTTTCTTGATTTGTTATTGTAAGTCTTTTGCAAGGTCTTTAGGAGTTTTATATGTTTCTTATGTTTTATTATGTTGCTTTGTTTTAGATATCCTTTAATCCAGTTGTCTATAATTCGACATTTGCCTCTTTTTTTACAGCACGAACAACTTCTCACAAGACTACTGAAACTACTGTTTCTACAACTTCATCAGTCAGCAGCTATGTCAGTGGGTACAACATTGAGACTGATGGCAACAATACACAGACAGATAACAATCTGTTTCAAGTCCCCAGAATGTAAGTCTTTTTTGCTTTTTTATAAGGCTGGCCATAGACGCAATCTCAGCTGGTTTAGCAGGAACCTGCCGAGATTTGAACCATGTGTGGGCAGTCTGAATGTACCAAGTTGATCAATCAACATGGGTACAACCAGCATGCCGGATTCACATGTGATTATTGCTATTGGCTGCTATAGACACTAGTAGAGTCGGGGGGAAGCCCCCCCCCCCCCCCGCCAGCAGCAGACAATTGATCAGTAGGAGGAAGCAGCTATCACATGAGTGAGATGTTCGAATGGGTAACTAGTATTTTGTGAGGACATCATTTTAGATTTTATTGTAATATTTATCTGAAATAGGTTTTTTGAGGCAGCTTTCACATGTACTATATGACTGTATTCAAGGGTTTGTTCACATTCCTATACAATTAACACTGGGATCAATTCATAAAGCAGTTAGTCTGAGAACACTTGCAGAAACTAGGGGCAATAAAGCACCAATACTTTGCAACACTACTAAGTGGGAAGTACAGTGTAAAAAATGTAATGAGCAAATATGGACATATATATTTACAGATTGTTACATGAAACACTATGTTTAAAATGCAGATATACATTGATAAAATGTATATTATATATCTTTTGTTTATTGTATTTTTATGCCATTTTTGTTTGTTTGGATAGCACGGGGAAGGGTTACTGTGTCATTATTTTCATTAGACAGGAGAAGGAATAGAATCTCTGCAAGGTTTTAAAAGGGCCTGTGTTCTTGGACAAATGCAGCTTGTTTTAGGTGCCTTCTGCTTCCATTTGACATCAAAAAATGTTGCCTCAATAGATAAATATGAAAACTAGGGTTTGGTACCATCATCCTATAATTATATAGTGATTATATAGTGAAGAAAGGGAAGATAATTCAAGGGCTACTCCAAGCAAGGCCCTCGATCATCAATGATAGTTAGGACTTTTTTGGTACCCAAATATACAACAGGGATTATATAAAAATATAGCATTTATTACAAAATCGATAAACAATAATCAACAACAGTTGATAACAACAACAATTAGATAATCGTTGAACAAAGTATCACATAACAATGACTTTAAACAATAGTATGAGGGTCCCCACTGACGCCTCCTGAAGAAGCAGCGCAGGCTGCAAAACTTGTCAAGAACTACGTCTATTCCCATATCACTGTTTCTTCACATACCTGTGGGGGCCCTCAAACTATTGTTTAAAGTCATTGTTATGTGATACTTTCTTCAATGATTATCTAATTGTTGTTGTTATCAACTGTATATTGTTTATCGATTTTGTAACAAATGCTATATTTTTATATAATCCCTGTTGTATATTTGGGTACCGAAATAGTCCTAACTATCACTGATGATCGAGGGCATTGCTTGGAGTAGCTCTTGAATTATCTTCCCTTTCTTTCCATTTGACATCAGTTTGAGATGCTCCTGTGATCATTCGGAATTCATTCAAGTGCTTTTGACCTCGTTCTCTGCATGTCACCAAATAGTAAGATTTGCTTTTCATTATCCCTAACATTGTTTCAAGCTATGGGAATAAATTGAAGCTAGACTTTAAAAGAAACATTATTATTATTAATATTATTATGAAAAAATAGAGGATGGCTTTGCTGTTCAATAAACTATAATGTTCTCTTTCTTCAGCACTACCCCCAAAAGGTATTGAGATAAGACTTCTGACTTTTTTGATGTGTATAGCTGTCCCAGATCATTGACCAAAAGTATTTGGGCTTGTGGGTCAGCATAACAGCCAGGCAGCCTGTATCTTTACAGGAAAGTCAGCAATGGCTGACCGCCTACATCTTTTCTTAACATGTTTCCTTTAAACCCATTACATTTATTTGTATAGCAAAAATAACTAGTAGAGGACATACATTTCCTTTAATGGATCCTGTATTAAAATGGAAGGAAAGTAATTGGGGCTTGGGTCGGAAGAGAGTTGACCTTCGTTTCACATTTAATTTTGCCTGCATTTTATATGAGAAATACATGATTTCAGAACTGTGTATTTAGCCTTTCTTCCCCTTACTTAACCTTACTTTTGGGTGCTCGGAAACCCTGTATAAGGCAATCTGAAAAAATCTTTTAAAAAAACAGATTGAAAAGCATTAATATGCTTTCATGATTTGAGAAAACATAAAAAGTATTTCATAAAAGGTTAACATAAAGCACATCTAAACCTAAGAACATAAATGTGATTCATTGCAGTTAGCCAGCCTTCGGGTGTTTTTTTTTTCATTTTTATTTGGTTATTTTTGCCAGTCAGGAAGATCATTCTGCTATTATCTGGTTTAGCATTACTGCTTCCTTGGCCAACTCCCTGCTCCCTGGACAAAAATGATGATACCCTTTCCACCTAAGAGATTTGAGGTGAAGAGCTGACAGAGGAAGCTGCATTGATGACTTGCTTATTTAGAAACTACTGTACATGTGTCATGTCATGTGGATATGAAGTGTGAAAAATGTAAACAACAAGATTTGGCTGTATAGAATTGCCAATCCTTTAAACAGTTAGCATTTTGTACTTCAGTTATACTGTATATTTGCTGTTTGTCTGGTGTTTCACTTTAAATACCATAGTTATCGTCAGATGGTTCTGTTAGATTTTATGAATCTAGGAACAGCTATAAATCTAAGAAGACATAAGAAGCTATGGTTACTAAGCAATCAATATTTTCCCTGACCTTTCACCTGTATATCACTTTTTAATGAGTGAAACAAATCACATAGTCATTGTGCTAGCAATATGATAAAGAATTATGTAACTTTGTAATGCAATAAAACTGATTTCAAGAAGGTCATCTTCATTGTTTTGTTTTCAAAGTGGAAAAATGAATCAAAATGGACAAGACCAAAACGGAATAGGCTTGACTGAAACAGAAGGTAAGATATACTGTTACTTGTCTTTGTCTACTTGAAACTTGACATTATTATAAACAATAAACATACATATGGGTAAACTGGTTATACCGTAAGTGAAAGCCTTAAATATTGGGATTTTCTCTTATTGCAATCCAAAGGTCCAATTGCTATTGCAGATATCAGGGGAGACAAGTCTTACTGGAATATTATCAAAGAGTAATGAGAGTAATTCCTGCATTTGAATCATCGCTTGTGGCTTAAAATTTAAGTTTTGAAGCATACAAATTAAGTTAGGGCCAAAATTCCAAACTTTCAGTAACCCAAACAAATAAGTCCAACAGAATTAAAGGTTTTCTGTAAATCTACTGATAATAGCATTTCTGGGTTAGAGGGACTTCCATTCCATCTGGATTATATAAGAGAAATCATATCTATAGCCCTTTTAATCTAATCTCATCCTTGTCACCCCAAGATAAATTCTACCTTTTTGGATTTATTCACCCAAGAATGAGGCTAGTTGATTAGCCAAGATTTTGGTAAGTAATTTTACATCATTGTTGGTTAGGGAGATCGGTCTATATTTTACTATTTTGCTGGCATCTTTGTTGGGTTTAGGGATGATTGTGATAAAGGCCAAATTGGTATATCTGTCCAAGGGTTCCTCTTGTATAATTGTAGAACAGGACACTTGGGGATGCTCTTGTATAAAAGATGGGATTTTTTAGGTGCCAATAACCCCAGTCATAATCACATATTAAAATTTAATCAGTTTGTTTAAGGAATGTGGGATGGGGAATGCGAGGGGAGGGGGATAGGGGGAAATTATATTTTTATGAATGAGAATATTGAACAAAGTATTTTATATTTATTTATATATATGGACAAAATTCATGTTTGATATATATTTCATGAATTCATTGCAGTTACTTATCATGGTGTAGCAATCCCAACATGTTTCACCATTTGATAGGTTTCCTCAGGGTATGTATGCTACCACACCTGGACAGATAAATTAAATTAAATATAAGGGTGAATGTATATGCATAGAAATAGTACATTCAAGATTCACAGTTGGGTTCATATAGTACATTAGCAACTTGAATCAAATTTTGGCTAAATAAGGGTATGAAAATCCACAAAAAAACAATGAATTAACATTCAAAACACAGAGATTGCTGACGGGCACCTTACCATAAAGAGCAATTGGCTGCATTTGACATTGAATCCACAGGGATTTTTGAAACTAGGATTAGGGAGGAGAAATTGTATCCCTCCTAAAAGGCCAGGGTAAAAGTTGTTATGCAGTTAGCCACAGAAGGGATAATCAGACAGACAGGATAACTGAAAAATGGAGGTAAATTACATAGGGCTTTTTATTACTGAATACCTTTGCATAACTGAAAAAGTAAGTGACTCACAGTGAGAGTAAACCAACAATTGTGAGCATCTAAGGAATATAGTTATATGGCCTGCCCACAGACCAAGCACAAGACCAAGACATAGAGATATCATTTAGTTGGAGTCCCATCCATAGACTATCTCCAAAGGGAGTAAAACAGATTGCAGTAGTATACTGAAAGGGTAAAGCAATAGAGAAAGATATATAAATCAATCAATCTATTTAAGTAGAAAGTTCAAAGCCATCTCGCCAAAACCCTATTCAGTGCATAGCTTACCATTAATACTGCAAAGACTGTCTGAATATCCCTTCTGCGGCTAACTGCATAACAGCTTTTACCCTGGCCTGTTGGGAGGGATACCATCTCTGAAGTATAAGAACTCACCCAAGCTCTACCACAATAAAGGGATGATGGGCTGTGTGTCGGTGTTCTGGCTATCCCATCCAGTGGCAGCTGGTGTTTTTTTTCTTTTGGGGGGGGCAGCAAACAGCCACCGGTCGGCGGCTGCGGCAACCCGCCTGGGAGGACTGCCAGGACAGTTGGCCGGGACATCAAAGCCCCGCACTTACCCCATCTAGGGCAGCGTGTCCAGCGGCTTTCTTCCTCCTTCTTACTCCTCCTGTGGTGTGGATCACGGCACCTTCCGATTCCCCTCCTCCTCTTAGGCATCCAATAGGATCGCCTGACCTTTCATCCAATCAGGAAACGGGTATCAAACCCGTGCTTCCTGATTGTTGGAGAGGCGATTCAGTGTTAGAAAAGCAAATAGTCATTTGCTTTTCTAACACACCTGGATGGGCTCTGAGCGCAATACACCCTCTGTGTTTTGAATGTTAATTAACTGTTGATTGTTTGTGGATTTTAATATCTTTATACAGCCAAGTTTTGTTTCAAGTTGCTAATCTACTATTTGAATACAACTGAGAATCTTGAAGGTACTATTTCTATGCATATACATTCATCTTTATATTTAATAAAGTGTGGTAGCATACATCCCCTGAGGCAACCTATCAAATGGTGAAACATGTCGGGATAAATTTTGTCCATGTTTTTAGCATGTCTATTTTTAATATGAAATACTTAAAAAACTGATTGAATTTTAATATGTGATTATGACTGAAATTATTGGCACCTAAAAAATTCCAGTTCTTATACAAGAGCCTCCTCAAGCGTCCTGTTCTATATCATTTTGGGATGCAGTGCCTTTGAGATTCTCTCTGACCAACCTTATCTTGCCCTTGTATAATTGTGTTGAATATGTTTTTTAGGTGGGGAATGAAAAGTGTCCTGCTTTGTCCTGTCTTATAGCCTCTTTGATTTTTTTGGACTTGCAAGGGTATTCTTATGTACGGGCTTTGGTTAGTTTGGGTAATGGGAGATCTTGAAGAAATGTCTGGATTTCAGCTATAGGAGGTTGTTATGGATTACTGTGTAAGAATGAAAAAAAATTAGGAAAGTCTTGTAAGATTACTTTGGGGTTTTGGGTGTAGGTTCTGGTACTGGTGTGGATTGGGGGGATAGACATATACTGAAATTTAGGTAAGGCCCCTTTCACACTGGGGCGGTTTTCAGGCGGTACGGCGCTAAAAATAGCGCCTGTGTACCGCCTGAAAAAACCGGCCCCATTCACTCCAGTGTGAAAGCCGGCGGGCTTTCACACTGGAGCGGTGCGCTAGCAGGACCGCAACAAAAGTCCTGCTAGCAGCATCTTTGGAGCGGTGAAGGAGCGGTGTATTCACCGCTCCTATACCGCTCCTTCCCATTGGAATCAATGGGAAACCGCGGGGATACCGCCCGCAAACCGCTGCTGCAGCGGCGCTTTGCGGAGGTTTTTAACCCTTTTGCGGCCGCTAGCGGGGGTTAAAACCACCCCGCTAGCGGCCGCATACCGCGGGAAAAACGATGGTAAAGCAGCGCTAAATATAGCGCTGCTTTACCGTCGCCGCCCCGCACCGCCCCAGTGTGAAGCCAGCCTAAGAGTTTATCTAGCTAGAAATGTCTCTATCATGTCTTTTTGGGAGTAAAACTTGTGGTCATTCCACCCAATGCCTTTCTCAGATTTAATTTTTAATGCTAGATTAAGGGCCATTCTTTTGTCTTCATTTTTTTTATTTTATTTTTTATGCAAGACTCTGCCTGGTTTATTTTTCTAACCTTTTAGTAAGGATTGTAGTTTACAATCTAACTGTGTGATATGTGAGCGATGTTAACATTTGACCTCCAATGCAGTTTGGCTTATATATACATTTATAGTGGCTTTGTGTGCAGGTCACATTTTGATTAGATATGTATATTTAGGGGCATTAAGTTAAAAATATGTTTTTGATGTGTTTGGATTTCTCAGAAAAGTACAGGGTCACTTAGCAATGATTAATTTACACTCCAGTGAAAGGTTATTAGGTTGCTTTGAACATCTAGTAGAGTCAAGGTTACCAAATTAGTATCTAACCATGCCACTTCACAAATTATAGCCATGGATACTGAAGGGATCAAGATTGGTAGATAAATACAGTACAGACATACCCCACTTTTAAGTACACAATGGGGTTTATTTACTAAAGCTGGAAAGTGCAAAATCAGGCTCACTTCTGCATAGAAACCAATAAGCATCCAGGTTTTATTACCGAAGCTTAATTGAACAAGCTGGGGTTAGAAGCTCATTTGTTTCTATGCAGAAGTGAGCCTGATTTTACACTTTTCAGCTTTAGTAAATAAACCCCATTGTGTAATTAAAAGTGGGGTATGCCCGTATATAGTTAATACTAGAATATGTAGAGTAAGGACAGGAGTAATAATTATGTGACCACCAGGGTCATGGAGTTAAGTAGTTTAGCTAATTGTGCTAAACCAGTGCCTGTTTTGGTTGGTTGTTTAAGTTAAGTTTTATTCAGGTTTGATTGATTTAAGCTCATATCTAAGGGGATGTTAGGATCCCCTTCACAGATAATGGTGCCATCTATATGAGGTCTAAGGATATTGAACATGTTTGAAAAGAAGGTGAGTTGAGCAGAATTAGGTGCTTAGTAGGAGATCAAAGTGAAAAGATAGTCTTTAACCTCTTCATGCCGATATAACGCATATATGCGGCCTTCTGCTTCAAGTGGTTATACCGGGTACTGTTTTTTAAAGCCGATGTGGCTGTAAATTACAAGCTGTTATTACAAGCAGCGGGAGGGGTCCCCCTTTCCCCCCCCGCCAATTGCCGCTCGCCCAAGCTTTCCTGTCCCACCAGGAGGCCCGAGCGTCCGCCGGCTGGCCGGAGACCCGAACAAAGCCAGAATTGCCTTTGTTCGGGTCTCGGATCTAGTAACCTGGAAGCGGTGTCATGACATCACTTCCAGTTTACTCGTGCCTTAAAGGCGCCAGATTTTAAAACAAAGTGTTTTATGTTTTGAATGCTTTTAAGTGCAAAGGAGGAATTTGGGGTCTTATAGGCCCCAGATCCCTCCAAAAAAAATACCTGACACATGACTATTGCTGTCACAAGAGATGTTTACATTCCTTGTGACAGCAATTAAAGTGATCAAAAGAAAAAAATGTAAAGGGACAGTGTAAAAATAAAATAAATAAGAAAAAAAAGCGAAAAAAGCTTGCGCGCAGAAGCAAACGCATATGCAAGTCACGCCCGCAAATGTAAACAGTGTTCAAACCATAAAGGCCATTAAGTGCAGATAAACAAGACTGGCTGATTCATCCACCATTCGATTCACAGTAACAGCTTCATGCCTTATTAATACTCTTTAAATCCGTGACAATGGCTATAACAGGATTACAAAGTAAACAGGCTCATGAATCTATGAGGTCCTCCTGAGATGCTCTTCCCGTCACTGTGCCAACCAGTAGCTGCAGGAACCGAGAGTCTGGAGGAGCAAGATGGCTGCCGCTCTTACTGAAACAACCATGGAAAAATGTGGTGCAGCTGTGCATGATAGCCAGCTTCTAATTTTTAGCTTGTTCAATTAAAGGGATTGTAAAGGGAATTTTTTTTTTTTTTTAAATAACAAACATGTTATACTTACCTCCACTGTGCAGCTTGTTTTGCACAGAGTGGCCCCGAACCTGGTCTTCTGGGGTCCCTCGGCGGCTGTCTCGGCTTCCCCCGCAAGTACTTCTCACATTCAGGCGAGCTCCCTCGCATGGTGAGAAGTGCTTGCGGGCGTGCTCCTGTGATACAGCCGGCGGCTATAGCCACTCACTGTATCACTCGGCCCCGCCCCCTGGCATGCTGCATCATTGGATGTGATTGACAGCAGCGCAAGCCAATGGCTGCGCTGCTTTCAATCCATCCACTCTAGCCAATCAACGGCCAGGCTGAGCGGCGAAGAGAATGTGGGAGGCGAGCGCGGGACTTTCGAGGGGCCAGTTAAGTAAAACGGGGGGGGCTGGGGGGGCGGCATTGTCAGATATTTTTTCACCTTAATGCATAGAATGCATTAAGGTGAATTTTTTTTTTTTTACCTTTACAACCCTTTTAAGCTTTGACAAAAAAACCTGGAAGCTGATTGGTTTATATGCACAGTTGTACCAGATTTTGCACTCTCCCGTTTTAGTAAATCAACCACATTGAGCTTTACTTAGTCATATTCCTGCACGGTTTTTAAACCATCTAAATGTGCTCAATGTTTGACCTCACATATGTTAACAACCATGAGATGCTTCATAGCCTTTCATTGGTGACAGGTGTAAGGACCATCTACACTCGAACTCCCCACATGTATACAAGAGATTAATCCTATGGAAGCTTATTGGTTGACTAAATAATAGGCTTTCTTGTCGCCTTTCCTCTCTCAATTTCTCCCTATTGCTTTCTGCTTACTCTTCCCTGTTCCTTCACTTATGTTTTCCTTGTTTACTTTCCTCTCTTTCTTTCAGATTCTCTTTTTCCTAAACATGTTTTACTATTGCTTTTTGCAAAATATATATGGGTTTTTGGATATGTTATAAGAATAGTACCAAAAGTTTCTGTCTAACATGCTGTCATGTAATTTAGAAGATCTAACTCTCGCGATGACTACTGCATTCATATAGTTACCAGGTTTTTTCATTGTGTTCTTTTACTGATGGAGTTGTTACCAGTAACTTTACCAAAGGTGACTGCTTTTCTTATTCTCTTTGGCTGGAATTGTTGAATACTTGACTTTTTGCTTGACTACTTTTGACTGTAAAGTGTGTAACACAAAACCCTTGTTATGTATCTCTGGAAAGCATTTCTTTATTTTTCTAAACTCAATAAAAATGTACACGAAAAAAAAAGGTATCATAAATTCTATGTAAGCATGAAGGCTGATATGATGCAGGAAATTGGGTTTCTTGTAAAGGAAGTATGTTAGCTTCATAGGATTGATATTGTTGAAATGCTTTGCACCTCTTAATTGGGGGATTTAATCCCTATAGGACCCCTATGGGAATTAATCCTTAATGAGTATGTGAAGTGGATTTAGTCATCTTAGAGCAGGTAGATATTAACAAAAAGAATTAATCATACCTTCCCTGGGTAAAGTAGGGGAGATGCGTAAAAGATCCGTAGACAGAGGTTTCTTCCAGTTAATGTTAGAAATCACTCTCTGAACACTCTCGGAACAAGACAGAGAGAAATATGAAAGAAAGAACGTAAGGAAGGTAGAACAGTATTAAACAACATACAAATGTAACTCTAAAGCCTCATACACACGATCGGACCTTGGACCAACTTTCCCGTGGATTTTTGTCCAAAGGGCGTTGGCCCAAAGTTGGTATTGCATACACATGACCAGACTTTTTAGGCAACAAACATGAACGTAGTGACATTTCAACGTACTGACAACGCTTCAAAAGAGGACGCTCGAATACTCCTGCGCCACCTTTGGTCAACTTCTGTATTGTTGTCTGATCTTTTGCATTGGTTCTGAGCATGCGTGTTTGTACTTTGTACAAAAGTCCGATAGTTTTGTGTACACACGGTCGGACTTTGGTCCATCAGACTTTTGTTGGCAGAAAGTTGGTCCGTTCGCACAGCCAACAAAAGTCAGATGAAACCTGGAAAAAGTTGGTCCGATGGAGCGTACACACGGTCGGATGTTGGTCCAAAACAGCTAATTTGCATGTTGGTTGTCAAAAAGTCTGATCGTGTGTACGGGCCTTCAGAAGGGGGGATAACTGTTCCTCCCTTCAGTAATCAGACATGTGTAAACAATAGGTTCTACGTTTTTTTTTTTTTAGACATCAGGAACTATTTCTGGTGGCTGGTTCAAGTGAGAGTGCATGTTAACCATTTCTGGTCTGTGCTGGCATAAGAACTTCTGGGATCCTTGCAATTTCATTGGGCGATATGTTAAATTAAAAACAGTTCGCTAAATAATTAAACTTATCTTTTTATTGAAGGCTGTTCAGCGACCTTTAAAAGAAGGAGGCTGACCAGTCCTCAGTTCAGAACTTAATGAGAAAAATGAATACAAACTACTGATAACTTATAATACTTGTAACACTTCTGCCTGATATTAGACTATATAACTATATTGTAGATGTAGGTTTTCATCTCATAAGCTTCTTTATCATGGTAGTCATAAAACAATAAATACAGTTTATATATAGCCCTGTCAGGGCAGGATCACAGGTAGGGTCATATAGCAGTATAAAACCGGAAAGGAGTCCAAGGCCAAAACAGAAACTTATTTTTTAACAACTGCCTTTTTATACCAAATGAGGAGGTTAAAGTGATAGTAAAGTCATGAATTAGGAAATCCATTGACAGGCAGGGCTTTTATAACAGAACAGATCCTCTCTTCTGTTATAAATGTACCCCCTGCCTGACAGCAAGTAATGTGACCTGAACCACGCATGCACAGCTCAGACCACATTTACGGTCCACTCTCTGTGCCATAGTGATGTGACTCCCATGCATATACACGGGAGTGATGTCACCCTGGCCCGACCATTCAAGTGGCCGAAGATACAAGACTCGGATGGAGGACTGGGGGAACATGGAAGCACCGGGGAGCCATGACAGCACAGTGCTGGAGGGTTTCATTTGGCGGAAAGTCTGTCATAAGGTGCTAGTATGCAGTGCATACTAGTACATTATGACTAAAACTTGCAGGGGGGCACATTTCTTTACTTCGCTCAATAACTTTACTACCACTTTAAGCCACATTAATGACAGTATAAAACAAAGCTATCTGAAGTTGAACATTCCAGTAAAAAAATGGTAATCACAATTTCAAGTGGGAGTGATAGGTTGTGTGATTTTTTACATTGGAGAAATTTGTCTCGAGATAAAGTAAAGAAATTGAAGTGAGCCTGCTAATTCTGAAGTTATGGTATTGCCTTCTTTGGTTATGATGCCCATTTGCAGTAGCAGGGATTACTCTTCTGAGAATGTGTTAAAAGCATTGGATCTATGTGAATATGGGACTTAGTGGAAAAGCCCATCTATATTTCAGGTAGATTCAATGCTCTCCATTTTTGAATATTTGATGATGAAATGTTTGTGAATATTTGCATAGAATGACCCATGATTTGGAGGTTAGATGTTTCCCTGGCCTTTTGCATAAATTTTTCTTTAACATCATGGAAGTGCAGTTTAACTATTATATCCTTTTCTGAAGCATCAAAACTTACAGATATCAGGGCCCTGGGCCTGATCCAGTTCAAGACAGTGTTCTAGTATATCAGGTATCATCTTTAAGGTTTGATCGCTGTATCTAAGTAAGTACCGTATATACTCGAGTATAGGCCGACCCGAATATAAGCCGAGGCACCTAATTTTACCACAAACAACTGGGAAAACTTATTGACTCGAGTATAAGCCTAGGGTGAGAAATGCGCAGCTACTGTAAGTGGAAAAGAGGGTCAACTATGCCCATTTGCAGCCTCACTGTGCCCATGCAGATGGACACAGTTGACCGATTTGGGGCCCTGTATCTCAGGGTCACTTAGTGCTAGGAACCCCATCTTTAGATATGTTGTAGTGCTAATTCCACTGGGTTGGAATACAACATTTGGGGTTCCTAGCACCAAGTGTCCCCGAGATATGGGGCCCCAAATTCGGGTCAGAAAATCTCAAGCACTTTTCTGCAGCAGAGAATGACATTTTCTGAACCGACTTTGGGGCCCTGTATCTCGGGGCCACTTAGTGCTAGGAACCCCATCTTTGGATATGTTGTAGTGCTAGTTCGACTGGGTTTGAATGCCAAATTTAGGGTTCCTAGCTCCAAGTGTCCCTGAGATATGGGGCCCCAAATTCGGGTCAGAAAATGTCAAGCACTTTTCTGCAGCAGAGAATGACATTTTCCGAACCGACTTTGGGGCCCCGTATCTCGGGGCCACTTAGTGCTAGGAACCCCATATTTGGATATGTTATTGTGCTAGGTCCACTGGGTTGGCACACCAAATGTGGGACTCATAAACCAAAGTGGCCCCGAGATACGGGGCCCCAATGTCGGGTAGGAAATTTTTTTTTTTGCTGCAGAAAAGTGCTTGACTCGAGTATAAGCCGAGGGGGGCACTTTCAGTACAAAAAAATGTGCTGAAAAACTCGGCTTATACTCGAGTATATACGGTAATTGATTCCGGAAGGCCACAAGTACAGAAACTACCGCCTAGATCTGTTTTCTAGATCATTGTTTTTGTGGATCCTGTATACACATAGCATTTGGTTCTAGCAAAATTGGGTTACAGTTTTTGTTCAATTACTTCTTTGCTTGATCTCATGTCTGATGTCTGTTTTGATCTTAGAAGTGATTTGCTTTGTCTCTTTTGCAAAGCCTTGATCATTGGGATACTTGAGACTGTCTATGTGTAGTATTACATCCCTTAAATCAGGACTTTGAGTCACAGTATTTTGGTGTCATCATGTCCTCTAGGGTCTATGATGTTGTAGAAGCTGTGGCTTTATGACCAGGAGAGTCTCTACTCACAGGTGATGGCATCTGTGATCATATCCCAGGTTTAAATGTCTCGCTGGACATTCCAGAATGCCATATGGGACTGAGTGTTCGCTTGTTTGCCTGTTCCTGTGTTTGTGCTGCTGCTGCCGCCATCTTTCCCTCTTTTGCATGCAGCATATGTGTTGTTGGCAGCTGTAATTGTGATCTTTTAGCAATTCCTACAAGCATTATGCTGGTCCCCAAATGGTCAGATTATACCGCGTAATGTGGATGTAGCCCTTAGTGCTTTGTGCTCGGCTGGCAGCACTAATAAACCAGAGTGGTGTTAAGCGATTTTTTTTTTCAATGTTGCACTTGAAGCTGATTGAAAAGACCCTCTCCCAGCTGTATTGTATTTTGTATTTATCTATTTGATATTAGTATATGTTCCCCATTCATTTATGTTGCCCAGTTTCCCATATCGTCTCTTAAAGTAGTTTGCCTGTTAACCCTAAAAATGGCCATAATATACTAACAGGATTTGTCCTACAAAGAGTTCAATAGGATTTTTTGCTAAAGTTTGGGATTGCTGAATTTCAAACAGGAGTTGCTGAACCTGTTATTGTTATTGTACCCAGGCAGATTTGCCCATTGCTGAAAATAAATGGTATGTTGTACATTTGTATGCAGTTTGTCTTATTTTTACGAGCATTATTGCAAAATAATGCTGAATTTGATGAATCACATAAATATTCAGAGATTATCCTCACAAAGAACCACTTTATCAATTAATCTTTGATCAATTAAATCTAATATTTTACTATAATCAAGTCACTATACAGTAGTCACTAATAGTTACTAATATTCAAAGGCTACTGATGTGTCATGTTTTTTGGGATTTCATTATAAACCATTATAAACTATATTCAGATGGGGTTCACCCATGCCACAGTGGCCCTAACAGGCTGCTAACATTTGTGAACTGCCATTCGTGCATTGGCAACAAATTTGATCCACAGCAGCATCTTGCTCTATCAATATGATCTCCACCGAATCAACATTGAAAATTCTGGCCAGATGGTATATGATCCCATCTTTATTGGCATATCTCCATTCCACATGTTCTGGTATATGTTTCAGAGGCTGCAGGGCTACAGGGGACCTGATAATTACATATAATTGATCTGCCCCATGTTTGACAGATGTCAGGGCTGGGCACAGCCCTTCCTTCTCTGAGCTGGCTGCTTAGCTGTCGGCTAATTGCCAGCTCCTATCTCTCCACAGTGACTCACCTGTTGATTATATCCTGCTCGTCAGTCCTACCTACTTAAGCCATCCAGCCCAGATGATCTCTGCCTTTGCCTTAGTCACATCTCTTGAGATGCTCTCCTGTGTCTGTATTCCTGTTAAAGACTTGCTTGGCTGACATTCCTTCTGGCTCTAGATCCTGCTTGCTGTTCTACTACGCTCATCTCTGGCTTCCTGACGTTTTGGCTTGTCTGACTATCCGCTACGGTTCCTGAACTCTGGCAATGTTTTGACTACATTTACTCTGTTTACCTTTTTTTATTATTATTAAACAAGTGAGATTTAACTGTACTTCTATCTCAGTCTGATTCATGGTTTCTGACAACAGATTTTATATTTATGTTTACGCTTACGCTCCTGTGGGACTTGTTTAGACATCATCCTCCAAAACTCTCTCCTTTCACAAAATTCCAGTTTAAACTGGCCACTTACTTGTTATTGCCTGCCCAACAGTCGCCAAACTTGGAAGCAACAATTTGTCCAATTTGTGGAGGTTGAGTGATGCCTAAACTCTTTCTTAATTAATAACAAACTGACCAGCATACTCCTGAATACCCACAACATTTTTTTTGCCATATGGTCCCCAAAGATTCAGTATGCTCATGCCTCTCTAGTGCTTGAAAGTGTCACCTCCTTATAGACCTTATATCTCAGTGAGGGAAGCAACTTGGAGACTTCTAGTGCATAACCTTCCTCCTCTCTCCAACCCTTTGGACATTTTTGCCATTCCTTCCTTCCTTGTACTTTCTCTCCTCCCTCCTGTGCTCCATCTTCTCTGTTCCTATCTTTGTATTTTTATATGCAGTGTTCCTTATGTGACCATACTTCCTAACCCCAGTTGTCAATTGTTCCACCTTTGATGTTCTGCAGGCTTCACACTTGCTATCTGCTACATGGGCAAGCTCCTATAGAGGTCCCTGAAGTGAACTTTTTCTTGGCTTGCTTTTCATTGGCTGTAACATTGTTTCAAGGCTAACACAGTATCATATGGCTTTGGGTGCTGTATATGCTCACTAACTATAAATAAAAAAAAAAAAATATATATACCTGTCGCCGGTGCTCTTCAACATCTACATTCGCCCACTCCTCAACATCATCAGAAGATTAGACTTGTGCTTCCACTCGTACGCCGACGACACTCAATTATATTTTCGTATCACCGGACAAAAAGACCATCATCAGCAATTAGGAAAATGCCTCACGATGATAGACGACTGGATGACTACTAGCTCCCTCAAACTAAATGAATCAAAAACAGAACTTCTTATTCTACATGCAAATCATAACCCCCGAACCAAGATCCCTTGGACACCTCCTACCATCTTTGGACGGACCATCACCACTAGGACCAAGGCCAAGAGTCTCGGAGTAATTTTTGACTCAGAAATGTCAATGGATGCCCAAATAGGAGCAGTAGTCAGTGGATCACACTATCTGCTCCGCCTGCTACGCAGACTCATCCCCTTCATTCCAAAGGAGGACAAAGCAGTGGTAGTTGGAACAGTCATCAATTCTCGACTGGATTACGCTAACTCCCTTTACATAGGATTACCCCAATATCAACTTGCGCGCTTACAACTTATCCAAAACACGGCGGCAAGACTGATAACAGGGAAAAAACCCTGGGAATCCATCTCCCCATCCCTGAGGAACCTACATTGGCTAACCGTAAAGAATCGGGTCGCATTCAAGACCCTCTGCCTCACCCACAAATGCACACATGGAAACGCTCCGCAATACCTTTGCGAGAAAATAAAACACTACACACCGAATCGCAGTCTTCGATCGGCTAATCAAAATCTGCTCCTCATTCCTAAATCCCGCTACAAATCAAAGGGGGAACGGAGATTCGCTGTCCAGGGACCACGGCTATGGAACGCTCTACCAACCGACATCCGCATGGAAGAAAACCATCTGGCCTTCAGGAAGAAACTCAAGACCTACCTCTTCTAGAAGCTTATATATATATATATATATACAAGTGTGTGTGTGTTTTTATATGATTTGTCTCATTGTATACTGGTCATTTGTCACCTATGCATACTAATAAACCTCTGTAACACTGTTACATATTTCTGACAAAAGTTCAATAACAATTTATTGCATGAAAAAATGTTCACTTTGTGGATTGTATGTTCACTTTGCAAAGCAAAATTTCAGTTAGCTTAGTAAAGTAGGTGATTCACTTATCCAGTTATGTGCAACAGAATTTTTAAACAAAATGTTGTGTTTGGATAATCATCATGAACACAGCTTCAATCTATTTAGTAAGCTAAATGAATGTCACCTTTGTAAGGTGAACAGCTTGTACTACTTGTATTTGTTAAGTAATGTGCTAATGCATTTTTTATACTTTGAGTATAGCTGGTTACCCTTGCCAATGTGTGTAAAGTTATCTGGAAGTTCTAGCTCTAGAAGAAAGCTCTAACTTAACAATTGCAAAGACAGTAATTGTCTCTAATTTAATAATGAAAACTACCAAAAAGATGATAAGCATAGTTATATTGTATATGCTTTAAAAAAATAAAAAGGAAAAAAAAGTATGTACAAAAACATTGCCAAACATCAAATTAAGATATCCCTAGTTTTCAAAGATAGACAATAAATCATTAACAAAGCCTGCCTTATGGATCAACAACAGACCAATATCTGGCATTTGTTTATAGTAAAACTTATTTGACACATCTTACTAAAAGGATGACTGATACATATTCTCAATAATAAAGATTCCACCAAATATACAGTACAATTTGAAGTGAAGGTTTATGAGACCTGTAAGTCATCACCCTAATGAGTATATCGCTCTACATATTGGACATTGTTCCTGCAGACAAATGCTTTATGATATAGATCTCAAAGCATACTTGAAGACATTTGTTGTTGTCAGGCCTGCTGCTGCTTGCATGTTTGCTTTTAGAAGATGCTTAAAAATGGGTGCATTTCTACTTACAGTTGAACTGTTTGAATAAAGCAATGCAGACAGTTTGTTAGACATATAAGGGTTAATTTACTGAAGGAAAAGGTTATTCACTTTGCAAAGGAATTTGCCCCAGAGCTTAGTGAATAAGATGAAGCTCTGCGGAATTCCATCACCCAATCATGTGCAAGCAAATTGCTATTTTTAAACTTTTTAATTTCCTTGCCCGTGATAGGGTATTCTATGCAAAGTGAAACCTCTCCACATTCACTACACTCTGAGGCTAATTCCCTTGCAATGTTCCCTGTAAGGCAAACAGCCTGTTTGCCAGTGACGGCTGGTGCAGCAAGCCCCGCCAGACGCATAGAGATTAGAGGAGCAGCGCCCCTGCGCCCCTTATGGACGGGCCACTGCTGCTGTTTGCCTTTAGTAAATCAACCCCAATAAGTTGGGGAATACAATATAGGAAAATGTCCATAGATATCTAATTGCAAGTAGGAAACCCACAGACATAATATGACAGTCATCTAGACTGGGCCATGACCTCATGACTATAGTGACAGGCAGAAACCTGCTGGCTAAGGGCTTTCTGGGGGAACATTGATCAGGCAACCCATGCGTATTGTAAGTATACATTTAGATAGGCAGCACCAGCAGTCTCATTCACATAAACTTTCTGGGCTGGCAGAGTTGAATATACAAGTATATGGGACACTCTGCTATGCTCTAAAGCTATTCTGCCACAACTATGGCCAGATCATGCCCACATGCCCAGGTACCCTCCTATCTCTACAGACAGCCTAGTAATCACTAAGCAATGCCAACCACACAACTGATGTTTCCCCTATGACCACATATTATTAAAATGTTCCTTAATGAAAAAAATAAATTGCTACAATCATGCCTTGCTGTATATCTTAGATGTAGCTACACATAAATTCACCCGCCTTTAGTCTTTGTATGTAACAATATACTCCAGTTTTGGAGCTGTTTTTTTCTTTTTATCACAGCAAGGGGACCATTATTACTAGTATAGTTTATTGCTTATAGTGGCAGTAAATAGAAAATGGCTCACCGTGGAAACATTAATTCATTCAAGCTTGTTGAAGACTTGAAGTGCTTGATTTAGTTTTCCATGCTGTAACACAAAGCCATTGTTCCATAGTTATTGTGTTACTTTTCCTAAAGATATGCCAGAAACAAATAATGCATTTTCTCATAAGGTTTTAAGTAGAACTTGTTTGTATTTGACAACAGTTAAGCTTGAACAAATTATAGATTAGAATACACAGTGGTAAAAAAGTGATTACTGGTACCCTTGTGAACAAAAAACAAATGCATATAATTCTACTATCTTACACATTTATGATGGTAATGCAGAGTGCTATAACCCATCACAATCAATCATATTTCATTTTATGGCAGCTTGATTAAAAAAAATTCAGTCCTGATTGGTTGATTGTTACTTTGCATACTTATGTTTATTAAACAGGCCTAGAAAAATCTATATAAATGTTCAATGAACTTACTTTTTCCTAATTCAATTTCAGGTAAAACCCAAGTCATGGGTGAAATTAAAATTGCCCTGAAAAAAGAAATGAAGACAGATGGAGAGCAGCTGATAGTGGAGATACTACAGTGTAGAAATATTACGTATAAATTTAAGTCTCCAGACCATCTACCAGGTATCTGCATTTTTTTTTGCTTTCACATTCATTAGGTTAAATAAATAACTTACATGAACCAAGTCAATAAAATCGCGCAAACTGAAACTGGGTAACACATGTATAATGACAGTGATTAATAAGTCCCAAAGTAATTTAGAAAATATTCTTGCTTTAGGTGGACAGCTAGAGCTGGCCATAGATGCTAGGTTATGGCCAACAAGCCTTATTATTGGATAGCGTAAGCTGCTAATAAAATAGGTACAAACAATAGGAAAACTCACTTCACACATGATGACTTTATTGTAGAAATTATGTCCTGCATACTTTACCCAGGTCAATTATTCCATAAGTAATCAAGAGAAGATGAAAATGTCAGTCTTAGAGGTTGCACCTTTAAAAATAAGCCAGCAGTGTCCAAACGTAAATATTGAAGGATTTGCCTTTGTATGGGCTTATTAACCACTTCAGCCCCGGACCAATTTGCAGCCAAAGGACAAGGCCCCTTTTTGCGATTCGGCACTGCGTCGCTTTAACTGACAATTGCGTGGTTGTGCGATGTGGCTCCCAAACAAAATTGCCGTCCTTTTTTTCCCACAAATAGAGCTTTCTTTTGTGGTATTTGATCGCCCGTGCGGTTTTTATTTTTTGCGCTATAAACAAAAATAGAGCGACAATTTTGAAAAAAGTGCAATATTTTTTACTTTTTGCTATAATAAATATCCCCAAAAAATATATAAAAAAACATTTTTTTCCTCAGTTTAGGCCGATACGTATTCTTCTACATATTTTTGGTAAAAAAAATCGCAATTAGCAATTATTGATTGGTTTGCGCAAAAGTTATAGCGTTTACAAAATAGGGGATAGTTTTATAGCATTTTTATTCATATTTTTTTTTTTACTAGTAATGGCGGCGATCAGCGATTTTTATTGTGACTGCGACATTATGGCGGACACATCGGACATTTTTGACACATTTTTGGGACCATTGTCATTTATACAGAAATCAGTGCTATTTAAATGCACTGATTCCTATGTAAATGACAGTGGCAGTGAAGGAGTTAACCACTAGGGGGCGAGGAGGAGTTAGTGTGACGTGTTGTGTTTTTTTTTTACAGTAGGGGGCGTGGCTGACGTCTGACGTCACTGATCGGCTGTTCCCGATGACAGGGAACAGCAGATCAGTGACAGGCAGTGTAGGAAGCGCAGGAGAGGTTTGTTTACACAGACCCCCCCGTTCTTCAGCTCTGTGACCCGATCGCGGGACACCAGCGGCGATCGGGTCCGCTGGTCCGGCGGCCGTGGTCACGGAGCTCCGGACCGGGTCGTGAGCGCGCCGCCGGCAGCATGCACGCGACCCCACAGCTAGGCAATTAAAGAGCGCGTATATATACGTACTTTTGCCTAGCCGGGCCATTCTGCCAAGGTATATCTACAGGCAGCAGTCGGGAAGCGGTTAAAGCTGCTTCTCTTTTCTTCTGTAAGCCAGAGACAACATACTGACACATTAAATATATATTATCCTAACTTATCCTAATTTGCCGGATTTGGTTTGCATAAATGTTGTATATACTCTACCTATGATTTTACACTTTGGTTGGCTGGGAAGTCATGTAACTGTCCTGTTTGTTTTCAGTAAATTTTCTATTTTACCCATTTTTTAATCCCCTCTTACCTTCTGCATCTTAAATGAAAGTGGTAATGTGTTCATTGAACATTGAAAACATTAGGATTTTTTTTAAATACAACTGCTACCCAAACTTGACTATATAACAGCCTTTTGTAATCTTTTGCATATCAGCACTTAAAAGGAGAGGGAGGAACAGTACTGTAAACCAGTCATGTTCTATTGCATTTCTAAATTCCAATGGATTGCACAGGAAAAATTCTCGCAGGGGCTGTCCACAGAGATTGCCTCAGAGTACTTCTGTTTTTCAATGTCCAGTCAGCAGGCTGGGGCAGGGACACCATAGTGGGCCAAATATTTGAAATGTTATTGTTACGACTTTATGATCAGTAGTAAAATATCTCATAGTGTTTTTTTTTTTTTTTTTAAAGTTGTAATTCACAAAAAAATGCTACTAAAATACTGCTTGTGCTATTTCTTGAAATAATGCAGTATTTTAGTTATGAAAACTCACTTTTCAATGCTGGCATCCGATGGCATCCTTAACAACCAGTAAATAGCTGGTTGTCAAGGAGACAACTCCCACCAGTATCCTTAACAACTAGTGAATAGCTGATTGTTAAGAATGCAGCATCCACCATATCCTTAACAACCATGATTCATCTGCTGTATGCAGGATTCCCTGCTGGCAGCAGAATGTAAACAAAAGAATGTCTGGCATTAAAAAGTTTTTAAAAAAGCAATGTGGGGTCCCCTCAAATCATACCAGACCCTTATACGAGCATGCAGTCCAGGAAAGGGGCAATGAGCATGTGCCCACATCCTGAACCATACCAGGTCACATGCCCTCAACACAAGGGGGGAGTCCCCCCAAAGCACATTGTCCCTATGTTGATGAGGACAAGGGCCTCTTCCCCACAACCCTGCCCAGTTGTTGTGGGATGGCAGGGTGTTATTTATTAGAATCTAGAAGTCCCCTTTAACAGGGGGGTCCCCAGATCCTGCCCCCCCCCCTCCATGTGAATAAGTATGGGATAATGGATCCACCAAAAAATGGCCAAAGTAAATAAATACCTGGATCCAGTTTCTGACAAGTCCTTTATTAAAAAAGGAAAAAATGAAATAGATGTTCTCTAAAGTAAATCCAGTGTCAATCATGATGAACAACACCCGCTGACCCACACACAAAAAAAAAACCTACTGCACTGTGGAACATGCTGGATCAATCACATCACAAGGGAGTGGGGTCACCTAGTGACATAACCAGGTGACCCTTTAATTTTTTTAGTGGCAGGTAAGAAGTGGAGCTGTCAGTTGACAGGAGCGAAATGTCAAATGTGGGCCAATTTTTCTTTTTTATGTGGGTCGACAGGCAGCATTTGACGCTGGATTTACTTAAAGTGGAGTTCCACCCAAAAATGGAACTTGCGCTTTAAGTAAAGGTGACTCCCTGATTTTTTTGGGGGGGTGGAGCAGACACCCTCTTTTTAGGGGCATCCAGCTCCCACTTCCTCCCGGGGCTCCACAGAACCAGAAGGAAGTTCACCTCTCCCCCCCCCTCCCTCCCTCCGTGCCAGGCCAATTACAGCACGCAGTGCGGCTCATGCACGCACAGTGTGTGCCCGGCTGTGAAGTCACAGCCGGGCACCCACAGTCACAATACCGACACTGAGGAGAGGAGGGGGAGAGGAGCGGGGCTTTGTTTGCGCACATCGCTGGACCGTGGGTGAGTGTCCGATTATTAAAAGTTAGCAGCTACACTTTTTGTAGCTGCTGACTTTTATATGGGTGGAACTATATTTTAATTTTCTAATGTCGGCTTTTGTTTTGTTTACATTCTTCTGTCAGCGAGGAATCCCACTGACAGCAGATGAGTCATGGTTGTTAAGGACATGGCAGGTGCTGGCTCCTTAACAGCCAACTATTTACTGGTTGTTAAGGACACTGGCGGATTCCGGCACCTTAACAACCAGCTGAAAACTCATATGTGCCTGGCCCACTACTTATTTAAAGTATGCATTTATATATTAATTTCCTTTAGTGAATTAATATTAATATATATATATATATATATATATATATATATATATATATATATATATATATATATAATATGATTTATTTACCAAGTTTTTGCTTTTTGCGGTAAATACTGCATAAACATATAGTGAACTGACATTTTCAGTGTTGCATGTGATATTTGAGAAAAATTTGTCAAGTGACCCAAATACTGCACGCAATATGCTTTAGTGAATTGAGCCCAGTATACCTTAACTTTCACAGAGAAAGTGATGTCACTCTTCTAGCATTGTAGTGTGCAGGGCTAGTGATTCACAAAACTGGTTGGGCAGAATCAATAATGTTTTTGGCAAACTATTTCACATATATTAGTTTTTTTTTTATATAGTTGTTTGGCTAGTGTTGTAAGGTTATTCTGGACATGTGCCCTGAGAACATAAACAGCTAACTAGTTAAATGCCCAGTGACCATTATTTGTGTGTGAACTCTCAATTACATTAAGTTCCATAACTTTCACATATAAGTAATAAAGACATAGCTGGTCAGAATGACAATAATCGCCCAAACTACTTCATATTACCTTATTAATTCAGTGCATGTTGTGTGAGTGTTAATGTGTGGTGGATGTGACAGATTTGTATAGCTACATAGTATAACAAAGCACTCCCCTGTAATAAGTATACAATGGATTAAAAAAATTACAGACAGAAGCACATGAGAAGCAATAGTAATTCCCTTCATCCACATAATTTTTCAGATCTGTATGTGAAACTCTACGTCATTAATATAGCAACTCAGAAGCGAATAATAAAGAAGAAAACCAGGGTCTGTAGGCATGATCGAGAGCCTTCATTCAATGAGACATTCCGTTTTAGCATGAGTCCCGCTGGACACTCACTGCAGGTAAGACTGCAATTTGCTTCGTATTGACATTATGATCACCTATAGTGTATGGTAACTAAAAATAAATTATATGCACATTATGTAAAATAATTGTATTCTTTCTCAAGTACATTTTGAAATTGTTAAAGCTTGAAATAACTGCCCGTGTTGCTTCTTCTCTATTTTATGTTACTTTGTCACTGAAATATTGCATTTCATAGTTTTTATATTTAAAGTGGTTGTAAAGGCTGAAGAGCAGGTAAGTATGACATGTTTGTCATAAAAAAGAAATGTATATAAAAAAAAAATTCTACTATTGCAGTACAGAAATTGAACCAAGAATAAATATATATACTAGAATTGTTTTATAATGCATTAAACACAGAGAGAGAACTGTTTATTGGAGACTAGGGCTGGGACGTCCCCCCCCCCCCCCCCCCAGTTCGGTTCGCACCAAAACATACCGAACAGGCAAAAAATGTGTACATTACTGTACAGTTAAATCATAATTGTTAAATAATAAAAGTAAAGAAACAAACATAGTCAAATCATAGCCAAAGTTCAGTAACCAGAACGGATAGTCAGCCAAGCCAGAAGTCAGTGATCAATGTAGTGGAACAGCAAGCAGGATCTGGAGCCAGAAGGGATGTATCTGGATTCTAAACAGTTGCCTATTTGCTAGGGGAGGAGAACCATCTGGCAGATCATTCGAGCAAAGTATTTCCAGATCACGAGTGGTCAATCAACAGCAAGTATTTGCGACGTGGGGGAATCCAGTGATGAATCTCATGTCCATCCCAGAGGATGCTCCGGTGCCCTTGTTTTTGGTGTGTTACAACTTTCAAGAAGCACTGATGCAAGATGCGTTCACAATACCCTGGATCTTCCTGTTTGTATATATGTGTTTCCACTGTTTCCACTAGCATTGAAGGTCCTTCAGAAGATATACTAAGAGACAGTTCCGACAATCATAATTCTTCCATATTGGCCAAGGAGACTGTGGTTCCCTCTACTAGTACAAATGTCCTCATGTCATCCTATCCAGCTGCCAATCAGCCCCTGGGCAAGGGCCTATCGTACAACTCCTTAAAAGTGCAAATACTGGCCCTGTCATCTTTCACAGGGACAAGGTGGGCTGAAGATTCCATGGTGAAACACTTCATGCGGGCAGCATTGCAAAAACGACCTCCAAGGAGGAGTATCTTTCCGTCTTAGGACTTGGCCTTGGTGCTCAGGGCATTAATGTGCTCATTGAAAGTTGTTTGATTTGGTATCTCACCTTGGAGGTTGTTTTCTTAGTTGCCATCACGTCTGCAAGGAGAGTCTCAGAATTAGCAGCCCTATCATGCAAGGAACCCTACTGTCTACTTCTTAAATATAAAGTGGTGTTAAGACCTGCCCCCACTTTGATTCCAAAGTCGCATCAAGCTTTCATGACAACAGGGAAATAGTTCTTCCAGTTTTTCCACTGTAACCCACTGCTTCAAGTCAGGAAGATTTTATAAAGGCGTCCTATACAAAGCAAGGCTTACCAAAGGGGTTGAGGCATCATGGGCAGCTCGTGCAAAAGTTTTGATATCTGCAAGGCTGCCGGCTGGAGTTCTGAGTCAACCTTTGTGCAACACTACAAACTGGATATAGCCTCAGCTATTTTTTCTTCTTTCATTCCGCTGTTGTACATCCAGCCTTTAACAGCAATTAAAATTATTTTTGGCAAGCACGTGGGTGCTAAGTTGTTTTTTGTTTTTTTCTATTCCCACCCTAAATCGGTTAGTTAAGTCCCACTGTTGCTGACATGAGATGAGCCAGGAATACTGGCTTATCCTCATGTCAGCAAACTTTTTTCCCTCCCGTTGTCCTGTTTCAATTTAGTTATAGAGCACCTGAGGGAAGGGGGTCTTTTATTCTGAGGTAGAAGGTGGTCCACGGAGGTCAAGGGGGCGGAGTTGACCCACTGTTGCTGACATGAGAAAGAGCCAAGAAATTACAAGAAATATTAGGTAGCAATTTTCTGTATATACATATACACAGTATATATATATACTGTGTATATATATATATATATATATATATATATATATATATATATATATATATATATATATATATATATATACACACACAGTGTAGTTATACATACGGCCTAAGGATTTGAAGTGGTTAACATTTTTTTTTATAATATATATATATATAACATTGCCTACACTGCATGTACATTTTTAAGTATCATTTTTATCATTGTGTTACATACATGTCATTTTCTTTAAAAAAAATTCCAATAATCTTATTCTTAATTTTATTTTCCATAGATTTTGCTTGCTTCAAATGGAGGGAAGTTTATGAAGAAAACTCTTATTGGTGAAGCTTACATTTGGCTGGACAAAGTGGACCTTCGAAAAAGGATAGTAAATTGGCACAAACTTTTAGCCAGCTCTGCTCAAACACACTGAACAACACTATTAGCTGGGAGCAAAACGTCAGGAACAATTTTAGTTTCAATGGAATTAAAGACTGCCTAGAAAACAAAGTTTGCACATGTTTCAAGCCGTGCTTTGAAATCTTTGTTGACATGTTTTGCAGTCGATGAGAAATAAGATGCATTTGTTATTAATAAATGACAACTTGCTCGGGATGATGATAAATAAATCTGGTGTGTAGAAGACTGGTCATGTTTTCGGATTAGAGTATACAAGTGCTTTACTAGTTCTATTATGTTTCATTCAACAGAGCAGCTTAGAAGCACGTGAAAATAAGGCAATATAAAATAAGGGTTATAATAATTTTAAAAAAAAGTGACACTCGATATATGTTTAAACTAATTTGCACCTTAGATGTTTTCCATTGATAGATAATATAAAATGCTGTTTATGGTGTTTCTTGGAGTTGGCATATGTACAGGAATAAACAGTATAGTTCCGTCCTCTAAGTTCCAGGTAATGTTCTCTCTCTATGCCACGTATACAGTTACCGTACAGTTAACGTGCAGTGCCTATCTTTTATTTTGTGATTCGAATTGCAAACATGGTGAAACACACGAGCTCAGTACTTCTTGCTGGATTATATTAGCATATGTCGGATACTGCAATTTCTGATTCATTGGTTTAAATAGAAAGAAAAAATGAAAACATAACTAAAGTAGCTGTCAAAGCCTAAAGTAATGCTGTGGCACAAAACAGAAGGTGGGTTTCAGTAACATAAATAAGGAAAAGGAGCCTATGTGTGTTGTTCTACATGCCACCTTTTAGTTAGGAGAAGGATATAAAAAGCAATTATGTTCTGAATTTTCTCTTTGTAACTCAGGTGAATGATTGATGGGTATGTTGAAAATGTACTGTTAATTACTACAGTCACTAATGTACATACATACTGCCTATCACGCAGTGTGTTCATAAGTGGTTTCTGTCAAAATGAAGGCAACTTAATGTCAGATAAAATCCTTGAAAAATGGAATATGTGTTTGTTTTTCCTTTCCAGCCCCGTTTCCATTATGAAGAACGTGTTTCTAATATCCCATTCAATAGCCTAAAGAGCTACAATAGTGCATTTTTAAACTGCAATTCATTTATGCTGAGCATTACTGTAAAAGACTGCAAAGCATGCGAATGGTTGCTACGGAGACATAATTTCAGAATGATAGCACAAATACAGATTTTTGCAAGGAAACCTGTAATCAACATTACATTAGCAGAGCTACCATTGCTCTGCCTTCCATTCACTACATTCCAAAGACATATCGGTATTTGTTCTCTGGAGCACTATAAAATTTCTTATATTTTGTTTCCATCTTTCCAGGCCATGTATAGTGTAGAGACTCAGTGTTTCCTTAGCTTGGACATAACCTAGAATTAGTACCTCTTAAACACATGAAATTCTACAGATGCAGTTGTCATCTGTCAAACAGAGTAAGTGACAATGTTTTGGTGCATCAATGACTTATATAAGCAGTGTATAATATGCTTCCGAAGTGTGCCAACAACGTTTTAAACCAAATTCTTGAGTTATCATGGAAGTATTCTATGCAACATTGATGTATCAATGCTTTTTCTGTAAGTGAAAATTACAAAAAAAAATGTGTAAAACAAAAAAATAAAATAATAAATACAAAAAAAAAAACGTCTTTTG
Organism: Lithobates sylvaticus; assembly: GCA_028564925.1. Taxonomy (NCBI): domain Eukaryota; kingdom Metazoa; phylum Chordata; class Amphibia; order Anura; family Ranidae; genus Lithobates; species Lithobates sylvaticus. The sequence goes on along the minus strand of CM053029.1, from coordinate 457,422,898 downwards.
TGTAAGAAACAACTATCAGTATTTTAGTTTTTGCACATATATTTGAACACATTAATAGTGTTTATTGCTTTTGCTTCTCCTAGAAGTGATTACATAGATCCAGATGTTTGTTGACAACTAGCCCTCTCTTGATATTAATTTTATAAATAGAGCCAAGATAAAAAAATATATATATAAATATATGTTTATTTATATGCAAAGGAAGGTAAATTTTAGAGTTCTGATTGATCCGCAGAAATAGAAATGTTTAAGCAAAAAGCACAGTGTGTGTGAGTATAAGTGAGTGAGATTTATATAGTTCTTTACATTACTTTTGTTCAATGGCCTTGTTTGGAAATGACGAGTTTTGGATGCTAAGCATGAGTCAAAAGTATTCCATGGCTGCAGATTAAAGAGATGATATCTCCCTCTTTTTAATTGTTTGCAGTACTTGAAACATAACCTTATTTAAGCACACATAATGAATACAAGTAAAAGAATGAAAACTTAGTGGCAGGCAAGAAAATACCAGTTTAAATATAAATTGCATGTTATTTTACCCTGCACACCGAAACACCTACAAGTCATAATAAAACAGACATTAATAGTGCCTGATGTTTTATTAACATCTCAGATATGCTTAAGTTGCATTGTTTCAGGTATTTTTTGAATACTATTGTCTTTTTCAGTGAAAATAAATCCAAATAAGTTTTATTTTACTCTTAACACAAAGGACATCCTGCTATTCTGAACAAAATTACGTAAAAAAGGGCCAGACAAAATGAATACCCTCTCTCTAAGACTTTATTAGAATCATTCGTCTGTGCTTTGCTGTTCTAACAAATTCTGATTATAGAAATGTTAGGGGCAAGTACCTTTTTGTTATTGTGTAAATAAGTCTACATTTTTGTAGAAAGATGAAAAGGACTGAGGGATTCTAATTCCATTAGCCATTCAGCATGTGAATGTGAGCATTCTGTTCAATTGTACAAGTAAAATTGATATGTGATGTGCTCAGATGATGAACCAGCAATGGTTGAACAGCGTGTTTGTTGTCATTCATTGAGAATCTGTACAGAGAGCCTGAAAAATAAGAGATATATATGAAGAAAATGTAAAAAAAATATATTTAAATTACGTAAAATCTGTAGTGTCCTGAAATAAATGTTTTCACATGAATGTTGCATGCATTGATGGAAGTCTGCCCATATTTGTGTATTTTTATTATTGTCATCCTAGATTTTTTTCCCCTTCTAATCCCTTGAAGATCATTTGTTTAAAACAGTTGTACAAATGAGTTAAACATGAATGAACTGTATAGAAATCTGCCTGTAAATCTGTTAATGTTTCTTCATTTAATGTAAAAATCCATGTCATAGTTTTTGTGGTTGTACACAAGATGTAACTTGAGAATTTATGCAAATGTGATGTACAAAAGGTTGTAATCCAGTCAAGCTAATAAATATTTATAACATCCTTCTCTTTGTGAACTTATTGGGTATAATTTAAGAACTTATAAACTAATAAATCTATTAAACACTTTCTGTGTTCATATAAGGCAGTGATGGTGAACCTTGGCACCCCAAATGTTTTGGAACTACATTTCCCATGATGCTCAACTACACTGCAGAGTGCATGAGCATCATGGGAAATGTAGTTCCAAAACATCTGGGGTGCCAAGGTTCTCCATCACTAATATAAGGTATATATTATAGCTTTTAGACAGCTATTTTGCATGCAAATAACAAACACCTTTTAAAGTCTAAAACAGACACGTAAAATTGATCAGGTATTGTATCTAAGTGTAGGCAGCACTCTCATGGCCATGTGCCATAGAAGGGCCTTTACAGACCGATATTAACTGCTTCCCGCTCGGGCTATTGTTAAATGACGCCCGAGAGGGAGCCCTATTGTTCTGGGTGGATGTCATATGACATCCTCCCCAAAATGCACCTCGGTATGATCTGTCACCTGGTGTTCACTGGCCCGCTGCTGGTACCATGTGATTGCTATGACCAATCATAGCAGATCACATGACAATTGTAAACAACGAACGGCTTTGATTCATGCCATTCATTGTGTACAATTGTGTTGCTAGCTGTGATTGGTCACAGTGATCACATGGTACAGACAGGGCCAATCACAGCCCATCTGTACCATGTGACTAACTATGGCCAATCACAGCTAATCCCAATAATACACATGGAACAATCTATTTCATTCAGTAAAAATGCTTGCTTATAACAGTGAAATTCACTGCTATATGCAATCATAGCGTGTAAAAAGAAAAAAAATCATGATCACCTTCCCAGAGTAGTACAGTGTTACTATGGTTGTGAAATTGTGACAAAAAAATACCAAAAACTCGCCATGCCTCTTACTAAATTCCTTGGACTATCTACTTTCCAAAAAGAGGTAATTTGGGGGATATTTGAACTATTCTGACATTTCCAGGCCTCGAGAAACGAGATAGCCCACCAGTACATCAAGATTGATCAATTTTCAGATATATGTACCATAGTTTGTGGACTTCATAACTTTCCTACAGACTAAATATTATACATGAATCTGGATATTTTCACCAAAGAAATGTAGCTGAATAGATTTTGGCCTAAATTTATAAATAAAGGTTATTTATTTGCAAAATTGTATAACAGAAACAAAGAAAAACAAATTTTTTTCAAAATTTTTAGCATTTTTCATTTATTTAGCAAAAAATAAAAACCGAGTGGGGATTAAATACCATCAAAAGAAAGCTCTATTTGTGTGTAAAAAATGAAAAATGTCATATAATTGTCATTCAAATATATGGAAACGCTACTTGTTATGAAAAAATTAATGTACCTTCGTCTTATTACTAGATAGAAATTTGGACAGTTGTGGAGGCAACATGGACTCTCGTGGTACGATATGAACTTACAACAGTCAATTTACAAAAATATATACATTTATTAAACACAAATATATACATCATAAAAAGCCTTCAATAGTAGATAATATACATTGAATGCTGCTAATCATGGAGCATCAACTTGTCTGACACAAATTGGAAGAACTTGGATATGTATAACATGTGAACAGGCAAAAAATTAGTTCGAACACGCGAACACCGTTAAAATCTATGGTACACGAACATGAAAAATCAAAAGTGCTAATTTTAAAGGCTTATATACAAGTTATTATCATAAAAAGTGTTTGGGGACCTGAGTACTGTCCCAGGGGACATGTATCAATGCAAAAATAAAAAAAAACTGCTGTTTTTTCTGCAACAGTGATTTTAACCACTTGCCGCCCTCCCTATTGTAAATAGACGTCGGCAAAATGGTTGTAAAATCCTGACCGGATGTCATAGGACGTCCTCAGGATTTTGAGCCGCTGCGTGCCCCCGGGGGCACGCATCGCGGCGACTACGATCTTGGTAAAGAGTCTCCGACTGAGACTCTTTACCACCTGATCAGCCGTGTCCAATCACGGCTGATCACTGTGTAAATAGGAAGAGCCGGTGATCGGCTTTTCCTCACTCGCGTCTGTCAGACGCGAGTAGAGGAGAGCCGATCGGCTGCTCGTCTGACAGGGGGGGTCTGTGCTGACCTATTATCAGCGCAGCCCCCCCAAGGATGCCCACACTGGACCACCAGGGACACCACCAGACCACGAGGGATGCCCAGCACAAGGTATGCCACCTTAGACCATCAGGGATGACACACAGTGCCCACAATGGATGCCAATCAGTGCCCACAATGGATGCCAATCAGTGCCCACAATGGGCATCACTGATTGGCATGCATTATTGTTTGGCACTGATTGGCATCCATCAGTAAACAAAACAATGCTGCCTATCAGTGCCTATCCGTGCCACCTATCAGTGCCTATCCATGCCACCTATCAGTGCCTATCTGTGCCACCTATCAGTGCCCATCCGTGCCACCTATCAGTGCCCATCCATGCTCATCCGTGCCGCCTATCCATGCCCATCTGTGCCGCCTATTCATGCCGCCTATCCATGCCAATCCGTGCCAGCTATCAGTGCCAATTTGTGCCACTTCATTGGTGCCACCTCATCAGTGCCCATCCGTGCCGCCCATCAGTGCTGTCTAGCAGTGCCACTTCATTGGTGCCACCTCATCGGTGCCCATCAGTGCCGCCTTATCAGTGCCCCCATCAGTGAAGGAGAAAACTTACTTATTTACAAAGTTTTGAAACTGAAACAAAAAAAAACATTTTTTTTTTCAAAATTTTCGGTCTTTTTTTATTTGTTTAGCAAAAAATAAAAACCACAGAGGTGATCAAATACCACCAAAAGAAAGCTCTATTTGTGGGAAAAAAATTATAAAAAGTTTCATTTGGGTACAGTGTAGCATGACCGCGCAATTGTCATTCAAATTGCGACAGCGCTGAAAGCTGAAAATTGGTCTGGGCAGGAAGGTGTTTAAGTGCCCGGTATTGAAGTGGTTAATAATGCTTAAAGTAAAACAATAAAAAGTGAAATATTACTTAAAATTTCGTACCTGGGGGTGTCTATAGTGTGCCTGTAACGTGGCACATGTTTCCAGTGTTTACAGTCCCTGCACAAAATGACATTTCTAAAGGAAAAAAAGTAATTTAAAAGTACTTGTGGTTATAATGAATTGTCGGTCCCGGCAATACACATAAAAGTCATTGAAAAAACGGCATGGGATTCCCCCACAGTCCATTACCAGGCCCTTTGGGTCTGGTATGAATATTAAGGGAAACCCTGAGCCAAAAATAAAAAAAAAATTGCGTGGGTGTCCCCCTCAAAATCCATACCAGACCCTTATCCGAACACGCAACTTGGCAGGCCGCAGGAAAAGAGGGGGGACAAGAGAGCGCCCCCCTCCTGAACTGTACCAGGCCACATGCCCTCAACATGGGGAGGGTGCTTTGGGGTAGCCAAAGCACCTTGTCCCCATGTTGATGGGGACAAGGGCCTCATCGCCACAACCCTTGCCCAGCGATTTTGGGGGTCTGCGGGTGGGGGGCTTATCGGAATCTGGAAGCCCTCTTTAACAAGGGGACCCCCAGATCCCGGCCTCACCCCTTGTGTGAAATGGTAACGGGGTACAAATGTTTTTTATATATTTTTTGGGGATATTTATTATAGCAAAAAGTAAAAAATATTGAATTTTTTTCAAAATTGTCGCTCTATTTTTGTTTATAGCGCAAAAAATAAAAACCGCAGATAAAATACCACCAAAAGAAAGCTCTATTTGTGGGAAAAAAAGGACGCCAATTTTGTTTGGCTGCCACTTCGCACGACCGTGCAATTGTCAGTTAAAGCGACACAGTGCTGAATCGCAAAAAGGGCCTGGTTCTTTGGCTGCAAATTGGTCCGGGGCTTAGGTGGTTAAAGAACAGAACACACAGGGATATGGGAAATAATTAAACACACTGACACACGTACACCTACACAGGTTGAACTGGATGGACTATTGTCTTTATTAAACCTTATCTACTATGTAACTATGTTATAGATGTTATTATCCACTGTGCTTTAGACATTTTCTCTTGTAGTGTCACATTTTTCTTTTCAAAATCATATCATGCTGACTAATCAAAAAGATTAAAGTAAATGTATTCATTCATTACATTTTATTCATTCATTGATAAAACTGATTTTTTTTCCCCACAAATATTTGTAAAATATACAATGTGACCCTTGTACTTAAAAGTTTGGAGAACAGCAGTCTCCCCATACCAAATATAACACATGTACACAGGAGAGACCTTATTTTATATTATTTTCAGTACATTCCGTAAAAATTCTAGCTCAGAAATAACTGGTCAAACAGGGGTGGTGATTAGTCATGAGTCTAAAAAGTAGCTGCAATTATATTGAGAATAAAAACAACTTTTAATTTTACATTTCTACATTTGCTGTGGCATTTTGAGAAAGGAAGTATGGCAATAACTCCTTGTGGAGCCGATAGAAATACAGTGTAATTGGGTTCTCCGACCGGTTCATGGCTATCTGTCATGTATCTGAATTCAACAGCTCCCCCACAAACTTATGGCAATCATCGGGCTCCAGTCACTAGGGTAATTTTACTATTTATTGCAGTACCCAAATACAAGAGAGAGTTTGGGAGAAAACTGTAGGAGGACAGATATACTGAATCAGCAGTAGGTCCTACGAGAGTGGCCTCTAAAGATAGATGCTGATAGAAGACAGCCAGATAAATATGTGACCCTTTGAAAGCAGTTAAAATGATTCCTTGCTCTTGAATCAGACTTTTACTGCTTGGTAAGCAGACAAAATTACCTGAGCCCTTGGGCAAAAAATCCTTCTACCCAGCTTCTGTGCAACAGTTTTCAGTGGGAAGATCTGCTCTTTAGCCCAGTTCCCTTGAGGTATCCACTCCAGCTCTAATTTGATTTCCAGGACCCTCAACACATGCTGAGGCCAGGCCAAGACAGCAGTTTTTCACATTGGCCTTCTCCCAAAGAGAAGCTGCAAGTGAGAGAGATTGCTGGACAGCTCCTTCCAAAAGTGTATCCTCTCCTTAAGCTATACCACTAAATGTACCTGCTCAGGGATTTGCTGGACCAGATACATATTCATAAAAGTGCAAAAAAGTGTAAAAATCTCTAATAATAATATCAAATATCCAAAAGGTTGTGCAAGCTCCTCCACCAGGTAACACCCTATAAGCGTACCAGATCAATATGACTCTCTTGGTAAAGAAAGGCCAAAGCATGCTCAGAAAATCAGACATCTTCCAAGTCTTCTTTCAGTGTAGTCATCAACAGGTAAGAGGTGCCAAAACCATCTCAGGGGACACTCAAACCAAACTCCTTAATCACATATGCATCCAGGCATTTAACATATCAAAAACAAAGCAAAAAGCTCCTCATAGTGTAGACCATTCCTCCGGAAGATGTCAGTTATGACAAAAGGCATAGAGCAGAGCCTTCTCTGACGTCCTTGCGCAAACCGGAAGCTAGCGGCTGGCCATTTTGCTGTTACCCCAGAGTTTGTTTACAAGCAATTTTTATCTTCTCCAATGTTAGTATTTTTTACCTTTTAATAAAGCAAGTCTTTAGCTGGGCTACACCATGAGGAGCTTTTTGCTTTATGTTAAATATCTGGATGCATATGTGATTGAGGAGTTCTGTTTGAGTGTCCCATGAGATGGTTTTGGCACCTCTGTTGATGACCACACTGAAAGAAGACGCGCAGGATGTCTGATTTTCTGGCATGCTCTGTAGCAAGAGGATCATATTGATCTGGTAAGCCTATATGGTGTTAGCTAGTGGAGGAGCTTGCAAAACCGTTTGGATATTTTTTCTCAAGAGTGCATGTGGTTATCATTTCCTTTGCTGCATACACCTGTTGCGCATTTTCACATTTTCTGGGATTGAATTACTAAAACTTATAAAAATAAGAGAGTGCTGCGCTGTAAAATAAATAATGTGCAAATAAAGTGCAAAAGTGCTCAGTTAAATATACACTTAAAAGAGGCAATTTCCTATGATAAATATATAACGAATCCTTGAAAATATACATAAGGCATATCACATGCTCAAGGTAACTTCCTGAGGACGGCCAATCTGATGCCGAAATGCATAGAGGTTGAGTCACTTTATCGTGACACACTTCCGCCCACACATTCAATCTGGAAATCAAGCCTTTTCTGAGCCAGCAGCTGCATGAACCAACCAGGCGGATTTCACTGATTTACTTATACCTGCTGTTGACTCCGGGTGCCAGGACATTAGGCACTCATACATGTGAGTTGAATACCTTTATATTTTTTGGAATAAAAAGCTCTTTATCAATGGTACTGCGCAATGAGGCTTTTTCCATTATATCTATTTATATGAGGAACATTCATTGCTGCCAATCATCGGTCCAGAGGATATCCATAGGGGTTGCCCCACACACGCATTTGACCTAACTAGCGATAGTTGGTCCACTCCCAGGGGTGAGTGCACATCTATTAGGGGGGCATCCTATTTAAAGCACTTAAGAAACATGGAATCATCCATCTATTATTCAAGTCACAGCACTGGATATTGTTTCACTAGCACGAGCACCTTTTTTTCACTGGGGACTGTTTGATTAATTTTATTTGTTACCAGTGTATCATTTATTACCTGTATGTCATTTTTTTAGCATTTAGCGCAGTATACTTTTTATCATTTATTAATTGTTCACACCAATTTCACACTGCAGCTGCTTTAATTATGTGGTAAAGCAATTCGTTCTCTTTATCCATATTAACACATACATGAGTTTTTTTTCACTTATTTTCATCCTTTGGTGCTTTGGTTCATTTTTATATTTTTTATATTAGATAAAAACAGTGATGAAATATATCCATATGATGTGCAAATAAGGTGCAAAAGTGCTCAGTTGAAAGTACACTTAAAAGATGCAATTCCTATAATAAATGCATAACAGATCCTTGAAAATGTATAAAAGGCGTATCACATGCTCATCTTATAAAATATATCCCAAAAGTCTTGGGGATCATCAAGATGTGTTGTGGAGAAATTGAGACGAGCTTTGATGTTCTTTTTGCTCAGCAGTGGTTTTCTCCTTGGAACTCTGCCATGCAGGCCATTTTTGCCCAGTCTTTTCCTGATGGTGGAGGCATGAACGCTGACCTTAACTGAGGCAAGTGAGGCCTGCAGTTCCTTGGACGTTGTTGTGGGGTCTTTTGTGACCTCTTGGATGAGTCGTCGCTGCGCTCTTGGGGTAATTTTGGGCGGCCGGCCACTCCTGGGAAGGTTCACCACTGTTCCATGTCTTCGCCATTTGTGGATAATGGCTCTCACTGTGGTTCGCTGGATTCCCAAAGCTTTGGAAATGGCTTTATAACCCTTTCCAGACTGATAGATCTCAATTACTTTCTTTCTCAATTGTTCCTGAATTTATTTGGGTCTCGGCATGATGTGTAGCTTTTTAAGGATCTTCTGGTGGACCTTACTGTGTCAAGCAGCTCCTATTTAAGTGATGCCTTGATTGTGAACAGGTGTGGCAATAATCAGGCCTGGGTGTGGCTAGAGAAATTGAACTCAGGTGTGGACAACCACAGTTATAGTATGTTTTAACAAGGGGGGCAATCACTTTTTCACACAGGGCCATGATGGTTTGGATTTTTTTTCACCTTTAATAATAAACACCTTCATTTACAAATTGCATTTTGTGTTTACTTGTGTTGTCCTTGACTATTGTTTAAATTGGTTTGATGTTCCGAAACACTTAAGTGTGACAAACATGCAAAGGAACAGGAAATGAGGAAGGGGGCAAACACTTTTTCACACCACTGTAAATATATGCAACAAAACTTTTCATAAGTGAAAAAACAGATAAAATGATTAGTGTCCATAACATATAAAGTGCAGGATGAATTGGTGACTGTATATTAGCAGTGTCAGCAAACAAGAGTGCTGGTGCTGGTGACAACTCTCTGAAATGGAGTGCTGGTGGCGGGTGACTTCCTGTCTTCTGTGCAACGTAATGTGTGGATGTCCCCTTACCTTACCGCTGTAAGGTAACAGCATGTGGGTATATCTTTCTATGTAACCAATATGTCCCCTGGCAATCTCCCAGTCTGGCGTCTCCGGCTGTGCTAGTGTGTATCTCTTATCTGGAATCAGAGTCCCCTCTTTTGTCCCTGGTGTATCATGCCTCTTACTAAATACCTTTGAATGTCTACTTTCTAATACCTTTCTATGTCTACTATTGACATTCCCAATAAAATAAATTTACGTTTTTTTTTGTTGTAACATGACAAAATGTGGAAAATTACAAGGGGCATGACCTCAACCGATAGAACACCTTTTGGATGAATTAGAGTGGAGACTGCAAGCCAGGCCTTCTTTTTCACACCAGTGCCTGACCTCACAAGCGCGCTTTTGGAAGAATGGTCAAACATTCCCATAGTCACACTCCTAAACCTTGTTGACAGCCTTCCCAGAAGAGTTGAAGCTTGTATAGCTACAAAGGGTGGGCCAACTCAATATTAAACCCTACGGACTAAGACTGGGTGGCATTAATTTTCATGTGTGTGTAAAGGCAGGCGTCCCAATACTTTTGGTAATACAGCATATATTAATCTGCACAGTGGCGGTGCGTCCATAAGGGCTTAAGGGCGCTGCCCCCTCTCTCCAGCCACCCCCTCTATGACCAATGGATAGATTCATGCATTGCATGAATTTATCCATGGCCACCGCTGCCACCCCCTATTCAGATTCCTGGCTACTTTGCGGGCACAGGGTGCCTGAATTACAGTGGCAGGGGGTGTTTTTGAAGCACCTGATTAGAGCCATAGGCTCTAATAGCCGTCAAAAAAGATAAACAGCGAGCGCCATGCTAGGCACTCGCAGTTCACCCAGCTGTGTTAGAAAAGCGAATACATATTTGCTTTCCTAACACTGAACCGCCTCTCCACCAATCAGGTGCTCGGGTATGTTACCCATCCCCTGATTGGCTGAAACGACAGGCGCTGTGATTGGACGCCTATTAGGCATTCAATCATAATAGAGGATGGGAGTAGAGGATGTGAGAAGACATCGAGGACATGGAGGAGCATGAAGGACACTGCCCGTTGCCGTATCCCACTGCCCCACTGAGACAGGGTAAGTGCCGGGCAGGGGGGGCCCAGTGGCAGCATTTGATGGCACAGTGGGAGCATTTGATGGGCACAGTGGGAGCATTTGATGGGCACAGTGACAGCATTTGATGGCACAGTGGGAGCACTTGATGGCACAGTGGCAGCATTTGATGGGCACAGTGGGAGCATTTGATGGCACAGTGGGAGCATTTGATGGGCACAGTGGGAGCATTTGATGGGCACAGTGGGAGCATTTGATGGCACAGTGGGAGCATTTAATGGGCACAGTGGCAGCATTTTATGGGCCCAGTGGCAGCATTTGATGGCACAGTGGGAGCATTTGATGGGCACAGTGGGAGCATTTGATGGGCACAGTGGCAGCGTTTGATGGGCACAGTGGCAGCGTTTGATGAGCACAGTGGCTGCTTTTGATGAGCACAGTGGCAGCATTTGATGGCACAGTGGCTGTGTTTGATGGCACAGTGAGGTTGCAATTGATGGGATTTTTTTTTCAGAATTTTTCAGTTTGTTTGCGCCCTCCCAAAAATTTTGAGCACCAGCCGCCACTGAAGCTGCAAATGACCTGATATTCAGTAGCATCAATTGTTTTACAGATCATTCACCTGATTATACACCAGATTAAGCCCTAATAACAGCAAGATTTCTTGTTCTTTAATGGGCACCCAGCTTTCAGCAACATTTGTCACAATTATAATACTTTGGTATTGATTTACTTAAGGCAAATAGACTGTGTACTTTGCAAGTACAGTACACTCAGTTTTTGTTGGCACATGATGGGATGATGGAAATCAACAGAGCTTTACCTCATTCACTAAGCCCTGTCTCAAAACTGCCTCCCGTGCTGCCCGAATGTGGGGCGGTTTAGAAGCGCTGTATACAGTGCTCCCAAAACGCCCCTGTCCATTGCAATGAATGGGAGGTGCTTCCAAAGCACCTGAAAAGCACTTCGGATGCGCTGCAACACGGGCGTTTTTAACCACGTCGTCGGCCGCTAGCGGGGGTTAAAAGCGCCCCACTAGCAGCTGAAAAGCGCTGCTTAAACGCTTTCAGTGTGAAAGGTTTTGAGTACCTCTAATTTTCTTATCACCAATATGTTAGTATTTCAGTATTTTTTTTAAAAAATTGCAACCGTCAGTAAAAGTGTCACTACATGAATATGTCACACACCTCAGTACTAACAAACAAAATAACACATAGGTTTCATGAATTTAACCTAAGGCTTCTGACTATATCCACACAATCCGAAATATGCTGAAAATGCCTTCTTGAATTACCCCCAGTATGTTGAAATGTTATGCCAGCAATACATGAGTGGAAATTTGTCCAACTTAGCAGGGACATGCTGAATTTCACTCCATGTATGGCAGGCTAGTTTTACACAAGTTGACCAATAGTCCATTGCCTGTGGGAAAATGTTCTCTCAATCAGTGCCGCTGGCTATAGCCAGTGGTGCTGGTCAGTGTATTCTGATGGCAGGCAAATCTCCCCGCTGACAGAATACAATAACTCATTATTAGGGATTCCCCCATCCACATTGCGTTTAAGAACAGGGGAATCAAGTCATTTTTATTATATGGCCAGCCTAAGGGTAATACAGTATAAAAAAAATAGAAACTGCATAGTGATCGAGGATCAATAGTCAACCCAATAACTCAACAATCCCTTACGCTATGGGATAAACTGAGGTCCATTCAAATTAGCATCTGCCCATACACCGTTTTTATTTTTCCTACAAAACCCAGGTTTTTACCCAGCCTACTCTGACCTCGCTCTATTCTACCTTTGGTGCTCTCTCAATCTGATCCGTATATGTGACCTTGTGACAGATGGTGGCCTGAAAACATTTGCTATCCTCCAAGAGAAGTCTCAGCTCCCTTCTAGGGAACTCTTCCGTTACCTCCAGATCTCTCATTTTGTTCGGACGATCGTATACTCACATCTCTCACCAGTCTTTCCCTTTACAAAGGTATATGCAACTCTGACCTGCATGCCTCAGGTATTATATTGCGTATATATAATCATCTCATACCCTCTTCAGCCAAAATGCCCTCCTACACTACACGATGGTCTAGAGATCTGGAGATTGACCTGGAGGCGGAGGATTGTAAGGCTATCTGGGCGACTACCAAAACTTCCTCTCAAAACATTGTGGCATTTGAGACCAATTATAAAGTTATGATTTTATGCTATTTAGTCTGGGTAAGGATCTCAAAATTTCAACCAGGATTCCCGCCTGTCTGTTTTCGTGCCTGCGGCCAAATAGGCACTCATGCCCATATCTGGTGGACCTGTCCTGTTGTACAACAATTCTGGACTAAAATTTTCAGAATGGCCTCCACCCTGATTAACGCTACTCTAGACCTAGACCCGTCTCTTGTGTTGCTGAGCCATAATACTCTGGACTATACCAGATCCCAGTTCCATCTTATTCTACAGGTTATGGCAGCAGCCAAGCAAACTATAGCACAAGCCTGGAAGACCCCTGCACTTTGCACTACTGAAACCCAAGCCATGATCCACAGCAAAATTGAAGCTACTATCCAAGACAAAATACCCAAACATCTCAAAATCTGGCAACCCTGGATTGACCATTTTCTACCTCCTGGTTTTGATGAGTCTGTCCTCGAACCCTGAACCATCACCCATTGTTAAATGAAGGTCCTGCGCTGGCCGTGAGCCATCAGCCTCCTCTTCATCTCCCTTTCCTGTTTTCCACCTTTTTCCTTTTTTTTTTCCATTTCTTCTCTTGATTTAATGTTGTGTTTCCGTGGCCTATCCCACTGGAACATGATATAATGAGCTAATATTTCATTATGTCCCTCGTACACCAGTGCTGACCACTATGAGTTCTCTGAGTTAGTGATTTTATTGTAACTTATGTTTTCCTATTGTTATATCCTTAAAAGGCCTAGTGCCTCCATTATTTTCTGTTATGTAAGCTATATACCCATTGTGCAAGTTCTGCACTCACTGACGATTTTATTGTAGTAGTGCTTCCACTGCTTGTATACTATATGTTATACCCCATTATGGAGCAAACTCTAAGTTAATTGTTATGATTTCAATAAAAAGATTGAAAAAGAAAAAAAAAATGAAAATAGGGGAAGCTGAAAATAAAAAGGACCTGACACAATGGGATCACAATGAGACAGACATAAATTTAAATATTGGTGAGGCACCTCCTTTATCAAGATCAATAACTAAAATTTGGAAACACAAAAGAATGCAGATGTTAGTGAGTAATTTAGCTTTTGCAATTTAGAACTGCAATCATCCACTGGGTGGCACTGCTACTTTATCTATAGAAAGCCTTACACTATAAGGTTGTCAAACGTGGAATATTGTCCCTACAATTTTGCCACCTGTAAAACTACTATGAAGTATTTTAACAGACTGTGATTTTTCGAAAAAGAAGACCCCAAAAGTCACACAATGGTCAAAATTTACTTACGGCACCTTGGTAAAGCTATACAAGTGAAAGGGCAGTTTGAAAAAAAAAATGCAGTGATGTTGTGAATTTAAAGAAGTTAAGGTTTTATTTAAAATTATTTAAATGTATTGTAAATCCAACTTATCTAAATGTATTCATTTGATTTGATTTCGATCTTTTTTTTTTCATTTGCACTTGGTACATATGAGGCATTCTGCATTCGTATATTCTGGCAAGGAACATGCAAACAAAAGGAGAGAACAGGGAGATAGATTTTCTTATCAGTATATTGATGCTCCTTTACTGTCCAAACACAGGCTAGGGGCTGAAAGTTGTTTAAGTGCCCTTTCAGTGTTGCTTAAACCAGCAGAGAAAAATCAGGTCATTTTGCTGACTATCCAGTGTGGTAACTGCGTTAGAGAGCGTTCAGAGATTAGTCTATGCAGTAGCTATTAAAAAGTGTGCAGCTTTGAAAAATGTTAATCATTTATTTTAAGTCATACCTGTAGGCAGTGGCGGCTGGTGCTCAAAATGTTCTGGGGTGGCGCAAACAAACTGAAAAATTCTGAAAAAAAAACCCTCAATTGCAGCCTCTGTGTCCATCAAAAGCAGCCACTGTGACCATCAAACGCAGCCACTGTGCCATCAAACGCAGCCAATGTGCCCATCAAACGCAGCCACTGTGCCATTAAATGCAGCCACTGTGCCCATCAAATGCAGCCACTGTGCCCATCAAATGCAGCCACTGTGCCCATCAAATGCAGCCACTGTGCCCATCAAAAGCAGCCACTGTGCCCATCAACTGCAGCCACTGTGCCCATCATGGCAGCCACTGTGCCATCAAACACAGCCACTGTGTCCATCAAATGCGGCCACTGTGCCCATCAAAAGTTGCCACTGTGCCCCCCCGCCTGCTCGCCGTCTGCCCAGCACTAACCCTATCTCGGTGGTGGGTCAGGCAGCGGGTGATGGCGATGAGCTGTGGGACCTTGCAGTGGCGAGATGTGTCCTCCATGCGTCTCCTCCCCTCCTCCTGATAGGTGTCCAATGGCAGCACCTGGGAAGACTCCGAGTGCAATTCACCTTTTTTGAAGCCTATTAGAGCCTATGGCTCTAATAAGGTGCTTCAAAAATACACCCCCGCTGCTGTAATTCAGGCACCCAGCATGCAAAAAGGGGCCAGACGCCTGAATAGGGGGTGGCGGCAGCGACCATGGATAGATTCATGTAATGCATGAATCTAGCCATTAGTCATAGAGGGGGTGGCTGGAGAGAGGGGTTGGTGCCTGTGCACTCTTAATGGACGCACATGCACTGCCTGTAGACCATTTTGACCCCCTGGAGACCTGGCCAAGAACTCCCAGCTAGAAGTCGCCACATCCTGCCTTGCAACTGGGATGTGAAAATCTTTAGTATTTGGTCCTGTAATGCTGTCAATGAGCATCCAACAGTTGTCATGTTGTAGCAAGAAGCTAGAACATGGAGATTACTAACTAGGAGATTTTCTACTAGGCATTTGGGGGGAAGGGGTCCTACAGGTATGAAAATATAATTACAAAGCTGCACATTTTTTTTTAAATATCTACTGGGTTCCCTTGACTGATGGGCTATTTTTGGAAATATTATTTCTCACACACATCATAGGCATACTTACAATTACACCCCAAAACAAATTCTGCTACTCCTCCCGAGTATAGGGATGTATGAAACTTTTTCACAGCCTAGATACATAGAAGGGCACAATATGCAAAGGGCACATTTGGGCTTTCAAGGAGCATACATTATGTGTCTATGTGTCTCCTGACTACCTATCACATTTCTTGAGTCCCTAAAGTGCAAGGACACAGGAAACACACACAAAATGACCACATTTGGAAAGCAAACACCCCTTGGTAATTTTTGAAAGGCATAGTGAGTCATTTGAAAATTTTATTTTTGCCACCTCTGGACACTGCTGGTCGCAGCTTGAGGTAAAGAGCCAATTATCGGCTCTTCACCATGTGATCAGCTGTGTCCAATCATAGCTGATCCTATCTGGTTATCTGGTTATTGCCATTACTTTCCTCATGCTAACAGCATGAGGAGAGGAGAAGAGAGTTGATAACTGGCTTGTGTAAAAGAGATATGTACACTTCTAATCAGGGCACTGATAATCAGTGTCCTGATTATCAGCGAAGTTCCACCAGTGCTGCCAATTGGTGTTCACCAGTGCTGCCAATCAGTGCCCACCAGTGCTGCCAATCAGTGTCCACCAGTGCTGCCAATCAGTGCCCATTAGTTCTGCCAAAGAGCGCCCATCAGTGCCTCCTCATCAGTGTCACCTATTATTGCTGACTACCAGTGCCCATCAGTGCCGCCTATCAGTACCCATCAGTGTCACATATTAGTGCTGCCTGTCAGTGCAGCTTCATCAGTGCCTCTTCATCAGTGACCAACAGTGCCGTCTCATCAGTGCAGCCCATTAGTGCCCATCAATGCCCATCAACGACCAAAACCCATACATTTTTTGGAGCTTGGACAGTTGCAGAAATATTTGTTGCAGATAATTTTTTAGCCCCAAAACCCAAAACACAATTGTTCTGCTGCTTTGTGAGTAGCATAAAATATACAATTGTTGGGCAGTGTTGATCCTCTGCTTGCATGATTATTGTTGTTGGGATATGATGCCTTGTCATTAGTAATACCCCAACCCTAATTTTCACAAAGCTTCTTTTACAAATGTATGTTTCTTATTTGGGCTGAGTAAATACTGTGTTGGCCAGTGCATCCTTAATAAAAATGGGCAATGCTTTATGCTTTCTCATGTTGCTCCTCAGTTGTGAAATTTAGAATACACACACTTGTGTGTAGTGTGGCCTACCAGTGATTTCTCAAGAAAAAACATCTGGTGTCACATTTTACCTCAGAATTCTGGTTGATAAAATGTGCTTTGAAAAATGTGTGGACGATTTAAAAAAAAAAAAAATGTCTTCTATGTCACAGGGAGATATAAATGTCATGTTTGGATTTTGAGATGGAGCCTGCCAGGCTTTACCTCATAAATTGCATCTGAGGACAACTCTTTACATTCTGTCCAGAAAATATGTATGATCTCTAGATTATGTGTTAGAAATATATTAATATATTTAGCAACTTCCTCCTCTTTCTGTGCTTTGGTGGCACTGATAATGTGTTTGGCCTCCTTTTGTCTATTTTTATACTCTTCTCTGTCAGCTACACCTCCCGTTTCCTTGAATCTTCTATAATCTTCTATATGCTGTACTATCCTATTTACTTCTTTAGTGAACCATATTGATTTTTTCTTCAGTTTATTCTTACTAACTTGCCTGACATATAGTCCAGTTGCCTTCAGGATGGTAGATTTTAGCAGTGCCCACTGATTACTAACAACTGCCTCAGCTCTGCAATGTGGATTTGTGGCTTAAAGGTGTCTGGGTGTGACATTTTTGACCTTTGTACAAAACAGTATGTTACGCAATATAAGATCACAACAATTGTTTTGTCCCTGTTTGGCAAATTATATGATGTTGATAGTTATAATTTTTTTTATTATATATCTTATGCTAGTTTGTTGCTGTATTGCCTATACTACTTGCAACACTCAGTTAGGCTTATTATTGTTATAGCTTTAAAGGCTAAGTTCACCTTTTTTTTTCTAAATTCAAGCATCCCTATGTACCAATATAGCATTAATGTACTTCTTTTGCAAAAATAAAAAAAGATTCCCATTTATTGTACACACGCTTACCTCACTCACGGCTCAATTAATTCTGCCTTACTTCCTGGACAGACTTCAGGTCATGACACAGGAAAGAGTAGACCAGCTGAGGGTAGATGATGCAGGGTGGGTGCTAATGAGGTCAGCTGGTCCACTCCTTCCTGTGTCATGACCTAAAGTTTGTCCAGGAAGTAAGTCAGAAGTAACAAAGCAGTGTTTCCAAACAGCCATAAGGACAGTGAGGTAAGCGTGTGTAGAATAAATGGAAAGCGTTTTTATTTTTGCAAAATAAGTACATTAATGCTATATTGGTACATAGGGAGATGGTATTTAGAAAGAAAAAAAAAAGGTTAACTTATGCCGCGTACACACGAAGAGACTATCCCGCGGGATTGTCCGCTGGACTCAAGTCTACCGGACAATCCCCTCGTGTGTGGGCGCCGGCGGACTTTTTGGCGCCAAAAGTCCGGCGGACTAGGTTTTAAGTTTTGTTTTAAAATTGTCCGCTGGACTTTTGAAATGAACGGACTTGCCGCTCATCGGAAAGTCCGTTCATTTAGCACGTGACTTCAGGTATACGTAGCTAGCATAGGCAGTGAATGCCGCCGTGCTAGCCCCGTCACCTGGCATGGATTTAAAGGGACTCCCCACGCTGAAAAAACGGCGTGGGGAGTCCCTTTAAATCCATGCCAGGTGACGGGGCTAGCGCGGCGGCATTCACTGCCTACGCTAGCTACGTATACCTGAAGTTACGTTCTAAATGAACGGACTGCTCCGTGTGTGGGCAAGTCAGTTCATTTTCAAAAGTCCCGCAGACTTTTTCCAGCGGATTGTCCGCCGGAGAAGTCCGGGCGTGTGTGGGCAAGTCACACGCTCGGAAGTCCGGGCGTGTGTGGGGAAGTCCCGCCGGACCAGGTCCGGCGGACAATCCGCCGGACTAGGTCCGGCGGACAAAGTCCGAACGTGTGTACGCGGCATTAGCTGTTACGTCCTCTGAATAGGGAATCTCCCTGTTAAATGATACACTTAAAATGTTTGCTTTTCTTTGCTACATGTCTTCTAGGTCTGTGCCTGTGGGATCTCCGCAGAACCTGACGTGAGCTGACAGGGGACTTTAGCCTACTGTCAGCGGAATACGAATCAGAGGAGTGTGGAACTAAGCACATTCTTTACACTAACAGGAAACAAGAGGCCAAAGGAGCTTTGGCCCTACTGCTCCTTTAAAAATATTTTTATATAATGTCCTTAGAAATAAAAAGTCCTGGTAAAAGAGTGTAATACAATAACCAATACGTGTTTATCATTTTAAAAATAGGTCCTCAGGAAAAACAAAAATCCATACTTAATGTCATATGCTGAAGGAACGGACCTAATGTGTTTTAGTGCTATTATTAGGAAATTAAATAAAATATCCAGCAAACACATTATATCAGTTCATCAGAAGAACATTTGTTAAAGTGCATCTGTTTTCTGTAGTGTGTGCGTGCTGTTGTAAGGAAACTGTGTTTGTTGCTAAGAGACTGTTAGAAAGTCAAATCCCTGAGCGTGCTTGGTGTTCACCTGCCGATAGACCCGTTATTTATTTCACTACAAATATGCCTTGTGTGCCTCATTATAAATGCTTAAAGAGCAAATATAAAGTATTGCATTAATTGTAGGTATCTCTGGCAAATGTGGCACAAAATGATGGTGTACAGGTCACAAACCTTCAAATAATTTAACTGGAGGCATATGGCAAAAAAGCAAGCAAAAATAATATGAGAATGATGACTTAAAGCTTGTTAATATAGTGGCACAATAAATGTCACGTTATGAAAATTAATTGATTGTTGAGCGTAGTTTTTGGTGGCTTACCACATTGGTCTGTGCAATGACATGCAAGTAAAGCCTCACTTACACATCATTAGACTTTGTGCAAAGCTGTATGGAAATAAGCCAACTAAAATGATTATTTTTCCTATTGCAATTCGTTTTGGAACCTCTAATATATGCAACGTTTCACTGAAGGATTATGAAACTGCAGTACCAGGTCTGCCTTCCATAATACTTTCACAAAACACTTTCAATTAGTAAAGAACAATCAAAGTTAGAGTTGTTATCTTTCTGACCCATATAATGGACTAAGATTTGGTCTGTTACATTAGGGGCATCTGTGTAAATAATCAGTTGTGGAATGAGAGCACACAGTGACATCAACAAAGATGCAGACATGTTATCTGTGTAAATAATCAGTTGTGGAATGAGAGCACACAGTGACATCAACAAAGATGCAGACAAAGAGAATAAAACAAGTAGACATGTGCATTCGTTTTCGTCCGAATGCATTTCCATCTGAATTTCAGGTATTTTCGTTATCGTTTTAACAAACGATAACAAAAGTGCAGAATCCGAAAAACGAAAGATCCGACATAAACAAATGCTTTATTTTCGTTTTCGTTGTGACAACAGTTCGATATAGATAGGAGATTCGACGCTGACAATAACAATCTGTGTCCATTGGTCGAATGTGCCTAACCTTAACTCTATTAGTCCAAGTTTATTCTACAGAATTATTCTACAGAATAGAGAGAAAAGATTTGGCGTAGAGAGGAAAGATTTGACGTAGAGAGAAAAGATTCGACGTAGAGAGAAAAGATTGCCGCTGGAATTGGGTGGAATTGCAGCTAAACTATACAGAGTCATACAGTTTAGCTGCTCCGTCAAATCTTGAACATTCGACAGACACCATAAGCCTTCAATGACAGATTCAACCTTAATTCATTTGGATTTTCGGACGAATGCAATTTTTTACGAAAAACTAAATAAATAAAAATGAATTTTATAAATAAATTTATTTTCAAGACGAAAACGAAATTCCGAAACAAAATATTTCAGTGTGCACATGTCTAAAAACAAGTAGCACAAATTAAACAAAGAGATTGTTCCATTTATGGTATTCTATTCATTTTTGGGTGATAAAACATACCTGCTCTATTTTGGCATCACAATGCACCACAAAACCAGAGCTTTCCTATCTATGTATTGTAGTGTGCTATAGCTGAGGTCCATTTTTTTTTTTTTATACCGAGTCCTTATGGCATGTAAACTCAATGCAAAGGTGTGAATTGGGCCTAGGACCTCCAAAATACTCCTAATCTGCTTGAACATTTCATGATCAAAAGCAGAGACTGAAAACAACAATAGCAATATAACCTGCTGCATAACATTTTGCTGAACCCAAACACAATAAATGTTTTGATGTAAGTAACATACATTGCAAAAGTTTTTTTTTTGCTTTAAGAAAGATATAGGGCATTAAGTGGGACACAACCTAAACAGTAATAAACAATAGTAAAGTGCCACATATAGGGGTTATTTACGAAAAGGCAAATCCACTTTGCACTACAAGTGCACTTGAAAGTGCACTGAAAGTGCACTTGGAAGTGCAGTCGCTGTAGATCCGAGGGGGACATGCAAGGAAAATAAAAAACAGCATTTTAGCTTGCACATGATTAGATAATAAAATCAGCAGAGCTTTCCCCTCATTTCAGATCTAACCCTCAGATTTACAGCGACTGCACTTCCAAGTGCACTTTCAGTGCACTTTCAAGTGTACTTGCAATGCACTTGTAGTGCAAAGTGGATTTGCCTTTCGTAAATAACCCCCACAGTGTTTTGCAAGTTTAACACCAAGTTGCCTTTGTCACTGGTTACTGGTCCTGGTCTACCTCCTGTTACCACATATAGCTACTTAATAGCCCAGCACAGCATTTGGAGGCTTTAATAAGAAATATTAAGGGGAAGGGCATTGAACCAGAGCACTTTTTGTAATTTACAGCAGACACTATTTATATTTTAAATTTATATTATTTGTTTTTGAAAGTTTTCAGAGATTCTTTAGAGCGCTACTACATGTTTTCTACCTACAGGCAAACTTTAAGTTTAAAGGTTTAGGCCTATTTTTTTTTGGGAGGCGGGGATAGTTTCATACTTTGTAATATAAATGTAGGTATAAAGCTCTGGAAATGTTCAGATTCAGACCTAATTGGAATAGCTATGACACCTGACGGGGGATGAGAACACAATCAGCACAAAGTCACTTTAATTATATTTTCATTTTAGACAGTTTTTTTCTGTTTTTATTTTTTATTTTTTTCCAATGGACTTGATTGCTTTATATTGAATTATTCACGCCACATTGTTTGGAATCCACGGAGCACGAGCACTTTTTGTCATTTACAGCAGACACTATTTATATTTTATACTTATATTATTTGTTTTGCATTTGATTAGCACTCATTGGAACAGGACTGTGATATTTTTTTTCTCTCATTAGCAGTCTGCACCGCAGTTTCAGATATTCACTGTGATTTTATACTGTTAACCCAGCACAGCAGTTTCAGATACTCATTGGGACAGGTTTGCGATTTTATATTATTAGCAGTCTGCACAGCAGTTTTAGACACTCTGCAGAGCACAGAGTGACACATTTATATACACCTGTGCGTCTGCACATATATATATATATATAATATATATATAATAACAAATACAGGTTTTTCTATCATTCACATTGTGGGAAGTGTCAGCAGCTATAGCATTCAGTTTTTAGTTTCAAGCAGCGCACAAGGTTCCACCTATTTAACAATAGAAATAGATTATCATAGAATAAAGCTGGCCATACACTATACAAAATATCGTCCGAAAAATCGGTCAAAGAACGTTCTTTCGATTTTTCGGCCAGTTAATGGAAAAAACTAACATCATTTTTTTTTTTATGTTCACTGAACGATTAATGGGCCTTTATATGATGGCACCATCGTTTGCACTCGCGGCCGAACGTTCATTTTTTGATAGTGTATGGCCAGCTTAAGGCGTAAACCGTCAAAAGGAAAAGTACCAAAAAAGGACAATTCTTGGCCCTGAGAGGCTATAACAAGGTATCAGATAGATAGAGGGAGTTCTCCAAGTCGTGGAGGACAGGACAACATCTAAATCCTATAGGAATGTTTCCCTGTCCTCCTGTCCTCACAGTGTGTCACACTGTGAGGACAGCTGCATCTATCTGAGCACAACTTATGGACCCTCCACCTTTTATTCAGCTTAAACTGTCAGGGCGCTACTAATAGGGTCCCCAATTGGGACATTTGCCATACCTATAGGATATATATTTAAATATATATATATATATATATATATATATATATATATAATTTCTTCTAACACCATTTTTGTAAAAATAACAATATACTTTAAAGCAGAACTAAACTCTCATATCCTTCCCAGACAAGGAAGCTGTTATCTTAGCCTCTGTTTGATCTGCAACTCCCATGGTGCTGCACAAGTGATCAGTTATGACATCATCCATTTGATGGTTTGACAGTTTTCGTTGAGAGTACAATCACTGTGACAGTTATCATTCAATGTAACGGTTTTTAACAGGGTTGTGAACATGGCCAGCAGCCATGATAGTGCACACTGCCATGGTTGCAGTGCGGGGTGGCACAATTATACAACAGGTCACATTTGGCAGATAGTACTGCCAGCACTGCACAACAACCCTGAGCCAAACACTTAGCCTGTAGTAGCAGCACAATATTCCAATTTAAAATCAGAAGTATCACCTCCTGAATGACTGACAACCTCTGCTCTTCAGCCATCTGAAAAGTGATCCACTGCAGATCACTTTCCAGAGAGTGCCTCTTGTATAAATGAGTCTTAAGCCTCATACACACGATAGGACTTTGTACAAACTTTCCCGTTTATTTTTGTACAAAGGGCGTCAGCCCTGAACTTGTATTGTATTGTATACACACAGCAGGACTTTTTTAGCCAACTTTCACCAAATCACGTGGTTTTTCTGCTCTTTACCGCCACCTTTGATCAACTTCTGTATTGTTGTCTGATCTTTACCACACCCCAACTGATCAGCCACAAATTAACATGACTAGGGGTCATATTATGACTGTGATTGTGGCGTGGCTTAGAAAATTTTTAGATAATAACATTAGATTGCAGGTCATGTTTGGAAGGCAGTACCACTGCCAAACATGACACATTTAAGTGACAACTCATTCTCACTAAAACTGTAAGCCATATGCTTGTCTCATGCCGCATACACACGATAGGATATTCCGCCAGCAAAAGACTGATCTGAGCTTTTGGTCGGAAAATGTGGCCATGTGTATGCTCCATCAGACTTCTGCTGGCCGAATTCCCGCCAGCAAAAGATTGAGAGCAGGTTCTCTATTTTTCGGTCGGAAAAAATTCTAATCGTCTGTAGCAATTCCGACGTGAAAAATTCCTACGCATGCTCGGAAACAATTTGACGCATGCTTTGAAGCATTGGACTTCATTTGCTCAGCTCGTCGTAGTGTTGTACGTCACTGCATTCTTGACGGACGAAAGTTCAGAGAACTTTTGTGTGACCGTGTGTATGCAAGCCAAGCTTGAGCGGAATTCCGTTGGAAAACCCATCCAAGATTTTTCAGACAGAAAATCCACTTGTGTGTACACGGCATCACAGTTGCAGTGCAGTATAGCCTATCAAAATGCCTGTTCAGCTTCAAAGAAAAAACAACAACAATCAAACAAAAAACAGGCATTTAAGGGGCTGCCAGTGTCTCGTTGTGAACGCCTGGCAGCCTCTGTTCGCACTGATTGCTTTTCAGAGAGTACCACTAGTGTAAATGAGCCATAAGAAATTTTTAACATGAATGTGGATCAGTACCTCAACCCACACAGTCAGACTGTATGAAAACTAAGATATGCCAAAGCATAAGCATCACATACACTAGGACTGTTTTTGCAGTAAAACAAATATTTAATGTAACATGTGATCCTTAATGCACCTGTCCATTTTGTTAGCAGAAAACAATATAGACAACAGCAAGCCAAAGTGGTGTGATCCCATGAGAAACAGCACTGATAGAACATTTTTTAAAGCAACAAGAAAAGGTGGGGTTAGGTGAACCAGAAGAAAGATATCAAATGCCACTGATCACTAAATGGGATATGTAAGGTATACTATGCAATTTTCATTTCCACTAAAAGGTATCCTTGCCATCTGACTGAATGCACGATTGGCTTTGAAAATGTTAACATTTGTACAAATCTATTAGTAAATAATTTTATTATCTAGTTAAGTTTAAATGTTTAATTTAAAATATGTAACACAGTATGTGTAAAACATTGTTCTTTGTGTTTACTTTCTTCTTCCTTTATAATTTAATGATTTCAACATTGTGTTATTGTCGAATAATATTACATGGGCCAAAAGTCTCCAACATATATTAGCTTATAAACCACATTCAGGTACAAACAACAGTTTCTTAATTGGCAGTAGAGATTTTCTTTACAATCTTTTGTGTCTGTTTCTGACTTAGATGTGATAAGTTGCACAAATGCACTAATTATGAGTTGTATTCTTTTTATCAAACTGAGTAATGGCATTTAGTTTTATTTTTATTGCCATCTTCTAGTGAGACAGTAGATGGCAGTAGTATACAGTGATATTTTCCCCACTGTTTAAAATTGTAGCAAAAGTGAAATGTATTAATACAAAGAAATAATCGCAGTGGAAAACTATTTATAATCATACAAAATGCTTGTTATTATAAACATTATAATAATAATAATAATAATTATTATTTTTTTATTAATAATAATATTATTATTATTAGCAGTATTAGTAGTGGTAGTATTTCACAGCCAGAAATGTGCATTTAAAGTGATTGTAAATGATCACCTTGTAAAACAACGCATTCAATTTAAAATAGAAATGAAAGGCAAAATATTTTTGTATAAATATGAAAAAAAAAAACATTATAAATACCTTTTTTCCCTTTTTTAAAAAGTGATCACATTCCCTCTGTTCTCAGCTGCATACTGTAGGTGCTGGGGGAGGAGAAGCAGCAGCACACTGAACTCCCCAGTGAATGGCTGTGCAGCGGGGGCATGTCAGCACAAGTCTAATTATTGGAGAAGAGGAGGCTGAGTTCCCAGCATAGCTACAGAATTGATCACGATATGCTCTCCTGCTTAGTGTGGTCAGTTTTTAATAGGAAAGCAGAGGGACTGGCAGGAACACCAGGGATTTCACATAAAGGAAGCAATACAAAGAGAACAGGATATTTTCTCATACAAGTACATGGTACAGCAGGGACATATCAGGAATATGAAGTGTTGGGGTAACAAACGCTTTAAGGAGATATAAAAGCACGTTGCTAAAGCTATGTTTTTTTTGTCATGTAGGTTAAGCATTCAGCTTTAAAAGACCAATAATTCTATGAATTGATAAAAGACAAGCTAAGTACATCGTAGGTGGGATCTCCACTTTTAATAAAAAAACTGTGAAACTCCTTCCGTATTTCTGTTGTAGCTTTTGCTGTTTGGTTTAGTGCTCATTTGAAGATGGCAATAAAGATAATATTTACTGATACAAATACAGAAAGATAACAAAGATATAAATACAGTCGGAAAATGCATTTCACTGCCAGAATTGTTTTTTTGGGGGGTTTTTTGTTTGTTTTTTTTTGTTTTTTTGCACATTTAATGCACATTTTAGGCCTGAAGATTATTTAAAACCCCCAAACATATTTTCTGAAAAGCAGGGGCCTCTTAAAATTTAATTGTGGTAGTTGCAATTTTTACATCACGCAATAGTAGTGCGGTTATTTATCAAACCAATATTTTCTGTAAAAAATGCACTATAGTACATTTTGGGACACTCCAAAACAGAGTGTATTTACTAAAGCTGGAGAGGGCAAAATCAGTCTCAGTTCTGCAGAGAAGCCAATCAGCTTCAGCTTGTTCAATTAAGCTTTGGCAATAAAACCTGGAAGCCAATTGGTTTCTATGTAGAAGTGAGTCTGATTTTGCACTCTCCATTTTTAGTAAATAAACCCCAATATATTACCCTTTTTTTGGTAAAATATAAAAGTTGAGCTTGTGTCAGGTAAATACTAAATAGATACCAAATATGTCAAGCCTTAAACTTGTGTGTGCTCATGAAATGGCGACAAACTACAGCACCCAAAATTGTCTATAGGCAGCATTTTAAACGCCTACATCAGGTCGTCAGGTTACAGTTACCCATGAATGATGGCTCTATAATTGTTTCTTTCCCTCTGACATGTTCAGCAATACCTAATATTTGTACAGAAAGCAGAAGCACGCTCTGTAAATGGTGTGTGTGGCCATAGTTGGAGAGGCTTAAAGGGGAATGGTTAAAAAAAAAAAAAAAAAACTGAGCCTATTCTGCTCCAGGTCAAGAGTAAATAATGCACAGCGTTTAGAGCTGGACACATCTGTAAACCCCCAATGGGGCACTAGTAAACACAACTTATTATGAAATATATATATATATATATATATATATATATATATATATATATATATATATATCACAATTTTATTGTATTACAAAATCACATAGATAAAAACTATCATAAGACTTATAAAAGATGTCACAATTTGAAAAACTGTCCTAGACCTAGATGACATAAACTCACGTGATGTGGCTCCATTCCACTGACAGGTTTCTGAGATTTCTGTCTCTTTCTACAGGGGTGTAAAGGATATTACATATAATACAATTAAGTAATGATGTAAGTTATGTCCAAGAATAAATATTTGCATATAAATGAACATATTGTTGCATATTGATTATTTACAGTGAATTAGACAGTAGTAGACATAAACAGAAAGTCATATTACTTAACCACTTGCTTACTGGGCACTTATATGCGCTGCTGAGGTGGCACTGATGGGCACTGATAGACTGCACTGGTGGGCACTGATAGGCTGCACTGGTGGGCACTGATAGGCTGCACTGGTGGGCACTGATAGGTGGCACTGATGGGCACAGATAAGGCGGCACCGATAGGCACAGATAAGGCGGTACTGATGGGCACAGATAAGGTGGCACTGATGGGTGGCACTGCTGGGCACTGAGGGGCACTGATAGGTACCACTGATAGATGACACTGATAGGTGGCACTGATGGGCACTGATAGGTGACACTGATGGGTACTGGTAGGTGACACTGATGGGCAGCACTGTTGATGAGGCACTGATTGGTGACATTGATAGATGGCTCTCTGGGCACTGATAGGTGGCACTGTGGGCACTGATGGGTGCTACTGTGGGCACTGGTAGGTGGTGCTGGTGGGCACTGGTAAACGGCACTGTTGTGCACTGGTAGGTGAGACTGGCAGGTGGCACAGGTAGGCACAGATGAGCTGGCGGCTGCTCGCTGTTTACATCACATGATCAACTGTCATTGGCAGCTGATCACATGGTAAGGGTTCGGGATCCGATCTGTGATCCAGCGAGTCTCATAGCACGCCCTGCAGTGGGCGCGCAGGCCGCTCGAGCGCGGGAGGATGTCTATTGATGCCCTCCCGGCAAAGTAGGTCCGCACTGTAGCCATCATTCGGCTGTAGCGCAGATCTGAATCGGTTAAAAACATGTGTGGTTGTGGACCCCTAATTATACCAGAGGGGGAGGGGCATGCAGTGATCACTGAGGCCAAGGATACCATTCTTAGAAAGGAAAAATCAATATAATTATTATATATTATAATAAATAATGTATATAATTCATAATATTCTGTCGAAAATTGAATGAAAAATAAATGTATATAGCTTGTGAGAATGAATATAAAAATATCAATAAAGTCTGCCTTATTGCATACAGGGATTAAAGCATGTGTGTAAAGGAATTTAGAACTGCCAGAACTCCAGGAGGTATGAAATAATGCCTAAAACAATTAATGTATATAGAAAGTAGAGATGGGTGAATAGTTTGAGCTGAGCATAAGTTCGGCCCAAACTTTGCCTGTTTGCCCATTCGGCAAACATCTGAATTTGCGGGTTGCTCTGCAAGATGTTTGCCCACTGAGCACCCCAAATCTAGGGCCCTAATTGGATGAAGCCTTGCACCTGACCCCAGGTCACGTGCAAGGCTTCACCAATTCGCACTGTCAGAGCCCTGATTGGACAAAGTGCTGATTACTTTCTCCAATCACGGCTCAGTACTCATAGTCTCATCCCCACACTATAAAAGATAACTTCCCAC
Source organism: Lithobates sylvaticus (assembly GCA_028564925.1). Classification (NCBI taxonomy): domain Eukaryota; kingdom Metazoa; phylum Chordata; class Amphibia; order Anura; family Ranidae; genus Lithobates; species Lithobates sylvaticus. The sequence goes on along the minus strand of CM053029.1, from coordinate 457,394,112 downwards.
TGCCAGCTCTTGTAGTGTTTTGAAGTGAAGCTAGATAGAGCAGGGCTCATTGTGCTACTAGAAGTTAGTTTATTCACTGTTCACTTATTGTGACTCTTGAGTTCAGAGTGTTAGTTTATTGTTAGTATAGTGTGTGAGAATAATGTGTCAGTGTAGCCTGTTAGTGTAGTGCAGTGTTTAACAAAGCATTACATTACATTTAGTGCTGTATACAGTGCTGCCGTATACAGTGCTGCTGTATACAGTTCTGCTGAAGAGCCCTTTTTTTGTGGGTTGCTGTGTTTTTTGTTTTTTTGCCCCCTGCCTGCCCCCCCCCCCCCCTTTTTTTTAATTGTCAGCTGCAGTTTTTATGACTGTGATTTAGTGTGCCTCATTTTTTTTTTTTATCGTTTTTTTTTTACATTTCTGTTAGCGTCAGTCGTCAATTTAAAGGGCACCGAACACCACTTTTCAGTGAATAAAGTGCATCCAATTACATATTTCCCAGTATTTATAACATTTGGGTAATAAGCCCTCCATCATGTCTGGGAGGCCAACAAGGAGAGGCAAACATTTCCATGCCACTTTGAGGGGGCCAGCAGTGTCTGTGTTCCCAGACAAAGGTGGATCTGGTCCGTCCTCAGGCAGGGCACCTTTGTTTAGTGATGTTGCCCGTGCTATTCAGCCACAGCATGTAGAGGAGGTGGTAAACTGGCTTATTAAACCATCCTTATCCTCCTCATCCTTTATGACCCTTCAAGCTGGCACTGGTGTGCAGTCCACCGCTGTTGCCAGAGTGGCCTATTTTTCTCCTTGCCAACAGCTACTCCTGCCATAGCCCCAGCATTATGCATTAAGTAGTCAGCTGAATTAATTAAACACAGTGTCAGCCACTTGCTGCTTGAGGATGCATAGACATTACTTGATTCAGATGTTGGTTCTGAGGTAGAGGAAGGGACTAACATGAGCCAACAGTGTCCCCCTTTTGCAGCATTTTGCTAAGTTGTCTCCGAAGATAATGAGAATGAAGGGGATGCTGATAAAAAGGTCACTAATGTGACTTGGCTACCGGATAGAGCAGAGGAGGAAAGTGAGGGGGAGAAACAACCCCAATGAGGCAGGATGTCCTCTAGAGGCAGGCAGCATGGAAGAGTAGAGAGCAGCCACCATATGCCATCCAATTGTGGAGCTGTTATCTCTCGGCCCCCTTTCCAGAGCATTTAGAAGTATGGGCCTTTTTCAGCACACGTGCAGCCGATCACACTGTTGCAATATGCAATCTCTGCCGCAAGCAGATCAAGTGTGGAAAAAACACCAGCCATTTGGGTACCACTTGCTTGACAAGGCATTTAACCTCCCACCACTCAGCCCCATAGCAAGAGCATCTGAAAGCCACAAGCAAGGGACCAAATTATTCTCTTCCACTGAATAGGATCAAGGTATAGCAAAGGGTATCACAGGTCCTTGCAACACATCTGCTAGCAGCACACCACCAGCTGTAGAGTATAGCAGGCAAATGTCTCTGCTCCTGCTGCTGCAACGCAAAAGAAAATGCCACCCACATGCCTAGTGTCTAAATTCCAACTGCTGTCAAAATTGCTGGCTTTACAACTTCTACTTTTCCATCTGGTGGATTCTGCCCCCCTCCGTGAATTTGCAGAATGTGCTGTACCACAATGGCAGGTTCCCAGTCACTATTTTCACGTAAGGTTATTCAAGCTCTGTACCATTACATGGAAGGCAATGTTTTGGCATTGTTGCGCAAGGCAGTCAGCTGCAAGACCCACCTTACTTCTGACTCGTGGTCCAGTAAGCATAGTCAGGGATGATATATTTTGTACACAGCACACTGGGTAACTCTGATTGCAACTAGGAAGGATACAGGACAGGTCTCAGTGCTGAAGCTTGCTTTGCCGCCATGTTTCCATACAGCTGGTGGTGATGATGAAAGATCTTTCAGCTCCACCCCTCCGCCTCCTCCACCTTCTTCATGCCCTCCTCTGCTGGATTGTCCTATAAACCACCAATACCCCCTAAACGTTTAAGGGGCCATTTTACAAGTCAGGTTAAAAGATGCCATGCAGTGCTTCAGCTTGTCTGTCTAGGGGGCAAGAGTCACACCAGAGCAGATTCTTCAAGCTCTGCAGGGGCAGTCCCAGAGGTGGTTCACGCCACAGAAGCTTGAGCCAGAAATGGTGGCGTGCGATAATGGCACTAACCTTCTGTCTGCCCTTCGAAAGGGAAAGTTGACACTTGCGCCATGCCTGGCACATGTCCTCAATGTGGTGGTGGGCGGTGCAGCATTTCTTAAACAGGTACCCAGGTTTGAAAGATCTTCTAAAGCAGGCCAGAAGAGTCTGTAGCAATTTCAGGCGGTAATGCACAACCAGTGTTCAGTTGGTTGAAATTCAGAGGGAATTCCACTTGCCTGTAAACTGCCTGATTTGTGTCATGCCCACCAGGTGGAACAATTTGGCAATGCTGCATTGGCGGTCCACAAGTACCTGTGTAAGTATGGCACAAGGGTAGGCTCAGAGCACCTCAGCTTTTTTTCCCAAGCCAATAGCTGCTTATAAATGATGCATGCACTTTACTGTCACCATTTGAGGAGGTGGCAAGTGACTCAATCCCTCTTGTGTTCCTGCTCAAGCAGATGCTGCATAGCATTATTAACAGGGCACTTGAGGCAGAGCAGCGGGAGGAAGAGAAAGACTTCCTTTCCTCTCAAGGCCCACTTTATGCAGACACCATTCTTGTGACACCACAGAACACACAAAAGGAGAGGGAAGAGGCGAATTATGGCATTTTTGGAGGCATTGAAGAAAAGGAAGACCTTAAGAGATTGTTTACAGTCTCCAGAAACCTTGGGAGTAGCACATGACTGGGAGGAGGCAGTTCCAGATACTGTAATCCTCAATGACCCCAAGGGCTCTGCAGCTCATGCCTCTGCAAACTTGTAGTGCATGGTCTCCCTTTCTCTTCAAAGCCTGTGAAAGGATGCATTTACACAAAAATGTTGTCTGCATTCCCAGAATCCCTGTAGTGTCAACCAACTGGTTGGACGGGTAACATCGCCGCCAGATTAATATTTCTTACACTCAAATTTTCAGCCTTGTTTTAACTTTAAAAAAAGGAAATTTTAATATATTTTTTGTGGTTTTACGCCATGAGGCTTTTCTTTCCTATCTATATATGATTTCCAAAACCATCAGAGTTCCATTTATGTTAAAAACTGATATAAGGTTGTTTGAATTAATACACCTGAAACATCCAAGCCGGTAATTAATGCAATACAAGCGGGCTGAAGGTCCATGGGAGTAATCCAATGCTGTGGTCTCTGAAGTCCAAGTCTCTTCTGAAGTAAATGCATATGGGAGAGCTGAGAGAGTAACATCTACATCAGTGGTTGTGTTCACACAGCGAGTTTGATCTCTGTCATAGAGATCCACCATATTCGGTAAGAGGCCAATTTTATTATATGGAACATATTATCTCAAAACACAGAAGATTATTCTAAAGTGGAATGTATTAGACATCTTGCAACATTCAGGGATCAGCACAGGAGATTGTCTGAATAGATTCCATCTGATACGTTGTATCACATTTATGGGCACAAATTTTGTGTTTTAATATCAGTAGTCACATAGACACCAATTTATTCTTTGAAAAGTTTATTGGATTCGTATACACATTTCTTATAAGCACTTAATCATTATTGTTATGTATGCACTAGTCACTTTATTACAAATCACTGTTTCTCTATATTGAGGCACAACACTTTGCATTCAGTACCATTGTTGTGTATGCACTAGTCACTTTATAACATTTACTTTTGTATCATATCAAGTCACAATGTTTTGCTCAGGAACAGCACATCATTTATATTATTTCTTTTTTGACTCCATTCCTGGTCTTGAATGGCAGCTGTTCCATCATTTCAAACCAGCACAGAGATTTTTTTATTTAAACATAAGAATAGACCACTAGCCAGAACTTGCCCAGTATGCAATTTAGCTGCTGGGCTGCCCTGAATCCAGTGTGCTTTCCAAACAGGCATTCAGTGCTGCTTTGTGACAGATATAAGAGCACGTCTGTCCACAGACTCTGTTGACTGGCTGATATTTGTAAAAATGAATAAGTCTTGGATTAGCAGCAGCTATCAAGCCCCTAATGCCAATGTCGCTGATTAAGTGTTATTGTGATTGCAAATCTCTGCAGGACTGACTAAGCTGCCTAGTTTTGTGGGTGTTGATTTTATCAAGTAATTTTTTGGTATAGGTTTTATGGGCACATTAACACCCAAGGACCAATTTTTTTTACAGCAAGGCCAATTCTTGCTTTCTGCAAGGATTCCTCTAGAAGGTTACAGGGGGAAGACACCAACTGCACCCAAAAAACAATTTTTGCACAACTGTGTGACAGGCAGTGTTGGTCATCTTACTTTAAAAAAGTAATTAGTTAAGTTACAAATTACTTCTCCCAAAAAGTAATTGCGTTAGTAACTCAGTTTCTACATTGGAAAAGTAATTAGTTACACAGCAAAGTAACTGACTTTTTTTTTTAAATATTCTATACGTGTAACTAATAGACATGTGCAAAAGGAAAAAATTTGTTTCGTTTAGTTTCGTTTTAATTCGTTAATTAATTAATTTCGTTTAGTTAGATTCGTTACATTTGTTAAATTCGTTTTCGGATTTCGTTTAGTTTTCGACCGATTTTCGAATTCGAAAATATTTTGCGACCCGACTTTGGGTCCACGTATCTCGGGGTTACTTGGTGATAGAAACATGGATATGTTATAGTGCTAGTTCTACTGTGTTTGCATACAAATTTGGGGTTTCTAGCTACAAGTGGCCCCGAGATATGTGGCCCCAAAGTCGGGTCGAAAAATGTTCTTCTCTGCTGCAGAAAAGTGCTTGACATTTTGCGACCCGACTTTGGGGCCACGTATCTCGGGGCCACTTATAGCTAGAAACCCCAAATTTGGTATGCAAACACAGTTGAACTAGCACTACAACATCTCCAAATTTGGTGTTTCTATCACCAAGTAACCCCGAGATACGTGGACCCAAAGTCGGGTCACAAAATATTTTCGAATTCGGTTGAAATAGTTTCAAATGCGGTTGAAATCATTTCAAATGCAGTTGAAAAAAATTCAAATCATGTTGATACTATTTCAAGTGGATTCAAAAATATTTTGCGACCCGACTTTGAAAAAAAAAAAATGAAATTGATTCTAACAGTCTGCAGAAGATCTGCAAAAAAAAAAAAAGTGAAATGGCTGTTAATAGTCTACAGGAGATCTGCTATTAAATTATATATTTTTTTATTCTGTTCTAATCTTTTCTATTTGAATTATAAATTTTGGAAGATGGTCATTTACTTATATACATCTGTCACATAAAAAAAAAGATGTGAAATGGCGGTCATGGATGTCGATCGCAAGGCAAGTACATATGCTGTATGTCATTGTCCACTTGGCACAACACCTGCCACAAGCGCCAAGACACCTGCCATGAGTGCCACGTGACCGACCACAAGTGCCACGTGACCTGCCACGTGACCAAGTTGTGGATTGTCCACTTGCCATGTCACCTGCCACAAGTTATGGGGTTCCTAGCACCAAGTGACCCCCAGATATGGGGGATATGTCAAGTACTTTTCTACAGCAGAGAATTACATTTTGTGACCCGAATTTGGGGCCACGTATCTCGGGGCCACTTATAGCTAGAAACCCCAAATTTGGTATGCAAACACAGTAGAACTAGCACTACAACCTCTCCAAATTTGTTGTTTCTATCACCAAGTAACCCCGAGATACGTGGACCCAAAGTCGGGTCGCAAAATATTTTCGAATTCGGTTGAAAAAATTTCAAATGCAGTTGAAAAAATTTCAAATCATGTTGATACAATTTCAAGCGGATTCGAAAATATTTTGCGACCCGACTTTGAAAAAAAAAATGAAATTGATTCTAACAGTCTGCAGAAGATCTGCAAAAAAAAAGTGAAATGGCTGTTAATAGTCTACAGGAGATCTGCTAAAAAAAGAAATAGATGCTAATAGTCTTCAGGAGATCTGGTGAGAAAACGAAATAGATACTAATAATCTGTAGTTGTAGTGCTAGTTCTACTGTGTTTGCATACCAAATTTGGGGTTTCTAGCTACAAGTGGCCCCGAGATACGTGGCCCCAAAGTCGGGTCACAAAATGTAATTCTCTGCTGCAGAAAAGTACTTGACATATCGCCCCTATCTTGGGGTCACTTGGTGCTAGGAACCCCACAACTTGTGGCAGGTGACGTGGCAAGTGGACTATCCACAACTTGGTCACGTGGCCGGTCATGTGGCACTCGTGGCCGGTCATGTGGCACGCGTGGCCGGTCACGTGGCACTCGTGGCAGGTGTCGTGCCACTCGTGGCAGGTGTCGTGGCACTTGTGGCAAGTGAACAATACACAACTTGTGGCAGGTGATGTGGCAAGTGGACAATGACATACAGCATATGTACTTGCCTTGCGATCGACATCCGTGTTAGACGTGCAAAAATAAAAAAATTGTTTTGTTTCATTTAATTTGTTAATTAATTCATTTTGTTTAGGTAGATTCGTTAAATTCGTTTTCGGATTTTGTTTCGTTTTTGACCGAATTCGAAAAATCAGTCGCATTTGAAATTATTTCAACCGGATTTAAAAATATTTCAACCGAATTTAAAAATATTTCTACTGGATTTGAAATGATTTCAACTGCATTAGAAACTATTTCAACCAGATTTGAAACAGTTTCTAATGCAGTTGAAATAGTTTCTAATGCAGTTGAAATATTTTCAAATCTGGTTGAAATAATTTCTAATGCAGTTGAAATAGTTTCAACCAGATTTGAAAATATTTCAACTGCATTTGAAATTATTTCAACCGAATTCGAAAATATTTTGCGACCCGACTTTGGGTCCACGTATCTCGGGGTCACTTGGTTATATAAACCCCAAATTTGGAGAGGTTGTAGTGCTAGTTCTACTGTATTTGCATACCAAATTTGGGGTTTCTAGCTATAAGTGGCCCCGAGATATGTGGCCCCAAAGTCGGGTCACAAAATTTAATTCTCTGCTGTAGAAAAGTACTTGACATATCCCCCATATCTGGGGGTCACTTGGTTGGTGCTAGGAACCCCATAACTTGTGGCAGGTGACATGGCAAGTGGACAATCCACAACTTGGTCACGTGGCAGGTCACGTGGCACTTGTGGTCGGTCACGTGGCACTCGTGGCAGGTGTCTTGGCACTTGTGGCAGGTGTTGTGGCAAGTGGACAATGACATACAGCATATGTACTTGCCTTGCGATCGACATCCGTGACAGCCATTTCACATCTTTTTTTTATGTGACAGATGTGTATAAGTAAATAACCATCTTCCAAAATTTATAATTCAAATAGAAAAGATTAGAACAGAATAGAAAAAAATATATAATTTAATAGCAGATCTCCTGTAGACTATTAACAGCCATTTCACTTCTTTTTTTTTTTGCAGATCTTCTGCAGACTGTTAGAATCAATTTCATTTTTTTTTTCAAAGTCGGGTCGCAAAATATTTTCAAATCCGCTTGAAATAGTATCAACATGATTTGAAATTTTTTCAACTGCATTTGAAATTTTTTCAACTGCATTTGAAATTTTTTCAACTGCATTTGAAATTTTTTCAACTGCATTTGAAATTTTTCAACTGCATTTGAAATTTTTTCAACTGCATTTGAAATTTTTTCAACTGCATTTGAAATTTTTTCAACTGCATTTGAAATTTTTCAACTGCATTTGAAATTATTTCAACCAAATTCGAAAATATTTTGCGACCCGACTTTGGGTCCACGTATCTCGGGGTTACTTGGTGATAGAAATAGTTTCTAATGCAGATGAAATATTTTCAAATCTGGTTGAAATAGTTTCTAATGCAGTTGAAATAATTTCAACCAGATTTGAAAATATTTCAACTGCATTTGAAAATATTTCAACTGCATTTGAAAATATTTCAACTGCATTTGAAAATATTTCAACTGCATTTGAAAATATTTCAACTGCATTTGAAATTATTTCAACCGAATTCGAAAATATTTTGCGACCCGACTTTGGGTCCACGTATCTCGGGGTCACTTGGTGATATAAACCCCAAATTTGGAGAGGTTGTAGTGCTAGTTCTACTGTGTTTGCATACCATACCAAATTTGGGGTTTCTAGCTATAAGTGGCCCCGAGATATGTGGCCCCAAAGTCGGCTCACAAAATTTAATTCTCTGCTGTAGAAAAGTACTTGACATATCCCCCATATCTGGGGGTCACTTGGTGCTAGGAACCCCATAACTTGTGGCAGGTGACATGGCAAGTGGACAATCCACAACTTGGTCACGTGGCAGGTCACATGGCACTTGTGGTCGGTCACGTGGCACTCGTGGCAGGTGTCTTGGCACTTGTGGCAGGTGTTGTGGCAAGTGGACAATGACATACAGCATATGTACTTGCCTTGCGATCAACATCCGTGACAGCCATTTCACATCTTTTTTTTATGTGACAGATGTATATAAGTAAATAACCATCTTCCAAAATTTATAATTCAAATAGAAAAGATTAGAACAGAATAGAAAAAAATATATAATTTAATAGCAGATCTCCTGTAGACTATTAACAGCCATTTCACTTCTTTTTTTTTTTGCAGATCTTCTGCAGACTGTTAGAATCAATTTCATTTTTTTTTTCAAAGTCAGGTCGCAAAATATTTTCAAATCCGCTTGAAATAGTATCAAAATGATTTGAAATTATTTCAACTGCATTTGAAATTTTTTCAACTGCATTTGAAATTTTTTCAACTGCATTTGAAATTTTTTCAACTGCATTTGAAATTTTTTCAACTGCATTTGAAATTTTTTCAACTGCATTTGAAATTTTTTCAACTGCATTTGAAATTATTTCAACCAAATTCGAAAATATTTTGCGACCCGACTTTGGGTCCACGTATCTCGGGGTTACTTGGTGATAGAAATAGTTTCTAATGCAGATGAAATATTTTCAAATCTGGTTGAAATAGTTTCTAATGCAGTTGAAATAATTTCAACCAGATTTGAAAATATTTCAACTGCATTTGAAAATATTTCAACTGCATTTGAAAATATTTCAACTGCATTTGAAATTATTTCAACTGCATTTGAAAATATTTCAACTGCATTTGAAAATATTTCAACTGCATTTGAAATTATTTCAACCGAATTCGAAAATATTTTGCGACCCGACTTTGGGTCCACGTATCTCGGGGTCACTTGGTGATATAAACCCCAAATTTGGAGAGGTTGTAGTGCTAGTTCTACTGTGTTTGCATACCATACCAAATTTGGGGTTTCTAGCTATAAGTGGCCCCGAGATATGTGGCCCCAAAGTCGGCTCACAAAATTTAATTCTCTGCTGTAGAAAAGTACTTGACATATCCCCCATATCTGGGGGTCACTTGGTGCTAGGAACCCCATAACTTGTGGCAGGTGACATGGCAAGTGGACAATCCACAACTTGGTCACGTGGCAGGTCACGTGGCACTTGTGGTCGGTCACGTGGCACTCGTGGCAGGTGTCTTGGCACTTGTGGCAGGTGTTGTGGCAAGTGGACAATGACATACAGCATATGTACTTGCCTTGCGATCAGCATCCGTGACAGCCATTTCACATCTTTTTTTTATGTGACAGATGTATATAAGTAAATAACCATCTTCCAAAATTTATAATTCAAATAGAAAAGATTAGAACAGCATAGAAAAAAATATATAATTTAATAGCAGATCTCCTGTAGACTATTAACAGCCATTTCACTTCTTTTTTTTTTTGCAGATCTTCTGCAGACTGTTAGAATCAATTTCATTTTTTTTTTCAAAGTCAGGTCGCAAAATATTTTCAAATCCGCTTGAAATAGTATCAAAATGATTTGAAATTATTTCAACTGCATTTGAAATTTTTTCAACTGCATTTGAAATTTTTTCAACTGCATTTGAAATTTTTTCAACTGCATTTGAAATTTTTTCAACTGCATTTGAAATTTTTTCAACTGCATTTGAAATTATTTCAACCAAATTCGAAAATATTTTGCGACCCGACTTTGGGTCCACGTATCTCGGGGTTACTTGGTGATAGAAATAGTTTCTAATGCAGATGAAATATTTTCAAATCTGGTTGAAATAGTTTCTAATGCAGTTGAAATAATTTCAACCAGATTTGAAAATATTTCAACTGCATTTGAAAATATTTCAACTGCATTTGAAAATATTTCAACTGCATTTGAAATTATTTCTTTTCAAATAATTTTATTGGTGTCAAAGAAACATACAAAGTAATGAAACATTCGCTGTTACAGGATAAGATGTAACATTATACAACAGTAAACAGAGCGAAAGGTTACAACTGGTGCAAAACGGGTAGAGAGAATGAGGCAAAAAACGCTGTGCCAGTCGAAGCATTATTGAAACTCATACGATGCGTGAAACACATAATCAAGTGCAAAACCGGGACCTGGGTCCCAACAAAGAGTTACATGAGGTTGAGGGGAAGCTCTGCTGGAGTAACGGAGGTTACAGCAAGGGTCATTCAGGGGTAAGTATAGGTTACTTTATCGGGAGGGATAAAGCAGGAGAGTGAGATAAAGCTAGAAGAGGGGGGGACAGGAGGGGGAGTAGGAAGTAGTAGTTAAGGGGAGAAGAGTGGGAGGGATAGAAGAGGAAGGGGGAGGGTGACCAGGGGGGGAGGAGAGGGGTTGACCAGGAGGCTCGCACGGATGTGGTAAGGTTTAAATTTACGGTAAGTTCAAATTAGCTTAGAGGGGGCTCAGGGTTCTAGCAACGTGGTGTCGAAGTCAGGCGGAAGGAATTTGTCTGCCCAGGGTCGCCAGATCTTTGAATGTTGGGGGATTCTATCTAAGATTGTGGCTTCAATTTTACTATGTATCATTGCTTGTGTGACTCTATTTCTGACCTCGGCTATATTCAGGTTGGGGGTCTTCCAGCTTCTCGCTAGTGTCTGCTTGGCTGCTGTGAAGAGTTGGAGCAGGAGACGGAGTTGCGCCTTAGGTAAATCCATTGAGGGAAGATTCAGAAGGGCGAGGGAGGGGTCCGGAGGGATTTCTCGGCCAAGGAGAGTTGAGGCCATGTGAAATATCGTTGCCCAAAAGTCTCTTGCGACCGGACAAGTCCACCATATATGGAGGTGGGTGCCTATTTCTGTGCATCCTCTGAAGCAATTGGGAGAGCATGATGGGGTAAATTTGGCGATCCTGGACGGAACCAGGTACCATCTCATAAGGACTTTGTAATTGGCTTCTGAGGCAACGATATTTTGAGAGGCTATTTTTGTGTTGGACCAGATAGTGGATAACGCATCAGGGTCTAGGTCTATCTGAAGGTCTTTGGCCCATGTCGTCACATATGTGGGTGGGGAGGCCGGAGGGGAGGTAAGGTGGGCATAGAGCTGGGAGATAATGCCTGGGGCATGCGGGTCCGAGTCGCATATACTCTCGAACGTTGTAAGGCTCGTGCCGGTGATGTTCGGACCTATAGTGGTCCGAATAAAGTGAGAGATTTGGAGGTAACGAAAACACTCCCTCGGGGGGAGATGCGAACGGGTCTGCAGGTCAGGGAATAATATTATGTTACCTCGAGAGAGCATATCGTGGATCCGAGTCAGACCCGCCTGCCCCCAGGCGTGGAAGGCGAGTGGGTCGGTGTAAGCAGGGGGAAAGAGTGGGTGGCCTAAAAAGGAGAGGAGTGGTTGATGAGGTGATATTAGGCGAAAGGTTTTGGAGAGCCTGTCCCAGATTTTCAGCGAGTGAAGTGTAACCGGGTTCCTAATTGAAGCTCGGCTTGATTTGGGGATCCATAGTAAGTTGGAGACCGGGATGGGGTGGGAGTCAATTGCTTCTAATGCCACCCATAGAGGTATTTCCGTCTTTGCGTGGTACAAGGATAATTGGGCTAGTTGGGCTGCGTGGAAGTAGTGTGCAAAGTTGGGCACTCCTAGACCACCCCAGAGTTTACTACGGAGCATAGTGGAGCGCGTGATTCTGGGTTTTTTTGACCCCCATATGTACTTAAGAGCTCGGTGTTGTATCACCCTATGAAAATAGGGAGGGATAGTGATGGGTAAGACTCTGTATAGGTACAGGAGTTTCGGTAGTAGGGACATCTTTACTGCGGCTATCCGGCCCAGCCATGAGACACACGTCCGCGATTTTTCGATTCGAAAAAAATTCGGATTCGGTAAAATTCGTTAGTATTGTAATTCGGTAATTCGGATGCATCCGAATGTCCAAATAATGAAAAATTCGTCCGAATTTCGATTCGGAACATAACGAAATGCACATGTCTAGTAACTAAGGGGCGGGTCTAGTATTACTGTAAGCAAGGGGTGCATTTATTATTATTGTTATATATCGTGTAACCAAGGGGCTGCTCTATTATTACTCTAACCAAGGGGCAGATCTATTATAGCGTGTAAGCAAGGGGCGGGTCTATTATTATTATATCGTGTAAGGGGCGGATGGCTACAGAAGAGGGCGAATGTTAAATTAATGGGCAGAGCTCAATATATAACAATAATAATAAATGCGCCCCTTGGTTACAGTAATACTAGACCCGCCCCTTACTTACACGATAGACGCCCCTTGCAGAGTAGCACGAGCATCGGGAGCGTGCGGCATCGCCTCGTACAATTACATGTTAACTGCACCTCCGCGGTGTAGAGTTCACTCAGAGCTGTTTAGGTTCGGCAATTTTCGGAAGCTCCGTAGTCCTTCGTACTGCGCAAGCCCTGCGCCTGTGCAGTACAGGGGGTCCTTATCTGGTGGGGGAACTTTTCGGCAGGACACCGGAATTACACTACTGCCATCTAGTGGCGGTAGATGTAATTGGGGTAACTAAGCCAAAGTAATGGGAACTGAGTTACCATGAGGGGAAAAGTAATCAGTTAGATTACTAGTTACCCTCTAAAGTAAGTGCGTTAGGTAACTCAGTTTATTTTAACTCAGTTACTTACATCACTGGTGACAGGGGCGTCAAATTTCTATTTTTTTACAGCAAGGCCAATTCTTGCTCTCTGCAAGACGACCTCTAGAAGGTTACAGGGTGAAGGCACCAACAACACCCAAAGACCAACCTCACAAAGGTTCTCTGAGAGAGAACCGTCCGCCCATCCAAAAACAAGGGATAGCATCCACAGACTCCATCTTGTGGACAAACTGGAGATAACCATCCCTTGAATTTTTTGATTCGATGTTCTGTGGGTTCTTATCCTCTTATCTTATCTTATCCTTATCGTCTCCTTTTAGCCTTATGTTTATTGGTCCTGGACTTGGATAATCAATTCAAAATATAACTCTATAAGCAAGTTTATATGGCATTGTGTTATTGCATTTATATGTCTTTGATAAGATTTTGCATTTAATGTGGTATATTATTTTTTATTAATTATGTCAGTCCCTTCTATTTCTTTTTCACCCTGATGTTTTGGCCGATCAGTTAGGGATCTTGACTTCGCTGCGGGTTGCCTGTGTGTCTAATTGTTCCGGGTGAGTATGCGATTACCCATCCCGATGGTTATCTCCGGTTTTTCCACTAGATGGAGTCTGTGGTTGCCATCCCTTGTTTCGGGATGGGCAGACGGTGCTCTCTCAGAGAATCTTTGCGAGGCACCATTTTACGGTACCGCACATGCTCCTTTCTGGCGTATGAGAAGATTGGGATCGTGTCTGGTGATGGCGTCCAGTTTTGCCCTCTACACCGTTCTCACATCATTGTCCGGATAGGTACCAGGTGTCTATATAGTCTATATAGTGGTAACACACTTCCATGTGTTTGTTCCGTGGCAGGGTGCATGGTGGTGGAGAGCTGTGGTGGAACAGGCATTCTGGTCAGTATTTTCCCTGACTCACTTTTTAGTTTAAGTAATGAAGTCAGTGATGGCCACACTCTGTCTGATTTCTGCCTATCTGCTTTATCTATTCAGATGATCGTGGTGGCCATATGTACAGCCTAAATTGATCTGTAACCACGGCAAACCTACTTTCCTGAGTTCATCTTTCTGCTGTTGAACTTGCTGTGGGATACGTTTCCCGGTCCAAATTGAAGTTTTTGCTCTTGGAGTAGTGACTTTTGGAACCAGGTGAGTGTCACTGTGGAGATTGGCAGGCTGACCTATGATACGTTCTCTATATATATATATGATTTATGATGGGTTATCTCATGTTGTGTGTTGCTGTTTCTTCTCTTTGTTTCAACATCATACAGAAATGAATCTCTAAATCTGCTGGCTAATAGCCCACCAATGGATCTGAGTTTTCCATCTGATGACCAGTGTCTCTCCCCAAGCCCTGCCCTGCTATATATATATATATATATATATATATATATATATATATATATATATACATATATATATATATATAGCTGTATGAAGATATTATAGGTTTGTATCATTATACTATATATATCCATTAGATTTTTCTCTTATGAGTGGGGTTTGGGGGATTGGGATGAATTTCCCATCCCTGTTATATACCTCGTGCAAAACACCTACCCAGGTTTTTTCGTTTTTTTATACTACCTTTCTTTTTCTTGAAACAGTCTTTTCCATCATGTTTTTGTCTTCACCTGGTTCCTACACTGGCCCGGGAGATTGCTTTTATAGGCCTTGTGACGTCCGATGTTTCTGGTGTCCGGCAGCGTTGGTAACCCTTGTTTCTGAATCATCTTCCCTGTTGGCCATACCTCTTTCGGAGATTTGGGAATACATATTCTGTACATTATGATTATGTTTTTTACTATAGCTGTGTCGTGCCTCGCCATTATGGCAGTCTTTTTGGTGATTTGCTACACATTCTAAGTTCTACTAAGAAACTAAAAAACCTTTTTGTAAATTGCTCTGTACATGTTTCTTATGTATATGTTTTTGCTTTTAGATAAAATACTCTCTGAACTATACTCCTGAGGAAGCGGGTCACCTCGAAACATTGAGAGTTTACAACTGGATTAAGATAGATACTGCAATTTCTGTTGCGGAATAATACCAATATCATGTCTTATCCAGTTTATGTCATAGAAATTGAGTATTTAAGGGTGCTTTCTTTCCCTTTCCTTTGGGATATGTAGCATCTTATGTATGACATATGTCTGCCAATGTTTTTTAAGTATTAATCTGTTTGTTTAAAGCTGTTCTATACCCGCAAAAATTTTTTTTTATTTAAAAACCTGTAAGGCAAAAGGCATAATGAGCTAGTATGCACAGAATACAGGCTGGAATATAGTATAAAATACTTACCTTAGAACGAGGCATCTGCAGCTGATCCCGGTCACCGCAGAGGAAGCTGACATTTGCCCTTGGCGTGTCTTCCAGGTTCGCGGCTCCGGCGATCTGAGTGGCTGGAGCCGCAATGTCATCACTCCCGTGCATGCCGGAGACTTCTTTCTTTCCGGCAAGGTCCGGCAGCATCTGCCGGACCTTTAGCCGCACCTTCACAGCGCATGCGCCGCTGACGTCAGCGGCTGCATGCAAAGTGAATATCTCCTAAAAACCATGCGGGTTTAGGAGATATTAATTTTACCTACAGGTAAGCCTTACATGGTGTACTCATTAAGAGTCTTCTCTGTCACTTCAGGGACCATACCCTGGCTCTGGACCTGGAAAGAGCACTGCAGCTAACATATTGCGAAAAGTTCTGGAAAGTATCGTAAGTAGAGTGCAGTGCCCAAAGGTCACATGTCAGGCAGTCCCTACAATCTTCAGTTCAGCAGTGTCTGGATATCTTTGTGAAGAACCCTCAGCGACATGTAGATGACACTAACTTAGGAAAACCAGATAAAAGAAACCAGAGGATGACTGTGGACTGAACTGAGCGCTCCCACAGGAGATGTTTGTTGATTACAATCAATTAACCATATGTATAATTGGGAGGAAAATAGGTTATTAAAAAAACAAGTGTGAATAAATTGTCATGCACAGAAAAACAACAATGGCATATAAAAACTAAAAATCTGACATAGCCCAAAGAGGCTAAAGAAGTCTGGTGGATGTGTACCCTCCAAAAAATAAAATAATTGGGTGGTTAGAAAAATAAAAAATAATAACATGGGAGTGTAGAGTACATAAGGAATAAAAAACAGTCCTCTGGAAACTGAACACTGGGAGTGCTGCTGCTAAAAGTCTGCGTGTTGGAGCAATGCAATCTATGTGGAACAAGACAAAAGAAAAAAAAAAAGAGTGTGCGCATCTCATAGTGCAGTACAGTGAGAAAGATATAATAAGGAAAACCAATAAAATATTACACTCACAAACAATGAGAGAGGGGTGCAGGGGGATGCTGGATCTGATGCAAAGTCTGTGCTAGGGACGTCTGACTCCCTGCCTTGGCCACAGGCTGGAAAGAAGTGATGGCTGCTGCTGGAGATACCAATGCTGCAAGAAAAGATGACAGGAGCTGCAGAGGTCCATAAACCGTCCAGAAAACCACCTGTGTACTACAATGCTCTTCAAAACTGTCTAACTAACTATCTACTATAAATAAGACCGACCCAGGAGGGGGAGGGCGGCTAGGCCTACCCTTGCACCTGCAGTGAGCACAGGTGAAAAAAAATTGCAAGGCTGGCAGGCCCCATTAATCCCGGGAGGAGCAGAAAAAAAGTGTGTATATATGCAATTCAATAAAAACAAATGCACATTTGTGTAAACAAGATATATCGTAACAAAAACTGTATAATTACTATAGCAATAGACCGCAATCAACATTTGAGTGTTTTAAATACATATAATGATTAGATGACAGATGATCACTGGGCAATTACATCTTTTTCCAGCTCTCCTTGAATATTGAGGGGGGAGGAAAGATAATCGCAACATTGTTTCTTCCCAAGGGGGAGTAAACACTAACCCGATGGCAGATGTTTGCGTAAATACAACTTAAGAAAAAAATCTTGAAAAGAGAAAACAGCTGGTAAAATAGTTGCATTTTTCTCAATTGATGATGCCAATGTACTGTGCTCATAAGGAAAAGAAGGGGGGGGGGGGTTTAGGACTTTAAATGAGGTGAGTACACATGGCTAGAAGATGAGTAGATATCAAAAGCATGTTTTTATTGGTGAATCAAGGAACATTGCAAAATGACATGATACATGCAACAATGAATAAAATTGTCAATCACATATTACAGACCATATATAGAAACAAACATTAGTAGCAACCAGCCAACCACAGTGTGGTATGGAACGAATCTTGGATGTAGTAAAACACTTAAAATTACATGGTAGATGGAGAACTCAAGATAATGTATTGAGTAGGGGTATCTGCATGAGAATAAGTGCATCCAAATTAGCCCAACGCATTTCGTGGATACTACCACTCTTCAGGGGCAGGTGCACGCAGATCTATTAAAAAACATGAGTAGACCAGTATGATCCAATGTTGTACCCCTCAATGGGGAGGATATGTACAAAAAGAAAGGGAGATAGTTACTCATCCCTATGAGTAATTACATCGTAATAAGTCTGGACATGGGGGACGAGGAGTCAGAGGCTGTCCAAATTGTCTGTACCGGGAACTGTGAAAGGAACCAGCAGAAGAGGTACTGGGTGCATAAACATGATCCCCAAGAAAGGAAGCACAAAGATCCAGATAGTGGCGTGGGTGGGCTTCATATCAAAAAATATATATTGGGTATACTGTAAATACTCTATATTGTGGGAAGTTGCCAGAGCCCAACACCAAGGTGCGGGTGAACAAGTGAGTGTAAAGGGAAATAGTGTGTGAGGAGGAAGGAGCAGATCAGAGATGAAAAAGAAAAAAAAAGAAAAACATGAAACAGGTATGGAGGACAAAAATAAGAGTGAGCCTCTGTAGCACTGATGTAGAAAAGTGGATTCCAAGTAGTGTGCTGTGTTCACAAAAGGGTGCTGCCATGAGGACTGGCTAGCACAGAGTGAGGATGTTAAATACACTCGGCACACCCCACAGGCTCCTCCCAACATCACACAGGTGCATCAAGAGAGGAAGAGAGGCATCCACACCCTAGCAGCAGCCACCACCCATGGAGGCTGGAGTTGCCCTCCTCCATATGGTGACACCGGATGAAAAATTTCAAACACGCCAGCGCCAGGAAGCCCTGTGGAGACATCCGGCCCGTGGGGTATGCCGAGTGTATTTAACATCCTCACTCTGTGCTATCCAGTCCTTATGGCAGCACCCTTTTGTGCACACTACTTGGAATCCACTTTTCTACATCAGTAACAGGTAATTACATGGCTATTCTTTTCCTGTTCATGCTCACAGAGGCTCACTCTTATTTTTGTCATCCATACCTGTTTCATGGTTTTCTTTTTTTTCTTTTTCATCTCTGATCTGATCCTTCCTCCTCACACACTATTTCCCTTTACACACACTTGGTGTTGGGCTCTGACAACTTCCCACAATATAGAGTATTTACAGTATACCCAATATATATTTTTTGATATGAAGCCCACTCACACCACTATCTGGATCTTTGTCCTTCGTTTTCTTGGGGATCATGTTTATGCACCCGGCCCCTCTTCTGCGAGTCCCTTCCACAGCTCCCGCTATAGACATTTTGGACAGCCTCTGACTCCTTGTCCCCCATTTTCCTGACTTATTACGATGTAAGTACTCATAGGATCATACTGAGGGGGTACAACATTGGATCATACTGGTCTACTCATGTTTTGTTTTTTAAAGGTTTGCGTGTACCTGCCCCTGAAGAGTGGTAGTATCCACTAAACGCGCCGTGCTAATTTGGATGCACTTATTCTCATGCAGACACCCCTACTCAATACATTATCTTGAGTTCTCCATCTACCATGTAATTTTAAGTGTTTTACTACATCCAGGATTTGTTCCATACCACACAGTGGTTGGCTGGTTG
The DNA here is from genome assembly GCA_028564925.1 of Lithobates sylvaticus. NCBI lineage: Eukaryota > Metazoa > Chordata > Amphibia > Anura > Ranidae > Lithobates > Lithobates sylvaticus. The sequence goes on along the minus strand of CM053029.1, from coordinate 457,375,205 downwards.
CTACTAATGTTTGTGATTGACAATTTTATTCATTGCTGCATGAATCATGTCATTTTGCCATGTTCCTTGTTTCACCAATAAAAACATGTTTTTGATATCTATTCATCTTCTGGCCTTATGTACTCACCTCATTTAAAGTCCCACCCCCCCCTTTCTTTTCACAGGTTTAGGGATGGAGACATGTGACCCATATGTCTCATTTAAAGTCCCAAACTCCCCCTTTTTGTGCTCTTAAGGATGTCAACAATGTATTGGGGCTAGTGTCAAACCAAGTATGTTTCTGTACTTAAATCTTCAACTATAATGCCCCATACACACGGTCGGAAATTCCGACCACAAAATCCGTCAGATTTTTTCAGACGGATTTTGTCTGAAACTGGTGTTGCATACACATGGCCGGACAAAGTTGTCGGAAAATCCGATCGTTCGGAATGTAGTGACGTTCGTTGCGTAAGAACTGCACTATATAGAGGCTAGCAGCCAATAGCTTTGGTCTTGTAATTTGATCTGAGCATGCGTGGCACTTTATCCGTCGAAAATTCTCTACACACGATCGGAAAAAGTCTGATCGGATTTTGTTGTCGGAAAATTTTAGATCCTGCTCTCAAATTTTTTCCGACGGAAAAAGTCTGCTAGAGCCCAAACACACAATCGGATTTTCCGACAACATAATCCGATCGGACTTTTGCCATCGGAATATCCGACCGTGTGTACGGGGCATAATAGTTATATGAATGTATTGTCAAATGTCCAAATACTAGAAACGTGGGAAAAATATAGCTCAGCATCAAGTACTATGTCTCATTTATTAGAAATTTGTGATGAAGCCAAAAAAATATTTCAAAAACATTTCTGTTTGGAAAACAGTCATCATAAATTTCCCTATACTTTAATCTGAGCTCCTTGTTCAATTCTCATGCAAATAATTGACTCCACAGGGAAGACAATACGCAAACATAAAAAAAAATAATGTTGTTTGACAGTAGGAATGAGTGCAGCCTGCGATATTGTTTTCCTGAACTATAAATATGAATGATGAAAGGGCTGTGATCATTTTCATCTATAGAAGACTTATACATGACTCCAATTTCCTGTTTCAGTTATCATTATCCCTCCACATTTATTAACATGACTAGAATCTTTTGTATCAGCTGATCAGAATGCCAATATTGAGGATTCATTGCTTGTATTCATGTAAACAATATGTAAATAAAAAAAATGTCAATCTTTGGGTCATCCCTAGCATTTTAAATCCATTGTGGTTTCTAGCAGATCAATGGACCTTTGCTGTCTGGTTGGCATGAAGAAACAAAAGAGTCAAAAACAAGCTAAATGGGTTACATTACTTAAAAGCAGCATAAAACATATTTGTTTTCTTAAAAACTTTTTAAAATACATAGAAGGAAATTAAAAAATTAAAAGAGAGATAAGAATTTGTTGCTCACAATAACCAGTGAAAAATGATTTTCTGTCCAGTAAGTTCAGTCACTTTTTAGTGCACATTAGCTTAAATTGCAACTAAATTAGAGCCATATATAAAAAAAAGATCTATTTTTCAAAGATCTCATGTGACATTTGCTCACATTTCACTCAAAATTCCTTAGAGCCCGTTCACACTACCGCGACTTGGGGGGCGACTTGTCAGACCGCAAGTCGCCCCAAGTCGCTTGACATTAGAAATTACATGCAAGTGAATGAGAGCCGTCTTAATGAACGCTACTGAAGTCGCTCCGACTTCAGAAAAGGTTCCTGTACTACTTCAATCCGACTTCTAGGCGACTTGTACCCATTGATTTTAATGGAAGTTGCCTCCAAGTCGGATCTCCATCTATATGGACGCGATAGTGTCTCCTTGAGGAGGAACTCCACGCCAAATTTTAAACAAAAAACCGGCATGGGTTCCCCCTCCAGGAGCATACCAGGCCCTTAGGTCTGGTATGGATTTTGGGGGGACCCCCATGCCGTTTTTTCAGCGTAGGGGGTTGCCCTTAAAATCCATACCAGACCTAAAGGCCTGGTATGCTCCTGGAGTTCTCCCTCCAGAGCTGATTATTCTCTGATTGGCCACTTAAAGTCGTGTTGTAAGTCGTCCCAAGTCGTGTTGAAGTAGCTCCTCAAGTCGTGTCCAAGTTGCCTCCAAAAGTCGCGCTGGAAGTCGTGTCGCCCCTGTGTGAACCGGCTCTTAGTCTACGTATCAAGCCAAATTAGTGTACCCAAATTTCCCCCATTATTCACCCTCTGAATTTTACACCTGTTCTTTATTCATCAAAGGTCATTAATGTACACAACCCTAATTAAGAAAGGGGTGCATGTAATCTTTCCTGCACATTCACCTGACATTTCCTTAACCTCATTTTAACTAAAGCTGGCCTAGCTGAGCTGACTATTGGTAAATTAAATGATTGTTTATGGAGAGTTCTGAAGATTAGCCCTTTTATGGTTACATTTTTTATTTATTTATTTAAAAAATGAAAAAGAGAGAAACACTTGCTCCCGCCCCTTAAAGAACTAACCAGCCTGCCACACAAGATACGCAAGCTAGAATAGGTATAGCAATGGAGCAACAAGCCCCATTGGAGACATGTCAGTGGTTGCTCCCTACCTAATTAACTGGTTTTAGTGGTCCCTTGTTTTACTTTTGCAACACAAAAAACTCTGACTTATAAATAGTATGGTTTTTAAAATGTGCATAAACATAGTTTGTGCTCTATGCAGGCTAATAAACATTTGTTTATATTAAAATAAAGTTTCAATAGATAATTACCAGCTGCTGTTATCACCTGGTATACATTCATCCTATTGTAAATAATATGAATGTCGAATGCTGGGTGAATGCTGTCAGACCTTGCAATAAAAGATTCACTGTGCCAATTTCCCAGTGAATCATTCAATAAAGAAATAATTTAGCTTAACAAATATGAACTATAATAATTTTATGACTGTATTGTACTTGTTTTATGTTAATGTTATCACTGGTACTATTGTAAAAAGGTATTTTCTTCTTACAGATTTACTGGCTGTGTAAAGAGTGAATTTGAGAAAACCTGCATATCTCAAAAAATAGATAACCAGGTATTTTTAGCATTAGTTTTTGAATAATTTTTTGGACATGTCAGTCCATTGATATACAGAAATATATATATAATAGATGTTGGATAATTATTGCACCTAACAAATTCTTATATCTATCTGGGACTTTGTTTTTGAGACACAGTGCCTTCAAAAGGTATTCATACCCCTTATAATTTTTCACATTTTGTCATGTTACAACCAACAATTTAAATGTATTTTATTGGGATTTTATGAGATAGAACAATACAGAGTTGCACATAATTGTGAAGTGGAAGAAAAGTCATAATTTGTTTTTAATTTTTTTTACAAATAAATATCTGAAAAGTGTGGTGTGCGTTTGTATTCAGCCCCCCTGAATCAATACTTTGTAGAACCACCTTTCACTGCATTTACAGCTGCATGTTTTTTTGGAGATGTCTCTACCAGATTTGCACATCTAAAGAGTGACATTTTTGCCCATTCTTCTTTGAAAAATAGCTCAAGCTCTGTCAGATTGGACGGAGAGCATCTGTAAACAGCTATTTTTAAGTCTTGCCCCAGATTCTCAATTGGACTTTGACTGGGCCTTTCTAACACATGAATATGCTTTGATCTAAACCATTTCATGTAGCTCTGACTGTATATTTAGGGTCTATGTCCTGCTATAAGGTGAACCTTAGCCCCAGTCTCAAGTCTTTTGCAGACTGTAACAGGTTTTCTTCTAAGATTGCCCTGTATTTGGCTCCATCCATCTTCCCATGAACTCTGACCAGCTTCCTTGTCCCTGCTAAAGAAAAGCATCACCACAACATGATGCTGCCACCACCATGTTTCACAGTGGGGATGGCGTGTTCAGGGTGATGTGCAGTGTTAATTTTCTGCCACACATAGCATTTTGCTTTTAGGCCAAAAAGTAAAATTTTGGTCTCATCTGACCAGAGCACCTTCCGCATGTTTGCTGTGTCCCCAACATGGCTTCTCGCAAACTGCAATTGGGACTTCTTATGGCTTTCTTTCAACAATGGTTTTCTTCTTGCCACTCTTCCATAAAGGCCAGATTTGTGGAGTACACGACTAATGCCCCTTACACACGAGTGGAAACTCCACCAGCAAAAGTCTGATGTGAGCTTTTGGTCGGGAATTCTGACCATGTGTATGCTCTATCAGACTTTTGAGAGCAGGTTCTCTATTTTTCCATCGGAAAAAGTTCCTATCGGAAAATTCCATTCGTCTGTATGCAATTCCAACGCGCAAAAAAACACGCATGCTCGGAAACAATTTGAAGCATGCTCGGAAGCATTGAACTTCATTTTCTCGGCTCGTAGTGTTGTACGTCACCACGTTCTTGACGTTTGAAAGTTCAGAGAACTTTTGTGTGACTGTGTGTATGCAAGCCAAGCGTGAGCATAATTCTGTCGGAAAAAACATCCAAGATTTTTCCGACGGAAATTTTGCTCGTGTGTATGGGGCATAATATTTGTCCTGTGCACAGATTCTCCCCCCTGATCTGTGGATCTCTGCAGCTCCTCCAGAGTTACCATGAACCTCTTGGCTGCTTCTCTGATTAATCCTCTTCTTGTCTGGTCTGTCAGTTTAGGTGGATTGCCATGTCTTGGTAGGTTTGCAGTTGTGCCATAATCTTTCCATTATCGGATGATGGATTGAACAGTACTCCATGAGATGCTCAAAGCTTAGGATGTTTTTTTTTTATAACCTAACCCTGCTTTAAACTTCTCCACAGCTTTATCCCTGACCTGTCTATTTATCTATCTATTTATTTATTTATTTACTAAGGTTCTCTAACCAACCTGTAAGGGATTCACAGGCTAGCTGAATTTATACTGAGATTAAATTACACACAGGTGGACACTATTTACTAATTAAAGTGGTGTTGCCCCCCAAAAAAAAAATTGGCCTAAAAATCATAAAAAAAATTAAAAAGAATAATTGGAAAAAAAAATGTTTTACTCACCTCTAAATGCCTGTTGCTAGGGGGTCCCTCGTAGTCTGCCATCTCAGTGCCCGGGCACTAACATCACTTCCCCTAGGCACCGCACAGTCATCTGGGACCTGTCATGTGTCCCAGATGAGTGAGCGTCGAATCACGGCGCACGGCGCCGCTCGCACATGCGCAGTGGGTGCCCGGCTGTGAAGCCACAGCCAGGTGCCCACATTAAGAATGCCGGTGCCGCGAGCGGAGAATGAGGGGGGGCCTCATTCCCCCGCATTGCTGGACTTTGGGACAGGTAAGTATCCGATTATTAAAAGTCAGCAGCTGCAGTATTTGTAGCTGCTGACTTTTAAAAAAAAAAAAATTTGTGGGCCCTCCTCTTTAAGTGACTTCTGAAGGCAATTGGTCCCATTAGATTTTACTTAGGGGTATCAGAGTAAAGGGGATGAATACAAAATGCACGCCACATTTTTCAGATATTTATTTGTAAAACAATTTGAAAACCATTTATCATTTTTCTTCTACTTTACAATTATGTGCCACTTTGTGTTGGTCTATCGCATAAAATCACAATAAAATACATTTACGTTTTTTGGTTTTAACATGACAAAATGTGGAAATTTTCAAGGGGTATTGATACTTTTTCAAGTCACTGTATATGTGCTTCCACACCTAGTTCTTCTCATCTTGGATTTTATTTATTTTACACTATGGAGAACCCAACAGGAAGTGCTGGAAAATGCAAATGATTTTCAGAAACGCCTAAAAGTTCCTGTTGGACAGAAGCATAGTCATTTAGGAATTATGAAAAATATAATGATATGCAGCGCTATAAATGTAGTATTACAAATAAAAAGTCTATAGTGTTTGAAATAAAATCCTTGTTTAGGAGAAAACGCTGGTGTACCCACAGTGTAGACAGAAATACAAATTAGGTGAATATGGACTTATCCTCCACCGAAAATCAACACACCAGGCCTCTTACCAAAAAGAATGGACTACTTAATCACAGGTGGTCAAACAGGCATGATAAATCCACTGAGCACAAAACCATTAATGGAGATCACAGATGGCTGGGTCTTGTAGTTCCACCGGTCAGGAATTATGGCAGGGAGATCTCACTGTTGACATATCCCAGATGTATTAGGTACGAATTGACTGACTGAGCTCACACAGCTTGACCTATGACTTAAAAATCACTATTGGGGTGACTGATCTTTAATATTTCTTATCGCCCAAAAGCAGCAATGGCTATAAAGCACAATGCAGGATTTTTGTTCTTTTAAATGTACATTATCGTATTGATTTCTGTACATTTGCTTTTTCTTCAAAGTTTAAAAAGTAAAGCATTTGGCAGTTTTAATATTACTTGTTCCTTTTAGTATATACTGTATTTTATTTTTTTAACAATAGATTATGTGGGAAACAAATTAAAAACACAGGGTCCATTTTCATTCAACCTTCATTTTATATGCAATCCATCTTGCTACGTTTTTGGTCAGTGGAGAAGCAACTACACTGAAAAAGGACTGAAAATCAAATGAAAACTGCAGAAAAGGCCTAATATTGTTGAAAAGAACAAATAAAATGGATCTAGCAACAAACTCCATATGAATCGACAACAAATAACATTATATTTTGAAATAATTACAGTTTCTCCTTTTTGGCTGAAGCTCTGATGTAACTGCATCACTAGACAGTGCATTGTGGGTGTTAGGGCTCTTTCACACATGCGGACCGTCCTGTCAGTTTTTCAGGCGGACCTGAACGGACGCTCTATGTAGCTCTATGGAATGACGGATGTCAGTGGGGACATGCCATCCCATCCGCTCCGCTAAATCCAGATGGACGGAAACCCTATTTTACATCATCTGGTGGATCGGATCAGATCCCCCATAGAGGAGAGCGGGGCTCTGACAGGTCCGTCTCTGCAGAGTGTGCAGAGATGGACCTGTTATCCGCCGCCTCAGCCGGTATCAACTTATCGATCCCTGCTGAGCAAGTCTGAGAATGCAGCCCAGTCATCCAATTTCAGAGAGCTACTTCTAGTAGGAAGGGCATTTGTAGCTCGGGAGCCTAGGATCCAAGCAGATGTGTTATTGGTCTTTTCACACAATGTCAAAGCATACCTCAACAAGCAAGGGGGCACCTGCTCAGACGTTCTTTTATCCCTAAGCCAGCAGCCTCTAGGCTGGGCAGACAGTATTGCTTCAATCAGGGCGGTTCTTATCAGTGACACTGCAAATATTCTAGCAGACAATCTGAATGGAGCGAGTATCATCAGTAGGGATGAGCCGAACACCCCCGGGTTCGGTTCGCACCAGAACCTTCGAACCGACCGAAAGTTCGCGCAAATTTTCGAACCCTATACGTTATAATGGACGCGAACGTTCGAAATCAAAAGTGCTAATTACAACGGCCAATATGCATGTTAATGTCATAAAACAGGTTTGGGGACCCGGGTCCTGCCCCAGGGGACATGTATCAATGCAAAAAGAACTTTTAAAAACTAACGTTTTTTCGGGAGCAGTCATTTTAATGATGCATAAAGTGAAAAAAAAAAAGTGAAATTTTCCTTTAAATATGGTACCTGGGGGGTGTCTAAAGTATGCCTGTGAAGTGGCATGTGTTTCCCGTGTTTAGAACTGTCCTTGCACAAAATGACATTTGTAAAGGAAAAAAAAGAAGCCATTTAAAAACACTTGCGGCTTTAGGTTTGTTCTTAAGTAGAATCTGAACAGGTACATTATGAAGTGTAGCTCCATCCCAAAAAAATATATTTTTAAGCTTTTTGGAGAACATAGGGAGGGGTTATCACCCCTGTAACATTTGCTGTCTTTGCACATCTGTTCAGAACATGTCACCTCACTTTCCGTCCCAATGACAAATGTTTTTGGAAAAAGTGGGGTTTTAATTGAAACAAGGATTGGTGATAAAGTATCAGTAGAGAGGAGATACCTTTTTCCCAAATTAAATCTAACAGGATAGAATTTCCCTTCCTAGGGGTAGATTTTCTTCTCACTTCCTGTTTTCTTTCCATTTGCAAGTAGGAGCCGTTTGTAAGTTGGATGTTTGAAAGTAGGGGCCTGCCGTATATACTCTGCAGAAATTTGCCCTATTAGATGTTGGTGTAGCCACAAGACTGGTGGGCACAGGAATGGGCCCTGCTGTGAGTTAATAGATCAAGATTTGTAATTGCATGCACCTGTTGAACAGGGCAGAAAAATTGGGGGTGGTGGTGGTGGTGGACGGTGTTGCCACAAGACTGTAAGCTCTCACAGTTACTCTTGGTGGGCGCAGGAATGGGCCCTGCTGTGAGTTATTAGATCAAGATTTGTAATTGCAAGCACCTGATGAACAGGGCAGAAAAATTGGGCCTTTGGCGGTGGTGGTGGACGGTGTTGCCACAAGACTGTAAGCTCTCACAGTTACTCTTGGTGGGCGCAAGAATGGGCCCTGCTGTGAGTTATTAGATCAAGATTTGTAATTGCAAGCACCTGATGAACAGGGCAGAAAAATTGGGCCTTTGGCGGTGGTGGTGGACGGTGTTGCCACAAGACTGTAAGCTCTCACAGTTACTCTTGGTGGGCGCAGGAATGGGCCCTGCTGTGTGTTATTAGATCAAGATTTGTAATTGCAAGCACCTGATGAACAGGGCAGAAAAATTGGGCCTTTGGCGGTGGTGGTGGACGGTGTTGCCACAAGACTGTAAGCTCTCACAGTTACTCTTGGTGGGCGCAGGAATGGGCCCTGCTGTGTGTTATTAGATCAAGATTTGTAATTGCAAGCACCTGATGAACAGGGCAGAAAAATTGGGCCTTTGGCGGTGGTGGTGGACGGTGTTGCCACAAGACTGTAGGCCCTCATAGTTACTCTTGGTGGGCGCAGGAATGGGCCCTGCTGTGAACTATTAGATCAAGATTTGTAATTACCCGCCCCTGTTAAACAGGGGCTGAAAAATTGTGCCTTAGGCACTGGTGCTGGTGCCACAACACTGCAACCCCTCACAGATACTGTACTTGGAGCACAGCAGTCACACGTGTTGCGAAGCATTTTTTTAAAAAATTGTAATTACCCGCCCCTGTTAAACAGGGGCTGAAAAATTGTGCCTTAGGCACTGGTGCTGGTGCCACAACACTGCAACCCCTCACAGATACTGTACTTGGAGCACAGCAGTCACACGTGTTGCGAAGCATTTTTTAAAAAAATTGTAAGTACACGCCCCTGTTAAACAGGGGCTGAAAAATTGTGCCTTAGGCACTGGTGCTGGTGCCACAACACTGCAACCCCTCACAGATACTGTACTTGGAGCACAGCAGTCACACGTGTTGCGAAGCATTTTTTTATAAAAAATTGTATGTACACGCCCCTGTTAAACAGGGGCTGAAAAATTGTGCCTTAGGCACTGGTGTGGTGGCATGGATCATTGAGGAGGAGGAAGAGGATAGTCAGTGAACATAAGAGGACAGTCACTCAGCATCAGCATAGGCAGTCTTGAAGGGATGTGATATTAAAAATTATTCGGTTATATCCGCCTCAGGTGCCTGGTAGCTGGTGGTGATCCAAGACTGATTCATTTTGATGAAGGTCAGTCGATCAACCGAGGCGGTGGACAGGCGCACCCTATGATCGGTGACAAATCCTCCAGCAGCACTGAATGTGCGTTCGGAAAGAACGCTGGAGGCAGGACAGGCCAGTAGCTCAATTGCATACTGTGCAAGCTCTGGCCAGTGATCCATCCTCAGGACCCAGTAAGCCAGAGGATTTTCGGTGGGAAAGGTGTCCAAGTCTGACCTTGCCCCAAGGTATTCCTGCACCATTTATATCAGACGCTGGCGATGGTTGCTGGAACCGATCATACCTTGGGGCTGCGGACTAAAAAATTGTCTGAACGCATCGGTCAGACGTCCACCTTCCCCACCGCTCCTTCTGCTACTGACCGAAGCCTCAGCAACTCGTCGCCCAGGACCAGGAGTTTGTAGCCTCCCAGTTTCTGGGAACGCGTTGCACAGACCTTTCTGCAAGGCCTCCCTGAGATGTCTCATCCTCTGCTCCCTCTGCGACGGCAAGATAAGGTCCGCAACCTTACCCTTGTACCGTGGATCAAGGAGAGTGGCCAGCCAGTAATGGTCCCTCTCCTTGATCCGAAGAACACGAGGATCCTTCCGCAGGCTTTGCAGGATCAGGGAGGCCATGCAGCGTAGGTTAGCTGAGGCATTCGGTCCGGAGTCTTCTGGGTCACTGAGGATGACATGATCGCCAGCCACCTCCTCCCAGCCACGTACAAGTCCACTGGTTTGTTGGGACTGTACATCATCCCTAAAAGACTGCTGCTGCTGATGCTGAGTGCCAGGCTCCACCTCCATGCTCACACAATCCTCCTCCTCCTCCTCCTCATCCTCTTCCTGTGTGATGGGTGGGACAGAAGGAACACTGTCCGGATAAAGGGGGCCTTGAGAGGCAAGGAAGTCCTCCTCTTCCTGCCTCTGTTCTGCCTCAAGTGCCCTGTCCATTATCCCACGCAGCGTATGCTCCAACAGGTGGACAAGAGGGACAGTGTCACTGATGCATGCACTGTCACTGCTCACCATCCTCGTGGCCTCCTCAAATGGTGAGAGGACAGTGCATGCATCCCTGATCATGCTCCACTGACGTGGGGAAAAAAAACAAGCTCCCCTGACCCTGTCCTGGTGCCGTAGTCGCAAAGGTACTCATTGATGGCCCTCTGCTGCGTGTGCAGTCGCTGCAGCATGGCCAACGTTGAGTTCCACCTGGTGGGCATGTCACATATTAGGCGGTTCTTGGGCAGGTTCAGCTCCTTTTGCAGCTCAGTCAGCCGAGCACTGGCATTATAAGATCGGCGGAAATGCACACAGACTTTCCTGGCCTGCCTCAGGACATCCTGTAAGCCTGGGAACCTGCCCAAGAACCGCTGCACCACCAGGTTGAGGACGTGAGCCATGCAGGGCACATGGGTGAGCTGCCCCTGTCGCAGGGCGGAGAGGAGGTTGGTGCCATTGTCAGAAATGACCATTCCTGGCTTAAGCTGACGTGGCGTCAACCACCTCTCGGCCTGCCCCTGCAGAGCTGCCAGAACCTCTGGCCCAGTGTGGCTCCTGTCCCCCAAACACACCAGCGCAAGCACGGCATGGCATCTTTTTGCCTGCGTACTTGCGTAGCCCCTTGTACGCCTACGGAGCACCGCTGGTTCCAAGGACAGAGCACTGGAGGAAGAAGAAGAGGAGGGGGTGGAGGAGAGAGGTGTGTCACAACCAGTAGCAGTAGTAGCGTTTTGGAGGCGTGGTGGCGGAACAACCTCCAACACTACTGCACCTTGTCCTGCATCCCTCCCAGCTGCCAATAGAGTGACCCAATGGGCCGTGAAAGAAAGGTACCGTCCCTGTCCATGCCTGCTGGACCATGAGTCAGCGGTAATATGCACCTTACCGCTGACCGCCCTGTCCAGCGAGGCATGGACATTGCCTTCCACATGCCGGTAGAGAGACGGAATCGCCTTCCGTGAGAAAAAGTGGCGTTTGGGAACCTGCCACTGAGGAACCGCACATTGAACAAACTCACGGAAGGGGGCCGAGTCTACCAACTGAAAAGGCAGCAGTTGAAGTGCTAGCAATTTAGCCAAGCTAGCATTCAACCGCTGGGCATGTGGATGGCTGGGAGTGTACTTCTTTCTACGGTCCAGCAGCTGGGGCAGGGAAATTTGCCTGCTGCAATCGGACGTCGGTGTACTGCAAGTACTTGGTTGTGACACACCTAATTCTACACCTTCAGTCCTCTCAGAGCAGCTTTCAGAGAGGACTGAAGGTGTAGTGGGGATGGAGATCCCAGCTGATGAGGAGCAAGGAGAGGTCCGCTTAGTTCTTTGGTGTGGGTCTTTTATGTGTGCCTGCCAACGAGCTGCATGGCAGGTCGACATATGTCTGGTCATGCTTGTGGTGCCCAAGCGGCTGATGTTTTGGCCACGCGAGATACGCTTGAGACAAATATTGCAAATAGCAGTGGTGCGATCTGATGCACTCGTCTCAAAAAAGGCCCACACCAAAGAACTTTTCTGATAACGTGCAGAGGCAGCGTCCTGCACAGGCGGAGCTCTGCGGTGTTGTACAGTTGCAGTGCTGGCCTCTACCTGGCCTCCAGGGGGCATCCTGCCTCGTTGGACATGTGACGCCGCATCCTCCTCCTCCTCGTCCTCCTCCTCATCCTCTCTCCCTTCAGGCACCCACGTGGAGTCAGTGACCTCATCATCCCCTCCCTCTTCACCACTAGAGCAAACCTGGCAGTAAGCTGCAGCTGGTGGAACAGTACTGCCAGATTCCTCAAGCTGGGTATCATCATCCGAGCCTTCGAATCGTTGGGCATCCTCCTGGAGCATGTACCCAACACTGTGCTCAAAGAGTTCGGGGGACTCCTCAGGAGGACATGGTGGGTCTAGGGAAGGGGTGGCTGATGATGCTCTGCCAGTACCCTGAGCCTGGGTGAGAGAGGATGAGGAGGATGAGGAGGGCTTGGTCATCCATTCTACCAAGCCTTCAGCATGATGCGGCTCCACATGTCCAGCTGCCGAAAACAAAGACGCGCGTGTCCCATGGCCACGTGCTGATGACGATGCACGACCACGTCCACGGCCACGGCCACGTCCACTAGAAACAGAGCCTGCCTGCCCTGTTTTCTTGGCTCTGCATGCTCTGCCTCCCCTTGGCGGTCTTCCAGCCATTGTAGTCGGTAGTCCTGTGGGTGCTGCTGAGAAGAATATATAGGAGCTCTGTGTGATGCCACTAACACACTAGAAGTCCTATGGGTGCTTCTGCAAAGAAAATAGAGGAGCTCTGTGTGATGCCACTAACACACTAGAAGTCCTGTGGGTGCTGCTGAGAAGAAAATATAGGAGCTCTGTGTGATGCCACTAACACACTAGAAGTCCTATGGGTGCTTCTGCAAAGAAAATAGAGGAGCTCTGTGTGATGCCACTAACACACTAGAAGTCCTGTGGGTGCTGCTGAGAAGAAAATATAGGAGCTCTGTGTGATGCCACTAACACACTAGAAGTCCTATGGGTGCTTCTGCAAAGAAAATAGAGGAGCTCTGTGTGATGCCACTAACACACTAGAAGTCCTGTGGGTGCTGCTGAGAAGAAAATATAGGAGCTCTGTGTGATGCCACTAACACACTAGAAGTCCTAAGGGTGCTTCTGCAAAGAAAATATAGGAGCTCTGTGTGATGCCACTAACACACTAGAAGTCCTATGGGTGCTTCTGCAAAGAAAATAGAGGAGCTCTGTGTGATGCCACTAACACACTAGAAGTCCTGTGGGTGCTGCTGAGAAGAAAATATAGGAGCTCTGTGTGATGCCACTAACACACTAGAAGTTCTGTGGGTGCTTCTGGGAAGAAAATATAGGTCTGTGTGATGGGACTAACACACTTCAAGTCCTATAGGTGCTTCTGGAACAAAATATAGGATCTCTGTGTGATGGGACTAACACACTTCAAGTCCTATAGGTGCTTCTGGGAAGAAAATATAGGTCTGTGTGATGGGACTAACACACTTCAAGTCCTATAGGTGCTTCTGGGAAGAAAAATGTAGGTCTGTGTGATGGGACTAACACACTTCAAGTCCTATGGGTGCTTCTGGGAAGAAAATATAGGTCTGTGTGATGGGACTAACACACTTCAAGTCCTATAGGTGCTTCTGGGAACAAAATATAGGATCTCTGTGTGATGGGACTAACACACTTCAAGTCCTATGGGTGCTTCTGGGAAGAAAATATAGGTCTGTGTGATGGGACTAACACACTTCAAGTCCTATAGGTGCTTCTGGGAACAAAATATAGGATCTCTGTGTGATGGGACTAACACACTTCAAGTCCTATAGGTGCTTCTGGGAAGAAAATATAGGTCTGTGTGATGGGACTAACACACTTCAAGTCCTATAGGTGCTTCTGGGAAGAAAATGTAGGTCTGTGTGATGGGACTAACACACTTCAAGTCCTATGGGTGCTTCTGGGAAGAAAATATAGGATCTCTGTGTGATGGGACTAACACACTTCAAGTCCTATGGGTGCTTCTGGGAAGAAAATATAGGTCTGTGTGATGGGACTAACACACTTCAAGTCCTATAGGTGCTTCTGGGAACAAAATATAGGATCTCTGTGTGATGGGACTAACACACTTCAAGTCCTATGGGTGCTTCTGGGAAGAAAATATAGGTCTGTGTGATGGGACTAACACAGTTCAAGTCCCATAGGTGCTTCTGGGAAGAAAATGTAGGTCTGTGTGATGGGACTAACACACTTCAAGTCCTATAGGTGCTTCTGGGAACAAAATATAGGATCTCTGTGTGATGGGACTAACACACTTCAAGTCCTATGGGTGCTTCTGGGAAGAAAATATAGGTCTGTGTGATGGGACTAACACACTTCAAGTCCTGTAGGTGCTTCTGGGAACAAAATATATGATCTCTGTGTGATGGGACTAACACACTTCAAGTCCTATAGGTGCTTCTGGGAAGAAAATGTAGGTCTGTGTGATGGGACTAACACACTTCAAGTCCTATAGGTGCTTCTGCAAGAAAATGTAGGTCTGTGTGATGGGACTAACACACTTCAAGTCCTATAGGTGCCTCTGGGAACAAAATATATGATCTCTGTGTGATGGGACTAACACACTTCAAGTCCTATAGGTGCTTCTGGGAAGAAAATATAGGTCTGTGTGATGGGACTAACACACTTCAAGTCCTATAGGTGCTTCTGGGAACAAAATATATGATCTCTGTGTGATGGGACTAACACACTTCAAGTCCTATAGGTGCTTCTGGGAACAAAATATATGATCTCTGTGTGATGGGACTAACACACTTCAAGTCCTATGGGTGCTTCTGGGAAGAAAATATAGGTCTGTGTGATGGGACTAACACACTTCAAGTCCTATAGGTGCTTCTGGGAACAAAATATATGATCTCTGTGTGATGGGACTAACACACTTCAAGTCCTATAGGTGCTTCTGGGAAGAAAATGTAGGTCTGTGTGATGGGACTAACACACTTCAAGTCCTATAGGTGCTTCTGGGAAGAAAATGTAGGTCTGTGTGATGGGACTAACACACTTCAAGTCCTATAGGTGCTTCGGGGAACAAAATATATGATCTCTGTGTGATGGGACTAACACACTTCAAGTCCTATAGGTGCTTCTGGGAACAAAATATATGATCTCTGTGTGATGGGACTAACACACTTCAAGTCCTATAGGTGCTTCTGGGAAGAAAATGTAGGTCTGTGTGATGGGACTAACACACTTCAAGTCCTATAGGTGCTTCTGGGAAGAAAATGTAGGTCTGTGTGATGGGACTAACACACTTCAAGTCCTATAGGTGCTTCTGGGAACAAAATATATGATCTCTGTGTGATGGGACTAACACACTTCAAGTCCTATAGGTGCTTCTGGGAACAAAATATATGATCTCTGTGTGATGGGACTAACACACTTCAAGTCCTATGGGTGCTACTGGGAAGAAAATATAGGTCTGTGTGATGGGACTAACACACTTCAAGTCCTATAGGTGCTTCTGGGAACAAAATATATGATCTCTGTGTGATGGGACTAACACACTTCAAGTCCTATAGGTGCTTCTGGGAAGGAAATGTAGGTCTGTGTGATGGGACTAACACACTTCAAGTCCTATAGGTGCTTCTGGGAACAAAATATATGATCTCTGTGTGATTGGACTAACACACTTCAAGTCCTATAAGTGCTTCTGGGAACAAAATATATGATATCTGTGTGATGGGACTAACACACTTCAAGTCCTATGGGTGCTTCTGGGAAGAAAATATAGGTCTGTGTGATGGGACTAACACACTTCAAGTCCTATAGGTGCTTCTGGGAACAAAATATATGATCTCTGTGTGATGGGACTAACACACTTCAAGTCCGATAGGTGCTTCTGCAAGAAAATGTAGGTCTGTGTGATGGGACTAACACACTTCAAGTCCTATAGGTGCTTCTGGGAACAAAATATATGATCTCTGTGTGATGGGACTAACACACTTCAAGTCCTATAGGTGCTTCTGGGAACAAAATATATGATCTCTGTGTGATGGGACTAACACACTTCAAGTCCTATAGGTGCTTCTGGGAACAAAATATATGATCTCTGTGTGATGGGACTAACACACTTCAAGTCCTATGGGTGCTTCTGGGAAGAAAATATAGGTCTGTGTGATGGGACTAACACACTTCAAGTCCTATAGGTGCTTCTGGGAACAAAATATATGATCTCTGTGTGATGGGACTAACACACTTCAAGTCCTATAGGTGCTTCTGGGAAGAAAATGTAGGTCTGTGTGATGGGACTAACACACTTCAAGTCCTATAGGTGCCTCTGGGAACAAAATATATGATCTCTGTGTGATGGGACTAACACACTTCAAGTCCTATAGGTGCTTCTGGGAACAAAATATATGATCTCTGTGTGATGGGACTAACACACTTCAAGTCCTATGGGTGCTTCTGGGAAGAAAATATAGGTCTGTGTGATGGGACTAACACACTTCAAGTCCTATAGGTGCTTCTGGGAACAAAATATAGGATCTCTGTGTGATGGGACTAACACACTTCAAGTCCTATGGGTGCTTCTGGGAAGAAAATATAGGTCTGTGTGATGGGACTAACACACTTCAAGTCCTATAGGTGCTTCTGGGAACAAAATATATGATCTCTGTGTGATGGGACTAACACACTTCAAGTCCTATAGGTGCTTCTGGGAAGAAAATATAGGTCTGTGTGATGGGACTAACACACTTCAAGTCCTATAGGTGCTTCTGGGAACAAAATATATGATCTCTGTGTGATGGGACTAACACACTTCAAGTCCTATAGGTGCCTCTGGGAACAAAATATATGATCTCTGTGGGATGGGACTAACACACTTCAAGTCCTATAGGTGCTTCTGGGAAGAAAATATAGGTCTGTGTGATGGGACTAACACACTTCAAGTCCTAAAGGTGCTTCTGGGAACAAAATATAGGAGCTCTGCCTGCCTGCCACGAACACACTACAAGTCCTATAGGTGCTTCTGGGAACAAAATATAGGAGCTCTGCCTGCCTGCCACGAACACACTACAAGTCCTATAGGTGCTTCTGGGAACAAAATATAGGAGCTCTGTCTGCCTGCCACGAACACACTACAAGTCCTATAGGTGCTTCTGGGAACAAAATATAGGAGCTCTGCCTGCCTGCCACGAACACACTACAAGTCCTATAGGTGCTTCTGGGAACAAAATATAGGAGCTCTGCCTGCCTGCCACGAACACACTACAAGTCCTATAGGTGCTTCTGGGAACAAAATATAGGAGCTCTGCCTGCCTGCCACGAACACACTACAAGTCCTATAGGTGCTTCTGGGAACAAAAATATAGGAGCTCTGCCTGCCTGCCACGAACACACTACAAGTCCTATAGGTGCTTCTGGGAACAAAATATAGGAGCTCTGCCTGCCTGCCACGAACACACTACAAGTCCTATAGGTGCTTCTGGGAACAAAATACAGGAGCTCTGTTTGCTGCCAGTGCCTGCCTGCCACGAACACACTACAAGCCCCTCTTTCTAAATCAATCTTTCTAAATGAATCTATCTAACTCAATCTCTCTAAGTAAATCTCTCTAACTAACTAAATCCAGCAGAGTGACACAGAACGATCCTGCTCTATCTACGCCGGAACAGCATGTGACCAGCGCAGACGGCGTGGCGGCCTTTTATAGGGGGGGCGTGTACTAAAGCCCCTGAGCTGTAATTGGCTACAGGCGTCCTGCCTGTAGCCAATTATGGCTCTTCGAGTTTCCGGCGCTGTGATTGGCCAAGCATGCGGGGTCACAGTGCATGCTTGGCCAATCATCAGCCAGCAATGCACTGCGCCGGCCGCGCCGGCCGAAATGCATTGCGGGGCCGCTCGCATCACACGAACGTGATGCGAGCGGCCAAAATAGTTCTGGGCTCGCCGAGCGAGCGAACACCCGGTGCTCGATGCGAACGTGGGTTGGCCAATCATCATCAGTGGGTTGGCCAATCATCAGCCAGCAATGCACTGCGCCGGCCGCGCCGGCCGCACTGCATTGCGGGGCCGCTCGCATCACACGCACGGGATGCGAGCGGCCAAAATAGTTCTGGGCTCGCCGAGCGAGCGAACACCCGGTGCTCGATGCGAACGTGGGTTCGCATCGAGCACCGGGCCCATCCCTAATCATCAGCAGCAATTGGGAGCTGAACATAGAAATTGTGCAAGAGATCACTCTAAAGGCCCATACACACGATCAGACTTTTTGACAACCAACATGCAAATTAGCTGTTTTGGACCAACATCCGACCGTGTGTACGCTCCATCGGACCAACTTTTTCCAGGTTTCATCGGACTTTTGTTGGCTGTGCGAACGGACCAACTTTCTGCCAACAAAAGTCCGATGGACCAAAGACCGACCGTGTGTACACAAAACCAACGGACTTTTGTACAAACCAATGTAGAACCAATGCAAAAGATTAGACAACAATACAGAAGTTGACCAAAGGTGGCGGTAAAGAGCAGAAAAACCAAGTGATTTGGTGAAAGTTGGCTGAAAAAGTCCTGCCCTGTGTATGCAATACCAACTTGGGGCCAACGCCCTTTGGACAAAAATCCACGGGAAAGTTGGTCCACGGTCCGATCGTGTGTATGAGGCTTAAGATGCGGTGTACCTGCAGTGGATCTTTTTGCACCCAGTCTTAACAGGAAGCTTACAGCCCTGTCAATTAATCAGCTAACAGGTGAATGGGATAAACAGATGGGGGAAAAAAGGTAGTGAGTTTCCTTGGGTGCATTAAATGCTGGGACTTGTAGAGCACAGAATAGTACTTCCTCTATACTTATTCCTCCACAGGATGGTCTCTTAATGATGATGTAAGCAGTCACCATTTTGATTTTAAAAAAGAGTTAAGTTAGGTAGACCATGGCAAAATCGTAGTCTTTGTGGAAAAAGGATGTAGCATTTATATTGTTGTTTAATAAATGTGCTAGACAAAGTCCTATATTGTTTTTATAAAGAAAAAAAAAAGTGCAGTTGATATTTGAAGGTATTGTATACTTTGTTTTCCTTGTTTCAAATGTTTTGCTTGTTTTAAATATGTATTAGTGTAGTTATATTCCCTATGCTGTTTATTTGCCTTAACTTAACTTCCCTTGAGTCCGGATTTTGCCCTCAACACTCCACGGAAAACGGCTCTCCTTAAACTCTCAAATTACCTACCAACGACTAAAACCAGTGGACACTATTCTGTACTACTTCTCCTGGATCTCTCTGCTGCCTTTGACACAGTGGACCACCCCCTCCTCCTCAATAAACTCCACTCCTTTGGTTTCTGTGACTGTACTCTTTGCTAGTTCTCATCCTACTTATCCCACAACTCCTTCAGTGTCACTTACAACTCTACTTCCTCCTCTCCTCTTCCTTTATCCGTTGGGGTCCCCCAAGGTTCTGTTCTTGGACCTCTCCTTTTCTCAATCTACACCACCTCCCTGGGTCAGTCGATTGCCTCCCACGGCTTTAAATATCACCTCTACGCTGATGGCACATGATATTTCCTCCCTCAGGTGCCATTTCCCCTGATTTCTCTGTCAATATCAACGGCTCAACTATCAACTTGTCCTCCCAAGCCAAGGTCCTAGGTGTAATCCTGGACTCTGAACTAACCTTTTGGCCCCACATCCTATTGCTATCCAAAATTTGCCGCCTCAACCTCCGCAACATCTTCAAGATATGCCCCTTCCTAACCAATGTCACCACAAAGCTTCTAATCCACTCCCTGGTCATCTCCCGCCTCGACTACTGCAACTCCCTCCTCATTGGCTTACCTCTAAATAGGCTATCCCCACTTCAGTCCATCATTAACGCTGCTGCCAGGCTCATCCACCTCACAAACCGCTCAGCATCTGCTATACCCCTCAGCGAATCCCGCTTTTGGCTGCCACTCAGCCACCGTATTAAATTCAAGATACTAACTATAACTTACAAAACTATCCACAACCTGGCCCCCAGCTACATCACTAACCTAGTCTCAAAATACCAACCTAATCATTCTCTTCGCTCCTCCCAAGACCTCCTGCTCTCAAACTCCCTTATCACCTCATCCCATGCTCGCCTTCAGGACTTCTCCAGAGCCTCTCCCAGCCTCTGGAATGCTCTACCCCAATCTGTCCGATTTTCTCCTACTTTATCCACTTTCAGACAATCCCTGAAAACTCATCTCTTCAGAGAAGTCTATCTGGCCTCCACCTAACAACTGTACATTTATCTTCTCAATCAGCACATTGCCCACAGTTATTACCTTTTGTATCTCTTGACTTTCCCTCTTAGATTGTAACTCTAAGGAGCAGGGCCCTCTGATTCCTACTGTATTAAAGTGTATTGTATTTGTACTGTCTACCCTCAAGTTGTAAAGCGCTACAAACTGTTGGCGCTATATAAATCCTGTATAATAATAATAACTTGTAACGGTGGGCTCACACGTTTTGGCTACAGTTTGTAGTGTCATGGCTCCCCATCTTCATGTATTACTAAGGCTAGCTGGTCCCTATGTGCCAAGGGGAGAGAACAACTTCCCCTTTTGGGTCACACATCGTCTAGTGCATGCCTCACATCCCCTCTGTGTTGCATCACAAATATAGGAATGCTAATGTGATGACATCTCCCAGCTAAGTGAGTGTTCTGTGTGTCTGTGAATGAATGGCACCAAAATACACCACACCATCAATCGAGTTTTACCATGCCCTGTAGTAACATGGTAAAATGTTGTAAAATATGTGCTTTACATTACCACAACACATCAGTGTAAACAGACATAACATATTTTCATATACTAATAATTTTTACATATTTTTATAAAATCATTTAATTTGAAAAAACTACTGTAAATTGAATAACAACCCTATATTAAGAAACAGTTTATTTGCTGCATTCAACTGGATAGAAATAGAACAGTAAATGTGTAGTGTTATTGAGTAATCATTCAGTGAAAGACTTTATAAAGTAACACAAATACAATAAAATGTCAAGGTTATAAAAATTTGAAAACTTCTTGAGCAATTCTTTGGAGTTTTATTAATTCTATAAAAGCTCCAGCTTTCTAAAACTTCTTGTTGCCGTGGCGACACAGCAAGGAAACCTAACAATGTTTTACAAGTAGCTAAAAAGGGAAGTGTCGTTAATCAATACCAATATAAACTGTGCTATTTCTAAAAGTTAGAAATATAACTGCACATAGTACACTGCTTTAACTCATTCCTTGGTTTATACCTAGAATGATAAGTGAAGAGCTCTGTAATTCAATCCTTTACCGAAATTATACAATCTAAACAAAACTATATGTATTTATGGCAGAAACAAAGGATCCATGCCAAATTGTGACAACTAAAGGAATGAGAACATACAAAATATAACATAAAAGAACTATTAATAGTGCAAAAAGAAAAAAAACAATTAGTAAGAGCAGCTACTGTAACACAAAAAGTTCAATCACCACACTAATAAAATGCATATACCTAGAATGATAAGTGAAGCACTCTGGAATTCAATCCTCTCCCTAAATCATACAATCTAAACAAAACAATATGTATCTTAAAAATTCAATCTGTGTAAAAAATGTGCAATATAACAAAAACATCAGAAAGCAAATAAACAATGTGAATGTTTATTCACGCTACTCTTGATCTGCTTCATTATTAATGACTTTAATCAAAATGTATTGGAGCCAGAAAGTCAACATGAAACATGTATTTTTAGAAGAAAATATGGCAGGCTCCATATTCTTCTCAAAACAGGTTTACAGGTCACTGAGTAGAGTGATTATATTATTAGAGTGTGAGTAACAATATCCACAGATAAGAGATCTAAACTGGACATTTTTGACATGGATCATTAGCATCCTGTGTGTATGGATACATAAAGAAATAACAGTAAAAGCAAAGCTCTTGATACCTGTGCTTTGTAATCATTAGAGGACATATATCTAATATGTTGTTGGAATGGATTCGACATCTGCTTATATGCAAAATAAACTTTGATTTAAAACTTCTAAATACATTCCAGTTGCATCAAATGAAAAGGAGTGCAACGTCTTACAGTTCTTTTTCTTTCAAAAGTAGCCACAGAGTAGAAAAGAATGCCCTATGATAGCATACTGTTTGGAAGCAATAATATTGCTGTAAATTTTCACACATCCACTGCTCAGACCGGACTAGTGAATTTCAATCAGTAGGGAATTTCTGTTTTGCTGAGTGCAGAGCTATAGGTCTGACTCGACAGGGGACTATCAGATCTTTGAAACTTGACCACTGCTTTCACACAGTGAGCAAGGGTCTTTATCTACAGCATGCTGGCAGGAGATAAGCTTTTATACCCAGCCTGTGACTGCTTTCTAAGGCCCCTTTCACACTGAAGCATTTTTCAGGCGCTACAGCGCTAAAAATAGCGCCTGTATAGCACCTGAAAAAAGCAGGTCTTTTCACTCCAGTGTGAAAGCCTGAGGGCTTTCACACTTGAGCGGTGCGCTAGCAGGACGGTAAAAAAAGTCCTGCTAGCAGCATTTTTGGAGCAGTGAAGGAGCAGTGTATTCACCACTCCTATACCGCTCCTACCCATTGAAATCAATGGGGCAGCCCGGCAATACCGCTGGCAAAGCGCCGCTGCAGTGGCGCTTTGCGGGGGCTTTTAACCCGTATTTGGCCGCTAGCGGGGGGTTAAAACCGCCCCGCTAACGGCCGAATAATGCTGCTAAAACGACGGTAAAGCAGCGCTAGATATAGCGCTGCTTTACCGCCAACGCCCGCACCGCCCAGTGTGAAAGGGGCCTAATTGAAAGTAAAGCCTCGTACATATGGGCCGAATAGCGGGAGACAGTGGCTGGTTAAAAAACAACGGCCGATATTAGGCCCATGCGTATGTCGGCCGGCTTCTGTTGGATGTGCATGCTGGAAAACCAGCAGCCAACCGACTCCTGATCAGCACTTTCAGCCAATGGCAGAGAGCACTGATCGAAGTGTTCTGGGGGGGGGGGGCATCCCCCTGTCAGAACACAATAGCTCAGCAGGGTGAGATCACTGAATTAACTTCACATGGTTAGTACAGCGGCTCCAACCGGAGCTGTACGTTTTTTTTTTCGTGCAACTCGCTGGATTGCCTGAAAAATAATCGTAGTGTGTACCCAGCTTAAAGCTGGGGGCTGTCATTGTCATGCTACTTTGCAGTCCCAAATCGTGGGACAAGTCGTATAAGTGTGAAAGGGGACTAAATGCAGAGAAAGACAGAATTGCAATAGAATTATTTTAGCTACCAAGCTACTATAACACAAACAGTTCATTTCAGCCTCTTGATAGTTCTAGTTTGATACTACACAACAGTATAATCATTTACTTTGTCTGAGTTATTCCTGTACAGACTGATGAAGTATCTACTGTGCCCAAATCAAGTTTTGTTTGTAGCCACCACTGCAACAATAATGAGGCTGTATACTGATAATGTCACTCTTTGTAAAAGTCAGACCACATACATGGAGAATCCTGCCAGGGGCCACCCCTCTCTGACATGTTTCACCCTTAAGGGCTTAATTGTAAAGATTTGTTCATTGCCAAACTGTGTATGACAGCAGTTTACAACTATGTGAAATAAAAAATGAACTGCTTACGTAAATTTTGTAGTCATCCATAGGCGTGCGCAGCTTATTGCATTAGGGTGTGTACCCCAAAGCTTAAAACACACATACGTGTATCTAGCGCTGGTATTTTTGCCTTCTAATGCTATGTAATGTTAAACAATGGACAATGCAATAAATTAGTATTTGGCTCCATCTAGTGTTATAATTGTGAAATGGACTTTGTTTATTTTCTCATTTCAAGAGCATAGGGAAAGCCTAACAGGAAGTGATGTTTTTTTTGCAAAAGGACTCACCTACCCAGAATGCCCACTCACTTACCCATGAACACTGAGGGGCTGAAATGCATGCTGTGGTAGGATATAAAAGGCCCCGCGCAGCCATCTCCTTTCTCTTGTTCCTGGGACACGTTGCCTGCCGGCAGGGCTCTGTGGGTGTGTGTGTCCCACAGAGTCGCGGCCTACATCGTGTGGAGCAAACTTGAAGCCAGAGGAGAAGTTTATACCACAGCGTGCTGGATCAGCAGGGTGGTCGGTTCGGTTCGGAAAGGATTCAGAGACACCTGACGGAGGTATCTGAGGACTCCTGGTGATCTTGTGAAACGGAACAGCGTGACGGCGTGGCCACAGCAAATAGACTGAGATCTTGTGGAGCGGAGGCATCCATCTGTCTGGACTTGGTGTGGTGAGAGGGCTGTTGCCCAGAAGTCTAATACTGCACTTCACACACTTAGACTGATCACATATTGTTGCTGGGACCGGTAGTCCCACGGAACAGTTCAGTTCAATAGAGTTGCATTTACATAGGCCCCAAGCCTGATTTCATTACTAAGTGACTGCCGCTGGAGGTACATTCCCAGGGAAGGCGTTCACAAATACTTTGCACAATGGAAGTTACTGTTTTACATTATTATACACTGCTTTACTGATCGTAAATCCTGCGGATTATAAATACTGCAGTATAAATGGCTAGCTGGAGAAAAGAAGCCCAGAGACTATATTCCTTACTGTAAGGCCTTACAGTGTTGCTATTACCTACTAGAGACTCTAGGGGGGATATTGAGTTAATTATCTTGAGGTATATCATTCTTGCCAAATACTGTGTATCACATTACTGATCTTGTGGTGTCTACACAGTGTGCTGGAAGTGGGAAGGTGCCCAGTGCTGAGGTTGTTGCCTGAGCATTAGTCCCACTTGCCTGCAGGAGCAATACAGGTAGCTCTCATGTGATAGCCATTCACAACTATTTACCTCAATATTGTATGCCATTACGGTTCTTGTGTCTGATGTTTGAACCTGTTCTAGTAAACATATCTTTTGGTTTAACACAATCTGTTGTGAGGCTTGATTATTCTCCAAACAAGTGTAGCAGTGTATACCCAGGTGGCAACACAGGTAAAGTGAATATAATCTGTGACTATTCAACTGTCTTTTATTGGGTTTTGCACAAACACTGTTACACAGCTGTGTCAAGCAGGTAGAGCCAAATCATTGGGGGTGGAAATAGCAGAGTACAGGCCCAATAAATTACCAGCAGCTCCTTCGGGGATAAGTGCTACACGTGTGTATATATATATATATATATATATATATATATATATATATATACACACACACACACATACACACACATATACATTTTATATATATATATATATATTATATATATATATATATATACACACACACACACACATATATTATATTGTCAAAAGTATTGAGACACCCGCCTTTCGGTATTGAGTTGGCCCACCCTTTGCAGCTATAACAGCTTCAACTCTTCTGGGAAGGCTGTCCACAAGGTTTAGGAGTGTGTCTATGGGAATGTTTGACCATTCTTCCCAAAGCTCCTTTGTGAGGTTGGGCACTGATGTTGGACGAGAAGGCCTGGCTCACAGTCCCCACTCAAATTCCTCCCAAAGGTGTTCTATCGGGTTGTGGTCAGGACTGTTTGCAGGGCAGTCAAGTTCCTCCACCCCAAACTTGCTCATCTATGTCTTTATAGACCTTGCTTTGCACATTGGTCCAAATAATTTGGTGGAGGGGGGGTTATGGTGTGGGGTTGTTTTTCAAGGGTTGGGCTTTGCCCCTTAATTCCAGTGAAGGGATACCAAGACATTTTGGACAATTTCATGCTCCCAACTTTGTGAGAACAGTTTGGGAATGGCCCCTTCCTGTTCTAACATGACTGCACACCAGTGCACAAACAAGGTCCAAAAAAGTCCTTAAAGACATAGACTTAGCAGGGGTGGTGGAAAATTAACTTCAAGTGCATTAATCGACATTATAATAGTAACTAAAACATATCAAATTAAGTGTAACAATCTAAAAAAAATAATAATTCCAAAGTGCTATAATGAAGTAAAACTCCCAATTAAAAAGTTGTTGCATTTGAAGTTAGTTTGTATTGCAATTATATGTAGAGGGGTTTCCACCAGCCCTGCTAAGTTCCATTTGTTATGTCTTGTTTTCAATTTGATGTGTATTATATGTGACATTACATATCATAGAGGCCGGTATTGTGCTAATGTTGAAGTTTATTGAGATTTACATAATTAGAGGGTTCCACCATTATTGTTAAGTTTTTGATTAGTAAGTTAGCGCTGCAATTTTTTTGTCTTGTTGGAACACAACAGTGCTTGGTGGCAGGCCTTTTACTGACAATTTTTTATTTTATCTCCAGTACTTTATTGAAATTAGTAGAGTGGTGATTGATTACCTATTATATGAAAGATCAGCATGTGGCATTAATAAACATGGATGGATTTTAGTTGTGCCCCACCAGGCCGCCCCCACATGCTGAGTTCATCTCCCAATCCCTGCACTCATTGGCACTGATTAACAGCACTGATGGGCACTGATTGGCAGCGCTGATTAGCACTGATAGGTGGTACCGATTGGCAGCAATGATGGGCACTAATATCTGCCCCTGATTGAAACTGATAGGTGGCAATGATTGGCATCACTGATGGGAACTGATTGGCACTAATTGGCAACACTGATTGGTGGCACTGTTAGGCATCAACGAGTGCCACTGATTGGCAGCACTGATTTTACTGATTGGTAGCAATGATGGGCATTGACTTGTAGCACAGATAGGCTGCACCGTTGGGCACTAATTGGCACTGATAGGTGGCACTGATTGTCAGCATTAATTGGCACTGATTGGCATTGATAGGCACTAATAAGATGCACTATTTGGCATTACTGATTGGCAGCGTTGATGGGCACTAATTGGTAGCACTGATAGGCAGCACTGGTGGGCTCCGTTTGTCAGCACTGATAGACTGCACTGATGGGCACTGATAGGCGGCACTTATGGGCACTGGTTTGACCTGAAAGACAGCACTGATGGGCTCAGATTGGCAGCACTTATGGTCACTGATAGGCAGCACTGGTGGGTACTGATGGACACTGATTGGCAGCATTGATTGGCACTGATAGGCAGCATTGATTGGCACTGATAGACAGCATTGGTTGGCACTAATAGGCAGCACTGATTGGCACTGATAGGCAGCATTGATTGGCGGCATTGATTGGCATTGATTGGCACTGATTGGCAGCATTGATTGGCAGCATTGATTGGCACTGATTGGCATGACAACATTGATTGGCACTGATAGGCAGCATTGGTTGGCACTGATTGGCAGCATTGGTTGGCACTGATTGGCAGCATTGATTTGCATTGGCAGGGGAGAGGGGGAGTTTCACATGTAGCAGACAGACTTGCCAGAGCCGCTCGGTGTGTGAACCTGTCAGCTAATGTAACTACTTGCAGGGAGAGAGAGGAGCTGTCACAACTCACCTGCGATGTCGGGGATAGGCGGGACCAAGCAGTTATCAATACCAGCCAATGATTGGGCAGCTTAAGAAAGGGGGCGGAGCCACATACACGTAGCGGCCCACCCCCAACATCACCGCTGAATTTTGACAGCCTCTCTCTCTCTCTCTGCAAGCCGTGACATTATATAACAGTTCACACACTCAGCGGCTCTGGTAAACCTCAGGATCTGCTGCCCGTGAAACTGTTTCACAGGCAGCAGGGGCTACACACTCTATTGGTTGCAACATTTCGGAGGAAATCTCAGGAGACAGCATGGGCACACCCAGCACACCCCGTGCACACACCTATGTAGTTATCTAAAATTCCACTGTCAACTGTAGACAGCTGCACACAGTCAATATGGCACTCTCAAACATGGGTCACATGGGTGAAAATGTAACAATTTTTTTTTGCCACCCAAGCTGCTGGCATATTGTTTTTAAAATTACTACCAATGTGTGCTCATTGAAAGCTTATTGGTTGTGCAGCAAATGACCCTGCAGTGAATGCACATAGTACAGAAGTCTTTTCCACTCAGACCTCTCTGACTTACATCTAAATAGACATTGTGATTCACACCACATTTGCAAGACCCACAACTTACAACTGACCATATCAACCAAAAGGTTGCATAGAACAGCAGCAAATTAAATAATAAAACCTAAAGTGTTTTATTATTTATGTCCGATGATATATAATTATAATTTGGTAATTTGGAACTCTTTCCAGGATATATCAAAAGCTATACACAATGTATGCAAGCATGCCCTATTAAGAAATAAATAAACTGTCCAAACACACACACATTCTGAGGTTCAGATGAGCTGTCAACCCTCAGTGCAAAATCATGTTGTAACAACAATGGTGTCTTCTTACATTATACTCAGGAGTATTGGTGATCACCAGTTAATATCTTCAATGATAAATGAAAGCTATAAACAATACTGGTGGAAACATACTGTTCCGTGGAGAAACAATAAATGCATCTACTGTACAACAACATGCATATTGCAAGGAAAGAATGTAAAGGAACAAGCCTCTTGCATATCATCCATTCCGGGTTCATAATATCCTTTGTGCACATGAAATTTCCTGCCATAAGCAACAGTGAAAGCAGCTAAAGTTGAGTTGAGTTGAAATGTGTAGCCGATATATATATATATCTTGCACGTCATATAGCATATGTTTCCTCTGCTTGTGTATTTAAAAAGACTCTGATATAAATGTGCACTCCCTACTTATACATTGTGATCTTTCAATGTCCTTAAGCCATAAATAAAACACAGATGGCCTCAGCTGCACTCACAAGCACAGACAGAGATTGTTATCTATTGCAGGGTAACCTCTTCCTGATCCAGACCTACATGCACATATGCAGCTAGCTGATCTGCTAAAGGAGCAACTTCTTCCAGGAGTGGCACCACTCATAGAAGAATTCACTTGTTAAGCAGGATCCCTGATCTGATGCATCTTTTGCAGGCTGCCATATTGGAGGCTAAAGTGTTTCCATTGGTGGTGCTGCAGTCTTGGTGGTTTGGTGGGTGCATCTACTGCAAACTTGGTGAAGTGGCCCACCATGACAAATACATAGTGATAGCCATCTTCAGATGGGTTGAGAGTAAGGAAGTTGAGAGCTAGCATTAAATTAATCATGCAGTATTGACAAACCTTCTCGATCAGCTTGAACAGTCCAATGCACATGGCTTACTTCTTGAACCAGGCATATCTTATGTGTATGTCCCAGTGTCCTGCTTCTACATGGGTTCTTTTGGTCATTAGGTGATCTCAGGCTCTTGACAATATGACCTGCCAGGTACTGCTGAATTGTGGGGTTACATTACCCTGTAGCAATCTGTTGCTGTGTCTTTGAGGATAAATAGGGACTGTTTGCCCAATAGACTCTGTGTTTAAAAAAGCCATCCCTTCCTCTCTTGGGCACTGAACAATCACAAGAGTTGTATGTTCCCTTCTAGTGGGGCAACCACCAAATCATTCTGCTGCATTCTTCCCCATGTGTGCTGTATCCGCATGTTAATGAAACTCACTTTTGGTTTATTTTTAAGGTCTTCCTCCTGGTAAATCCAATTTCCACATCTCTATCTCGCTGTAGTTGGGCCAGACACGAGACAGAACAATTGCCTCCTTATTACTCTTCCTCAGATAGTAATGTAGAAAGAACTAAAACTTTACCAGTTGGGCCACTGTAGCTCCAGGGGGCCCAGTTTAGTGGTCTAGAGGTGCACCAGTGGGTTATTATTGATCCAGAGCTTGTATTTGCTTGACTATCCATACCATGGATAATAGTTCCAGCTTGAATAAGCTGTAGTTCAGTTCTTGGTGATGTGTAGAGTATAACTTATGTAAGTGATTACCCTTTATTGTCCATAATAAACCTGTACCCAGGCCTTGGGTACTGTGTCGGTTCTTTACCAGAACAGTAGAAAGAAGTCTTCAAAGGCCAGTATCAGAGCCGTTGTTTATGGAAGTCAAATACTCCCTGTTGTTCTGGCCCCCGCTTGATCTTATGGTTGCCACCTTTTTGGTCCATTCCATGCATGAGCTTTTGAATTGCGAAGTGTAGTGAGCATAGTGCTTGATAAAGCACCAGTAGAAAACGGTCAATCCTGGAAAGGTCTTAAGCCCCATACACACGGTAGGATTTTCGCATGGATTCTGTCCGATCGGACAATGTTGTCGAAAAATCCGACCGTGTGTATGCACCATCGGACAGTGTACGTCGGATTGTCCGACGGACAAAGTCCTATCTCCTGCTGGATAGATTTTTGGACAACAAGGTCCGATCACACCAAATCCGATCGTGTGTATGGTAGTCCGACCGGACAAAGTGCTACGCATGCTCAGATCACATTACAAGACCAAAGCTATTGGCTACTAGCCTCTACGTAGTCCCGTTGTAGGCAACAAACGTCACCACGTTCAGAATGATCGGATTTTCTGACAACTTTGTCCGACCGTGTGTACGCAAAACCAACATCAGACAAAGTATGACGGACATGGTCTGACGGACCTGGTCCTCGGATAATCCGCGCGTGTGTATGGGGCTTTAGAAATATTCGATTCATATTCTAGGGATTAAGTAGCATGGATTGTTTGAAAAAGATGTGTCCCAGATACTTCATCACACACTTGAAAAGGAGGCATTTTTTTTACTTAAAGTGGAACTTTACCGATGACAACTTGATAGAAAATAGAAGGGACATACATTCTACATGAATAATAATGACCCGTACACACGGTCGGAAAATCCGACCACAAAATCCATCAGATTTTTTCCGACGGATTTTGTCCGACACTGGTGTTGCATACACACGGTAGGACAAAATCCGACCGTGTGTATGGGGCTTTATTCTACCAAAATTAGTGTGTGCTGTAAATTGCATCCAGCGTTGCTCCTGCTTATTCTTGCCGGAGGATGCCATTTTGCTGAAGCACAGAACATCCAAGCAGCAGTAAATCTTTAGCCTATCAGCAAATCAGCCTCTAGTGGCTCTAATTTTTGACACAGTGCCAAAAATTAGAGAGCAACCGAGCATGGATGAGATAGTGTATTACTGGATTTTAAACAGTATAGGCACTTATGTTTAATGTTTTATATAGCTATACCTGCAAAAGGGGCCAGCCTGGAGTGAACTAGCAGGGCTTAATCTTCTGACTAAATATCCACTTTATGTTTCAGTTCATACAGGTCCAGTCAGGCAAACACTGCATCTACAGTAGATGGGCAAAATGTTCATAAAATATGTCGGAAAACATCACAATGTTATCTAAGTAATCAGGATGCGCTCTAAGTTAATGGCCCTCAAACAGTGTTCTATCATGCTCTGGAACATAGCTTATGCATTGCTTAATCTAAATGGCATCTTCCTAAACTGAGATAACCCTTGTTTGTAATGAAGGCAGTCTTTGATCAGCCAGCCTTGGCTACCAGGATCTGCCAATATCTGCTGGCCAGATCCAGTGTCCAGAAAAATCTAGCTATGCCATCATGAAAAAGGGTAAGAATCTCTTGGGGTTACAGCATTCAAGCAGCCATAGAAATGACTAGTGCCACCCATTTTTCACACTAAGGCAATAGGACTCACCCTCAGGCTCTTGTTTCCCTCAATCCCCGTTGCATCATTTTCTTTAACATCCATTTGACTAACTCATATAGGTGTGAAGGAATGCTGTGGCATCTCTCCTTAATGGGTAAACTCTCTCCCATAGGGTCTCATGTTCAATTCAATTGCTGCAACTCTGGTCATGGTATCCCTGAGAAAACACCCCTGGCCACTTGTCTACCAGACGTCATATGGCTACCATCTGCTGTCCACGCCTGGTGGTGACAGTGAGAATTATGTGTTGGATTTTAGGGGTAACTATTTCCAAGATCAAGGTCAACTTCACCACTGGAGTCTGTGGAGGCAAGTGTAGTGCAATGACCTTGGTGTTGCAAATCCTGACTATTCCCTGCCTGACCACATTGAGAGTCCTAGTGATACATTTGGAAGTATCAATGGAAAAGGGGTTCTTGCAAGGTAGTGATCTGGGACCATTTATCAAAGAGGCCCTCAATTTCTTGATTACCAAAGTTTTTGCACACTATTGGGCACTGGAAAACTAAGTTGTCTGTGTGTGACAGAGGAATCATTTTGCTGGGTCACCCCACCACCTAACTATTAGCAGAAGGGCACAATAGTTTAATGGCTGCCCTGCGCTGGGGAAGTTGCTCAAACAATGGCATATTTCTTGGCAGCCCCAGCATGAGGACAGTGACCTCAGCTGCCTAGGGGCCATTCGAGGCTTTATGCATCTTCTAAACATGGGGACATTCCCTCTTCATCTCTCAGAGTTTTAATGCCCATGTCCCATTGTAAATAAATACTTTTCGGAGTTACGTTAGTACGTTAGTAAGTTATCTGTTACATTAGTTTCTCAATGACTGACCCCCTTGGTGCTGTATGTTCAGTTCCGGATGGGTCCCTTGGTTTCTCAGCCATGATGGTCATGGGCTTGCCTAAATTACTGTTTCTCTATTCTGGGCATGCTCTGTCTGAAACTTTCAGACTGAGATTGTACCTACCTTTTTCTCTGACCTTGTCGGCCACCTGCCTGCAAACAGTTCTTTCAGCCATTCGCCCATGTCACTCCAGCCAAGCATCCCTCCACAGCCCCTCTCAGCTAAATCTTGTACTGTAATTCTAGAGCCTATTGTGAAATAGACTCTTACACTCCTTTTGCCAATGAAACAAGCTCTGAGGCCTCCCAGTACTACCAACCAGCTATACGTGGCCTTCAGGCAGTAGACTATCTTGTCTAGGAAGTCTTGGTTTTCTCCCAGAACATTTAAGATAAACTTCCTTGCCTCCCCTTCCTGACCATTATTAGCCAGCTCTATCTATTAATTGAGAAGAATCCCAACAATCCTGATCCTGATCTGGACCCACATACTAGACCAGCTGTTGTGGCAATAACCCTGCCAAAGGTGCTAGCACCTGTTGTCAGAAGTCTGTCCCCCTGTTGGGAATCACCAATGAGCACTGCTATCACACCATATCTATCATCTTTGCAGCAAAGGACCGAACACTTGGCGTTCTTTATTTAACGTTTACTGACAGTATGTAAGACAGAAAGGTACAAAGAGATATAACCAGTATTAAACTGAAGCTTATAACAATAATGTATCCACAGTAATAGGTATACCAGCAAAAATTCTTACATTTGCCCACTAGGTGGTGACACAGCATAACTGTAAATATGGCACAGGGAAGAAGTCACTGGCAAACTAACAATGTGGAACATAAACAGATACATTGTAATTAGGAAAAAGACTTGACGCACCCTTTAAAAGAATGCAGTCTCCCTCTTGCTAGGAGATTGGTTGCAGAGGATAGCAGCTTAGGACAGAAATCTCACAGCAGGCACCACATAGGTTATAGATATGACTGCAGAAGTCTCTGATAAAGCAGTCCAAGTGGCTACCAGACTTGAATGACTGTACTGTGGAATCTGTTTGGACAATATCCACCAATGTGACCAGAACCTAGGTTAGTGGTATAAGGTCTTATGCTCTTTGGTGGCCCACACACCATTTCTGATATAGGGAGGCCCTGTACCTGGTCACAACTAGCTATTCCAGTCACATAAGGAACTATCCCACTGAGCACAGGGCAATAGGAGCTGTAATTGATATTCTCTGGGTGTGTTCAGGAGTCTAGGGGAGGATGGGAGCTCAGGGGATTGTGGGTAGTGGAGTCAAAGGGTCCTGCACCCACCACTGGGGAAGGCAGATAAAGAGGCACTTCACTACGATACCACTTAAGCCAGCCAAAGACAAAGCAATTTTCCTCGCTCCCACGGAGCCATTGTGTTCACCCAGTGGGGGCGGGGGTCGCCTTCCCTGCTGGGAGAACACAGTGATTACTGCTAGTAGATATAACAGCCATTAGTAGTAATTGCATGTAAAATCCAACAAGCTGGATGTACCCAAGTTGATTGATCGATCAACTTGGGTACCTTTAGTCTGCCCATACATGGTTCAAATCTCGGACGGTCCCTTATGAACTGGCCAAGATTCTAACCGTCTATGGCCGGCTTTAGTCAGAAACCAGAAAAGGAGCCCAGCCCCAAAAAATGCTCACTTTCATTTGTGCTCCCTGCACAAAGAGAAGTAACCATAAAGGTTTCAGAACTATGGTTCTAGATTTTTAAAAACCTGCTGAATGTATATGGCGACTAAGTGTAAATAATATACTCAGTCTATGCAACTAACTGTCAGAAACAGTCAAAAAACTGACAGTATGTATACCAAAAGACCATAAAGGCTTACATTGGACCTCCTATATATGGTAAACCTGTACTTTTCAAGACAAAACTTTTATTGCTCTCCCACAGCTCCATTCAGCTTCTGGTAGCAAATAAAACATATTATCATGAATAAATCCACAAATGGATAAGTTATTGAGTTTTCTGCTCATTCTGTCTACTTTATGTTTGAAATAATATGTGACACAATGTATTATGTGCAGTCTTTCCCTAAATGTTTTACCATAAGAAGCATAAAAAAGCCACAGTCATCAAAAGTGCAGGAATGATGAATTTATTACGTTTTTACTTAGTCACCTCCCTTTGCTGAGTCCTTAGCAGAATTGGCAAATTAGGATAATGCGACTATACATATACCAGAAATACTTTTCTAAACTGCAAATGGAAGCACATTTTGAGTTACTAAACTGCTGTTTTTACAGAGGTTAATATTTATCTACAACACAACCTATTAGAAGTTTCACATTTTAAGATATGCACCATCAATTAACATAATTTTACAGTTACTGATTACTAAATGCAATAATAATATTACATTTTAGTTTAAAAGCAAAATATACTGTGTCATGCCTAATAGTACAGCCATATACTATAGAAATTATTCTGATGAGAGAGAGAGAGAGAGAGAGAGAGAGAGAGAGAGAGCGCACATGTGCAAGAGAGAAAAAGAGAGAGAGAAATGTAATAGTTATATATATCCTGCCTAACTCCTTGGCATTGCTAATGTTGATATGATTTTGACCACAGATATGTTATCTATTACTCCCTGATGACCTGCTTGCTCGGTATTGTTCCATTCAGTCTCTATGTATTGGTCCACACACTAGTGATGTTCGCCCGTCGAGCGCCCCACAAATCCATGCTGCACAGTGCATTCTAAGCCCTGATTGGCTGCAGGTGCAAGGCTTTGCCCAATCAGGGCACAGTGAAAAGCTGGTTGTTAAGGAGTGGACTGGGAAGCTGGTTAACAACAGATGACTCATCAGCTGTCAGCGGGCTTCCCTGCTGAATAAAAATAAAAATTGTCAGCAATACAATACGTTGGTGAGGTCAGCCTTCAAAATGGGGACTTTTGATTTTTTAAGTTTGGGTCCCAAAGACTTTAATAGGATTCGCAGTTTGGGTCCAAACTTTTTCCATGTTCAGGTGCGAATGGAACTGAGGGGGGGGGGGGGCAGTCAGCCCATTACTACCCCACACTATGCATACTTTGCCCCATGTAGGGCTATAGCCTCCCTGCACTAGCTTCCTGAATAAGTTATGATGGTCACTAGTAATTAGCCAAACAGCTCTGGGTTTGGTTCAGCAGGGGTTCAATGAACTTCAAAGAAGTTCAGGTGCCAAACCCATACTCCATTGACACCATTGGGAGCCAAATCTGTCAAATTAAAAATGCTTTGAGGGTAATTTGCAAGGGAGTGGGGATTTCCCTGCTAACCATCAACCAATACAAAAAAAAAAGTAAAAATGTTTAAAAACTCCATGCAGCTGGGGTAGGAGTGATTTTTTAGCACTGACATTTACAAAGGAAAACAGTTTTAAAATTGTCAGCAAATGACTTTGACAGCGGCCATTTCCAGATTAAAACCACACACAGACCCCCTTCACAAGTCTACTATGTATTTTTGGGAGCCTTTAGAGGGGTTTGTATGCTGTGTTTTTTTTTAAGAAGCTGCCATTTGCCGGCAATTTAAACGTTTTTGTTTTTTTTTCTTTGTTAATTTTTTCTGTAGCACATGCTACTGCAAGAGCAAAAAAAAATAAAAATACCCAAGAGTGCCCCCAAAATGCATGTCAGACCCTTTGAGTCTGGTATGGATTTTAAGGAGGTACTGCACTCACACACACAAAAAAAAAGTGTGAGGTTCCCCTAAAAATCCATACTAGACCTATAAATGGAACATGCAGTCTGGCTGGCCAGTAAATGAGAGGAATGCACCCCCACCAACCATACGAGGTCACATGCTCATCCAGCTTTTTCTGGGTCAGGCAGCCAGGTAAGCAGCCGGGGGATCAGATGAACGCTAGGCAATCACTGTGTTATGAGGGTCTAAGCTGAGAGACTGCTGCCTGTTTGAGAATCCACAGCCTGATCGCTGGGAATCATGAGTCACCAAGCCGTTGGGACCTGATTAGCCGTCTGCCAGAAAGTGGTGAGTTAAACTGGTGAACTTCATGTCCTGGACTGAGTGGTAAGCTGAATGCTGGTGGGGGGCGAGAGGAGGAGAAGTCAGATTTCAGCTGCTGCAAGAGGGAAAGGGGATTGCTTCCAGTAAATGTAGCCCCTTCCGACCCTACTTTCCAGGTTCCTCTTCCTTTTTTGCTGCCGGTCATCGTCCCCGCAGCGCTTCTGGCTTCCCCTCCTCTCCCCTCCCGCCAGATGCTGTGGGGCATGGTGAGCAGATCTGACTTCCAGATTCACATAAAACCCACTGCTTTCAACCAGCAGCTCCGAGTGTGGGCTGCTTGTCCCCTTCTTGTTTGCATATGCACGGTTGAGCAGGGAGGAGCTGTACTGGGCGGGGGGGTTGAGCAGAGAGTGCACCACTGGGGGAAAGGGCTTGCCCCGTCACCTTGTGTAGGTAAAACCAGAAACTCAGAGGGCCCAGTACGGGCCTGGACCGGCCGGGCAGGGACCTGCCCAGACCCGTTCTGGGCCCTCTGCGTTTACTAAACTACCTACACAGGGTGATGTGGCAAGTGCTTTCCCCAGTGACACAGTGTAAAACAGGGGTAGGCAAACTTTGAGACGTGGAGATCTACCTGAACAACATGAAAGATCAAACATCATTGGGGTTTTGCACCCTTTTTTTTAAAGAAATTAACTAGCAAGGCCTAACTAAATAGTAAGAAACATTTAGAAATAATAAATATCTTCTCTCTTCCTTTAGGACCACCGTGTCAACCGCCACCAAAAGTGAAAGATAAGATGTGGGCTTACCAAATAAAATCGACCTCCTTTTTAAGAGTGGTCAATAAGCCCTCTTAATGCTCAAACTCAATGGCAACTCTTCACACAGATCC
This sequence comes from Lithobates sylvaticus, assembly GCA_028564925.1. Lineage (NCBI taxonomy): Eukaryota > Metazoa > Chordata > Amphibia > Anura > Ranidae > Lithobates > Lithobates sylvaticus. Next base: position 457,337,847 of record CM053029.1, on the reverse strand, counting down.
AGTGCTGTTTTGGTGTAAAGCTCCTCAGATGAGTGGTATGTATGTTCAAACAAGCAAAGTCTTGCTATGGGAAAGGTATTTGAATAGTGTAAACACACAAACATTTTACTTGTGTACTATGGCAAAGTACAGGTTCAGTTATTTGCTGTCTTTGTATGTTTAAATAGTATTTTATTACTTTGTTGAGTGTAATCTTTCAACCAAATTATAGTTTGCTTTGAGCAGTTTGTGGTCTTTAGTTACATGAGTGCAGTTCACCATATAACTGTACATTTTTACCTCTAGGCATCAAGGATATGGGAGTAAACATGTAAATGGGGCAGATTCCTTTCCTTGCTCCCAGTCCTTGTCTGCAATTATTGTAAAGACAAAGACAGGGTGAATTTGAACAATGCGAAATTTACGGTATGACACCTCTGAAAGCACAATTACACGAAAAAGGTGTATATATTTCTTTATTCTTACCGGACACAGTGCACTATGGGAAGCGCCACGTCAAACCAATCATGAGATTGCAGACATGGTGCTTCATTCGCTGGGTTTGGAGCTGCTTTATGGCGCAATGCTGCTCGGCGTCCAGCGGGGTGCTTTGTTCTCAGTGTGAGAACAAAGTCACTTCCGGCACCCGGCGGGCTACAAAAACATGGCCGTCGCCTAATCCCCTTGTGTTCAGTGGAGAGGGGAGGCCCCTCCCCTCTCCACTGAACAAGCAGAGAAAGACAGGAAGTAGCTGAAGAGAGAGAGAGACAGACGCAATATGAAGGAGGACAGTGCTGGGGACACACATGTGAGGAGGACAGCACTGGGGACACACATGTAAGGATGACAGCACTGGGGACACACATGTAAGGAGGGGCTCCACTGCTGGGGACACAGATGTAAGGAGGGGCTCTGCTGGGGACACAGATGTAAGGAGGGGCTCCGCTGGGGACAGAGATGTAAGGACGGACTCTGCTGGGGGCACCTGATGCAAGGACGGACTCTGCTGGGGGCACCTGATGCAAGGACGGACTCCGCTGGGGGCACCTGATGTAAAGACGGACTCTGCTGGGGGCACCTTGTTGCCTTGAGAAAAAGGCAAGCTGTGAAACATTGTTGCAATAAAGCTACTACATCATCCTCCTTGTTTACGTGTTAAAGTCATTTGAGTGTCTACAATACCTGTTGCTACATTATTTGTTTTGTCTGGAACACTGCTGATGGGGGCACAGATTTAAGGAGGGACTTTTCTGGGGACACAGATGTAAGGAGGGACTCCGCTGATGGGGACACTGATGCAAGGAGGGGCTCTGCTGGGGACACTGATGTAAGGAGGGACTCCGCTGGGGGCACCTGATGCAAGGACGGACTCTGCTGGGGGCACCTGATGCAAGGACGGACTCCGCTGGGGGCACCTGATGCAAAGACGGACTCTGCTGGGGGCACCTTGTTGCCTTGAGAAAAAGGCAGGCTGTGAAACATTGTTGCAATAAAGCTACTACATCATCCTCCTTGTTTACGTGTTAAAGTCATTTGAGTGCCTACAATACCTGTTGCTACATTATTTGTTTTGTCTGGAACACCCAGTCATTTATTTTGGATAGAGTGTTGATACCACCTTCCTTTGACTATATATCAGATATTTACATCTCATGAAACTCCTTGTGGGAGTGACTCTGGTCATTTAAAAGTAGCTTTGTATTGCAATCTCTATATATAGGTCACTCAACCTGTTATTTTGTACCATATTCCTGCTATTCATTGCACAAGTTTTTATGTTAAGACCATTTGCTTTTCTGTTACTTTCATTCTCTTCTACTACAGATGGCGGGATGGCACAAGAGAAACAATTGTTTACTATAATAATGCACTCATTATGCTGGGTCATCATCTTTACTACCTAGCTGGGTGAATTTTTGCTAAATTAATGAATTCATTAAATTATGTAGTGCTTCTTGATCTTGTGGGGTTTAAATGTTTCTGTGTTTATTTGAAGTGCTCCCCGATGAAGGGCCATGGCCAAAATATGTGGTAAACTAAAAAGCATCAGGGCAAAACTGGAAATCTTCCAATTCTCTGTTTACAGTGAGTTGAACATGTGTGTGGTGACATCCCATGCTAAGTATTGGAAAACTCTCATCTAAACACTAGATTGTCTGGTGGCTGATCATTGACATCTTTTATTCCACATACTACATATATACCATGAATAATACCAAAATATGTACAGCATTGAGGGTTGGGTTTATTTAAGTATTTAGAATTAAAGACTAAGTTCTAAGAGGGAATTCAGTTTGCAAGCATAGTTAGTGCTTAATGAATGTTTATTAGATTCACTGTGCACAGGCGTATTTTATGTGAGAATTAGCAATGAGCCAGGTGGGATTTGGGGGATCTCTAAGTGCTTAGCTATCAAATCCAAATGTCTCTTAAAAAATTAAAAAAATTGTGAAAATGTCTAGTAATATATAAAAATGTCTTGCCCTAATTTATCCCATTTTAATATTTTGGATAGGACTTTAAATTGAGCTGGATTACTTCTGTAGTCATTCAGATACCATCTCTTATTTTACAGAGCAAGGTTAGAAAAAGAATGTTTAAATATGACACCTTTGATGTGCATAAAGATGTGTGTTTAAAGCGGAACTTAAGTCGTTTTTTCATCTAATAAATCTTCTGCCCTTGTTGTTTTAACTTTGGATAGTAAAACATTTTTTTCTGTCAGTACATACCTTATACAGCCTACTTCCTGTTCCTTGTCTGGTCATTAGCCTAGGCTTATGACATCATGCACAGCTCTCTATCTCACTCTTGTAAGAGTTTGCCAGGAAGGGAGGGGGTGAGTCATAAGAGGGCCCATGAGAGCTGCAGAGCTGGAGGTGTGCCCCTGTGTGCCTGTGTAAATCCAGGAAGTGAACAGGCAGCACCTTCAGCTGCCCACAGTTAAAATGGATGCAGCCAGACTCAGTGGAGGGAGATTTCTGCCGCATATTTGGCAGGTACAGAATCACAGTATATATAAAATAATATGCAGTGGTTGGAGGGAAGCTTCAAAAATGGCAAAGATGTTTTTTAATACAAATTATGTGAGCAGACCGTAGTTTCTCTTTAATATCTGCACGTTCTTGCTGACAGAGATAAACAAACTATGCATTGCTACACATAAGATTATGAGGTGGATTAGACCACTACAAGGATGCATGTAGATCATTTGATACGTGTCACAGCTAATTGTGTAAGTCATATGCATTTATTGACACTGAATATATTTCCTTTTACTCCAAGCAATGGCAGTAGCCAGTCAATAGTGAAAAATGTTGGTTCTGCCCATATTAAAACCAACTTCAGCACAGAGAGGAAGGTAATGTCAGCATAACAAGCAGACCAGCATCAGGAGCACATGGTGAGTGTTCAAACCATTTTAACATTACATTTTTGTAACTAATTACCTGAGGATGTCGACTGTATGATTCTATACTTTCCTCAGAAGTCATCACAAACAGCATGCCTGTATAGTGCCTAGACAGAATTGTGCGTTATTTATGGTGCTGTTGCTTCCGATCTTATATTAATTCATGGCATGTGCTTTAAAAAAATATATGTAAAATAATGAGACTAATAAAGGGCCATTTTTGGCAAAAGAACACGTTCAGTATAATCAACAGTAGCTTCTATAAACAGTAGCTTCTATAAACTTTAGGAGTTGAACCTTTTAAAGCCACCAACAACAACATTAAATTAGTTTTATAGTCACAGCATACACTTTAAATTTTATATCAGCATTGTAATAGCAATACAAACACCAGTCATTTGTAAAATAATTCAATGTAAGTTTACTTGAAAAATCTCCTTTGCACAACTTCCTGGATTCTCTGCTGATTTTTCTCTGCTGTTTACTTTCATTTTCTAAGAACTACATATCCCATGGTACCTTGCTGTCTGCAAACAGTGATTGCCTCCTGAAGCTCCTCCTCTCAACAGCTCTGTAGTTCAGAAGGTAGGCTCTAGGAATTCTGTCACAGGGCATAGTGAACATGTGTCGAATAAATATGTGGAATTCTTCACAAAAAAAAAAAAAAAATTTTTTTTACAAACTTCAGGATCATTCAGATTAATAGGAGTAGGCTACAAATAATATAAATACAATGCAGAAATGTAGAAATTTATATATTGTTTAACATTTTGACTATAGAAATGCTTTAATTTGTACCTTCCCTATTACAGTGAATGCTGAAACAACACCAAATCCCAGAACTCTTGCCAGAGTTTTAGTAAAACAAAAACTGAACTTCACGTATCCCTAATGACTACCTATGTAGGGGGTGGATATTATTAAGCGTAATCAAAGACGTTACTGATTTCCAGTGTAAAGAGGCTATTGTTGGGGGTGCAATATACCAGAGACATCCAACATGAAGCACTAGGCAGTGTAGAGAGGGTACTATGGGGAGCTATTAGCAGGAAAGGTGGCCACATCAAACATTTTCTGTGCTACCCTATTATATGAAATTACACCCTTCCTCAATTGGCATACTGGCTTATGCACACACAAATAAAGGCCATTCGACCGCTCGGGCTGCTCTGTCTTCTGTCTGTAACAGGCTCAGTTAGGAGTTCACCCGATGCTCGCAGGAGATGGCCAGCCTGGTATTCCAACATGGCGGGGGCCTGTCCAATATTCACTTCATAAGACGCACAGGCATTTCCCCCCATTTTTTGGGTAAAAAAGTCCATGTTATGGAGTGAAAAATATGGTATTTAGTATGTCATTCTCTCTGGCTACCCTTCCATTTCTCAGTCTCAATAATTCTGTAAAAGTTCTCACAAGAGTAGCCACATTTAATAAAAATATATTTTATGATGATTTCATGAATGTAAAACTATCTCAATATATGTAATTTTAACCACTTGCTGACCAGCCACCATCATTATACTGCGGCAGGTCAGCACGTTCCCCCGAGCTGTCGTAGCTATAAGTCAGCTCCTTTAAGCGGGATAGCAGGCATGCGCACATGCCCGCTGCACTGCAGGGGTGCCGTTGCTCATGGCCGATGGTCGCGGTGACCGCCGGCCACGAGCAATCACGGGCACGAGAGGCAGAACAGGGATGTTCTGTGAGGAGAGACAGATTGTGAGTTCCTAATAGCTAGGAACCCCGATCTGTCATCCCCTCTAGTCAGTCCCCTCCCCCTACAGTTAGAACACACAGTCAGGGAACACAGTTAACCCCTTGATCACCCCCTAGTGTTAACCGCGTCCCTGCCAGTGGCATTTATACAGTAATAAGTGCATTTTTATAGCATGGATCGCTGTATAATTGTCAATTGTCAAAAGTGTCCGATGTGTCCGCCATAATTTCGCAGTCAAGATAAAAATCGCAGATCACTACCATTACTATTAAAAAAAAAAATAATAATAAAAATGCCATAAATCTATCTCTCTATTTTGTAGACGCTATAACTTTTGCACAAACCAACCGTATCGCAAAAAATGCTTGGTCATTGAGCAGCCCTATCTTCGGGGGGAGAAGTGGTTAATAGCACCTTCCCTTTACCGCTTGTTCATTTTTTATTTTTTTTTCTGAGGAATGACTTAGATGTATGTTGTTGCTGTGTAGGGTGGGATAGATCAAATGTGGCTTTCTGGGGGAGAAGGGAGGAGGCAGAGTTTGATTGATTGATATATATATATATATATATATATAATATATATATATATCAATCAAAGTGATGTGTAAAAAATATTGCGCTACTCTGTAAAACAGGAGAAAATCAGCTACACACAAATGTGACAAACATTCATATGAACAATGGGTGAAAATGTAGCGCTAAAGAAATGACAAATATAAATGAACAATTTAAATGTGGGGGGCGTGTCCGGACGTGGAGCTGAGAAGACGTGCCTCAGCTGAGCTCTTCTCAGGAGATTACAATCCACCGCCATCCGGAGCGATTTCTCGGCCAAAAAAGCCCCATCCACCCCGAGAAACCTGTGGGACCCCTCGCCCTACCCGACCGGAGCAGATTGCGGCGCTGACGGGAGAGAGGAGCCGCGCCATTCGGGTCTATTTGGTGCCACAGTGCACGAGGCACCCGGCGCCATCTTGCGGCCTTCGGGCCCGTCGGCCTCCACAAGCCCCGGCCTCGCCTGACCCACCTCGGCGGTAAACCGCGGCCACCACCAGCTACAGCACCAGCGGTCATCCGGGGGCGGACAATCCGAACCACTGGAAGCAGCTCCCCTGCATCCCGGCGACGCCTCCCGGACCGACAGACCCAGGCATCTGCAGACCCAGGGACGGAGTGAGTACCCTAACCACCCGCTTAGGCGCCCCGAAAAACACCACCCCAGTAGCAACGGCCCCCCCCGCCTGACTGTGAGATAGGGAGAGACACCAGGCCCACACAGAGAGCAAATTATAGCGGCGGCCGTCGCTTAAAATTGAGCTCCCGGCTCCGGCCTACCTCCCGGCGGCCATCTTGCTACCCCCAGTGCACCCAGCCCTTCATCCACCAAGCTGCACAGGACACTTCTGCCTCTGCGACTGCCACACTGTGCCCTTACCACTAAAAACACCTGCCAAGCAGTTGACAAAGGGGGCAGCGGGCTGGTACACTCAGACGGCTGCCCGATATCCCCTGAAACACGGCAGCCATCTTGGTACACCCATCTCGGCCAATATTCAGCTGCACCCTGAAAAGGGACAGGGACTGCCTAATTTCAGCGTGGACCTTCTCTCACTACCCCCCACCCCTGCACGCTGCCTGTTTGAAGCAAGTTTACACGAGACGCGGGCCCACAGACCTACGACTCTCAGTTTGTAGCGCACACATGCTGCTAACTTAGTATGATTGTGGGGCGCTCCGCCTGACATCCAGCGTCAAGCTCCAGCTATGCCAGCAAAAACACCTAAAACCCGTTCGGTAATTGCAAAAAAATCCAGCAAAGGCTCATCAATAAATCAGACTGTCTCCGGGTCCATACAGAAATTTCTAGCCACTAGCAGAGCAGGCCCCTGCGCAAGCAACTCCCAAGCCAGACCCTCGAGGCGCAGCGCATCCCCGACCTCACTAACTGCCTCCGTGAGGGAAAGCTCGCCCGCATCATCCTACTGCTCGGATCTCATGGAAGACCCAGGGTCCCCTACGGGTTCCGAAATGACATCCCTAATGAGTGTTATTAAAAAAGAACTGGCTGGCATGTTCCACGGTCTAGAAAAATCTATCAAAAAGGAAATTACGGGGGTGAGAGCGGACATAGCGCACATCCTAGATAGAGTCGAAGAAACGGAACAGAGGCAGGATTCACACGCAACGGCCATAAGAGAGCTGCAGGATACGGTATCACAACTAGCCTTTGCCCACCGTGCCTCGTTATACAAACTCGAAGACCTCGAGAACAGAAATCGCAGAAACAATCTGCGCATTAGAGGCCTCCCTGAGGCAACCGGTGACGATGACCTAGAACCGTCCGTCCGAGGGGTCTTCAACACAATATTGGGAAAACTTCCTACTGACCCGCTGCGATTTGACCGTATACACCGTGCGCTCAGACCTCGCAGCCCCAACACCGAACAACCCAGAGATGTCATATGCCGCCTTCACTATTTCTCAGACAAAAATGCCATTACAGCCAAGCTGAGGAACACCCCTAATATTGACTTCCATGGAGCGATCCTAAGCATCTTCTCTGACCTATCCAAGGAAACCCTGGACCGCCGCAGAGCACTTAAGCCTCTCCTGGAACACCTGCGCCCCAATGGGATCATTTATAGATGGGGCTTCCCGGCGTGCCTTATCGCCACCAAAAATGGTCGCTCACATACCCTCAGATTCCCAGAAGAGTTGCCACAATTCTTAAAAGACCTTAATCTACCTCCAGTAGATCTGCCCGGTTGGCACGACCCGGTCCCGAAGTTTTCACACATTCTGGACTCCCAATGGCAAAAACCACCCACAAGGAACAGGCATACCCCTGCGCAGGGACCTGCACAGTCGCACGGCTAAGAAAAAGGGCCGAGTGGCCTAAAGGCTATGCTTGATGATTCTGCCTTTCACCCCGTTTTTGTTTTGTTTTTTGTTCTTTACTATCTCCCTACATGTTTAGGGTGTTGCAGGCACTCCTACTCCATGAAGCACTTATAAGAAGGGATGCCCACCGGCAAGGAACACGTATCTCCTCTTGTCTACTCAGCCGGGTTTGGCCCGCACTTTGGCGAACTGTCAAGACTCCAGGGGACAACCCCATACAAGAACATTCTACAGTTGGATGAGTACCCCTGCCTTGTATAATGTTATAATGTTATATATTTGTTGCCTCAACAGTAAGAGTTATATGGTTAATACGGGTTTGATTAATATCCACTACTGGAGCAAAAATTTTTCTCTCCCAGGTAATTTGCACTATAGCTGGATGCGGGCGGAGCGTATTGCTCCCATGTACCTCTCACACGGTACACCCCCCCGCCCACACCTCCTCCTGGGGTGGGTGAGAATGGGCAGCCCTCGATTTTCTCGGTCCAGGCCCACAACGAGGCCGTGGACGGTGGCCCGTTCTCCCTCTCCCCACCGGGATCACCGCAGGAAACTGCGTGACAGATTGAAATTTCCCTCATGTGTCCACTTGGACGTTGTTGCTGATTTTGTAAAATTGTCTTTTTCTTCTCTCCCTCCTCTCCTTACTCATTCACACTGTCTCCCTTCCCCTCTCCTGTGTCCCCATCTCCTTGGTTGGCGTGCATGGTATCTTAAGCCTGAGGGGTGCGTCCTACCGACATGATGGCCACAATTAAAATCACCTCCTACAACGTCAGGGGTCTGAATGTCGCAGCCAAAAGACACCAGATAACCCGTGAACTACGTAAATCATCCACTTCCATTGCTTTCCTACAGGAAACGCATCTGACCCACACCACACAGGTCAAACTGACCTCGCCTTACTTCCCCCAGTGGCACTATAGCCTGTCAGACACAAATAAAGCAAAAGGGGTGGCCATAGGATTTGGTAGAGACGCACCCTTCCGGCTTGTAACAATGCGTGCGGATGACCATGGTCGCTTTCTTTTCTTAAAGGGCTTTCTGGGCAACACCCATTGCACATTGGCAAACATTTACTCTCCGAACCACAACCAGCCCACCTTCTTCTCCCAAATCCTAACGGAATTGGCTGAGTTTGCAGAAGGTCTGGTGATATTAGCGGGGGACATAAATATGCCCTTAGACCCCGTCCTGGACACCTCTCAAGGGCGCTCACACATTCCCTTTAAACGCTTGGCCCATGTGAAAAAAAGACTCATAGAGCGACAATTAGTGGACGCCTGGCGCATGCTCCACCCCAAGGACAAAGATTACTCCCATTTCTCGAAAACGCACCTGTCTTATTCCCGCATTGATAATATTTTCATAGACCATTACCACCTCCCACAACTACAATCCGCAAATATAGGTACTGCAACGTTATCAGACCACGCACCTGTATCGATCACCTTGAGCATGCCCTCTTTGGCCCGCCGCTCCTATAACTGGAAACTTAATGATTCCCTGTTATCTAACGAAACTGAAGTTGCAATGATATCTACACAGATATCGCAATATTTTAATGAAAATAAGCCTGCAGAGTCCTCTCCAGCAATAATATGGGAAGCCCACAAGGCTACTATGAGAGGCCGGTTTATCGAACTAGGGGCGAGGAAGAAAAGAGAGCATGGTCAACAACTCGAGCGAGTCTTGCAGGAAATAGCAGACCTGGATAGACAACACAAGCTTTCTCTACACACAGCACATTTAGAAGCCCTAACGCTGAAAAGAGAAGAACTGAAAAATCTCTTGAACTTAGACACCGTTAGAAAATTTCAACACTATTCGCAAAAACTGTACGAATGGGGGAACAAACCGGGTAGACAGTTAGCGAGATCACTTAAAGAAAAGCAGACCAGGTCATTTATACCGAAAATAAAACTACCTAATGGGAATTTAGTGCATGCAACCCCACAGATAGCGAAGGCCTTTAGGGAATATTATGCAGACTTATACAATGTACAATGCAACTCACCGGCCCTGACTGTGCAAGAAAGACGACGGCGTATGCTTGCATACTTAAGGGAAGCGAATCTTCCGAAACTGTCACTCCGATCCCTCAAAGAACTGGAGGCTGAACTCTCTGTTGAGGAATTCCAGACAGCCTTGAAATCAACCCCGACAGGTAAAGCCCCAGGGCCCGACGGATACACTATCCTCTATTACAAAAAATTTAGCGATGTTCTCTTACCCCACCTTACGGCCTACGCCAACTCTATCTCACAGTCCTCGGGTCTTCGCCCAGAATCCCTTACAGCTCACATCTCGGTCATCCCCAAACCGGGAAAGGACCCCACCCAATGCAGCAGTTACAGGCCAATTTCCCTGCTAAACGTAGACATCAAACTCTACTCTAAAGTAATGGCCAATAGACTTCTCCCCCTCATTCCCAGCTGGATCTCCACGGACCAGACGGGCTTCATGCCACATAGAGAAGCCAAAGACAATTCCCTCCGGGCAATATCGCTGATACAGTACGCCCAAAGATCGGCCCAGTCCACCCTACTTATATCCACTGATGCTGAAAAAGCGTTCGACAGGGTGGACTGGGACTATCTGAAAATGACCCTACGCCATCTCGGGTTGGGGCCTAAAATGTTCCATCGCATAATCTCCCTATACTCCTCCCCCACAGCCCAAATCCGGATAAATGGTACCCTTAGCGACTCATTCCAACTGTTCAATGGGACTAGACAGGGGTGCCCCCTCTCACCCCTCCTGTTCGCCCTCACCCTAGAACCCTTTCTAGCAACCGTGAGGCGCGACATAAACATTCACGGGATCCAGGTTGGCAATAAGACCCACAAATACGCGGCATATGCCGACGATATCTTATTTTTCACGCAACAACCCCACATCTCACTCCCCAACCTAATGAAGGCCTTCTCCACCTTCCAGACAATATCTAACTTTAAAATCAACCTATCAAAGTCTGAGATTTTAAATATTAATCTACCCAACAGGGAGGTAGAACGATTAAAACCACTTTTTCCCTTTAGATGGGTTCACCGTAGCATGAAGTATTTGGGAGTATTTCTCACACCCAACATCCAGTCCCTCTTTAAACATAATTACATCCCTCTGCTGAATAACATCAGAAATGACCTCACAAAATGGAAAACGCTTGCACACACATGGCTGGGTAAAGTGAACATAGTCAAGATGAATATCTTGCCTAGAGTGCTATTCTATTTTCAAATGCTACCAACGGGTGTGCCCATAGGGTTCTTTTCCTTGCTGCAGACCATGGTCTCCCGCTTTATCTGGAGGAACGGCCATCCCAGAGTGTCCAGGGATGTGCTTTTTCGTCCCAAGGGCGCTGGGGGTCTGTCCCTCCCAAACTTTAAGGCGTATTATAACGCTGTGGTCCTGTCAAGGATCTCAGAGTGGAGATATGCCGCCAAATCTAAACTATGGGTAAGTCTTGAAAATGCTCTAAGCAATACGGACCTAGCAGTCACTCCATGGCTCCCACGCCCCCACAGACACCTAGCCACAACCACCTCATCGTTAACTACTTCCACCTTGGACATCTGGGACTCTCTGCATAGAAAGTTCTCTTGGTCTTACACATCACCCCTGCTGCCACTCCTGGACAATGCCTTCTTCCAACCTGGTCAACTAGATCCCGGCTTCCAGGCCTGGTCCCCAAACAGACCTCTCCTACTTCACCATGTTCTTCAAGCCAACACTCCCAAATCCCTGAGGGAGATTCTGGGCTCTAAACCACCAGTGCTCCTTGATAAATGGAGGTATATTCAACTGCGGCACTTCCTCGGTTCCCTCCAGCAGCCTCTGAGGGGGCTACAAGACCTAAACGGCATTGAGGAAATACTATACCCCGCAGACCCACCTGAGCACGGCATCTCACTTTTTTATAAAGCACTCATCAAGTTACAAGACGACAAACACCCCTCCTTCCTTGCGAAATGGGAGGCAGATCTGGACTCCTACCTCCCAGACAACCAAAAGGATAAAGTGTTACAGCTGGCCCATGTCTCCTCAATAGCGTCAAAAATGACCGAGGTCAATTACAAATTACTAACTAGATGGCACTATACCCCATCAAAGCTCCATCGGATGTTCCCCGCCAATTCCCCGTTGTGTTGGAGGAATTGTGGGAACAATGCAACCCACGCCCACATATGGTGGTCGTGCCCACTTATCCGCCCCTTCTGGGCCAAGGTCATCCACAGTATACACCAGATTTCCAATGTCAACCTTCCCTCCGAACCCTGGATCATCCTCTTCCACGCAACCAAGGAACCAATTGGAAAGTACAAACGTTCTATAGTCCCTCACCTACTTAACACAGCCAAGGCATTAATACCCGCACTGTGGGGCCAGCCAGAGACTCCGACACTGAAAACATGGTTTCAAAAAATATCCGAAGTTGCCCTTATGGAAGACATCACACACCGCGACAGGAACTCCTCGGAACGCCACACCTTGACCTGGTCCCAGTGGACGGACTTTAAAACCACCACAACCTACAAGGAGATAATCGCTCAATGAGTGATAGGCCCGAACTCTCATATAAAGACCCAGGCCTCATACACCCTAAGTGGCCCTGTGAGACAATCGCCCGCATATATGCTTACTCCCCTTGTTTCTGTAATAATACAGTTTAAGTTTTCTTTGTATGAAGGTTACATGCACGCCGACCACACCCCCCCCCCCTTCCCCCCCCTCTCTTTTCGCTATCTTTCCTCCCTTCATTTCCTCCCCCCCCTCCTTCTGTTCTTCCCTGGATACTCCAGACTACACATGGCTAGACTATGCACTTCTATCGTAATGTCTGATTTATCACAATTGTTGCATGGTCTGCTCTGAAGGTTTATACTGCTTGTTTGTCTTTTATTTCTTCAATAAACATTTATTAAAAAAAAAAAAAAAGAACAATTTAAATGTGAAAAAATTGGTAGAATAAGTGCCAAGAAAATAAATGTGAAAACGGTGAAAAAGTTCTAAAAAGGTCAGCCCAACCAAATGGGGATTCTTCCCAAACTGGAACTATGATGACAACTGAAACAATTTGACATCCGTAGATTGATAATATCCAAGAATAGTAGAAATGGTTACTCTTACCAGATCCCAAGGACCCGAATGCCAGTGGCACCAGGTCACACAGGCATGGATACCGCGATCAGTGGTTCGACAAGGATGTTCCAAGGGATCATCAGCAGCCTTCAGAAGCCAGGGAACTCTCAAACAAACTCCCGTTGACAGCAACAGCACACCAAGGAAGCCGGGGTGGAACGGTCAGGCAGGAAAATCGGACATCACGTAGAAGAGTAATCGCAGGTCTGTTGGTCCTGTCAGCAAAACACACACACACAGTATCCAGTTACTGAGAAAAAAATATATAAAAAATATATATGTGTTGACTGCGCTCCCTTGTATTATGTGTTTTTAAAGTGCTTCAAGCAAAATATGCATTTAAATATACCACAATAAAAATTTATAAGTTTGTATACATTAGTGATAATAGAAGTAATAATAATAATTAATAAAAATCAATATTTTCTTCTGCTGTTCACCCGTGACTTCCAATATTAATTATTGCGTGCCAAAAAAACAAAATTAATTTAGGCAAAACAAACCAAACGAAAACAAAAAACAATAAATGTCCGTAGTAATTTCTGCTGGTGCTGAGAAAGCAATCTTCAGCATAAAAGTGTTTCAATCCTCCTAATTCTTGTGTCCGTGCTTCCTTTATCCACCACTATAGTGACGATACCACCACCACCATAAGAATTGGCCACTCACCAGATGTTAATATAATGAATGCCTTTGGTTCATTGGTAGGGATAACCACTCCACTCCTCTCAGGTCTATGCTGTTTCCAATATACAGATTTACCAATGTCCAACCTCATAAAAAATGAACAACGATCATTGCGCAGTATGTCTGTGCTTTTATTTATAAAAAGGTAAAAACAAATGGGTTCACTCACATTTTTAAGTGCCTATCAGTTGGCACCAAACTTATCCAGCCGCTCGAATGGGTACAGATGGCTGAGGATATTGCCTGTCTCTCCTGTGTCAGCGTGCGTCCCAAGCCTCCTTTTGTTTAACCGGAAGTGACGTAGTCCGTGTTTTAGCAGCCTCCAGTTACTGTATATTATGTACACTTAGGAAAGAATCCAGGCCTTTTTTAAAGCAATCTACTGAGCTGGCCTATTCCACATTTCCACAGCTCTTAACACATGAGCTAAATGTTGGTGGACATCGGCCGGTTAAAAAAAATACTACTGGCAGACTTAGCAAAAATATACCCATCCATATCAGACCAATGTTGGAGGGGTTGCGGTCACAAAGGCACTCTTCTGCACATTTGGTGGTATTGTCCTGTGATCAGACCTTACTGGGAAGACATTAAGTCCCAAATCAAAGAAATTATGGGCATAGACATACCTCTCTCCCCGGTTCACTTCCTGCTACACATTCCTCCCATGCCATTGAGCCAGTACAAGAAAAGTATGCTGCCTCACTTGCTAAATGCAGCTAAGCGGCTACTCCCCATATTCTGGAAGCGCCCGCAAAACCCGGGAGGAATGGCGTCGCAAGGTGGGTGACATCCGAGAAGCAGAGGATTGGATCGCCACCTGCAGTAGTGCCCATGACTGCTTCACTGCAACTTGGCATCCCTGGAACGTGTATGTCTCGGACCTGGGCCACATGCCTTCCAGTTTATATGTAGCCCTCCTGGAACTGGCGGAGCCATCCCTGAGGGGGCGCCCTCGAGGCCCACAGACAGGAACCAAGAGCTGAAAGGGCTCCAACACACCAATATGTCATTTAACTAATCGAGGGAAGGGGGACGGGATGTTCTTTCCTCTCCTTTTTAGTTTTCTAGCATGTGTGAACATGTCGACAGGGCTCGGAGCGGAGGCGGAGTCGGACGTGAGGTTACAGGTATGCTCTAACCCACCTTTTTTTTCCCTTCTTTTTCTCCCATTACCACTTTCTAATACTCTATGTTTTAACTGGTTATGGCCGCCTATCCACAGATGGCCTGTATGTTAGATGCCAGGTGATGGGCGAGAAATAGACG
The DNA here is from genome assembly GCA_028564925.1 of Lithobates sylvaticus. Taxonomy (NCBI): domain Eukaryota; kingdom Metazoa; phylum Chordata; class Amphibia; order Anura; family Ranidae; genus Lithobates; species Lithobates sylvaticus. The sequence continues at coordinate 457,322,737 of CM053029.1, read as the reverse complement.
AGTAGGTTGGCCTGACAAGAACTGGCGGTCTGATGCCATGGGTCACCCTGATCTGTAGGGGGAAATGGCACCTTTGTGCCACCATGGTACAGACGCCTGGACTTAGGGGGGCCTGGGCGGGAGGTGGTGTGGGGAGAGGTTAGCTGGAGGCGCAAGTCCGCCCCCCTCCCCCATGCACGCCCACCTGGCCCATCCCTTAACCCCATGCGATGCGCCATGATTTAAGTATTGTACAGGATGCCGGACAAATTTAGTATGCGTAAGAACTCCTCTTAGATGGACAGATATGTCTCATATTCAGTGGAAAGTATGACAGGTTGAGACTGCCTAGCCCAATAAACAGGTTGAGACTATCTCGCCGACCCGTTTCTTGATAAATGCTTTTTCTATAAACTTAAGTTGCATCAAAGTACAACAGTGACTGTTTATCATTTATGTTCTCATATTCTTTCCATGTGAAAAACAAAAAAGGACTGATTGGTGTACTACATGAAGCCACCACCTTTGGCAAATGTTTTTTTTTATATTGCAATGTAATGCCCTGTCTTTCATAAATAAAGATTTATTTATTTATTTTTTAAAGAAAAAAAAAGGCCAACATTCGGCCCGTGTGTATGTCGGTCGATCCGGCAGAAGCCAGCCATTTGGCCGGCTTCTATCGGACGAGCATGCTGGGAAATCAGCAGCTGACCGACTCCTGTCAGAACACAACAGCTCAGCCGGGAAGATCACTGCACTAACTTTGCATAGTTAGTACAGCGGCTCCAACCGAAGCCGACAGTTTTTTTTTTTTTGTTTAACCCGATGGGTTGGGTGTGTACCAGGTATTACTGTAAAGAAGCCTTTCTGCATTTGGAGATGAAATCTCCTTTCCTTTAGATGTAACAAGTGCCCCCTTGTCCTTTGTGATGACCTTAAAGTGAATAATTTATACATGTTGATCACACCCCCCCCCCCCCAATCTCCTCTTCTCAATAATAATAAATTCACCAGCTCAGCATAATACTGTGCAGTTCACATTATGTGCTATTAATGACTATACCTGACTAAGAAATGGGTAATACAGAATAAAAATACTCTAAAATATCTCACACTCTGTCAAGGTCATTTGCACAATGACATAATCTGTATCTTGCATTTTAGGTTCAATGGTTCCAGGTAAAAATAGTATAAAAGGGTGTAAAATTCTGAACTCAGATTAGGGTGAAAACAAACTGGAAAACATCAGGCTTGAAGGGATAAAGCTAGTCACATTGCCTGACAAATATCTTATACAAGACTGGTTGAAAGAGTATTGTTTTAAATACATTACATTGACCTTTTCAGTCAGGATTACTGCCACATTCACATTTGTTACAGTATTATTAAAGTAATTTATAGGTAAATTCAAAGTAATTTTCAGTAAAAATCTGCAAGCCATATAATTTCTATAATTCATTATGACTCTTTTCTCTGGTGCAATATACGTTCCATTTTAATTTTAATAAGCAATTTATTATGTCAGTTCAAAGGTGAAATTAAATTGAAGCTAATAAGAGGGTAGACGGTAAAGATAAAAATAAACCAGCTGCTTTATTCATGAGATATACTATATATGCTAGGCATTCCCAAACAGAGAAAACGGGCAAGCTTTTCTGCGTCATTTGAAGAACAGTTCTATCTAAACCTGACATTTCACTACTTTTTTGTGAAATGGTAGGGGTACTTTTGTACCCCCTTACCATTTCACACAGGGGGGGGGGAAAGAGGTTTAGAGGATAAAGGAGTCGATTGTATACTGGTACGTGTTTATTTTAAATATTTAACCAGTCTTGAGGAAATGTAAAGAAGATGTAAACATTTTCTCTAAACCTGTATATATAAAATGAGAACAGAACATTGTGAAATAGTAGGCCTGTACTAAATTAGTCCCCTAAGTGCGTAAAATCCTATTTGCAAGTTTGCTCATTTTTTTTCTCCAGGTAGAAAAGCTGCTGATGCAAGATCTTCTATTAGTATTTTGATATTTTGTGTAGTATTTTGATGTCTGCAGAAATCAGTAGTCATACCTTCTCTTAAATTCTCTGCCAATATGAATCGGAATGTGCTGGGGATTACACAGCCACAAAATGCAGTCCAAGAGAAAGGAAGGGTGCCTATATTAAGCTGAGAAATGGATAGGCTTACCATTCTTCCAATGCAATTATCCGCAGCCAGGCATCTTACCTCAGACAGACCATCACCTGATTCACATACACGCAGTCCTTTTACAACAAAAAGATGTTGAATTTCAACTGCCTCTGACCATGCTTTAAGGGTTTGTATTGTCTTCTTCTGGATCAACTGTGGGTATAGGGTTTTGTATTTGGAGGTTTTTGTTTTATTTATTTATTCTTATTTTTCTATTGGTTGAAATAGATTCATGCTTGTCTTTTTTTCATCCTCATTAACTATGTAACAATAAATTTAAGACACGCATAGAGTTTGTTTTTTCCAACATTTTTTCTTTTTTGAAGTTAAACTTATACTGTATTTATTGGCGTATAACACACACTTTTTCACCCTGAAAATTGGGTGCAAATAGCTTGTGCGTGTTATACGCCAATACTTCAATTTTAGCTTCCTCGGTGGGGACATGGAGGCGGGCAGGACTAGCGCCATCAGATTACATACAGTGAAAATCTCCTGTTTACTTGGTGGCCTCTGTAATAGGAAGTCCCATCTCCTGGGACGCCATTGGAACACTATTCTGTCTATCATAGGAGATTCTCACTGTATGTAATCTGTTGGCGCTCATCCCACCCCCTCCCTGTCCCCTCTAGGCTGCAGATGGGCATCGTTCAGGCTACACTGATGACAATGGTGAGGCTGCTGCATTGATGGCAATGGGGAGGCTGCTGCATTGATGGCAATGGGGAGGCTGCTGCAATGATGGCAATGGGGAGGCTGCTGCAATGATGGCAATGGGGAGACTACTGCATTGAAGGCAATGGTGAGACTGCTGCATTGAAGGCAATGGTGAGACTGCTGCATTGAAGGCAATGGTGAGGCTGCTGCATTGAAGGCAATGGTGAGACTGCTGCATTGAAGGCAATGGTGAGGCTGCTGCATTGAAGGCAATGGGGAGGCTGCTGCATTGATGGCAATGGGGAGGCTGCTGCATTGATGGCAATGGGGAGGCTGCTGCATTGATGGCAATGGGGAGGCCACTGCATTGATGAGGCTGCATTGATGGCACTTGTGTTGCTGCAGATGGGTATTGATCAGGCTGCATTGATGGCAATGGGGTGGCTGCAGATGGGCATTGACCCTTATTTTGCTTCAAAGTTCCTTATTTAAAAAAAAATTTTTTCCTGAAACTTCCCTCTTAAAATGAATGTGCCTGTTATACACTGATAAATATGGTATTTGTTTCAATAAGAAGGTGCTTTGGCCTCAGCAAATCTATCTATGGCATGTCAGATACTTCATGTGTTTGTCTGGGCAATCAATTGTTTAGCACCAAGGCATTGCAACTCCGGTCCTTAGCATATGGGTAAGCACCAACTAGGGCCTGCGGCACTTCTCCAGGGAACCGCTTGGGTGAGCCACTTGCATTGTAAATGCTTCACGTAAATGTTTTTTAGCAGCTTCCACAGTAGCAGACTGGTTGAGACAGTCACTCAGCTACTTACCTAAAAGCCACAACTACTGACAGCTCAAAGCTGTCATCCTAGATGTTCCCTCCCATCTGCTCTCCAGGGGTTGACAGCTTGCTTCCTTCTCTATAGGTGCCAAACCTAGGAAACAGAGGCCAGGATCTTTACAAAATCACTGGGCAGACCCTGCTTTCTATACAAAATGCAACCCTTCCTGGGATGGGGAATGTTAAAGGACCATTTCATTTTGCCCTGTATGGACAAAATGGTCAGTGTTGTATATAGCTTCTGTAAGACACAAGAAGACAGCTATTAGTTAGAAATCACCTTTATTTTTAACAAAACATAGTAAAGATAAACTTCTTTTTAAAAATAATATAATATACTAATGGCAGCTATTCTTAGAAGGCAGTGTAGATATGTAGATAAAAGTGGTTGTAAACCCTTACATTTATGCAGTGAAGTGACTTGCATCAGGTAATACACAGAGATTAAATAAATCCTCCTACATAAATTGTACCTGTTTATTCTGCAGCACACTCTCCTCTAGAGCCTTCTAAAACACACATTTTACACAGTATCACTTACTGTAACTCTAGAAAGCAGGGGGCAGGGATCTGACATCACACACACACTGCAGAGCTAAAACACAGATCAGTGAAATCTGATTGGAGAGAAGGGACACCCCCTCCCCTTTGACAGGCTACAGAGGTGAGGCTATGCGTCACTTTCTGTATGCTGGAGGGCGGCAAACTATCTCCCTCAATGCAGTTGTTTCAGCTTAGAGAGTCTTTTCATTGACTTATGCAGATAGCAGAGGGATCAGAAATCAGAAAGAAACCATATTGGATGCTTTGGTTTCAGGGCAGTACACTTTATACAGGGATGTGCTTTGTTCATTTTTCATGTCTGAGGGTTACAGCCACTTTAAAGCTAAAAGACAAAAAACAAACTAAAAAAAAAAAAAAAATACGAAATTGCCTCCCCAATTTTACAGATTACAGTGCTGACATCAATTAGAACACAAGTGTCAAACACAAGGCCAAATTCGCGGGCCGAACCTTGTCATGTGGGCCATAGCGGCCTTCGGCCGCCACTTCCAGCTTTCACCCGCTCTTCCTCCTGTCACTTGTAAACACAGGAACTTCTGTGTTTACAGCGAACGATATGGTCTTGACGAGTCCCGACTCCTGTTACTGCGCATGCGCTGGTTTCAGGCTATACAAGCCAAGAGCTGAGATGCTGCAGCCAAACAGGCAGCTTCCAAAAATTAACTTCTTACATGCCGAGCGATCGGCCAGACACACAGGCTGGAAGAACCACTTGAATGCCAAAAGTTTAGTGCTTATCCCAGGGGATTTCACAGGGGGTGTAGCTCACCCATGAATCCTGCACTCTGTACACAGAGCACTTCTGAACCCTGAACTCTGCGTGTAGCTGAACCCTGCACTCTGCGTGTAGCTGAACCCTGCACTCTGCGTGTAGCTGAACCCTGCACTCTGCGTGTAGCTGAACCCTGCACTCTGCCCACATTGCGCAACCGCTGAACCCCCCTGCACTCTGTCCACATGGTGCAACCGCTGAACCCCCCTGCACTCTGTCCACATGGCGCAACCGATGAACCCCCCTGCACTCTGTCCACATGGCGCAACCGCTGAACCCCCCTGCACTCTGTCCACATGGCGCAACCGCTGAACCCCCCTGCACTCTGTCCACATGGCGCAACTGCTGAACCCCCCTGCACTCTGTCCACATGGCGCAACAGCTGAACCCCCTTGCACTCTTGAACTCTGCATTCTGTACGTAGCAAAGCATACCCCTGAACTCTGAGCTAACTATTACTTAAATTAAAAAAACTGTTAAATGGAGGCAATTATTTAATATGTTAAAGAGTAGATACATAGTCTTAGGTATACAACCAGCCCCTTGAGAACAACCATATTGCTGATGCGGCCTCCAATTCATTTGTATTGGACACCCCTGAATTAGAGGGACAGAATCAAGACTGGTTGGAAGCCAGCATGCACGGACAGTGGACTGGTCATCACAAACAGAGCCTTGAGTGTGCATTACTAGATGCTAGACCTTTTTTTTTTTTTTTTAAATAAGCTAGGGATTGTTTATCCAGGAGTTAATTTGTGTTTTTTGTTGTTTTTAATATGGCTGTAGTTCTGCTTTATTATAAAAAAATATATATTTCTATGTTATTAATTTAAAGTCCCAATTCTCTCCTTCTTTTAATAATTGTATATTAGTCTAATCATATGGCCAAGCTTGTGTCAACAAACGTTCTTTGAAAACAATATACATTTGAGGTGACTAATCCTTAATTTTCCTGTGGCTGTCATTCACCAAAGTGCAACTGCAATCTCTGTTTGCAGTGTAAAGAAGTTGTGGTGTTACCCGGGGTTCTTACCCATGGGGGGGCTCTGGGGAAGAAGGGGTGGGGTTGAGCAAAGAAAACTAGCTTCCCAGTTTTTCCAGGTTTGGTAAAGGGCCTTGAAGCTCAGAAGCTTTGAAGAGTGTTGGACGGAATGAAGCTTCCAACCCTGCATCCATGTTTTGGTGGTTACCAGCACCCAGTGATTGTGCAGCTGTAAACAGTCCTAATGGTATGGGTAGTGTTCATGGCTCAACCCTCCCTAATAGAGTTTATGTGGCTGCAATGGAGCAGCCAGAGGAATGCATGTGTGCACAGTTCTTGTGAATTCTGTGGAGGAAACAGACAGAGGAACTATAACCCAGACAGTCATAGCAGTGGCTTTGCTAGAGTAGGCCGGGAGGCCAAACAAAGCATTTTGAGTTGTTTTGTAGTACTGGAAGAGGGGTGCTGATAACCCCTGCACGTGTAACCTATTTTATGTCTAATCTGACCTTTATTTGAATAAAAATGGGTGAGGATGACCTGAAAAAGACAATTCCTTAATGCGCTACCACTTTAGCCTTTTTTTCCAAATGAAAATTTGTCAAATTGTTTAGTGTCTGGGTTGTCAGTAGAGGGAGCCATTTAACTACACAGCAAACCCTTAAACCCAAGTAATGCTTTCTGAATACCATTTTGAATTTCACACACATTAGATCTGTTGCTGCTGTTCTATAAGGATTAAGGAGTGAAACGTTTTTGTGCACATGTAGTAATGCAAAGAGTAATATGCAAAATGTAGTCACCCATCTTAAAAAAAAAATAATTCTCATTTCACTGATCAGAGGTCATTAAATATTTTTAAGGGTAATTGAACTAAACATGTATGAGCCCTTTTACAACATTTGTGACACTTGTGGACTTATTCAGTAAGACAGTTTCTTGTGGCCAATGTGAAATACATTTTTATTCATATCTCTGCATTAAATGTTAAAGCCCACTCTGGGAAACTTAAAAATTCACCTGTACAGTGAAGCTGCACCCACACTGCAGGGGTTAATATCTGATTTAGATTTAGGGGCATAGAAAAGAAAATTTACTTACCCAGTCCTCCACTCATATGGCTGCTAGATTGTTCCCCACAGCATCTTCGTCCCACATGTTTAAGCAGTCTAAAGTCCATACATCATAAAGACAAATGCAGGATCCACAACCCTGCACTAGATGTGATGACGCTGAGGTACAGTTCACTGCTGGAGCATAGGTGGTGCACTGCCTGCCGGGGCAGTGGAGGATCAGGTAAGTAAAAGTACTTTTACTCACTAGAATAAATGAGTATTTAAAGTGGAACTTTGGTCATAAGATTAAGTCCTGCTAGATCACTTCAGTCTGGCTCCTTTTGCAGGTTACATAGTTACATAGTTAGCTAGGCCGAAAAAAGACACAAGTCCATCCAGTTCAACCATAAAAAAAAGTAAGAATAAATAAAAAATATCGTACAATCCAATATCCCCCATTCTATACCCACAGTTGATCCAGAGGAAGGCAAAAAAAACCCCAAAAGAGCATGCTCCAATCTGCTACAGCAGGGGGAAAAAAATCACTTCCTGATCCCCCTAGAGGCAATCGGATTTTCCCTGGATCAACTTTACCTATAAATGTTAGTACCCAGTTATATTATGTACATTTAGGAAAGTATCCAGGCCTTTCTTAAAGCAATCTACTGAGTTAGCCAGAACCACCTCTGGAGGGAGTCTATTCCACATTTTCACAGCTCTTACTGTGAAGAAACCTTTCCGTATTTGGAGATGAAATCTCTTTTCCTCTAGACGTAAAGAGTGCCCCCTTGTCCTCTGTGTTGACCGTAAAGTGAATAACTCAACACCAAGTTCACTATATGGACCCCTTATATATTTGTACATGTTGATCATATCCCCCCTTATTCTCCTCTTCTCAAGAGTGAATAAATTCAGTTCCTCTAATCTTTCCTCATAGCTGAGCTCCTCCATGCCTTTTATCAGTTTGGTTGCCCTTCTCTGCACTTTCTCCAGTTCCCCGATATCCTTTTTGAGAACTGGTGCCCAAAACTGAACTGCATATTCCAGATAAGGTCTTACTAAAGATTTGAACAGGGGCAAAATTATATCTCTCTCTCTCTGGAGTCCATACCTCTCTTAATACAAGAAAGGACTTTGCTCGCTTTGGAAACCGCAGCTTGGCATTGCATGTTATTATTGAGCTTATGATCTACCAAAACCCCCAGATCCTTCTCCACTATGGATTCCCCCAGTTGTACTCCCCCTAGCATGTATGATGCATGCATATTCTTAGCCCCCAAGTGCATAACTTTACATTTATCAACATTAAACCTCATCTGCCACATAGTCGCCCAATTAGACAGAGCATTGATGTCGGCTTGTAAATTGGAGACCTCCTGTAAGGACGTTATTCCACTGCATAGCTTGGTGTCATCTGCAAAGACAGAAATGTTACTTTTGATCCCAGACCCAATATCATTTATAAAGATATTAAAAAGTAAGGGTCCCAGCACTGAACCTTGGGGTACACCACTGATAACCTTAGACCATTCAGAGTAAGAATCATTAACCACTACTACACTACTGTCATTTAGCCAGTTTTCTATCCATTTACAAACCGATATTTACAAGCCTGTAGACCTTATTTTGCAAAATCCAAGTATACCACGTCCACAGCCACGCCTCTGTCCAAGGTTTTACTTACCTCTTCATAAAAAGAAATCAGGTTTGTCTGACAACTTCTGTCTTTCATGAATCCATGCTGTCTGTTGCTTAAAATGTTTTTTTCCAGCAAGAACTCGTCTATGTGGTCTTTTAATAATCTCTCCAGTATCTTCCCGACTATAGAAGTTAAACTAACAGGTCTATAGTTACTTGGTAAAGACTTTGTTCCCTTTTTAAATATAGGCACCAAGTTCGCCCTGCGCCAATCCAGTGGTACTATTTCCGTCATTAATGAGTCCCTAAAAATTAAATACAATGGCTTTGAAATTGCAGAGCTCAATTCTTTTAGGATCCGTGGGTGGATGCCATCTGGTCCAGGTGCTTTATCCACCTTTATTCTGTCTAAATATTTCTGGACCATATTACTTTTGAGCCATTGTGGATCATTCGGGGCTGTGTATATACCACCCCCATTATGTACATGAGCTCCCCCATGCTCCTTTGTATACACAGAGCTGAAGAAAGTATTTAATAAATTAGCCTTCTCTTTGTCCCCAGTCACCCACTCTAGATTATTTTGTAAAGGGCCTACATGCTCAGACCTGACCTACTATTAATATATTTGAAGATTTTTTTTTTGGGTTTGTCCTACTATCTTTTGCAATCGGTCATTCATTTTGAATTTTTGCATCCTTGATTTCCTTTTTACATATCCTATTAAATTCCTATTAAATTCTTTGTAACATTTAAACAACACTAGTGTTCCTTCACTTTTCACTTATAATATACTTTGCAGTGAGGTCCCAAACAGTCTTTTTAAAGAATTCCCATTTCTGTTCTGTGCTCATTGATGCCAATATTCCCTCCATGTCCAAGTCCTGGAGAGCAGCCCTCATCCTTGGAAAATTTGCTCTCTTGAAGTTGAGCATTTTTATCTTTCCTGTATGTATTTCTTGCTTACAGCTAACATCAAATTAAATCATGTTATGATCACTGTTACCCAGGTGTTCCTTTATCTGAACATTAGTAATAAGCTCTGCATGGTTTGAGATTACCAGATCCAGCAGAGCATCATTCCTAGTTGGGGCCTCAATAAACTGGACCATAAAATTGTCCTGTAATAGGTTTATAAATGTTTGCCCTTTAACTGTCCCAGCAGTGCCATTACTCCAGTCAATTTATGGGTAGTTAAAATGCCCCATTATTATCACCATCCCAGCCCTTGCAGCCCTTTCCATCTGTGCAAGGAGCTGAGTCTCCACCTCCTCGTGAACATTGGGTGGTCTATAACAAACCCCAATGATTAACTTAGAACTACGCACATCTATATGCAGTTCCACCCATAATGCTTCAGACTCATCACACTCTCCATCAACCAGGTCCAGGTATATCTATGTAAAACAGAAAAAAAAAAAGTGTCTGGAAGCCGACCTGCATGGATGCTTAGGAGAGTAGCTCTCCCTAGCCCGCAGATAAACTCTAATTTAGGGGACTCTCCTCACCCGTTACATGGGCAGATCCAGGACCACCCATTCCACCAAAGCCAGGGGATCTCTCCAACCTCCTCCGGGTTCCTCTTCTACCCTCCGGGATTACTTTACACCAGCCGACATGCCACCGGGCGGAGAGGACAAGATGGTGCCTCTCCCTCTCGATCCTTCTCGAGCTTTCCTCCTCTGCTCCAGCAGGAGTTCAGGTTCTTGCAGACATCTCGATGCCGGCCCTGGACGGAAGGCGGCCACCTTCACAAGCGGGTGCTGTGAGTGCTTCCCCCTCGCCAGCCTCCCTTACTGCTGCACCGCATGGAGCACAGGCCTTCTCACCCAGCCTGGCCACCCCGTCCTACATACAATGCTCTGATGCTTTCCCATGTCTGCTGAGGACAGCATTTAAACCCTGCCTACACCCATGCACTGGACAGACCAGCCCAGGGTCCCCCGCTTCCTCAGACCATTCCATGTACTGTCTTGCTAACCTTGGCCTGCTGCAATCTTCAGCCCATCAACTGCCAAAAAAAGGCATTTGAAGAATCACGCACTCCACCATGCTCCCACTTCAGCGCCTGCCTCTCCTAAGTCTCAGAGACCACTTCAGTCCTGGGACCCCAGCTCCTCTAAGGGTGCTGCAGGACCTCCCGCACCTCATACTTATGCTAATGGTTCTCCTGTTCAGCTCCCCGGGGGGGGGGGATTTCGGCCCACCCGCATCCTCTCCCCTACACTCTCCAGCCTGGTATGCACCGTGGGATCCTCACCTGATGCATGCACCCCAAGCTCAATCAGCTGCTTTCATGCAACCTTCTTCCTCCCACCCACCTTTGCAGATGGTGACAGCTGCCTCTCTTCACCAAGTACCTCCTTCCTGCCATTCCTATCTTTAAGTTATGCCTACCAAGGAGGACTTTACACATTTAATAGAAGATGTTAAAACCACATGCCGCACTGAAATCCAAGCCCTCCAAACTGATCTCAAGCAGCTTGCGGACAGGGTGAAGATGGCAGAAGTGGAGATTCAGGAAATGAAATTCGCAGTTCACCACACTCCACTTCAAGGAGCGGACCATAATCTCCTACTAAAGGGACATGCAACGCCAACTCGAGGACAATAGAGGGCCCAGGAATAATATCTGTGTGCGGGGCCTTACAGAGCCGGATGGCTCTGAGGACCTACAGTCTACGTTACAAACCCTGTTTAACAACCTACTGGGTGAACCCCCCACCAAATACATTGAGATATACCGAGCCCACCGTGTTCTGAGACCCAAGGGTCCTTCAACTAAGCCACAGGATGTTATTTGCAGAATTCACTCATACCCCTTAAAAAATAGGACATTATGCGAAAAGCTCGCTCCTCCCGTAAAGTGGTATTCAATGAAACACCAGTACAGCTATATCCAGACCTCTCCTGGATCACACTCAAAAAATGCAGATTTCTTCAACCCCTTCTGTGCTCTTTACAGGAAGCTGATATCACCTACTGCTGATGATTTCCTTTCAGTCTCACCGCAAAGCGCCAGGGCAAGTCTGCAGTGATGCATTATCCAGAAGATCTTATAGCATTTTGTGATACGCTGGAGATAACTGTCCCTCAGGTCCCTGAATGGGATCTTGTCAACCCCTCCTCCGCCACCTACAGTTTGGCAGAGGGTTTCCCCAGCTAAACGCTCTAGGGGTCCAAACACTCCTTGCAAGTCCACCAGACACAGAATCGGATGAACTGTCTGCAGGTTCACCTCCTTCTGAACACTTGCCTTACTTGAAATGATACTTGATTACCGACTGCGGCTATGCCCTTACTGTTACATACCCTTAACCACTTCAATACACTGTATTATATATATATATATATTACACACACACACACACACACTAAATTGCCTGCATGCCACTAACTAACCTGCCTAATCTAGCTCAAGTTCTCTCAATATCCTTTACATATCACACTACATACGGCCGCCATGTAAGCAGCCTTATATAGTGTGGGGCGTGGACTAAGCCCCCTGAGCCATTATTGGCCAAGGGCACCCTGCCTTTGGCCAATCATGGATCTCACAGTAGATTGCTCTGTGAATGGCCAAAGCAAGTCAGGTGCATGCTGTGGCCAATCAGCAGCCGTCAATGCACTGCAATCTCATAGCACTCCAATTTGCCGCAAACGCCCCATATGTTTGGTTCATTTGCGTACAAATGAACACCCGATGTTTGAGTCAAACTTACGTTTGATTTGTACATCAGGACTATCCCTACTTTCTGCCGCTCCATTGTTCTGTTATCAGCATGATAACTTCTGACATGTTCTCCGACACAGGAGATAAAAGCAGCTGGAAATTTATGTCGGGTGGGTGCATAGAGATAGATTAACAGAGAGCTTGTCTATTCACAGCATAGCTCTGTAAGTTTCTTCATTTCTTTGCCTATGTGGTGGGGGTCAGCACCTTTCCTCCAATCAGCTGTCGTACAGTGTATGTCAAGACACCATACAAAGTGGTGGAACAGGAAAAAATTCTAAACACAATGTTCATTTTCAAACCATTGTAGAAAGCTGAAGACAGAAGATATACAAAACTTCTGTAGGGAGATTTGTTTCATCTCTGTGTATCATCTGAGGCTGTTCACTTCACTGGGTATAGGAGAGGGTTTACATTCACTAGTATTTCCGAATGGCTCCGAACTGTTCTGAGTGTCACCGGCGCCTCCGCACCTCTGGCCAAATGCGGTACTGAACACCCCATTGGCTTAAATCCTGCTCGTTTTGCGAGACAACACTCACAAACCGAGTCAGGATTTAAAAAAAAAAAAGTTTCTAGTCTTTGAAAACATTTGTTAACGGTGTTACTCGTAAACCAAGGTTCCATTGTATAGTCCAGCAGGTTGTCTCTCTGAAGTCTTTGAGTTGACAGTATATAAATATATACTGCTGGAACCATACCAAAACGTTAAACAGAAGAATACACAAGAAATTGAACTTTAAAGGTGCCTAATAATATACAGTACCTATACATAATCATGTTGTTGGGTCAAAGGTAACACTATTTCAGTTGCAGAAAATTAAGTTATTTATCTTTCAGGCACATTTATGATTTTACCTTGTATGCAATTTTCTTTCCCATTGTTCACTAATGCAGAACACTATGAGGCACCAATGAGCAGTTTCCATTACTTGGTAAGCATTAGAATCTTTCCACAGTCTGATGATAGGTCTTTTGTTTGTCTGCAAGTCATTTCAAAGATAGATTCAAGCCTCCGGGCTTAAACTAAACCAAGTAGCCTGGCCCATACATCTGTGACCCCAATCCTTGTAAGATGGTTTGTCCTGTAAAATTCTACAGTATCAATTTTTAATAGTAACACTAGTTACATTAGCTTGCACCCAATAATATACATTAAATCGTAATGAGTCTGGCCAAATTAGAATTTAGCTCATATTTGTCCAATTTCCTGGAGCCATATTTTTGCAAACCTCTGGTGTTTCACATTAAAAAAATTCATATAATTTTTGTTGGGATGTTTTGCGAATGATCCTTTCCTCATACCCTTTCCCTGCAGCCTGTTGGCACTGCTTGTTTTCTTAACAGCCTTTTATACAAAAGAATTACAAAGCATAGAGGTTGCTAGTGCCATTGTGTTATGCTGTCCCCCCACAGGTAGGTGGATAGGTAGGTCAGAAACTGGTCAAAATGACCATGGCACATTGTGACACATTTTTAAGACATTTGGGGATCTGCTATCTCTATTAATCACAATCTTCATTTGCTACTGCAGATTGTCAATATGTTGTAACAATTTTAGGGTCTCCTAGTAACACAGCAAGCAAAAACGGAATATGGGAACAGAACTAAGGCTTAGTTCACAACAAGGGCATCTTGGAACTTGCCGTGATTCGGGATCGTGGGCAGAATTGCATCGATTCTGCCCACGATCCTGAATCACGGCAAATCCCGGGACGACCCTACAATCTCTGTCAATTCCAATGGCACCCCGATGGCAGGGTGATTGTCGCCCGACTAATCGCTGTAAAATCGTGCAAACAGAATCGTGGGATGCCTGTCACCCAGGCGCCCAGCGATTCTGTTTGCGTGATTTTAGCGCAACCCTAAAATTTTACAGCGACCCTAAAATTTAAATACCTGAGGTTTGCAAAAATATGTAGTATGCTTCTTTCTTGTTCAAAGAATTTCCAACCAATTCCATACTGGGCCAATTCTGGCACTCCACTCCTGTAAAAATCATAATTTTTTTGCTTTAAAATTAATCAGAACCCCCAAACATTGTATATAAGTTTCAGGAATTTAAAAAAACAAAGCACTAAAGTTAGCCCATTTTTTTTGTTTAATGTGAAAGATGATGTTACGCCGAGTAAAAGGATACCCAACATGTCACGCTTTAATTGCGTACACTCGTGGAATGGTGCCAAACTTCAGTATTTAAAAATCTCCATAGGTAACACTTTAAAAGTTTTTACAGGTTACCTGTTTAGAATTACAGAGGAGGTCTTGGGATAGAATTGTGGCTCTCATGCTAACGTTCGCAGCAATACCTCACATGTGTGTGGTTTAAATGCCATTTACATATGTGGGTGCAACGTTTGTACGCGTTTGCTTCTGTGTGCAAGCACGCAGAGACGCATTCATTTTTATTGTTTATTTATTTTTATACATTCCCTTTAAACTTTTTTTTTTTTTATTATTTTTTTTCCTTTTGTAAACATCCCTTGTAATAGGAATAAGGCATGACAGGTCTTTACAGAGAGATTGGGGTCTATAAGACCCCACATATCTCCTCTAGCCCGGAAAGACTGAGATACAAAAAAGAAACGATCTCAGCCTTTTCAGCCGAATACACGGCAGTGTTTGCAACTGCCGGGGCCAGACATGATGTCATACTGTCGTGCCCAGCCTCCGAAGGTCATAGAGACCAGCGGGGACCATCTGGTCCGCGATATTCTCTATGGTGAACTTCCACTGCCAGCGGATTCCTTCTCCGGCTCGCTGATCGCACGGGCAAGTCGGTAGAAGCAGTGGTCATCAACCCTGTCCTCAGGGCCCACTAACAGGCCAGGTTTTATGTATTACCTTGGGGAGATGCAGACTAGAATACTGCAATCACTGAGCAGCAAATTATATCACCTGTCATGTATTTCAGTTATCTTGCAAACCTGGCCTGTTAGTGGGCCCTGAGGACAGGGTTGATGACCACTGGGTAGAAGCACCGGAGGGCACATCGGAGGGCACACCGGAGGGCACTTCTACTGCTATGATTGTTTATATGGTGCAGGGAATCGCCAGTGGAAAAGAATAATAACTGAATGAAGCCTGCAACTGCAGGCATCATTCAAATATCCCCACTCAAAGCCCAGGATGTCATATGACCTACTGCTGGTAGGAAATGGTTAAAACTACTCACATTTTATAAACAGTAAACCAGCATAAAACATTTACCTGTATAGGCTCTCACATCAGGGCGCGAGAATACACAATCCGGTCCAAGAATGATGTCACCTGGCTCCGCCTCCACATGTTACTCCACTGCCCACCTGGCTTCGTCAGAAAGTGATGTGATCTGGATTTGCTTGATTGACCTGTACTTGTTTATGGGTCCATTTACAAGGTGAGCGAGCAATTTAGCCAGTGGCGGATCATTTGTTGGGAAGTGGAGCACCTAAATTTATGAGGGTGAAGAGCCTCTAACACATGCACATTATCATGAGGAAAAGCTAAAAAAAAAAAAAAAAAAAATACATAAAATAAAAGCTGTTGTGCGCTTACACCTTTCTCCTTTGAGAACATCTTAAAAAAAATTAGGAAGTTTCCGTTGTACCAACCTATTTTCAAGCATTACCATACAGTAAGCAGGGATTATACAATTTAGAACTGGATAAAGTTATTTTAATCCCTAGAGTATTTAAAAAAGAGAGATAAATTCATGGGTGTTGCTAGGATCCCAAAACACCCAGGATACTTTTCTGCAATTAAATCGCAGCACACTTTGTACAGTGCAACAAATGGTGATTTAAAGGTTTTGAAATCACCCAGCATCATCAAATCTCTCACTTCTTGCAGCATTATATAACTGCAGCATCAGCATTACAATGTACTCTGCCAGCAGCACTATGATCTATCCTCACCAGCATTTTAATATCTTCATCTGTATATATGCTACATTAGTTGGGACACAATATGGCTGATGTATTACAAGAATGGAGGCTGTTTACTATCCAAAGTGAACCTTTCACTAAGCTTAGTAAATAAGGTGGAGCTTAGGGTTGCTCAAATCTGCCCGGGTTTAATTTGTGGGGAGATTTGTCAAATCTTGTCTGCAATTCCCAAAACCTGAACTTGGCTGTCAAAAATACATGGGAAGCTGGTCAGAAACTCATAAAATACTGTTTAGAGGGAAAGAGTGTCCTTTTACCTGTTTCCTGTCCAGCCACTGTACATATACGGCTGGTTGGGACAAGCGTTGCTTTGGGAGGACTCCCTGGCACGTCCTCATAAAAGAACACCACTGCCACTGTTATCCGCCCTGGTACCATGTGATCGCTGTGACCAATCACATGTCCAGTAAAAAAACAAACAGCTGTCATTCATGATGCCATTGCTTCCTACTGTAATCTCTGTGATTGGCCCTGTGCCATGTGATTACTGTGCCCAATCACAATGGCCCTGTACCATGTGACCAATCGCAGCTATCACAATAGTAAACAATAGCATCAGGAATGGATGCCAAACACACATAGAGACAATATTGCTTATACAGTAATCATCTCTGCAATAGGCAATCATAGCGTAAAAAAAAAAAAAAAAACTTGATCACCTCCCAGAGTAGAACAGCGTCACTACTGTAACACTGCACTGCTCTGGTGACAGTATGTAAGAAAAAATAAATAAAAATTGTATGCATTTGTTTGTTGAATATTACTTACAAAAATACATTTTTGTATACTTTTTTATTTTGTAATATTTTTCTTTGTAAAGCCATTTCTGCCTGGGTCAAGCAAACATGGGCAAGGATGGCAAGGCTGTAACTAAAACACTTAAGCCTCGTAAACACAGTATGATTGTTGGACAACCGAGCATCTTATTTTTGTCAAAAGGGTGTGTGCCAGGATTTTGTTTTGCATACTAACATTAAACACAAATTGTCGTGCCACAAACACGAAGTGTTAGTGATGTACTACGAGGAATTTCAGCTCTTGAGCGCCACCCTTTGGGCCCTTCTGCTAATTTCGTGTTTGGTGAGCATTATTTCAGAGCATGTGTATGTGTACTTTCGACTTTTGTGTGACAGATTTGTGTACTAACCATCTGAAAATCGGACGTGGTGCTGTCGTTTAACAAAAATTTACTAGCCTGTCATCCAACATTTGTTGGCCGAAAATTGGAAAACAATTGTTGAAACAAGCGTACTAATGGTAAAAGCTTCAGACAACAGTTTGTCAAACGACAATCCCCTTCTGATTTTCGTACCGTGTGTACGAGGCTTTAGGCTCCATTCACACCTGAGCGATCCAAATCACAGCTAAAATCAAGCGATTCTGCCCACGATTCCAGAATCGCAGCAGAACGCGGAATGCGTTTGGGGTGTGAATTTTTCTTAATGGCACTCCAAGCAAGAGAAGATGTTGCCGCGATTGTCCAGCATTAATTTGCACTACAATCGCAGCAATAATCGCAAATACTCCTGGCTCTGTGCCAATATTTGGAACATGAGCTTCTTTTTGAAGCGTTTTTGAAGTGGAGGGGGGCCAATTCAAATAAATGGAAAACGCTCAACTAAAGGGAAAAAATGTGCAATATTGTTTTATTCGATCTGTCAACTGGGTTGCTTTGGGGATTATATGGTGTTATCCTAGAATATATTATTGCAGACATCCGTTTAAAACTTCTGAAAAGTTGGTTTTTAAATGGTGCAATTTTTCAGGATCCCCAAATCTGGGAATGAAGCCATTGAAAATCTTCTCGGCTGCCCTTTTTCCTGATTTATTGTGAGTGAGGTAGGAGTAAAGTGATCAATTATATCCAATATGTATTTGTAATCACCTCTGCTCTTCTCTGGGTGAAGAAAATCCACTAAGACAAGTTCAAAAGGAGCACTAGATTTATTGTGCCCAAGGAGGCCTTTACTGGCACTGTTGGATGTTTTTATTTCAGGCAACTACTTTTTTGGTGACAATCATTTTTTCGCTATTGCATGAATGAAGAGTAAAATCTCTCTCTTGCCAGCTGGATTAATTTGTCTGATCCTAAATGGCCCATGTCAATATGTAACTGTTTCAGCACTATCTGTGTTTACACTACACTATATTGTAACAAAATGGCACCTTATAAAGTCAGTTTGTTCTGGTCACGTATGAGCTGTTTTCCTTTTCTGTCTTGGTGCCTCTTGTCAATTCTGGTGGCTTAATCTTTCTATTCTTAAAGTCATTGTAAACATTCCTACCCACACCTTGTATTTTTCACCTGTGTAGCGCCCTGCTCCTGATGGGCAGACACTAGATGTGAAAATTTAGTTTTGTCTGAGCTGTAGTTTAGCTCAGACTGATTGTGTTGAAATTCTGGTTCTTGTGTAGCTGCAGGGCTGGTGCAAGGATTTTTGATACCCTAGGCGAAACCTAATTTTGCCGCCCCCCCCCTGGCTGACTCCGCCTTCTTTTCCCTGTGCATGTAAATCCCACCTTTTTAATAAAGCGCCCATCAAATGCAGCCTCACCAGCGCCCATCAAATGCAGCCTCACCAGCGCCCATCAAATGCAGCCTCACCAGCGCCGATCAAATGTAGCCTCACCAGCGCCTATCAAACGCAGCCTCACCAGCGCCCATCAAATGCAGCCTCACCAGCCCCTATCAATTGCAGCCTCACCAGCCCCCATCAAATGCAGCCTCACCAGCCCCCATCAAATGCAGCCTCACCAGCGCCCATCAAATGCAGCCTCACCAGCACCCTCAAATGCAGCCTCACCAGCGCCCATCAAATGCAGCCTCACCAGCGCCCATCAAATGCAGCCTCACCAGCCCCCTTCAATGCAGGCTCACCAGCGCCCTTCAATGAATGTTTGCTTGCTGTGGGAGTCAGGACACAGACACAGTCCTCGGGACACCGCTGCTGTGCCTCTGACACTGTGTGTGAATGGAGCGGCAGCTGCCTGCTGATGCTGAGACTTAGTTGCTTGCTGCAGAGAGAAGAGAGTAGGAAATATCAGTGGCCGGGCGCCCTAGGCAGCAGGGCACCCTAGGCGGCCTCCTAGTTTGCCTAGTGGTAGCACCGGCCCTGTGTAGCTGTACACCATATGGAGCCAGAGCTCCTTGGCATTGTGTTGTTTCTTATTGCTGTTGATATTACTGTAATATCTGTTGAATTCTTTTTCAATAGTCTTTAAGTTCTTTTAGTTGTTGGTCAGGGTTGGAAATTGCAACAAGCTGGGTATATTGAGTTCCTCTTTGCCCGAAAACAGTCAGTGGGAGTGATTTACCCACTGTGAATTCTGGGAGAGGGTACTTAAGGGACAGACCCTGTGACAGGTTGTGTTCTGACCTGATGGCCCTCCTGGCCTAAGGTGTGCTGCAGCCATTCAATGGTCTTGGGGCCGGCTGGCCCAAGGCTTCATTACTGAAAGGTAGGCCCAGAAGTCCTGGGGCCTACCGATCCAGGGATGGTCCTGTGCTATCTTGCCTGCGGGGAAAAGCCAAGCAATTGGAGAAACCAGGGGAGGACTCTTTAGCAAGAGAACCGAGCGGTATGGCTGGTGCCTCTAGAAGAGCCTGGAGACTCAATTGGAGGACACATCCCGGGTCATCTACCTCACAGTATCGCCGGCTCGGCTGAAAGAAACTGGTACTGTGTGACTGTACTTTGATATTACAAAAGTTATTGGTTACACAATCCTGCGGCAGAGGATTGTGCAACGGTTCTACTAATTCTTCAAGTCTGTGGCAGAGACTATGACCGAGCATCGCATCGGCTTTTAGGTCAGTGAGAGAGGCCTATCCGGTGGTTGCTGGATCCAGTTGTGGAGCTGTTTTGTCCTCTGGTTCAAGAAGTACCCCTGACCCGCAATTATAAGGTATCTGAATTCCCCTTAACCCTCCATCCCTCCATTTGAACTTTCCTGTCAATAAGGCATTGGAAAAAAAGACTAATGCCTCGTACACACGGTCGGAAATTCCGACGGAAAATGTCCTATCGGACCATGTTGCCGGAAAATCCGACCATGTGTGGAGACTTTCCGATCGTGTGTAGAGAATTCCGATGGACAAAGTGCCACGCATGCTCAGATCAAATTAGGAGACCAAACCTATTGGCTAATAGCCTCTACGTAGTTCCGTTGTACACAACGAACGTCACCACGTTCAGAATGATCGGATTTTCCGACAACTTTGTCCGACCGTGTTTATGCAACACCAGTGTCGGACAAAATCCGTCAGAAAAAAATCAGACGGATTTTGTGGTCGGAATTTCCGACCGTGTGTATGGGGCATAAGTGTCAGAGCTGAAATCTGTGAGCAACTCTTTAATGGGACCTCTATGATGGACATGGTGGAACGGTGAGGTAACGGTAAGCCCAATCAAATGATAGCAGCTCCTTCGGGGGTTAGTGCTACACCTGCATAACTAGTGTATTGATCATGTAGCTTCACGCAGTCATTTGTTGCCATGCACACACAGCCTTTAGTAGAATACATCTTCTGTGTGAGCAGTTTCTGTTTGTGTTCAAACATGAGGCATGCCTCATGGCACTGCACAGATTAATCCATGAGCTCTGTCTGTAGTCTAAGAACTGACACTTCCTGTGAGGAAACAAAATATCCCACAACCCCTGGGTCTCTCAATTTAGTGCTTTTCAAGTGAGAGCCAAACAGAAATAAGATCTGACATACACAAACAGGCAGCGCAATTAACAGACAAATCACCATGCACTCTTTTATCATATTAGCACTCCCAAATTTGTGAGGCGACACAGAGAACTTTGTGAGGCATAAATTGTACAGTGCATGATCCAGAACAAGAAGTTGCATATCCTTTTAGTTAATAGAAGCAAGCCAAGTGAATAAATACATGAACGTAGTGAGGTCGATCAGCTATGACACTACAAACTGCAGCATGTGAGCCCATCATTACAAGGTAAGGCAAACAAATGACACAGGGAAAATAACTTCACTAATACCTAGTTCAACAGCAGAAACATTTGAAAGTGTCCATGACCACATGTACTGTATGGCCTTTGTACTGCAGCTGGGCAGTCTGGCGTGTGTCCTCTGTGATAATTTCCTGATGTTTAGCATTCCGAAAATGATTTGCCACTGCAACATCTGGTTTTAGAGCTAAAGACAACACCCAGAAGCCTTCTGACACACCTCCCAACTTTTTTAGATGGGGATGAGGGACACCTATCAGCAAAAGTATGCAGGGATAGGGCATGCCCCTTGCCACTCCCCCTTAAAGGAAAATTGTACAAAAAAAAAAAACAAGATTGGTTAAACCCACAAGTGCTTTTTTTTCCGACTACTATTCCTTTATATTGGCTTATGGAAACTACAAATGCAGCAATTTAGAAATCAGATGAGAGGTTTAGCACTGGAAAACACTTGTTGATTGATAAAACGCGCATTTTATGTACATCTATATAGATCAGACCAAAATGAGGGACAAATGAGAAGGAATGAGGGTCAGAGGGACATTGCTCCGAATCAGGGACAGTCCCTCCAAATCAGGGACAGTTGGGAGCTATGCCTTCTGATCTTTTCATAGAGCAGAAATAGTAAGTGGTGTGATCAGATTTTCATATCTTCTTCATTCCAGCAGACTGCATAATAGATTTCTGGATAAGGTATCAGCATCTGCATTCTTTCAATATAGTAAATACTTGATGTCAAGAAATCAGCCAACTCCACTATCCAGTGGTATTCAATTATGTTTAGTCTTGTTAAACTGCTAACATACCATATGTTAATAAATTGTTGTCCTTATGGAGCACAGAAGAGGGGTTCCTACATTTATTGCAAATGTCCAACTTTAAAGCCCAACTACAGAAATTAGACAAAATATACCCTCGCTGTGGAGCAAGTATTAAAAATATTTTATTTGTATTATTGAGAGAGAGATATAGAGAATATATTATATATATATATATATATATATATATATATATATATATATATATATATATATATATATATATATATTTTTTTTTTTTTTTTTTACATATAAGGCTGACTAAGCTTGAAATTCTGTATTCCTATATCATATGTATGTTAAAAACTGTGAAACTAATACAGTGATCACTGGAATAATGACACTGCGTCTGCATGCATTCCCTCCTGTCATAATGCCAATCCGCCCTGTTTACATAGGCAGATTGCCATTCTGCCTCTCTGCAGGATGATTGGCCGGTGCTGGCAGACGTCGAGTCCGTTGTTCCAATATACAAAAGCCGCGCCTCCTCCTCATCCTCGTCCATGATAGGAGGAACACTCTGTTTTCCCAGCAGTCAGTGTTCAGTGTTCCGCCTATCACGGACATCCTCTCATCCTCGTCCATGAGATCAGAATGACAGGACATCCATGATAGGCGGAACACTGCACACTGACTTACTGCTGGGAAAATTAGTGTTCCTCTTATCACAGATGGGGAGGAGGAGGAGGCGCGGCTTTTGAACACTGCCGTCTGTCTGCATGACACGCTGATCATGTAGGCAGACAGCGGTGACTCGAGTATAAGCCGAGATGGGCACTTTCAGCCCTAAAAAAAGGGCTGAAAATCTCGGCTTATACTCGAGTATATACGGTAAATTCCCCTTCCAGTGTAGTAATTAAAAATCCGGGCTTTTTAATGAAGGTTAATACTACTAGAAGGCAGGAGTAAAATGTCATATAAAACAATCATTCACATGCAGACACCCCAACGGGTGTAATAAAGTCACTGCTGTAGCTCCTCCTGACTAGTTTTGTTCAAAAAGAACATTATCAAGGGATGAAGGAGTAGCTGGTAAGCGGCTTGAGAGTTGGGTGTGTACCTTTGGGTGTGAAGATTTTGCTATCCACACTGAATAATACATTTTTGTTGATACACAAGTATAAATTCACTTTTTGCACAAGAGCACTTCTCTTCTTCTTTTTTCTGATGGACCTTACTAGATTATTTATGAATATTTTCCAACACATTCTTATTTACAGTTTTTCATATGTATGAATGTTTTACTTGATTTATTTATTGTTTCGAATGTATACACTTTAGATTGATAGCGCAACACAGTTTTCAGTAATATTAATATGTATAATGTTTATGTGGACATTTTGTGAGTGCAACTGTCACTGAGAAATTATTATTTTTTACTATTTGATGACACTTTTTGCGCAACATATTTTTTGGTTTAGTATTAATAAAATGATGTATGTGCCTGAAAAATCCCTCCACACATAGAATTGTTCTCTTTAATATGGTTTATGAGATGTTGGCCTAATTTGTCCCTCTTTAGTTTGCTTTAGGGCTTTCCTATCCATCCTATTTCCATTAGCTTCTGTATGTAATCCTACTTCCGGATACAGGAGTTTTGGTATGGCAGTAACAGATTTTTTTACTGGTGTTTTATCCATCAAGTTTATCTGAAGTTTTAAAGTAGAAATGCATCCAATATTACCATACTTATGTAGCGCCGACTCCTGATTTTCAAAATTTAAGTTGCCTTAGGTTAGTTAGGCTTCAGGCTAATTATCCTAAATGTACTGGTTTCTGTACCAGTTCAGCTGGATTGCACTGGTTTCTCTTTGACTGTAGGTGTCACTGTCACCGGCGGTAAGTGTAGAAATGCAGTTCAGCTGGATGTATTGAATGCCACCTATTGCTCAGAAGTAGCCCAGTGGGAGTGTTCTTCCTGCTGTGAATTCTGGGAGATGGTATTTAAGGTACCAACGCCATTAGTGCAGGGTTTTTTTTCTCTGGGTTCTCCTTTACCTGGACCCCATGGCCCTCCTGGCCTGGGGTGTGAACTTCATGTATCCTGTGTCTCGGGGCCGGCTGGCCCGAGGCTATGCAACTGGGGGAGTAGGCCCAAAACAGCTTTGGCATCTACTGATCCAGGGGAGGTCCTGTGCCGTCTCGCCTGCGGAGAGAGACAAAGAAACTGGAGGATCCAGGGGAGGACTTTTCTGGGAGAGGACCGTGCACAAGGCTGGTATCTCTGGAGGAGCCTGGAAACTCAGTTAAAGGATGCAACCCCGATCAACACCCATACAGTACTGCCAGTTCCTCTGCAAGAGACTGGTATTGTATGGCAGTTCTTTGAATCTCTAAGGAACTCTCAGTGATGCTCTAATTTAATTAATAAGTCTGTGGCAGAAACTTTGTCAAGTACTACACCGGCTGCTAGGTCCAGTGAGAGGGGCTTATCCGGTGCTTGCTAGATCCAGTCAGTGGAGCTATTGTCCTCTGGATCTGAAGAATACCTTTTATCTACAAATACTAAGTGCCTGAACTCACCCCTAACCCTCCAACCCTTTATTGAAATACTTTGCCTGTATTTTAAATAAATAAACAGAAAAAGTATTGGAAATTCACATTCTTTGGGCCACTTTTCAACGGGACCCCTGAGACGGAATAAAACCAGCAGCTCCTTCGGGGGTTAGATGTATGATTTTTCATAATACATCAACCTAGAAAGTATTTGTAATTCTGAGCCTCTGAGATGCTGAAAATCCATTGGTGGATCTGATTTTTTTGGCTCTGTGGGCATTGAGAGTTTGTTTGCATTAACTATGCAACCCCTTTTCTGCCTTCTTATTATGCCCGGTTTGTAGTTTTTATTTCAATCAGTGGGATTTCTTCTATTACTGGTTGTTCTTGCTAAAATGTGCAGCGTATGTTTGGCTGTGTTCTGGACAGAAATATATAACTGCTTTGCACAGGGCCGTCTTTAATATTGATTGGACCCTGGGCAAACATTTTCCTGGCCCCCCCATGCGATTTCGCCCCCACCCCATCATTACACAGGAATCCCTCCCCATACTACCCAAATCACTACATAGGACCCCCATTCCCCATACTACCCCCATGATTACAGGACCCCCCTCCCACATCATTACACAGGACCCCCTCCCCCATACTATGCCCATAACTACACAGGCCCCCTCCCCCACACTACCCCCCCCATTATTACACAGGATCCCTCCCCCATAATACCCCATCATTACACAGCCCCCCCCCCCCGCGCGCTGAGGGTGGAGAAGCAGAGAGGGGGTTATTGGGGGTGGAGAGGCAGGGATTGGGGTTATTGTTTATGGTGGAGAAGCGGGGAGGGGGGTTATTATTGAGGATAGAGCAGTGGCGAGGGGGGTTATTATTGAGGGTGGAGAAGCAGGAAGGGGGTTATTATTGAGGGTGGAGAAGCAGCGAGGGGAGTAATTGGGGGTGTAGATGCAGGGATTGGGGTTAGTGTTGGGGTGGAGAGGCAGTGAGAGGGGTTATTGTTTAGGGAGGAGAAGCGGGGAGGAGGGTTATTGTTGAGGGTGGAGAAGCAGGGAGTGGGTTATTGTTGAGGGTGGAGAAGCAGGGAGGGGGGTTATTGTTGAGGGTGGAGAAGCAGGGAGTGGGTTATTGTTGAGGGGGGAGAAGCAGGGGGGGTTATTTTTGAGGGTGAAGAAGCAGGGAGGGGGATTATTGTTGAGGGTGAAGAAGCAGGGAGGGGGATTATTGTTGAGGGTGAAGAAGCAGGGAGGGGGGTTATTGTTGAGGGTGGAGAAGCAGAGAGGGGGTTATTGAGGGAGGAGAGGCGGGGAGGGGGTTATTGTTGAGGGTGGAAAAGCAGGGAGGGGGTTATTGTTGCGGGTGGAGAAGTGGGGAGGGGGGTTATTATTGAGGGTGGAGAACTGGAGAGGGGGATATTGTTAGGGGTGGAGAAGCAGGAAGGGAGTTATTGCTGAGGGTGGAGAAGCAGGGAGGGGATTATTGTTGAATTGTTGAGGGTGGAGAAGCAGGGAGGGGCTTATTGTTGAGGGTGGAGAAGCGGGGAGGGGGGGGGGGTTATTAATGAGGGTGTAGAGGCGGGAGGGGGGTAATTGTTGAGCCCACAGCTGTCAATCACTGCCCTGCACTGCAACACCCAGCAGTCCTGCCCTCCCCCTTCCAAGAAGTTTTGCAGCAGCAGCCAATCACTGTCCTGCGCTACAACACCCAGCAGCCCCCCCCCCAAGAGGTTCTGCAGCAGCAGCCAATCACTGCCCTGCACTTCAACACCCAGCAGCCCTGCCCCCCCCCCCCTTCAATAAGTTCTGCAGCAGCAGCCAATCCCTGCACTCCCCAAAGAAGTTCTGCAGTAGCTGAGACTCCCATAGAAATTGTCAAAGGTGGTGGGAGGGGGAGCCTGACTCAGGACAGCACACAGTATCTCAGAGGGATACAGTATACTCACTGTGCAGAGTGATGTAGTCCGGCAGCCCGCAGAGGAGAGGCGGAATGTAGCATGTTGCCGGGGAAAAGACTCAGTCCACTGTGATAGAGGAAGGGGCGGCCAGTAGAAGAGGCACTGTGGGGACGTGACTTCACTTAACCCATGTCAAGCTGGATAAAAAGGAGCAGAAAACAAATGCACTTGACTTATCAGCGTTTGGGGCCCTCCAACAATAAATGGGCCCTGGGCAGATGCCCCATTTGCCCTGCTTTAAATACGGCCCTGGCTTTGCGATTTCACAAGCACTGGGAATGTTTCCAGACCCTCAGGCAGCTGACTGGGCAGTTATGGCTCAAACAGTGTTCCCTTCCAGGTTCAGGAATACATGTTACACAGTATCTCAGACACTTCACATTTATAGAGCTTAATGTTTTTATACCAATATATATATATTTTGAATATTTAAGCATTGTGCCCAATTCGTTTGACTAGTTTTTTCTTCACACTCAACTTCAAGGTTAAGTGGGCAGCGTCAGTGGGGGCTCAGAGCAGATAACTATGACATGTTTTTTATTTTAAAGCAAAAGCTTTACTATCTTAAAGCTCAGAATGCATGTTAGCAATGCAATTCTGTGCTCTCCTTTGCCTAATACAGGTACTTCAGCTTTCTAAGTTCTGCAGTGACATGGGACTTTGTATCATAGCTGAACACTAGTTGAGCACGGTGTCGCCTCCTTGAGGTCTTCTAACTCTCAATTTACTTTAATGGCCACTTCCCTGCTCTGTGATCACTGGCACGATGATTGCACTGATCCCAGACAGAGCCCCAAATGTTACAGTATGGTCAGTGGTCTGAGTGCAAGGTGTAACAAAAATGCAGCCTGAAGTACCTGTATTAGGCAAAGGAGAGCACAGAATTGCATTGCTAACATGCATTCTGAGCTTTAAGATAGTAAAGCTTTTGCTTTAAAATAAAAAAACATGTCATAGTTATCTGCTCTGAGCCCCCACTGGCGCTGCCCACTTAACCTTCCTCCGAGTGCTGAGGGGGCACCTGTGCGTGTGTGCTCCCAAGCAGAGCTGTGTGCATCTACAGACACACACACACAGCACAGGTAAGCCATTTCCCCCCACTCCCTCTTTACAGAAGTTTGACTAAAAGCAGCATGAGCCTATGGCTCCCACTACTTTATATGTCTCCTGTGAAACCAGGGAGCAGAGGAGCCGTGCTGAAGACGGGATGGTGCTGGATCAGTAAGAGAAGCCAGGTAAGTGTTTAGGGATGGGGGAAAGTTCGATTTTTTTATCTTAATTAGGGATGGGCCCGGTGCTCGATGCGAACCCATGTTCGCATCGAGCACCGGGTGTTCGCTCGCTCGGCGAGCCCAGAACTATTTTGGCCGCTCGCATCACATTCGTGTGATGCGAGCGGCCCCGCAATGCATTGCGGCCGGCGCGGCCGGCGCAGTGCATTGCTGGCTGATGATTGGCCAAGCATGCACTGTGACCCCGCATGCTTGGCCAATCACAGCGCCGGAAACTCGGAGAGCCATAATTGGCTACAGGCAGGACGCCTGTAGCCAATTACAGCTCAGGGGCTTTAGTACACGCCCCACCATTTAAAAGGCCGCCACGCCGTCGGCGCCGGTCACATGAGTTCCGGCTTTAGGAGAGATCAGGCTGATTCTGTGTCACTCTTTGCTAGATTCATATAGAAACATTTGCTCTACTTTGCTAAACCATTGGCTATTTATTTGCTAAACCATTGCTACCTGTCATTGATCGTCCATTGCTGCTGCTGGTTAGTGTGTTTTTAGCTGCTGCTGGGGATTAGTCTGGTACGTGTCTTACTGTTAGTACAGTATTTCAGTAGTACCAACCGCAGTGCTGTTAGTACAGCACTGCACCCCAAAAGCACCCATAGGACTTCTAGTGTGTTAGTGGCAGCAAACAGAGCTCCTATATTTTCTTCCCAGAAGCACCCATAGGACTTGTACTGTGTTAGTGGCATCACACAGAGTTCCTATATTGTCTTCCCAGAAGCACCCATAGGACTTGTACTGTGTTAGTGGCATCACACAGAGTTCCTATATTTTCTTCCCAGAAGCACCCATAGGACTTGTACTGTGTTAGTGGCATCACACAGAGTTCCTATATTTTCTTCCCAGAAGCACCCATAGGACTTGTAGTGTGTTAGTCCCATCACACAGAGCTCCTATATTTTCTTCCCAGAAGCACCCATAGGACTTGTACTGTGTTAGTGGCATCACACAGAGTTCCTATATTTTCTTCCCAGAAGCACCCATAGGACTTGTACTGTGTTAGTGGCATCACACAGAGTTCCTATATTTTCTTCCCAGAAGCACCCATAGGACTTGTAGTGTGTTAGTCCCATCACACAGAGCTCCTATATTTTCTTCCCAGAAGCACCCATAGGACTTGTAGTGTGTTAGTCCCATCACACAGAGCTCCTATATTTTCTTCCCAGAAGCACCCATAGGACTTCAATTGTGTGTTAGTACCATCACACAGAGCTCCTATATTTTCTTCCCAGAAGCACCCATAGGACTTGTAGTGTGTTAGTCCCATCACACAGAGTTCCTATATTTTCTTCCCAGAAGCACCCATAGGACTTGTACTGTGTTAGTGGCATCACACAGAGTTCCTATATTTTCTTCCCAGAAGCACCCATAGGACTTGTAGTGTGTTAGTCCCATCACACAGAGCTCCTATATTTTCTTCCCAGAAGCACCCATAGGACTTCAATTGTGTGTTAGTGCCATCACACAGAGCTCCTATATTTTCTTCCCAGAAGCACCCATAGGACTTGTAGTGTGTTAGTCCCATCACACAGAGCTCCTATATTTTCTTCCCAGAAGCACCCATGGGACTTGTAGTGTGTTAGTCCCATCACACAGAGCTCCTATATTTTCTTCCCAGAAGCACCCATAGGACTTCAATTGTGTGTTAGTGCCATCACACAGAGCTCCTATATTTTCTTCTCAGCAGCACCCACAGGACTTCTAGTGTGTTAGTGGCATCACACAGAGCTCCTATATTTTCTTTGCAGAAGCACCCATAGGACTTCTAGTGTGTTAGTGGCATCACACAGAGCTCCTATATTTTCTTCTCAGCAGCACCCACAGGACTTCTAGTGTGTTAGTGGCATCACACAGAGCTCCTATATTTTCTTTGCAGAAGCACCCATAGGACTTCAATTGTGTGTTAGTGGCATCACACAGAGCTCCTATATTTTCTTCTCAGCAGCACCCACAGGACTTCTAGTGTGTTAGTGGCATCACACAGAGCTCCTATATTTTCTTCTCAGCAGCACCCACAGGACTTCTAGTGTGTTAGTGGCATCACACAGAGCTCCTATATTTTCTTCTCAGCAGCACCCACAGGACTTCTAGTGTGTTAGTGGCATCACACAGAGCTCCTATATTTTCTTTGCAGAAGCACCCACAGGACTTCTAGTGTGTTAGTGGCATCACACAGAGCTCCTATATTTTCTTCTCAGCAGCACCCACAGGACTTCTAGTGTGTTAGTGGCATCACACAGAGCTCCTATATTTTCTTTGCAGAAGCACCCATAGGACTTCTAGTGTGTTAATGGCATCACACAGAGCTCCTATATTTTCTTCTCAGCAGCACCCACAGGACTACCGACTACAATGGCTGGAAGACCGCCAAGGGGAGGCAGAGCATGCAGAGCCAAGAACACAGGGCAGGCAGGCTCTGTTTCTAGTGGACGTGGCCGTGGCCATGGACGTGGTCGTGCATCGTCATCAGCACGTGACCATGGGACACGCGCGTCTTTGTTTTCGGCAGCTGGACATGTGGAGCCGCATCATGCTGAAGGCTTGGTAGAATGGATGACCAAGCCCTCCTCATCCTCCTCATCCTCTCTCACCCAGGCTCAGGGTACTGGCAGAGCAGCTGTCAACGCGTACTCAATGGAATCATCAGCCACCCCTTCCCTAGACCCACCATGTCCTCCTGAGGAGTCCCCCGAACTCTTTGAGCACAGTGTTGGGTATATGCTCCAGGAGGATGCCAAACGATTCAAAGGCTCAGATGATGATACCCAGCTTGAGGAAGTCAGTAGTGTGCGCGCAGAGAGAGGGGATGCTGAAGGACAGCAATCTGGCAGTACTGTTCCACCAGCTGCAGCTTACTGCCAGGTTTGCTCTAGTGGTGAAGAGGGAGGGGATGATGAGGTCACTGACGCCACGTGGGTGCCTGGAGGGAGAGAGGATGAGGAGGAGGATGAGGAGGAGGAGGATGCGGCGTTGCATGTCCAACGAGGCAGGGTGCCCCCTGGAGGCCAGCTAGAGGCCAGCACAGCAACTGTACAACACCGCAGAGCTCCGCCTGTGCAGGGCGCTGCCTCTGCATGTTATCAGAAAAGTTCTTTGGTGTGGGCCTTTTTTGAGACGAGTGCATCAGATCGCACCACTGCTATTTGCAATATTTGTCTCAAGCGTATCTCGCGTGGCGAAAACATCAGCCGCTTGGGCACCACAAGCATGACCAGACATATGTCGACCTGCCATGCAGCTCGTTGGCAGGCACACATAAAAGACCCACACCAAAGAACTAAGCGGACCTCTCCTTGCTCCTCATCAGCTGTGATCTCCATCCTCACTACATCTTCAGTCCTCTCTGAAAGCTGCTGTGAGAGGACTGAAGGTGTAGAATTAGGTGTGTCACAACCAAGTACTTGCAGTACACCGACGTCCGATAGTAGCAGGCAAATTGCCCCAGCTGCTGGACCGTCGAAAGAAGTACACTCCCAGCCATCCACATGCCCAGCGGTTGAATGCTAGCTTGGCTAAATTGCTAGCACTTCAACTGCTGCCTTTTCAGTTGGTAGACTCGGCCCCCTTCCGTGAGTTTGTTCAATGTGCGGTTCCTCAGTGGCAGGTTCCCAAACGCCACTTTTTCTCACGGAAGGCGATTCCGTCTCTCTACCGGCATGTGGAAGGCAATGTCCATGCCTCGCTGGACAGGGCGGTCAGCGGTAAGGTGCATATTACCAGCAGGCATGGACAGGGACATTACCTTTCTTTCACGGCCCATTGGGTCACTCTATTGGCAGCTGGGAGGGATGCAGGACAAGGTGCAGTAGTGTTGGAGGTTGTTCCGCCACCACGCCTCCAAAACGCTACTACTGCTACTGGTTGTGACACACCTCTCTCCTCCACCCCCTCCTCTTCTTCTTCCTCCAGTGCTCTGTCCTCGGAACCAGCGGTGCTCCGTAGGCGTACAAGGGGCTACGCAAGTACGCAGGCAAAAAGATGCCATGCCGTGCTTGCGCTGGTGTGTTTGGGGGACAGGACAGGCCGAGAGGTGGTTGACGCCACGCCAGCTTAAGCCAGGAATGGTCGTTTCTGACAATGGCACCAACCTCCTCTCCGCCCTGCGACAGGGGCAGCTCACCCATGTGCCCTGTATGGCTCACGTCCTCAACCTGGTGGTGCAGCGGTTCTTGGGCAGGTTCCCAGGCTTACAGGATGTCCTGAGGCAGGCCAGGAAAGTCTGTGTGCATTTCCGCCGATCTTATAATGCCAGTGCTCGGCTGACTGAGCTGCAAAAGGAGCTGAACCTGCCCAAGAACCGCCTAATATGTGACATGCCCACCAGGTGGAACTCAACGTTGGCCATGCTGCAGCGACTGCACACGCAGCAGAGGGCCATCAATGAGTACCTTTGCGACTACGGCACCAGGACAGGGTCAGGGGAGCTTGTTTTTTTTCCCCACGTCAGCGGAGCATGATTAGGGATGCATGCACTGTCCTCTCACCATTTGAGGAGGCCACGAGGATGGTGAGCAGTGACAGTGCATGCATCAGTGACACTGTACCTCTTGTCCACCTGTTGGAGCATACGCTATGTGGGATAATGGACAGGGCACTTGAGGCAGAACAGAGGCAGGAAGAGGAGGACTTCCTTGCCTCTCAAGGCCCCCTTTATCCGGACAGTGTTCCTTCTGTCCCACCCATCACACAGGAAGAGGATGAGGATGAGGAGGAGGAGGAGGAGGAGGATTGTGTGAGCATGGAGGTGGAGCCTGGCACTCAGCATCAGCAGCAGCAGTCTTTTAGGGATGATGTACAGTCCCAACAAACCAGAGGACTTGTACGTGGCTGGGAGGAGGTGGCTGGCGATCATGTCATCCTCAGTGACCCAGAAGACTCCGGACCGAATGCCTCAGCTAACCTACGCTGCATGGCCTCCCTGATCCTGCAAAGCCTGCGGAAGGATCCTCGTGTTCTTCGGATCAAGGAGAGGGACCATTACTGGCTGGCCACTCTCCTTGATCCACGGTACAAGGGTAAGGTTGCGGACCTTATCTTGCCGTCGCAGAGGATGAGACATCTCAGGGAGGCCTTGCAGAAAGGTCTGTGCAACGCGTTCCCAGAAACTGGGAGGTTACAAACTCCTGGTCCTGGGCGACGAGTTGCTGAGGCTTCGGTCAGTAGCAGAAGGAGCGGTGGGGAAGGTGGACGTCTGACCGATGCGTTCAGACAATTTTTTAGTCCGCAGCCACAAGGTATGATCGGTTCCAGCAACCATCGCCAGCGTCTGATATACATGGTGCAGGAATACCTTGGGGCAAGGTCAGACTTGGACACCTTTCCCACCAAAAATCCTCTGGCTTACTGGGTCCTGAGGATGGATCACTGGCCAGAGCTTGCACAGTATGCAATTGAGCTACTGGCCTTTCCTGCCTCCAGCGTTCTTTCCGAACGCACATTCAGTGCTGCTGGAGGATTTGTCACCGATCATAGGGTGCGCCTGTCCACCGACTCGGTTGATCGACTGACCTTCATCAAAATGAATCAGTCTTGGATCACGACCAGCTACCAGGCACCTGAAGCGGATATAACGGAATAATTTATAATGTCACATCCCTTCAAGACTGCTTATGCTGATGCTGAGTGACTGTCCTGTTATGTTCACTGACTATCCTCTTCCTCCTCCTCAATGATCCATGCCACCACACCAGTGCCTAAGGCACAATTTTTCAGCCCCTGTATAACAGGGGCGTGTACTTACAATTTTTTTAAAAAAATGCTTCGCAACATGTGTGACTGCTGTGCTCCAAGTACAGTATCTGTGAGGGGTTGCAGTGTTGTGGCACCAGCACCAGTGCCTAAGGCACAATTTTTCAGCCCCTGTTGGGGCGTGTAATTACAATTTTTTTAAAAAAATGCTTTGCAACACGTGTGACTGCTGTGCTCCAAGTACAGTATCTGTGAGGGGTTGCAGTGTTGTGGCACCAGCACCAATGCCTAAGGCACAATTTTTCAGCCCCTGTTTAACAGGGGCGTGTAATTACAATTTTTAAAAAAAATGCTCCGCAACACGTGTGACTGCTGTGCTCCAAGTACAGTATCTGTGAGGGGTTGCAGTGTTGTGGCACCAGCACCAGTGCCTAAGGCACAATTTTTCAGCCCCTGTTTAACAGGGGCGTGTAATTACAATTTTTTTTAAAAAATGCTTCGCAACACGTGTGACTGCTGTGCTCCAAGTACAGTATCTGTGAGGGGTTGCAGTGTTGTGGCACCAGCACCAGTGCCTAAGGCACAA
Organism: Lithobates sylvaticus; assembly: GCA_028564925.1. Taxonomy (NCBI): domain Eukaryota; kingdom Metazoa; phylum Chordata; class Amphibia; order Anura; family Ranidae; genus Lithobates; species Lithobates sylvaticus. Next base: position 457,288,583 of record CM053029.1, on the reverse strand, counting down.
TTTTTCAGCCCCTGTTTAACAGGGGCGTGTAATTACAATTTTTTAAAAAAATGCTTCGCAACACGTATGACTGCTGTGCTCCAAGTACAGTATCTGTGAGGGGTTGCAGTGTTGTGGCACCAGCACCAATGTCTAAGGCACAATTTTTCAGCCCCTGTTTAACAGGGGCGTGTAATTACAAATCTTGATCTAATAGTTCACAGCAGGGCCCATTCCTGCGCCCACCAAGAGTAACTATGAGGGCCTACAGTCTTGTGGCAACACCGTCCACCACCACCGCCAAAGGCCCAATTTTTCTGCCCTGTTCAACAGGTGCATGCAATTACAAATCTTGATCTAATAACTCACAGCAGGGCCCATTCCTGCGCCCACCAAGAGTAACTGTGAGGGCTTACAGTCTTGTGGCAACACCGTCCACCACCACCACCACCACCACCAAAGGCCCAATTTTTCTGCCCTGTTCAACAGGTGCATGCAATTACAAATCTTGATCTAATAACTCACAGCAGGGCCCATTCCTGCGCCCACCAAGAGTAACTGTGAGAGCTTACAGTCTTGTGGCAACACCGTCCACCACCACCACCACCACCACCACCACCAAAGGCCCAATTTTTCTGCCCGGTTCAACAGGTGCATGCAAGTACAAATCTTGATCTATTAACTCACAGCAGGGCCCATTCCTGTGCCCACCAGTCTTGTGGCTACACCAACATCTAATAGGGCAAATTTCTGCAGAGTATATACGGCAGGCCCCTACTTTCAAACATCCAACTTACAAACGACTCCTACTTGCAAACGGAAAGAGAAAACAGGAAGTGAGAGGAAATCTACCCCTAGGAAGGGAAATTCTATCCTGTTAGATTTAATTTGGGAAAAAGGTATCTCCTCTCTACTGATGCTTTATCACCAATTCTTGTTTCAATTAAAACCTCACTTTTCCAAAAACATTTGTCATTGGGAAGGAAAGTGAGGTGACGTGTTCTGAACAGATGTGCAAAGACAGCAAATGTTACAGGGGTGATAACCCCTCCCTATGTTCTCCAAAAAGCTTAAAAATAGATTTTTTTGGGATGGAGCTACACTTCATAATGTACCTATTCAGATTCTACTTAAGAACAAACCTACAGTCCGTGTCTTGTTTGCACCACCTATATACTGCTGTTCAGAGTATATAGGGTTGTAGGTATAGGGTTTTATTTTGGGTGCGGGGTCCCCCTTAATATCCATACAAGACCCAAAGGGGCTGGGGTGGGGGGGGGGTGATGGGGTAGCCATGCCATTTTTCTCAAGGATTTTCAGCCATATGGCGGCCAGGACAAGACATGCCATTAAAGCCGCAAGTGTTTTTAAATGGCTTCTTTTTTTCCTTTACAAATGTCATTTTGTGCAAGGACAGTTCTAAACACGGGAAACACATGCCACTTCACAGGCATACTTTAGACACCCCCCAGGTACCATATTTAAAGGAAAATTTCACTTTTTTTTTTTCACTTTATGCATCATTAAAATGACTGCTCCCGAAAAAACGTTAGTTTTTAAAAGTTTTTTTTGCATTGATATATGTCCCCTGGGGCAGGACCCGGGTCCCCAAACCTGTTTTATGACATTAACATGCATATTGGCCGTTGTAATTAGCACTTTTGATTTCGAACGTTCGCGTCCATTATAACGTATAGGGTTCGAAAATTCGCGTGAACTTTCGGTCCGTTCGAAGGTTCTGGTTCGAACCGAACCCGGGGGTGTTCGGCTCATCCCTAATCTTAATATATTGTGTTGAATGCATTAAGGTAAAAAAAACATTTTGACTTTAGCATCATTTTAATGTGTAAAACTATAAACAAAAATGGATCACAACATAAAGATAACTATCTTCAATCAACATATGTATATGTGTGTGTATGTGTGTATATGTATGTATGTGTATATATATTATAGAAAAGCATGCCAATTTTTATTAGGCAGGTTACCAGTACCGACTAATAGTATACTGACACAGAGGGGGTCATTTACGAAAGGCAAATTCACTTTGCATTACAAGTGCAGTCACTGTAGATCTGAGGGGAAGATCTGAAATGAGGGGAATTGCTGCTGATATCATCCAATCATGTGCAAGCTAAAATGCTGTTTTTTTGCATGTCCCCCCCAGATCTACAGTGACTGCACTTGCAATGCAAAGTGGATTTGCCTTTCAGAAATAACCCCCAGAGATACTGGCTGCAAGAACAAATATTTTTTATATTTTAATAAATTACTACATTAATAAGACCCTCCTGTGTGTGGCTCAATGTGGTGAGCACCCTCTTTCTTTACAGCCCTTGTATGCATAGTGATTCACTTCCCTCTGGCTAATATCGAAACTTTGGACACCTGTGGATCTAGCAGTCGGATGGTCATGTATGAGAGGCTGGAAGTTTTTTTTATCTGATATTGAAGGGCTGCTTGCTGCTAATTGCAGCATAGAATCTGGTGAGCACACATTTTATTCTAGGACTTTTTTGATTCAATATATTATCAGAGTTGAGTTGATAAGACTTTATTGCTTTATATATGATTCATATACATATATTGTTTTTTTCATATATATTTGTATAGAGGCGCTGCACGTTATTGTTTATATCTCAGTTTTGTATGTAGACCTATTGCTAGCTGCCTTCTCTATACCTCAAGTGCAGGGGCTTCTTTTATACTATTTGCATTGAGGTTGGAAGCTGATTGGTTTATATGCAGAGCTGCACCAGATTTTGCACTCTCCAGTTTTAGTAAATCAATCCAAGTGTAATTTACCTGTATTAGGCAAAGGAGAAAACATGTGCTGCTCACTTGCATTTGAGTTTAATGTGTACTAGAAGGCATTTCTATCCTGCGGTCACATGCTAAACATTAGAGCCCCACCAGCTGCAGCTAAGTAAAAACATTAATTTAGCTTCTACACATAGCTCTATTAAAGAGGAAGTAAACCCTGATGGGTTTACTTCCTCTTTGTTTCCCTGCAAAGGTAAAGCATAATGGACTACTATGCATTGCATAGTAGCCCATTATGTGTCACTTACCTGACGCAGGAGCCAGCGTTGTCACCGCTGTCCCCTGTAGAACGAAGTGTCCATCTTCCTTTCGGGTATCGCTGCTCCGGCGCTGTGAGTGGCTGGAGCAGCAATGACGTCACTCCGGCGCATGTGCACGGGAGCCGTAAGTGACGGCATGCTTGCCTTCACTTGCGGCGTGCCCAGTGCGCCTGCGCCGTTGTCTACGGTGCGCCTGCACCGTAGACAGCGGTGCCCTATTTTGGTAAAATATCTCCTTAACCGTGTAGGTTAAGGAGATAATTCTTGGACCTACAGGTAAGCATTAATCTAGGCTTACCTGTAGGTCAAAGTGGTCTGTAAGCCTGGGTTCACACTATAGCGAACTCCATGTTATGGGTCAGGGAATCTTCAAAAAGAAACCCATCTCTTTTACGGACATAGTTGTGCAGGGCACAGGCAGCTTTAATTGCACTGATCGCATGATCTATACTGAGGTTAATAGAAGTATGCAGGAATCTCCACTTATTGCAAAGAATTCCAAATGTACATTCTACTACTCTGCGTGCCCTAGTCAGCCTATAATTGAACACTCTTTTTTCAGTTGTCAGAGAGCGACTTGAATAAGGCCTGAGCATGTTCTGGGACAATGCGAAAGCTTCATCTCCCACAAATACATGTGGGAGGAGAGGCTCTGTAGTCCCTGGCAGGGCAGAATTATTGGGCAAGTCTAGAGTATTGTCACGCAGCATGCGGCCAAATGAGGAATGTGAGAATACACTAGAATCTGAGCTGCTGCCATAAGAACCTACATCAACATAAATAAATTTATAATTTGCGTCTGCCACTGCCATTAATACCAACGAAAAATATTTTTTATAATTAAAAAATTGTCTCCCACTAGCTGGAGGCTTGAGGATGCGTACATGTTTGCCATCAATGGCTCCAAGACAGTTGGGGAAGTTGCATCTCTCCCAGAATAGGTCAGCTATCATCAGCCATTCTTCTGGTTTGGGCTTCTTCATCACAATGTCCTTCAGTTCTTCCCATATGACTAGGCAGGTAGCATGAACAATGCCACTAATCGTTGATTTTCCAACCTTAAATTCATAGTGCAAACTTCCAAAGGAATTCCCTGTTGCTAAGTACCTAAAATGACAAAAAATTAAAAAAAATCATTATGTTGTTCTTTATTTTTCAGTGCGCTACTTACAGACAAGATGGCGTAGCATACGTGATGCTTACAGAAAATACATGAGGCACCTCAGAGAAACAAGGAGTGGCTCGGGGGCAGCGCCTAGGGTACCCTATATGTATGCCAGGGACTTGGATTTTCTACAACCCATAGTGGAGATGAGGGAGTAAGTTTTCATTTACATCATCTATGTAACGCGCAATCTGGTAATCATCAATATGCCAAGTTAATTTTTAAAATTTTTACTATATAAAACAGGACAGAATCTAGTTGGGAGGAGCAAGATGTTTTGGAGGAAGAACAAGAACAACAAACAGAGGAGGAAGCACCCATTCATATTCCAGAAGACACAGAGGATTTAGCACTAATCCAAACATCTTCCAGTCTCTGGGAAACTCAGCCAGAAGAACAATGTTCAGGGGCAGAGGAGGCTGTTCCTGGGCCATCCTCTGCTCCTGCACAAATTGATCAGCCTGGCAAAGTGCCACGGAGGCGTCCAGCACTATCCCAACCTGACCTAAGTGAACGCTTATTAGACATGTTAAAAAACATGACCGGAAAGGTGGATGCATTTTTATGTCCCGATACAATCCTGGCGCTCAGTTTTGTACCCCTAATTAAAAAGATACCCCTAGAGCGGTACTATGAAATGCGCAAAACTATAGAAAAAATGCTGCACTCCTTCTCCCAGCCACAGGAGGAAGCTGCATTTAAATACCCAAATGTGCCCCAACCAAGACCTCCCCATCACTACCCAAGATACCTGCACTACCCTGAGCAAGCAACACCATCCTTACGCCTATAATCCACCCAATCCATCATATCCCTTAAGTTATGACAGGCCAATCTCCAGATATGAAGGGCCACCCAGTAACCTTCCCTATCCCATCCCCACTTCCTTCAATTAGGGCCCCCCCCCAAACTCAGGGTATGTATGGGCAAAGTCAACATGGGGGGGCTAGGCCTGCTCCCCACACTGCCAGTGATGACCCAGCTTCCGCAACTCAATACTCCTATGAGGCCCCTTTCCAAAAAACATATCAGAATCTGTGATGAGGTCTGTTTATGGTTAAGGACCAACATGACACATTTTGATAGAACAGGGAAGAGGCCTACTTGACAGGCAAGTTTTTTGATTTTAAGTTATTGCAGAGTTAATTTATGTTTTATACATGGGTAAAGTTTATATTTTTATCATATTTTATGATACGTGAATAAATAATTATTCCTAAATTTTTTGTGCGGTCATATTTTAACAAATACCCAGGTTAAAAAACATGAAAAAAAAAAAAAAAACTGGTCAATATAACGCATGACAAATGACATGAGTGATGATAATTACCTTAATGTGATCAATAATCTTTCAGCAGGCTGGATACTTTTTCTGAAGCTCGTGTTCTGACGCTGCAAGCGAGGGGAGATTAAGCCCAGCAATTCGTCAAAACTGAGTAAACAAAAAAAAACAACATAAATACATGTGGGAAAAACATTGGGGCATACTGTAAAAAAAAGTAAGACCTCAGCAGTGCCACAGGCTGATAGCTTCCATGCCACGCCGCATTGAGGCAGTAATTGCTGCAAAAGGGGTCCAAACCAAGTACTGAGTACATACGTATGCTTATACTTTTCAGAGGTCCGATATTTTTCTATGTACAATTCTTGTTTTATTTATTGCATGTAATATTCTAATTTTCTGAGATTGTGGATTGTGTAATGAGTCTATCTCGTATATTAGTTTCACCTTTTAAGTTGAATTAGTGAAATAAATGAGCTTTTGCACGATATTCAAATTTTCCGAGTATCACCTGTAAAGAATTAAGGCATACGTAACAGATCATCGTTACCCTGAACAGCATATTTAAGAAATACCTGAGTCTTTAATGCACATTAGCCAGCACCATGGTAGCCATGGAGGCATCATCTAATCAAAAAGACCAGACCTTCTGGAATTTATGGGGCACCCTTTAATAGTATAAGTAGCTTGGTAGAGACTGAGGCAAATTAGAATTAATCAAACACATCCAAAAGGACATTGTGGGAGGAGAGACTTGTTTCCAGCACATGGTAATTGCCTTACGGGCATAAAAGAACAGGAGGCTGACAAGAGTCCCCTTAGCCACCTCAGCAGCCAATGGTTCCACCAGATCCAGTAAACAATATTGTGGTTCAAGGGGAATGACAATTTGCATTGTGCGACCTATCACTTGCAATACTTCTTGCCAATATTGTACTATAGTCAGACAGGTCCAGAAGATGTGAAAAAAAATTCACCTGCTTGGTGCGAGCAGTGCCAACATACTGGGGAAAGTGAGGTAATCATCTTATGGAGTCTGTACGGGGTATAGTAAGCTTGGTGTAAAATTTTCAATTGGATCATATTGTCCATGGCTGAAACTAGATGAGAGAAGGGAAAATTCCAAATCTCTTTCCAGTCTTCATTGTCCAGTGCAGGAATATCCACAGTCTATTTTTGGAATAATGAGGATAACTCAGGGATTTGTAATGAGGATAACTCAGAATACATATGCAGGTTTAGTTAGGCTTTATAGTATGTTGAAGAATTACAGACTAGCATGATCGCCAGATAAAATTGAAGGAAAAAAACCCAAAATTAAAACTAATATCAGCCAACATATGTAATTGGTGAGCTGTAATTTAATATATTTTTGGTTTTGAGTTTAATGGCCCTTTATTAGCATGCTCTGGATAACACACACAAACACACACACACATCACAAACACATACCATTACATATACTGCTGCTTTATATAACCCACTTACTCTTTAAACAATATGCTAAATACAGATAAAAGCCAGTTCAATGACTGTGCCAGTCATTTTTCTTTTACTCTTTCCAATAATATTAAGAGAGGATAACCAGTGATCTTTTGATAGTGATGTTTCATTTTGGGAGCATAACGTTTGACAGCTCTAGTGAAATGTCACCAAACACAAACATGTTTTAATTAGCAGGTATTGTAGAAATGTTAGTTCCATTGTTGGGCTGTATAATATTATTTTTTTTTAAAAAAAGTATCATACTAAATCCAAATCCTTTATTTTATTTATTTTTTCCAAACAAGTTTATACGGAATAACATTTTTGGAACATACAATGTAAAGATAAACCAACGAGCAGTTATACAGTGTTACAATTAGTATGTTGTACAAAGAAAATCTCAAGAATATTCTTACAGTAGAGTAAATTTAATCATCAAACAGCTAGTATTGTGTGATGACAAACAACAAAAAACAAGGATGACGTATGTCGATCATCAGACTATGGGCAACAGATATAAAACAGGGTAAATCCCATAGCAAGTAATGGTGAGGATAGAGCAGGGTAATTCCCAACATATAATAGGTAAGATATTTGAAGGATTAATTTAGGATGCAGAGAACACACAAAAAAAAGGGGGAGTATAGAGGAGGGGACTGAACAGATGTGTAGAATCTGTCTAAGAAAGGAGAATTGGAATTGAGTTTAAATGCAAAAAGGACATTTTTCACAATAGCCAATGGAATTCTCCAGTCAGAAGCAAGATCGGTAACTGTAGTTGGAAGAGAAGGAAAAAGTAAAAAAGAAAAGAGGGGTAAGGAGGCGGGTATAGATCAGGTCACCGCAGGATCTCTTCCCTGGGTAGGTGAGGCATTCTGCTTATATAAAAGATCTTAAGAGGGGGGAGGCCTCGGGGCAGGGAATGGGAGGTGTGGTGACGATATAGATGTTCTTTATCTAGTTAGAGGTTACTCTTGAGATGTAGTTCGGTGTTGGTAGTAATAAGTTGTGCAATAAGGGTGCCAGCTGCTCCGAATTTAAATGGAGAATCTTTCATAAGACTGATAAGTTCTTGTATTTCAGCAATTTTTTGCAGGCGAGAGAACCATTCTGTGATTGAAGGCATGTGGGTTGTGCCCCAGTGTATAGGTATGTATAGTTTTGCTGCATTCACCATGTGCATGGCGAGTGATTTATGATAGTCTCTTTGGCGGAGAGATGTGTGGTGGACAAGAGATTGCGCAGGTGAATAGTCAAGAGTGTAGGTCATAACATGTGTGATCACCGAGTGTACTTCGGTCCAGAGCGTTTGTATGCGGGGGCAGGTCCACCAGATGTGTACCAATGTACCGTCATCTTGGTTGCATCTCCAACAATGCTTAGGGAGATTTTGGTTAATTCTGTGTAACAGAGTGGGAGTTTGGTACCATCTCGATACAATTTTATAGCAATTTTCTTGTGTGTTACATTGACAGACCCTTTGTGTGTGTGTGTGTGGGTATAGATGTGATTCCAGTCTTCGGGTGTAAGTGATAAGTCAATGCCTCGCTCCCATGCCAAACGGGCTTTTCCTAAAATAGAAGGTCTATTTAGGAAAATGAGAGCATGAATGGAGGAGATGACATGTTATTGGGGTGTAATATTGGAACATAGGCTCTCATAAGGAGTAAGGGGTCGAGATACTGTGTTTGAACGATCTAAGGAGTGAAAAAAATGGCGAACCTGCATGTAAGACCATTGAAGTATCGGAGTATTTGGCCATTGTGAGATATTGTCTGACCTGTCTAGCACCTTGTCATTACAGAAGAAGTGGTGAGCACAAAGGAATGGTTGGGGGGGTCATCCCTTTTAGGAATTTGGTGGCCATCCCAGCTGGGAAGTCTGGGTTGAAGCGTATAGGTGTCATGGGTCCCACTATTGAGGATAGGCTATATTTCAACTTAGCCTCTCGGAAACATTCCAACGAAGAGCCAATGAGAGGGTGTTTCTTGAGAGAGAGAGGAAGATGGCATGGTAGTAACCAGGGGATAGATTCTATAGAAAGGGTTGAGAAAGAATCCTCAAGGGCTACCCAGTCCTTAACTTGGCTGTGTATATTCCAATCGACTATACACAAAAGGTGGCAAGCCCTCTAATAGTTGTGTATATCTGGTAGACCTATACCTCCTTTCTGCTTGGGAAGGGTGATTCTAGGCCATTTGCGTTGCCATAGGAAGGTTGTACATTGGCTTTTGTTAGGCCTGAAGAACTCTGACGGTAAACGTATTGGGATTGCTTGTAGGAGATAGAGCAAATGGGGTAGGACGTTCAATTTCAGGATGGCTGCTCTGCCAAACCATGAGAAAATGGGCCTTTCCCATCTATGGAGAACTTCTGTTACTGTGCGCAGGACTGGTAAGAAGTTTTTTGAGTAGAGGTCAGATAGTCTGGTGGGGAGCTGGATGCCCAGGTAAGTGATAGCATCTTGCTTCCAAGTAAAGGGAAAGTCCTGTTGACACTGTGAAACGGTTGAGGTTGGTAGAGTGGCGTTAAGAGCATGGGACTTGTTAAAGTTAATTTTAAAGTTGGAGATGTAATGGAAAAGCTTGAAGTCTTTCAGTAAGTTAGGGAGTGTGGTCAGAGGTTTTGAAAGGAATAGTAAAATGTATTCTACGAATGCCGCTATTTTGTATGATCGATCTGTAACCGTTAGACCTTGAATATCATTATTTAACCGAGGGGTCAAAGAAAGGTTCCATTGTAAGTACAAACAGCAAGGACGATAGTGGACAGCTCTGTCTTGTGCCGTTATAGATGGGGAAGGCGTTTGACAGGAGACCATTAACTCGGACTCGTGCTAATGGTTTGGCATAAAAGGACATGATGAGATGAAGTAAGCGGTCTTGAATCCCTATTTTGCACAGGACGGCTGTCATGTCCAACATGTTAAATGCCTTTTCTGCATTTAGGGACAGGAAGAAGCCTTGTTTCTTTGAGGTAGTGAGCCAATAATGAAGGTTAAGGGCTTTAGTGGTGTTGTCCCGAGCTTCTCGTTCTGGGATGAACCCTACTTGGTCTTTGTCAACAAGTAAACAATTGGCCAGGATCTTTGCAAAACATTTTAGTTCAACATTTAATAGAGAAATTGGTTGATAGTTTGTTACTGATGTTGGGTCTTTGCCTGCTTTGGGGAATACCTGTAGAAAGTCAGGTATAGCCGGGTTAGAAGGTGATTTAGTATTAAAAGAATGGAGGAAAGGACTCACTAAGTCATCTAGAAATGTTTTATAGTAGGTCGTTATAAACCTGTCTGGTCCTGGGCTTTTACCTGCTTTTAATTGTTTAACAGATAGTTTAAATTCTTCTAAGGTGAGCGGCTTATCTATTCTATGAGCAGTTGTTTGGGGATCGGTTTAGGGCAATACAAATTTAGGAACTCTTCTATTGCTGCCTGACTTGGGTTCAATTATGTCGCAGGGTGAGGAGCTTCGGGCAGGTTATACAGTTCTGAGTAATAGCGCTCAAATTGAGTTGAAGGCATGGAGGCTGTTAGTGTTTGACCTTGGGGTTAACGGATGTGGTGTATTGTATTTGCTGCTTTCTTAGCTTGTAGTGCTCTAGCCAAGAACTTGCCACTTTGTTCCCGCATTCATAAAAGAGCTTTTGGGATAATGTGAATTTGTGTTTGACCTTTCGTCCCAATTCATCTAAAAGAGTTGATCAGACTTGTATGAGCTCTTGGTATGTTTGTTTGGGCTTGTGCTTGCTTATGGTTAGTTTTAAGATTTCAGAGTTGTAAGGGAGTTGAGTGAAGCCTGTGCAGCGCGTTTTCTTGTTGTTGCCATTGCAATAAGGGCACCTCTTAGCACGCATTTATGGGTGTTCCATTGCACTAATGGGGAGGTATCTGAGGGGTTTTCCCAGAAATAGTTTTGGATGGAAAGTCTAGTCTGAGCCATGTTATTAGGAAATGTGAGTAGGGATGCGTCCAATCACCAAGTTTTGGTGAATGGCATTTTGTCGGGAAGTGTTAAGGTCATTGTAATGGTATGATGGTCAGAGAGGATCATTGGCTCAATCGTTGCTTCTAAAAGAAAGGGAAGGTCTCTTTGGGAGAGGAACAAGTAGTCAATTCTCAAATATTGAGTATGGGGTGAGGAGAAGGTGTAGTCTTTAGTATCAGGGTGAAGTGTGCGCCAGGAGTCGTAAAGAAGTAAGTATTGGATCTGAAGTTTAATTTGTTTAAGTGCTTGATAGGGTATGTAGGAGTTGTGGATGTATCTTTTAGGGGATTGAGAGCTACATTGAAATCACCACCCATTTAAGCCAGACTGGAAGGCTGAAAGGGTCTGAACAGTCTTTCTGAAGAATGCCACTTGAGACTTGTTAGGGCTATAAATGTTAGCAAGGGTTAATGGTTTGTCTCTAAGGGAGCCCATAAGTAAGATATAACTTCCATCTTTGTCTATTATAGAATCTGTGATCTGTAGCAGTACATTTTTGGATATTACAATAGAAACGCCTTTTGGTTTTTGTTATTGTGTTAGACCAAGGAGTAGTTGTGATTACATAATTTAGGCATAGCATCAGATCCGAAATTTTGTTTCTTGCATAAAAATTATGTCTGCTTTCATGCTAAGCATGTTGCTGAGTAATTGGGATCATTTCTCTGGAATGTTTAGATCCTTGGCATTTATGGACACAACCTTGAGAGTGGCGTGTTTAAAGTGGGGTGTAGGTGCTTGCATGTTCAATGTGTGGTCCGTTAAAGGTTGTGATCTGCAGATAGTGGATTATAATAAAGCAAACAGTTGAGAGAGAGGGGGAAGGTTGAGAAGGGAGGGGGCGGTTTTGCCAGAGGGATCCCACTGCAACCCAGAAAGGTGAGAGAAGAAGGTGAATGTACTGGAGAAGGAGGAATAGGAAAGGCTCGGGACAAGAGGGGAGGAAGGAAAAAAAGGGGGGTGGGGTGTTAGGTGAGGTAGGGATTAAGGGGAAAGGGTTGAGCTAAATTGTAGCTCTTGGGGGAGGAGAATAATGGGGGGTACTTGTATCCGGAGGTAAGAGTAGGGTGGCTATCCCACCCAAAAAGGGGAAGTTTGAGTCAGGATTGGTCAGCATGATTACTGAGAATCTGCTGTGTGGGGTGGTGGTCAAGAACGGAGGTAGTTAGTTGAGGGTCTCCGAAACCGCTGAGGTCAGAGGCTAATGAGGGATGGTGTAAAACAATAAAACTGTGGTATAGAAATGGGAAGTCAGGAGCATCATAGCTGGATTAAAATTACTTGGCTAGGAAGGGGAGATGGAGATCAGAGCATGAATTCTGCAAATAGCCATTGTAGATAAAGAACAGTCAAATATATTTGAACATCCGAAGGAAGAACATGCATATTTAATTCTATTCGCAAACTAGGCCCGCATTCCACCAGCATTAATAAGTGAGGCCATGAAGAATTATCAAGTGCAAATCAAATATGATGATTAAACTATTAACAGGTAAGTAAACCTATACATAGTTGTTACTCTCAAGTCATTTAATTGGTCAAGGTTATGTCATCACCCCAAGAAACGGACATGCAGGGGGACATAATTAAGGGGCGTTAGCTCATTTCTGGGCAGGTATGGAAGGGAAATGGGAGTGATAGGGGAGAGAGGGAGGGTGAAGATGGAAAGGGGAAGTGAATGATAATGCCCACTATCCGCTGTATCATTGATTTAGTAGTGGTTTAAGATAAATGACATGTAGTAGAGAAATATGTCATTAAATGGAGTAGGTAAAGCAAGGTATAATCAAACTAGTATAGGAACAAAATATGCTGGGCAGCCACACTCCAATATTCACCTTTATTGTATAAAAACAAAGACAGAAGTTCAAAGCATCCAAGTGAACACAGACCAACACACATCTAATGCGTTTCACACCAGATATGGTGCTTAGTAAAAAAAAAAAAAAGCAATGACTAAGCACTGGTGTGAAATGTGTTAGCTGTGTGTGTTGGTCTGTGTTCACTTAGATGCTTTGGACTTCTGTCTTTTTTTTTATACAATAAAAGGTGAATATTGAAATGCGGCTGTCCAGCATATTTTGTTTCTATGCCACTGTTCCAAACAGAGCCGACACCCAATTTGTTGCAGAGACAGCTGATCCTAGGAGGGATGATTGTCTTGGAGTGGTGCACTTTTGCATGTAAAAATAGTAGTTGAGTCTGCACTATTGAACAGAGTACTAAGGAGTACAGAGTAGAAAACAAAATTATTTATAACCTGGCTGTCAGAGAGAGGACAGACAAATCCCTGTTGATAAAATAGCAATATATGTCTTTATTGATTAGTAAGTTATGTCAGGAAAGTATAACCATGTGTAAGGTACACTCAGTAGGCTTACTTGGACATCAGATAGAGGAGATAAGGAGCATACTTCAAACAGGGCTTCAAAGGCATAGCTAGGCTCACTGATGGTCATACTTATTGGACATGTGCACTGACAAAAAATTCATTTGTTTTCGTTTCATTCGTTTTTTTGCTTCAAATTTCGAAATGAGAAAGTCAAAAAATAAAAAAAAATCTGAAAAAAAGAAAGGAAAATCAGTAAAATTCTAAATAACTAACTATTAAATTATAGGTATTGAAATTTCCTTTCAAATTTGGCTGTTTGTGAACGTAAAAAAAAAATACAAATTTATCTGAAATAACAAATCGCATCTAAACAAATGGAACAAATTAATAATAAAAAGGTTTTCTTATTATTATTATTTATTATTATTTATCATTATTAGATCGTTACGTTCCATTCGTTTAGATACGGCATTCGTTATTTCAGATAATTCGTAACTTCGGATAAATTCGTACTCGTTAAGTTCACAAACAGCCAAAAGGAAATTCCAACACCTATAATTTTATAGTTATTATTTCAAATTTTACATTTTTTTTTTTTTTTTTTTCAAATTATTGAATTTCTGAACTTTCGAATTGCGAAAATACAGACATTCAGACATTCGGACATTCGGACATTCAGAAATTCGGACATTCGGAAATTCGGGAATTCGTATTTCTGAAATTCGGAAATTTGGAGATTCAAAAATTTGTATTTCGGAAATGTGAAAATTCGGAAATCTGAAATTTGGAAATTAGAAAATTCGGAAATCTGAAAATTCGGAAATTCTAAATTTGGTAATACGGAAATTCAAAATTACGAATTTCCGAATTACCAATTTTGGAATTTTCGAATTTTAGAATTTCTGAAATTTGGAAATTTAAATATTCGGAAATTTCGGAATTAACTAATTTTGTCAAAATTGGTTAAAAAACGAATTCGGAACTAAACGAATAGCACATGTTTAATACTGATAGTCATAGTAATAGTGGTATAGCTACAGTATATCACAAAAGTGAGTACACCCCTCACATTTTTCTAAAAAATTTACTATAACTTTTCATGTGACAACACTGCAGAAATTACACTTTTCTACAATGTAAAGTAGTGAGTATAGAGCTTGTATAACAGTGTAAATTTGCTATCCCCTCAAAATAACTCAACACACAGCCATTAATGTCTAAACTGCTGGCAACAAAAGTGAGTACACCCCTAAGTGAAAATGTCCAAATTGAGCCCAATTAGCCATTTCCCTCCCCAGTGTCATGTGACTTGTTAGTGTTACAAGGTCTCAGGTGTGAATGGGAAGCAGGTGTGTTAAATTTGGTGTTATCGCTTTCACTCTCACATACTGGTCACCGGAAGTTCAACATGGGAACCTCATGGCAAAGAACTCTCTGAGGATCTGAAAAAATAATTGTTGCTCTACATAAAGATGGCCTAGGCTATAAGAATAAGACCCTGAAACTGAGCTGCAGCACTCTGGCCAAGACCATAAAGGGGTTTAACAGGGCAGGTTCCACTCAGAACAGGCCTCACCATGGTCGACCAAAGAAGTTTAGTGCACATGCTTAGCGTCATATCCAGAGGTTGTCTTTGGGAAATAGACGTATGAGTCCTGCCAGCATTGCTGCAGAGGTTGAAGGGGTGGGGGGTCAGCCTGTCAGTGCTCAGACCATACGCCACACACTGCATCAAATTGGTCTGCATGGCTGTCATCCCAGAAGGAAGCCACTTCTAAAGATGAGGCACAAGAAAGCCTGCAAACAGTTTGCTGAAGACAAGCACACTAAGGACATGGATTACTGGAACCATGTCCTGTGGTCTGAGGAGACCAAGATAAACTTATTTGGTTCAGGTTGTATCAAGCGTGTGTGGTGGCAACCAGGGGAGGAGTACAAAGACAAGTGAGTCTTGCCTACAGTCAAGCATGGTGGTGGGAGTGTCATGGTCTGGGGCTGCATGAATGCTGCTGGCACTGGGGAGCTACAGTTCATTGGGGGAACCATGAATGCCAACATGTACTGTGACATACTGAAGCAGAGCATGGTCCCCTCCCTTCGGAGACTGGGCCACAGGGCAGTATTCCAACATAAGGACCCCCAAACACACCTCCAGTACCTTGCTAAAGAAGCAGAGAGTAAAGGTGATGAACTGGACAAAAATGTCCCCAGACCTAAACCCTATTGAGCATCTGTGGGGCTTCTTCAAACAGAAGGTGGAGAAGCGCAAGGTCTCTAACATCCACCAGCTCTGTGATGTCCTCATGGAGGAGTGGAAGAGGACTCTAGTGGCAACCTGTTAAGCTCTGGTGAACTCCATGCCCAAGAGGGTTAAGGCAGTGCTGAAAAATAATGGTGGCCACACAAAATATTGACATTTTGGACATTTTCACTTAGGGGTGTACTCACTTTTGTTGCCAGTGGTTTAGACATTAATGGCTGTTCGTTGAGTGAGTTTGAGGGTACAGGAAATTTACACTGTTATACAGGCTGTAAACTACTTTACATTGTAGCAACGTGTAATTTCGTCAGTGCTGTCACATAAGAAGATATATTAAAATATTTACAAAAATGTGAGGGGTGTACTCCCTTTTGTGAGATACTGTATATTTAATCAGATACTAGATAATAGATGTTAGTAATCCTCATTGGAATAGCTAGGTGGACTCGCAGGGATATGATATAATGGCTTTTGAATGGTGAGGGAAACAAGAAGTAGTTTCCTGCCTGGGGTAGTAACACCTCCAGTACCTTGTTGAGTTGATTGTTTTTCTTCTAAAGGAGGAGAAGGTCCCAGCAGGATGAGGAGGAAATTGTAAGGGAGAAAGGGGAAGTAGTAGTCAGCAGACTGAGATAAATAACTTTATCCTGGCACGTGGTATTTTAGGTAGAAACTTGGGATAGTCTCATTTATATTTGGATGGCTAGACAGTCAAAAAGAGTTTGCAGGGTTATGTGTATGTTTAAAGAGCAGTCCAGAGGTTAATCCAAGGGAGAATAGAAACAACAAACCATATAATTAAACAGCGTGAGATTCGGTATGACTGGACACCGGCGGACAACTGGCTGAGGTGAGGCAGATCTGCAGCGTCTGGCGGTAGAGTGTTATTTCGTCTATTGAGGTTGCTTGTAGTAGTGGAGGTAGTCGAAAGGCACTGTACCAATCTGGTAATTCTACTGTGGGTAGATCAAGGCTTTCACAGAAGACTGCAGATCTTCTGGGACACGTAAGTTGGCTGTGTGGCCCATAGCAGTGGCAGACATGTGTTGCAGCGTTATGTGAGAGATATCCTGATAGAGTTTAATTTCTGCACCATTATAAATGATGCAACCTGTTTCCTTTCTCTTTTGATGAAAATTTCTTCCTTAAGATGGTAGTTTGCTATATAGCAGATTACATCCCTTGGGGGGTCTGAGTCCCTGCCTCGGGGCCTCAGTGCCCTGTGCAGTCGCTTCATGTCGATGGGGGTTTCCTGCAGCCTCCCCAGCAGGTCATTGAATATGGTGAGGATTGCTGGTGTTAGCTGGTTCTGTTCCACAGACTCAGGGATGCCTCAGATACGTAGGTTGTGTCGGCATCCCTGGTTATCCAGGTCTTCCATGTGGCGGAGTATTTCCTGCAGCTGCATAGTTTGTGTAGTTGTGGTTACCTGGATCTGGTGAATAGCGGTATCCTGGCGGTTGTCTACATCTTCTACCTCCTCAAGATGCCAGGCTACTCCCTTTATGTCAATGTGGAGCTCTGAGATGGCAGCGGAGATCGTGCTTTTGATATCAGTCTCCACGTTCTGGATGTCTCCCAGGCTTAACAGCTGAAAGAGTTGTGGAGTAAATGTTGCTGGCTGAGAAGGGGAAGGCTCAGAGGGGAGTCTGTAAGGTGAGCTTGTTTGTGCTGGGCTTTCGGAGGCCTGTGTGGAAGCCATGGTGTCTCGTGGCTGGGTCTGGAATATCTCTGGAATATTGTGGCTGAGCTGTGTGCTAGAGTTGAGGGGGGGGCGGGAGCGCAGTATTGAGGAGCTTCTGTCGGGTTTCCCTATGTTTGCTTCACTGGATCCCATCTTTAGGAGGAGTGAAGGACCTCGTGGTGTTGGAGCAGAGAGTTTAAGCATCCATCATAGTCCGAGTCTTGGCCACGCTCCCCCCCCCCCCATTGTTATATATGGCATAAGAAACTGACATTTTGGAACCTCACAGGGTCTCTTTATCAATGCAACTTTGTGTCTTCTTTGTATTACATTTTGGCATGGCACCATCCATCGAGGAACCAATTATTAGGTTGAGTACTGTAAGTAGTGTACCTTTAATTTGGACTTTATATGGTTGCTCTTGGTAACTGCACCTCATTGATCTCTGCAATAACTACAATAATCCTCTTAGTGCCTATGAGCACTTAACTTTTCAAACTTTCATAGCCTGTCCAAAGATATATAATAAGAAATACCAGCATCATATATAGACATGTTTGCATAAGTGAAAATTCCTATATCTATATCATAATGTATATACAAAATTGGTCATAAAAATTCTAGTTGTAATGAAAAATCTTACCAGAAAAGCAATACACATGATAAACAATTTAGAAAAAAGGATCTTAGACAATGAGAACACAACTAATTCCTGATCAGTTGCTATAGCAACACTTCTGAACACTATTCATGGCCTTATTGATGCAGAGAAAGTAGATGCCTTAAAGAACAGATTCTGATGAGATGGAATGAGCATCATAAGATAACTGCAGTTTAATCTATTAAAGTGATTGTAAAGGTATTATTTATTTTTTTAAATAACAAGTATATCATACTTGCCTCCACTGTGCAGCTCGTTTTGCACAGAGTGGCCCGAACCTGCTCTTCTGAGGTCCCCTGGTGGCTCTCGTGGCTCCTCCCCACATCTGATAACCCCCTCGGAAAAGCGATTCCCCCCGAGGGGGTTACCTTGAGGGCTCCATCCCCGAGTCCAGCATTCGGCGTCCATAGAGGCCTTAAGCAGGACTTGGCCCCGCCCCGGCGCTCGTGTCATTGGATTGACCGCAGGGGGAGTCAATGGTTGTGCTGCTATCAATCTATCCAATTGAGCCAAGAACCCCAGGCAGAGAGACGGAACATACCCGTGGGTCAAGTTCCAGGGCTCAGGTAAGTAAAGCTGGGGGGCCGGTCACTGACAGGTGTTTTTTCACCTTAATGCATAGGATGCGATCGGGACCTGCCCATGGCTGTGTATGTAGAAGAGTGTGGGAAAGATGCCCCCACCCATCTCCATACTATAGCCGGGCAGAAGCAACGTCAAAACGCCACTTCCGCCCATACGTCTTAAAGGCAACAATTTTAAATGACAAAATTTTTTTGTTTTTTTATTGCGTTTTAGTCCAAATATGAGATCTAAGGTCTTTTTGACCCCAGATCTCATATTTAAGAGGACCTGCCATGCTTTTTTTCTATTACAAGGGATGTTTACATTCCTTGTAATAGGAATAAAAGTTACCTTTTTTTTTTTTTTTTTTTTAAACCGTGAAAAAATAAATAAAATCAAGTAAAATAAATAACGACGAGCTTGCACGCAGAAGCAAATGCATATGTGAGTAGCGCCCACATATAAAAAAGGTTGGCCAAACCACACATGTGAGGTATCGCTGCAATCGTTAGCATGAGAGCAATAATTCTAGCCCTAGACCTCCTCTGTAACTCAAAACATGTAACCTTTAGAAATTTTTAAACGCCGCCTATGGAGATTTTTAAGGGTAAAAGTTTGACGCCATTCCACGAGCGGGCGCAAATTTACACTGTTATACAAGCTGTATACTCACTACTTTACATTGTAGCAAAGTGTCATTTCTTCAGTGTTGTCACATAAAAAGGTATAATTAAATATTTACAAAAATGTGAGGGGTGTACTCACTTTTGTGTGATACTGTGTTTGTGTGTGTGTGTGTGTGTGTGTGTGTATGTATTATATATATGTATGTATATATATATGTATGTGTGTATATATAATGTGTGTTAGTGTTAGGCTTTATATACACTGCACATGCGTGAAACTCTGCACGCCCCTGACCTTCTATCTAGTATATTCCCTGCCCCTTGTCTTTCTGTGCAGTGGGAGAGCACATGGCGGAGAGACAACAGGTGCATGAAGACCGCAGCAGCAACGACAAAAGCCTGGAGCCACGAACGTTCCGATCCCGGAGGATATTTAAGGCCTCAAATATGGCCTTTAACCACTTCCCACCCGGCCAATGCATATAAACGGCCGGGTGGGCGCTCTCTCCTTCTGAGTGGACGTTCAGGACGTCCCTCAGAAGGAGGGGGATCGTGCGCGGGCCCGCGCAGCGGCGCGATCCCAATGCGCTCGTGTCACCCGGACACAGCGCATCTCTGATTGGCAGGAGGGCTCTGTGATTGGCCCTCCTGATCACTTGATGGCCGTGTCCAATCACAGCCGTCATCTGATGTAAACAGAGAGGGTTGCTAGGCAATCGGCTCTCCTCTCCTCACACAAAAGTTGTCAGTGAGGAGAGCGGATCGCTGCAGCCGGCTGGTGATCAGTGAGTATGTGCTGTTTTGTACAGTTTTTACTCACTGATCACCAACCTAGTGTAAACACACAACACACCACAAATTATAAACACACATGACCCCAAACAATGTCCCAAAAACACATGTCCCCAAATAATAAAAACACATGTCCCCCACATATGTCCCACTAAAATCACATGTCCCAATGATTATCTGCACACATATGTCTGTGATCATCTGCGCACATCTGTACATGATCATTTGCGTACATATGTCTGTGATCACACGAACCAATTATTATACACTTAACGGAATTTTTTTTTTACCAAAAACATGTAGCAGAATACATTTTGGCTTAAATTTATGACAAAATTCGATTTTTATTGGATTTCTTTTAAAATAGAAAGAAGAAAATATAGCTTTTTTTCCAAATTTCTGCTTTTTTTTCACTTATATCGCAAACAAATCAAAACAGAGTCCTGAATAAATACCACCAAAAGAAAGCTCTATTTGTGCAAACAAAATGATAAACATTTCATTTGGGTACAGCGTAGCATGACCGTGCAATTGTCGTCATTGAAAGTGCGAGAGCGCTAAAAGTTGAAAAATGGTCTGGGAAGGAAGGGGCGAAAGTGCCCAGTATTGTAGTGGTTAAAGAGATGTTGAAGATGGTGGACATCTTCAAGAGGGCCGACTATGACGGGAAGCAGGGACCGTACCCAAACCCAAATGTGAGCAAGGCCAAGATCATGACTAAAGTTGTGAAATGTCTGCTGAAGAATTTTGGGGTACGGCGATCCAAGGATCAACTGAGGAAATGATCGTCAGACCTCAAATTGAGGGAGCAGGATCAGTACAGAAGAATCAAGAGAGTGCTGCAAAAAAAGTAAGTATTTTGTCGTGTGTTCCTATTCTTCTTATTACGTTCTTGCTGCTCCATGTGCTTTTCTTTACTGTTGTACAGTTTAAAATGGCAAGTTTCAGGTTTGTGGGCACAGTAATCGTTCGTAGTAAACATTGTTTATTCGCCCACTAATACAATGTTTTGTGCAGATGCAGGTTAACTACATGTAGTCATGCATATTTGTCTTAAAGGAAGTTTAGTACATGTTGTTTTTTTTTTTTTTAAACAACATGTGAACTTTATTCAAATTAAGTACATACAGGTCAGCGTACAGTACATATCATATAGGGCAAATTGTCAATACCCAAAATTCCACCGTACATACAGTGGCAAGTAGCATTCGTAGTCAATTGGTATACATCAGACTAATGTTCTTACATCCTGAACAAGCAATATAAGTGGAGGGAATAGTAAAGGGAGGGAAGGAGCAGCAGAGGGATAGATTGAGGAAAAGTTAGGCGGAGGAGAGGGGGGTAAGTAAAAAAAAGGAGGGGGGAAAGGGAGGGGTAGAAGGGGGAGGAGGGGAGGGATAGAGGGGGGGAGAGAAGGAGGGGGGAGAGGAGGGGGGGAGGGGGGAAGTGAAAAAAAAAACAGAGCAGGGTACAGAATTTGGGATCCTCGCCACTGGATCATGCATCTGCATCTGGTTCAGGGGGAGATAAGTCCACCGGCAAGGATCCCCAAGAGTCTATCCAAGATGACCAGATCTTATGAAGTTTGTGCGGGCAATTCCTATTGACATATGTTATTTTGTACAGTGGTAAAACAGTGTTCAAATTATTTCTCCATGTGGTGATGGTGGGTGGGAGCTGAGCCCTCCATTTCAATAGAATCTCTCTCCTAGCATAGTATGTAGCAAATGCCACAAACAGCTTCTTATATTTCCCTACTGTGGGATCACCAATCACATTCAAAAGCAAAACTTCTGGCTTAAGTGGGAGAGAGGTCGTTTGGTTAATATCAGCTAGGACCTGTTCCCAAAATCCCAGGCACGACCAGGTCATGTGTAAGAAGGAGGCTTCGTCCCCCCCACATCTAGCACAGTTAGGGGACCTGTCCCTATAAATGACTGCCAGTCTCTGAGGTGTATAATAGGCCCGGTGCAAAAATTTCAGCTGTATGAAACGATCCCTAGCAGAGATCAGAGTTGAAACATATGAGGAGACACAGGACTCCCAGTCTTCTTCCTCGAGGGAAGGTATGTCTTCCTTCCATTTAGCATATACTTTAGACAGTGAGGTGGCTAGAGAGGCCGTTAAGTGAAAATAGAGTGTTGACAGAGGTGCCAGCAGGACCCTAGAGGTAAGTAGTCTCTCCACCGGATCTGACTCAAGGATGACCTCCCCAGGAAATTGATGCTGAAAGGCATGTCTCACCTGCAGGAACCGGAAGAGCATCCAATTTGGTAGGTTGTACTTCATTTTTAATTCTGGGAATGTACTCAGTCTGCCCCCTGTCATCAAGTGCTTTATTCCCGTAATTCCCCTATTGGCCCATATTTGTGGATCTGGGATACTACGAAAATGGGAGAGGTTAGGGTTACCCCATAAGGGCGTATGAGGGGAGACAGTACCCGGAGTGCGGTGCACTGTCCTAGCCCGACTCCAGACTGTAATAGTTGTGCGCATCAGGGTGGTTAAGTTGGGATGAGCTCTAACGCCTCTGAACACTAAGTTGCTAAGCGCTGCATATGACCCTAAAATTGCAGCCTCCAGAGTCACCGCTGGGTTATCTTTCGGCTGCGAGAACCACCATCTGGCGGTCACCAGTATTGCCGCCCAATAATAGTATTGAAAGTTGGGAAGGGCAAGCCCCCCTTGTCCCACAGGAAGTTGCAGAGTACACAGCGCGTGTCTAGGCACCTTGCCCAGCCATACAAAGGTGGAGACTAAAGACTTTATTCTGTGAAAATAGGTCATTGGGATCACTATTGGGCTGTTTCTGAATAAGTAGAGAAACTTCGGCAGGAAAACCATTTTAATAAGGTTTACTCTACCCACTGGTGTTAGTCAGTGCATTTCTTCGAGAAGTTTTCAAGTAGGGGTTTTAGATTGAGTTCCATGTACCTAGTTACTGGCCCACCCATATTTATTCCCAAGTATTTGAAATTATCTTCCTACACAAGTGGACTCTGCATAGGAGGTCTAGGTCTATTCGGGTTTAGTGGATAGATCAGTGATTTATCCCAATTAACCTTGACGCCAGAGTACGTTCCAAATTCATCGACTAACTGTAGGGCAGCTGGGAGTCAGGAGGAGATATCATTCAGATATAGGATGGTATCATCTGCATACAAGGATATTTTCGCCTCCATCACTCCCACCTGTATTCCCTGTACCGTTGGGGTAGCACGAATTTTCGAGGCCAAGGGCTCCACTGCCAGTGCGAAAAGTCCCGGTGAAAGCGGGCACCCCTGCCGGGTATCCCTCCCTAGTGGGAAGGCCTGTGAGAGGGAGTTATTGGTCCTTATACGAGCACTTGGGGAGGCATACATCATGCGCAACCACTGTATAAACACAGGTCCGGATCCAAATTTCCGGAGGACAGCCCAGAGGCATCCCCACTCAACCAAATCGAAGGCTTTCTCTGCATCCAAGGATACCACCACCCCTAGGCTGTCCTCCGGAGCACCATTCATGTGTC
The DNA here is from genome assembly GCA_028564925.1 of Lithobates sylvaticus. Classification (NCBI taxonomy): domain Eukaryota; kingdom Metazoa; phylum Chordata; class Amphibia; order Anura; family Ranidae; genus Lithobates; species Lithobates sylvaticus. The sequence continues at coordinate 457,265,176 of CM053029.1, read as the reverse complement.
TCCGCAACCTGCGTATGTTAATATCTGTCCCTCTGCCCGGCATGAACCCAGACTGGTCTGGGTGGATAAGAGCTGTAATCACTGTGTTCAGACGACCCCGTTCAAGTGCCCTTACCAAAACCTCTCTATATATGGGGAGAGAATCTTCTGTGTATTGTTTGTAGAACTCCATCGGGAACCCATCCGGGCCCGGCGTTTTCCCACTCTGTAGTGACTTAACCACCGCTTGGATTTCTGTTAGGGTCAGGGGACTGTCCAATGGTTCCCTAACAGAATCGGTGAGACATGGCAGATCCACTTGGTCCAAATAGGCGCACAGTTCTTGTTCAGTATGGTGGGCTCTAGAACTATAGAGATCCTGGTAATAGGACGCAAACCGGGCATTTATTTGGGATGAATCCGTGAGGATCTCCCCGCTGGGGGACAAGATCCTTGATATGGATGCCGGGGAGAAGTGCTCCCGGGACAGCCACACCAACAATCTACCGCTTTGCTCGCCTTGTTCAAAGATTCTCTGACTTTGGTGCAACAAATGCACTTTAGTCGCGGACGCTCGAAGAAGGTTTACATCTCTCAGGGACTCCCTGTATTGTGAGTATACCTGTGGGGAACGGTCTCTAGCGGTCTCAAAACGGTCGACTGGTCAGAACGAACTAACAAAGGACTGAAAACCAGAAAGGCCTGAGAAGAGCGAGCTGAAAATCAGAAACGAGTGGATAAGAACGCACTGAAAATCAAATACGTACTATAAAATACGTACTGAAAAACAAATGCAAAATGACTACATGCACTGAAAAACAGAAACAAACCCACAAACACAAACTGAAGAGCAGTAACAATCGGAAAAGCACGAGGCTGAAAAGCGTGAATCGTCTTTCACCAAACTTCTACTAACACGAGATTAGCAGATGGAGCCCAAAGGGTGGTGCACTTGGTATTGAACTTCCCTTTTCTATTGTTTGAGCCAACATCCGTCCGAAAAAAAACATGGATTTTGTTGCCGGAATGTGCGATCGTGTGTACGCGGCATTAGACTACACCGTTGTTCATGCTTCTCAAAATGGGGTGCAAGCCTAGTGGATTATGAGTACAGGAAAATAATCCATATGCTCATACTTAAGAGGGAGATGCAAAAAAACACATTTCCAGTGGTCTAATAAATCCTCTATTTGTCTTAGCCCCTGTATACACGGACGGAAATTCTGACGAAAAATGTCTGATCGGACCATGTTGTCAGAAAATCCGCCCGTGTGTGGGCTCCATCGGACTTTTTCAAAAAATTTGAGATCCTGCTCTCAAATTTTCCAACAACAAAATCCGATCAGACTTTTTCCGATCGTGTGTAGAGAATTCCGACAGACAAAGTGCCACGCATGCTCAGATCAAATGACGAGACCAAAGTTATTGGCTACTAGCCTCTATGTAGTTCCCTCGTACGCAACAAACGTCACTATGTTCAGAATGATCGAATTTTCCAACAACTTTGTCCAACCGTGTGTATGCAACACCAGTGTCGGACAAAATCCATCGGAAAAAATCAGACGGATTTTGTGGTCGGAATTTCCGACCGTGTGTATGGGGGCTAACACATACAATAACGTTCAAAAATCTGTTTTAAATACCTAAATGAGTTTGAAATTATTATTTCTTTTCTACAGTCAATTTTGTATTTTAGCTACAGAAACTGTAGTATTGTCTGTAATGCTTTTTATACTCTATGCAAAGTCAGAAATTCTACAATGTTGTATTCTAAGCAGGCACAATTCCTTATTGATAACCATGATATATGAAATGGTCTATAAACATATCGTAAATATGCCAAAATCTAAAATAAATGAGTATGCTTTGAATTCAAAGTAAAATATACTATTTATGTTCCGTAAGGTTTATTTATACTGAAGGACATTTCAGAATTTGGGGCAATTTGTACATAATGAATATGCATTTTAAAGAGGCTTCAGACAGTAATATATGGCATTTTATTTCCTTTATGGGATAGCTGGCCATGGAGCTTGAAAAACACTGTGTCAAGTTCATCTCCCCACAGCAGTGACAGTTCGTGTAATCAGCCAATTTGCAGTTGAAATGTGACATACCTTTAATTGGCTCAAGCCATTTTGGTGATATTTTTTTATTCCAATGGTAACATTTAAGTACATCTAAGTTGTTTTGTTTTACTGCCATTGATTCTCTGATTTTCTCTGAAGTCAGCAAATGAGCTGCTGTCACAGTTTATGACGCTGTGTTGTAATTAAAAGCCTTTGCAATGCGAGCATTAATCCTTTATTTTAATAAGCTTCGGTGACATCAGTTTGCAGAGAACAGAGGGTCGAAAATAACTGCTATGAATATTTATAATAAATATTCTCAAACTCTTAAACTTTTGATATAAGCGGAAATGCAGTAAACAGAATTTGACATTCAAACATTTTCTAAGCCATCACATTGGTAAGGCAGTTGCCTCAGAATTTTGTTTATTTATTTAACATTGAATAGCATTGTATTTGCTCATGAGTTTTCAGTCAGCACTTTTTGCATATAAAAGACTTCTAGTCTGTCATGTTTTTATTCAGTTAAAGTAGCATTAAACATTCAGCATTTTTTTTAGCTTAAAAATGATTGTCTAGTCTTGTTTCTTTTTTTTTATATAAAAATAACAAACATGTCATACTTACCTGCTCTGTTGCAGTGATTTTGCACAGTGCAGCCCAGATCCTCCTCTTCTTGGGTCCCTCTTCTACACTCCTGGCCCCTCCCTCCTGTTGAGTGCCCCCACAGCAAGCAGCTTTCTATGGGGGCACCCAAGATGAGCTGCAGCTTCGTGTGACCATTCAGACATGGAGCTGTGGTTCGGCTCCTCCCCTCTCTCTCCTGATTTTGTCTGACAGCAGGGGGAGCCAATTGCACTGCTGCCGTGTCTCAGTCAATCAGTCCTGGATGGCCAAGACACTCATGGAAATCGCAGGACAGAGATGGGGCTCAGGTAAGTATTAGGGGGGCTGCTACACACAGAAGGATGTTTTATCTTAATGCATAGAATGTATTAGGATATAAACCCTTCTGATTTTACAATCCCTTTAACACATTGAGCCCAATAAAATAAACATTCCCCTGTAAACTGTTAAAATTATTACCCCGGCATTTGCAGTTTACAATGTTCTATGCTAGTGGCTTTTGCTCTCTCAGTGCCGCTTCCCTGAAATTTTTGTCCTCACAAGAAAAAGTTAACAATGGACCGTGCAGTCTGGAGCCAGTCTGTTAGCTTGGAGAAGAGAGGAGGAAGGAGGAGGGAGGAGCAGGGGAGTGCCCTGCGTTCTTATGCTATGAGTCTGTGTGTTTCTATTGATGCACAACTCTAGTTCCTACATGTAAGCAAGGGTGGCTACATAAGATGACAAAAGATGTCACCCTGAAGTGGGAAACTGGAGGCAGCAGCCATGGTACAGCTTAAACAGGAGCAGAGTAGGATTAAAAGATGAAGAAGCTGCATACTCAGTAAGTGATAAAATTGACTGCTGAAAGTGCCTAAAGAAACTGACGGTTTATCACTTTAGATAACATACGTATAAAATAGTATCAAAGGTAGCAGTATGCCCTAATACCTAAGCCTAATTCCCGGAAGATTGATGACTTTCTAAATCTGGTACCAGAGTTGAGTACCCATTTTTTTTTTTTTTATACAGTTAATTTGTCAGGACAAGTTTTTGAGAAGTCTTCTCTCTTCTTCTGGTCCATGTTGTACTAGTAAACAAATGTTTGGCAAAAGGTATTAGTAGAACTATTGTCCATGTATAGAATATAGGGTTCCAAAGAAGAACTTGCCAATCCTGAGAGAACTTTAAATCAGCCCTCTGCTCTTGAATCAAACTACCTCGGGAGCCCTCAAAAATGTTGTCATTCCCCTTAAAGGAACCCCAATCCAAATAACAGGGAAACACACCTGCCTTCTAGGACCAATCCCTGGCGTCCTGTTCATATTAGATACAATTTTTTCTCCCCCTAGCTGAAATGTTTCCATGATTTCCCGTTGGAGGGCTCTACCATACCCTCCAAATGAAGGGTCAGAGCAGTATGCAGGGGCCCACATGGGATGGCTCAGAGGGATACGCTGTCTGTTTCCCCTCCCCTTTATATAGTTCACAGGTTGCTGCTGGTTTTCTGCCGTTACCAAGGGCAGCAACAGTGAAGTGATTGGTGCAGTGATGCTGTCTGAGGATTGGTTAATCCGGGCTGCAGCAAAGCCCGCGCTGAGGAAGGTTATTTAAAGAATTGGAACACAGGATCCTCACTGACCGTCTGACAGGACAAGCGACGGAAGGAGAGTGCAGCTCTCTCAGCATGAAGTGCCGTTCGCCAGGAGCTCGTGAGGCGCTGCTATGCCGTTTGCTTGAGAAGGCAGAGAAGAGCGGTGGTGAAGAATGGCTATTGCGCTGCCTGGAGGAGGATCAGACAACGGCTCCGCCTGTAGGGACGGCCGCACCTGCCACCATGTTTGACGGACAGTCCGCCTCAGCCGGGGGCGGGACTCGCCAGCAGCCCAGTCGGAGGAAGAAGAAAACAAGAGCAGGGGCTTCTCCTCACCACAGTGAGGAGAGAGATAAAGAAAATGTGTCACAAGGGGCTCCTCTGCTAGGAGGGAGCAGCGCTACTCAGCTTCATGAAAAAGAGAGTGAGCAGGCCGTTTTCAACAGTGGTGAGCATGTTTTACATTTTCCTGGGTCTGAGGTGTCTGTGCTGATTAATTCCCTATATAATATTTTACATCAGTTTAAAGGGGCACAGTCTTCTGGTGCAGTGTTAAATAGGGAACAAGGGGCACAGGTCTCTGGTGCTGATATTGTGTGTCAATCACCTCACAGGAATGTTAATGTTAAAAGCAGAGGAGCGCACACTAGTGGCGCTGACAATTTCAGAGGTGCACAGTTTTCTGGTGCTTATGGTGTCAATGATAATGGTAATACAAGGGCACACTCTAGTGGTGCTTGTGGGAATTACAGTCAGTTTCCCAATTTTATGGATGATGCTGGTGCTGTGTGGAAAAATTTGGGTGAGTCTCCAAAGGAGGACTGTGATATAGCAGAGCGGTCACAATTTATGAGTCCTTTATGTCTTAACCCCTTGTTGCCCATTAGGCCCTCCGCGAATACAGTGGGTGAGGCATCATTTAGGGAGCCGTTGCCGTGCGAACTTTCTCCATTGGGTTTTCACCTGCCAAAATCTGTGAAAGAAAAAATTTGGAGAGGTGAGTTCATTGACATTTTGTCACTTATGCCGGCTTCAAAGGACTTCTTGGCTAAAGTTGATAAACAGTCAGGGGAGGAGGATAGACGTAGGGCTATTCCTAAAACGTTTCAAAATTGGTTGCAAGCATTTTGTATATATGCTGCAGTCATGGGTGAACGTTTTCCTGCAAAGTGCTCAGGTTTATTCCAACATCTAGATATTATTGCCGAGGCCTTTCGGCATTTCGGTGGTTCTGCCTGGTATACATATGACGAGAACTTTCGTCAGAAATTGGCAGTCCATCCCACATTGCATTGGGGGTCTAAAGATGTAGGGTTATGGTTGAATCTCATGCTTCCACCAAAACCACAATTTGTTCCCCGGCCTTCCACTAGTGGGCATACTTTTCGCAAAGGGTTCTGTTTTTCCTTTAATGAAGGGCAGTGCAAGTTTCTTAGCAACTGTAAGTACAAGCACGAATGCTCATACTGCTCGGGTACACATGCAGCGAATAGATGCTTTCGTAAATCCGCAGCAGCTAGTTTACAATCTATGCCCGGGCACAGTTCTGGGAAGGGCATTGACCCCGGTGAAGCTACAAAAAATGCTTCCATGGCTAGAGCGTTATCCCGACCGCAAGATGGCAGATCTGCTAATTGAAGGATTTAAGGAAGGTTTTCTGGTACCACATTTTACAGGTGTGGGTTGTACTTTGGTGGATAATTTAAGGTCTATTTGCCTGCAACCGTCAGTGGTACAGGCCAAAATTGCGTTGGAATTGGCTGAAGGCAGGATTGCAGGCCCCTTCCCTGCTCCCCCCTTTCCCAATTTTCGGATTTCTCCAATAGGTTTAGTTCCCAAGAAAGAGGTGGGTTCCTTCCGCATGATCCATCATCTCTCTTATCCGCCGGGGGCTTCCCTAAATGATGAGGTTATTGGTATTAATGCCCCGGTCAGTTATTCCTCGTTTGATGAGGCCTTGCTTATCCTGCGGAAGTTTGGACAGGGCTCTCTCCTAGCCAAGGCGGATATTAAGTCAGCCTTCCGTTTGCTGCCAGTCCATCCTCAAGGCTTCAATTCGCTTGGCTTCCATTTTGGAGAGCAATATTTTTTCGATAAGTGTATGCCTATGGGGTTTTCCTTATCTTGCTTTTATTTTGAAGCTTTCTCCACATTTTTACATTGGGTTTTGTTTGACACTTGTCCGGGTGGGGGCTTTCTACATTATTTGGATGATTTCTTATTTGTTGGCCCTCCCGTTTCAGCATCTTGTTCACAATCTTTAGAATTATTCGTCAATGTGTGTGCAACTTTCGGGGTTCCCCTGGCCCAGGAGAAAACTGTTTTTCCTTCCACTAGTATAGAATTTTTGGGGATAACCATTGATTCTGTACTAATGGAGTTTAGGTTACCTCCTTTGAAGCTTGATAAGATGAGGTCGATGATCTTGTGTTTTCTTAGTAAGAAGAAAGTTCTTTTGAAGGAAGCTCAGTCGTTACTTGGCCTATTTGCTTTTGCGGCAAGGGTCATCCCTATGGCTCGGGTTTTTTCCCGCAGATTTTCATTGGCAATAGGTGGTTTATCGAACCCATATTGTCATATTCGAATATCTAGGAACATCAAGGAGGATCTCAAAGTGTGGGATGCCTTTTTAAGCAAATACAACGGGTCGACTATTTGGCAGCAGGAATTTGCTTCAAATGATCAGCTTAAATTCTTTACTGACGCGGCGGGTTCAGTAGGTTTCGGTGCCTTTTTAAACGGACATTGGTGTTCCGAGCTATGGCATCAGGATTGGTTGCAGAAGGATATTCTACAGAATTTGGTCCTTCTGGAGCTATTCCCTGTTATAGTGTCTTTAGTTATTTGGGAAGAGCAATTTGCTAACCGTAGGGTTTTGGTTCGGACAGATAACAAAGGGGTTATGCATGCAGTCAATTCATTATCTTCCAAATCTGACCCGGTAATCAAATTGTTACGGTTCTTAGTTTTACAGTGTATGCGTTTTAACATTTGGTTGAGAGCAGAACATATTGCTGGCTGTAAGAATAAGATTGCTGACGCTTTGTCTCGTTCACAGATCGAGAAGTTTCGGGAATTGGCGCCAGCGGCGGATCGTTTAGGTACCCCTTGCCCAGTCTTCCTCTGGGGCTTGATATGGAGCTTGATATCAGGAACCTCAGGAATTCGGTATCGTTCAAAACTTGGGCGGATTATCGCCTTTCCTGGTCAAAATGGCTGTCTTTTTGTCAAATATATGGTATAGATACGTTAGAGGTTTCCTCTTATGTAGCGCTGTCATTCGTTTCCTATTTGATTCAGGCCAGCCTGAGCCCGGCTTCTATTAGCAGAATTCTAGCCGGTGTTTCTTTCTTTCTGAAATTCGCAGGCGTGCCAGCATTAACATCTTTCTTCCAAGTGAATCAGATTCTCAAAGGTCTTAGGAAGGTTAGGCCGTCTAAGGATACTAGGCGCCGATTTCGGTTTCCCTTCTGGCGGATCTCATGCGAGTTTTGGAAGAGGTTTGCGTTTCAGAGTACGAGTCGTCTTTGTTTAAAGCTGCGTTTTCGGTGGCTTTCTTCGGAGCCCTGAGGCTTGGCGAATTTACTGCCCCTAACAAGGCTTCATCATCTTTCCTTCTCTGGGGGCAAGTTAGGTTGGATGCCAAATCTGTTAACATTTTCCTATGTCGTTCTAAGTCAGCACCGTCTGGTGTTGGGCATTGGATTTTATTATCCAAATCAGGTAATCCATCGATCTGCCCAGTTTCGTTGGTTTCCAATTATATGGCCTTACGGCCTGTTTTTTCTGACTCCTTTTTCATCCACCAGGACCTGTCCTCCTTGTCCAGGTATCAGTTTTCGGCTGTCTTGGCTGCTTGTTTTAAACAACTGGGTTTATCTAAATTTAGTTTTTCGTCTCACTCTTTCCGTATTGGGGCAGCCACGACAGCCGACGCTTTAGGCTTTTCTGCTGATGGACTAAAAAAAGTAGGCCGTTGGGCTAGCAATAGATACAAGATATATGTTCGTCCCGATATGCTAACAATTTGATTTTCTTTTTCAGATTCCAGTAAATCGGTCATTTGGATGGTTGGGCACTCTTATATCTTTTGGGCGGCTAAACAGGCGGCTATTAGGTCCTATTCAGCCAGCTTAGGTCTAGATCCATGTTCTTTCCAAGTATTATGGTCTGGTATTCGGGGCCTTCGTTGGCGTGATTTATTACCTCATTTAGTCCATCTAACAGAATCTTGGCCTCCCCCCCGGGTTTTGGTTCTGCATTTGGGGGCAAATGATTTGGGCAAGATGGGTACTTGGGAGTTACTATGTGGTATGAAGAAGGATCTCAATACCATTAAATTAATGTTTCCTTTAGTCACGTTAGCTTTTTCTGAAATGGTTCCTCGACTGTTATGGTCTCCTTTTGGAGGCCTATTTTATGTCGACAGGATCAGGAGGTGTCTCAATAGGACTATACATAGTTTTCTGGTAACATCAGGGGATACATCCTTCCGTCATGTGGAATTGGAAGGTTTTATTCCCGGCCTGTTCCGGGAGGATATGGTCCACCTATCGGAAGTCGGGTTGGACATATTTAATATGGGATTACAAAATTTGATAGAATCAGCCACGGTGTGGGGGGGGGGGGGCCTCGGCCCCCGTTTGCTCGGTTGGCCTCAGCCGGTGGGGAGTAGTCGTCCAATAATTTGGATGGACACCATGTGATTTATTTAATGGTTGGCCAGAATGGCCTGATATTAATTTATATTGACTTAAATTTGAATATTTAACCCCCCTGGATAACACCGTGGCCATATTTATCCCATAATAATATTAATAAAAGGATTTTATTAAGAAGTCATGTTGTGTTGTTCTTTCTTAAATTATTACCTCTGTGCTAGCCCATGAAGGGTCAGAGCAGTATGCAGGGGCCCACATGGGATGGCTCAGAGGGATACGCTGTCTGTTTCCCCTTTATATAGTTCACAGGTTGCTGCTGGTTTTCTGCCGTTACCAAGGGCAGCAACAGTGAAGTGATTGGTGCAGTGATGCTGTCTGAGGATTGGTTAATCCGGGCTGCAGCAAAGCCCGCGCTGAGGAAGGTTATTTAAAGAATTGGAACACAGGATCCTCACTGACCGTCTGACAGGACAAGCGACGCCCACCCTCCCGCCCCTCTTTCCCCTTTTTTCCCAGTTTTAAGTCATGGTGTTGTCATTAAGGGGGAGTAGTCGTCCAATAATTTGGATGGACACCATGTGATTTATTTAATGGTTGGCCAGAATGGCCTGATATTAATTTATATTGACTTAAATTTGAATATTTAACCCCCCTGGATAACACCGTGGCCATATTTATCCCATAATAATATTAATAAAAGGATTTTATTAAGAAGTCATGTTGTGTTGTTCTTTCTTAAATTATTACCTCTGTGCTAGCCCATGTACACCACTCCCAATCCTTTGCATACCAAAGCCAGATAAATATCATTAAACTCTACAACTCCTTTCCCTATAAATGTAGACTACAGAATCCCAACTTCAGCAGTTTTGGCCACCTACCTAAACCATTTCTTCACTTCTTCTTCACTAATTATAAATGCAGTTGACGACAATCGTAACCATTAGCCTCCCTTACAAATCCAAAAATCCTTTTCTATTTTTAGATAACTTTTACACCTTAAACCATACATGAACAGCCACTGCATTTGATTGGATGCAAGTGCACAGCCTACAATTTTCTGCACAGCTCCATTGATTTTTCATTGGATTGATGTCAGGCAGAAGGCAGCAGACAGGGTCACCCATTGAGTGAATTTTAGCTGGTTCATCTGGAACTGGCCAAAATTCACTCTGTGTATGGACAGCTTTATGTTGAATATGGATGAATTTTAAAACTTATTTTGTCACATTCTTTCTAGGCAGACTACAATCATTATTTTTTTTTTTTTTTTTATGCAACCAGGTTACCTACCAGAACTAGACATTTGTTATTTTTGATTTCTTATTCCTCTCAAAGATCTTAAAGATTTGGACATTCCATTGCTCGTGTAACTCATGGTGACTCTTCATTGCATAATTTATTATTCAGGGTTCTGCCAGTGTCCATCACAAGATTCTTCAGAAAACTATTAACAGCTTCATTTGGAAAGGCAGAATGGGAGGTCTCTCTCTCTACATAATTTAATTCATTATTACTGAGTAATCAAAATAGCCAATGCTGGTGGCCTAACCCTAAATGTGTTTTTCTAGAATAATTTTTAACCATTTATATATCTTCCTAGCTTTGATATACTTGAAGTGATTGTAGCCGTATTAGTGCATTTGATGTGCACTAATGATATGAAGCGCAGCCCTTACCTTATTTAACTGCTTGCTGACCACCGGCTGTCTATTGACAGCCAGGCGGCGCAGCTTTCGTGGCCGGAGGGCGTCATATGATGCCCTCGCCTTTTCGGCCCACTAGGGGGCTCGCGCCGCCAGCGGGAAGCGCGCGCGCCAGCTATGAGTAAGCACTGAAATACAGTGCAAAACGCGTCAGCTCTGTACCCCCCTTTCTTGTCGAGTTTTTGGATTGAAGTGATTCTGGCTTTTAAATAAACCTTTTTTGAATTTTTAATTTTCCCGGTGTGCGGCTGTCCGGAGTTCTTCCTGATTTTAAATCTGTCGCGCCTGCTGTGTTACTAGGGACTCGGTGCGAGTGCCCGGTGGCCGCGATGTCCGCCGGGCACCCGCGATTGCCCGGTAACACAGCAGGACCGTGGATCTGTGTGTGTAAACACACAGATCCACGGTCCTGTCAGAGGAAAGAAGACCGATGGTGTGTTCTCAATACAGAGAAACACTGATCGGTCTCCTCCCCTTGACAATCCCTTCCCCGTACAGTTAGAATCACTCCCAGGGAACATGTTAACCCCTTCAGCGCCCCCTAGTGGTTAACCCCTTCCCTGACAGTCACATTTATACAGTAATCAATGCTGTTTCATTGCACGGATCGCTGTATAAATGTGAATGGTCCTAAAAATGTGTCAAAAGTGTCCGATATGTCTGCCGCAATATCGCAGTCACTATAGAAATCGCAGATCGCCACCATTACTAGTAAAAAAAATAATAATAATAAAAATGCAATAAATCTATCCCCTATTTTGTAGGTACTATAACTTTTGTGAAAAAAAATCAATATATGCTTATTGCAATTTTTTTTACCAAAAAATATGTAGAAAAATACGTATCGGCCTAAACTGAGGAAAAAATGTGTTTTTAAAAAAAAAATGGATATTTATTATAGCAAAAAGTTAAAAATATAGTTTTTTTTTCAAACTTGTTGCTCTTCTTTTGTTTATAGCGCAAAAAATAAAAACTGCAGAGGTGATAAAATTCCACCAAAAGAAAGCTCTATTTGTGGGGAAAAAAAGGACGCCAATTTTGTTTGGGAGCCACGTTGCACGACCGCGCAATTGTCATTCAAAATGCGACAGCGCTGAAAGCTGAAAAATGGCTTGGTCAGGAAGGGGGTGAATATGCACTGTATTGAGATGGTTAAAGTTCATGTACAGCCACAACCTTTAATTTTTAGTTTTGCATAGGGAAGGGATAAAAAACCCCTTCTAGTTTTTTTTTTTTTTTTGCTGTCTGTACTGGTAGGGAGATTTCTCTTTTGTTGCAAAGACATGAGAAATTCACAATAGAAAATAGAAAACATATCAAATGTTTAAAGTAAGAAAATTTACCATTTTAAGAAAAAAACATTTTGAAATTGATGGCAGCTACATGTCTCAAAAAAAGTTGGGACAGGGCCATATTTACCATAGTGTAGTACCCCTTCTTCTTTTAACAACACTCTGTAAACACACAAGAACCAAGGAGACCAGTTCCTGGAGTTTTGGGAGAGGAATCGTGTCCCATTCTTTAGCCCGCAGAACAAATTGCATCCCTATGATCCATAGAAGAAGCATAATAGCTTTGGCTGTACTTCTCCTTTAACCCCCCACAGCAACAGAAGATAAAAAGAGACAGAGGCAGAGGACTTTGGATTTCAACTGAACGCAACAGCCACCAGAAAATGGGAAACTCTTCATTCATGGTAACTACCATCCCTGGTGCTATTCTTTGAAAAGATACATTTGACTAAACTATAGCTTTTATTTTGTTGGTGCATTCTCCTGCCAGTTGTGGGTGGAATACTTGAATCCAGCATGTTTTCTCCTGGTTGCCCAGAAGCCTGCCTCCCACCCTCTTTTCAAGAAGCTTTTACAGCTGCTGGGAGGCAAAGATAGATAGGTTTTGCTACACAAAGTTCTGTAAGCAGACAACAGAATACTGATAAATCAATAGACATCACATTGCAAGGGGTTACTAGTTCAGGAGGCAGAAAACATCTGCAAAAAAATAATTCAATGCGTCTAGGTAATCTTTTAGCTTGTTAAAGCTTTTAACTTAACAGTATATACAATAATTTTTATGTAAATCAAATATTTTAAGACTGGACAGCAGGTATGCTAGTGTCTATGACTTGTGGTATTACTTCAGCCAGACTGCTTTTCTGGCTGTCAAGAAGAATCTAAGAAACAAAATAGCACTAACAGCTGACTGTGAATGGAGTTACTGAAGTGTTATATACAGATGGTGAAGCAACAACAAGCTTAATATTTACTGCCTGAACATCCTTAGTTGTACTTCTGGATTGCATTTCTTTTTTTCTGTCATATATCTTCTGTCAGTGCAAACAGTAATACAAAGAAGTTAACACGTATAGAGGAAGAGAAACTGGTATTTGAACAACAACAAAAAAAAAAGAAAAAAACAGGCAAACTCCATGTTTAATATAATTTAAAAAACAATGTGATCCATACTTTATGATTCTTTTTATTTTGTAGTCTTTTGTCTTTAAAAGCTACTGGGAAAATCGTGTACAATTAATATTTTTGTTAGACCCTTTGGCTCTTCTCTACCTTTAAAGTTGTTGTTTTTTTACTACAGTATGTACCTCCTAAGATTTACTACAGTTAACACTTTTTTATGTTATATTATTATATATAATTTATAATGTAAGCACTTGGTAGGTTAATGTCAGGTAAATGTGCAATGAAGGTTTAGTGAGAACTTCAGTCAGGAAGTTGGGTGGCATGTACTGGTTTCACAAAACAAAGGTGCAGCGCTAAAATAAAAATTAAAAAAATACATGCAGTGTAATCATCTAATTAATGCAAATTAATGTGTATCACCTCATATGAGATTAAATCAGAAAGTCCAAATCAAAGTTATAAATCATAAAGTCCAAAATAAAGAAACCAACTCTGAAACAGTATTCTTCCAATCGTGAGGAGAGTGATAGATGTGGATCCTAAACACCATAAATTATTTTGGTTGCTAAACCACACAACACCTGCACAGAAAGAAGGGGGACTTACCAGATTTATTTGACCCCCAGTAAAGGGTGGTCAATCAGCGCTTGTGTTTTTACTCCACAATATCTTGCTTCCCTCAGAACCACATGTCAAATGATGGTATTGCTATGCTGTCAAAGATCACTAAGCACACACACTCGATATGGAAATGCTGTCATGAAAAAAAAAGAAGAAACAATCTCCATAGTGTAAAAAACAACAGTTTAATATAGTAAATGCACTTACAACAGAGATATCTTAACCAGGCACTTCATGTCACATAGACCAGTGGTTCTCAAGTACCCCCAACAGGCCATGTTTTCAGGTTTTTCTTTACTTTGCACAGCTGCTTTAAATCAATATCCATGACATGGTATTGATAAGAGCTATTTTATCTAAGGGAAGTTCCCAAAACATGGCCTGTTGGGGGTACTTGAGGACTGAGGTTGAGAACCACTTACATAGACAACTACTATTTCAGAAAGCAAGATGGCCAGTACTGGTTTACTGCTGTCAGCCCAACTGGTCCAGTGGTAAGGGTGCGGAGGCTTCATTCCAGGTGTTTTTTGTAGTACATATGGAGTAGGGGGGGAAGAGGGGGCTTTGATGTAAAAGTATTAGGGTCTGGGTTTCATATGAGCCCCTCTTGCAATGGAATTTGTGATGGTACTATGGGGAGATTGTCTTGGATTCATTCTGTGTTTGCTGAATTGTAACCCTGCAATATGTATATCACACCTACTGTAAGAATAATTACCCCAGGTACCCCATCTGCACGGTGAGTGACCGAATCTATGATGCCTAGCGTAGCCATCTGCATGCTGGTGTTCAAAAGTTAAATCAGAATGTTTTAGACTTGTCATACGGCGAAGCAACAGACCTCTTAAATAGTGGATTGTAAGTAAATCAGGATTAGGGCAACTGACATAAGCTTCTAAATGAATGAGTTAAATGTGACCTGAGAATGACTTCATGAAAGCTATCTCTTAGGGCCGGTTCACACTGCTGCGTGGTGCGAGATCGCATATGATTCACACCGCACTGCAGTGTGAATCACATGCGATGTCCATATGGTGTGATTTCAGCCATACAGATAGTATGGCTGAAATCGCATCGCATTCAGACTAAACTCGTACAGGACCCTTTTTTTTGGTCCGCACCAGAATCGGATCGCATGGGTGTTTACACCTGTGCAATCTAATTCATGTTGGAACTGTCAGTTTGCAGTGCAATATGCAAGCTGAAATTTGGGTGTCATTAACAATGTATTGACACCCCCCAAAGTTCACATATGGCAGTGTGAACTGCCGCGCAAGTCGGGTGCGATGAAGGAACCGGCAGTAGATTCACAGGGTTACCGCATCGCACAACTGTGGTTTGTGGTTCTAGGTAGGGAATTGTCAAACAAAGGGCTTGGCACTGCCATGGAAAACATGTACCAAAGCAAAAGAGTTTTAGAAAATTCCATTTGCCAAGGAGCCAGGATTTTAATAACACTAAGAGCGCCGAGCGGCGTTGGCAGAGCGACGTCTTTTTTGCAGCGCTTATCACCCAGAGCTTTTAACCCCCGCTAACGGCTGAAAAAGGGTTTAAAGCACTGCTGCCCATTGATTTCAATGGGCAGGGGCGCTTTAGGGTTGAACGAAAAAAGACTGTCAGCTCCGGTCAGAGCCGCTGTACTAACCATGCAAGGTTAGTTCAGCGATTTCCCCTGCTAAGCTGTTGTGTTCTGACAAGAGCACAGCCCCCCCCCCCCGCCAGAACACTGCCCGAACTGGCTGTTGTCTTCCAACATGCGGCCCGTCTGTACCTGGCTTAAGAGAGAACCAATACCAACCAAACATAGATCGTCTGACCTTAGATCAGTTTTTAATTAGCCTTAAAGCGGAGTTCCAGCCTTTAAAAAAAAACACAATGGTTGCATCTTGCATAATACATTCAAACATATTTAGTAAATTAACAATTTTTTGTTAGATAGTTCTGGAAATTACTCACTGTCGTCTCCTAAGTAAGCAAGGTCCCATTTTCAGTAGGGCCTACTTGTAGCTCCTTACGGGATACTCTGCTTCAAAAAGTAACACTTTTGTTGAGAAAAAAACATTCCCCTCTGGTGATCATGCCCCCCCCCCCCCCCCAAAACTTGCAATGGTGCTCATAAGTGAGTCTAAATCCTGCATCCTCTACTTTTTTGTGTGAGAACCAAATTAGATCAATAGCCCTCTGGGCTTTGTGTGAGTTCCATTCCATAAAGGGGTCAGATGCCGAACCTACATTGTTAGTGAAAAATTCTGTTAAATGTTTGGAGAGTGATGTGGATGCTGTAGAAAAAAAGTTGTTAGCACACCAGATGTAGGAGTTTGGCTGTGATGGTGAGTCTACTAGTATAATGCTAACCGGTGCATGATCTGACCATGATATGGTATCTATGGAAGACAACTGAGCTTTCTGTAGTAGCTATTTTTCAGTAAGGAAGAAGTCTATACGCGAATAAGAGTTGTGGAAGGGAGAGAAGTAAGTATAATCGCATTCGTTGGCATGGTAGCATCTCCACACATCATAAAGACCATGGGGTTGATTTACTAAAGGGAAATCCACTCTGCACTGCAAGTGCACTTGTAAGTGCAGTCGCTGTAGATCACTGTAGATCTGAGGTGAGGGGAAGCTCTACTGATTTTATAATCCAATCATGTGCAAGCAAAAATTCAGTTTTTTATTTTCCTTGCATGTCTCCCTCAGATCTACAGCGACTGCACTTGCAGTGCACTTGTAGTGCAAAGTGGATTTGCCTTTCGTAAATAACCCCCCATATGTGTTTAAGAAGGCTTTATTGTTTTAAATAATTTTTATTATTTTAATTGTAAAAAAAAAAAAAACATTACAGGACATTGCAGCAGAACCTATATTCTAGGTCCACCAACTTGGCTTTGATCCATGTATGGTCTTCCCTAGTTTCCTCATAGACATCTACCAAGTCATTTATAATCTTAGTGCACTCTATCTCCAACAGAGGCAAATTAGGCGGTCACCTAAGGCCTCGCGCTCACAGGGGCTCACAGGGGCCTCACGACAGTTTAATTTGCCTGACAATGGGAGAGGAGGCGAACCCAGCATCGGAAGGATTGCGCTGCCCAGAGATGGGCAGACCGATCTAGAACACTGGGACTCTGCACTGTCTGATAACACCCTCCCCGCCGCCTTCTCATCTCTTTCATGGGCTCCTGTAAAAAAAAAGCCACACCAGTGAACACAGACATGGAAGGTGAGCAGTGTCAGCCTGTCCTGTACAGATCCGAGGATGCTGGAATCAGCTCACACACCGCCTGCGGAAAATGCTCTGTCCGGAGAACAATGAGCTGCAGACTGACTGCTTGGTGAAGCCCTGCCCCCCACGTGTATTGTGTATTCACCCCAGCAATGCAGAGGCTGCTCTGGGTGCCTGAGTGCCGGTAGTCTGATGAGTTCAGCGATTGGGGTGAGTCCGATGACATGGACGATCCGTTTTTCTGCACACTGATACATGACCCCTCTGTTCATCACCCAGAAAACCAGTCCTCCTCCATTTGACCCCTCCTCTCTCCCTCCCCTATTCTGCCTCTCTCTCCCTCCTCCTCCCTCTCTCCCCCTCTTCATCACCATCTCTCTCTCTCTCTCTCTCTCTCTCTCTCTCTCTCTCTCTCTCACCTCTTCATCCCCATCCCCCTCTCCCCCCCTCTTCCCCCCTCACCATCCCCATCTCTCTCTCTCTCTCTCTCTCTCACTCTCTCTCTCTCTCTCTCTCTCTCTCTCTCTCTCTCTCTCTCTCTCTCTCTGACCATAGTAAATGCATTGGCTGTATCCACAGCAGGTATGGGTCATAGGTTTAGGAAAATAGATGATGGATCTATGGCCTTTGTTGGGTAATGTGAAATTTAGGCATAACGTAGAGCTGTCTAGTAAGTGATGTTCACTATACAGAGGGAGCTTGTGTTGCAGTGCATATCCTGGTGTGATATGATCCAATGACGTGCTGGAATCCTTGAGGACTGGCCATGGGTGAATTGCCATCAGTTCATTGTACACTGTACAATGCAATGTATTCACTTTTATTGCTTGAATTATTTTTATTATTATGAGTGGGGCCTCATGTCTAAGTTTTGCCTAAGGCCTCACAAAGCCTAGAGCCACCTCTGATCTCCAATGTTGTGCAGATCAGTGGTGAATTTGTGTATGAGAGAAAAGATGTCAGCAAATAAGTAGGAATGTAAGGACAGGAGAATGTCCTTCATGGTTATGTCTAGGACAGACTGTCCTGAGGTTGAGAAGGATGCTATAGATAATTGCAGAACGGTGTTGGTTTGCAAGGGGTTAATCCCCTGGCTGATGGGGAACTGCTGAGTCTCCATTCTCTCCCTGTAAGGCATCAGGGAGGTCAGTGTGGGAGAACAAGGCATGGGAAGCCGGGGTGGTGGTGTAATCTTGACTGTCTCCTCTCTGCAGTGCTGGCTGGAGAAAGAAAGACATTAGCTTTTGAGGACATCCTTCCTATTTTCTTTTCCTGAACATGACTTCATAAGGGTGACCCGGAGGGTGAGAAGGCGGTTGAGGAGAGTTTGGGGTTTGGGTAAAGCCCGCTGTCACTCCTTTCTCTAGCTAACTCAGCTCTCGGCTTAAGCAGCCATGCTGAGTTCTCACATGCCATGCCCAATTGTGTAATCTTTTCATCTTCTCTAATTGAGGCCCCCTCCCTACTTAGATTAAGATAGGCATGATTCAGACTGTATCTGAGTATTTCTAAATTCAATCAATAGGTTAGTTGGAAACTACTTTTATAGTGGTAGATTATTCTTTTCTGTAAGATGGAGATGGTGACCAAATAGTGGTTCAGAACCAAACAAGTGGGTCCATGGTATGTTTTTTTTTTTGTATCTTGATCACCCTATATCTTATCTGTCAATGCAATTATAGTATTTTGGTACTTCTGTATTGCTTTAAAATGTATAAAACTGAATTATAGGTGTAAATATGTAAATGTTATCTGCAAGGCTGAACACGAGAAAGGAAACCAAGTAATATCTTGCAGATGAGAGAAAGAGGGTCAATTAGATAGGTAGCGGTCACACTTGGACAAGGGTGCGCTATGCGGGGAAATTTAGAACAGTAATGGGGTTCTGAGGGTTAATTGTACAGGTTTACTTTGGCATCAGTTTGGCTGGGCTGTACTAGGGTTCTGCCTGGTCATGGGTGCAGGGAGGCCCCATGGCAGGCCTAGAACCAGGACTGGTTGGACATCTTGGGTATCAGTCTTCCCTGGAGCCAATCAGTGGGCACATCTGGCCCCGCTGTGTAGTCTGGGGAAGGGTACTTAAGGTGCTGAAGTCACGTGTTCGGGGTTTCGGCCGCTGGCCTGGTTCTGGACCAGAGTAGCCCCACGAGGGGTCCCGGGCCTAGGAGCGCTTGCCGTCCCACAAACATGGTCAGTTTGACTAGCCCCATAGACCCAGCATGGTCTGGGGCAGGGATCCGTCTGTTCCCGAGTCTCGGAGCCGGTTAGCCTGAGTCCCAGTAACTGAAGGAGGATTCAAGGCGTCCCGGTGTTCTCTCGGTATTGGAGGGACACCACAGCTCATACAAGTGACTGGGGGAGGATTCTTCGGAGGAGGGCCAACAAGCTGGCATCTCAGTAAGAGCCTGGAAACTGAGTTGTATGGACACTAAAGAATCCACCCTTCCACAGTACTGCCAAGGAGACAGAGAAAGTTCCAGGTACTGTGAGAAAGGTTCCTTTCCACCTTCGGTTGCAAGTTTGTGTGTCAGAGACTTTGTGCAAGTTTCCGGATCACATTGTTGGCTGCCAAACCTCTGGCTAGAAGTTTGTCCGGCATTGAAGAGACATTCTGTGGATGTCAGCAGTTCAAGGTGCCTGAGTTTCTTCACCCTTGCCCTCTATTTCTATCTGAGACTGTGTTATGTTGGATGTTACCACTGCAGAATAAAAACCTTCAAAAGGACTTTTTATGTGTCAGCATCCAAAGTTGTTTGGTATCAACCCTGGGAACCCCTGGACATTCACTGACAAGCCACGAGGAGGTAACTGGTAAGCCCAAAAGTCAAGGCCGCCCCTCAAGGGGTTATGGCCGCTACAGACATAATAGGGAGATTCAATTAAAGAAGAACTGATCTCTGGAAGCGGTGCCCACAAAAAGGCAGGCAAAGGGCAAAGGACTAATCACCAGCATTTATATGAATCATGCTCTGTGGTTTCCCTACAGATGATCTTTTCCCTTTGTGTTTTGGTAGAGGCAGGGCTTTGCTTCCTCATGTCAGAGCCTCCAGCAAGAACAACAAGGAAAAGCACATTGTAACATCACCAAAGCTCACTCAACTTGCAGTAGAGTGAGCAGTACACTAATCTCACACTCCAGATATACAGCTATAAGGCTGTAAGCACAGGAGTGCCTAGGCACACTCACACTCCTTTACCAGGAAGTAAGAAGTTTTGGGCAGAGTTTGGTAGAGTATATGAATGGTCTATCGCATCCCAGTTAAATGAATACGAAAAAACAATGTAGGCCTAGTGTGCATATACACCTAGGGGATGCTCAAGGTCAAGATAGACACAAAATAGATATATGCAGTTCAAAAATGTGTAAATTTAATTTTTAGAAACACATATCAGTGCATATGATATAAAATACAAAATGTTCAATCATCAAAGGCATACAAATAGCATGTACAGTTTAACCATGTCGCAACATGAACATATAATGTTGAAACAAGAAAAACTTGCAATATGTGTATAGTTCAGGAAAACGCCGACATGTTTCAGACTTTAGTCCTTTTTCAAAGGCAGTTTAATATCCTTTTCTTTCACATCTAAAGTGTGTGAATAAGTAAGAATTAGTACGTGAAGTTACAACAATGGTGCCTGTTTCAATTGCCATATAGAACGGTATGGTAGTATATTGTTGTGGATATGGTACTCACATGCATAATGGAAGGATTCCGAATAAGATGAGAGGCCAAGGTGTGGGCTCATATGGTTGGTATATGCACTGGTATAATCTCTGTGCAGAGTAAAAACAAGGAAAGTATTGCCGTATAGCTGGGCGACAAGCTGTGGGAGGCTCAGGCAGTTGCAAGGTCCTTAACAAGGAACAGGCTATGGGCCCGTGCCTTGTAGGCGTATAGCCAAGTGATGTATGAGGCTAAAGTGAATTAAAAAGTAAAAAATGTAAGTGAATGGTAGCATGGCATAGCGGCCATGTATGTAGAGTAAGTAGCATATAAATATATTACCTGAGTCTCAGAGTATTTAAGATGGATTGTCAGAAAACGCCAGCAAGTAAACAGCATTTATGAGACCTCCACGGCGGGAGGTTTAAATAAGGTAAAGAGATTGCTGTCAGCTGTGTATGTGCGCATCGTTGAGGTGCGTCGAAAAAGCTGGATGAGGGTTGGCTAAAAGAGCAGAGGGAAGTAGCCAATCGTGCTACGTGTGTTCCCCCATAGGACCTCTGACGGGACGGCGCTGGGCGCGGGCACGCCCGGAGTGGGCGGGATCGCAAACAGGAAGGCAAATGGATGGTAAGTGCCTGGTAGGAACGGAAGACGGCGCATGCGCACTGTGAAATCGGGCGCATGCGCACTGTCTTACCCGCGCCGGGCAGCATACCTGGGGGATCACAGCCAGTGCCAAGAGTATGTAAAAGAAAAGAATCTATATTGAGTATTTATGTAAGGTGCATAAATTTAAATTGAAAAAAAGCACGCATATGAGTCCAAGTCCACAATTTTTCTACCACTGTCTGTAAAAAACAACAATACAGAAAAAAATGGAACATATCTAAGTTGGGGCACATATATAGAGCATAAGGATGGGAACAATAATGCATGACATATCATTTAAGTATATATAAGATGTAGTTATAAATTGGGGTACAGGTGAATAAACATGTTGGATGTTCCTATGTAGGAGGTTATAGATCTAGTTCACAGACTCCAGATTGGAATCCTTCGAGATATGGTTTCAAGTTAAAGGCCTCGTTGAGGCCGGGGGGTGAGGTAGCGTTTAAATAGAAAATCCATCTCAGTTCGCTCTGTAATAGGGCTTTGTTATAATCACCGTCTCGATTCGGAGGTGGGATGTGGTCCAAAGCTTTGAACAAAATTTTTGGAGTAGAATCATGGTGGACAAGCCTGCAGTGTCACCCTAAGGGTAAGTCAGGGTCTTTTTGGTTGACACTGCAGATATGGCCATATATGCGTTTCCAAAAAGGTAATTTGGTCTTTCCTACATAAAAACATCCGCATTCACATTCAAGTAAATAGACTATGCCAATGTATTGACAGTTAACATAATGTTGATGAAAAAACTGTTGACCATTTGGCAAAACATTATGCATATTAGATTTGTGGAGGTGTTTGCAATATCCACAATTCCCACATGGAAAAGTACCTTTCAGTTGTTTATGGGATTTGGTAGTAGAAATAAATTCACTTTTAATGAGTTTGTCTCGAAGAGATGGAGCTCATCTGTATGTAACTAAGGGGTGTGTGGGGACAAAAGGTGAAAGATTTGTCAGTGGCAAGAATGTGCCAATGTCTGGAAAGTATTTGAGAAATTTGATTATGTTGTTGGCAATAGTTGGTTATGATTCTCAGAGAAGTGTTAGTTTCTCTGGGAGTGTTGGTAGACAATAATGTAAGACGTGATTTGGATTTAGCTTTTTTATAAGCATCTTTTAAAACGCTGTTTTTATAACCCCGTGCTCAAGTCTTGTGCGTAAGACGGAGGCCTCATGTTCAAAGGAGGCCTCGGTCGAGCAATTACGACGGGAACGGAGGTACTGGGCAAACGGAATCGAGTTCAGTAGTGGCTGTGGGTGAAAACTGGAGGCAGCCAGGATTGTATTGCCAGCTGTGGGTTTTCGGAACAGGGGGCTCTGGATATGTCCATCCTGATCCTTGGTAAGTGTGAGGTCAAGAAAAGAAATTGAAGTATTACTATATGTCATGGTAAATTTCAAATTTAATGAATTGGAAGTGTTTAGAAATAGTAAGAATTGATGTAATATTTCAATCGGGCCTTGCCATAGGACCAGGATATCATCAATGTAGCGACGAAAAGTCGCAATGTATTTAGTGTATGGACTAGCAGCATTGTCCAAGAATAATTGCCGTTCCCACTCCCCCAAGTACAGGTTCGCGTACGCCGGCGCACAGCATGTGCCCATGGCGACGCCCTGTACTTGGAGGTAGTGGGATCCGTTAAATGAAAAAAAGTTATGAGTAAGTATGAATTTGAGAGCTTTAATGATGAAGATAGCTAGGTCAG
The DNA here is from genome assembly GCA_028564925.1 of Lithobates sylvaticus. Classification (NCBI taxonomy): domain Eukaryota; kingdom Metazoa; phylum Chordata; class Amphibia; order Anura; family Ranidae; genus Lithobates; species Lithobates sylvaticus. The sequence continues at coordinate 457,242,252 of CM053029.1, read as the reverse complement.
GAGTGTAAATCGAAGTAGTAGATAGTATATGCTGGATGGCCAGTAATTACCTTTTTGGAAACGCATATATGGCCATATCTGCAGTGTCAACCAAAAAGACCCTGACTTACCCTTAGGGCGACACTGCAGGCTTGTCCAACATGATTCTACTCCAAAAATTTTGTTCAAAGCTTTGGACCACATCCCACCTCCGAATCGAGGCAGTGATTATAACAAAGCCCTATTACAGAGCGAACTGAGATGGATTTTCCATTTAAACGCTACCTCACCCCCCAGCCTCAACGAGGCCTTTAACTTGAAACCATATCTCGAAGGATTCCAATCTGGAGTCTGTGAACTAGATCTATAGCCTCCTACATAGGAACATCCGACATGTTTATTCACCTGTACCCCAATTTATAACTACATCTTATATATACTTAAATGATATGTCATGCATTATTGTTCCCATCCTTATGCTCTATATATGTGCCCCAACTTAGATATGTTCCATTTTTTTCTGTATTGTTGTTTTTTACAGACAGTGGTAGAAAAATTGTGGACTTGGACTCATATGCGTGCTGTTTTTCAATTTAAATTTATGCACCTTAAATACTCAATATACATTCTTTCCTTTTACATACTCTTGGCACTGGCTGTGATAACCCAGGTATGCTGCCCGGCGCGGGTAAGACAGTGCGCATGCGCCCGATTTCACAGTGCGCATGTGCCGTCTTCCGTTCCCACCAGGCACTTACAATCTCTTTACCTTATTTAAACCTCCCGCCGTGGAGGTCTCATACATGCTGTCTACTTGCTGGCGTTTTCTGACAATCCATCTTAAATACTCTGAGACTCAGGTAATATATTTATATGCTACTTACTCTACATACATGGCCGCTATGCCATGCTACCATTCACTTACATTTTTTACTTTTTAATTCACTTTAGCCTCATACATCGCTTGGCTATACGCCTACAAGGCACGGGCCCATAGCCTGTTCCTTGTTAAGGACCTTGCAACTGCCTGAGCCTCCCACAGCTTGTCGCCCAGCTATACGGCAATACTTTCCTTGTTTTTACTCTGCACAGAGATTATACCAGTGCATATACCAACCATATGAGCCCACACCTTGGCCTCTCATCTTATTCGGTATCCTTCCATTATGCATGTGAGTACCATATCCACAACAATATACTACCATACCGTTCTATATGGCAATTGAAACAGGCACCATTGTTGTAACTTCATGTACTAATTCTTACTTATTCACACACTTTAGATGTGAAAGAAAAGGATATTAAACTGCCTTTGAAAAAGGACTAAAGTCTGAAACATGTCGGCGTTTTCCTGAACTATACACATATTGCAAGTTTTTCTTGTTTCAACATTATATGTTCATGCTGCGACATGGTTAAACTGTACATGCTATTTGTATGCCTTTGATGATTGAACATTTTGTATTTTATATCATATGCACTGATATGTGTTTCTAAAAATAAAATTTACACATTTTTGAACTGCATATATCTATTTCGTGTCTATCTTGACCTTGAGCATCCCCTAGGGGTATTTGGCTGTGTATATGCACACTAGGCCTACAATATTTTTTTGTTTACCAGGAAGTGCATGGCTATTTTCCAGAAATTCCAGGCAAAAGATTAATTTGTTCAGGGAGCAGCTTAGGCATAATGATCATTTCTAAACTGTCATTATAACATAGCAAATCTTCACTTTTTGTGTTCAGTTCCATGTCAAGTCCCCGCCTCCACTTTCCATGTACATAGGTTAAAACTATATTTAGAAAGGCAGTTCGTTTGTATTAGTTGATTAAAACACAAAGCCTACTGAAGGAAAGTCTGCTATCTTTGACTATCCTCAGGCAGTCTGTGTCCACTGGTCGTGGTAATATTTTATATGATAAAAAAATAACCCCTGCAAGTATTAGAACACTATTCAGAAAAGAAACTGAATGCCTATTTATATCACACAATTAAAGTGTTACTAAACCCAGGACCCTGCATTCAGTATATCTGGTTTCCCACAGTACATAAAACATGGAAATGCAATTATTTTAGTAAATATAAACTGCTAAATACCTGTTTTCATCAGCAGTATAAAGCAGTCTTGTGACTTCTATCAGTGTTCAACAGATCACTGGTTAAAGCTTGTAGGAGGAGTTTTCATTCTCCTTTGACTGTCCTATGAGGCTGCATGACTCCTGACTTTCTGTCTGGACAGTGCTGTTTGGCCCTGTGCTGATCACATGCACCCTCAACCCCCCTCCCCCCAAAAAAAAACAAAACAAAAAAACTCTCTAGCAATACATATCAAACTGAGCATGTGCAGAGTGCCTTCTATGGCTCTTTTCTATCAGCAGATGGATTAGGGACAGTAAAAGAATGGGAGGATCAAAGGAGAAGACAGGATCAAACAGATTTTTTACACGATGCCGAGGATTAACCCCTTAGGTTCCACAGTAAGTATAACAAGCATGCTTTACTGCATATACAGACTGATTTTACTGTTGTGGCTTTAGTAACATGCTCCCGCGCGCCCCCCTGGGGCGCACACTCGGGAACATCCGTGACCGCGGGTCCCGAGGACCCGGCGCATCACGGATCACGGTAAACAGCCGCTGATAACACGTGATCGCTCCGTCAAATGACGGAGATCACATGTACACAAACCGGTTCCTCCCTCCCCTCTCTGTACCGATCGGTACAGAGAAGGGAGAGGGGGAGAGACGAGACCAGCGCTGTGGGCTGGATGTATAGTGCCCACAGCGCTGGCCAATACACTGCCACCGCTGTGCAATACTCTGCAATCACTGTGCAATGCTCTGCCACCACTGTGCAATGCTCTGCAATCACTGTGCAATGCTCTGCCACCACTGCAATGCTCTGCCACCACTGTGCAATGCTCTGCCACCACTGTGCAACGCTCTGCCACCACTGTGCAATGCTCTGCAATCACTGTGCAATGCTCTGCTACCACTGTGCAATGCTCTGCAATCACTGTGCAATGCTCTGCCACCACTGTGCAATGCTCTGCCACCACTGCAATGCTCTGCCACCACTGTGCAATGCTCTGCCACCACTGCAATGCTCTGCAACCACTGTGCAATGCTCTGCCACCACTGCAATGCTCTGCCACCACTGCAATGCTCTGCAACCACTGTGCAATGCTCTGCCACCACTGCAATGCTCTGCCACCACTGCAATGCTCTGCAACCACTGTGCAATGCTCTGCCACCACTGTGCAACGCTCTGCAACCACTGTGCAATGCTCTGCCACCACTGTGCAACGCTCTGCAACCACTGTGCAATGCTCTGCCACCACTGTGCAATACTGTAATACTCTGCCAATACTCTGCCAATACTCTGCAATAATTTTTAATAGAAACAAAGAATTTTTATTTATTTTTTTACCGAATTTTCTGTATTTTTTGATTTATAGTGCAAAAAATAAAAAACCCAGCGGTGATTAAATACCACCAAAAGAAAGCTCTATTTGTGTGAAAAAAGGACACAAAATTCATTTGGGTACAGTGTTGCATGACGGAGTAATTGTCATTCAAAGTGTGAGAGCACCGAAAGCTGAAAATTGGTCTGGTTAGGAAGGGGGTTTAACTGCCCAGTGGGTATGTGGTTAATGTAGATAAGCATAACAACATTTTGTAAACATCCAATTGTGAACACAGTTACTGCTATTTACCTGGAAAATATGTAATACACCAACAACCAAAATAAACTAAAAAATAGAAAACACTCCTGCAGGTGATTGTAATATTCCCAATATGTGGGTCTTAGATTAAATAGAATGCAGCCAATGTATATTAATATACACACACATAAACACATATACAGGCTTTTTCCACATGTTGTTATGTTACAGCCTTATCCCAAAATGGATTAAATTCATTATTTTCCTCAAAATTCTACAAACAATACCCCATAATGACAACATGAAAGAAGTTTGTCTGAAATCTTTACAAATTTATTAACAATAAAAAACAAAAAAATCACATGTACATAAGCAGCCCTCAAAAATTTCACACGCCTGCTTGCATTTTGCAAGTGGATTTTGAGGGCTGGCTAGCTATGGCTGCCTGGGAGTCGGGGGCGAGCACCGCCAGCAGGCGGGTTGTATAGGAGTCCTTCTCACAGCGCTCGCGGAGGGAAAGAGAGAGGAGAGCAGGTGGCCAGATCGTCAGAGCGCAAGGAACATCACTAACGGCTTTCATTCCAATAGCAGAGTGTTCCCCGAACTCGCCTCCCATGGTCCCGGGACTTTGATAGACAGATCACCCATCCAATCCGAGTGACGTGTATCAAAGTTCCCCGGCCAGGTGGTTTAATGTCGAAAAATGTAAAATAATTCATTTGGGTGTCAAAAATATGAATGCAATCTATACACTGGGGGGAGAACCTCTTGGGGAATCTAGGATGGAAAAGGACCTGGAGGTCCTAGTAGATATTAGGCTCAGCAATGGCATGCAATGCAAAGCTGCTGCTAACAAAGCAAACAGAATATTGGCATGTATTAAAAAGGGGATCAATTCCAGAGATAAAACAATAATTCTCCCACTCTACAAGACTCTGTTCCGGCTGCACCTGGAGTATGCTGTCCAGTTCTGGACACCAGTCCCCAGGAAGGATGTACTGGAAATGGAGCGAGTACAAAGAAGAGATGCTCAAGAGATGCTTGAGAGGGGATATGATTTCAATTTTGAAAATACCATAATGGTGACACCACAATAGGGATAAAAATAGGGATAAAACGTTTTTGCAGAAGGGAGTTTAACAAGACATGTGGCCACTCATTAAAATTAGAAGAAAAGAGGTTTAACCTTAAACTACGTAGAGGGTTCTTTACTGCGGCAAGGATGTGGAATTCCATTCCACAGGCGGTGGTATCAGTGGGTGGCATCAATAGTTTCAAAAAAACTATTAGATAAGCACCTGAATGACTGCAACATACAGGGATATACAATGTAATACTGACATATAGGTTGGACTTGTGTCTTTGTTCAGCCTCACATACTATGTAAGTATGTATAACCCCTGTCAGTTTATTTTTTGCCACCTGTATCCTATAGGGGAGATTTCCCTTCACTTCGTATCCCATTTCCAAATAGGAAGTGAAAAGAAAACCCTCCAAAGTGAAGGAATCCTGGGGTGTCATCAGGGTCACCAGAACTAGTCTCCCCATTGGAATATTTCCCCTTTATTACTTTTCTGGGGAAAACCCCAAATTTGTGATTTTCTTTAACTTTCACTTCCAATGCTAATGGTAAACTGCACAAATAAAGAGACTAAATCTCCCTAACAGGACACAGACAGCAAGAAAAACTGACAGGTGTTCTAATCCCGCTCCATTCTATCCAAAACTAAAAAAAAAAGTTTTGCCTTTAGTTGTATTTTAAGACACGAATGGGAGAGCTTGAAATGGGGCACAGTAAAGTAGACCTTGCAGGTACATTTTTAATAGAATAGGAAAGGATTACAAATCCTGTCAGGCTTTTATTACTGTCTGTGTTTCCACCGAGTAGTATGTGTATGTATGAATGTGAGTTAGGGACCTTAGATTGTAAGCACCATGAGGGCAGGGACTGATGTGAATATATAATATGTATGTAAAGCACTGTGTAAATTGATGGCGCTATATAAGCACCTGTACTAAATAAATAAATACATAAATAAAATAATACTAAATGCAGAGATGGAGGGAGCTGCTGGTTTTGTGGAACTACAAGTCCCAACATGCACTGGTTTATATACTGTATATCCCTCTCTATATCTCTTGCAGCTGGGCTGGACTGGACTGTGCAGAAGGTGAGAAAAAACTGACTTCCTACATTGGTGGTTTGTTTTTCCGAAGTGTATGCAACAATCGCACATTTTAGCAGACCTCAGATCTTGTTGACCTGGCATGCATGCTTTCGTACAGGACCCACTGCACTTACATGCAGAAGCTCCTCTCAGAGAGAAAGAGGTGCCAGAATGCTTGCCTGTACATGCACCTGGGTTGATTAATTCTGGGATCTAGAAACCAGCGGATTTGTTAAACTGACATAATGGGGGTCATTTACTAAGATTCCCGGCAACTATGGGCGCTCTACATTTAATAGCGCCCAATTAAAGTCAATTAAGACTTCAACTGGGCGGACATGCAAATGGAAAGCGCGCTATTTCTGGCGAACATGCCTGTCACATCAGCATATGCAGGAATTGTTGAAGTCAATGGGGCTCAAACCTGCACAACCAAAAGTCCACATTGAAGGCTTGAATGCAAATTATTGGCCATAAAAAGTGTATGGGGACCCGGGTACTGCCCTGTATCAATGCAAAAAAACGTTTTTAAAACAATCGTTTTTAAAGAAACAGTGATTTTAATGATGCTTAAAGTGAAACAATAAAAATGAAATATTCCTTTAAATATCATGCCTGGTCGGTCCCCTTAGTCTGCCTGTAAAGTAGGGCATCTGTGTATAGAAAATGCTGCAGCAATAATAACATTTCTAAAGGAAAAAATGTAATTCAAACTTGCTCATGGCTGTAATGTATTGCAGGTCCCCTCAGGTTCGGGTCTGGTATGGATTTTAAGGGGAACCCCACACCAAAATGTAAAAAAATATTGGCGTGGGCTCCCTTCCAAAATCCATACCAGACCTTTATTCTAGCATGCAGCATTGTGATCAGGAATGGGGGGGGACGAGCGCCCCCCTCCTGAACCATACCAGGCAGCATGCCCTCAGGGTGCTTTGGGGTCCTTAGTGGGGTGACCTTAGTCCTTTGTCCTTTGTGGCCTTAGTGGGATGTGGGTCAGGAATTATGCATTCCCCCCAAAAAAACACATAAATATATCTATTTGTAACCCAATATACACTGCAAAGAAAGATTTAGGCCTATTCTTAGGCCAAACACCCACCACAAATGCAGGCCTTTAAATAACTTAGCTAGGATTGCTCACACACCCACCTAGACCCAACCAATAACGGACACACCCACCAGTGTAATTGATTCTGTCTCTACATGTAGGCCTCAAGTGCTCACACCTGTTCATTAGGAATACACACTCTTTACAAATGAAAATATGCATCAGCATAGATATCAGTGCAGGGTAAACCTCAAAATAACAGATGTCCAAGGCTCTGGCCAAGATCAGTGATCCCCAAAATCTCAAAATCAAACTTGTACATTGTTGGGCATGTGGAGGGTCCAAAACAAGAAATTACAACTTTGTGAGGGCTGCTTCACACAAATTGGTGACAAAGCGCACTTGTCATTCATCATAAGCATACAACATTAAAATATGTGTGCAGGATCACACCAGACTTATACATCCATATCTACACCAAAACACCCCAGTTCTAGATTTGGTGCAAACCCACACTTGCTTGATTTATAATGTGATTTATTGGGGTTCCATTATGTGAAACCCATCAAAATGTCATCACTGGTGAAAAAGAAACTTTTACAGCACAACAGAGAAAGAACATAGAAACCTCTAGCCAGGGAGCAGGATTGGGAATTGAACCAAGAACCTCAGTGCTGCTAGGCAGAACTGTTAACCTGTTAGGCACTGTGCTGCCACATGTTTGTAGGCTGCATCTCTGTGGTGTTAAACTGTCCTAAGTCCCATTGGTGCAAGAAGTTAATCAATACAGATGTACCATGGAAGGCCAGAGAGACACTGAACAACCTGTTTCTGGCATATGCCATCTGTTTTGAAGGCTGTTTTTTTGCTGATTACTGTCAGCATGCTGAGAGATAAACAGCTGTCATTTTGTGGGTTTTGGCTTGGTAAGAAGCTGCAGTTAGTGCTGGTGGGGAAATGGTAAGGCTGATTATAGTCCTTGCCTATGGAAAACCTATGACACAATTTGCAATGGTGGTGGAACCCTCCTACACATAAATATTACATTTAGACATAATTTATGTAAGGACCTGAGTCAGGAGTTATGTTTAACAACATAGGGAGAACTTTTCTACATGAAGTGGCATGCTTGGGATTGGAACCAGCAACCCCAGTGCTGCTAGGCAAAAGTGCTAACCTGTTAGCCACTGTCCTGCCGCATGTGGAGCCCTCCTGTACATAAATACTGCATTTCTTTGGACATATAGGTGGTGTAATTACATTAGTCAGGAGTTATTCTTCTTGATTTATTCTGTGATATTTGGTGGTTCTTGGTGTGTGAGTGTAGAATAGTGATGTTACCCTATTGATTTTTGGGAATTACATTTTGATTTCTGATGTTGGTGCACGTATCACATTTTTTAGGCTCAAATTATGATCATTTGGAAATACCGTATGTATTCGAGTATAAGCCGAGTTTTTCTGCACATTTTTTGTGTGCTGAAAATGCCCCCCTCGGCTTATACTTGAGTCAAGCACTTTTCTGCAGCAGAGAATGACATTTTCTGACCCAAATTTAGGACCCCGTATCTCGGGGCCACTTGGTGCTAGGAACCCCAAAATTTGTGTGCAAACCCAGTGGACCTACCACTACAACATATCCAATGGATGGGGTTTCTAGTACCAAGTGGCCCCGAGATACGGGGCCCCAAATTCGGTTCGAAAAATGTCATTCTCTGCTGCAGAAAAGTGCTTGACATTTTCCGAACCGACTTTGGGCAAGGAAGCACATCTTTGGATATACTTTGTAGTGCTGGGTCCACTGGGTTTGCACACAAAATTTGGGGTTCCTAGCACCAAGTGGCTTCGAGATACGGAGCCCCAAAGTTGGCCAACTGTGTCCATCTACAGCAATGTTATTTTGGGACCCTTTGGCTGCAGCTAGGGGGCATCTAGTAACCTTTAATTACAGAGTTTGAAGTTAAGGGGACCTATGGCTGCAAATGGGCACAGTGAGGCGTGCAAATGGGCACAGTGAGGCTGCAAATGGGCATTGTTGACCCTCTTTTCCACTTACAGTAGCTGCGCATTTCTCACCCTAGGCTTATACTCGAGTCAATAAGTTTTCCCATTTTTTTGTTTTAAAATTAGGTGCCTCGGCTTATACTCGAGTATATAAGGTAATAAAAAACACACAAAATTGTGACTCATTATAAATTTGCATCAGCAATGGTATTGTTTGTGGTTTGTAAAGACACCTGTGCAAGTTAAAGAATTTTGTGAGATGGACAGCAACAAGTGAGCGATACAGAGAAAAATATATTTTACCAAAACATTCCACATTCCACATTCTAGCATTCTTAAAAACAAAATAGATGAGATGAAGAAGAAGCAAAATTATTGCAAGAACGATTTCTTTGAGAGAAATATACATTTCATCTTAACATGAAAAATATTTATTTGGGTAAGTTACAATTGTACCATTAGAATCCATGGTTGCCACTTGCATTGGGCTACGTAACTCTAATTTCCACTCTCAAAAAATGCTTTTAAACTCACTGCTCATTTTGGTATTTACTATAACTCTTGGTAAAAAAGGCATGGGAGTTAAAATGAGAGTAGTTTGCATGTCTGAGCATGCTCAGTTGTGCTGGCACCTAGTTGTAAAGAGACAGGGGAATTTATCTCTTCTCAGACTTTTAAAGATATTTCAGTGTATATAACACTTTTAATACAGTTTAAAAGCAGATTATCTTTAAACAATATACCACATATTTCTGTACCATTTGGGCATTATTTCCATGTGCAATACTCCAAGTCCTAGCAAGAGTAAGGGTTTGGGCGCTATCTGTTGTCTGAGCGCTATAGTAAACTCAGTTTTGGGAGTATTTTTTCCCCAGCGCTATTGTAAATTCCGTTTGGGTGATAATTACCGCGATTTCGGTAATTTGAGCGCTAATTAGCGAGCAGTGCTATAGTAAATGACCCCCAATATGTGTGTTATCCCATTTGTAATAATGTGAATGGGCCCTTAAATCTGAAATATGGGCAAACACTCGGAGCAATGTCTAGGTACCAATACAGTGCTTCTAATGATGTGTGCCCACTGGTGGCTTCTGTTTCTTTCTGAAAAAACTTTACTTACATACAGCCTCTGGCAATGATGTCACCACTAAGGTTTCAGCTGTAAATCTAAAAATCACTTCAGTCACAGCTGGTGGTGTGCTGTGTAGCTCCTCTATTCATAAAATGTCTTGTATTCTTTTCTAATGTAGCACGGTACCCCCGTAAGGGCTGCTGTTTTAGCAATTTGCCAATCACCCTGCTTCTGACCTCCCATCACCAATGATAAATCACCAAACAGTCAGTAGTTCCATTTTCTTGCTTTTATTTGCAGGGTAAACTGTGCAAGAAACCATGATGGGCCGCCCTGATGGCCAGGGCCCTTTCCATTGGTCTCACAGTCCTTTCTATCGGCCTCAGAGCCCTTTCCTCTGTTTCCTGGCCCTTCCCGCTGAGCCGAGACCCCTTCCCTCAGGCCCAGTAACAGGGCCCTTTACTTTTCTGCGACTGGTGCAATTTTAATGCCATAGTCTGCAATGTTAAATCACAAACGTTGCAAGGAAATAACAAGTATGTCGTAAGAAAGTGCCATGACTCTGTGGTCACAGCACTGAGAACGAGCCCCCTTTCCGCTATTGCAACTTTTGCGAGCCAGGTAGTTCCGCCACTTGCCAGACAGATCAACAGTGCATGATTGCAGCATTCCCACCGAAAAGAAGAAGAGCAGTGGCATCCTTGTGGCTCCAAGACAAAACTTCTAAGTAACCATGGCAATGAGTGTTTAGGATGTCCTCTCCTTTTGCCACTTGAGCAGGTATCTACTCTTCTTTTTTTGGCAGGTCTGCCACGATCACTCAGCAGGTGTACAGGACAGAGTTCCAGGTCTACTACACACAGCTCTATCACTGGCTATGGAGAACTGCTGGATGTCTTCTACTGCTGCAGGCTCTGCCTAGATAAATGGAGTTTTGGGTGTTTGGGAGTTTTATTTATTATTTTTTAATAAAATTATCCATGTTCATGTACAAAGTCAGCGCGCATGCGTGTACTGTTTAACACAGCTATCAACCTAACTGCAACGTTGTTTCTTTATATACCTGTTGCAGCTACAATTAACCTCTACGATTAACCGCTACAATTAACCTCTGGTGGTCCTGTTAAAGCTGCAGAAAGTACAGGGGATGGAATTAGGCATCTGAGTGCTGGGACATCAAAACCTTGAAGACAGTTTTGTCACGTCACAAACTGACATAGGAGATATTCCAGGGAAATCTGTGTTTCTTCCACACAGCAAATGTTGCAACTTTTGAAAGATTCATGTACATGTTGGTAATTGTGTAGATGAATCTTTTAAAAGTTGCGACATTTGCTGTGTGGAAGAAAGACAGATTTCCCTGGAATATCACCTACTGTATGTCATTTTGTGATGTGACAAAGCTGTCTTCAAGGTTCTGATGATGTCCCAGCACTCAGATGCCTAATTCCATCCCCTGTACTTCCTGACACCCTCATTGCCATATCCAGAAAGCTGCACAGAGGAGGTCCCTTATTCTTGTGGATGGAGTTTGCCATCCTGTTGAAGCTTAGATATGAATCCAATGCAGTGCCCTAATGCACAGTGTTCATTTGTATGTTCCTTTTGTAGCACTGACCCCCAACGGAGCTGATGGTTTGATTTGGGCCTGCACTCTGCTAATAAACCCCACTAACTTGACTCAGTCCCCTTGACACAGCTGTGGTGCAATACAATACAGTACAATATAATATAACACAATATACCTGTATTGTCCTCTCAGGATCCACTGGCTCCACCTGCTGGGAGAAAACAATACTCCACACACGGGGTACTTAACCAAAGTATATTTTACTGTATATATTGGCAAACAGGTGATTACAGTAATTGTGCTGTCATCCCAAAATAGAATGACAGGGCAATGAATTTTTGATAAAACAATTATAAACAATATAGATACACTGGAGCTCCCCCTACTTTTATAACTATTCGTAAGACCACATTTAAAGTACTTAATCTTGAGTCTTCTGGTCTTCTGCTAGCTATGATAATTTGTTATGTAATCCAAGAAGTAAAGCAATTAAAGTTGAGTAAAAGATGATCCTGGTTTTGCTTCCATAACTATGATACAAGGCTTGAGATGCAATAGCGGATAGGCCTTATGCCTGCCTAGTGTCAGTTGCTATACTCCTCCTCCGTAGGACTATGGATTCCAGCGCGGCCTGTATACAAGTCTGACTAGGTGCAAAAGTTAATAAACTGTGGGCCGCAACCCACTCACCAACTGGATCGTAGCTCTGTATGGTAGCTTTGGTCCGGTGTTTGCAGCTTGCTTCTATGTCAGCCGGCTCTATCACTCCGTTCCGTTCCGATCGGTGGACCCGGTCTTCCAATGCTCAAACGAGTGTCTCTGGAACTTCCCAATCTGGTCACTGTCTCTGGCACCATCAGGTCACTCACACAATCGAGCAGGGCTGTGCTCTGCAATGGCTGTAGGCTGCTTCCTCCGGGAGGCCTCCTCACAAGTCCTCACAAGTCCTCACAGGCAGGCCATGCGTTCCCAAGTGACCTAAGATGGGCTCTCGGGCTCCTTTTATGTCCTACCCAGCATGCACTGTCAGATAGGGTGCCCATGGGTAGGTCACCTGGCATCCTGGGTAAAAAGGTCAACTCTCAAGGAAAATAACAGTCACTTCCTGTAATCAGTTTAGTGCTTTGTGAAAACAAAAATCACTTAAATCCACTATCAGTGTTTGGCCGCTTGATGGCGCCAAATACTAAGCCATAGAAACGTCCATAGACTTTTGTTATAACATGCTAACATACATTAATAAACAAGAATGTCAGCGCTACACTTCTATTTTGTCCAATGTTGACAAATCCCAACTCATAACTGCATCACATTACAAAAGTAAGTACATGGATTAACCACATTTTAAAAACTGCAGAAGGAGGACAATTTAAATCTGAAATATAGGTTTAATTATTTTACATAGTTACATTGTTCAGGCTTGGACCAGTGTAAATAGTCATATATCTCATAGCTGCCTTGTTGCAGGTAAGCTACAAATCACTATAGTAGTTGGCACCACTACAGTGATAGGAGCAGTCTTCTGGATCCACTGCCGAGCGGCTGCAATTCTGCCTAGTAACCACAAGGGCTCACTTGCTGGGCACTGCCTCCATTCAGAGTGGGCCATGTATTTTTTTTTACCTCTTGCTGCCCATATAACATATATGTGCGGTGGAAAGGGGGAGGGTTTTAACACCCACACGCTGCACATATGCATCCAGGGTCGGCTGAGGTTTCCAAGCTGAGAACCCACTCACTGTGTGCTCCCAACACAGTAACCTAGCTGTCATAGACAGTTTTTGGTCTTATGATAATGTGACCACAGTGATAGCCAATCACAGTGCTCACATGATCAGGAAGTTCATCCTACCCTACTGCCCCCTCTCCTGGACGTAAAGACCCATTTATAGGAGAACTGGGTTTGGTTGGGAAGGGGTTAATGAATACAAGATGTTCTCTGATTGAACAAGGTGAAGAGGCAGGGTGGTGATATTGTGATCTCCACCTCATCAAATCAGAAAATGCCTTGTATTCATTAACCCCTTCCCGTCCCCGCCTCCCAGCCCTTTAACTTCTTTGTGACTAAAAAAAATCTCAATGCCTAAGCACAATTTTGCAACTTTGACATGTGTTAGTAAAACTGGTAATGGATATTTCCTGATTTTTTTAGTTTATAAGGAATACTGTCCTAAAATAGTAAAAAAAAAAATAGCTGTATATTTCTTGCTACAACTATTATAATCTTCCACCAAAGAACAACCCAAAGTACATTCTCCTGCTCCTGACAATCGCAGTGATACCACATGTGTATGTTAGTTGTTGTGTGTACCCATAGTACAGCCCAAAAACAGTAGTGCACATTTTGCTTTTTTTTAAATCCTAAATAAAACACATTCACACAAAAAAAAAATCCTGTCAAAAAAAAAATACTGATTCTGACCTTGACCCAAACACAACCCCTGGTACTGACCTAGATCAAACCTTGATCTAGTTATTTATTTATTTTTATTTTTAAACACACACCTTTTCTTTCTCTGCAAGGAGAGAGATATGAAGTATCTCTCTCCTCCATTCACAGAGAAAAAATGGGGGTGGGCTTCACAGTGACTGATCACTGTGATAGCCAATCAGAGGCTATCAAAGCAATCAGGTGACCCGGAATCGGGAGTTCCGGTCCTGGATAGTTCTTATGGGGCCCTAGGCTCCAGCTGAGACCCCGGTCTCTGCGCTGGGAGCCCGCCCAGCACAAGGCGAGATAAGCAAATATATCACTCCTCGGAAAAAAGCCCAGTCCAGTGGGGCCACATATTTGCTTACAGTCAGTGTGAAGGGGTCAAGAGGTTCTAAATGCCAGGGGCGGAGGCGGGAGCTTTCCTGGACCCGCATCAGGAATGCATCGGAAGTTCTCCAGGACCCGCCAGTCTCTGTGCTGGGAGCGCGCAGTATGTCTGATCAAAGGCAAATCAATTTATACGACCTCTTTGTGTTAAAGCCCACCTGCCGAGAGGCTGCATAATGTGTATGGCAGGTGGGAAGAGGTTAAAAAAAACAAGGCTTTCTATTAAGGCTGGGTTCAGACTGCTGCGGTGCGGGAATGCTGCGAATCTACTGCGGGTTCCCGCATCGCATGTCTCCCGCCGGCAGTTCACACTGCCCTATGCGAGCTGCTGGGAGTGTCAGTGAAATGTTAATGACACCCCCATATCAGTTCGCATATCGCAGTGCGATCTGCAAACTCGGACAGGAATCGGATCGCATGGTGAGAACACCCATGCGATCCGATTCTGCTGCGGACCAAAAAAAGGGTCCTGTGCGAGTTTGGGCCGAATGCGATGCAAATTCTGCCATACTATCTGTATGGCTGAAATCGCATCGCACAGAGATCGCATATGATTTGCACTGCAGTGAGGTGCGAATCATATCCGATCTCCCGCACCGCAGCAGTCTGAACCCGGCCTAATGGTGACAGTGCCCAAAGAGCGATACCCTGTCGTTACTACACAGAATTGCACCAGCTGTGCACCCAGGTGCAATGCAGCTATCATTGTAGTAATGCTGACTACTACAGTGATTTTCAGCTTACACAGGGACAGTTCAGGTATGAGATATGCATACTTGGAATGGGCCAAAGTGGGCCAATGTAACTATCATTATGAAAAGTCATACCTAAATTTCAGCTTTAATATGGCTGTATGAGTTAATTCACTGTAATCAATCAGACCTCAGTCTACAAAAATAGACTTTCATTAGTTATGGGCTACTGCACATAATGTCACATTACGTAAGCCTTAAAGGTAATAGGGATTTCTCATTTTCCCGCATGTCTCTTTACTTTCTGCAAAGTCACAAGTATCTTCCAACAGAGCTGTTTCCCCTTAAAGGCACAGTTTACCTTTACCAAAAAACGACCTATGCAGGTAAGGGGCACCTGTAGATAAATACAAATTGTTGCATCTTTGACCAAAGTTGAATAATGCCCTTGTTATAGGTATAGGCCATTTACGTACCTGTTGAATTCTGCATGAAAAACTCCCAGAGATGGCATTATCCCAGCCTACCCTATTGCTAGTGTAGCACTACTTCCATAGGAGCCGCAAGAATATTGCCCAGGTCGTCCCAGATGTTTTGCACCGCAGCCAGGCACACAAGCTCAGTCACACATTTCTTTATTGACACGTCTAGGGGCATTGCTTTTGTTGTTTTTATTTTTGGAGAACTTGGATAGGGTTGAGGGAATTGAGTGGGATACCCCAAAAACAAGAACTATGTACAACTTGAGGACTATGTATTATTTCTGGAAAAAAACTGTAGTAAAGTCTATGCTTGCAACAAACTGTGGACTTAGCTTTGAGGTGGTAGTAGTAGTTCAACAAAGACACCTTTTTTTTAGAGCTTTTTATTTAGAGTCCCTTTATAAAGGATTGGGAGGTCTAAGCTCTACAAGACACCAGCCGGTGTTCCTTTTACACAGACCCACAGCTTCTCTAGCACCAGAGGGGTGGCAGCAGCCCAAATGTCTCTAAGATCTCTCAGAGCCATCTGTACTCACACAAGGCCCAAGGACAGCTGGTTGCCTTGTTTCAACTTCCAAACAAGTTATACGTCCCCTGATGAAGTCATGTGATCTTGACGAATACGCGTCGGGACACAGCCGATACCGGAAGTGAAGTACGAGCCTCGCTGCTCGTTTTTACATGCTTTTTACATCTTCCTGAAATGTGAGTAATATCCTTACTATTGTACCTGAATAAAAAAAATTTTAAAACGTTACTGCACTATCGAGCATCCCTTCTGTCCCACTTCTGCCCCACTTGCGAGGTACACCACTGATACCAGGCCTCAGAGGGGACGTTCAGTAGGAGACGCACATTAGGAGAACGCATCTCCACTACCTTGGACCCAGAGGGAGCCCACCTAGGGGACGCCATCCAGGGGAATCCAGAGGCACACAGGAATTGTATATCCAAAGGCTGTAACCTTACAGCAGTAAGGTAAGGGGACATCTTTACCATACAGAGGAACAGAAGTCACCCATTACCCGTATGCACAGCACCCTGGAGATAGACTACTAGCGTACACCAGCACCTCTTTCTGCCAGTTTGGGACTGTCACCACTGTCACCACCAACCCGCACTTTAGTCCCTATAGATATAGGGATGCTTTTCACGGACTCACCACTATTTATACACCAAATATAATTTCAATCTATTTGGCTGTTCACTATATTGTTTATTTACTATAATATTTGCAATATCTATGTATAGATATATCTCTATTATTGCACGAGAACGCATTCTCATGCGTTTTTGAAATATCTGCATTAGCAAGAATAATTGTATCATTTTACATTTTATATGCCTTTTATTTCACCTTCAAGCAACTATATATAATTTTACTGATCTATTTTACTACTCTTTACTTTATTCACTACGGCACTTGTAGAGTATTTATTGATGAAGATTTTACTCTAGCTTCTTATGCACAGGTTGCACTTTATCCACGCACAAGGTTGCAAAATATTTTTTATATATATACTTTTTTTATATACCCTACTAAGAAGTGTATATCAATATAATTTATTGCACTAAGCACTTTACACAATATTGAGTGAAACCCTTTTGTACAGCGCAACACTACTCTTACTTTATAACTTCCAAACAACACCTTTCTCCAGTGATACCAGACCAAATCTTCAGCAGACAGTCCCTCAGTCATCTCTCTAGGGTCCTAGCATCCCAGCCTTCAGGTCACCCACCTGAGGTCTCACAGACAGCAAGCACATGCCAGCATTGCCCTGGAGGACAGCAAGCCCTCCAGGCTGGACTTATCCTCTCCAGGAAAAGAACCTGAGCTCAGTGTGCTCAGAGAATATATACAGTCTCCCAGCAGCCTTCAGGACACTGGGATTAGCCAGGACTGTACAAATATGCATGCTGCCATCTGCATATCTCCACACCTATAATCCAGAATGTTCTACTGATTTCCGGAAGGCAGAGGGAGCTATCAGACTGGAAGCAGCTGAAAACACTGAACAGACCTAACTAATCAATTGCAGCCTCACTGGATATAGTGAGGCAAGCTAAATTTACCCAACCAAAACACGGACAGCTCCACTGAACACAGTGAGCCAGCACTAAATCTAACGAATACTAGCACCTATCTAGGAGGATGCTACATTAAGATGTTGCTAGGAGACTTCCAGCTGTTACTGTTCACCTCCACCATCATGAGCTTGCAAAATGCTGAGCTCAGAGCTACTGTGTCAGAGAAGATAGAGATCATGTGTGGGGGTTTAAATCGTAGAAAGAGATTGCTGCTATGATGGTGGAGGTGAACAGTAACAGCTGGAAGTCTCTTAGCAACGTCCTAGCAACGAGGCAAGATGGAGAGATACGATATCTGGGAGTTTTTCAGTCAGAATTTAGGAGGTAATGTACATAAATGGCCTACATCTACAGAAAGGGCATTATTCAACTTTGGTCAGAGCTGCACTAATTGTTATATACAGACACCCCTTAACTGCATAGGCAATTTTATTTTATTTTTTCGGAAAGCTGATCTCTGCCTTAAATATTGTGTATGCAAAAAAGTCTAAATTTATTATTGTGATGACACAAAGGTCCTCCAATAAAGGAGTCATGTATGAAGAAATCAAGAAAATGTATAACCCTTCGCAAATTTTTTTTCTCAAAAAATTAACCTTTGGAAACATGTTATAAAACTTCTACGGCCAACTTCACCATAGTTAGCTAAAGAATAAAAAAACAAAACAAAGCTGAACGGCTTGCAATGGTAAAGCAGGACATACATTATTATTTTTATTTTTTTATTCAACCAGCGGATTGAACAAAAAACAATGATCTGATTTTCCCACCTACACATTCGAGGTGGATGGGGGAATCGTTCCCGCTGAGCTGTTGTATTCTAATAACTGTGACCGCCCTGCTGTCAGAATACACTGATCGGTGCTGACAGCTTTAGCAAGCGGCACTGATAGATTGGGAAAAACATGACATGGTGGTTGCACAGAATTCGATTGGTAGGTCAACTTCTGTAGAAGCAGCCTGCCAATACATATATCAAAATTCACCCAGTCCTTGCTCAACTAGTCCTTCTTCAAATTACTATTTTGGCCCTACTTCTCCTGTGGGTCACAGGAATGCACTTTGTTCTGCACCCCTATGATCTGTATTTAACCGAAGACAGCAGGCTAAAGTCACTCAGCTGGTCCAGAGTCTGGAGGGATCCCGACTTTATTGTTGGGATCCACCCAGATGTCTGGACCGGCAGCTGGCTCAGCCTCCGCGAGTCACTGAGAGCCTGAGCCAGCTGCTCTCGTTGATCATTCAGTTATCTGTGTAGTGGAGGCAGGGGACAGATGCAGCATTGCATTGATGCTGTATACACCTTGATGAGTATAATTATTCATTTTTTATATACCCACACTTTTCTTTTAATGATCATATTGTTTACTAATGTCAGTTAAAGTCTTAAAGGGGTTGTAAACCCTTGTGTTTTTCCACCTTAATGCATCCTATGCATTAAGGTTAAAAAAACTTCTGCCAGTGACCGGCCCCCCAGCCCCCCCACCCCCCGTTTTACTTACCTGAGCCCCGTAATTCCCTCTGCGGAGATGCGCTTTCCCTCTCTGCACGGGGTCCGGGCTCTAGATTGGATAGATTGATAGCAGCACAGCCATTGTCTCCCGCTGCTGTCAATCAAATCGGGGGGGTGGGTCGATTCTGGCATTCGTGTCTATGGTCGCAAATGCTGGACTCGGGAGCATGCCCGCAAGGTAACCCCTGGGAGAGCGCTTCTCCTAGGGGGTTATCTGATGTGAGGAGGAGCCGCCAGAGCCGCCTAGGGACCCCAAAAGAAGATGATCGGGTCCACTCTGTGCATAACGAGCTGCACAGTGGAGGTAAGTATGACATGTTTGTTATTTAAAAAAATGAAACACAAAGGTTTACAATCACTTTAAATAGGATAAACATGGGGATTTTTTTTTCTTTTTTTTTTTCATTTAACCAGTGGGATGAACAAAAAAAAAAACCTTAACGACCTCTACATCAACACAAATCATGCGGATCAGTGTTGCCAACTGTCTGTATTTTTACTGGCAACCAGTAAAAAATGGGCACTTTTATCTTGTCAGTAAACACCAGTGACAGGAAAAGGTTGGCAGTAAAACATGTGGCTGTGACGCTAGCCAGCCGGCAGAGACCATACAATTGCCTGCTACAGTGTGTTCGGGTTCCAGTGGGGGGCAAATCTGGAGGAGGCAGACCTGAGTGTGTTGTGATTTATGGTGTAAGGGAGCCGAGTGGAGAGGCCAGAGCTTTGTGAGCGTGTCTGCGGGACAGGAGCACGACGAGCTGGGAGCGGGACTGTCAGTGCTGTTTGGACTGGAATGGACTGAAGGGACTGTCTGACATGGAGAGAGACTGTCACTGTGACTCAGGAGGGGACGTGTCGTGTCGGTGATCTGTTCTGCTGCACACTGCTGTCAGTGTCACTGTGAGAGTCAATTTCATGTGTGCACCCGTCCATTCTAATTTCTTGCCCTCCTGAGTCCTGTCCCTGAGCTACTTACTTACTATATCAAAAATAAAATAAGAAATATGTTTTTTGCCCTAATATCTACCTTAAATCACATTGCTAATTGCATATTGTACATATTTGTAGCCTAAATACTAAAATTTGCACTTAAAACTGTCATTTTGTAACCTATGGAAATGCCAGTAAAAACTTGGCTGTGGCAGTAAATGAAGGGGGTTATGCAGTGGTGGCCCATCCATACGGGGCGCTGCCCCCCTAATCCATGTGCCCGTCCCCTAATCTACATGCAGGGTGCCATACGCATGGATTTCAATGGGGTTTTTTTTTTTTTTTTTTTGAAGCAGATGATTAGAGCCTAAAGGCTCTAATTGGCTTCAAAAAAGGGAGGGCTCAGGGGCACAGAGCACTGCGCCCTGAGCCCACCCAGTTGTGTGAAAATAGCGAATTAATATTCGCTAAGATCTGCCTGATTCTGCTCCTGGCCAATCAGGAAGTGGGTCCAGGAAGGGACTCCCGGGCCAAACGGGTCTCAGGACCCACTTTCTGTTCGGCTGGGAGGAGAAGCAATGTCCCCCCCCCCCTCCCTCCCGAGTAGCTGAAGTGAGGAGCAGCAGCCCTACCCTGGATCCCTGTCATCTGCCTCCTAACCTATGGAGGCCTCTTATCGTCCGTCTCCCGCATGGGGGGGCTGCATTGTTTTGCCCCGCCACCCAAAAAATATTGACCACCAGCCACCGCTGGTGTCATGTCAGTAAATTTCACTCTGGTAGGTTGGCAACACTGATGTGGATGCAAGGATTGTTATTATAATTTGTGTTATATTTGTGCAGCACATGATCTTCCCTGCCGCCACATGGGCTGCATGTGCTGATTTTACAGCAGGACGGGTGGACAGAAGCTGTTATAGAACGGAGAGCAGTACTCGCTTCCTTACATTTGTCCTGTACCGGCTGAATTTCAGCTTTCCTGGCAGGATCGACAGGTCAAAAGAAAGAAATCCTAAAAAAAAAAGAGAACTAATGTAACCATCACATCTAAGAATCAGTAAAGCTGCAATATAATAAATGCTTTTGGCTTTAAGCAGATTGTACAATCAGATCGTATGTGGTGATCAGTAAACTATCTCATAGGTGTGCGTATCCTATTGCATCAGGGTGTGCACCCCAAAGCGTGTGTGCAAGAGTATACAGGGGGTCCCGGGTTACAAACCGGTTAGGGACTGTCCTCCTGTTTGTAATTCGGAAATGCTTGTAATGTGCCCTGAGCCCACCCAGTTTTGTGACAATGGCGAATTAATATTTGCTAAGGTCTTCCTGATTCTCCTCCCGGCCAATCAGGAAGCGGGTCCAGGAAGGTCAGCCTCGCATTGCGCAGAACGACAATTCCGGACATTTTCGATGTTCTGTCGAATGCCGTTCTGTGCATGCGTGGCAAATTACGGACATTTCCAATGTTTTCCGTCATTTCCTTAGTTTCCGTCTGGCCGCGCATGCGCAGAAACGGCCGATGTCCGCGCAAAATGGCAGAGGGTCTCCAGTTCGTAAGTAGGAGATGTTAGTAGGTCGGGCGTTCGTACGTTGCAGACCCCCCTGTATATAGAGCAGTGAATGATGTACATAGGGCAGAGATTAGTGGCAGTAGTAGCTTTTATTTTTATGTATTTTTTTATTTTTTATTTTTTTTTGGAGGCTTTGATGAAATATCAGGGGAATAAACAGGGGGGAATCTTTGCCACACTTGAGGATTAGGGTGTGCCCAGGCACACCTGGCACACCCTGTGTGCACATCTATGATATCTCCATATCTCATTGATAAAAAAAAAAGAAAAAGCCTTGGCAAGTAGTAGTGGGCAGACATGTCCTGGGCAGAAGCAAAGTGTGATCGATCCTCCCAGCCTCCTCTCCTGTGATGGAGATCAGCACGGCTGATAAGGATCTGCCGGTTGCTGCCAGGGATATCGGTAATTGGAAACAATAGGAGTGCTGCGGCAGGCGGGTAATTACGGTAATGCAGGAGCGGTCGGTGTGTGTGGCTGGGGTGACAGGTCCGTCCGTGTGGGCGGGGCCAGCTGTCACCGCCGTGATTCACTTAACTTTCCAGCAGCGGGCGGTGTGAGCGTGTGATCAGAGGGGGCGCCTCCCTCCCCTCCCCTCCCCTCTATCACTCCTCCCTTGTAACTTACCCACCTCCCCTTCCCTGCCATCCATCTGGGGGTGAGAAATCAGAATAAGGAAGACGGAGCCCGGGAGTGCAGACAAGTCTCACCGATGGCGGCTCCTCCGATCTGCCTGCTAGAATAGAGCTGTGTGTCCTCTTCCTCCTCCTCCTCCTCATCCTCCTCCTCCTCCCATTGCCTGGAGTTGTTCTTTTTCTTTTCCTCTCTCATCCCCGTATTATTATCACACTGGATCGGAGATCTGCCTGTTAGATTGTGAAGATGGCTGCTTCCTGCTTCCTAATCTTTAGTCTGACACTTTTCCAAGCCCTGCTCATCGGACCTTCCTCGGAAGAATACTTTCCCACCGCGTCCACGTAAGTACCCCCGATATCGGTGCTGTATTGTATAGTGGAGGGAGGGATCGATCGGCGCTTTGCTCCCCTTCCCCTCCCTCATCCACTTCCCATCCCTCACCCAAAACTCCCCTCCGACTCTAAATATAACCGGCCTGGGAAGAAGAAACTTTCCTCCGATCTCTTTATAAGGGAAGGTCATGTCTGTGCCAGGGAGTCTTCCTCTACAACTTCTCTACACTGTACACACACACCTAGCAATCTCATTGTACAATCCCCTCTATCCTAAAACCATCCTATAATCCATAGATTTACTGTCCGATCAGAAAAACGCTTCCCGGTCATGTCCAATGATCGATTCTCCTAAGAATCATCAGAATCATTTCAATTTTGTTTAAAATCAGTTGCCAACCTCCTGTAGAATTTTTTTTACTGGCAAAACATGGACAATTTACTGACTGAGCACATTTTTTTTACTGACAAACCATGGAAAATTTGCTGACCGGGCTCATTGTTTTACTGTCAAAGACTGGACATATTTTTTTTTTTTTTTACTGACACAACAAGAAAATTTTACTTACGGAGCACATTTTTTTGCTGGCAAAACAAGGAAAATTTGCTTGCGGAGCACATTATTTTACTGACAAAACAAGAAAAATTTGCTGACGGAGCACATTTTTAATTTTTTTGCTGGCAAAAACAAGGAAAATTGACTGGCCAAGCAATTTTTT
The DNA here is from genome assembly GCA_028564925.1 of Lithobates sylvaticus. Taxonomy (NCBI): domain Eukaryota; kingdom Metazoa; phylum Chordata; class Amphibia; order Anura; family Ranidae; genus Lithobates; species Lithobates sylvaticus. The sequence continues at coordinate 457,218,961 of CM053029.1, read as the reverse complement.
TTACTGGCAAAACATGGACAATTTGCTACGGGGCACTTTTTTTTACTGACAAAACACTGACCGAGCCACTTTTTTATCCCAACAAACCATGGGAAATTTCCTGGCCGAGCACATTTTACTGACAAAACCAGGAAAATTTTCTGGCCAAGCACATTTTTTTTTTTTACCGACAAAACATGGACAATTTACTGACCGATCACATTTTTAAACTAAAAAAACAAGGAAAATTTGCTGGTCGAGCACATTTTTTTTACTGACAAACCAAGGTAAATTTACTAGTCGTGCACTTTTTTTTACTGCCCGAGCGCGTTTTTTTTACTGGCAAAACATAGAAAATTTACTGCTCAATCACTTTTTTTTGCTGCCAAAACATGGAAAATTTACTGACCGAGCACATTTTTTTACCGACAAAACATGGGCAAATTACTGACTGAGCACATTTTTATACAAACAAAACAAGGAGAATTTGCTGGCCGAGCACATTTTTTTTTTACTGACAAACCAAGGAAAATTTACTAGCCGCACACTTTTTTTGCTAGCCGAGCACGTTTTTTTTGCTGGCAAAATATGGAAAAATTTACTGCCCAAGCCCTTTTTTTTGCTGGCAAAACATGGGAAATTTACTGACCGAGCACAATATTTTACTGTCAAAACATGGAAGATTTACTGACACAGCACATTTTTTTTACTGACAACCAATATTTAAACATGAAAACATTGACCATATCCATAACAAGTCATTTGCCTAGTTTACACTTAAAAAGTCACAGCATGACAAATTGTCAGCCCCTGATACTTACAGACCGTTGTAAAAAAAAAAAAAAAAAATCACGTATTTTTACAAACTGTAAATTTACTGACAGATGACAACCCTTGATGACGCGGTATGTGACTTTTTACTAAATGTGATGAATTGTATGGTCAGATTGTCACATATATGACCAACATAAGATAGACCAACAGCAGAGCAACCACCTGTCTGATTAACAAGATAGGTAGGTCCTCCTAGAACTGATTACAGGTTCTTATATAGCGCCATTCATTTCCGCATCACTTTACATATATATTGTACAGAATTTGCTGGCCGAGCACATTTTTTTTACTGACAAACCAAGGAAAATTTACTAGCCGCACACTTTTTTTTACTAGCCGAGCACGTTTTTTTGCTGGCAAAACATGGAAGATTTACTGCCCAAGCACTTTTTTTTTTGCTGGCAAAACATGGGAAATTTACTGACCGAGCACAATATTTTACTGTCAAAACATGGAAGATTTACTGACGCAGCACATTTTTTTCTTATATAGGTTCTTATATAGCGCCATTCATTTCCGCATCACTTTACATATATATATATATATTGTACAGAATTTGCTGGCCGAGCACATTTTTTTTACTGACAAACCAAGGAAAATTTACTAGCCGCAGACTTTTTTTACCAGCCAAGCACTTTTTTTTTGCTGGCAAAACATGGGAAATTTACTGACCGAGCACAATATTTTACTGTCAAAACATGGAAGATTTACTGACGCAGCACATTTTTTTCTTATATAGGTTCTTATATAGCGCCATTCATTTCCGCATCACTTTACATATATATATATTGTACAGAATTTGCTGGCCGAGCACATTTTTTTTTACTGACAAACCAAGGAAAATTTACTAGCCGCACACTTTTTTTTACTAGCCGAGCACGTTTTTTTGCTGGCAAAACATGGAAGATTTACTGCCCAAGCACTTTTTTTTTGCTGGCAAAACATGGGAAATTTACTGACACAGCACATGTTTTCTTATATAGGTTCTTATATAGCGCCATTCATTTCCGCATCACATATATATATATATATATATATACATACATATATATTGTACATAGTTTAGTTTACATCTAATGGTGGCCATACACGCTTTGATAAACAACCCTTTTTTTTTTTTCCAAGTCGGTATTGCCCTGATCGTCAACCTATTCAATCGATAGGCCACACACAGGGATGTGGATTTCGATCGATAGTTACGATCATATGTTATCAACCTCATCTGAGTTTTCA